>CM046670.1:12753883-15153883 GCA_025594165.1 Tamias sibiricus | reverse complement strand
TGGAAGGAGGACAGCCTTAACAAAACCTTGACTCTGAACTTCTGACTTCCAAAATAACAATCAGATTAATTCCTATTATTAAAGCCTTCAAATGTATGGTCATTTCTTACAACAGTTAACCTAAATGAATACTATATGTTTAAAAAAAAAAAAAAAAAAAAAAAACATTGTTTTCTGAATCCTTCAAAACTTTGGCTATAGGAACTTGTTAGGGTTTGGATACAAGGTGCCCTGAAAGCTCCTGTGTTAATGCAGGAATGTTCATCAGTAAAGTGACTGGACTGTGAGAGCTGTAACCTAAGCAGTCCATCCTCATTTGAAGACTGACTGGGTGATAACTCTGAGCAAGTGGGTATGGCTGTAGAAGGTGGCTACTGAGAGTGAGCCCTGGAAGGATGCATCTTCCCTGTGGCCCCTCCCCACAACCTCTCTAGCTTCCACCTCACCTCACCCCTATCCTGGCCACCCTGAGGGGAGTAGCTTCCCTATGCCACACCCTTCCCCCACAATAGGCTGCCTCACCTTACACCCAGAGCAATGGAGCCAGCCATCTATGGACTGAGACCTCTGAAACCATGAGTCCCAAACAAACTTTCCCTGTTCTTGTCAGGTATTTTGGTCACAGCAATGCAAAAGCTAACTAAAACAGAGGTCTACACCTAGAACCAGTCTTTTGTTTGTATTAATTATCTAACATCAGTAGTGAATAAAATGCTTGGTATTTATCCAATAATATTTTCTTTCAAGCTAGGCCAGATTTGAGGAAAGTCCTGGCCTGGTTTCACAGACTCGGAATCCTTTTTCTTAAGCGGAAAGCAATGCTGTTTTTGAGTGCCACTAGGGGTAGCAGAGAAAGAGATTTTAAAAGGCAGTCTATCTTCAAATAAATTTCAGTCTTTTTATGTAGGGTGGGATGTTTCTAACCATCTGAGTATTTGGACAGATACACTTGGGGCATTTAAAAGGGCTTTCATTGTCTGGTTATATATTCTTACATTTCAAACCAAGATAAAACATGCAGGAAGGGTAAAATTGCTATTATCCTTCAAGAAGTAGGGGACACAGTCTCCTCCATACATTTAAATTGCCTCCTTCAATTTTTCCATGTTTCTCAAGCTTGCAGCAACTAAAGAGCGGAAATGACACTTCCCTCTAATGAAGCATCATAGGGTCCCCAGCAAGGGAAGAATCCCATGCAATTATAGGGAAAATTTAACAATTATACTTTCAATTGATGCTTATAATGCCCTAGTGTGGCAGTTCAATCTTATTTCCTAACTCTTGACAGATAAAGAAGCAAAGTGTTAAGTGATTTTTCCCTGAACCATTCAGTGTCTCAGGAAGGAGAGACCTCTGCCTCCCAGGCACATCTGCGTTAGAATCCCATGTCCTAAGTACTAATTCACTCATGTCGCTTACTGACCCAATCAAATCTACAGAGGGGTGCTGCTTGTCCTAAGTTGAAGCCAGAAATGGACGGTCCCAGATCAGCTACAGATAGCAACATACTTGTAGTTGCTGTTTGTTGTCAAGGGCAGAGAAAAATCAAAGCTGGCATTTCCTCCCACCCAGTAATGGGCAGTCACTCTCAGGAACTGATTTGTCCATTAGATTCTCATTTCCCTCTTAGAATTTAACTCAGCCCGGAGAGGTAAAATATTCAATTGCTCACATCTCAGAAAGGATTTGCCAATGTCATCTTAAAGAGATGAGATATGGAGTTGGTTGAGAGTGCTGGGGGCTGTTCCTGTAGAGGACTAGAATAGGGGAACTGCTCAAAATGGGCAATGAGGATACTGAAACAAGGTGTAGGGATGATCCGCATCTCTCCTAAACAATGTTCCTGCAACATGTAGAGAGGCAAAAATCATGGGGGGACGAGGGGGCCCATCTAAAGGAGGAAGTTTTTTTTTTCCACCCACGTATTTTATACTGGGTACCAAAATGTGGCCATACAGCATTATCGGTAACTTCTGGGAACCTGCTTGGTTAGTGCCACTGCTGCTCTTGGTGCTAAGCCCATAGTCCCTCAGGCTTTGTGCTGTCGTGCACCAGGCTGACTTCCAAATACCTTCATTTCATCCCTGTGCCTGCAAACTGGAGTGTGCCTGGCAACTGGAGCCTTCTCAGCCAGCACCAAGAATTAGCACTTACCCCCACCCCCATGAGCCCTTGAACAGAGACTGGCAAGATCTGGTGCATAAATACCCCAGGCTCCTTTGTACAGGCTCCTTTGTACCCTGAGTGGTCCACATACTCCAGCAAATGCACGGACTAGTTATCGCTTCACAATGCACTCTTTATTGGCTGCCTTCCTTCCCCATTTTCCTTCCCCTCCATGTTTGCTGGGATCACCTCCAAATAAACATGTACTTGTACTAATGTCTGCTTCTGGGGAAACCAAACTAAAATGGTTGGTGCAGTTGTTTTTAACCAGAATCTCTTCCCTGCCTAAATAAGTGCTGGATTTGCATTTACAAAGTTTTGCTCTGTCAGAGTGCTAATTCATCCCCTCAACAAAGTGTCAGCCAGAATAGTTAAATGGTCTAAATGCATGTTTTCTTTCTTGGCTTATGATTTAACTGTTGAAAACGAAATTAGATCTACCATTCTTAATATAGAAAGAATACTGTGCCAGGATGCCAAGGTGGCATCAGTAGAGGCCTAGGGGAGGAACTAAACTCCCACCCGCCTCTGGCACTACCAAGGAGTCCCACATTGTTCCCAAGTATATCAACAGATGCAAGTGGAGAATGTGGATTGCCACCACCTTGAGTAATGAAGTGGCATTGACTTTCCCCTGGTGATGGTATCAGAGAAGCCCAACCAAAGCACAGGATTTAAATAAGACCCTGAATCTTATAATACTCAAAATAGTTAGCTTTAAATAAAAATTATCTTGTCATACGAATCTCTAGAGAGCTTTTAAACTAAAAGAATAAAAAAAAAAGACAACAGAAACCAACACCAAGGTGGCACTGATGTTAAAATTATCTGAGAAGAATTTAGAGTAGCCATCTCAAAATGCTGCAGTGAACAATCAAAATTTTTAAAACAGAATTTTACAACAGAACATCTTTCAAAATAAATAGAAGACACAAAGCAGAACCAGATAGAAACCTTAGAACAAACCCATAGAACATCCGAAATAAAAAAGCTCCATGTTGGGATCATTGGCAGAATGGAAAGGAAAGAAGAAGAATCAGTGAACTTGAGGACAGAACAACACACATGACAAACAGGAACACTAAGTAGAGAAAATAAACAGTCAAAAGGGGAAGGAAGGGTCTTTCCAAAATTTATGAGATTATAACAAAAAAAAAAAGCTAATCTTCATATTTTTAGAATCCTAGCAGAAAAAAAGAAAGAAGATGTAGATGCATGATTGAAGACCTGAATTGTACGAATATACTTTGTATACAAACAGTTGTATGTAAAAAGATACTAAATATATGCACTATGAGTTGTACATATTAAAAATTATAAAAATAAAATTTAAAAAAACAAAAAAAAAAAGAAAATACATCCAAAGAAATGATGACTAAAAACTTCTTGAATTTGGCAAAACCCCACAAATCTGCAGATGAAGAGGCAAGCAATCACCTTAATTCCAAAAGAAATCCATACCACGACACAACATAATCAAACTTATAAATATAATAGCAGGGAAAAAAAAAACCTTAAAAGCAGGCAAAGAAGAAATGAGAGACAACCAAAAGGAAAAGAATAATTAAAATGGCAGAGAATTTCTAAAAAGAAACCATGGAGGCCAGAAGGAAGTGGCATGATTTTTTTTTTTTTTTTTTTTTTTTTTTTTTTTTTTTTTTTTTTTTTTTGGTGCCAGGGATTGAACTCAGGGGCACTCGACCACTGGGCCACATCCCCAGCCCTTTTTTGTATTTCATTAGAGACAGGGTCTCACTGAGTTACATAGTGCCTTGCCATTGCTGAGGCTGGCTTTGAACTCGTGATCCTCCTGCCTCAGCCTCCCAAGTGCTGGGATTACAGGCGTGTGCCACCGCACCCAGTTGTGGCATGATATTTTCAAGTGCTAAAAGAAAAGCACAGTCAAGCCGAAAATGTCCTTTAGGGATTAAGGTGAAATGTGGAGGAAGCCTAAAATAATTTGTCACCAACAGATCTACCCTGAAAAAAAAAATTGTTAAAGGAAGTGTTCTAAAAAGAAACGAAAATGAAAAAAACTTGGAATATCAGGAAAAAACAAAAGAAAATGTTAAGAGCATGAATACAAGTAACTTCAATAAACTCCTTTTCTCCTCTTGAGTTTTCTAGATAATGTTTGGTACTTGAAGCAAAATTAAAACACTGCTTAATGTTGTTCTCAATGTATGTTGGAGAAATACTTAAGATAATTAAAAGAAAAGGAAAAATACATGTTTGTAAAGAGATGTAAGTTTTCCACACATCACTCAAAGTGATAAAATACCAATACTAATAGAATTTGCAAGTAAGTATCTGTAATATGATACATAAAACAACCATTAAATAAGCTATAATTGTGGCATTCTCAACATTGTACATAAAGTCTAAAAAACTTTTTATAGCTCACAAAAGTAAGTAAAGATAAGATGAATAAATAAACAGAAAACAAAATGTAAATGGTAGATTTAAACCTCAAAAGATTATGAATTATTTTAAATGTAAATGGTCTAAATATACCAGTTAAAGGGCAGAGATTAAAAGAATCATTTGTGCTCTTTAAGAAATTCACTTGAATATAATGACAGTCATAGTTTGATTTTTAAAAAGGGTGAAAAGTAATGTTCTATATAAACATTAATCAAAATAAGGAAGGAATACTACTGAATATTAGATAATACGTCTTTCAGAGCAGAAAAAAAATGATCAGGGTCAGCAGAAGACATCACATAACTATAAAAATGTCAATCAATCAAGAAGACATAGCACTGGGAACAAAAGGTGCATGCCTGTAATCCCATCTGCTTGGGAGGCTGAAGAAGGAAGATCAAGAATTCAAAGCCAGCCTCAGCAATTTATCGAGGCCCTAAACAACTCAGTGAGACCCTGTCTCTAAGTAAAATACAAAATAAGGATGGGGATGTGGCTCAATGGTCTAGTGCCTCTGAGTTTAATCCCTGCTGCCCCCACTTTAAAAAAAGAGAAAAGAAGACATAGCAGTCCCAGATGTGTATGAACCAAACAAGAGGGCTGAAAAATGTGTGAGCTTAACTGAAAAGAGAAACAAACAAATCCACAAGGATGGTTGGAAACATCTCCAAAATTGATAGAATACTAGAACAGAAAGTCAGTAAGAATGCAACTACACCACCAACCATCATAACCTAAATGATATTAGGACACTTTGCCTCTTAAGAGCAGAAAAAATATTTTTCAAGCTATATTTGCAAATTTCATGATGACCTACCTAGAAAAATCCCAAAATATCTACAAAAAACTCCTAGAACTAATAAGTGAGTTCATTAAGGTTACAGAATACAAGATCAATTGTATAGAAATCAGTTTATTTCTATAAGATAGAAGTGGACACATGAAAACTGATATTTAAAAACTGAAATATGACAAAGGAGGTTGTATAATGAAAACCACAAACTGCCAAGAAGTTGTAGGTAAATGAAGAGACATGACTGGTTCAAGACTGGAAGATTGAGCATAGTAAAGAAGTTAATTCCCTACAAATTGATATACAAAAATAACAAAATTTCCTTGAGTTTAGGTGGAAAAACAAAGGAACAAGATAAAATAATTAAAATTTTTCTGAAAATAAAGTGAGAGGAATCAATGCAATTTTGAGACTTACATAGCTACAGTAATCAAGACCATGTGATACAGGGCATATAAAGATATGTAGGTTGAAGGTTCAGACTACAGAAACAAGAAATAGCCCCACATAACTACAAACAACTAATTTTTTTTTTTTTTTTTTTTTTTTTTTTTTTTTTGTGGTACCAGGGATTGAACTCAGGAGCACTCGACCACTGGGTCACATCCCCAGCCCTTTTTTGTATTTTATTTAGAGACAGGATCTCACTGAGTTGCTAAGTGCCTCGCCATTGCTGAGGCTGGCTTTGAACTTGCGATCCTCCTGCCTCAGCCTCCCAAAGTGCTGGGATTACAGGCATGCGCCACCGCGCCCGGCCACAACTAATATTTGACAAAGTTGCTAAAGCATATCAGTGGAGAAAAGGTAGTTGTTTCAACAAATGGTCTGGAGTTATAGATATCTGTAAACAAAACATGAACCTAGACCTAACTCAAAATCTATTTAAATGTAAAACATAAAGTGCTTAAACTTGTAGAGGATATCACAGGATAAATCTTTGGGACCTAGGTCTCAGTAAAGAGTTCTAAGTTATAACAATAAAATATGACACATAAAAGAAAAAAAATTGATAAATTGAACCAAATCAAAATTTGCAACTTTTTCAAAATCCCTGTTAAGAAGACAAAAAGACAGGATAATATTACCAAATGAATGTGTAATACAGGATGCTTGCCTATGCTATATGAAGAACTCTCAAAAATCAACATTAAAAACATGATCCACTTAGAAAAATGGTTGAAGAACAAGAAATACACAGAAAATGAGCATACATGCAGATATTCAACATCAGTAACCATTAGGAAAAGGCAAATTAAGAACATTAAAAAACATCCCTATGCAGGTATTAGAGCAAATACAATAAAAATATGGTAACCATACCAAATGCTGGCAAGGACACGGTTGTTGATGGAAATGTAAAATGATCTAGCAACTGTCAAATAACATGTGTTCTTTTGTGTTTGAACTGTTTCATTCAATGCTATGAGACCTACTCATGTTGCTGCATGTAGCTACAGTTTTATTTTTCATTTTTATTGCTGTATAATATTTTATGTATGAATATAACATAATTTATTTGTGTTTTATTATGACTGAAGGAATTTGGAATGATTCTAGTTTAGAAGAATGAAAATAATAGTGCTAAAAGCTCCTATTTTGTATTACTGCTATTATCAGTCTTATATTAATTTTAGTTATTCTGTTGTAGAGACTAATTATAAAGATAAAATTTGCATACCTCTGATTCCAAAGGAAGTTGGAAACCCTTTCATGTTTATTTGTCTATTTGTATGTCATTTTTTATGAAGCACTTATTCAATTTTCTTGCTTATTTTCTGTTTCTTGCTTATTGATTTGTAAAATGTTGTAAAATTTGTAGATTATTGAAAGTGTTTCCTCCCATTTGGCAAATTGAATTTTCTATTAATACAGTACTTCGATGACCCCCCCCCCTTTTTTTTTTTAATAGGGCAGAGAAATTTCCTATCCCAAAGGAAAAGAGAGACTAATGGGCTGTTGTTTTGTTTTTTTTTTGTTTTTGTTTTTTTCCCTGCACCAGGTATTGAACCCAAGGGTGCTTAACCACTGAGGCATATACACGGCCCTTTTTATTTCATTTTACTTTTTTATTTAGAGGCAGGGTCTTGTTAAGTTGCTGAGGGCCTCACTAGGTTGTGGAGGTTGGCTTTGAACTCATGATCCTCCTGCTTCAGCCTCCTGAGCTGGTAGAATTACAGGTGTGTGCCTCCTCACCCAATGCCTGGCCCAATGG
Source organism: Tamias sibiricus (assembly GCA_025594165.1). Taxonomy (NCBI): domain Eukaryota; kingdom Metazoa; phylum Chordata; class Mammalia; order Rodentia; family Sciuridae; genus Tamias; species Tamias sibiricus. The sequence goes on along the minus strand of CM046670.1, from coordinate 15,146,288 downwards.
GCTATGTTGTTTCCATAATAATAGTGTAGTTTTGGAAGAAGAATTAAATTTACTTGTGTAAGGATGTTACCTAGGTGCCACATCAGTGAACTGAGGCAACAGTAACCAGTGCCCTCAAATTGTGGGTCAGCTGGAGTGTTCACAGCAGCACTGGCCAAAGCATATAAAAGATACCTTTTGAACACTACTACCTACCCCTCCATCCATCCCTCCAAACCCAGGGATCCTGGGAATAAAATGGGAATGACTGAGACAATGTAAAGCAACTAAAAGTAGGGAACCACAAAAACAGCTGGCAAAATTCTATTTGTTAGTGTTAATGGTACTAGGATATAGCAGCCTGGGGGGAAAAGATGGACAAAAAATAAAGTATTCCCTGGGTTTCAGAATTATATGATAGAGGTGGATCTTTTGTACTGTGATAAGTGTTGATATGGGAGCCAAAAGAAGACAAGACCAATGTTATCTAAAGTTAACTAAAGAATTAATGGCAGCTATTTGAAAAATAATACGTATAAGTAGTTGAAGGGGGGAATACCTTTATTTCATTCTTAAATACTCAAAATTTCTTAGTAATGGGTGTGTCTGTTAAGCACTGCACAACTTCATAGAGATGTCCAGTAAGAAGGGGCCTCCACATTGTGTTGGGAAAGAGTAAGATACCAACAACTTGGGGAGAAGAGAGGAAGACTCTAAACCAAAGCTTCTCAAACTTTCTTGGTTCACAATGCCCTCTGTGACTCAGAAATGTTTGAAGCTGCCTCTAGACCAAAAATACTACTACTACTACTACTATTAATAATAATAATAATAAATAGTGTTGTCCCATTTATTAATTAGTTAAGTCCAAACAATTTCAAAGGTATATATGTTTTAATGGCTTAGTGTAGTGGAGCCTCATTGTTTACCTACTTACTAAAAAATTATTTGTAACCCCCAAATCAGTCCCCAAGATGCTTTTGCAAATCATCCAGGGACATGCACAGAGCAGTGAAAATGTTGTCACCAGACTCATGTTCCCAGCTCAACTGGGACACAGGGATGTTCTGTCTTGTTAAAACTCACATATTGTAAAGAAGTGTCCTCTTGGTGGCTTATCTAGTGCTACATGTCCCCCATTTCTGTGCTTTTTGTTTAAAATGGGCCCTGAAGAATCCTGCTGAAGAGCCAGCCAGTGTTCCTAAGGGCAGGAAGGCTGTGCTATGTCATATGGAGAAATGCGTGCTCTAGATAAGCTTCCTTTGGGCCTGGGTTATAGTGCTATTGACCATGAGTAGTTCAGTGTAAATGAATCAACAATATATCTTAAGTATCTTTCAATAGAAACGCACCTAAAACAAGGTTATGTGTTGAACTGTTGATGAAATGTGTCCTATATCACCTCACCAGTAACGGATCAGCATTTTCTAACTCAGTGTTCAAGGAGACATGATAGAGCACAACTACTTCTAATAGGGAAAATCAACTACAGCTATTTGAAAAATAATACATACAAGTTGAAGGGGGAAAACCACCTTTATCTCATTCTTTAATACCCCAAATTATGGTATTTGTGGGTGCTTGTTGGACACTGCATAACTTCTCAAACTCAAAATCAGATCGAACACCACGACCTTTAATTACGGTTTGATGAAGATTTTCACATCATACTCTTCACCATGATAACTCCTGGAAACAAAATTTCAAGGAGATATGACATCATCAATAAAAATGCTGCATGATCTAATGTAGATGCTGTCAAAGTACATTATCCCACAGATAGATCAAGTGTTCTGTGCTTCTCTTAGAAATTTAAAATGTTCCACAGCTTTGCAGGAAGCTTGCTATGGTACACTGGGTACTTCAGCATACCATTTGGGAACTTGGGTCTAATTAAAGAAAAAACAAAAACAGAGTGTAACTGAATATTTTAAGGAATTGCTGATATGGCTATTTTATAATATGAAAAGAAACTGCATATTTATAAGAAAGGGCAAAAATATAGTACAGCTGAAAATGAGTTTTGATGGCAGATAAATATTTTGAATACCTCTTTGTGTTAGTCTGCTTTTTTGTTACTATAACAAATACCTGAGAAAATCAACTTATAAGGAAGAAAGGTTTATTTTGACTCCTAGTTTCAGAGGTGCCAGTCCATGGACAACTGGATTGGCGGCTTTGGATCAGTGATATAAATACATCATAGCAGAAACACATGGGAGAGGAAAACTTGTCGTCTCATGGAGACCAGGAAACAAGAAAAGAGAAACAGGAAGGGGCTGTGGTCCCATAGATTCTTCAAGGGCATGCCTCTGTTATTGTTCAGATATTAGGTGTCCCCGCAAAGCTCATGTGTGAGACAATACAAGAAAACTTAGAGATGAAATGATTGAGTTATGAGAGAGTAGATCTAATCAGCGATTAATCCACTTGAATGGATTAATAAGGTGGTAACTGTAGGCAGGTAGGATGTGATTGGAGGAGGTAACTCATTAAGGGCATGCCTTTGGGGTCTAAATTTTATCCCTGGTGAGCAGAGAGCCCTCTGTCTGCTTCCTGGTGCCATGTCCTGAGCCGCTTTCCTCCTCCACCCCCTTCCACCAGGATGTGCTGCCTCACCTCAGACCCAGAGCAATGGAGTTGGCCATCTATGGACGGAGACCTCTGAAACCATGAGGCACAAATAAACTTTTCCTCCTCTAAAATTGTTCTTGTCAGGATTTTTGATCACAGCAATGAGGAAAATAAATGGACTAAAATGTCCCAATTATCTAACTTCCTTACACTAGATCCCACCTCTTAAATAGTACCATAGGCTTTTTGTGAACACTTTCAAACTACAAAAGCCTTTAAAAGGATTTTATTTTTATTCTGAAAGTACTAGAACCAAAGAATGTTTGAAAGAAGAGAGGGTAGATCGACATAGATTCATTTATATGATATGGAGTTATATTTGTGCACAGAAATAGTTGAACTGTGTGTGTGTGTGTGTGTGTGTGTGTGTGTGTGTGTGTGTGTGTGTGTTTAGCACAATAAGGTGGCCATGAAGGCTGGATTGAAGTGCAGAAAATTTAGAGGTACACAGAAAAGAACACACACTAATTTCAGTGTAAGATAATATGAACCTGATTAAAAGCTATAGAAGTGGGAAGGAGTGTTTTAAAGAAATGATGCAAATTTAGAATTTGAAGGATTTAAATTAGATAGCAGGGATACAGAGATGTATGTGTCTATTCTTTGACTTCAGCTGGGCCACTATGTGGAAAGTGATGCATTTAACCAAGTTTATCTTGAGTTGCCCTTAATATTCTTTTCATTCATGTTAGCTGAGAAGGATAAATTAAAACTCAGTTTTCATCCATGTGCCAGCTCATCTTTGGCACTGCTGCTGTTAAACACTGCTGGTGTCCATCACTGATATATTTTTCTGTCAGTGCCAAGCCATATTTAGTACTGACGATCTGAAATACTGTTGCTTTCAGAGTTTGGACACCTAATCCTACATATTCCAGGCTATTTTCAGATTCTATTTTCAAGTCAAGCCTTATGAAGTCTAAACCATGTCCCCTGCTAAATGTACACAGGCAAATTTCCTAAGATGAACACACAGGTAACAGTAATGGCCCATCCTCCCTCGGGACCACAGACACTGCCCATTCAAAACAGAGATGGGGCTCCCTGGTGGAGAAGTAGGGTGATATCAGTGAAATAATAAGTTTGACCACAGTCAAAGCTCAAGGAGTTCTAGGTGCCCAGCAGACATTCCTGGGGTCTGGCCTAAGGTCAGTGGATGTCCCAGACAAGGAACATCATCTTAAAAGAGCCAGGCTGGTGTCCTGCTGATGAATGCTAGGGAGACCATGTTCACCCTTACTGCAGGAAGCACCCCTTTGTGAGATGGCTTGTGGGAAAGGAACTACAGAGAGAGCAGAGAAGGAAAAGCCAGATTTTACTAGCAGGGAAAGTGTAGTTAGATCGAAGCCAAATTATGCCCAGCTGGAAAGTGAAAAGCAGAGTTAGTGGTAATCATCCAGCACATACCAACAAATATTTACAGAGCAGGGGACAAACCTGGTGACATCCTTGCCTTTATTGACTTAAACAGGGGAAAGAGACTCCAGAAAATATGTAAATATACTTTAAAATACATACTTTCTTATATCATTTAACCAATAACTAACATCTATTATGGTTCCTTCCCTGCCCTCCTGATATCCTGGAATCTGCTGAAATTGGGTTTTGCTCACTCACCTTCTCAGTAAGGATTTCTCTGATTGGTCCTTTTAATAATAATAATAATAGTAGTCGTAGTAATAGCAACACCTCAACTCCAAGAAATCTCTATTTTCCTTCCCTGTTTTGTTTTACTCTGTAGGTCTTATTGTCATCTGACATGCTATATAATTTTTGTATTTATTTCCTTATCATCTGTGTCCTCCCCAACCTGCACCAGAATATCAGCCCCATGAGGGTTGGAATCTTTTGATGGTATTTTCTACTGATATAGGTGATCACATATGTATTTATATTTATGTAATATATAATAGGATATAAGTACATATAAATAATTTATATATTTATGTAATATATGCATATTTTCTTAACCTGAAATAGGTTCCGGCATATTGAAATCACTCAATAATATTTGTCAAATATAATTGCACTTTTGTTAAACTCAACAGCAATAAAAGGGCACTATCAGCCATGATGATATATTTTAAAAGGACATAGCATGACCTGAGGTATCAGTAAGTCTCCTCTAGGAGGATGAGGTTTAAAGTGTAAGAAGACATGAGCTCAGTGAGGCAGAGAGGATGGACACAAGGCAGAGAGCAGGATGGAGCAGGGTCCAGGTGGGAAGTCCCCTGAGAAGAGGTGGCATTCGGAAAAGGCAGGAGGACCATTTCTTGCAAGTGCTGTGGGACAATGGTAAGGCTTTGTCATCAGTTAGTGAGGAAACTCTGAGCAGAAATAAGACCGATGAAGCTCAGGCTATTGGACTAGTCTGGGATTACCACCAGCTTTTAGGACATTTTCATGGCTCCAACTCCCAAATATTTGGTTCTCCAAATATTTCATCTCAGGACTTCTTTCTCCTCTTAAAACGACTGAGAATCCCACTTCTATTTATGGGGGCTTCTAACAACCTTCACCACATTTGAAATTAAAACTGGAAATTTGATATTATTTAATTGAAAAATAAGAATAAACTAGTACGTGGTAACCTAAATCGCATATTATTGTGAAAAAGTAACTATCCTTTAAAATAGTGGTGACATGAATCACACTGTTTCATGATTTTGCAGATTGCTTTCATATCTGGCTTGAGAGACGGATGGATTCTGATAGCTGCTTCTGTAAGCAATCAACTGGAATATCACAGGCCACCCAGTCTTGAGAGAACTCTGCTGTGTACTCCAGAATGAGAGTGAAAAGCCAAATAACATCTAATATTGTAGCAGTCTCTCTTATCCATAGAGGTCATGTCCAAGGCCTCCCATGGATGCCTGACTACCTACTCAGAGTACCAAACACTATATGTAAAATGTTTTCCTATATGGACATGATAAGGCTTAATTATAAATTAGATACAGTAAGATATTAACAATAACATAGTGAAATAGAACAATTATAATAAAAGTTATTTGGGACTTATAAATTATTATTTTTCTGGAATTATCCAATTAATATTTTTGGTTGACTGCGGATAACTGAAATCTCAGAAAACAAAACTGCAGATGAGGGGGATGACTGTATATAAAAATAATATTTGTGATTTCAGGAAACCTTTCTGAGAGGGTTGTGAGGATCTCCCGTGCCCTGGGGCCACACTTAGAAGTGTTCTGCTTTCTCATTTGGGAAGATGCCTATGGAAAGCAAACTATGTGCTTGCCAACAACCCATGCTGACATCTTTGAATTATGCATTACAAAGTGTTTCTATGTATATATTGATATATATATATATATATATATATATATATATATATATATATATATATATATATACTTTTTTAAGCACAGTCACGTCGGGTGTGATGCCACAGTACACACCTATAATCCCTAGCTACTCAGGATGCTGAGGCAGGAGGATGAGAAGTTTCAGGTCAGCCTCAGCAACTTAGTAAGACCCTGTCTGAAGAAGAAGGAGGAGGAGGAGGAGGAAGAGGAGGAGGAGGAGGAAAGACAGAAAGGGAGGGAGTCGGGCTGGGCACTAGGCATGTACTTAAGAAGCAGAGTCCCTCCATTCAAGCCCCAGTACCACAAAAACAAAAATAAAAAAAGTAAAATCATGAATGTATTTTTCTGTTTTGTTCCTTTTATCATTTCTCAGTGACTCAATGGATAACAACATCCTTTTTATATACCATGTAAACTAGAAGTAAATATTTGAAAGTAGTAACCTTTTCAGAACAAATTATTCATTGTGTCTCATCAATACTGCCACTGAAAATTACAGCTGAACTGAAAGGGCAGGAGATTGATTCTGTCCCTCTAAGATTTTTTACACGTCACGGGATAATTAGTTTCCTTTAGCTAAGTCACTCAAAAATTTTTTTAAAAATTTCTTGTACATAAAATGATATATTTAACTTATTTTGATCTTTGAATTAAGAAATATATGGCTATCTAAATTGTGCTATTTAATATATAACTTAAGATCAATCTCAATCATGTAAGGATACTCTTGGGAAACATGTATTGATTTTAAAGTATGTAACAAGACCTAGAAATATGTTGGGAAGAATAACTTCAGCTGAACAAGAGAAATATCGTACAACTTATGACTTTAAAAAAACTGTGTAGGTTTCTTTAAAAAAAAAAACTGTCTACATTTTCACTCTGTATTCATGCTTCTGAAGTCTCTAAAATTAGTGCCATTATTATCCATTAGTTTCCATAACTAAAGCCATTTGGTATCATTTCTATCATGGAAAAAAATTAAATTGCTGTAGTATTTAGACTTCTGAAATGAAATGGTGTTTCCAACTCTGCAATAATTCTGTGTCAGGCAGGCTGCTTCACCTTAGAATGATTAGTGTTTCGTAAGAGATGTATAAGAAATTGCTGGGCTAATCAAGGGAAAAATTACCCAGCAGTTGAGGTGGATTTTAATTAATTACATTGCTTGCTTGTTAGGGAGAGGTCCTTGAGAAGGTAATCCAAGAAGCATCACATATGGGCTGTTTGTTCTCTTAGGACTATTTTAAAAATGGAAATGCCTGGACTAGTCTCCAGTCCAACTCCAAATACTCCCAAGACATCTTCTGATAATTTTCTGATCAGTTTCCCTTCTGCCTGGACAGAAATCAACAAAAACCACCCAAATAAAAACAAGCAAAGTCTGTGTATTCAGAACTTGCCTGAGCAAGGGAGTTGGCTACCACCACCACTTGGGTTTGGCAGGAAGAAGAGTGGGAGAGTAGTGGAAAAAGGGGGGCTTCAGAAGGGACCTGAGTGAAGCCTGTTGGCTGGGGAAGCAGCAGGCAGGTGCACCAGAAATGAGGACTCCTCTGTGATTGGTTGAGAGAGCACATTTTGCCTGGCCTGTTCTCTCACCTGGCAAAATTAAAAGACGATGAGTGCAAGCACCTGTTCTTTCACTAACTTCTATAACTCTAGCTCCTACACTTGAACCTGGCAGATTACTGGCATTTAACAAGTAGTTGCTGAGGGAATGGATTAGGAATCAGAACATTCCTTGGGAGAAATTATGTTATGCATCTCTTTTTCCCTCTATAACTAGATTTTCTTATCTACAAAATGGGCTTACTCTCATCCTTTGAATAACGGCTACTGTTTACTGAATGAATACCATCTGCTCAATTGGGACAGGCACTTTGAAGACATGATCTCATGTAATCCTCCAAAGAACCCTCAGACATGAGATTATTATTCTCATTTTACAGACAGGGAAATAGTTTCAGAGTTACCATCTTGCACAGGTTACTTGTATTACTAGATTGTGACTCAGGGGCAACTTACTTCCTTTCTCTGGGACCTTTCAGTATCACCCTCTTTAAAGTAGGGTGACAAAAACACCTGCATCAAGGCTTGCTATGGATGGGGGAGAAGAAAACACTCTTCCTGATGGCAAAATGTCAAACACTAAGTGTAAAGAAAGAATCAAATTTAAAAATCACCAGAGTTGCAGGCAGAATCATGAATGGAGGCTAAACTAGTGAGGGGAAGTTTGAAGGGAGAAAAAAATTATCTGCATAAGTTTATTTATTTATTTATTTATTCTCTAGAAAGGAATGACTAGTTAATTCCCAGTGGAGAAAACTGTCAGGTAGCACCTTCACCAAGCAATCAAAGTTAACCTCACCCAGTGCAGGGACAAATCAACATAACATGTCTCTTGTCACGATGCACCAGGAGGGAGCTAGTGCTCTGCTCTGTGATATTTCTGGCCAAAAAATAATAATAATAATAATAAAAAGTACAACCTGAATCTAATCTAAATCAAACTGTGTGGAAACAAAGGACAAGCCCAAAGTGAGGGACACTTGACAAAATAAATAGTTTGAATTTCTAAAATATGTCAAGGTCTTATAAGACAAGTGCTCTGAGGAAATGTTCCACATTAAAGAGACCAAAGAGGCAGGAGAGCCAAATATAACAGCAGATTGTGTACTGGATCCTAGACCAAGTTTTCTGTTGTTGTTAGTGCTATAAAGGATATTAGCAGCACACTTGGTGATTTAAAAAAAAAACACTAAGATTAGACAATAGTATTATATCAATATTGTTTTCATAATTATGACAATTATGGCTGTAAAAATTAATGTCCCTAATGATAAATGCTTAAGGAGTGGACAATGTTAACTACTCTGATCTGATCATTCCCTAGCATATACCTGTGTTGAATTATCACATTGTACCCCATAAGCGTGTATAATCATCATATGCAAAAAATGTTTTTCAGAGAGAGAAAATGTCTCTATTTTGAGGAATATAAAATGGAATATTTAGGAGTAAAAGGGTGTGATATTTGCAACTTACTTTCCAATAGGAACTCTAGGGTCAATAAACCAAACACAGTAAAGCATCAATATTCGGGGACTCTGGGTGGCTGGTATTATTTATGCAATTTTTCTGTAGATCCGAAAATATTTCAAAACAAAAAAGATAAAAGAAAAAGGGTAAAAAGGCTTGTTATGAGGATTAAGTGTGTTAGTGCCTTGAAAGGACTTGGAACATAAGCCTTAAAATATTAGTGATTAGGTGTAATTATGATCACCACACAATTAAGAAGTGGCAGGGCCACCTCTACTTCTATATGGACCTGAAGCCCTTATCCTTAACCCCTTCACATCTTCACCTCATTATTCAGACTTTGGAAAATCCCATAAGACAATGGATGGAAAAGTCTCTGAAAACTGTGATGTGCTTCCCCTTTTTGAGTGACTGAGAGATCAGATTCTTGTCCCAATGATGACTTTCATCCAGACTATGATAAGGTTACTAGAGCACAGGAAGCTCAAACTACTTCCATCAACTAACAAGATCAGAATTAAAACCCAGGTTTCCCAGTGTACAGCCCTATTGTTCTCACATTGGATTGTACGAAGCTGGCTTGTTTCCTCGACTAGAGCCCAGGGATGAGGCCAGGTGCATCTTGGCAAGACTCAAAGCAACCAACTGTATCTCATGCCATCTCTCCTACAGATGGCATTTTTCTTACATCTGATGCTATCTTTTTTTTTTTTTCTCTCCATCTGAAAACCCTGAAGGAAAGGTGGGAAAGGGAATCTCAGCTGGCCTAGAATCTTGGCTCCTACACACATCCAAATACAGTTCCTGAGGCTGCTGCTTCTTTTTTTGTGTGTGTGGTACCGGGGATTGAACTCAGGGGCACTCGACTGGGCCACATCCCCGGCCCTTTTTTGTATTTTATTTAGAGACAGGGTCTCACTGAGTTGCTAAGTGCCTCGCCATTGCTGAGGCTGGCTTTGAACTCTCAATCCTCCTGCCTCAGCCTCCCAAAGTGCTGGGATTACAGGCGTGCGCCACCGCGCCCGGCGAGGCTGCTGCTTCTTAATGGTGCTATTTCTTTAATAACATTTCCAAAGATAAGAGAATTCATTAAATATATATGTATAAATGTTTATATTTACGCATATAAATATATATTTATTATATTATGTTTGTATATATATTTATGGGTTGGCTAGAAATGAAATGTTTCTGCTCAAACTTAGCATTGCTATAATGGGACCCTAAAAATACAAATCTGAAATTCATTTTTTATATACTGACTTGTATATCCAAATTTGTTTCACTGATTAAGTATGAAAAACTCAGATATAGGTGGTTTATCCCTAAGGTACTAACTTCCCAAGCAAAGGAAGATGTTGTTGTGTTTCAGTAATGCCATGGGATGAAAATCTTAATTAGAAGTGAAAGACATTAGTTTGGAAAAAAGGGTCCTAAAAATACATGTCAGCCCCAGTTTCCCTACCTGTAAAATAATCTCTGGGTTTATTGTAAAAGGTTACTAGCATAATGGATGAAAGGGAAATAGGTTTTTATGAATAATATTTAAGTGAAATATATTCCAAAGTCAGCTATGGTGCAGTTAGAAACTATTTAACTTCCTCCCCTGACCCACCCCAAATGTGTCGCAGCCTGGAGACTTTAATTCCTGGTTTAGCTCCTCACCAACATTGCACTTGAAGTTCCTAAACATGGAAAGAATTTTCCCCATGACTCATGTAGCTATGACAAAGGATACTGGAGGAACCCTGAGTTTTAAACAGAAAAAGAAAATGCAGGTTATTTTAAGCAAATGGATAACAGCAAGTAAAACATTTTTTAAATGTCTCCTGTTTTTGTTTGCTTTTTAATTTTTTTTTTTTTTTTTTTTTTTTTTTTTTTTTAGTTTTAAAGAAAGGAATAGTATAGAGCCAGAGGAGCTCACAATATCTCATGAAGCTGTAGAATAATAAAAATTTAATCTGCTCCTGTTTGGGGTTCCTCTGAGCAAGTAAAGGATGTCAATGTATTCCACTTACCAATTCATGGCGACAGAAGTAATCATCAACTTATAGTTTTATGTATATAGATTGGCTTTATGATTTGTTCAGGAGTAAGTTTAAGTCAGGTGACCCCCTTCATTTTGTACTTGCATTGTAAATAATAAATTCAATCCACTTAAAATTTTACAACAGGGATTTTCATATTTGCCTTAAGGTAGTAATTTTTCTACAAGCTCAAAGCTAATTGTTATATGGGAGTACCCTCTTATTTAACTCATTAAAATTTCTTTTTGGTAGTCACTAAAGACATCAATTCATGCATTTATGCAAAATGAATAGAAAATGTATAAAATACATATATGCTAAGAAATCATAAAATATATTTTTCTATTTCTTGGCAAAGTCTTTTAATAATAATGACTGTCATTTATTAATTACCACATTTTACTACGTATCATATTTCAGGCTATGGGAGGCACACTATCTCCACTTACAAAATCTTGAAGGTAAGTACTAGTGCATCCATTATACAGAAGAGAAAACCAAGGCGTACAGAGTTTATTATCACTTCAATGCCCCTCTGCTGATAATGTGATTGTTTCTGCAGTATTCTGTCCTTCAATACCACTAGGGGCAAGTGTCAATCATGTCGCTTAAGTGGGGCGGGCTTTGCACCACACCGCGTATATTTCACATTTACTGGATATAGCCTTTTTTCTTTCTTTTTTTTTTTTAAATCTGTGTGACACATTGTCCCTTCAGGCAGTTCTGAACAATTCCAAATGTCAGAAACAGTTAATACAATTGGGGAAATACTGAGTAAGCGTTTTCAGTCCACACTTTTGATTAAGCCCACCGCACTTTGCCCAGTTGGTTTTAGTTTAATTTCTGTGATGTTTCAAATTTCTTTTAACTTCTTGAGAGAGCTTTGTTCACCTACCGCGGAGCCAAGTCCAAGGCATACAGTAGGCACTCAATGAATTCTAAACGAACTGTATAACTCGGTTTAAATATTTCCATCTAAAAAAAGAAGGCTTGGTTAGTTAAATGAACGTACGTACTTAAGGATTTTTAAATAGTACAAATGGTGAAGAATTTGTCTCTAAAATGTTGTTCTCTTCAAGGACTAGGGTGGGGGTTGGGTTGGGATGATGGGTGACTATGATCCCTCTGGAGATGGACACTATAAGGCAATATCACCTAACTATATCTTGTTCCACCAGCCCTCACCCCCACCCTGCAGCTCTCTGGGGCCGCAAGAGAACCAGTAGGGCACGGGCACCCACCTCCACCGTGGCGCTTTGAGAGCCACACTGAAGTTCAGAGGAACATGTTTACCAGCAAACAAAGAGCTGAGCGGTCTCCGGTCCCGGGACCAGCTGCAGCTGCCTTTAGAAAATTCAAGAGCCGCGGTGACAAATGGGCATTCCGCACGCGAACAGACAGACACACCCGATCTGCGGCTCCCCACAGCCTGGCCGGCGGGTCCAGCTGCCCAGCCCTCAGCCACCCGCTAGCTCTCCCGAGTGGATTCCCCCATGACGCGCCCGCAGCCGGGGCGATTCAGCCCCAAGAACTTTCCCGTCCTTCTCCGGGTTGGGAATGATTAGGGAGAAGGGTGGGAGTCTCCAGGGAGCTTCATCACCGTACTTGGCGAGCGGCCCTTCCCAAGTCCATCCCTGAGCCTCGGGCGCCTCGCGCGCCTCGCGGAAGCTCCTGGGAGCTAGTGCCAGGCGGCAGCGCGGGGCTTGGCCGAGCCGGAGGAACAAAGGGAGCTAGAGGGCCGGGGAGGATGCTGTGCTCCCCTACGCCCCACCCAGCCGGCTCGAGGGCGCTGCCCCGGGCGCAGGTAGCTCGGCCTTCAGCTCTGCAGAAGGGTGTGTGTTCCAGCGAGGTACACAAAGACTCACTTCCGTGGGGCCAGGCTCCCAGACTCCCCTCCCCGCCGCTCACAGCCCGTTTGCATTCCTGCACCCCTACTGCCAGCGGGGATTCAACTGCTCCCCTGGGTGCCAGGCGCGGTGCCAGGCAGGGACTGTGCAGGTAACCCTCGGAGGAACCAGGGCTGGATGGAGGCAGTGGCTGGGGGAGAAACAAGCCTTTTTAGGCATCTGCGCCGCCCCACGCAGCCCAAGTCTGCAATCACTCTCTGCAAGAGGCAGGGCTCGGCGCGTAGCCCGGAGCGCCCCGCCTGCGCTCGCCGGCGGGCCGAGCTGCCGGGCCGGGGGCGCCGGGAGGAGGCAGTGTAACTTCCCAGTGCCCTGCGCCCGCCCGCTAGGTGAGCCCAGGCCAAGAGGAAGGCAGACGGAGATAGAGGAGGGGGAGGGAGAGCCCGGGCGGTCAGAGGGGGCCCGCGGAGCTCCCAGGCGGGGCGCGGCACAGCCTCCGCTACCGAGCCCGGAGGCGCCGCGTCGTCCCGGGGCTCTGGACCACGGTTCTTCCAGCTGCCAGAGCCACCGGCTCCACCGCCGCGCTGCCTGAAACAATGAAGCGCGCGGCGTGGAGCTGAGCGCAACCCTGCACTGGCTCCGAGGCCGAGCCTCCCGCCGCGCCCCGCGGCTGCCGCCTCCACAGAGCAGCGCTGGCCGGGAAAGGTGATCCCGCAGGCCGCCCGGGACGTAAGTGCAGGATCGCTGCGAGCCCCTGGGTGGCACGAGGAGGTGGCAGGGGCAGCACCAGCAAAAGGATTGGAGCCGCGCACTAGTCGCCAGCAGCCTTCAAGTTCCGCGGCGCGCGTCTGGCGCCCCCGCCCTGGGTCTGCGCTCCATAGGGCGTTCGTGTGAGTGTGGGAGCGCATGGCGCGCGCGCCCGAGCGGCGGCCGGGGAATAAAATGTGAGACGCACGTCTCCGACTTCAGCGCCGCGCTTCTCCGGGAGCGCCGAGGTGTGGAGGCGCGGCGTGGGGAGAAGGTTAGTGAGGGATTGCGTGGGGTGGTCGGGTGCTGGGCTACGTCTTTCCTAGTGTGGCTGCAGCGTGTGCGCTATTCAGCACGGAGTTAGACTTCAGAGACAAGAAGACAGACCTGTGTGTGCGAACCGTTGAGAGTGGTTTGGGGAGAAGCAGGACATTCCGGAGAGGGTGAGTGAAGTGGAGGGTTTGCGCTTTGGAGACGCACGGACACAGTTTGCCCCTGTGGCTCACTAACGGTATTTTATTTGGTTCTGGAAGGGAGTGAAAATTTTTATTGTCTTTATCCAGCCCACCCCCATGCAAAACTGCACTCTTAAAGCTTAAAGTGTGTTCTGTTTGATTTCTTGTTTTCTGTAGCTACAAATGTTTAGGAGCAGGAGGGATCTTGAGAATCCAAAATAGCCGAGTCTTAATTCTTATATACTTGGCAAGTGGAAAACTCCGCTTCGGGATTGTTTTACTTTCCACCGTGCACAGAGTAGATATTTGATGCATTCTTTTGAGTACGGAATGTGACATCCATCTCTTTTGGATTTGACCATGCTGGTGCTGGGGGGACTGACTGAAGTCAAGGCAAGTGATGCTTTCCAAAGAGAACTGAATAGCTGTGTTTGGAGAAGCTGTGCTTTCCAGGAATTTAAATGAGACTTTTTTTGTGATTGTCTTCCAGGTCTCTCTTCCTAGTACCATATTTGCTTTGTGGGGCAGAACTTCCAAAGCTGTTTTATAATCTGAGAAGCGCTTTGGAGGCTGAGGAAATAAAGCTTAGCTGTATTTTTTTTTTGTAAACTTGTATTTATTGGTCATGCTGAAAATTTAACGAGAAGTAAATCATACTTGATTGAAATCTGTGTCTCCTAGACCACTGGACCTTCCAACCAAGAAGGGGCATGGTGGGCCTCCACGCAAACCACCTTCCCAGGTGGGGGAATCACTAGCAGGCTTGCAACACAAAATTTTTGTCTACAGTACTTTCTAAAGCACATTTTAAAAGCCTCGTGTGTGTTATTGGATTATTAATATTTCAGAAATTGTAAAAACATTTTTACTATTTTGAAGTATAATTTATGACTATGAAAGAACTAAAATAAAGAGAAGTATCATCCCCTTGTTGCCAGTTTAGACTTAACATCTCTTTTCAAAGGAAAAATGATGTGTGGCCTTGAACCTCT
The DNA here is from genome assembly GCA_025594165.1 of Tamias sibiricus. NCBI lineage: Eukaryota > Metazoa > Chordata > Mammalia > Rodentia > Sciuridae > Tamias > Tamias sibiricus. Next base: position 15,131,245 of record CM046670.1, on the reverse strand, counting down.
TTTTACCCACACCCCTTTCACCATCATTTTTCTGTAAAATTGACAACCAAAATTTTTACAGTACTTGAAGTCGTGCATTTTGCACTAATGCACTAGAAAAACTGTTGGCTATGGCAATTTGGATACTGTGGCCAAAATGGAGGGGGGAGAGGGGCTTTAATAAATAACTTGCCTTGAATTTCATGAGATTAAAAAACACAGTCATGCAAGAATTCTTGATCCAATTCTTAGTTGCAATTGATAGAAATTGTAGCAGTTTGTGTTTTGCTTGGTGCAAATGAAGCTTCTGGAGTTTTGAGCCAAATCTCTTGTAGCTATTTTGATAAGAGCCTCACCTCTTAGTGAAGTTCTGAGCTCCACAATTTAGAGTGCATTTGGAGACTGGTGGAGAGAGTTCAGGAGGAAAGACTAGAATTTGTTGAGTTTATTATGTGGTGCACGCAATCTAGGAAGTAAAGGTAAAGAACTGAAGATATTTAGACTGGAGGACTTAGTCTAAGATGACTTACTATTTGAAAATGTGTGCATGGTTTATTATGCAGAAAAGAGCAATCATTTGTGGTAAATTTCTGATGAGGATAATTAAAAGGGAAAGAGTTCACTGTGTGGTGAAAATAAAGTTGAGTCTTTGAGTTGTTGCCAGTCTAACCAGCAACAGCAAGATTGGTTAAGTAGTTAAGGGGCTGCTGAGAAATTTCTATACATGCTTGTTTCTAGAGATTTTTATCCCCCCACCCCCTTTCTGAGAGTCTTCTCTTTCTGAGATGATTGACATGTATGTCTCTGATCAACTGCTTATACTAACTGAAATTTTCTCCTCTAGGTCTAGAATTTATTCAAGCATTTTTCAAGTGCTTAAATCTTCTATAAAATGACAAACTCATTCCTAGGCTTCTGCAGCTTCTGCTGAGGTAAATAAATCTCGAAAAACTTAGAGATATTTGTCCTCTGGGAAACTTAATTAATTTGCAAATTGGCTGTCTCATTCATGATACTCTGAATAAAAATATCATATGCATGATAATAGGAACAGTCATTTAGAAACTGAATTTTCTCTTAAAGTATACTATATTGTGTTATTCCAGATCCATTGTTTGTCCTTCTCCTGAATATTCTGTAATATGATCTTAACATTTAATTGCTTAAATTAAATGTTTTATTTCTTGCTTAAATATCTAATGGAAACAGATAGTGCCCTCATGATAGGTGTATGTTCAGTTTTTATTTTTTAAGCATCAATAGCTGAAAGTGTATCCTTTTATAGAGATCTACGGCATGAAATTCAGAAATGAGTATAAAAGAAATAATTACATTGAATCAGATACTAATTTTGGAATCAGGCAAGTGCAGGTGCATGTTACGTAGAAATTTTCAGCGTTCTTAAAACCAACTGTTGATGTCAATGCCAGTGACTGAATGGGTCGTGGATGATGACCAACTGCTGTTAGCAGATTATCACACTTTCCATTGAATATAGCTGCCATTTTTCTGAGAGACCTCCTTACTACAATGGAGAGATTTGTTTATAAACATTATGAAGTACACATTGCAAAGACAGAGTCGCTAGGTAAAATGGATTTATTATGCCTTTCACCAAATCTGAAATATATTCCAATCTGAAATTCCCAGCAACCCCTTGAATTGATAGGTAACCATTGCAATTCAGAATATATACTTGGAACCTATCTAGTCCAGATGTGAAATGCATTTAAAGGTCATGAGGTATGAACTGGGCAGTCCTAACATTTTGCAGGAGCTGGTGATCTGGTCCAGCACCAGCATCAATCAGTCCTAGCCCTGCCACTTGGTTAATGTTGGGTCCTTCCAGTTGTCCTGCAGGTTTGTGCGGTCCCATGGTCCTGAATGCTTCCTGGTTTGGGGAGGAATTGCTTTGTGGATGAAAATGACATTAGTGGGCTGCTGCCCAATCTGGGGGCGTTCTATCTCCACACAACTGTTCTTTGTCTGCCCTCCTGGCCTCTGCTGCCCCCTGTGGTCCTCTTTAGGAAAGAAATCGAATTCAAGGCACTCATGCCTCTAAAACTCTAGAAGGGTATGAGGGCTGGGTTTTCAGTTTTGCACTTAAAGAATAAAGTGGCAAAGAAAGCTGTTGCCCCTGCAGTGACCTGCCCTGGAGGAAGTCTGGGACTCACTAGAGTTCAGTTTCCAGGACTGTAAAAGGAAGGCCTACATTAAATCCCAAGATTGATAATTGTATGTTCTGGTGCACTTAAAGCTAATTTCCCTGCAGCCCCAGGAGAGGGTTTCAATTCAAAGAATAATAATAGCAACTGATTTGCACATTTTATACACCACACCCTGCTATTTGCTTTGCATAAATTACCTAGGTACACTTTAGCTACAACCAGGGGAGATATTATTATCGCCATTTTACAGGTGAGAAGACTAAGCTTTGAGAAGGTGAAGTGCCTTGGCAGAGCAGGTATTTGGACCTGGGTCTGATGTGCAGAGTGCATGCTGTTAGATTGAGATCCACTCCACAGAGGAACAGGAAACAACCCCTCCCTTCATTATGTTATACCCAGAGACTGGCCCTGACTGAGAGCTTTCATTTCATGTTTTAAACCATGGCTGAGCTTGCTGGGTGAAGAAGATTGTGCCCAAAAGAAGGTGCGAACAGGAGAACCTATGTGTACAGATGGCACATTTTCATCTGCAAGCAGAAAATAGCTTGAAGTACAACTTAAAATATGGGCTAGGAAATTTGGAATATTCAGGCACTCAATATTAGAATGAAATTCTGACTAATATGAAAGGTGTCATATCAGGTAAAATGTCCAAGGAAAAATTTAGGCTAAGATTTGTGAAAATTATCTATCCACTTTGAGTTATTAGATTGATGAAAAGAGAAAGAACTCAGAAAGTAGTCTCCTGGGACATTTAAAATATTTTGGCTAAACATTTGAGAATACACTGTAAAGAAAAATCCTGCAATCTTGATTACAAGTCTCTGTTTGCAGAAGTTTATAATTCACACATTAAGTTCTGTTGTGCACTGCTTCTAGTATTTGAGCCTGAGAGGAAAATGCTTTATTAAATTTCAAACAATTGGTTTTCCGTGTTCGAATTATACAAATTTTTCAAGTAGAAGTTCTTGCATGTGGATAATTGTTGTGGTTTCTAAAATGACTTAGCTTTAAATTAAATTTGGGGAAGGGTAAATCTCTTCGATAATCCAATAGCTTTCATTATTCAGAAATAAATTTGAAAAGTAGCTTCCTTGAAAGCACTGTGATGACTTTTCTGAAATGTAAGAATAATATTATGGGCTTAAAAAAACCTGTATTTGTGCCTCTGACCACAAAAAGGTAGAAAAAAAGTAGAGTTAATATAGGATTTGTTAAATTCTGTTAATCCAATTATAAAATGGAATCCTAAGTATATGATTAAATGAATTAATTCACTTTTATTATTGGAAGGAAGAAAGATCTTGCTGTGTAAATTATATTTCCAAATTGGCAAAAATATATTCCATTTAAAATCTCCACATGTAAAAGGACTGTCCTTAAAAAGATATACATGCACATTCACACACATTCAGAAATACGGGAACAATAAGTCCCTCCATTAATGTGTTCTTGCATTAGCAATTAGGAATGAGAACTTGAATTAAAATACTTAAGCATTAATGGTTGGGATGTGTGGCTGTTGAGTAACAAAATCAGGCCTAGAGCCCAGTCCTGAGAGAGAACATTCTTTTTCTTATATGATTTACCTTTTTTTTTTTTTTTTTTTTTTTTTTTGCTGTACTGAGAACAGAACCCAGGGGTATTTTACCTCTGAGCTACATCCCTAGCCCTTTTTATTTTTTATTTTAAGACAGGATCTCATTAAATTGTTGAGGCTGGCCTTGAACTAGCGATCCTCCTAACTTAGCCTCTGGAGTACCTGAGATTTCAGGCATGGGCACCGAGCTTACATTACTTATCTCTCAAAAAAATTGCATGCTCCATATTCTGTGTGGCTTGTGGGAAGTTAACAAAAATATTTAGGGTTTAAACTTAACTCCTAATTTCTTATAAGTAGGGCATAAATGGAAAAACAATTATTTTATTTATGTGATCATATATATATGAGCCTGCACACTTAAAAATGTTCTTAATCACAAATGGCATCTTTAGGATCTTTGGTGGTATACAGGATTTTTTTGTTGTTGTTGTTGGTTTGTTGTTGGTTTTTGGTTTTTGGTACTGGGGATTCGACCCAGGGGCACTTTTCCACTGAACCACATCCCCAGCCCTTTTATTATTTTATTTTGAGACAGTGTCACACTAAGTTGCTGAGTCTGACCTTGAACTCCTTGAACTCTTGCATGGCCTCCCCAATCACTGGGATTATAGGCGTGTACCACGGCACTTGGCTACAAGAATGTTTTAAAACAGTGAGACTAACTCCTGAGAGAGGCACCTTGTAGGGTAACCAGGGGGCTGGACCAGGGCTGAGGTGATTCAGCCTGTCTCCTGAAGAACAAATTACTATTTGAATTTGCCCTGAATCATAGTGTCTTCTAATCTCTGTAGATAATAGTTTGTGGAAGTCAAACAGTACTAAACTCTGTAATTCTTAAAGTAATTTTTTAGTGTAGTAATATATGAGTAAATGGCAATTGGATAAGTGCAGCATTTAAAAAAAATGTTAACACACATATATATAATCTGCACATAGGTCTATAATTTCAATTTTTCAAAGGGCAGTTCCCCCTCCCTTAAGTCCTAATTTAGTTTAAAAAAAAAAAAAAGAATTCTTCCCATCAACGTTCACAATTAGTTGATGGAAGAGTTGAACTAATTAAGTAATTTGCCTGATTTAACACAGTCAGCCTCTGGTATCTGCAGGTTCCGCATCTACGGATTCAATCAACTAGGGAATGGAAATATTTGAAAACAGTTGTGTCTGTACTGATCATGTGCACTCTTTTTATTTTTCTTGTCATCATTCCCTAAATAATAAACTATAACAACTCTTTACATAGCAATTACAATGTATTAGGTATGATAGATAATCTAGAGTTGATTTAAAGGATATGCCAAGTTTCTATGCAAATATTATGCCATTTTATATGAGGAACCTAAATAAGCAACCAAGAATTTTGGTATCCATGGGGGTCCTGGAGCCACGGCTCTGTGGATACCAAGAAGGACAGTACTCAATATAACAACATTAGGGTGGGGGGATGAAGGTGCCATAGAATAGAATGGTTATTTCACTAATTATTTGAGGTGGCAAAGTTTCAAAAAATGATTTTTTTGCATAGAAAAAATGTCTATAAGGTATGCTTTAAAATAACGTGACTGCTTCCCTAAGTTAAATCCAAACATTTTTATATTTTCTTCATTCTACTCTTTGTACCATAGACTGTATTATAATCATACCCTAGTAATACCCCACGTATCACTGTTGGGTAAATACACAGAAAACTCAAATTCATTTTATTGGTTTGGAGTTTTCTCCAATACTACCTCATGACTGTTAAGTGCAGTATTAGATGGAAAACCAGAAATGTGTACAAGAAAAGCTTTAGGCTGTATTATATAATATGCCTCATAAGGAGAGTCGCAAGAATCCTACATCAAGGAAACTTCATTGTTTCTAGATGGGATAAATAACCCAATTTGCCTGTGGAACCCCAGGAGTTTAATCAAGTGCATGATGTGCACGTTTTCCCGTGAAACTAAACTAACTCAAACTACCCCATGTCTCCATGTGAGTCCATCTCTCAGTGGCCCAAATTGGATCTGTCTTGTACTTAGCAACACAGGTGTGGATAATGATAGGTGAGTTTATAATGTTGAAACATAAAGTGACCCTGTGAATGGCTTACACATTTGGTCTGGGAATTACCATGTTCATGTGGTACCTGAGCAGCAGCCCCTGAATGTTTAATGTGACCTTATAACATGCAGCCAGGTTCCAGGTCTCTGCTCAGTCTAGACAGCAGGAACTTGATGCAAGGGCATTTGTGCCTTCATTCCTTGCTGAATTGGAAGGCATACTTCTACACTGATTAATTTGATTCCTGGGGTATTATTTCCTGTGAACCCACATATTTTTTTCCTCCCAAGTAGCAATTGAAGTTGTGTATGGGTTCAGAGGTAGGTATAGAATAGTACAGCAGCAGCCGGGCGCGGTGGCGCACGCCTGTAATCCCAGCACTTTGGGAGGCTGAGGCAGGAGGATCGCGAGTTCAAAGCCAGCCTCAGCAATGGTGAGGCACTTAGCAACTCAGTGAGACCCTGTCTCTAATAAAAACACTAAAAAGGGCTGGGGATGTGGCCCAGTGGTCAAGTGCCCCTGAGTTCAATCCCCGGTACCAAAAAAAAAAAAAAAAAAAAAAAAAAAAAAGAATAGTACAGCAGCAAAAAAAAATGTCATTGTGTGTTTTTGTTTTCTTGCTCTCGGGTTGTTTTTTTTTTTTTTTTTTTTTTAATATCAAATAGAAAGTAATGATTGACAATTGCAATAAGGTATTTAAATACTCCTCTTGTTTATACTTTGTAGTTACTAAATAAATCTTTTGTTTTCAGAGATGAGGTTAAGCCCCTTGGTATATTCAACTGGGTACTTCAAAATAATTTCTTTTTCTCTTGGAACTGACAGTTTCTAGGATGGGGGGATATCAGTGACTAAGTCACAGGCCCCATTGTCTATGATGGAAGAATGGGAGACAGCTATTGAAGTTTACCAAAAGAAGCTCACAGCTACAAGTACTTGTTGAACATCCAGGCACTTGAACACCTTGTCATTGAAAAAGACAGGTCTGGAGCTCACAGGCCATCATAACTTTCAGTGTATGGGGGGAGTGGGCTGGTTTCAGGATGCTCATCCTACCTCACTGTTAGCAGAATCTGCAGAGGCTCAAGTCCCTTATGTAAAGTGGCATAGTGTTTGCATTTTGCCTATGCACATCTTCCTGTGTATTTTAAGTCATCCTTGAATGATTTAGAATGCCTAATACAATATAAATCCTATGTAAATAGGTCATATACTATATTATTTAGGGAATAAAGACAAGAAAAAAGTCTTTACATGTTCAATATAGATGTAATTGTTTTCAAATATTTTCCATCTGTGCTTGGTTGACTATAGATACAGAATGTGTAGACACTGAGGTCTGACTGCATAAAAAGTGTGTGTGTGTGTGTATTATATATAATATATGTATATGTATATGAATATAAAATCTTTGTCCACATTTACTTTCATGTAACAGTATTCTTGTCAGTTCCATATATGCTCACCTATGAGATTTCATCAACATCTAAGTAAAAAAAATTGAAGTAGAACAATGCCGCAATACCAACTTTGAGAACCTCAGAAGGAACATGAAGAAGCAAATTTAGTCATGGCCCCAGCTTACAAATCCAACAGGCCAGGAGAAGATTTTGTAACATGTCCAAAGATGGTATATTAGTCAGAAAAAGCTGACCCATGTGATTCTGTTCCCTGGAGGTCCTCAAACCAGAAATGGATGATGTCAAATGGAATTTGGGGAAGCAAATCATTCTCACCTTTTTCTACTTAGCATTCTTCTTCTTTTTTTTTTTTTTTTTTCCTCCAAAGAGGCCCTTTGGACTCAAACTCTTCCCCCATTCTCTCTCTGCATGTCCGTGTCAGTGATGTACTTCTTATACCAACATGAGTAAGAAGGAAGCCAGGGCATCTTCTCTCTCCAAGGCTTAGGTTTACTCTGATTTAGGGGCAATTGCAATCATCTCCCTGCATCCACAAGATTGGTTCTAAGACCTCAGTAGGTACCAGAATGCTTCGGTGCTCAAACACTTTACATAAAATGGCCTATCATTTGCATAGAACCTGCACCCAGCATCCTGTATATTTTAAATCATCTCTAAATTACTTATACCTAGTACAGTGTAAACACTATGCAAATTCTTGATGACAGGAAAATAGTCTATACATGTTCAGTACACATGTGATTTGGGGGGGATGGGTATTTGTGATTTGTGATTGACTGTAAATGTGGGTCCTGTGGACACAGAGGGCTGACTGTAATTGTCTTGCTTTCTTCAACTCTGTACCTAAACCAAAAGATTGTTAGGTGGAAAAACGATTAAAGCCTTTGCCAATACTAACTTTCCTCAGATCTTAGTGCATAGCTTGATGAAATTTTTATAAACCAGATATACCTCTGTAACCACATCAAGAAATCAACATTACCAGCATCATTTAAGCCATCATGTATACTTTTCTGATCACTGTCCCCCAAAATTAACCACTATCTTCATTTCTGACAGAAAAAATTACTTTGGGGTCCCTTGGTTAAAGTTTAAACAAAGTACCTTAAATAATTTAGCTTTTTTTTTTAATTCAGGAAGAGTTAACCAAGAATGAAAGTATTGGTTGTACTGTTAAAGTCAGAAGTTTCAGTGTTTATTCATCATTGAAATGAACATGCTATATATCAACAACCCTAGACTTATTAAGAACACAAGAGCTTAGTTATTGTTGTCATTCACTGAATTCACTATAGGTCTTTTCTGTTGTCTACAACCACAGGATCAGAAGTAAAAAAAAGTGTTCTAAAAGCTAGTAGATGATGCTCTAAATCTTAAAGACATATTTGACCAAAATGGAAAAAACACACCATAAAGATGAAATTTGCTTTACTAATTGAATAGATTTCATTTGGCAACTTGTAGCCACTGAATTGTGAATTGGAAACAATTTCATATTGCAATTAGACACTAATACATGGATAGTTCTAGAAGTCATTTCATGTAATATTGTTAGCTTGTCTTAGGAGATGTAGAGGAACGAGTTCATAAAAAAAAAAAAAAACCAGAATGACGCAGAAGATTGAAGTCATGTTTATAATATGACCCCTTGGTACTTTTGTTCCTATAGAGAAATTTCTACATTCCAATGTGGAATAATAAATGATAATCTAGAAACCTAGTCCAGGCCTCTCCCATACCCCATCAGTTACCTAGCTTACACTTGTGTGTGGACCCACTTTGAGAGATGTTTCCACTCTGCTGAAAATTCAAAGTTCTAAGGAATATAAAGAAAAAAAGTAGAAAATCTTAAATTAGAAAATCTTAGTAGATCATCTTAAAATTTAGTAGGAAGAAAGAGAACAAAATATGGGAACATGATTTATGACGTAAAAGGGATAAAAGGAAGATTCCTTAATAAAGATCAGCTGTGCTCAGATTAGATTTCAAAAATTCAGGATTTTCCTAAAGCCAGAGAAGTTGACTTACATGGAAAGCCAGATGCAAATAGTACCATTTGGTGCAGAGCAGCGTGTTTGGCAGCCAAAACTGACGTGCATTGAGGTTCTACAGTTCTGCTTCTGTCCTCTGATGAGGAATCTGTATCTGCTACCTGCTGTTGCCAACGCCAGCTTTCCTATAGTGTGCTCTTGGCAAATGCTATTTAAGTGGCTTGGAAATATATGCTTACGATGCACGTGCTTGTCCAGAGTCTCTTCCCTCATGGAGACAGTGACATTTACAGCACCTGGAGTGGAAGTCCTGCAGGATATGTAGCAAAAGGAGCATTTTATATTAGGAATTCATTTTACACTTGTCTCCATCCAGCTTTTTTACAAATGTTATCTATTTTTAATTTTAGCATGTTTATAAGGTACAGTGTGATAATCCGATATGTGTTTACAGTGTGTCACGATCAAGCCAAGGTAATTAGCATTTCTGTCTCCGTAAACATTTATCATATCTTTTTGCTTAAGCATTTCATGTATTTTTTTTATTTTTGCCATTTTTTACCATTTTTCATTGGTGTATTAGAGTTGTACATAATGGTGAGATTTGTTTTTATGTATTAGAACATGCACACAGTATAACAATGTAATTTGGCCAATATCATTCCACAGTAGTTTCATTTTCCCTCCCTCTTCCCTCCCCCGGTCCTTTTCCTTTATGCTACTGATCATTAGGAACTCTTGCCCTCCTCTCCGCACACATTGTCATCTGTTTTAGCAAAAAATCAGTTTTCCAGGGCTGGAGATGTAGCTCAATGGTAGAGCACTTGCCTAGCATGCTCAAGGCCTTGGGTTTGATTCCCCAGCACCACAATTTAAAAAAGAAAGAGTTATCTTTTCAAATCCTGAGCTCCATCGTGTGACATTCTCTCCTCCTTAGAAAGCCTGGGTCATCATCCCCTGTGGCCTGCAGGACCTGGTCTGTAACTAAGACCTTCCCATGCTTCTGGTTTAGGCTCCAGCTCATGGTCTCCACTTTCCTACGTCCTTTTAATCACATCCACTTTCAGGCTCTCTCTGACCAGATTGTGAAGAACCTGACTATTCCATGGTCCCATTCCCCAACCCCCACCAGTTCCTCCTGTTAGTTTCTCCAGCAAGCCTTCTCTTCTATACAGGTACATCCAACGGTTCTCTTGCTCTGCTTCCTACTCTTTCAAAGGACTTTACACCCTCTCACTTCTGCTTCACCATGTTTCCTGCAGGCAGCCCCAGGACAATGCGCCCAGCTACTCAGCCCATGGTCTACTACTGAATTCACCAGATGATTCATGTTTGTTGAATAAATGAAGCTAAAAACCTTATTAGATTAAAATGACAGACATCCACTTTCTAAATGTGATTTCTAAAAGGGGGAGTGGGTGAAATGTTTTCCCCTGTCTTCAGGTTGTATTCCCATAAACATAGATCCCCAAATTCTGGCGATCCACAAATAGAACACCCTAAGGACAAGGTACAGTGCCTGGAGGACCATTCTGTACTTACCTTATCTAATGCCTGAGCATTGCAGTTAATCACTTTGGAGAAACACATTTACTAGCAATGTCAGGAAATCAGCATTAAGCCATTCAACCTAATAATTTTTGTGACACTTGTGAATCTCACAGAGAAAAACCTGAAATTCACATTTCTTTTAATAATTATTACAAATAGGGTTGAGCCTCTTTGCAAAGCCTTCAGAACTGAGGGACATATGTAATTGGTAAATAATTAGTATATAAATTGGGTAGGATCTGTCTGTGGAGAATTTATAAAAGCACATTGTTTCAGATTCACAAATGCAGTATCAAATCCTACCAATTAGAACTACATACAGTCTCAGCACCTGGTGAGATAATGAGGCAGCTTCAGAGAGAATGGGCTCAGCAGTGTTTTGTTATTGGGCTTTTTTTTTTTTTTTTTTTTTTTTTTTTTTTTTTTTTTTTTAATTCTACCAGCCCAAGTATCATCTAAGAACAGCTATTAGACTTTGGAAAAGGCACTTCTAGACCAGGGTATACAACATCAGCTGTCCATGAAGAATTACAGATGCAGGACCGCGATCACCATTTCGGTTCAGCCCTACTGCAGGTGGCAGACTGATGTCTTTAGCCTAAGTCTGACCAATGGCTGTGCTGTCCCTTGCCTGCATGGATGTGACCTTATTCTGCCCGTACTCCCAACAAAAGCCAGTCACAGAGCTGAGGGGTACCTTGTGATGACAGAGACAAGTGTCGTTAAGAGTTCACATGGAACTTTGTATTTTCAGAGGATCTTCCTGGACTCCTCACATCCTCTTCGAGTTCTTAAGTGCTGTGCAGTTCTCTCCCCAGTATATTTGGTTTTGTTGTTTGAAATTTTGCAGTTACTCAAAAGGTCAAGTTAATACTGGGGGCATTCCTGGAACATGTCAGTTAATTAAAGTTCCTTACTAGAGTTGCAATATCCACCTCACTGCTGGTTAAAGTTAGGGATGTTGAATGATTGTCAGTGGTAAATCACACATGGCAGGAATTTAATGAAAGCATAGGAAGTGGAGTTTAAAACAAAGAAAAAGCACCTGGAGCACTTCAATAAACCATTTCACTGCTCCATTTAGGTATGCACTGGATGCTAGGAACTGCCCAGGAAGGAAGAGAGAAGATCCAAAGTAGACTTCTCTGCCTGTGTGAATAATCTGGAATCACATTTATTATCAAGTTAATGACTTCCTGTGTGTTGGCTAAGCAGTGGTCTTGTAGACTGTACAGTGTGATAATTCTGTAGTCTGGTGACCCTACCACCACCCAGGCTGTGCCTGAACTCCAAAGGATGCTTTGTAAGAAAGAAAATTTGGTCTGTCTACTGTCAGCAGCCTGGTTGGGTTCCAGAACATTGGGTATTGCTGTGAGTTAGAGTAATATACTAAAATGTGAAAATTTTGTGTTTCTTAATGACCTCAGATTTCTGCACACCCCCAAGCTCTTTTCATTTTCCTTATGAGTCATGCTATGCCAGCTTAATAGGGTTTACATTGCCAGTTGGTTTCTGTGTACTTTTAATTATGTTGTTGTCCTTAACAAGGTTTCTGATAGCTGGATGTGGTTAGAACAGCCTACCTTATGACTATGTTCCGGAACATTGATGCCAGCCAGGAAGGCCTCACCCCATGCTAAAATCAACCCATCAACCTGAAAAATGTTGTATTCTACAGGAAACCCATAATCACTGAATATTGGAAGTGGTTTCAAAAAAATCCCCAACTTTGGGGAGAGGGGCTAAACGTGGCTTTTGCTCGTTTGTTGGATTTTTTTTCCCCCCTCGACTGCTTTTGATTTCTTGAGAAGGTTTGTTCGTGAGGCTGTGAAAGTAAATACAATTTTGTGGCTTCCTAGAAAACCGGTAATAAAAAAAATGTGGATCTAACAAGCCCCCCCCCCCCCCCCCCCCCCCCCCCCCCCCCCCCCCCCCCCCCCCCCCCCCCAAGTCCTGGGCTTGCTTGTTTACATTTCATGAATATCTGAGGTAATTGGGAACTTCAACGTTTGGGCTCTTCTCTGTGAAATGACTATTAGCCATTTAGTTTACACACCAGAAAAATAGTCTTTCTTCTTTTGGAGGAAAGAAAGACCTTCTTTTTGGAAGGCTGACATCCTTCTGGGCCATCCATTGAGGTGCATCTTGCCTCTCACTTTACCAAAGCAAAGGTAGGAACATCTCATCTTTGGGTCAGAGGAGTTCCTACCCCAACTGTGGCAGAGTGCAGGGTCCTCAGGTGACTGCGGTCCTATGAAGTTTGGCCACACCTGGTGAAGAGGAGTGCTGCCTCCTTGTAGTCTTCACAAATAAATAAAAGATTACTTACCTCTCTTCATATGGATTAGATTTTGGATCAATGTAAAACAAGTTCTAAGTTTCATTACCAAGTGCATTATGCTATCTTTTTTTAATAAAAAATTTTGAGATTAAAAAAAAATTGCCTCTCTTGAGCTCAAAGGTCAGGCGAAAGGCCAGTGACCACACCAAGAGATGGAGATCTGCCTAGAGATTTATTGGGAAGCAGCAAGGTGGCTGCAGGAGGAAGGAGGGAGCCGGGGAGAGGCAAGGAGCAGAGAGCAGAGAGCAGGGCCACCGTGGCAGGGAGACAGGGAGGGAGGAGCAGGGAAAAGGGAGTAGAGACAGAAAGCAGAGGGTAGGGGCCAGGGGCAGGAAAGGGGGGTGGGTAGGGATCAGGGAGCAGGGGCCTCAGCAGAGAGAGAGCAAGTGCAGGCTTCAGCTTATATCTGCCCTTTGGGGTACCTGTCATATGCTAATTAGGCCATAAGGGTCTGAACACACTGGTTCTAGGCACGAAGTGTTTTAGGTGCATAGGTTTAGGCACACAGGCTTAGGCAGTGCGTGCAGCTCTGACTGGCCTTGAAGGCAAGCTTTGGCCTCAGGGGAGCATAGGTGGGAGAAGGTTGTCAGTACCATCCCTGGGTGGGGGCCTCTCTTGGGAAAATGGGAACCTACTGATCTCTCTAACATCAGGAGCCTCTTCCTGTCTGTAGTCGGTGAGGCTGGAGAGGACAGCGTGGAGTCCTGCTTAGGTGTGAGGGAGGACTCACAGGATCCCTGGGAGCTGTCTACCCTAAGTCTCATCCTTGGACCCTGCATCCTCAAGTGTGGAGCTTGCTCTCAATCAAGTTAATGAGAACAGCTTAAAACCAAACAAGCCTTCTCTCCCAGGATTCTTTGCTGATCTGGTAGGGGTTCTTACTGAGATTTGAAGGCTCCCTCCTTTCCAGAAAGCTAGGCAGCAAGAGGAGCTTCTACACTTTTTAAACTGTTCCTTTCAAATGGCAGGAAAGCTGGGTGGGGTTGAGTGTGGAGCGCCTCAACTCCTTTCACCCATCTCAACCTCTGGAAGAAGGTCTCTTGATTTCCTGGGACAGCAGCAGTTGTCCTTGACTTCAAAGGGCATTAGATTTGGAGCTCCTGGGGAGAAAGGATGAAAGGAAGAGACAAGATGGTGTTTGGTGTTTGCAGCAGGAAATTAGCATAGTAGTATGAGGTGTTTTTTTTTTTTTTTTTTTCCTCTGAAGATCTGAATAGAAGAAACCAGGCTCTGCCAGAGGTCCAGACCCCTACCCAACTTCCTGCCTTCCTGGTTGAGTGCACCTATTCAGAAGGTGCCTTTCTCCTCCAGATGGGGAATTCCACTGTCTACAGCTCCTCCCAGCTTTCCTGGATTTCTTATCTCTCCATTTCTTATACTTGTGACCATTGTGGTCACTAGCCCCAAATTCCAATCTCCCTCCCTCTCAAAGTTCTTAAGATATGGGAGCTTATCCACTTTACCTTTGCCTCCCCAATGGCTGGCAAATTCCTCCCATAGATACTTGTTGAATAAAAGACACTTGTTCTGTAGGTTGTACAATCTAGCAATGGCTCCTGTTTTAGTCAGCTTTTTCGCCACTGTGACCAAAAGACCTGATCAGAACAATTTTAGAGGAGGAAAACTTTGCTTGGTGCTTAGGATTTCAGAAGTCTCAATCCATAGATGTTCTGCTCTGTTGCTTTGGGCCAGAAGTGAAGCAGAACCTCAGGGCAGAAGGGTGTGGCAGATGAAAGCAGCTCAGGATGTGACACTCTGGAAGAGGAATCAGGAAGACAGAGAAAGAGAGGTCCATTCACCATAGACAAAAGGCAGCCACACCCTCCCAGCCTACAATTACCACCCGGTTAATCCCTATCAGAGGATCAACACACTGATTAGGTCAGTGCTCTCCTAACCCAATCATTCCACCTCTAAGCATTCTTGTATTGTCTCACTCATGAGCTTTGGGTAAACACCTCGTATCTAAACCATAACAGTTGCCTCCCCCATGTGCTTTTACTTTCTTCTTTTTTTTTCTTTCTTTTTTTTTTTTTTTTTTTTTTTTTTTCTTTAAATTTTGAGACAAGGACTCATTAAGTTGCTGGGACTGGCCTTGAATTTGCCAAACTCCCATCTCAGCCTCCTGAGCAACTGGAATTACAGGCATGTGCCAGTTATCCTACTACTAACATACTGCAGAACATAATGTCACTCCTTCAATGAATAATGTATTTAATAATTTTTTTAAATTTTGTTTTGTTTAATTTTTAACCCTCCCGCCACAGTTAACGCATTTGGGAACAGAAGGTTATAGAAGAAAGACACATCCTGAGGTTGGAAATTTCCTTCTTAAGAACAGAAACAAGTTGGCTTATTGTAACTGTCTGTGGGGCCCCAAACTCTATAGGGATGCTAGGTTGATGAGGTGGGGTTATTTTGTTTTGTTTTCTTGTTTGGTTTGGTTTTGGGGGTTTTGCTGTTGTTGTTAATATTGGGTTCTTTCCTCTGCTTTCTTCAATTTCTGGTCTCCAATCCCATTTCTTGTTCGTTTCTCGGGTCTTTTTCTGATACCTGTCGGGACTTCAGCATTAACAGCTAGCCCTGCGGAAGTGCTGCCTGAGGCTTTCAGGGCAGTTATCTTTGCTTTGGGACTTGTACACAGATATTTAGTTTATTATGGCCAGTTCTAAAAATTTATGACCTATGAAAAGTTTATTTTCAGTGTAATGCAGGTCAGAATTGGACATTTAATCTGAAATCCATATGTCACTGAGCTGCACAATATATATGAAGGCATTTTGTAACTGTAGAGGGCAGTCTTGAGGAGAGATGGCGGCTCTGGAGTCAATAGACTCAGGCTCAAATTCCAGGGCCTCCACCTCCGGGAAATTTATGTGAGTTACTTTTGTCCTTTTCTTCTATTTTTATTTTACTAAAATGGGGTGGGGGACTATTCTGGGCTTCAGGTTCTTCTATGTAAAATGAAAATGAATGATTTATTTGGTTCTTTTTTTGACAAACAGTTTTTTGTTTGTTTGTTTGATTTTTTTTTTTTTTTTTTTTTTTCCTTGCTACTGGAGATTGAACCCAAGGGCTCAGATATGTCTGTCAGTTATTTAAAAAAAAAAAAAAAAAAATTATTTTTGAGGATCTAGCTAAGTTATTAGTTGTCTCAAACTTGTGATCCTCCTGCCTCAGCCTCCCAAGTTGCTGGACTTACGGGTGTGCACTGCCATGCCAGGTGACAAATAGTATTTTTAAGTGCCAACTAGCACCCCTGGACAGGGTTCAAAGTAGCACTTGCCACTGTTATTATTAGAATACAGTAGAATAGTCAAAGAAGATAGAATTGGCTACATGTTTAGCAAATTTGGGGGGGGGGGAGCTCTTGCTTAAGGAACCTTAGCAAAAGCTACATGTTTTTAGTTTGTTTTGCTCTTAGATTACAAACAATAAAATGCAATGCCTTTTTCTCTGAAGTAACTTACAGTTGATGTAACTTACAAACCAGACAGTGGTTTTTTTGAGGACCTTAAGGAAGAAAGAGCATAAGAGGCTTAGGAATGGGAATTCCCAGACTTTGGGCCGTTCCTGGGATTCAAAAATGTGGAATTTTAATCTCCTTGTAGTGTATATAGTGCTCATCAGAGGAAGCTCTCTGAAACTAGATGCCTGCTTAGCTCTTTGCTAGTCCCTCCTTCCTGTCAAGCCCAGTGCTCTAAAAGATTAGACCTGCCATGAAGTTAGATAATTAAATGTGGGGGGGGGGGGGGGGGGAACAGTAAAGCCTCACTTTGAAGCACCACATTAAATAATGCAACAACCTGTCATCTTTTTGCTTTGGTTAAGATTCTTAGAAATGATTTTGTCACCTTTGTATTTAAAATTGTAACCTTAACAATGTGCCATAGGTTAACAGAGTTAGATGTCCCTGGCACAGAGTAAATATCTGTTCAATGAATGGGGAAAGGATAGCTGAAATGACTCAGAGAAAAAGAAAAAGGGAAAGAAAGGAAAGGCAAAGGGAATGAATAAATAATTGTGAGATGTCCGGATTGTCAACAGGGGACTAATGACCCAAGTTTTTAAAACTAAAGAGCCTTATTGCTTTCATTGGGAGGCTGAATAAACTGGTATCAGAGCAAAATGGCTTTGGAGTCAACATGAGTCCAAATAGGTCCAGATATTAGGGGATGTTGTTCAAAATTAAAATGGGTCATTTTCTTCAAAAAGCAGGAAAAACGTGTACTGAAAGGTGCTAAAAATGGGTTGCCCTGCCTTTCCCTTCCTTCCTTCTCTCCCTCACCTATCATGGTGTTTTAATGTCCTACGTCAAGAAAAATAAAAATTTTCATTGTTATGGATTTTTCTGTTCATTTTTATCTTGTACAATGCCAGTTTTAAATGCAAATAAAAGAGCATTTAACTAGTTTTCAGAATCACTGAAATTACACTGTTCTTATCTCTTAGCTGGCATATGTGTATTTCATTCTTACCAGAATGAAGACTGCTGAAAACCAATGAAACTGTGTGGGGTTTTTTTGTTGTTGTTGTTTGTTTGTGGCTTTTTTTAAAAAATTATGCTTCTTGATCCTTGCAGTGTCTATCAACAGTTTACCAATGAGTATGACAGGTTTTTCTATAGCATCCTTTCCAGTGTGAGCAGTTGGCTAAAATAAGGAAATAAAAAAGGCTATGAGGGCATACTTGGTCAATTTTCCTGGAGATCCCCCCCCCGCTTTTTTTTTTTTAAACAGAAAGCATGGCCTCTCAGAGCAGTGGGATCCCCTCTTGTCATAAGGGCAACATGACTGGTTACTTTGTACTTGCTTTCAGTTTTGCTGAACTCCATGCATTGAGGCCAGACCAGAATCCTGTGCGCTAGGGGCATCTCTGTTGCTGTTAGGTGAATGGGCAGCAAGGCCTGCCTGTGTGTACCCGGCCCGGAGCATGCGCATTCTTCTTTGCTCCATTCTCTACCATCCATCCTCGCTTTGAGAACACGAAGACAAAGACAACATTATTGAGAACTTTAAGACTGTAGATCGAGAACATTAAGCCAGCATGGTCCTTCTGAGCTTGGGGTTGTAGGTGAGTGCTAAGGTCACATGCCTGGGGCTAGGGCTCTAGTGACATCTAATGGTATTCAGCTTCAAGAAGCCTGTATCCTCACTGTAAAATTGAGGCAATGATAATACCTAATTTGCAAACTATTCTTCTGTTTAAATACAGGCAAGGTTATATTGCCCATGTAGTACTACCCTTGGTACATAGGAAGGCTTTAATAAAAGTTAGTTCCTATCAATTCTGCTACTAAGCAAATCTTCAAACATGATGGTTCTATTGTCGTAAGGCAGCCTAATGCAAATGTAAGGCAGAGTCATTAAATGTCACTTCTAGAATTGAACAGGCTGCAAAAAACATTTTATAAGTCACAAATATATTTTATTATCTCTTTTGAAATGAGTCGGTGTCTGAACAATTGAATAAGCAAATAAAACACACTCCCTTAGAGGTTTTGGAGAACAGAGCCATTTTATAAAAATACAAGGCCTGGATTCCAACCCCACGTCTCTCGGTGCACAATTTTTTGTCCTCTCTATACCTCAGTTTCTTCACATCTAAAGGGAGAGTGTCAGATGTCTGACATGGATCAAAATTGTAACATGATCAATTTCGTCACATCACAATTGTCCAACGAGGTTACACCTAAAGTAAAACTGAAGCCAGATACATCAATGAATGTAATAAAGATGTGATGGAGAGAAGAGGTACAATAAATTTGTTTTATCATTGCCACCTTTATGGATTGAGTGCTAGTCCTTTGTTAAGCACTGCACAAGCACACAGGTGGAGATTTGCCTAACAGGACTTATGCATAAATAAATACTTCAGTATATACAGACACATGCTTTTTGGTGGCCAGAATTCACCCCTTAGAAACTCTGAGTATTGCCAGGAATGGTGGTGCACGCCTGTAATCTCAGCAACTAGGGATGCTGAAGGCAGGAGGATCACAAGTTCAAGGTTAGCATCAGGAACTTAGCAAGGCCCTAAGCAACTTAGTAAGATCTTTTCTCAAAAAATAAATAAATAAAATAAAAATAAACAACAACAAAAGCAATGGCTTGAGATGTAGCTGAGTGGTTAAGCACCCCTGGGTTCAATTCCTGGTACCAAAAAGAAAACTCTGAGCATGTCCTTTCACGCATTTTAAGGGGCCCGAATACAAAAAGCGCTCTAGGTGGCTGAAGTGCCTGGACATAATTTTTTTATGTGGCTCAGAGTTTTCTTGATGGAGTGAAAAACTATGGTGGGCCTGAGTCAACTTGTAGTTTTTCAGGAATGTTCAGAGCCAATTATTCAACAGAATTAAAAGCAAGGGTCATGAATACTCAACACTCATCCCTTACTATTGATTTTATTTCACTTTACTGTTATCTGCACTTACTGTATGGTGTATACTGTGTACAACAATGAGCTTTCCCAGATTAGTCCCAGTTCTGCTCAGTGACATCACACTGGTGTTTTGAAACTGGCTTATGGTGGAAATATTTCCACAGAATGGGCAAATGCTGGCAAATCGGGCCTCTTTCCCCACTCTTCTTCCCTGAGAGGCAATTGTAAAACATTTATCAGCATGCTGCAGAGTAGGAACCGCTTTAATGTAGAAGTTCCTCTTGGAAGATTTGTTACAAGTTGTGTCTTTTGTAGGCCATTACAGAACCCATCAGAGATTGGGAAAGGAGGAGAACAGAATGAACATTCTTTGAGCATCGGTGCCTGGCAATACTTAAATTGCCTTTCGTATAGAGCCCAATTAAAATCCTCTTAAAGGCAGGATAAGCTGTGTGATACTACCCTACTCCTGTAGTAGAAGAAACTGATCTGTGGTTTAATAACTTGCCCATGTTGATATACCTAATTAATGGGGGGGGGGGACTATGTTGGGAATATATTTGAGTTCAAGCATTTGTGACTCAGATGCTTATTATCTTTGCCATATCCAGTGGAAATTGGAATACCTTAGTTTTTATTTATTTATTTATTTATTTATTTGTTTATTTATTTATTTATTTTCTGTGCTAGGGATGGTACCCAGGGCCTTGCACATGCTATACAAGTGCTTGCTACTGAACTATACCTGTAACCCTGAAATTTGAATCTGTTTTATAAAAAGAACAGTGTTAGCTGCTATGGTAAGATTTTTGCAAGTATAATTAATATCACATTCATTCTTTCATTTGTTTATTTTTTTCTACATAAGATACTGAAAGTGAAATGTGCCAACCACTCATCATTTGAAGTTTCCACCCAGGGAGGAATAGTTAGGTATGAAGTGCTGTGAAAATGCAGGAAGGGACCAGGGAAAATTAAAGAGGATCAGGTAGCCCTCACAAAGGCATGTAGGTGTGTTATTGGCATGGCATGTGGTCTCTAGTGTTTAACTGTTGCAGAGAGAGGCTGGTTTTGGTAGAGGTGTGAAGAGATCTAAGATTGTGGTTAGACAAGGTATCTATGGGTAGTTTGAGAATCCCAGTCAGTGTGTTTAACACTGTTTCTGTGGGAAACATGCCCAGATTGCCAAACCTTCCCCAAAGGCACACCTGGAATGCAGCTGCCCTGCTTTCTAGCCTCTTCCAGCTTTCATTCATCTACCTACAGCCCTTTCAGGGACATGCACTCCAATGGGAAGCTTTTATGAGGCAGATCATGGGCCATGCCCTGACATTGTGGTTCAGTAAGTCTGGAGTGAATCCAGGAAGTTGCATTTTAAACACACATGCTTAGAGATTCTAAGGCAGCAGCAAGTACCATGCATTGGGAAATGTCATTCCATAGCTTTTGTGCTATCTTTCCAAATATGAAGAAAGGACACACGCTTAATAATCACTGTTCCTAGCGCCACATCACTTTTACACCCAGTCTCTGTCGATGTCCACAAATACCTTGTGAGATGTTAATTACTCTTCTTAGTTTGTGGTGTTGAGAATTGAAGATGGCACGGTTTATTAAATAACTCCAGGTCCCCCTCTTAGCAAATGGGGACCCCAGCTTCTCAGTTTGCCAGTATGTTTTCCTTGGGCCGCGCTGTGGCTACTGCCCACCTGTCATGTGGATACCACCTCCTGGTGGCCTGCTCCAGGACCAGCCTCAGAAACGTTGTGCTTTAGACTGCTCTCCCCAAAATATTTTGAACTCCATTGGAATGATTCTACAGATTTTATGATGTAGTAATTTTATTCCTGAGGTTTCTAGTTGCTACAACATTCTATTTAGCTACCAAACTTTAAAGCACAGTCATACACAACTTAATGACATTCCAGTCAGCAAAGGATTGGACTATGTACAGGATGATGGCCCCATAAGGTTCAATCACCTAGAGACATTGTGGCCATCTTAGCTTGTATAAGAACATGCTGTGATCATACTGACTACCAACACATTCCTTAGAACATATCCATCATTAACAACACATGATTGCTCTGGAAGTAGAATCCATGGTCCAGGCTAGTCAGGATCATAAGATGACAAGGAGCACATCTCAAGTAGGACACAGTTCTGTGGGTTTTTCGATATTTCAGTCCCTTCCCATCACATATTGACAGAGAACAAGACAATGGGTGTGAGCCAGGAAACCTATATTTTCATTCTGTGTCTGCCTCCAACTTGATATCTATAGATAACTTGCTTCATTTCTCCAGGCCACAAATTCCTCATTTATAAGAAGAGAAAGTTCAAGTTCTTACAGGGTCTGTCCTAGTTTGACACTCATGATGGCAAGTCTCCGAGTCTCCAGGATGAAGGGAGAAGATGCCCCCACTGATAGCATGTTCTCTGACTTGTCTAAGACAAATAAAGCATTTGTATCATTAAGCAATGAACTCATGGTTCTATAATTGTGTTCATTTGTTTGGTGGTGGGAAAATAGAAACCTATTTTATCTGTCAAATTCTTTAGATCTAAAATAGTTCAGCACTTTGGTTTTTCCAGCATTGAGTCACTTCTTTGTTGCACTGCCATCTCTGTGTTGATGTTTCTTCTGTGTCCTGCCTCAGCCTAGTGCCTGGGTCATAAAGTAAAGCCTCGCCTGCTCCCATGTTTTCACTTAGGACTGATATTTTACTTTATTGCAGAATTGGAACTAAAAATTTTACTCCAATGAGAAAGGCAACCAAGCCAGAAGTGAATTTCTTTGTTTTTTTGTTTTTGTACATAATACAGTATAAACTCACAGTAACTATACATGGCTTACCTTGAACTTTATATTCTGAGAAAGCCGAACATTTTGAGTTTTTTTTTTTTCCTTTGAAATCAAAGTAATAACCCTACACTGTTCAGAAATGAATTCCAGATATAGATTTTTATCCAACTCATCTGACATTTTAAATAAATTTTAAGCTGATGAATTCAGTGTTTCTGTGATAGACATCATAAACATTTTCCTTTTTCAAAAAGCAATCTGGGGAGTGTATATTTGTACTGTAGTTAATGCTGTGTTAAGTCAGTGTAATATAGCTGCTGCAAACATTTGTAAAGCAAAGGAAGAAAAGCTTTTATTTAAATCTTGCCAAGAGCAGAAATAAAATGAGCAAATGCACACTGGAGTGAGAGGCAACATGAAGATCGGTACTATTTTATTACTGGAGTGCAGCAGCATTAGCATTTCATTGAAGCTCCATGTCACGTGTGGTATGATCACTAATAATTTTACGTCTGGGTGTGTGGTTTATAAGAGATGTTTGTTGAGTGAACAAATGTTGGATAAGGCATTTCTTTTCTACAGAGCTGTCATTTACCCAGCATGGAAATTAGATGCAGATACCCTAATTGTAATATTGTTTGTATATTTACATAAGAATAAGTGAACAGCTGTTTTATTTAGTTATGAAATATTCTTGGCTGACATGGTTATCTACCATGAAGACAATGTTACCAGTTATTTTCACTAAATTATAGGATTCTTGAAAAGAAGATTGGGTTATATTGTGTAAATCATCTAGCACAGAGATTGGATATATAATGTGTGTGTGTGTGTGTGTGTGTGTGTGTGTGTGTGTGTGTACATGCATGTTGAATATCCTTCATTCCACATGCTTGGGACCGGAAGTGTTTTACATTTCAGAATTTTTTGGATTTTGGAATATTTTCATTTCTGTAATGAGAAACCTTGGGAAAGGACCCAAGTCTAAACATGAAATTCATTTATGTTTTATGTTTACCTTGTACACATAGTTTAAAGGTAACTTCATACCATATTTTGGGTCTGACCGCATTTCACTACATGAAGTCAGGTGTGGAATTTTTCATTCTGTGGCATCAGGTCAGCCCATTTTAGAAAGTTTTGGCTTTTGGAACATTTTGGAATTTGAAATTTGGGATTAAGGATGCTCAGCCTTCATGTGTCTAAACCAGCTATATATACCACACACACACACACACACACACACACACACACACACTCACAAAGATATACATATATATATATATATATACATGCATATGCATAGATATACTTCAGTGTGTGTGTATGTGTATAAATATATGCACATATATTAATATATGCACATATGTTTATAAATGACTATTCTATCAAGGAGTAGGTCAGCAGTTTCTATGCCATGAGTTATTTACAGATTGGAAGACAGAGCTTCCCCTGGGTCAGAGAGGTTTCAGAAGTAAGGAAGAAGGGTTGGGGTGGACTGAGCAGGAGAACACTAGGTACCTTATTTGACTTAGATATTGCAGCAGAAATCATCAGGTCTTATGTTGTACGATGTCTTTTCAGACCCACAGTCTTCCAGCGCTGTCTTCTCCTTCAATGTGCTCTTTCTCTGTCCCCCTGGTTAGTTTTCAGCTCAGACAGAGTCTGGTGATTTAGCCACAACTATGGTCTTATGCTTCTATTCCTCCTTTAACTTCTGTCACTAACATCTCAAGAGGCAATCTGGGTTGCCAGGGTTTGACACTGGGGCCCATGTGTGGGTGAGATCGTCATGGGGTCCTATAGAAGCCAGCCAGACTTCTGTGCAATCAGTCAAAGCTGGGTGGGTGGGTCTGTATTATTATTTTCCCTCTATTCCTATATGTCACAAATTAAAGTTCCAGAAGGTATACTTATATAAGTTCCAATATCTGAATAGTATCTGGATGAATTTTAGCCAAAACCGGTCTTCACTGAGCTCTGATGGAGATGCCGAAACTCACCACATTTTTTATGTAATTAGATATCATAAAGATATTGAAATTATGTCTTCAAAAGTTGTTTGTCCATTTCATAGAAGCCAGCATGTCCTTATCATGATATGTAGAATAGATAGCAAGCAGTTTGATCTTTATAAAGAAGACCATACACTTATCCAAATTGCAGTGTGTGGTACGTGGTTCTTAGCTGCCCAAACCCTCCATGAAATGCATCCCTGCCCCCAAGTGCCAAGTACCTGCCTCTTCACTATCTGTTCATTCCAGCTTAATTTTTTCTGTTTCCAAAAGACCTTCCCACATTCCCCAACTGGAATTATGTCCTGGTGTCTGAGAACACCCTATTCATTTCCTTCCTGACTTCCTTCCTGGACTGGCTGAGCATGAACTATGTGCGGGGCACTGTCCTATACACTGAGGATGCCACGGTCCACAAGAAAGTCTACAACCCATTTGAGAAGAAAGGCAGTAAACAGATAATCCTATCAGGTCAGGATCGGTATCAAAAATCAAAACAAAGGGGGCTGGGGCTGGGGCTGGGGCTGGGGCTGTAGCTCAGTGGTAGAGCGCCTGCCTCACACATTTGAGGCACTGAGTTTGATCCTCAGCACCATGTAAAAATAAATAAAGATATTGTGGCCATCTACAACTAAAAAAAAATTTAAAACAAAACAAAGTCATCTGAGAGGGGTAGAGAGGATAAGGGATTGTTGAAGGGAAAGCCTTTCTGAATAGGTGGCATTTGAGCTGAGACTTAAGGAGGAATTCAGACCAGTTTCTAGGGGAGTATTGTCCCAGGCAGAGGTGGGGAGCCTGTGTGAAAGCCCCAGGACGGCAGGAGTTGAATGTGCTCATGAAGTGCGGAGGAAGGGGGTTGGAGTAGGGGTAAGAGATGAGAGCAAAAAGACCGGCAGGACCACACCAGGAACACCCTTGGATGCCAACACAGGAGTTTGAAGTATAAGGAAGAATATGGAGGTTTGGGAGCGGGGTGACCCTGTTAAATTTATACTTTAAAATTGTCACTCTGCCTGAGGCATGGAGCTTCTGCAGAAGAGAAACAGGAGGGAATCAGGGAGACCAGCTCAAAAGTTACGACCCTAGAATAGAAGAGGATGCAGGGACCACAGTGGGCCCATGGGAAAGGCCCCATGTTGTCAGAGGCTAGATATTCTGGAATTGGGGCTAGTGGTTGGCATTGAACATGGGAAGAAATGGAAACAAACAATCAAGAATGACACCACAGTTTTGACCTGGGCAACGGGGTGCACAGCCATGCTGTTTGCCAGGTGGAGAAGACTAACGGAAGAGAATAATAAGTATTCTGTTTGGACATTAACTTTGGGATTTCTGGGAAACATTGACATAGCGCTATCACATAGGAAGTTGGTTTTGTGGCTCTGGAGTTCAGTGGAGAAACCGAGACTGTAGACAATCTCTGATTTACCATAGCTCAACTTATGGTTTGACTTACGATTTTTTGACCTTACGATGGTATGAATGCCTATGCATGCCACAGAAATGAAACTTTGAATTTTAAATTTTGATCTTTTCTCAGGCTAGCAATATACAATATGATACTCTTACATGAGCAGCAGCCCAGGACTTCCAATCAGCCACAAGATCACAGGGGTCAACAGCTGACACTCTCCAGTGTGCTGTGTTGCTGAGCTAGGATGTGCAGTAGGTTAGATGCATCAAATGCATTTTGGGGGCTTATGATATTTTCAACTTACCAAAGGTTTTTCAAGACATAACTCCATCAGAAGTCAAGGAGCACCCGTACATATAAATGTGAACGACATCCATATACAGAAAATGTTGCACAATTAGAACCAGGCATTTAGGTAGCAGGTGTGTGTTTTAAATTCATACCCACAAGTATTCAAGAAGTACACCTTTAAATTCAACTCAACCTGATCTATATTCTGAGACCTCATTCCACTCAGTATTGGGAAATTTAACTGCCAATTCAGCCAACCCTTTTGATTGGTTAAATAAAGTTGACTTAAAGATACAGGTAACTTTGGTTTATTGTCACCCCTATAATTCCTGCAGGTTTGGAGAGACTCATGGTGGGGGTTGGGGGTTGTCTAAGGCCAGAGGGTGTCCGTCGCAGTGTTTGCTGGCACCTGATCTCCTGCCTTCACAGCATGGGCTGCTTTTTACTGCCATGCCCAGCACGCCCTTGCTTAAAAATCTCCATTAAGTCTGTGGACTGTCTCTACGTGGAGGCCACACATGGCTCTTCTATGTCATTGTGGGCACAGAAAACTCTGGTGCACACAGTCATCTGAGAGCTAAGGTGTCCAGTGAAGTGCAGAATTTGGGCGGACATGGTTCTAGGTAAAGAGTAGAGCAAGATCCCTTCTATATTCACTCCCCAGACTTCCTCTGGGCTCTTGAGAGACACTCACCACCCTCAAACTCTTCGGCTCCAGCTCCCACTCTCCTTTTCCATAACCCAGAGGTGTTTTTTATCTCCTCTCGGGCCAGAGGAAAAAGGCTCAGCAAATACTCTTCCCAACTTTGTTCTTCCCTTTTCCCTTGAAATGCAGTTTTTGAAATTAAAAACCAAGAATTGACATAATCATCCTCTGATTCCCTTATGATAGTTATCCTTTGTGGATGGGAGGTCTTCCCGTCCCTATGGGTGGAGGAAAAGAGGAAAGTCATAGGGTAAAAGGAAATAGGGTGTGTGTGTGTGTGGGGGGGGGTGATTTAGGACTTTACCATGTCATGCAGAACTTTTTCTGAATAGTTTTAATTGGTAGTTGGTTGACTCTGAGGATGCTGAACCCACAAACATGGAGGGCTGACTGTGTACAATGCTGAGTCTAGGTGCTCAGCATTGTACACCTAGAATCCAATGTGTGCAGGTGCTCAGATGTCTACAGAGCATAGGAATGAATGAAGTAGCAGGTGAGTGTGTAATGGCCTGACAATTCTGTTTACTTGCGCACACGTATGCGCACACACACACACACACACACACACACACACACACCATGGACAGAGAACCTTCAGCTCTACAGGACCAGAAAGCAAAGTGGAAAGTCCTTCTCTCAGAAGTTTCTTGGAAGTCTTATGTTGTAAATATTAAAGTTGATTTTATATTTGACTCCAAGATATGTATGCATGTGTACCTCAAGATAAAAATCAGTGTGTTTCTGTCTCCCCAAGTCTTCTATTAAAATCACCACCCAGGAAGACATGCCTGGCCTATCCCGTGATGCCTGTAGATCACGTATCCCATCACAGTGAGAAAGGTGTTCATTAACAGCTTGGAGTTTTTGTTTAACAAGGATTTAAAAGTTCCATCCTTAAAAGCAAACATCAGAAGTGTTAATGCTTCACTGCCACATTCTCTGAAGAGCCTTGCAAAGCAAACAGCGAACATCTTTACTTGCCCAGAAAAAGATTCACAGGCCTATGATTTTGCACATGTACTTCTGCATCTGCCTAGGTGATTTTTTGTGTGTATTCCAGGATCATCTTTGCATTCATATTTATTTTATAAAACAAAACACTGACTAAGGTTACTGTGACATGATATTGAATCTAGATATTGACTATTCCTTGTATCATGAAAACTGAACAATTGGTGTGAAATTCAAATTTAAAATGTTCTAATGTCTTTTCCTTGACTGTTTTCAACAACATGGGAAAACAACATTGTCCTCCTTTTGTCTACCTGAAATGATACCAGGTACCACCCGAGCTCCACTGCATATTAACAAGTGGGGCTTTCAAGGCAACTTCACTGTGACCTGTGTTTCTTGTCCTTAAAATGCTCTCAACTGTAGTTCTCAGGTGATAGGATTTAAGGAAGACTAATAATAACTGCTCACCATCTTAGCTGGGGCAATGTCAGACAGATGGAGGTCCAACTATCCTGTGTGTCACTGATGAAGCCATGCAGTGCATGTGGCCTTGGTGTGAGGAACAGATTGGATTGCCATTGATTCCCTTTCCCTGTACACCCCAGACTAGACCTTGAGCCAATCCATTTGAAGGACAGTTTGGGGCTACAGATATTCATACCATGATCGGTATTTCTCAGTGGACTGTGGACTTCTTTTCTGTGAAAAGCATGGGGAAAGAGGCTGGGATGCTATTCATGTCCCTCAACATGGAAACAGGAGCACCAGGAAAGACTCCATTGTCCCCAGCAGTTGGATTCAAGATGGTACAAGTAAATGCTTAGCATAGGTGGTATGTTTAGGTACTTAGTATTTATGGGAGTAACAATAGGTACTCTACTTGCATTTTCTGATTTAAAATTTGTAGTCAGCATATCAAAGAGATACCTGTACTCCCATGTTTATTGAAGTACTATTCACAGTAGCCAAGTTATGGAATCAACTGAGGTATCTATCCACTGACGGACGAATGGATAAAGACAATGTGGTATAGACAGATGACTAGTCACAAGTGAACCACTTCTCAGTTGCCAGTCTTTGCTCATATTAAAAACAACTTACAAATGTTTAGTTTCTGTATCTAATTTCTGATCACTAAAATGTTTATAGTTTATTTTTACCAAAGACATGTAATTCATTATGATAAAGTATTGTAGAATAAACTTTGTTTTCTAACAAAAAATGTGATATATGTGTATATGCACAATGCAATATTATTCAGCTATAGAAAAGAATGAAATCTTGTCATATGCTGTAAAATGGTCATTATGTTAAGTCAAATAAGCTAGACACAGGGAGACAAATGACCTATGTTCTCTCTTAGATATTGAAGTTGATCTCAGAGCAAAAGGGAGTGGAACAGTGATTACTAGAGAAGGGACCAGAGAGGGGACAGAAGCAGGTTAGATACAAGTACCAACTAATAGTTAGGAGTAATAAGTTCTACTGCTCTATTGTGAATGACCATCATTCACAATAACCTATTATATATCACATGAAAAACTAGAAAGAGGAGCTCAAAAGAGAATTGATAGAAATTCTAATTCCCCTGATTTGATTGGCACATATTGTATTAGAAGGTCACATGTACTTCATACATATGTATAATATTATGTTAAGTAGGAAGAAAAATTAAAATTAAAAAAAATAATAATACAGGTTTTTCTGTAACAATTCTGTCAGGCTGGGATATTCTTCATTTTACAGAAGGTGAAGCTGAGGGTCAGAATACAGAAACTTGCCCAAGTTCACATGGATCATGAGAGCAAGGGTCTGGAGCCTTGGGCCCCATAAGCTGTTTTTCTCTGGGTTCATAAATGGTGCTATAAACTTATTTTCTTGGCTAATAATGTTATCCCATGAAAGCTTTAACTAAGTCTGGAGTCCAGTGTAAAGTGTTCACCTTATGTTTCGTTTTACTCTAGCAGTAGGAGTTGTAACCTTGGGGACTTTGGAAATAGGTAAATACAGGATTAATGATTATCAATTAATGATTTCTTATTTTTTATAACTTATTACAACTTTTCTTACAATTTTACTTTTGACTACTTTTGTCAAATACCTTAAGTATTCAGTAAAACAAAGAAACTAGTATAATAAAGAAGTTTACATACCTAGATTTAGGGACAATTAATATTTTTCCATATTTACTTTAGATCCTTTCTTTTTTTTCCGTTTTTTAAAGAATTTTGTGTTCTTTTTAAATATACATGCCAGTAGAGTGTATTTTGACATATTGTACATACCCGAAGTTCAACTCATTCTAATTAGGATCCCAGTCTTGTGGTTATACATAATGTGGAGTTACACTGGTCGTGTATTCATATATGAACATAGGAAAGTGATGTCTGATTTGTTCTACTGTCTTTCCTATTCCCATCCTCCGTGCCTTCTCTTCCTTCCTTTTTGTCTAATCCAGTGAACTTCTATTCTTCCTTCCCCATTCTGTTATTGTTTGTCAGCATCCTCATATCCGAGACAATATTCAGCCTTTTGTGTTTTGGAATTGGCTTATTTCATTTAGTATGAGTTTCCATTTCCATCCATTTATGGGCAAATGCCAAATTTTCATTCTTCTTTATGGCTGAGTAATATTCCATTGTGTATATATACCACATTTTCTTTATCCATCCATCTGTTGAAGGGCATCTACAGAATTGATAAAAAAAAAAAAATCCACCATCTGTTGGTTCCATGCCAGTCAGAATAGCAGTTATCAAGAAAACAATTAATTATGTTGGTGAGGGCATGGGGGGAAAGGTACACTCATACATTTCTAGTGGGACTGAAAATTGGTGTAACCACTATGGAACGCAGTATGGAAATTCCTCAGGAAACTGGGAATAGAACCAACACTTGACCCAGCTATCCCACTCCTTGGTTTATACCCACGGGACTTAAAACCAGCATACTATAGGGATGCAGCCACAAGGATGTTTACAGCAGCTCAATACACAATAGCTAAGCTATGGAACTAACCCAAATCCTTTCTTTGTAAGAAAAGAAATACTTTTGCACTGATGCAAGCATCCTGCTTCCTCCCACCCATCTCAATCTTTTTCCTCCTTCCTCAGAGATAGCTACTAGGTAAGTTTGTACTGTGTTCTGAAAGTTCACAGAAATGGCCCAATTTTGTGTGTTTGCTTTTTCAGCTTCTATTTCCCCCTCAGGGTTATTTCTGAAATTAGCTCAAGGATATGGAGCTAAGACACTTAGCTTTTGTTTTCTTTTTAAATTTATTTATTTTATGCATCTCTTCCCACACGAAACTTTTTCTAGCATTAAAAACAGATGCCCCATATGGGGGTCTTTGATGTCTTCTGAAAAGGTTTCCCTAAACCCACTTTTTTCTCTGGGTTCTCGTGAGAGTCTCATTGGAGTGAAGAGACATTTTTGTAATCAAATCTAGAGAATTCTTTTTGTTCATGCTTTTGTGGCTCAAGCACTTCAACCTTAATTTCCCCCAAACTCAATCAGTTCCCCACCCTTAAAGCATCATGTGATATATATCCAACCCTACCTTAGGCTTAAAATTTATTTGTTGAATTATAGCACCTTAAATTATAATAAGCTGATTAGCACAATAAATCCGTTAGAAGACACTTATCAGCCATGCAGTCTAGGACAGGTTTACTTTTTAGGACTGAAATACCAGAGAGATGTCTTGTCTTAGACGGATTTATTTAGTGTTTATTAGCTTGAGTCAGGCACTAGTGTTTATCTGAACTGGGACATGTCCATTTAGGGTCATTTAAAAAGAGGGATGCTTACTAGTAGAACATCAAGTGTATACATGTGGCACCAAAGCACACACAGTGAAGTCCATGCTTGTGATGCTACTTTTTTCCACTTTTACAAAATTTCAAAACCTGGACTGAAAAATGACATTAACTGGGCTGGGGTTGTAGCTCAGTGGTAGAGTGCTCACCTCACATGTGGAGGGCACTGGGTTCAATCCTCAGCATCACATAAAAATAAAAATAAAGTTACTGTGTCCATCTACAACTAAAAGAAATATTTTTTAAAAAAAACCACATTACAGCCGGGCGCGGTGGCACACACCTATAATCCCAGCACTTGGGAGGCTAAGGCAGGAGGATTGAAAGTTCAAAGCCAGCCTCAGCAATGGCGAGGCACTTAGCAACTCAGTGAGACCCTGTCTCTAATAAAATACAAAAAAGGGCTGGGGATGTGGCCCAGTGGTCGAGTGCCCCTGAGTTCAATCCCTGGTACCAAAAAAAAAAAAAAAAAAAAAAAAAAATTACATGAGCTGAGTTATCACTTCGGG
Source organism: Tamias sibiricus (assembly GCA_025594165.1). NCBI lineage: Eukaryota > Metazoa > Chordata > Mammalia > Rodentia > Sciuridae > Tamias > Tamias sibiricus. Next base: position 15,099,254 of record CM046670.1, on the reverse strand, counting down.
TAGGGCTAAACATGTCCCTTTTTTATTACTTGTTCACTTCATAAGGCAGTGATGATTGAAGCACTGTTATGACTCGACATTTGATGAAGAAACTGAGTCTTCGAGGGCTTATCCAAAATCACACGCAGCACCCTGTGTTTTGACCACTAGGCTTTCTGGTCAACCCGACATTGCCTTTGCTCCTCCTGATGGGTATGGTCATCTGGGTCACTTTGCCACACCCAAAGCCTCACAGCCCTGACTCCCTGCTGGGGGTGGGGGGTGCCAGCATTCCTTCACCATCCCATGCCATCCCACAGTGACCCCCCTTCTGGGCTAGGATCCTCCATGGCTTCTTTAAATGGTGGCCTCTGCTGGCACAGAAGCCTCCTTGTCAGAGCCACCAACTGGCCACCAGTTCTTTTACCCTAAAGCCCACTTGCCTTTTAGGAATCCAAGTAGACCTTTCAAGTCTCAAGGGCAGGTCTGCACCTTTCCATCTTCTTGACAATTCGATGTGAGGGCCAAAACAAATATATCACTCCAGCCATGAGCCTGGGCATAACATTGGTATGAAGTGTAAATATTTGAATGCTAATTATCAAAAAACAAACAGGACACCGTGTCCAAAGCAGATGAATGCTGTCCCAGGAAGCCAGCAGACCCTGGCTGGTTGGCAGCTTGTGTTGTTTTTGCACAACCAATGATAGACGTCTGGAATCGTTTCCACCTCCCCTTCCCCATCCCATCGGAATGCTGCCCAGAGTGACTCACATGTGTGAGTCTTTGCCTTTTAAACCATTTCCCATCTGCCCTGCTTCTTGAGCATGGAAATTATCTGAACCCAGAAAGATAATGCCGTCATCCTAAAAGAGCAGCCCACCCTTGTCCAATCTGAGCCCACTGCATCCATGCCATGTGTATATACTCTCACGCAAGGAACATTTGGCCCAGGTGTTGCACTGGCTTGAAATAACCAATCCCTCTTCCATACTGATGCATCCATATTCAACTCTAGACTTCCTCTTCATTGAAGCACTTCTGCATTGCTCATTTCTCCTCCATACACTCAGTAGTCCTGGGATTTAACAGCAATGCAGTGAATCATGTTGCCTTCCTTCCTGGCTGGCACAGTGCAGTGATCATGGGCTTGGAAGCCTGCGGCCTCTCTGGAAATGTGTGTGGATTGGCAACCCACTGTGATCAGGTAAAGTCCACATTGGGGCTGTCCCAAGACTTAAGGTATCTCCAGTAAATGCCAGAACATGGAGCCTGGAGCTAGAGCCTCACCAGGTAATTCCGTTACTCCAGCAAATAAGAACAGGGATGTCCAGGGATGGATGTGAGGGGATGAACTGGTCTGGTTAATTTAGGGACCTTTCCTGAAGTTAGGCATAGTAGTTCATGGCGGAGAGGAAAAGAACTCATTAAAATTATAAAGTTGAGCCACGCAAGGTGGTACATGCCTGTAATCCCAGCGACTCAGGAGACTAAGGCAGGAGGATCATATAAGGCTAATAAATTTATCAGCCACCCTCAGCAATTTATCAAGGCCCTAAACAGCTGAGTAAGACCCTGTCTCAAAAACAAAAAAAGGATGTGGCTCAGTGATAAAGCACCCCTGCTAAAGCACCCCTGCATTAAATCCTCAGTACCAAAATAAAATAAAAAAATTATAAAGTTGATGGTTGCATAGCACCTAGCAATTTTTTTTTCCATATTTATGACAATGAAAAAAAAAAAAAAAGAGTAGCTTTGGACCAAAAAAGAAAAAAACTAGAAAAGAACCTCTTGGAACTTCAGTTTTTTTGTATGCTAGATGGCAATAGTTATGTTTACTAAAGAGCTTATTGCAAACTAAACTGAAATGAATTAAAATGTGATGGTGCTTGTGAGGTGCTTGGTACAAAGCCTGGCACACATTGGGCACTTGGTAAATAGCAGCCTCTGATCACTGCTGCTCGTTCACTCCAGAGCACCTTGACTAGTACTGTTGCGAATACAAACCTAGCCGTCCAGCAAGCCTGCCACCCCACTTTCAAATACCTAGATGCCCAGACACTCCTGCCAGGCGGAGAAGCAGAGCAGGCTAGACACAGCCTCCCTCCTAACCCCACCAGGAGCCCACCTGTGGGCAATCCCAGTGCCATACATTCCCCGGGTTGTTTTATTACTTTTAATCATTGATTTCACTTATTTCAGAAATATTGATTGGAACCCTTCTACAGCCCAACCCACCTTGGTGACTCAAGGAGTCTTCAGGAAGCCTGCCGCCCCCCTCACTGTAGCATGCTTACGTATCTGCAGCTCTGGTCCCAGCGTTTTAAACCTATACCTTTGCCAAGCGAGGTCCTTCGAGTCTGTCAATCCTAGTAGAACTCTTCCTAGCACACAGATCATGGAAGCCACATCCATTTGGAGTCACACAGCCCTGGTCACAAAGAGGAGGGATGCCCCAGTTGCCATGGGACTGCCTTTCCTGGGACAAAGGCCTGACAAATCCTGCTCCCTAGAAAGGGAGCCTGGGGTCCCACCACCACAAGTGCCCTGCTGACCTGGCTGACCTTTTCTTTCTCCTCTTCTGGACATTAGCTTAAGAATGGGCCGGGACTAAGGAGAATGAATGAGGGAGTGGACTCTGCTTAGTGTTCTGCCTTTAGCAGCATGAAAACGTTCTTATATTATGAAAAATGGAAAAAGGAAAGGGCCCATTGTAAAAGGGGGACCGAGAGGTTGTGATGAGATAGAATTCCAGCGGGGGAGGATCTTCCTCTCACACAGACTGAGCGTTTTCTCAGATATGTGACAAGAGCTAATTTTAGAAAAATGATTCGCGAAAGAAAATGACTCCCGAAGGCTATTAAGATACAAGAATGTCTCACTATAGCTCACACACTAAATCTTTATTATTTCAACATTAAAATAAATACTTAGTTTTAAGATTAGTCCGGACATATCTCTCTCTCTCTCTCTCTCTCTCTCTCTCTCTCTCTCTCTCTCTCTCTCACACACACACACACACACACACAGATGTTTCTCAACCCCACAGAAAACCTGGCCAGCTGGCATTTATAGCAGACACATCAAAGTGTGTTTAAAAAAAAAAAAAAAGAAGAAGAAGACGAAGAATACATTCAAGAAAACTGGCGATAAAGCTTGTCAACCGCAGGGCTGGAGAGGGACATCATTAAAGCAGAAAGGCCTAGAATTAACCTCTCTCTGCCCTTGAACAAAATAAGAAGTTAGCAGCATTAACCTAAGCTGCATTGTAATGTTTGTCTGCAGCAGTGTTTACATTTCATAATTTCATCTGACAACTTGTGATAAATTGTGCCTTTTGGAAAATGTGATTTCTTTCAGAACAATTGGAAGGAGAATTTAAACACTCTTTTGTACTAGTCCTGAATATCCATGAGGGAATGCAACGCACTCCTTTGTTTGGGAATTAGTGTGGAAGATATGGGCACCCACCAACCTTCCTAGGCAAGTAGAATCATTAAAATAATTTGCAGCAGTGGGGGCACTTTTGATTTGGCCTGCAAAAATAGAAGTTTCCTAGAGGGTTGGCTAGAAAGAGAACAGAAGTGGGAGAAAGAGTGGGAATGGGGAAAAGTAGTGCCGACAGGCTGAGAACGTCCACTGGGAATGGAAACCTTCCCACTGCCAGGTAATCACATCGGAATTGCCGTAGGAAAGAAGAGAAAGCCACACTGTATCCAGTTTGTGTATAATCTTGCCAGAGCTCTTTCCAGGGGAAAACTGGTAACAAGTCCACAGCCTTAGTCACTTAAACCGCCATCGACAAAGCACACGTGAAGGTCTGATTAGGGAGCACTTTTCCATTGGCGCCTGGGGACAGATGATTTGCCTGATGGGCCTCTTATACGTCCCTGATGCCATTTATATCACACCAGCTAATGATGGCATATAGCAGTGAGTCTAACAGATGACTTTGTTTGAGCTATGTCATTATGATGTTTCAGATGTACTGTATTAGGGGGAAAATATGTTTTCTGTTGCTTAGCCAAATCTCCCTTTCTATTAGACTGTGTTTTTCTTTCAAGGAAAAGCATGATGCATGTTTTTCACATTGATGACATCTCCTACCTCTCTACCCTGGGTTTGTTACAAATATGCTGAGACCCACGATACTTAGAGTGATTTCTGTAGCATTTTGCTAGCAGAGGATTTGCAGTTGCCTTGAGATTTAATCATTTTGGAGAATGTTCTCTTAATTAGCAACAGAAGGTTTGAAACTACAGAAGTTGCAGCAAAGGCTTTTAGATTATTAAAAGTTGAAGTCTAATCACGAATGAAAGCAGCAAACCCACTCCTTTCTATAATTACTATGGGAGCCACATGTGTCTTACCTGGCGGAAGCAGCAGCCTTTTGCATTGGGATCCTCATGCTCAGAGGGCTGCATGGATCCCACCTCTTCCCACTTCTTCTCACACCAGGCAGAGAGAACAAACTGTCATGGAGTCCTGAATGTACTGCAGGCCCCTCTGTCCTTCTCTTTTTGTATGTCCCAGACATCCTCCTATTCTCTCTTGCTATCATGTCTACCATCATCCCCCTTGACAAGCAAGACTTCCCATCTCTTCAGCTCAGAACTAAATGTTTTCACATAATGAAGTCAGTATCTGATCATCTGAAACTTTTTGTGGAATTTAGCAGGTTCACCACAGCTTCCTGGTACCAAAGGCAACATTAACTCATCTTTGGGGGAGGGAGGCCCTGGCCCTGCAGCCAGAAACTTCTCTTTCCCAACAGCTGAAGGCTTCGTTTTCCTTCCGGCACAACCCTCCCCTCAGCACACACCTCACCTTTGTCTGTGTGTTTTAAAAATATTCTCTCAAGCTAATGCTGAAATAAGGCACTTGTGTTTCCCATTCTATAATTGCCCACTGAGCTGTTGCTCAGTGCAGGAAAATTAGGAAATGATAATTCCCAACTAGAAGCAGAAAGACAGCCTTTTAAATAAAGGACTGCAGACTTGGTGCCAAAGAATTTGGCCTTTTCCCTGGGTTCCTGTCCTGGAGCTTCTGAAACTTTTAAATTTTCCTAAGCAATAGGAGGTAATTCACATGGCATCCTTAGATAGCTTCAGATTGGGGACTGATCACCTGAAACACCAGGTAAAATTACAAAGTTAGAACTTTGGGAATCTCAAGAAGAAGAGGGGTGTTGGAGATTGAGTTCAGTCACATGGCCAACAATTCAGTCAGTCATGCTAACATAATAAAACCCCAGTAAAAACTCTGGCACCAAGGCTGACTGGAGCTTTCTGGTTGGTGAACATTTCAATGTACCAGGAGGGAAACACGCAGATTCCACAGGAGAGGGTTTGGAAACTTTGAATTTCCTCCAGATATCACCCTATGTGTATCCTTATGATAAAACTATAACCATAAGTACAGCAGTTTCCTGACTTAAGTTAATCTTTCTAATAGAGTATCAGATTTGATGGATGTCAAAGGAAACTCCTGGATTGGTAGCTAGCTGTGTTTCAGCTAAGTGTCAGTAACACAGCTGACATCCAAAGTGAAGACAGTCATGTATCTGACTGAACTCTTAACATGTGGACTTCAGGATGCTAGAGTCAGAGTTTATTGCAATGCACACAACTGCAGTGCAAGCAGAGCAGTTGTTATTAAGGGCAATTTTCCAATTCTATTAGATATCTTGAAATACTGGAAACAACTTCTAGACCTTCCTGTTGGGCATTACAGCTTGAATCACTGTCTCCTAAGTTAGGCAGGTAGTAATGTAGAAGATGCCAATCCAAGAGTGGCCCCAGACTGCACATTAGCAAACTGCTCATTACCAGTTGCCAAAGTGATGTACACAGAACTGGTGAGTAAGCACTTAGAAACTTGGACAGATACTGGACTTTGCCATGACATTCAGGCATAGAAAGAAATATAAATATATCAGACAGTGACAATTTGGGGGAAAATGGTCCTTTACCACAGATAGTTTGGGGAGCCTAATTTAGAAAATATAACTTCAGTTGGTATGAGCAGATGGAATCAGAATTTAGTGTTGAAAGTGTGAACCTTACATCAACCAGATGGGTATATAATATCTGCTGCGGGCTATCTCTGTGGTTTTGAGAGTTGCTTAGCCTTGCTGGGCCTTAGCTTCCTCATTTAGAACATGGATATAGCAATATTTCCTAACTTACTAGGTACTAAAAAGACCAAATGAGATCATCCAGGACAGATGCTAAGTACAGAGACCAGCACAAATCAAGCTAACTGCTGGTATTCCTTCAATGTTCATTTCTTGGCCTTGGTGATTCTGTCTTGGTTGTAGAAGCAGGAGGGTGTTATTTGGGGGCACTGTTGAAAACAACAAACACCCTGGCATGACATTCATCCACAGCCACCATGATCACTGAGGCATTTCCTTATTCAATGCCATACATGGTATGTTGCAGGCAGCCTTCTAGGCCCAGGAAACTGTGAGGAATTAAATATAGTTGTCACCCCTTAGAAATGCTCAGCATTCCTGGTGTACAATATAGGAGCTTGAGTCTTTAGCGGACTGATAGGCAGATAAGAACGGGCAAACTATGCTTCACTTTTCTGCATAGCTTCACAAAATTGGGATTCTATAAATTCAGATGTAGCAGGGAGTTGTCAGAATAGCCCATAGTGGTGAGGAGCCAAATGCATCCCTGAGACACCTGGGATGTCCCAAGGTCCTGGGCTGAGATGGTGAGGCAAGGCAGGGATAGACAGAACCCCTGAATTTAGTGAAGCTCCCAAATGATTCTGATTTCTGGTGCCCTGTCAGTCCCCCTCCCTGTCAACAACAATGCCCAGGTTAGTTTGTCACCAGCAGTGTCTGACTAACTGTAGCTCCTGGCTGTGTTTCAGGTTCCTCCCACGTCCCGTCCCAGTGCTTCTGAACACCGAGGTGCTGACCCCAGAGATCTGCCATGAAACCACACTTGAAGCAATGGAGACAACGAATGCTCTTTGGAATATTTGCGTGGGGGCTCCTCTTTTTGGTAATTTTCATCTACTTCACTGACAGCAACCCTGCTGAGCCAGTGCCCAGCACCTTCCCCTTCCTGGAGACCCGAGGGCTGCTGCCCATCCAGGGCAAGCAGCGGGCCATCATGGGCGCCATGCACGAGCCCTCCTCGCCCAGGAGTTTGGACGCAAATAAGGCGCTGCCAGGTGGACATGCTGCCAGCTCCTTTCACACAGGTCCAATGGACCCGCAGAAATGGGCTCAGGCTCAAGATGGGTTTGAAAATGAAGAGTTGTTTTCATCCCAGGTGGGGAGGAAATCTCAAAGTGCTTTCTATCCGGAGGACGACGACTACTTTTTTGCTGCGGGTCAGCCAGGGTGGCACAGCCACACTCAGGGGACACTGGGATTCCCCTCCCTCCGGGAGTCGTCCCAGCGGGAGGCAGCTTTGCCAGCTGGCGCAGTTCCGAGAAGGCATGTGAAGAAGAGGCACAGGAGGCAGGAGAAAAGCCACACGTTGGAGGAGCGCGAGGATGGCGACAGGCTGTACGCCTCCATGTCCAGGGCTTTCCTGTACCGGCTTTGGAAGGGGAATGTCTCCTCCAAAATGCTGAACCCCCGCCTGCAGAAGGCCATGAGGGATTACCTGAACGCCAACAAGCACGGGGTGCGCTTCCGTGGGAAGCGGGAGGCGCGGCTGAGCAGGGCCGAGCTGCTGTGTGAGCTCCGCAGCCGCGTGCGCGTGAGGACGCTGGATGGCACCGAGGCGCCCTTCTCCGCGTTGGGCTGGCGGCGGCTGGTGCCCGCCGTGCCGCTGAGCCAGCTGCACCCCCGCGGCCTGCGCAGCTGTGCCGTGGTCATGTCCGCGGGCGCCATCCTCAACTCCTCTTTGGGGGAGGAAATAGGTGGGTCTCACCGTGGGGATGCCAGTCACCCCATCTTGAGCCAGTGGGGAACAGGAGTCTGGGTCTTTCTGTGTGCACCTCTAGGTTGTCACTGGTGGGAAAGGCCGGGGTGTGCGCACTGGACGTTTCCAACGTTAGCTGAAGAGCCTACAAAGGGTTTCCCCTGGTTGGGACAAAAAGAAACTGTGGTCCCAGCAGAGGTATTCTAGAGCAGGTCTTAGGGATTCTTGGAGAGCTGGAAAGATGTTCCTCCTACAGCTAGTGCCAGTGGGGACAGAAGGCAACCCCACCATTTGCCCTGCGTCCTTTATCACTGCTGGTATCTCAGAAGTTGCTTCCCACAGAAACAATGGTCTCCATCAGTAGGCCTCCATCAGTACCTGCAAAGGCCAGGGCAGGCCCTCATGTGGCTGGAATATGAGGGAGGAACAAAAAGAGGAAGGAAAACAAGAGATCGCCCAGTCAGGTGTGTCCTGATGACAAGTTTGATTACTTCAGGAACCAAATCCAAGTCCAGGGGCTCTGAGGACTACCCTACTGCTGTTGAGTACATGTTCCCATGGAAAGTGAGCTCTTCTGTTTGCTCAGTAAACGTGCGCACTGCAGGCACAAGCCTAGCCTTTTCGGCATGGCCAATGCGCATAGTAGAGGCTTGTCCAGAATGGTCAATATTCTGACCATACCTGGGCTTCTATCTTCCCTGCCAGACGGTGTTCAAACCCATGGCAGGAGCCCTACAGCACAGGTACTTTGTAGCTCCTGTATTGGGTGCTCTAGAACAACAGAAGAGTATAGATGCTGATAGATTTATTTTAAGGACTTGGCTCAGTGATTGTGGGGGCTCCCATGTTTGAGGTCTACAGGGCATGCCGACTGGTGGGACACTGAGACAGGGTTTCTGTGTTATATTTTTGAGGCAGAAGTTGTTCCTCAGGACTTCTTTGGTCTCCACTTTTGTTCTTAAAGCCTTCAACTGATTACATAAGGCCCATCTACTGTGTGAGAGTGATCCGTTTTCCTCAAAGTGTACTGATTTAAAAGTCAATCACGTCTAGAAAGTACCTTCACAGTGATAGGTACACTGCTGTTTCACTAAACAGCCAGCGTGGTGGCCTAGCCAAGATGACACATATCATTAAGCATCCTAGCTCCCTATCAGTCTTCAAGTAAAATATTGGTGCTTGTATATCTCTTGGTTGCAGAAAGTAGGATAGAGCTGACGTGCCTTCCCCTCCCACAGAGCCTAGGTTCCGCACTGGCTAGGCTGGGATGGATCTCCACAGAATTCTCCATTTGCTCTGGGTTGCATTTGTTTCCCCACCTTCCCTGGTCTCTCTCACCCCTTCTTGCCAGAGACCTGTTCTCTTCTGTTGCTGATGCCTTTCTCTCCCTCAGCAATTCTGGATCCCTTTGCTCTCCAGACTTCTTTCTCTGGTCAGGTTAATTCTGTTGCTGCTCCAGTAAGCAAACAGCTTGAACCTTTAGGTAATTTATTCATTTAATAGACATACGTTTTGCTCCTCCTGAATGTCTGATTCTGTACTAGATACAGGAGGCCAGTGTGGCTCACCCTCAAGTCCAGATGTGAAACAACCACATTTAATAAATTCTCACTGCAGTTGGTCTTAGATCATAACTTGTCTGGAAGTGACATTCAGAGGGCATTGCTCCCTCATTACAAAGAAGTAATCTTTGTTTCCTGGCTTCACTTTAAGCAGGTCCCTCAGTTGTTCTGTGTCCTTGAAGAGTGACTGGTGTTGCAGAGCTATCTTAGAATAAAGCAGTGCCTCTGTAGGAAGGCTTAGAAATCCAGACCTCAGCCCAGAAGTCCTTGGGAGTGAGGCTAAGTGGGATTTTTTTTTTATTATTATTATAAAACCCAAGACAACAAATCTGGACTTGTGGTCTGGGGTCCCTGGGTGACATTATAGCAGGCTCATAATAACACTGTCCATGTGTCACATAAGCTTGTAGCCAAAGCCAGAGCAGAGCAGCCTGCAATTTATTAAGAAAGAGCACTGGTTTAGAGGTCCCCGGGGTGAAATAACACCACAGTTCTTTCTCATTTCCGAGGACCAATATTAATAATGTAGAGGAGGAATTTAAGTATTATGCTTTGAAGCAGGCAGTAACTTGCTTCTGGTTTTGTTTTGTGTTAAACACCTCTGCATCGTAAATACTTAGTATTTGGATTGCTCTTGCATGCCAGAGAGAATTCCCTTGCTCTTTATTCCTGCATAAATATCCCTGACCAAGGCCTCTTAAACTCTATTCAGAATTTGAAAGAGAGGATGAAAGACATTGGGAAGTCCGTGTTTCTGAGGAACATGAGATCCCAGAGTTACCTATTTGTTAGTTTCCAGTTTTCAAATTTTAATTTTTGCTGTGCACACTTAGAGGAGGCTTCATGATCAGAATTGTAAAATCACAAATGAAGAACATGCCCGGAATTTTTTTTTTTAATTGTCTTTCTTGTTTTATCTAGGTTCCTTTGACTCAGATTTTGTACCTATACTTTTTAGGACAAGTAATCAGAGTGCCACTCAACTTAGAAAAACAAAGTTTGGCATCTCAGCATTAGCCCTGTATCTGCCAGGTGCTGACCTCTCTCCTACCTGCTCACCAAAGGTTTTACTGCAAAACACATGTAGTCATAAATGGCTCTCATGATAAACCAAATTCACATAGCGCATTCTTTCAGGCACCTGGGAATAATTGGGGCATGCTGTAGCTAAATTCAGGTTGGCCTCTCAGTAATTGCTTGTGAATTGGCTAAGTGAAAATCAAAAGACTTACCAAAGTCTTCTGCATGATCTGATGAAAAACTGAAGGCACAGCGGGAAACTAGCCAGGGAAGTCTGTGTAAAGTAGCCCCAGGGCCCCTCCAGGCTGAGGTCCCCAGTACCCAACAGCTCCTTCCATCCTTTAGTTACTCCTCAAGTCTGCTGACTGGCTGCCCTTGGGCTCCCCCTGGTGTTTGTTCCGTGGCCAGTGCAGGCCTGTCCTCCACACCCTTAGACTTAGACATTCCCAGTAACTTGTTTTTGCTTAGAGAGAGATGTAGCAATTGTAAACACATCCGCTTTGAACATACTAGTGAAAAGAAACATCAGCTGTTTTGGAAACATGGAACATTCTTTCCTAGAGTCATGAGATGGTCTGTTGTCACTCATACATATCAGCAGTAATAATATGCTAGTGATGTCACCACTAGGACTATTGTGGAAAGCACACTACAGAGGACAGGTCTATTCTGGATGAAAAGTAATGGCCTTGATGTGGAACACCAAGGTCTGCATATCTGAATGTTGAATACTAATGGCAAGTGGGTAGGAAATGGGAGGGAAAAGTGGGGGTGAGTAAGGGGTGGGACCCATAGTACTTGCTGTAAAGTTTGGAACATGGTATGTCTTGTTAACTTCAAGAAGAAAAGAAGACAGTTCAAATAGTCATTCAGCAACATTAGTTATTTATTGACCACCAAATCTCTGCCAGGTCCTATGCTAGACACAGATGAAGGACACAGACTCAGCCCTCAAATTTTCTACTGGAGATATCTAGACTGTTAATAGACAATCCCAATATTCTGTGAATAGGAGAAGGACAGAGAGATAAGTAGATCAGGAGAATAGAAATGATAGTGGAATCCTATCCCGAGGCCTGAGGGCTGGGTGTGCAGAGAGGACAGTAAGAAACAATGTCCTGAAGATGCAAATCTGGGCTGAAGATTCAGCTTCATGGGGCAACAAGAACAGCAAGGAGTGGCATGTGGGTGGCTAGGGCTGCAGGGAGTACAGAGGCTGGGATGGAGGAGAGAAGCTGACTAAGGAAGCAGAAAGACAGCGAGGGTATTCTTGCACATCATTCTGCAGAAACTAGACTTCACTTGATAATTATAATAGCCGGGCGTGGTGGCGCACACCTGTAATCTTATCACTTGGGAGGGTGAAGCAGGAGGATCGCGAGTTCAAAGCCAGCCTCAGCAATGGCTAGGCACTTAGCAACTCAGTGAGACCCTATCTCTAATAAAATACAAAAAAGGGCTGGGGATGTGGCCCAGTGGTTGAGTGCCCCTGAGTTCAATCCCTGATACCATAATAATAATAATAATAATAATAATAATAATAATAGCAATTATTATTATTATTATAGGTACCACTTGAGATTACTTACTAGGGACAAGGACCCATTCTAATGCTTTTTCTGTTGACTATTAGAATCTTTACAACTCTAAGTAATAGGTAGATACAGTTATTACCATCTTACTGATAAGGAAATGGAGGCACCTAAATCATGCGGGCAGAGCCTGGAGTCAAACCTCAATCTGGATTACAGGATCTTCAGCTCTCAACCTGTACACCAGGTGCAGAGGCAGTGAGATCATTCCAACAGGGAAGCAGAGGGTATATTCTTATTTTAGAGTATGGCAGATTTCTGTCCCCGTGACAAATACCTGAGATAAACAACTTAAAAGGAGTAAGTTTTATTTGGGCTCATGGTTTCCAAGGTATCAGTACCTGGTCAGTTGGCCTTGTTGCTTTTGGGTCTTTTATGAAGCAGCATGTCATGGGGGGGGGGGGTGCTGGAGGGTGCTCACCTCAAGGCACCCAGAGAGCAGAGAGAGATGGGAGAGGCCAGCATCTCAGTGTCCTCTTCAAGGGCACACCCCCAGTGATCTAACTTCCTAAGCCCAAAGTTTCCTGCACTGAAGTCTGGTGTCGTAGTCAACTTTTGCATTGCTGAGACCAAAAGACCTGACAAGAACAATTAGAAGGGGAAAAGTTTATTTTGGCTCCCGGTTGGCTCCCGGTTTCAGAAGTTCAGTCCATGGTTGGCCAACTTCATATCTCTGGGCCCCAGGTGAGGCTGAGGGCATGGTAGAGGAAAGAAGCTCAGGACATGACAGCCAGAAAGTAGAGAGAGAGCTCTACTCACCAGGGACAATATATATACCCCAATGGCACCCCCAGTGACCTAGCTCCTCCAGCCACATCCCTCCTGCCCATAGTTACCACCCAATCAACCTATATCAGTGGATTAATCCACTATTAAATTACAGCTCTCATAATCTAGTCATTTAGCCTCTGAATGTTCTTGCATTGTCTCACGTGTGATCTTTTGGAAGATACCACATATCCAAACCATAACGGCTGGGGACCAAGCTTTTAGCACATGGGCCTTTAGGGGACAGTTATCCCAACCCTAGCAAGAAAAATCGACCTACGTCCTGGATTTGATGGCACAAGGAAAGTGAAAAGTGAGGGTATCCTGCCAGAGGAGAGACCAGGGCAGTGGGAATCGGGAGACGAATCAGGCTGTGGCTGAAGACATGTTCTCTCTCATTATTGCAAGTTTTTGCTTTCTGGCCAGTGGGTCAGGAGGGAGAGGGGAGAACACAGAGCATGGGCCAAGGCAAGGCAGTGACTTGGTGCTGGTGGTCTCCTGGCCTGGCAGCCACTTGAAGGGTTTGATCCTCCTTCAGTGTATGCACTAGGCCAGGCTCCGTTCTTCACATCAACACTGCTTGGGCCTGGAAATGCCTTCTCTAGAAATGAAGCTTTACTCTATTGCCCTTGTGCTTGCTGTCCAGTCTATTCCTTCTTTTTGAAATATGAATGGACAGCTTAGATTCTCAGGTGCTTCACCAACATCATGGAGGCAGTGTACAGCCAGGCATGCATTTGCAAACATGCCTATGTGAGAGGACCCTCTTGGCTCCTCCTCCAACATGCCCATCTAGTCCTGCTCACTGACAGCTTCCACCAGGTTCAGCACAAGGCTCTGTCAGCTCCGCCTCTGCCTTGTGAAGCTGTTGGAAGGCTTAGACCACATAGGATGATGGACAGTTAAATGCTGGGAGGTTTTCAAGGGTATTGTGATTAATTTTGAATTCCTCTCAATTCATTTGAAAACGCCCACCACTTGAGACCCTGGGATTGCTCAGCTGACCTTGAGATGGAGGCTGTGTGGAAGGGGTGGTCAGATTCCTGGGAGAGCTGTGGTCTGAGAGTGTTCAAGTCACACTTCTTCCCTGGCCTTGTCTCCACCGAGCTCCTCACTGTCTGGTGTCCCCTCTTATTTCCTGCCTTCTCAGGGAGTACCATAGATCATCATTTCTAACAATTCCATCTTGGAATTGGATTTTAATTGGAAATGTTCATATATCATTTATGTAAAGCATAGATTCCCTCAGTTATAAATTGATAAACATTTTTTTAAGACCCACATAGGGTCCCCAGGGTCCTTTTAGTGGTCCAGAAGGTAAAAATATTATTTAACTTTGACATTTGCATGGACCAAGCAAAAGTAATGATGGATAAAACTACTGGCTTTTTAATACAAATTGAGGTAGTAGCACCCAACAATAGTAATCATCAGACTTTTCTTTGTTTTAACCACTAAGCATCATAGTCAACTGCAGGTTTCACTTATGGTTGGCCTCGATGAAAAAATCCCAACCTTTGAGAGCCTCCATTTTTCAGATCCTGTATAACCAAGTAGGAAGCAAAAGAAAGCACTTCTGCATATTAGTGACATGCAAAGGCACTGTGGTGTTGTGTTGTGAGCTGAACTAGCCACTCTTGTCATGAAATACAGTGTGTAGTTTAAAAAAATTACTGACAGAAATATGTTAATTATTCATACTTGGATATTTGACAGATGTTTTCCTAAAAAGGAATTAAGGGAGACTGTCACCTTTAGGAAAATAATGGCCAATATTTGTTGCAGATGATAGAATTTAAGCTTTCAACTCTGAGTTGAAAGCTTCATATATTTGAAAACTAATGAGATCCATAGTGGTTAATCAGTGTGATTTTTTTGATACTTTATAATAAAATGCATCAATATTTGGAAGATCTGCCTAACTTTTTTAACAGAGAGTTTTCAAATGATCGTTGCATGATGTAACACAGTCATGTGTGAGGAAAGGACCCAAACAAGAACAAATAGACTAATGGATTATAATGTGTCAGAATTTATTGGAATCTTGGATTTACACCTATTTGAATTTTTTAAAAGGACATTTTGGGGAGCCTATCTTAAAAACACACTTGTTCTGAGAGGATTCCTGTGAAGACTGCCTGGTTGGTGGAGGCAGACATAACTAAATCTGGAGTCATCAATTTATTAGGGGAAAAAAAAAACTCACTGATGTTTTTCAGTTTCCACACTGTAACCAACCATTAACAATTCAGCACTTGTGAAGTTTTGATGAAATATTAAAGAAAAATACCTACAGTTCTCTGGAAGGATTCTTAAAATAGCCTTCCCTATTTAAGTCTTCATATACTATGGTTAAAACAACATATTGAAAGAGATTGTCTCTTCTAAAAGCCAGACAATGAAGGTTTTGCAAACATTCAAAATACTTTCAGTCTTCTCACTACTTTTTGGTTCTTAAAATAGTTATTTTGTTTAAAAAATGTTATTTTAACATAAATTAGATACTTAAACTTTTCTATTCTACTCTCTTGTGCAGAAAATTGGTTATGAATAATTTTTTTAAAGAGGTACTGAGACTAAAATGTGAGTTCTACAGCTTTGAGTCCATTTATTTTTCTAGCTAAAGTATCATTTGGTTTTCTATGCCAATACATCATTTAGTAAAAATAAGAGAGCATTTCAGAACAGAAAAATATCAACAAGTGCTTAAAATTGTGAAGGAAAGTATTAAATTTTAATTGGAAGTGTTCAGATTTTTTTACATCATTTATACAAAACATCCACCTTTCAAATGGCTTGGAACCTTTGGGGGAATGGCTGTCAGTTGTAAAGAATGTGAAAAGATAACAAGCATTTAAATATAACAGGATCACCTGTAATTGAGTGCACACAAACACACACACAAATACTGTCATGTGTTACTTAACAGGGATACATTCAGAAAAATGCATCATTAGGCAATTTCAACATTGTGTGAACATCGTAGAATATACTTACACAAACTAAGATAGTTACAAATGTCACTAGGCAACCTAATCTGTATGGGATCTCTGTTGTATACATGATCCATTATTGACTCACACGCCATCATGCAGCATGTGACAGCGTGTGTATTTCCATGTTGATCTCCCTAGCCAAGACAACATCCTAAATCAACAGTAAATTATCAGAAAAAAAATATGTGTATGGATATGTTAATTTTACTGGTGGTATCTGATTAGTTTCAGGTATTGAAAGATTTATTTAAACAGTCTTCCCTAGATAATGTGATTCTATAGAAAGAAAAAGTAAGCTTGTTATTTATGTACCCTTAGATTCTCATGATGCAGTTTTAAGATTTAATTCTGCTCCTACACGTGGTTATGAGAGAGATGTTGGAAATAAAACCACTGTGCGCATCATTAACTCCCAGGTAAGATGAATGGAGTTTTTCACAGGGGTACCTTTTGTAGGTAAATAATTTAACTGGTTGAGTGAACTAAATGATCAGGTTACCCATAACCATGATACTTATTTCTGTGGGTCTTGTAATTATAAGAATTAATGACGAAAAATGCAGAAAAACAAGAATTTAGATGTGATATGAATAGGAAGAAATAAGTAAGATCAAAGGAAAAATCAGAATAGATATAGAAATATAATTTTTATAATCATAGATTTAACATGTTGCATTTTGTGAACTGAGAAAAGACAATTCAGCTTAAAAGAAATCATGGCAATGAAGGCCAGGGAGAAAAGCAAAGGCATAAAATCTGAGGGTCTCTATGATATCTTTGAAACTTGAGTTTGTTATTTGAAAACTTAAAAACTGAAAATGAGTTGCTTAATAGAAAATGAAAATACCTCTTTTCTTCATGTTCTTAATGTCTTCCAAATTTATGGCAAAATTACTCTCAGAACAAACCACAAGAATTTCTAGAGTTTCAAAAATATGTAGAAAAAAATGAGGTGATAAGTGATTTATGGCGAATTGCTTGCAGAACAAACGATTAGCTCTCTGTACAGTTCACTGCACCAGGCAGCCTGCAGCAAGGTAAGAAACAATTACCATATTTCCTTAATTCGCAGATGTCATTGGCTGTAAGATCCACAACTCGTTTAATAACAACTCCTCAGAGAAGAAGAGATAAACCCTACCAATTAAAATACATGCTGCCAGTAAGATAATCCTAACTTCAGACACATTAAAATATAAAAAAGCGCATTTTAATAATGGTGAAAAAATTGCCTCTTAAAATTGAGGGGGGGAAAAAAACAGAATTTTCCCCTCAAATGATAGTTAAAAAAAAAAAAAGATGATTGGCAGGTGAAATTGACGAATTCATCTGGAACCTAATAGGGCCACAGAGGGAGGACTGTGGCTAGCACTCTGGAGGCTGCTTCATAACTCAGTTCATTCACACCCACACTGTGTCTAAATTACATGTCGAGGCTATTATAGAGAGGGTCAAAGTACCTGAATTAGCAGGGGAGTTCTATGTTCCAGGGCCTGGAGCTTAGGCCACTAGCTATGGTGCAGCTGGAAAAAATGTAAGAACTGATATTTTTTAAAAATCCTCACTTCCCTAAACATTCTTTAAGTGCCTGAGTGTGCAATGGCAGCCTCTCTCCCTCTCCCAAAGGCAAATAGAAAGCCATTTTATCCTTGTTCTGGTTCCTCTTTTAAATATTCATCTCTTTTAAAAATATGCTTTTGAAGTAGTAAACACTGGCTGCATTTGAACTTTTTTTTCCCATGTGCTTGCAGATTCTGACCAACCCCAGCCATAACTTCATTGACAGTTCTTTGTATAAAGATGTCATTTTGGTGGCCTGGGACCCGGCTCCTTATTCCGCAAATCTTAACCTGGTAAGTGTTTTCCTGATGCCCTGACCCCAGTGGTCAGACAGGGCCTCTGACTGATAAATCATGGGAGCAGGTCAAGAATTGCATGTCAACAGAATGAAATTGATGATGGGTCCTAATTGAGCACATATGTATGCACACATTTTGATGCCCAGATATGGTAGTATACTTGAACATTATCCATCTAATGCCAAATTGCTTTTGTTCTGGAGGGATGGAGGAAAGATGTACATATCTAAATGCTCAGCAATTCCTAGCTATACTAAAGGTTGGGCTGATTAAACTTACAATGGTTCCATTGTGACCAGGGAACATCCCCCTCAGCGTGGTTGCAAGACCTTTGGAAATAAATTGAAAGTGGTTGGCAAGAATAAATCTAAACTTGGTGCATCCACAGCTCATTGTTATTCAAATGGAGCCTGCTCCAGGTTTTCCTTGAGTGTTTCTCTTTGCCTTCTGCTTCTGAATCTGTTAAATTTTATGCAATAGAGCTGAAACAAGTTTTTATTACTAGTCATCAAAATATAAGCAGGCTGCATTTGGGACTTTCTGGCAAATCATCACCTACCTAAGCAAGCAGCCAGCTACTTTTGATGGAGCTTTGAATGAAAAGCCAGTGAACTTATTTTTTAGTGAGGGTTGGAAAAAACAGATGATGTTTAGCCTAGCAAGGTATGTTTTCACCTATGCAAATGTCTTTACCTTGGTTTGCCATGACTAGAGAGCTTGCAACTTCCTTAACCCATTGTGTGCCATCATTTAGGTGTGCAACACCTATAAAAAACTTAACTGTAGCATATGATATATAATGATATAACATATAATGTGATTATACAATAATAACACTAATGGGAGGAGTATAACTATATTACGGAATCATAATATTAGTTAATATTAATTAATATAATTGTAAGCACCAGCTTATGATTTCCAACCTATTTCAGTATACACATGTCAATTTCACTGAAATATTCACAAAATTGATAACTTGGAACTTAATGCATTAAGATGAATTTGGAGGCCAGATATTGGGGGCCCTAACAGGCAACATTCTAAGAAAACTATCCAAGATGGAATGGCTCCCTCCTAAAGGAGTGTGGGTCACCATCCATCTCAAGACTGAGGCTGGACATTGATTGCCAATAGCATCTCAATGAGAAGTGCAAATCAGAATCACTTGCAGAATATTTTTCAAAATCTGTCCATCAGACCCCCAATTTCCAGAAATGGAGGACACAGCCTTGCTATATATATTTTTTTTTCCCTCTAAAGGTCTCTGGTTGATTCTCCTCTGGTTGATTCTCCTCTATGTCATCCACTGAAAATCAAACATTAAATGGAGCTTGGAACTTTTGAGATTTTTTTGTCAGCTCAAGGTTCCCCAGTTTTGAACTCAGGCAGCTCTCCTGATACTTGTGAATAGACAGCATTTCTGTCTGTTGACCTTGTTTTTTCCTCTGTTGGAAACATCCAAGCCCAGGGCACAAAGCTGTCCCACCTGACAGATGTGGGCAGAGAGGGTGCCAAAATCCAAGCAACACAGCCGGTAGCTGTGGGGCCTGTGCAGCCACGTGAGGATCTGGGAGGAAGGCGGGGAAAGGAAAGTTTCCTTTTCTGGTCCCACATTCCTCCTGCTTCTTTGCTGGTACCACCTGGCTTGGGATTTTAGTTAATTAAAGAGTATCTGAGGGGCTGGGATGTGGCTCAGTGGTAGAGTGCTTGCCTAGTATGTGTGAGGCACTGGGTTTGATTCTCAGCACCATGTAATAAAATACAGATAGTGTGTCCATATACAGCTAAGAAAGATTTTTTTTAAAAAAGATCAGTCCAGCCATTCTTAAATTTTTTAAAACCACAGAAATGTTTCAGCTTTGGACAATTACTTGGGATCTTCCTATATTCCCATAGTATACCCATGGCATCTACTTGAAAGTGAGCACAGGGCTGTCAGGGACTTTAGAGCTAAGCCTTTACCCACACATCTTCTCCAAGCCCCATCTTATGGTGGCACCTGACACACTTCTGAAGACTTTTTTTTATTCAACCTTACTGTTTTTTTTCATACAATATACCTACAATAAATGTAAATGCACATTCTCATGAGTATTAACAATTTAACACACTCACATATCCACCATCATAATCAAGAAAGGGAACAGTTCGTCCCCCCCAAGAGTTCCTATGTCACTCCACCCCAGTCAGTCATCACAGCCCTGCTCCCAGGCCCAGGTGGCCATGGTGTACTCTGTCACTATAGATGAAATTGGGAAAATTTATTTTTGAAATACACTACTCATGACAGAGATCAGCAAACTATGGCTGGCCAAATCTGGCATCCACGTGTCTTAATCAATGCTACCATACATTGCTACCAATGCAGTTAGTAATAGCCACAGAGACCACCCACAGAGTTTCAAGTGTTTATCATCTGACCCCTTGCAAAAGCCTAATAACCCAAATATATATTTTTTCTCTCATTTTGTTAAAAAACAAAGCATCATCTCCGCCAGTGCTAGAACCCTGGTCTCTCTTCATACTTGTCCCTGAAGAAGTGTCTGTAGCCATGATAAGTCATAGTCCTCCATGCTCCCTCTAGCCCCAACCTGGCCCATCAGCATCTGCATCCACTTGCTTACATGCTATTCTGTCTCCTTTTTACATGGTAGTACCCTGTACTTGATTGCATGTGTGTGTGTGTTTTTCCTTAGTGGTACAAGAAGCCAGATTACAACCTTTTCACTCCGTATATTCAACACCGTCAGAGAAACCCAACTCAACCATTTTACATACTTCATCCTAAATTTATATGGCAGCTTTGGGACATTATCCAGGAGAATACCAAGGAGAAGATTCAGCCAAACCCACCATCTTCTGGTTTCATTGGTATGTGTATAATAAAAATTGTAATGTTGGGCAGGACCTTGTATTTAATAAACATAGTCATGTTACATAGTAGAGCAATTAACAGGTGGATTTAAAGATTAGACCAAGGAAATGAGAAATACTCTTTTCCAGTTATCTATTTAATTATATAAACAAACAACTCCAAAATTTCAAGGTGTAATGCCAGAACTATTTTATTTTCTCCCATGATTTTGTGGATCAAGATGGGCCAGCCTGGATGATTTTTCTGTTCCATATGGTGTTGATGGAGTCACCTAATACTCACTGCTTCATGGGATGGTTGCACTTGCGGGTCTAACCCCTTGGCAGGGAGAGCTAAAACCAGACCTCAGCTGGGACTGTCAAGCATGAGCCTGCATTCTCTTTCACGGTGGTCCCAAGGCAATTAGACTTCTTAGAATGGCAGCTCAAGATGCTAGAGAGTGTTCTAAAAAACAGGAAACAGAGGTTGTCAGGTTCTAAAAGGCAATGTCTGGAGACTTGCACACTGTCACGCGTGCTATTCAGTTGATCAGAGCATACCCATTACCAAGTTCATGGGAAGGCATCATAGACATTACCCACTGATGAGAAGCAAGAGAAACATGTCCAGGAATTTATGACTCTCTTTAATCCACTACTCATCCCCATTCAGTTGCTTATGTGATGCCGGAGCCAGGAGCTGAATTTGTGACCCTAAGACGATATGGTGTATTTTAAGGTCAGTGGTAGGTAAGAGCTTTGATGAGACTAGTTTTAGTATCACATGGCACTCTCTCAACCAGAGAGTCCACTAACTCTAATCCAAAAATGGATTTTATACATATCAAGATAATCACACTTAGCCTATGTATTTTCAGCCAGGTGTTAGACTTTAAAATTTGTGGTTTTGCTCCATTTCTTTATGTTTCAGCTAATCACCAATTATTTCTTTGATTTTATCTAAGTTGTCAATATTAAAGCATATCTTAGATCCCCAAGGTGATAGAAAGGCTACAGGAAAACCAAAGCATATTGGTTTTGTTGCTACCCCAATTTCAACGAATTTACCACCCCCCCACCCACCCCCACCCCCCACCCCCCACCCCCCGAGCCATCCCTGGGCTGCACAAAGGTGCCTGTGAATAGAGGAAAGATTTAGGGAGATAATGCAGGTTTGATTTTGAATGCAGGATACACATATATCTGGAAGCACAGCTTGAAGGCTTGCACATTTGGGAGTGGGTTTATACTATTGTAATAATGTGAAATATTTTATATAGAACTCCAGAAGAAAAATTTGCACTAGGACTGAATATTATTTTCCTTAAGTCTTATTTTTCTCCCTTCTTTAAAGCCATGTTCAAAACTCTTTGTTTCCAAATCACCCATGAAATTTCAAATTCTTTACCTTTTGTGTAGTTTCATAGGAGCCTGTTAATTTAGGAGAGAAAGTATTATCCGGTTTGTCAGCAAAGGGTAAACAGGGTAGAATAATGCTTAGACAGCATAATAGAATGTGGCACAAGTTTAATAAAGACTTCTTTTCATATTGTCACCTTGAATTCATGTGACTAATCTTTGATTAGGACAAAGGGGGGCACGCTGTCAGATATAATTATTATTGACATGTAGTTTTAAAAATTAAAAGATTATGTTGTTGTTGCCAAGAAAAGTACTTTTCCACACATTTTATTGAAGGAAATCATGCCACATATGGCCAGCTTCCTTTCATTGCTATTTACTTAGAGTCTGGAGCTTGCAAAGGCTCATGATTACCTTTAAGGCCTTCCTTTGCATGAAAGGAAATTACAATTCAATGTCATTGCAAGACTGTAGGTCAGTGATACCTAAGTGTGAGTTTCAATCCTTTGGTGCCACTTGCTAGCTTTCTGACCTTGGGCAAGTTGCTTCGTTCTTTGTTCTTTGATATCCTCAGGAAAGGAATGGGAATAATAATAAAATCTTTGGAAGGATAAGGTATCTTGCCAATTTACAATCATTATTATTTTCTAGCACTACCTTATCCAATACAGCAGCTATTAGCTACATGTGACTATTTAACTCTCAATTAATTCAAATTAAACAAGAGGATAAATTGTTTCTGAGTCCCAGTAGGTCCATTTCAAGTTCTCAACCACCTGTTCTTGGTGGCTAGCATATCAGACGGTGCATATAGAGAACTTTACCATTGTCACAGAAAGTTGTGTAGGGTAACAATGTTAAGTTTTACCAATCAAAGAAAAACAGCAAGTTGATAGGTTCCCACTCAGCAGGCTATGCTATGTGGGTGGGATTGAAGATGCAATAGAAGACATAGCCTGACTTTGTTAAATTCACCTCTTCCTCTTGAGCTTCACTGTGGTTGAGTGTCTGAGAGCTCTCACCAAGGATGGGCAGTAGAGGCAGTCTGTGTGAGCTTTGACAGTGCCCTCTGAGTACGTCTCCTGTTGCTGTTGTAGTCTTTGTTCTTCCTTTTTGGTCTTGATCAGAAATAGGCTGAGAGCCACAGTCTGTTTTATCATTTATCTGACATTCTCAAATAGCAGTAGAATGATGTCACCCACATCTCAATCTATCTGCCATAACAACTTTCAAAAAGATCAATGAGTTTTGTTTTTTTTCTTAATCAAAAAGTATTCTCCAAATGCCCCTTCACGTTTGAAGGTCACATTGAAACGTATTGACCTGTTGTCCCAGTATCTCATTTCCAAGCACTCTCACCTCTAACATCTGCTCCTGAACAAAAGAACCCATGGTAGAGCCATTAGGAGGCATTAGAATGTTTGCACAGTCTGACATTGTGGTCTTGGTACCCAGGTCAGCAGGGAGGGTCCTTGTTCACAGAGCAGCTTGGCAGCATCCCTGTCTCCTACTGGGCCCACCCACATAGGTCTTTGCTCCAGCTAAAGCTGTGAGAATTACTTTCTTCACTGACATGTTCATTCAGGTGTGAAAAATAGTCTCTGATTTGGTGACTTATATTTCTAAACCTATCGCCTACATTTTCTTATATGCCTTTAGGAATCTATGTGTGTGAAATAAAAGAACTCTAAAAGTTGACTATTTTAAGCATGAAAGACATTTATTTTTATGGAAATGGATTCAATAGGGAAGTTAGGTTCCCAGAGAGCTGCCCCTTAAATGTAGTGTGGTTGGTACTGTTCAAGAGGCTCAATTCATCAAGAAAGGAATCATCCACAAAATGGATAGTAATTGAGCACTTCCTGTGCACCAAGCCCACTTGGAACATGCAGGGAAGTGGAGGAGATGGGGACTATTATGCACAGGTATGTGTGCATAAATTAAAGGCAATTACAATCTGTGACAAATGCATTGAAAAGTGCAGGATGCAAAAAGAGCTGGGCAGTATCTACTCTGGCCATCGCTGTGTTTTTATTCTCAGTGTGGCAAGTAGATGCAAAACAAAACAATTACAGTTGGCCCTCCTTATTTGTGGATTCCACACCTGGGGATTTAACCATCCATGAATACAGGTTCTAGCTTGGTGGTTCTCAAAGGTTATCATGCATCACAGTTGCCCATGAAGCGTATGCTTTTCACTGCAAAGCAAAACTCAGATACTAAAAACAATAAGCATGTATCACCTTTACAGAGTTTCTGTGGGTCAGGAATCCAGGAGCTGAATGATTAGATGATTCTGGCTTGCAGAGTCTCATGAGGGTACAATTGAGCCCTCTGGAGCAGGCTGGATGATCTGTGCTTCCAAAATGGCTTGCTGGCATGGCTGTTGACTGGAGACCTCAGTTCCTTACACCCTCAGGCTGCTTGGGCACCCTTATAACATGGTGCTGGCTTCCCAAGAGCAGGGAATCTGAGAAAAAGAGCAAAGAGGAAGTTCACAGTGTTTTTATGATGCCATAAACGATCATATTTGCTATATGCTATTCCTTAAATAAGTGGAAAGGAAACTACATGGAGGCATGACTAGCAGGCAGGAACCATTCAGAGCCAATTTTGAGGGTGTCTATGACAGCTTTTTAAACCAAATTTCTGGGTTATTCTGAGTAGGTGGAGGTGGTAAGAATTTTCATTTCTAACAAGTTTTCAACTGATGATGATGATAGTCCTAAGACCACACTTTGAGAATGACCCTTTTAGCTTTTTAAAATCTCAAAGTTGGGAGAACTTTAGAAATCTAGTCTATAGGTAGACATATTGATGTATGTCCTAACAAAGTGATATGCACTGGACTCAGTGGGAGGACTCAGGATTCTCACTCATCACTTACTCATACTGATCACTTCTTTGTTACAATGTTTAAGCACAAGTGGAATGATTATTTTCATTTCTGTTTAGTTAAAATGATATAAGGCACTACTAAAAAGATAACATTGATCTTTGTCTTTGAAATTGTGTAGCATTAAATCCTATATTCCAGATTTTTAACTATAAATGCAATTATTCATTTTGTTTCTTTTGAAGACATAGCTATAAAATTTACTGCCATTACTAAAAACAGATTCTATATTCTTAAAAATTATTGTGAAATGACATACATAATAGCTGCTTGTAAATTATTAAAAGTTAATTTCTGTTTGTTTCTATATCCTGTTATATTGGGAATATTGATTAATGGTTTATAAACTAGCTACTAATACCTTGATCTTGGTCTTCTCAGCCTCTGTCACTCAAGTTTAAAGCAGCCTAAATTGACTACTAAGACATTTCATCCAATACCTTCTATTCTAGAAGGCTGACATGGCTTTTACACCTTCATTAGCAAACCCTAGCCCACTACCGACTATCTCCTTGATAGCTCGCAAATCATGTGGTTTTGCCTTGTTGGATTAGGATGTGTGTGTGTTGTGTGTGGGGGGGGGGGTTTCTGCTGGGAAAGGGGAAGCAATGAATGTTGATAAGAAAAAGAGTCTAGAAGGAATTTCTGCTAGGTACATCAGTCTAAGTGTTTCTTCATTGAGTGGGACTGGGGATGTTTTGTCATCAGAATTGATCTCAGTACCCTAGGGCAGGGTTAAGTCTTCTCCGTTCTGCTGCAGGACATGCATATTATCATTCCCAATGAGGAATAAAATCAGGTTTCCTACTGAAATCAAATTTGGGCAGAAATAATTAGTTTGCAATTAAATAAATTCTTATGTTATCTGCAAATTATTATTTGCTTCCTTTTTCTGCTTCAAAAGAAATGACAAAAGTTGTAGGATTTGAAGGACACATTAATCAATCATGTGAAGGAAGCTAAATCTAAATACCTTTTCATCAAAATTTATTGTTGGAAAAACATCTCATTTCAGAAGTTTGTAATTTACATACATAGGAAATTTATCAAAACTTATATGTAATTTAGTATACTTTTTAAATAATAACTGAATTAGGATGTGTGTGAACCATTAAATATTAGCATAATACAAATCTATATTTATATTTAATGAATTCTCCTTTCATATATTCACTTTAATATTAATAAGGTACTCATTAAAATTTTAATATCTATAATGTACACTTAAGTTAGTCCTCTCAAATTTCTAAAAAAATATTTTGAAATCATGTTTTCTACTTTCTTAAACACTGGGACCCTATTATTGCTAAGCAAATCTAAAAAATATTTTGAAGAATCACTGTTAAGAAATGAATATTCATTGAACTTATTAAACATGGAACCTAACTCAAAGTTGCACATTAATCACTGATCATTATTTTTCAAGACATTTTTTAAATAGCTTTGCACACACATTTTGACCTTCAGTAATAAGGTGAGTGAAATATGACTTAATTTTTTAAGAAATCCCATTATATTAACATGTAAGTTTAGGGAGATTTAGAGATTTTTTTTGATCCACACAAACATATAGGTCCAAGGCCTAACCAATATTTAGAGAAGACAATGACTATCTTGCCTCAATAGCTTTTCTTTATAAAAAAAAAAAAAATTTTTTTTTTTTGGAAGTGCTGGGGATTGAACTTAGAGCCTGTGCATGCTAGGCAAGCTATATCCCCAGCCCTCTTTGCAACTTTTTTGAGGAATCTCCTAGAACTTTGTAGCAAGACAATAAGTTCAATAAGTTTATTAACTACATGTTTAAACATTTTTTAAACACAAAATAACCCACACACACTTCCTGGCACTCCCATCTTGGTTTTCTTTCTTTTTTTTTTTAATTTATTCTAATTTGTTATATATGACAACAGAATGCATTACAATTCATATTACACATATAGAGCACAATCTTTCATATCTCTGGTTGTACACAAAGTAGAGTCACACCATTTGTGTCTTCATAAATGTACTTAGGGTAATGATATCCAGCTCATTCTGCCGTCTTTCCTGCCCCCATGCCCCCTCTCTTCCCCTTCCATCCCTTTGCCCTAGCTAGTTTTCGTCTAATTCTCCAATGCTCCCCCCACCAACCCTATCACGAATCAACATCCTTATATCAGGGAAAACATTTGGTATTTGGTATTTTGGGGACTGGCTAACTTCACTTAGCATTATATTCTCCAGCTCCATCCATTTACCTGCAAATGCCATGATTTTATTCTCTTTTAATGCTGAATAAAATTCCATTGTGTATATATACCACATTTTCTTTATCCATTCATCTGCTGAAGGGCATGTAGGCTGCTTCCACAGTTTAGCTATTGTGAATTGTGTTGCTATAAACATTTGATGTCACTGTGTCCTTGTATGCTGCTTTAAGTCCTTTGCGTGTAGACCAAGAAGTGGGATAACTGGGTCAAATGGTGGTTCCATTCCCAATTTTCCAAGAATCTCCATACTGCTTTCCATATTGGCTGCACATCTTGGTTTTCTTTTATTATATGCTCTTCCAAGACTTGACCACATTGAGGTGTTGACACTGATGTGATGACCTCACCCTGTCTCAGCAAGCAGCACCACAGAACAAGCACACAGTTCTTATTTGCTGAGCAAATGAGTGAAGCAGGGAGTGAGAGGTTGAGATCTTCCTCTTGAATTCTTACCTTCCACGTAACTGGCCCCACGTATAGGATGGCCACCTTGAACCTAACTGTGAACTCTGAAGAATCAAATCTTAGCCCAAATAGCAGTTTGAGCTTGAGCAAGCTACTTACCATCTCTAAACCCCAGTTAATTGGCTTGTAACTCAAACATGCTAACAGTCCTTTTAACCTTGGGGTTTTATGTGACTGATCACAATAACTAATATTTACTGTTTACTATGGTTGTGATGTGCCTTATCTAAAGCTTTATGCTGGGTCAAATAAGACTGTATTTCCAAACAGAATATTCATTAAAGGCTTATAATCAAGGTGAATATAGACCCTGGTTTTCTTTGCTATTACAGAGTGTATATAATTATATCAGATATATCATAATTTACGCCTTTCTTTAGTTGTTGAATATTTTGGTTGTTTTAAAGTATTTGCTATATCATCAATATTTATTATGTTGTGATTGATGAGTCATTACTATCCAAACAGAATATTCATCTAGGCTAATCAAGGTGAATACTCTTTGTAAGTTTATTATATATATATGACATCTGAATATTTTGGTTTTTTAAAGTTTCTTTCAAGTCTTACTATTTCCTTGTAAGTTTAAAATGACATCTAAATTCAAGCTGTAAGTACTAATACTAATGTTGGAGAAAAAGGTTATGGCATTTTGATGATTGTGGATAAGTGCTGACTTATCACTTTCCTAAGAACTAACTAGTTGAATTTCTATATCAGAGTCCATATCTGTCCTCACAATTCACAGAAAGAATTAACTAGTAGATGTGTTGGAGATGTATTCTACATACTATTCCCTTCTCTAAAGGGATTCATACACCTATTGGGCTGCACAAGTGTTTTTAAAATTAAAAGGATATAGCAAGGTAATTTAGATGAGGACTGGTTTCTCTGAAGCAATAGTAATTTTTTTCAATTTAAGTTCCTTACCCTCAGCCAGTTAGCAGCTACTTATTCACATATGAGGAGCATTTCTCTATTTCATCTCTAGTTGCCCACTAGAGATTTTTACCATGTTATTTGGTGCAGTAAAGTCATTTTGATTCTGCTTCAGCCTAAGAAATGATTTACCTGGAATCCCACGGCTTCTTTCTTGCCCTCATGATCTTAGATAATTTTGTAGAAGGTGAGGAAGCTCACCTTGGGTCAGAAAGCCTGGCTAACATTTGCCACCTACATGCAGAAGGTATCCAGGCAAACCAGGGGGAACAAGCCTCCCCACTCTTGGCTCACAGCCTGAGCACCACGAGACAGACAGACCTTGTAGCCAGGCCTCCCATCCAACACACACATAGACATGGAGCTTGTTTAGAAAGTACAGTTGCCAATTTTTTATTATAGAAAACATGAACACCCTTACTCTCTTTTGCAAAGGCAGCCTCTACTGATTATATTGTAAGTAATATTTCTGAAATTCACAGAGGCAAACACTATAATTTTGGGCTATTTAATATATATACAAGAATAATATGCTTAACAAGTCATAACTTCCCTTTCTTTTCCATTTTATATTGCATTTTGGGATCTAATTTTCCAATATATCATCCAAACTCACAATGTTAACATAAAATAATAAGCCACTTAACATCCTTTTTGTGTGTGTGATTGTGTAAAATATGCCACAAATTTGTTTGATTAGGAACAACAATGCATTTTCCTGTAAATGATGAATCAAATAATACAATATAAATGAGCTAAAAACTGGCCTTCCAGCATTATTCTTGCATTTTATTTCCTTTAATGTGCTGGATGCTTTTTAAATTTTTATTTTACTGCAGCAAGTTCAAATTTCCAAACCATCTTTTAATTACAAATATTTTCTAGAAATGTCACTTAAAAGTCACTTATTTTCTTGAAGGAATATTAAGTGTGGCTCTCATAGTTTCTCACTTTATGATCAAATCTATGGAGAAATCACAAAACAGCTGCTAGATTTCCAGTTACCTGGCGTGTTTAATATACTTAGCCTCTCACTTTTACTACTCACTCAGAAAACTGTTTTGCAATGAACTATCAGTCTTTCTCAGAAATGCCTACTTTACTTCACATATGAATTTTGTTCAATTGTTTATTAGAATTGATTTAAGGTGATATTATCTCCTATTACTTGAAATATGTTCTTTTTATATACATAGCTCATTTTACTATTTTATGAAATAATACTTTCATCAAGGAGAAAATTCCATTATTCTTAATGATTTGGGATGTTATTTTTAATATGCAGCTAAGTAAAAAATCAACATAATTTTTCTGTAATTACAATTGAGTTCAATGTTAAATGATTGTACTAAACTCTGATAACCTACAAAATATGTCTCTATTTGCAAATAGGAATTTGCAGAGAACCTTGTTTGCTCAGAATTTGTGATAATCTGAACATGGATTCAAGGGTGCTTTTTAATCCAGGTTTTAGAGCCAAATAAATGAGTGTCCATCTGCTTATTATGCTGAAATCATATAACATGACATTTTATTAAGAACAGTTGAAATGCATTTTAATTGGTTTGATAATTATGTTGCATGATACAATATTTAAAAACATACAGTTTGGCAAATGAATGTCTCTTGAGTCATGATTGCCTGGAAAATACTAATATTATTTTCTTCAAATGAATCCCTTATATGGACTCATCTGTAAAAATTGGCCACATAAAGAACTTAATATTAGTTGAATTCTGTTTAAAGTTCCTAAATAGGTGGCCAAGTGCCCATTTGACTGGCTTGAAAAAAAATATAATAAAAAGTGTTTAAATGTTCATTTGCCTTTCCAAAAGTCCAATTCCATGTTGAAAACAGTAAAACTTTTGTTAGTGATGAAAGCTGTTAATTTTTGGTAGTCAGTAAACAAAATTATTTAACATAAAATTTCTTAAGTGATTTTTTAAAGTTACTTTTTACTGAATTGCATGGTATATGGTGATTTGTATTCTTCTTGCATTTGAGATAATCCTGAGCCAATATTAAAGAGGAAATGAAAAAAAGAAGTCAATAACATTTTTAGCATAACCAGATGTGAATTCCCCATGTCAGTCTAGCATGGGGAAATGATTATGAAGTAATGTGATATTTTGAATTTAGGCATATATGGTATCAGTGCAGAAAAAAATTTAACCTGGCAGGCTTGGCTGCTTATCCTTAGGAAGGCTTGCTTATAAGGTTAACCCTTGGCTGGCATCTAGGAACTAGGCTTTCAGAAAGATTCCCGCCCCTCTAACTGGTAAGAGTAGTTCTCCATGCCTGTTACCTGCAAGAAAATGGGTTATGCTGGACACTTACTTTCCTTCTAAGAGACTGAAATTTTGTCATGTGCCAGGCTGAGATTGCTTGTATGACAAGCTCCCAGTTAAAAACTCTGTGTACCAAATCTCTGACAAGCTTCCCTGATTGTCCAGATATCATGTGTTGTTGTTTGAGTCATTTGGGGGTGCTGTAATAGAAATAACATAGACTGTGTGGCATAAACAATAGAAATTTCTCTTCTCATGGTTCTGGAGACCAAGAAGTCCAAGATCAAGGTACCAACCAATCTGGTTGCTCGTGTGGGCTCTCTTCTTGTTTGGTAGACTGGGCTGCCTTCTTGCTGTGTCCTCACATGGCATCATAGCAAGAGATCCTCTCTGATGTCTCCTCTTATAAGGACATTAATTCCATTCAGGAGGGCCCCACCTTCATGATCTAATCACCCCCAGAGGCCCCACCTCCTAATTGACACAGAGGATTAGAATTTGGACAGATGAACTCAAGAGGGACAAGGAGTAGATGTCACATTTCACTGTTGGAGGAATTGAGCTTATCCTGTGTGATTTCCCTGGGAAGAGGGTTCTAGAAGCTTGCACCTGGTTTCCCCCTGGCTTCCTGCCATGCACCTTTACCTTTGCTGACTTTGTATTGTATTCTTTGTCCTAATAAAACATAATCACAAGTATGGCTATGTGCTGAATACTGTGGGTCTTCCTGGCAGATCATCACACCTAGGGGTATTTGGGGGACTCCCCACACAGTACCTTATCAGTGGTAATTTAAAGAACATTTGAGAGCCATGTGCTATTGGTATTTATGTCATTTGTGGATGATGAGGCTCAGCATCCTAGCACTTCCCAAGAGATGCTGATGGTAGTAATCAAATATTTTTCTCAGCATGACATGTAGAATACTTTCTCCAGACATCCTAAGACTGGTTATGGGCTAGCCCCTATCTTTAATTTAAAGGTGAGTTCTTCAGTTTAATATTTTTAAAGAAAGTTTATCTGAATTCCCAATGATTTGCACTGTGCCTAGCTTGATAAATGTTGAAGTTAATTGAAGATGACTCCAACAGCACTTGAAGGCTCCGCTCTTCCCCAATCCAGTCCTGTCTGCCTGCAGTATCCCCTCCTGACCTGTTCCTTAGCAAACATACTGTGAACCATGTAAGCACTAGTACACACTTCCAGACATTTACATCTAGTAAGTTTCTTCTATGAAGTTTCAAGAAATTTATTCTTCAGGTATTGCTATGTATGATTAACAGCTCTTAGGAAAACTTATGTATAGATTTACCCACATCTAATAATTATTTTCAGTATTTATTAAATGACAGAGTCTGAATCTAATTGCAAATTTATGTATTAATAGCATCCTTAAGAAAAAATAAAAAGCCAAGTATGCATATGCCAAATGAATTAACCATGATGATGGAAAAGTTTAAAATGTTAAAGAGTAATCTTCCCCTTTGGTACCATAATTCTTCTTGTTCACCTTTCACCTGTATCCAATGAGTTGCAAACTAGTTTTTTAACTTCCCTTTGAAGGTGCCTTCATACCAGTTCCATGATCCATACTACTGTTGACTGCCATTTAAAGACTTTGGGAAGATTCTACTATTAATGAAATTTTAGGATGCTCTCAGCTGAGGTTCAGAATAATACAAAGCCACAAGTTAATATGGAAATACAAAAAGAAATGGGAAAGCATTGTTGCAAAATCACCATCACATAGGCAAAAATCAGGAGGAATTATGCAAATAACTCAGGACACTTTCTTAACCTCTGTTGACTTTCAGTTTGGACTGGTTGTGAACAAACTGAAAAATTTCTCCATTTCTGAAGCTCTTGAAGTTATTTTAAGGTATGATGTATTTATAAAAGAAAATACTATGTGTACCTATTATATTGAAAGCATAACTTTTATTCTAGTCTTAGCAAATATGTGATTTGAAATGTAGCAATTAGCTAGCAACAAGAATAATAATTTTCTCTAGAAAACCTTTTAGAATAAAATTCAAGTATCCAGTAACTCTTTGAGACCAAGACAAGAGCAAGGTCATCTTGGAAACTACCAAAGGTCCTTCTTACTGGTATTTGGGTAGCAGTTCACTTCTAATCTGTCAAACGTGCAGGATGTCTGACTACCTGTGACAGCTCAGAGATCCCATTTTTTCAAGATCATGTTTGTTGGACCAGCCTGGTCCTCAAAGCCTGGTTGGAAGACCAGCATTGGCCCAGAAATGTGTGTTATTGGAATATAACTAGATTAATGTAGAAATTGAAAGTCTTTAGAAACTTAATAGCAACTCAACCTAGCCATGGCATCCAAATAGGTGATCATTTTTCTAGGTAATTTATCTGTATTATAATTTACAAAAGTGTTCGTCTGTGAGGGATTGAAATTCTTTTCTGAATGGCCCTTCACTACAGATAAGTTAGGAATGTTTTTAAAAATCAGATTCCTATACCCCAACACAAGCAATGGAACCACACTTTGGGGGATGAGGATAAATCCCAGCAACTGCATTTTAATAAGCTGCCCAAGTCATTCTTTTTCATTCTCAAATTTGAACACTACTACTTTAGGAAGAGGGCCAACTGCATGATTAATGTATTTTCTAAGTATGACATTGTCTTTGGGAGCCAGCCAGTTTAAGAACCAGAGAAGCAAAGGTCACAACTGAGACAAAACTGACTGTAGTCCACATAGATGCAGTTATATTAGTGACTCATAGAAACATCCAGGTAACAGATACCTGTGGTTTCTGGGTATGGTTCTACTACAGGTTTATAAGATGCCTTTGTGCTAAAGATGTCCTTGAAGCCACCTCATGACATTGTACAGGAAAAATGTAAGAAATATAGTCATCCCCAAGTATCTGTGGGGGATTGATTTCAGGATCTCCCTTATACCCCAGTTGATGGATGCTCAAATCCCTACACACAATGACATAGCATTTCATATGATCTAGGCACATGCTCCTGTATGCTTTTAGTCATTTCTAGAATACTTAAAATACCTAATGCAATGTAAGTGCCATAAAAGTAGTTTGTTATACTGTATTGTTTAGGGAATAATGGTGAGATTAAAGCCTGTTCACATTCAGTACAGATGTATTTTTTCCTAGAATATATTTGGTTGAGTCTGCCAACATAGAACTCTGAAACACTGAAGGGCTGCCTGTATCAATGATGCCTATGGTATGAAGAGCACTCCTTTAGTGGTTCCTTGGATGCAGCCAGCACAGCATATGCATGCCCAGGTGAAGAAGAGCAGCCAGTCCTGTGGCAAAATGTAGTCCCACTTAGAAAGCACCAAAGCTATCCAGCTCCATAAACGTGGGCCTGGGAAAACTTCACTTCAGAGAACATGTACATCAGACTAGGGATAAAGGGAGAATTTTAACATCCCCGGGCAGATGGCTTCATCTTGTCAATTCTTCCTAGATGATTTTACACAAGGGAGAAATAAAATGTTCACAGATTATCATTGCCAAGCAGGAGGGAGACTTTTGTATGTTTCTGTGTTGGTGCCCATACATCAGGTATCTGGTGGGCACCAATTCCTTGCTCTCAATTGACCCTACCTCCATCACAGTAGCTTGGGGCTGGCCCAACAGAAGGTTTGCAGCTGGACAGTAGTCTTCTGTGAAATAAGAAAGGTAACTGGTAGTCTTGGGAGGAAATGGAGAGGAAATGATCACAAACTTGGAAGGTTTTTACAATTTCTGTTTATTTTGTGGAACTCAGGGTCTCATGCATGGTACATATGTGCTTTACTACTGAGCTATAGCCCTAGCCCTTTTTTTTTTTTTTTTTTAAGTTTTTATGTTGATACAGGGTTTCACTAAGTATGCAAGCTGACTCCAAACTTGCAAACTACCTGCCTCAGCTTCCTGAGTAGTTGAGATTACAGGTGGGCATCACCATGCCCAACTTCAGGGTTCCATCTTCATATGCCTCAGCACACTATGGACTGCCTGAATTCCATTTAATGGAAGTTGTAGCGTTGCAGGTGTAAAGAGAGCAAGAGAGCAAATGCAAAGCAGATGTTTCTCGCCAGTCAGCCCCATCAGTCATTATCACTCCCCCCCAAAATGTTCTTCACTGAATTCTAATTTTCTTTCCGTGTCAGGAATCCTCATCATGATGTCCATGTGCAGAGAAGTCCACGTGTACGAATATATCCCATCTGTCCGGCAGACGGAGCTTTGCCACTACCACGAGCTGTACTATGATGCAGCCTGCACCCTGGGGGCCTACCACCCGCTGCTGTATGAGAAGCTCCTGGTGCAGCGCCTGAACACAGGCACCCAGGCAGATTTGCATCGCAAGGGCAAGGTGGTCCTGCCGGGTTTCCAGGCTGTGCACTGCCCTGCACCAAACCCCATCAATGCACACTCTTAAAAGTGACTCTTGGGAATCAATGTGCAATAAGGTACTACTGTTGTCCTCAAAGTCACAAATGAATACTTGAAACTAGATTTTAGACAATGTAGTATTGAGTCTTTAAACTGTAACTTAGTGGTGACCCTGAGAATTCTTCTCTTTCTAAAGCCATTGAGTATTTATTACTGCTTTGAATATAGAAATGGAATTTTAAAAAATGCTCAAGAAAGATGCAAAAAAAAAAAAAAAGAAGAATATATAAAAGGAAAACACATGTATAACCATGGGTATGATACCTCCAAAAAGGCTAGCCTTTTCTTATGCCAGTGGTACCCTTTGTCAGGGTTGGTTTCAACGATAGCTTTTGGTGATATTTCTGATAATTAATGAAATGGTTTCTATCTAGAAGCATCCAAATTGAGGTCTAGTATCTAGCGTGTCACTTATATATGTATTTATCCTTAAGTATCCAAGATTTTATGATGAATGCCTGAATTATCACTCAGATGTTTTACCTCAACAGCAAAAATCCCCCGTATATCTGATCAGATGCACAAGTTTCCAACCTTTGTGTCCCCCATCTCCTCTTTGCATTGTCCACTGAATGCTCTGCAGTCTGTGTATCAGGACAATTTCTAAACCCATAAGTCATCCATCCTGAGCAGTCCAAGAAAATGCCCAACCTCTGAGAGCACCACAGACAGGCCTTTTGTTTCCCTGTAATGCTTGGTTTCACTCAGACGACATCACTGGCAAGTCCACACAGAATCAGGAGGCTACGGGGCAGGGGCAGGACATTCCTCAGCTTCAGCTTTTCCACCTTGTGCCTCCAGGCCTGCAGGTCCACCCCACAGCTCTTGGACTGCAGGTGACACATGTGACAATTGGTACGACCCGGCAGGAGAAGCCAGGGGACAGGCTTGTTCCTTCCAAACTGGATAAGACTGTGGAGCCACCACCCCGGGCTGTGGGGGATGCATGCCTATCTCTTTTATACAGATTTCTTGCAGGCTTATATCAGTTATTGGAAACTTGACAGTGATGTACTCTAAATTTTCACTAATTCTTTGTACTGACAGACATTTAAAAATCCGATCCTTGTTTTCACCAGTATGTTTGATGTCAACAGCATGACAAAGCCATATTATTAAATAAAATTGTGTGAAAGCATGGCTTTTTAACAGCAAGGAAAATGCATATCTGTTCAGATGGAAATGCAGTTAAGGAAATGTTCACCCCAATGTGGTAGCTATATTCAGATTTTTAAATCTCAACTTCTACCACTGATACATAATTATTATTATTATTATTATCATTATTATTATTATTATTATGGTATGAAGATAGTACAATAGAAACATTTTGGAGTACCTTAATTAAACATGATATTATTTCAATATTCAACTGAAACATATCTCAGTGGTACAGTTAAAACTTCTTGGCAATGACAGCAGCTTAATTAAATACTATTTCCCTTGCAGAGTCCGTGAATGTCAGGAGAGTTTAGTGGAAAAGGCTTTTTTTGTTTCAGGATTGGTTTGTTCCAGAATGCTCTCAGGACTGCTTTCTTGAGCAAGAGTGGTTTACAGACACTGACAGCTTCTATTTGGTTATTCTACTCAGCAGAAAGCAAGTTGGATAACAGACATCCCCTGTGGCTTATTACAGTATCAAAGTGGGAGTAATTGAAAACTTTCGAGTCCTGACAATATCTAATAAAAGTCCATTTTGAGAGCCCTGTTACTAGTCTATAAGAAGGGATAGATGGTTCTCCTATGTGTTAATTTAAGTCTCAGTAGACATGGTCCAGCCGTGTTTCTAATTTCCCAGAAGATCTCAGGCTTGTCCTGTTTACGTGTGTAACAACTTCTGTAACTCTGGAATGCAAGGAGAAAGCTCTAATGTGGGACAAGTATTTCCTCCTGGAATCCTTGGATTTTCTAAGTCTTCCAGGTTTTTCCATGTTAAATGCCCATAACTATTAAAGTTCTTTTTATAGAGCTCCAATGGATTCACTTACAGGCATCCATATTATCCAGGACATCCAGTCTTGGGTGACATGAGATTATAGCTACAGAATAATGTATTGGGATCGACGTAAATATTCATGTTCAAAAGCCCCAGAAAACACTGCAAAGTTTAAAAATAGCATTCTGTTATAGCATGTGTACTTTTAAAAGGGCACTTTCATGAAGGTTACAAGAAAGACTGGAGAGCATAAAGAAAACTTAATTAAAATTTTTGAATTTATTATGGCCCGAGAGACTCTTGGGGATCAGAGTCTGCTAAACATTCAGAAAATGTGATACACATATTAATATAGTGTTGGCTGGGCATTCCTCTATTTAAAAGTTTATATTGTTTAAATTCTCAAAAATGTTACACAGTGATAGTTAATGAAGGCTGCTTTTAGTATTAGCCAAATGGGCCCTAAGTGGCAATATTTTGCCAGATATTTATTAAATTTACATACCACATTTATGAACTCCCATAAACAGAGTCACAGCCTTTCTGTGAAGTAGTTAATAGTAAATGACACCCCAGCCCTGTCACTGGCCCTTCCAGAAATCTGTCCTCTTTTAGGAAGGAAAGCTGGTTAAATCTTCACAGTGCAATCTGAAGCCATCAGGGGGTTCTTTATCTATGCTCAGGACTAAGATATCACATTCCTTTGCATTTCAAGTCAGTGTCACTCTATCTCTTGTTGTCATTATTGTAAAGAAACAAATGTTGACCAAGAATGACAATTCAAACACATCTAGGTTCCCCATAATTTTTTCCTCCAGTTAATCATGTGAGGCAGGAGGATAGTGTGTAATAAGTGTGTGGTTCTCAATCTTGGATTGTTCCCATGGAATACTAATAATGGGCCTTGTCCCTGACTTCCCCTCTGCATTCTTACAGGGCTGCTTCCATGGAGAAGGACCAAGAGACAATCAATTAAAAGTTTCACATAAGGGGCTCGGGTTGTGGCTCAGCGGTAGAGCGCTCACCTAGCACATGCGCAGCCCTGGGTTCGATCCTCAGCACCATGTAAAAATAGAGAAATAAAATAAAGATATTATGTTAAAGAAAAAGTTTCATGTAAGCCTCAGGGCTGTGCTTTCCCAGGCAAGTCAGAGGTTTTGACACATCTTGGCATCACTGTGTCTTTCCTGGTCTTCCTGGACACAGAGTTCAATAAATAGCACATGTGTCTCATCTGCTTGGTCCCTCAACC
Source organism: Tamias sibiricus (assembly GCA_025594165.1). NCBI lineage: Eukaryota > Metazoa > Chordata > Mammalia > Rodentia > Sciuridae > Tamias > Tamias sibiricus. The sequence goes on along the minus strand of CM046670.1, from coordinate 15,060,904 downwards.
ACTTTATCAATCCTGGGCTCTCCAGTAGTCTTCTGTCATTATAGCCATAACATGTGAGCAAAAGCAACACTAAGATAATCCTTAACTTTTTCAAAACTGGGAAATCCAAGGAACTGGAGAGCTCTGAGATGAGTTTATGAGCCAGTTCATTCTGCCAGAACAGGCTATACCTTATGTTATTGACTGACCCTTCTGAGAGTAAGGAACAGTGTGTCTACTGAATTAATTAGGTGCTGTTTGGGTGCATTAGGTGGGATCAGTCTTAGACGAGTAACAGCATTTCATATGCACCAATGACACGAGCAAACTTCTCCAGGTTTTCTTATAAATCCACACACAGTGCATATGGTCAAGTTACTTGATCTCATATCTGCTTGGCTATGGGAAAAGAGAAAAGGCAAGCAGTGGGACTTGGGAAATTATTGACAGATGCATGATTGAATATATAGGACACTAGTCTCAGAATGTGTTCTGTCATGTTGTCTATTTGGATTTCTGATTTTCTGATGATTTAGGTCTCTAACCCTATGGTTTCACACCCAATCAAGGCAGCTCCATTTAGAAATTAATTGCTTAGTTAAAACGTGCCTGAGTTTAAACTTGTTTTTTATACTCTGGATATTTCCATTGTGAAATTATTCTGCATGTTTCTGTCGGGCATTATTTAAACACTTGGTAGATGAAAGGTCTTTTTCTGACATAACATGGAAGTTCTGATTCTTGTTTTATTAAATGAATGAAGGATTTTAGTGAGAAATGTAACCTGACATATTCTCTACAAGTTTAGGCTAATGAAATTTGAAGAATTAAATACATTGATATAGTTCTTAGTATAAAAGTGTGCATGTAGATATAGTTATATAATTGTATATATACATATCTACACACATGGTTGGTTTTATAGTCTTTTTCATTAATCTTTATGATAAAACCTTTACAGTAAATCTTATTTTAGTTATGAAAACACCAATTTTTTAAGAGAAGGAAGCAAATGTTTCACATCCTTCTGTTAAAAAAAAAAAAAAAATTACTCCTCTACTTACCCACCCAGACACACACACTCACATTCTGCACATTTTGACAATATTAAAAGAATAACAGAAATATTTCAAAGGCATAATGACGGTAGAACCACTACCTTAATACAGAATTCTAATCACAAGCCTGATTTAATTCTGAACTTTGAAGAGTTTACCTATAATAGCTCATGTCTTTTACAAGATTAGGGGAAGAAACATTTATTGGTTCCTTGGAAAATAGTCTCCTATAGCTAGGTTTCAAACAAATAAAGTGCATTGGTAGTGTTAAAATCTAACATTCATAACACACATCCCATTTTGCTCTAGATAAAATGCTTATGAAATCCTTCCAGTGGAAACCAGTGAACTTTTTTAACAGCTTTGGGAATTTTTTTGTATGATGATTTTTAAAAAACGAAATGTGTACTCTTCAAACTAATTAAGGCCTGAGGTTTTCCAAGAGTTGCATTTTAAAAAAGTGTTTGTACACATTTTAACACTTTGATATTTTCTATTTTGGTTTTGTATATTTTTATGTATACACAGTGTACAGACTTTTTCTTGTAAATAAAACACACTTCCATTTGTCTAGAAGTTTCTCTGTTTTTATTTGTAAAATGCAAATGACTAAGTGGCAAAATAATGAGCAAAAAAGTGGCCCAAAGCCGAAATCTAATTACAAAACTGATGGCAAAAGAAGTAACATCACATGCCTTCAAACTATAAATATGAGCACAGCCTGGCCTGTAACCAGAGGTGGGGGAGGGTTCTTCCAGGGATTAATTGTCACTTGCAGGAAAATCAAGTGGAAAAGACAGATTTTTCAGCTAACCCAACCTGATGTTGACTTAGTCACCCAGCTTTTTGATGAACTTATTGCATTTATTAATTTATTACTCTTCCCCAGTGTGTTAGGGATTTAAGTCGAAGAAAACATAAACAAGTTATTAGAGGAAAGATTAAATACAGTTGAGTCACCTTCAACCCACCAAGATGTCAAATTAGCCTGGGTATTTTCATACTTGCCACAGAGAGGGAAAATCAGTTAATTGGACTTCCGGAAGAAGATCTTTGGTCTTCTGTACTTTTCTAGTTAGAATGTTGTAAGCTGCCTGGTTTCTTCTGTCTTCTGTCTTCTGTCTTCCTCGGGAGCCTCGGCCTTACTCTGACCAGTCCTCTGGAGCCTCGGCCTAACTCTGGCCAGTCATTACTTCTTCTATCTGGTTTCTCTTCTGTAACCGCTCTGCCTACGTTCTGGCCGCTCTGATTCTTCTGACCGAACCGAGTGACTGCCCGGCTGACTGAATCTCCGTTCTCCTAACTCGGACTGCTTTCACCCGGTTATATACCTTCAGGTTTGCGGGTGCCTACAGGTGCGTCACATACATATCAGGTGGAACTTATGGCTTCCAGCTAGCTACAACAGCCCTTCCTAATTAGGGCTCTTTCAGAATGTGTAGGAATCCTCATCTGGGAAGGGTTCAGGGTTTCTAGTGTGGGGACAGATGTGAACAGTTGGAGAATTCAGAAGACATCGGTCATCAGGGACAGTCCTATTGAATCCGAGAGGACTCCTGCCACCTTCGCGCTATTATAGTCATTTTTCTCCCCCTACAACATGACAACTTCCTCTAAGGTAAATGTGGGCGGGCTGGCCATGCTGGGAAGACTCAAACGACGTTGCTCTGTGCTCAGTGGGCAGCGGGAAAAGCAGACCCAGGCACGCTGAGGGGCACACACGGAAGACTGTCCCTGGAGATCTGAATACTGAATTCTGGGAGGATTAAGGGAAAAGAAAAGAAATCACGTTAGATAGGTAGCGCTCACAGCAACAAAGGTGGAAGCAGAGATTCCTCCACTTAGACAATGTTTCAACTTACAGTATTTTGACTCTGTGTGCTGAATCTATCCACATTCTCCAAAAAGCATATTTCAAATTTTGAATTTAGATCTCTTCCAGGGCTAGCACTCTGCATTCACATCCTCTTTCTCTGGATGCTGGGCAGTGGCAGTCAGAAGCATCTCCCTGTTAGTCCCCACCCCCCAACCCGAGGGGAAATTGTGCCCTACACTGTGTTGTGTGGTAAGCTAGGATGTGAAGAGGTTAGATGAATTCAACGCATCTGCAACTTAGGAAGAGAAGGAGTAAGGGGTGAAGACCTGAGCAGGAAAAGGAAGTCCAAAGGGAGAGGCAATGAAAATAAATGCCACCGGATTTCTTATGTCATTTGCATATTAAAGTCATTAATTCAGAAACAAAAGTACTCCAGCAGCTGGCATGGTGGCAAAGGCATGTAATCCCAGCAGCTCTGAGGCTTAGAAAGGAAGATCAAGAGTTCAAAGCCAGGGGACTGGGGTTGTGGCTCAGTGGTAGAGAACTAGCCTAGTGTGTGTCAGGCACTGGGTTAGATCCTCAGCACTACATAAAAATAAATAGATAGATAGATAGATAGATAGATAGATAGAGGGTTTTTTTTTTTTTAATTTAAAAATAAAAAAGCCAACGTCAGCAAAAGCAAGGTGCTAAGCAGCTCAGTGAGACCCTGTCTCTAAATAAAATACAAAATAGAGCTGGGGATGTAGCTCAGTGTTTGAGTGCCTCTGAGTTCAATTCCCAGTACCAAGAAGAAAAAAAAAAAAAAAAACTATTACAGCAACTAAACTCACACCCAGTTTATCCAACCGAATGACATCAGTGAAGTGTCAAGTCAATCCAGGTGCACAGGATGTGATGGGGGTGTGGGAGCCTTCAAGGGCCTCTTCTTTTTTTTTTAATTTCTTTATTTGTTTTAATTAGTTATACATGACAGTATAATGCATTTATGCATTGTGATATACATAGATAGAATATAATTTCTCATTTTTCTGAGTGTACAGGTTGCAGAATCACATAGTAACATCTTCTATCCCCTTTTTTGCTTAGAGCAGGGATTGGTAAACCCAGGCCCAGGGACTAACTTTCTAACTAAAGTTTTATTGGAACATGGACCTTCTCATTCACCTCCACTGCTGAGATTGCTTCCATGCTGCAAAGGCAGGGTTGAACAGTCAGGACTAGGATTGTGTCATCTCCCAAGCCTAAAATATTGATTAGCTGACCCTCACACAAAATGTTTGTCGACCCCTGTCATGAATCCAGTCTGTGGAGAACCATGTGGACTAGCCCGTGGCAGATGGTGTGCATGTGCTCCTCATAAAATCACTTTAGAAGGCAGACATTCTATTAGCTCCCAGAAAGTTGGGGTCAGAGAGGTTAAGTCATCATCCTGTCTTCACACAGCCAGGAAATGACAGAGTCAGGCTTGCAGTCCTTGTCTGACTTCAAAACCCATGTTCAGAGTCATGGTGTTAGTTTTTTAAAGCGGGCCCTCCCTGAGCTTCTGCCCTAATACTCAAAAATCCCACACCCCCACAAACTCCAAGCACCCAGATTTTAGAGGCTAATTATATAGTTATATATTGCACTGTGACATTTTAATCAATGGGCACTATATAACGAGGTGCGCAGTAGGCTGTACTATCTAGGCTTGCTCAAGTTTTCTCTGTGATCACACAAATAAGAAATCACACAACGATGTATTTTTTGGTCCTTATCCTTGTCATTAAGCCACACACATAATTACATTTTGATTATTATGAGAAATTATGCTTTGAAATTTGTTGAACAAACAGCTGACTTTTCCAGTACTCAAATCCCCAGAGCACTGAAATGCATCTAGCACTACATGTGCCAGTCAAGTATGATTTTCATCTTGTTCTAAGAAGCCAGCCTCTCTGTCATCCCAGTGACAGAGCACCTTTGACGTGGCCAACTGAAGGCAGCCCTGAGGGTCGGCATCCCATGAGCTCCACTCCCAGGCACTGTCCTCACTAAATTGTATCATGCTGGAGAAGCAAGTAGTACTTAACCTGAAGAAAGAGGTACCAGCTGAGAAACTGACCAAAAAATTCAAGGTGAAGGAAAAATCAATGCCTTTGGGAAATACCACATGTTCTTCTGTCGCTGCTGACTCTCCTAGCATCACAAGGTAGAGGGAACAAAAGGAATAAAACTGCAACATGCCCTTTGGTTGTTCTAAAAACAATGCTGATGGGAGGAGATTAGAGAGGTTGATTAGAGAGGAATTGCTTTTATTCCCATCGGCAAAACCTGTTTGAAAGGGCCCTGGAAAACCTACAGGAAAACATCCAGAGACTTTGGCAACCAGTACTGTGGTCTAGCAGGTGAAGTGCCAACAGCCATATTGATTCACAAGCTTCTCCAGGAATATCGCACAAGCAAGTTGAATTCTGTGTGAGAAATATAACAATTACAGGATGCTTTCCTGTTTGGCAAATCTCAAGAAAAGTGGTGATTATTTTTGTCAAAGATCATTATTTCCTCACACTATTCCTGTTGATGATCAGTTTGCTTATATGCAGTTCCTGACACATTACACAGTGGACAGGCCAGAGGGGTGAACTGCCCAGAGAAGAAAAACAAGAGCCTGATAAAGTTAAGCATGGAGTCACGCACTCTAAGGGAGAGAGAGAATGCTCAGCTTCAATTTGATCATTATACACTATATGCATGTATTGAATTATCATACACTGCTCCTAAAAAACATACAACTATTATGTGTCAATTTAAAGAATCAAGAGAGAACTTTAAAAAAAAAAACAGGACTGGAGATGTACTTTGGCGGTAGATTGCTTGCCTAGCAGTTTCAAGACCATGTGTTTGATCCCCAACACTGAAATAATTAAATAAATAGCTATGTTCATCTTATTTCATCCAGTCTAAGACATCATTAATTATAAAATGCACCACTCTTTTACATCCCACCACAAAGAAAAGTGATGTGATTAAACAACATGAGTCTTACATCCCAGGTGTGCACAATGAAACACAATAGCTTTGAGCCATACATGGATATTGAACATTTGAAAGGCTGGGGATATAGCTCAGTCGATAGAGTGCTTGCCTCGCATGCACAAGGCCCTGGGTTCAATCCCCAGCACCAAAACAAAAAGAATGTGTTCACTATTGAACATTTGAAATATGCCTATCCCTAAATTGAGGTGTGAAGAGTGAAATACACACTGGATTTTGAAACTATGGAAAGGTGAATGTAATCTACCTCAATAGCTTTTTTGCATTAATTACATTTCACACTGATATTTTACATATATTTGTTTAAATAAAAATGTTATGTTAAATTTCAACATTTCCTCTTGCCTGTTTTAACATGATTACTAGAAGATTTAAAATTACATCTTACCAATGGAACAAAATAGAGAAACTGGAAGTTAATCCCTGTATCTATAGTCACCTGTTCTTCAACAAAGGTGCTAAGAACATACATGGGGGAAAGGACAGTTTCTTAAGTAAATGGTGATGGGAAAATTGGATATCCACATGCAGAAGAATGAAACTGGACCCCTGATTCTCATTATATATAAAAATAAACTGAAAATAAATTAAAAACTTACATGTAAGCCATGAAACTACTAGAAGAAGACAGGGGAAATGCTTCAGGACACTGGAATGATTGCAATGATTTTTTTTTTTAAGATCCCAAAATCACAGGAAATAAAAGCAAAAATAGATAGGGTTACATTAAACTAAAAATCTTCTGCATGGCAAAAGAAGCAACAGAGTGAAGAAACAACCTATGATATGGGAGAAAATGTCTGTAAAGTATACATGTGTCAAGGGTTAGATAGTCAGAATATATAAGTCTCTCAAAGGATTCAATGCCAAAATAAATAAATAATTAATCTGACTTTTAAACACGAGCAATAGACCTAAAAAAGACATTTCTCAAAAGAAGATATATAAATGACAAAATGTGTATGAAAAAATGTTAATGTCTCTAACCATCAGAGAAATACAAATCAAAATCACAATGAGATGTAACCTCACTCTAGTAAGAATGGCTATTATCAAAAGGACAAAGATAACAAGTTCTGGTAAGGATGTGGGTGGTGGGTGGAACACCTTACACACTGTTGACATTAATGCAAATTAATACAGCCATTATAGGAAACAGTTCTGGAGGTTCCTCAAAGAATTAAAAATAGGTCTACCATGTATATGATCCAGCAACTCCATTATGTATAATTGATTATATATCTGAAAGAATTCAAACCAGTGTGTTGAAAAAACACCTGCACTCACGTTTATTGCAGCACTGTTCATAATAGCCAGAAAATGGAAACAACATAAATAGCTATTAACAAATTAATAGATAAAGAAAATGTGGTACCTATACACAATAGAAAACAATTTAGTCATACAAAGGGCAAAATTCTATCATTTGCAATAAATTGGCTGGAATTAGAGGACTTTATGTTAAATGAAATAAGTCAGGTACAGAAAAACAAATGCCACATGAGCTCACTCATATGTGGAATGTAAAAAAAGTTAATTTCATCAAAATTGAGTAAAATTGATTGCCAGAAGCCACAGCAGAGAGATAGAGAGAGATGGGGAAAGGTTGGTCAATGGATGCTAAGCTATAGTTGGAGGGATGAGTTCTTTGCACAGAAAGGTAATTATAACGTCATGATAAAATATTGTATCTTTAAAAAAAAACATGAGAAAGTATTGATGGATATCCTCATCACAAAGACATAATAAGTGTTTAATAAGGTAGATATGCATACCTTGATTTTAATAGACTTATATTTTTTATTATGTATCACCCTGGGATTTATAGAAAAGCACATTACGGGGGAAACTGATCATTAGGTACTCTCAAAACATTCATATTCAGATTCTTTCTCTTCTGAATTGATTTTAGAAGGAGTCATTAACTTCTATGATTTTCCACCCCAAAATATCCTGTACCATCAGAAGCAATGGCAATGCACACTTTTGAAGTATGCTTACTATTGTATCCAGGATTTTCTTCCAAGCTACTAATACATTCTGCAATTCTAATGTCCACAAGTAGGCAATAAAAATTCTAATGCTGATGAGAAAAGAGTGACTGTAAAATGCATTTCAATTTCAGAGATGTTTACATGTGAGGAGGGACAAATGAATCTTGGTATTGATGAAAACCAGTATTTCTAATCTAGTGTGGGGTTGCTCCCATTTTCCCCCCAGAGCTGTGTTTAAATTATGGTCTGCAGAAGCACTTCTGATATGGCAGAATAAGGCCTTCTAAAAATCCCCCCCGCATCAAAGCAGAAAAAAAATGCCAGCAAGAATTTTCGAAAATAAAAATTTCAGACCCTTGGAGATTTAACAAAGGGCTTTAAACAATCCAGTTCAAAAAAAAAAAAAAAAGTGGTTCTCTATAAAAAAAAAATGATGCTCTGTTCCATTTTAATTTGCCCTATTCTCATGCCTTTCTCCCCAACTCCATGAGAATCTTATACATCAAAAGTTTCACCACTGTGTTAGCCATGAAAAACAGAAGGCTGGCACTGGAGGGGTCAGAACAGCTTTGGAGCCTCCTGAAATCTCTGGAGAACTGTCACTATATATTACAGCTCACTAAAAGATTCTATTCTGTTATTGGAGTTATTTTATCTGAATCAGCTTATTCGAGGCCAACAGCTTTATAGCCAAGGCTGGAAACAATCAGTAGCAATTATTTACCATCAGCTGTTAACACAATTGTACTCCTTGGTATCAAGGAGGCTGACCAAAAGGAACTGTAAGAAAAACATGAGGAATGATACTTAGTAGGCTTTGAAAAGCTCTGATATATTCCTGTGAATCTAGAAGGCCATGCATATGCCCAGATCCAGGGAAATCTGATTTCACATCTGATTGATTTGATATCAGACATGTTCCTACACACAGATACCCACTCCTCATCAGTTTAGCCCCCCACAGAAGAAAAAGAATGAATCAAAAGAAAGTCCAAATTTTTTACCTCCAAAGAGAACTACATCTTAATCCTTAACTCCATACATAAATGTAGAACTAAATGTAACCATTATAGCAATAAAATTCTTGGAATAAAACAAAAGTAAATCTTCGTGATTTTGGATTGGGCAATGTTTTTTAGATATGACACCTGAGCACAAGTGACAAGAAAAAATAGACAAACTGAACATCATCAAAATTAAAAACTTCTATGCTTCAAAAGACATCACCAAAGAAGTAAAAAGATAAGCCACAGAATGGGAGGAAATATTGGCAAATCATATATCTGATACAGGTAAAGAACTCTTATAACTCAACAATAAATAGCCAAGAATCCCAAATAGATGTTTCTACAAAGAAGATATAAAATGGACATAATGTACATGAAAATATTCTCAACATCAATATTCGTTATGGAAATGTCAGTCAAAATCACAATATGATGCCACTCACACCCTCTAGGATGACAGAATTTATCTCACAGCTAGAAAAGTTTTCTTTCTAGCAATCTGCCTTTCGTGTCCAATATAAGAATTGTAACTACAGGGGTCCCTAAAGACCAACAGAGCAAACTCCTGAGCTAAGAATGGTAATTTATTCCTCAAGTTCATCATTTCTTTTCATTTGCAACTTGCTTATTTGATTTGTCATGTTTTTGGCATCATTAGTAGACAAGGAATACAAGGATCCAAAGGTTTAGGAGAAAACTGTGGACAGTACATTTTACATTGAGGAAAATCTATCAATTATCAAGAGTTTTTCTTTCTGCAAATTAGGAAGTGACTGTTACATTAGTAAAGCAGATTGTTGCTGTAACAACTCCCAGATTTGGGTTTTGCTTACATGATAGCTCTTGGGGTGTTTTGCCAACATCCTTCTATGTGGTTAATAGAGAAATCGGCTCCTCCCCCAAGGGTTTGGAGCCCTCCACCACAGCCTCTGCATGTGCCACAGATTGAGGAGAGACAGCTTGCAGCTTCTCCAGCCTGAAGATGGTGTGGTGTGTGTGATAGTGGCCCACAGTCCCCTGTCCTGAAATTCAACACATGCTCCTGCCTAATTGTGAAGATTAAGGTTTTTAACGGTAAGAGCTAACATTTATTAAGCACTTCATTCTGTCCAATGTCCTGCCATAACACATCCCATTTATTCATTAATTTCATTTTATAGAGGAAGTACCATAAATTTTTGCATTTGGCAGATGAGAAAATGGAGACAAGGAGAACTAACTCAATTAAGGTCAGAGAGCAATAAATGGCAGAGCCAGGCTCCAAACCCACAGTGGGTCCCACAGCTCTTATTCTCTTGATTATGCTACTGCTGTGTTATGACTGTTAAAAGGAGCCACTACGGCCGGGCATGGTGGCCCAACAGCATGGGAAGCTAAGGCAGGAGGATCACAAGTTTGAGGCTAGCCTCAGTGACTTATCAAGGCCCTAAGCAACTTAGAAAGATCCTGTCTCTAAACAAAAAATAAAAAGGGCTGGGGAAGTGGCTCAGTCGTGAAGCGTATGTATGTATACATACATATACATGTACATATATATGTATACATATGTATATGTATATATATTTAAAAAGGACCCATATTAACTGCCAGACATATTATTTTTAGTGACCTTACAATACCAAAATTTCATACTTAAAAACTAGTCACTCTCACCCTTCCCCAAAGTAAAGATGCCTAGAAACAGAAATTAACATAGCCAACATGTTAGTATACGTAATCCCAGCAACTCAGGAGGATGAGACAAAAATATTGAAAGTTCAAGGCCAGCCTGGACAACTTAGCAAGAACCTGTTTCAAAATAAACGCCCCCCCAAAAAAACAAACAAGGTGGGGATATAGTTCAGTGGTAAAGAGCCAAAGGGTTCAATCCCCAGTTCCCATAAACAAACAAAAACTTGACATAATGTCAAGACTGGACACCCATTATGTAGCAGATAATTCACCAACATTCTCCCATTAATTCTCACAATATCCTTGGAGTTAGATGTTATCCACCCCACCCCACCCCCGCATTTGATATGCAAGGAAATTGAGTCTCTAGGAGGCTCGTACTTGACTAAGATCACTATGAATGAAGCAGGATTGGGCCAGGTCTTTTTGCCCAAAGTTTGTAATTTTTTCATCCTACTTTCTGCCCATAGAACAAAGTCAAAGGCAAGTATAAACACTGGGACTTGCCTATTTCAAAAACATGGAAGCATCTGTGGTCAATTATAAGATTTCCAAGGAACTAGTTTCCAGGTCCTGAATGTCCGAACTTTGATGAAAGTACAAAGCATGAAGGGAACCCCAGGCACCCCTGGCAGCCACAATTACCAACAAAAATGGAGGAAGCAGGGACTAACAGGATCTAATGTTAGGGAAAACAAGTATGAGAGAAAATTGTACCTATGCTATAATTTCTCTTTCCCATCTGTACACACACACACACACACACACACACACACTACTTGTAAATTTATGCATATGCAGTTGGTCCTCCATAACTAGGGGATTCCTGGTCTATGCATTCAGTCAATCACAGATAAAAGTATTTTTGAAATAATGTGTCTGTACCAAACATGCACAGACATTTTTTAATCATTATTCCCTAAACAACACATCATAACTATTTACATGACATATAATAAATACATGAAATGTGCATAGGTTGTGTGTAAATATTAGGCCTTTTTATTGGAGGGACTTGAACATTCCAGCATTTTGGTATCCAGAGGAGTCCTGGAACTGATTCCCTGTGGATGCCAATGGATGACTGAATGTATGTATATGAGTCATAAGTATATATGACTTAAAATCTTTAAAAATGAATAGATAATTATAGCAATAGTGATTAACTCTGGATGGTGGGGAAATGGATGTTTTCTATCTTTTCCTAATACTTCATATCATACATCATTAAAGGATAAGTATGATTTTGAAAAGCAAATTTAAAAATTATTTGGGAGGCCTTGTGGTCTAGAGGAAAGAGCATGGGCTTTGATGAATGGTGTGGGTGATCAGAGAAGAAAATCCATGTTTTAGTTAGCTTTCCCATTGCTGTGACCAAAAGACCTGACGAGAGCAACACAGAGGATAAGGTTCTTTTGGCTCATGGTTTCAGAGGTTCAGTCCATAGTTGGCTGACTCCACAGCTCTGGGTCAGACAGAATATCATGGTTGAGGGCATGGCAGAGAAAGCAGCTCAGGATGTGATAGGTAGGAAACAGAAAGAGCTCTGCTCACCAGGGTCAAACACATAAACCCAAAGGTATACCCCAGTGACATACCTTCTCCAGGCACACCTTACCTGCCTACAGTGATCACCCAGTTACTCCATATTGGTGGATTAATCCACTGATCTGATTACTCTTCTCATAATCCAATCATTTCATCTCTGAAAATGCACATTTTTCATACATGAGCTTTTGGGGGACATCTCATATCTAAACACTACCATCCATATCCTTTTTTGTTTATTCATTTTTTAATTCAAAAAATGAGATAGGGAGCTATTTTAGATTGAATATTGAATGTCTCCTCAGGCCCATATATTAAAGTCTTGATCACAAATCTGTGGCACTATTAGGAAATGGTGGAATCTTTAGGAGGTGGTGTTTAATTGGAGAAAGTTAGGTCATTGGGGCATGTCCTCAAAGGGGATATTGCTACTCCAGCCCTTCCTATCTCTCTCTCTCTTTACTTGTTGACTGCCATGAGGTAAACAGGCTCTCTTCCACCATATCCTCCCGCCATGATGTACTACAATTGCCACAGGCCCAAAGTGGCAGGACTAAGTACCCATGAATTGGAATCTCTGAATGAGCCAAAATAAAACCTTTCCTCCTTAAAAGTTAATTGATTTCAGGTGTTTGCTACAACGACAGGAAGTTGTCTAACACAGATGGGACCAGAGCTCCAGATATCTACGGCTGTGCAGGTTGGCATAGCACCCAGTGCCCAGCAACATCAATGTACAAATAACCAATCCCTTACTGTAAGCACCTGGAATCACATTATGGAGCAGAAAGCCCCAGTTTCGTCCTTGCCTTCCAAAGTAGCTGTGTGACCTTGTATACATTACTGATTCTCTCTGAGGTTGTTTCCTCATGTGTATAATAGAGATAATAACAGTACCTACTCATTGAAATATTGCCATTATTAATTTAGACAGTGCATGTAAATTATTTAACACAGCCTGACACCTAGTGAATATGAATTGTTGGTGATATTGTTATTATTATATTTTGATCTCTCTGGTCTAATATATCTAAATAATTAATAGAAGAGAACATTGATGGATGCTAAATATTGCAGATGGTTGCTTCTTCTAAAAAGTTTCATCCGTTTAACTTTTAAAGGTAAAATAAAATAAGTTTGTGTGATGATTTGTTTTCAAAGGTCCCTAAACAAAACTCTGCAATAATCCTCTTTCGTAACGTAACAAAACACAGGTCAATGTATTTTCGAACATTGTTTTCTCTTCTTCCTGTCCCTTATTGCCATATGAAGATTTTTGCACCTGCAGTTAGGAGGTATATGATATATTACCCCCAAAGAAGGGGTTAAATACGTCTCAATGAATCTTTCCAACATCTTCACAAACACTCCTAGTCAAAATAAAGAGAGAAGAGGAAGCATGTTGCAAACAGCACAATTGTTATTTGTTTCCTCTTCTTCACAGCTTTCACTCTATATGAGCCTTCCCACTCCATTTGATACTGTTCATTTATCCATTATCAATTGCCGCATAGCAAACTGTCATGGCTGAAAACAGGAGCCATGAATTATTCCTCACATTTCTGAGGGTTGGTTGGGCAGTTCCTTCACTCATTTCTCTTGGGCACATTGCTGGGCTATATTCAGCTGGAGAGTTGCTTGGCTGGATTGTTGGAGATGGTCTCACTCACACATCTGATGCTCACCTCATTTCTCCTCCATAGTGCTTGCTGCCTGGGCCACGGTGAGCTGAAGCGGCTCCTTTGCAGGTGACCTTGAGGCAGATTGCTAAAAGGACAAAAGGGCAAGTGGCAGCTCTTGGGGCTTAAGCTGCAGAGCTCGCACATATTCTATTTGTCAAAGCAAGGAGGGGGGGAGATGGCTACCACAGAGATAGGAGGGGAGCAGAGTGACACTTGCAAAAGGACATGCATCTGGAAAGGGGGGATGGTTGCTGTTGAATAACTTACCACACCGAATGTGAGCTCTCACTTGTTCTGCTTCAAGCCATCACTCTTGCCTAAATCACTGTATTTTCTCATAAATCGATCTAAATTAGAAGCCAAGGTTATCCTCTTGTTTTCTGGTGCTGTTACAGAATATGCAAGCCTGATAATTTATGAAGAAAAATTTATTTTTCACAGTTTTTGAGACTGGGAATTTCAATATCAAGGATCTGGCATCTGGGAGGGCCTTCCTGCTGCATCATAACAGGTAGGGAGGGAATCACATGCTGAGAAAGCGTTCATGAGAGGGGGCACAGCAAGGGAGAATTCTCTTGTATAACAGAGTCACTGTCACCATAACTAACCCATCCATAACAATGGCATTAGTTTGTTCATGAGGGTTGAACCCTCTGGACCTAATCACCTCTTATAGATCCTACTTCCCAATACCATCACAATGACAATTAAGTTTCAACACGAGTTTGGGAGGAGACACTTAAACAGCACTACTCTCCCACAGGTAAAGCAAAAAGATGTTCTTGTACAGCACAATCTTGCTATCACTAATGCTGCATGCCATGGTCTCTTATGTGAAAGAAAAGCCATGCATCCCATTTACCCAGAAATCCCAGCCTCCTATAGCTCTGGGTAAAAGTCTGCCAATCAGAGGTACTGGGGAGATTCTGAAGGTGAAATAGAACGAAGAGGCATTGATCTCTGGAGGTAGCTAAGGGCAGGTCTGTGAGCAGATGTGTAATTCTGGGCAGCTTCCCAGTAAGCTCTCAAGACGCACTTGCTTCGTTGCCTCAATGAAGAGAGGCGGTGGGAACTTGCCAGACATTTGGAGAATTACTGTGGCATCCTAGGGAGTGTTTATGAATCACACTCTGGTGTGCCAGCCTGAGATGGCTGGTGGCAGCTTCCCTGACCTTCATTTGCATAATTCTTCCAATAGTTGCATAAGCCATTATTTCCTTACAGTAAGGACTCTAAACCTTTCCTTGGTACATTGCATACCTTTTGTTTTTCCATATAAATGATAATGGAGACAATTTTGGGTACCAGATTATTCCTCAGACCTAACTAGATTTGAAAATAGTGGTGACCTTACTGCCAGGGAAAAATGTGATGTTCACCATCTGGGAAAAACTCTAAGTTCTCAACTGTAGTTGCCTGGAACCAAGTGCTAGAAGGCCAAAGTTGGAAAGATTGAGAGGCTGCTCCTCGGAATGTCCTGATGGAAATGAGGAGTTCAAGGACAGTGGTGTTTAATGGCTATTTCTCTCTGTGCTGGAAATTTGGAAGAAAGGAAGTGATAAGCTCAATGTTTTCTGGTTTTGTCTCAAGGAATGTGTGAGGAAGAGGGAGCTTCTGTGGCTTTTTAAAAGAAAGACCCTATTTCTCACAGTCAAACAATCAAGGTTTAGGAGAACTCAATACTGAATCCTGACTAAATTATGTCATAAATTGAAATTACAGCCTTACCAGGTCTCTTATGTAATGTCAGGAATTTGATTAGGGAAAGACTAGTCCCTGAAACTGAAATGGGATTATTAGGAAAGATCAGTATGATTCTGAGAACTTTGAATCCCATCATTTTTTTGAATCTCCTAACAAGTTCCCTTGCCAGAAATAAATAAATAGAAATAAAAAAGAAGAGTATAGTCCAAAAAGGTAGCTGAGAACATGCCACCATGAAGCACAGTTAGAGACAGCTTCCCACATCATGGACAAAATATGTACATCAAAGTCATGCCCCCAGGTAGAGGAGGTGAGCCCTTCCTTAAGACCTGCAACAACCATACCTGAGGATGAGTTATTGCAGGGGGGTGGTGCTGATTCTACTCCAGACCCCACCTACTACCTCTCAGTATTTTCATGTCTGTGCTTGGAGTCCAATAACAGCTATGGATTCCCTGTGGACCACAGCAGAGATACGTATACAATCTATTCTAAAAGAAGGTTCTACACATGTCAAGATATTTATAAACTTTTGCTGGGTTATGTTGAGTGTAACCTGAACAGGATGCATGGAAATAGACTTTGGGGGGGGGGGGGGTTGGTCAACTTTTGCACTGCTATAACCAAAATACCAAATAAATAGAAATAAAAAAGAAGAGTATAGTCCAAAAAGGTAGCTGAGAACATGCCACCATGAAGCACAGTTAGAGACAGCTTCCCACATCATGGACAAAATATGTACATCAAAGTCATGCCCCCAGGTAGAGGAGGTGAGCCTCCTCTTCCTTAAAGACCTGCAATAACCATACCTGAGGATGAGTTATTGCAGGGGGGTGGTGCTGATTCTACTCCAGACCCCACCTACTACCTCTCAGTATTTTCATGTCTGTGCTTGGAGTCCAATAACAGCTATAGATTCCCTGTGGACCACAGCAGAGATACGTATACAATCTATTCTAAAAGAAGGTTCTACACATGTCAAAATATTTATAAACTTTTGCTGGGTTATGTTGAGTGTAACCTGAACAGGATGCATGGAAATAGACTTGGGGGGGGGGGGGTTGGTCAACTTTTGCACTGCTATAACCAAAATACCAGAAAAGAACAATTTTAGAGGAAGAAAAGTTGATTTGGGGGATTATGGTTTCAGAGGTCTCAGTCCATAGATGGCCAACTCCATTCACCAGGGCCCAAGGTGAGGCAAAACATTATGGAGGAAGAGTATGGTGCAGCCAGACGTGGTGGCGCACACCTGTAATCCTAACAGCTCAGAGGGCTTAGTCAGGAGGATCATGAGTTCAAAGCTAGCCTCCGCAAAAGTGAGGCGCTAAGCAACTCAGTGAAACCCTGACTCTAAATAAAATACGAAATATGGCTGGGGATGTAGCTCAGTGGTTAAGTGCCCCTGAGTTCAATCCTCGGTACAAAAATAAATAAATAAATAAATAAATAGAAATAAAAAAGAAGAGTATAATCCAAAAAGGTAGCTGAGAACATGCCACCAGGAAGCACAGTTAGAGACAGCTTCCCACATCTATGGACAAAATATGTACATCAAAGTCATGCCCCCAGGAACCCACCCCCTCCAGCCTACCTAACTATAGTTACCACCCAGTTAATCCCTATCAGGGGATTAATGCATTGATTATGTTAAAACCCATAACCCAATCATTTCACCTCTAAACTTTCTTGCATTGTCTCACACATGAGCTTTTGGGGGACATCTCATATCTAAATTTAACAGGGATCAAATTATTTAACTGTACTGTTCCAGTCTCTTTTCCAAGTTACCCATCAGTTTGCCATATTTGGGTGGCTCCATCATTAGAGAAGGCTCTGCCGCATATCCAGCCTGCTGGAAAAGATGTTCTGCACAGGGCCTGTATCTTCTTGCAGATCCAGAGTGGTCTCTGCTATGGTTTAGTTATAAGGTATCCCTAAGAACTCATGATTAGGTTATGAGAGCTGTAACCTAATCAGTGATTTGATTTATTTGATGGATTAATAATTTGCAAGGACTACTGTACTGGGTAATAACTGTAGGCAGGTAAGGTGTGACTGGAAGAAGTAGGTCACCGGGGACCTGTCTCTGGGGTTTATGTTTTGTTCCCATGAGATGAGCATTTCCTCTGCCATGCCCTTCTGTCATAATGTTCTGCTTTGCCTCAGGCCCAGAGCAATGGAATCAGCTGACTATAAACTGAAACTCGAAACCATGAGCCCCAAATAAACTTTCCCTCCTTTAAGTTGGTCTTATTGGGTATTTTGGTCACAGCAATGAAAAGCTGATTAACACAGTCTTCCTGAGAGGAGATCACATGTGAATGTTCCCTTGGGATTTTGAAGCAAATTTATTTTCTCCTTCTGGCAACTTCTGTCCTGGCTTACTGCTGGGCCATGGTAGCTCTTATGTGCACAAGATGCATATTAGTGGCTAATTGTTCTCTAGGTCACTGAGCCACAAAGCTAAGTGTGGGCAGCAGCTGTCCATCAGCAAGAGAAACTAGTATGTGAAAAGTTGGGGTCTTGCAAGACTTAAAAGCAAAAGTACGTCCAACTCTGTGTACTGCCTCTTCTTACATTTTTGCCTTTCTCTCACTCCACACTGCGTTCCCAGGAACCAGGTGACCGAGTATAAAAACACATAGACCCTATTTTCAGATGGTTCTGCATATTATGCTGGCACAATCAAAAGTGAACAGCTGCAACTCTGCAGCCCCACAAGGGAGTGACCTCAGGGATAGTGGGGAGGGAGAGTCTCCCATGTTTGTTTACTATGCCTGCCAGGAGAGATGACAGCTGTACACAACTGCACTGACTGAGAGACCGGCTCTCTCAATCAGTGGCTCATGGTTTTGCAGGATGTTCAGTGACTTCGGAGGAATCCGAATGAAAAAAAATCAATAGGTTGCTCTGGGAAAACAGTACTTGAATGGACTTTTCTAAAGTCACAGAGTGTGAGGACATAGGTCCCTTGGGAATTTACACACACACACACACACACACACACACACACACACACACACACACACATACACACACAATAATTAGAGTGACTTTCATCTAGCATCAGGATAGGATTGACCCATCTATAAATGTCAATTGTTCTCTCAGTCACCTCCCCAAAAGCTTGCTCAGTAGATTTGTGAGCAAAGTGATCATACTGCCAGGTTTGATGGTCATGTGTGGCAAGGCATACCTGGCAGCATGAGCTGGGATCCTGGTCACAGCAGAGGGCAGCAGCAAGCCCTGTAGTTCAGCAATATTCTTCATGGTAGACAACTGGACATCCAATAGGGTACCTTGAACCCCTCCCATCATGGGAAGTAAGGTGGGGAAGGGATGCATCTTCACTGAATTACCACTCTGAATATGAATTTACATTTCCTGCCTGCAATAAAATAGTTCCCTCTTATGTGAGGGGGTGTGTTCTCAGACCCCTCCTCCAGTGGATGCCTGAAAACCACAGATAGCTCTGAATTCTCTATGTGCAACATTTCTTTCTATACATACATCCATATACTTAATGCCTTTTGCATCTTAACTAAGCACTTACCATGCGCTGCGACTGCAAAATTTGCAGTTTGAGGTATAAAATTAGCATGGATTTCTTTTTCCTTCACAATTTCACAGATAGCAGACTTATTCTTACTGTAGATCTTAGCAACCTCAGTATAAGAATTTTTTTTCTTTCCTTATTAAGAACTTTCACCTTTTCACTTAAAGGAAGCACTTTACCACTTTTCTTTGGCAGAACCAAATTGCTGGTATCACTCTTCTTCTGCTTCTGGACCATCACTAAGTATAAGAAGTGTTACTGAACAAAATGACTGTGATATTGTGAGGGTATATCTGATAACAGAGACATGAAGTATGGGTGTGTTACATATACAGTGCGAACATGCTGGACAAAGGAAAGATCCACATCCTGGGCAGGATAGAGTGGGTTGGTGCAAGAATTCATTACACTACTAAGAATGGAGTGCAACTTAAAACTCATGGATTATTTCTGGAATTTTCCATTAAATATTTTTGAAACATGGTTGACTGCAAGTAACTGAAACCACAAATAATAGGAGATAACTATATCTCTGTCAGTTCTTCTATCCATGGACTTTTAGAAGGCCTCTTCCACTGTCATACCCATAGATTCCACTGGTTTTATAACATACCCTTTCACTACAAATTACAACATGAACAGGCTAACAGTAATGTGGTATAAATTCTGACCAGTCACCAGTGTAAGTTGTCATTTTTCTATAGCTAGAATACATGAATGAAGAAACTTTACAAAAACCACTAGCAAGGGCTGGGGTTGTAGATCAGTGGTAGAGTGCTCGCCTTGCATGTGGAAGGCACTGGGTTCAGTCCTTAGCACCACAGTGAAAAATAAATAAAATAAAGGTATTGTATCCATCTACAAATAAAGATATATATATATATATATATATATATACCACTAGCAAAATCTGGGCTCCATCTTTCTGCCTCACTAATCTTGAGTGTGGTCATGTAATTCACTTATGCCAAAGGAACACAAATATATATATATATATATATATACATATATATATATATATATTCCAAGATATGCATTTTTTCAAACTTCTTTCTTTGCTGATTAAAGTCATTCTGTCTTTGAAGGACAGGTCAGAATTTTTTTTTTTTATTTTTGCTGAAAAGTTATTCTTACAATCAAAGAAAACCTAGACAATTAACCCAAATCTGAATTTGGATTTGAAATTCCTTTTTGACAGTGAATTCTAGGACATCTCTGTGAAGTGCTTGCAGATCTCTTGGGTGGGTGGGTAACCACAACTCATCTCTTGTCCATATTCCTTCTCTTCCCATTTACCTTACAGGAGCCCCCAAGTGTACAATCTGCCACAATTCAGTGGCGAAACATTTATTGTATTCAATTAAATTCTTATTGAGAATGATGGAAGTGCTAATGGGATATGCATGCAAGATCAATCCTTGACATTTTGATTTATTTCTTGCTGGCATGGGGCAGTGGAAAAGAACATAGGACTGCTATAGAGTTAAGTATGCTGCCACAGTGCCCAGGGAAATTAACGGGACAGTGACAATGCCAAGTGACCCTGGAGTTTCTAACAGGTGGAATTGGGATTTTAAACCTTCTGAACCCACATGTCAAGTTTGTAATTCTTTTCCCAAAGAAGTGGGCTGATAAATTATTAAGTTCCCCAAATTTTGGTTGTAGGCAATACTGCAAAGAGATAGAGAAATAGCTGGGTATGAGTGCGATGCTTTTGTGAAGATGAACCTCGTCTTCCCAGTCCTTGCCTCACAAAGAAAAACAACAACAACAAAAATGCCAAAGCTCTAAAAACTAAAAAAAAAAAAAAAAAAAAAAAAAAAAAAAAAAAAAAAAAAATCATTAGAAATCTTTAATCCTATCCCAGGGTGCTAAAAACAAGCATCTCTTTCCTTATTATGGTAGATATTGTAAGATGCTCTCCAAAATCTAGATTTTTCTGTTCTCTGGGAGTAAAAAAAATCACTTTACTTCACAAGTCTGAGAACAACAATTAGGCATCATATATCCAGATTGGGGAATGGGAAAGGATGGGGAGAATTCTGTGACAGAGGAGGATGTGTTCTAGGACTAAATGGCAGTGAAACTCAGGCTCTAGTTGAATGGAAAGTTACTGGGCATGAATAATTTTCCATAGGCCTTGACTTGAAGAGCCGTGGTAAGACTTTGTTTCCCAGACTCCTTTGCAGTTGTATGTGGTCAACATGAGCAGTGGTGGTACCTACCACATCTAGCCTGGCCCCTGAAAACCTCCCACAGATACTTCTCCACATTTCCCTCCTCCAGGACCTATGGCAAAGGCCATGTGATCGTAGGAAGCCACACACTGAAAGCAGAGCCTCCATGAACCTGAGCTTCACAGGTAAGAAAAGCTTCCCTTAGGGCAAGACAAAACATTTGATGAAAGAGTTGCTTAACTGATTTAGAAAGTAGTCCAAGTATTCATAGTACCAGGGAATGTTTGGAAATGGGCCAGAATAATTATGTGTGCTGCTTTCTACTACCCGCATTTAACAATGCATTACAAGAAAGAGATGAATTTAGGTGCCTCTGATCAGTTTGCAAGCAAAAATATAGGGGAGTAGAGAATGTGCATAAATTTAAGGACTCCTGGGACTAAAATATATAAAGACCCTAAAAGATTTTACAAAAAAAAAAAAAAAAAAAAAACTGGAAAATGTTTTGAGCATTGGCGATCCATGCAGTTTTATTTATTTATTTATTTGTTTATTTATTTATTTATTTATTTGTTTATTTGCAGTTAAACAAAAACTGACTTTCCCTGTGGCAAGTATCCAGGGTGTGGCCTTCTCCCTCTGGCAAAACACTTGTTTCAAATGGCCTCAGAGAAGCTGTCTTTAGGCTGGTGTGGAGTCTGGAAAGGAAAATGATAATTACATCTAGGAGAAAAAAGCCTTGGGTCCTCACAAAGAATAAAGTGGAATCACGTGGATCAGAAGGAAGCCTACAGATATTTGAGAGAATTGCCCTGCCAGGGAGGCTAGACCAAAGTATACACAACTGGAAGAACAACCAAAAATCCCCAGAACAAAAACCTTTGATGGTTTGAGCCTTATTAAATCTTTGTACCCCTAAAACTTATATGAGCAGAAAGAGGCTGTTAAAGTTCACAACCCCAGAAAAGTGTATCCTAATACCCTAATAAAGTTCCCTTCAACTGTGAACATAGCAAAAAAAAAAAAAAAAAGAATCACAGGAGTCAATGGACTAGGCAGTTCCTTCTAGATCAGAAAGGAATGTCAATCTAGAGAGCAACAGAGAGACATTCCCCAAAGAATAATGATACTTATTTGGCAATGGGAATATATGCACTATAGTAAACTATGGGTGTATTCAAAGGAAAGTTTTTGAAGTGGGGAGTGGGGATATTTAAATAAGGTGCTTGGATACAGAGTTCATTGGTCTTAGATGTTAGAGTAGGTAGATAGACAGGAGCAGGGTGATACTGCCAGTTGCCTGTGATGAGTTCTGCTCCCCCAACTGTTAAAGTTTGAACATTAGAGAAGAACACCAAGGCAGGCATATAAAGCAGGGTTTATTTAAAAGGGGTAACATAGACTTCTCCCAGGAGGGAGAAGGGGGCCATTGCTGGTATCCTGGTATCCCAAAAAACAAGGCAGGTCTGCCTTTTTCATATGTCCTAGGCTACCTTTGTTCTCCTACCCTCTTTTCCTCTGATCTCTCTCCTTCCTGAGTACATGACCAGGCCCAGGAATGCTTGGTGGGATGGCCAAAAGGTGAGAATTAGATGGGCTGAAGGGGGAAGGGCAGGATGGAGCAGCCCAGGACACATGAATTAACAACTTTATAGTTAGCTGTAGGGAAGGGCAGTTCCTGGGACAGGTTACCTTGGCAACAGGTTGGGGCAGGGGCAGGTTCTTGATAAGGGTGGAGGAAGGGGTCTGAAGGAATTAACATTTCAATCCCTCAGGGGACAGCCTCCAACTTCTGAGGACTCACTCAAAATTGGCTTCCTTGATCTGACCTGACTCAATTTACCTATCTATACTGACTGCCTGTCAGATTCTAGCTTCAAGGGGATGTTGGAAGGAGAACAGGGCTCACTCCATCTTGAGTGGTGAAAGATCACTCTATTTCAGGTGATAGAAAATCCTGGCCATGAACCACTTTCTTCACAGTCAGATACACCTTCTTAAAACTAAAGAAATAATTTTAAGGGATTTTCAACTTTGGACAGTAAAGCAGAGCACAAGACTCTATCATTTTGGTGAACCCAGTCTCATTGTACAATCATTTATTCTGTGGTTTTGACTCCCCAACCCCCATGGGTTTCACTTGGGTACTGATGGGAAGTTTTCCAACACGGCGACAGGTGCTCTAAGCCATGGCAGGAAATAGCAGTAACCTCCCCCGATACATAATACATGAGGAGGGAAGGCTTCCAAGGCCAGTTATAAAAACCTGCCACCTGGAAAACCCCAGGCTGAAATCTTGCTTTCTAAGAAGACAAGAATGAGGACCCATTGTCTGTAATGTTAGAGATGCTAGGTGGGAGTTGGCATGAGCTCATTGGAGGAGATGCCTTTCTGCCAGCATCTTGTCTGAATTGTTGCAATCTTAAAGTATGTTAAAGATAAACTTTGATCCACAAAACTGACAGGCATGAGAATCATTGGGTATGCATAGAGTGGGACACATCTCCCCCAAGGCCTTTAGGAAGTTCTTGAGAGGGCTGGGGTTGTAGCTCAATGATAAGGTGCTCGCCTCACATGTGTGAGGCACTGGGTTTGATCCTCGGCACCATGCAAAAATAAAGTAAAGGTATTATGTCCATCTACAACTAAAAAGTATTTTTAAAAAATTAGAATTGCCATTCTAAAAAAGAAAGAAAGTTAGTTCGTGAGCTGTCCCTCTACGTTACTTCTCATTACTTCGCATTACTCCAATTTCGTCTGGGTCTGACCAAAAGGATTTCATCTTGGTATAATCAACTTTCACAGGAGAACATGAATTTGGTCAGGGAATTCTACCCCATATCAGAACAGGACCTCACATCACCCTTCTTTATTGCTATGGATGTATGACTGCTGCATGCATCAAAGTCTTCCCTTACAAATGCAGGGGGTTTCTTATCCCTGTGTTTCTCTTATCCCTGTTTCAGCCCTGGGAGTGAGTGTGGTGGGTGGGAGAGAGCAGACAGGGTAGGAAGAGGACAGCTTGTCTTTTAGTTGGTCAAACCATACAGAACTGTGTTCAGGCCTGATGGAGTACACTGTACATTACCTGGACACCTGAGAATTTAATCTGGATGCAGCAGCTGGATAGATTTTAAATTATCTCCATGATGGAAGAGAGTCAGTGTGTTCTGAATAGGAATAAGTATATGAACAGATATCTGGGGTGCAGAAAGATGGACTGGAATAGAGATCGCTAGCTTCACACCAAACTTCATGTTCTATCCTGCCTTTTAGAAACTTAGCTAGGCAATATTTTCTGGCTTATTTTACAATTAGGTGGGACAATGAGACGGAGTCAGTGGAATAGAACTGGAGATGATGGACACCAGTTCCCCCAGATGGCCCACCAGTGCTTCTCTTTGTGATGCTCCAGGTTCTTTCCTCTCTCTTCTCTTCTGGAGAGAGATGACCAGGGAAACTCTAAGAGTCAAAGAGGGCAGAGCCTCTTCCACCAAGATCCCCAACAATCTAAACTACTCAGAACTGTAATGTGAACAAGCAATAAACTTAGGTTGGCTTTAAGCCAGTATGTATTGGGGTGGTTGATTTGTTATCCCAACTAACATTGCCCTAAACAACATGTGAGCATCTTTACTATCTTCCTGGTTCCCTGAGCCACTAGTTAACATTCAACATGAATATGCGGTCAATTACAATTCTACCGGTACTTACAAAGCTCCCTTCTCCATTCAAATGACCCCCTCATGTTCCAGTACCTAAAATTGCTCTTTTGGGACCATTTTCTTCCATTTACTATCTCCTTGACCTTAGGCAAAGCAGTTAAACACAGACTCAAAGTTCTCAGTTGTAATATGGGATAATAACATAACTACCCCACATAGTTTTATGAGAGCAGCCTCACTTGTATTGAGCACAGTGCCTGGCACGTAAAACCTGTAAGAGAGAAAAGGCTTTTTTCTCTCCCTCCTGAGTTTCAGTAGTTGGGGAGTGTGAATTTACCTGACAAAAGATTAACAGGAGAAAATCCATGCAATATTTATTAATGTTAAATTTTACATCTTTACACTCACGGGGGCTTCACAGAAAAGAAGTGAAAAACCCAAAGAAGGTTAAATTTGAGGGCTAATGTGCCATTTTAACAAACGATCATGAATTATGGAGAAGTAACTAAAAGGAAAGAGGGTTTGAGCTTCTAGGGACATTAAATTATGGGAACATGATTAGGAAGTATCTGGAGGAAATTAAAGGACAGTGAGGGTTAGTTTAATAATCCTCATTCATACAAATGCAATGCAAACTCATCCGGTGCTGGTTCCCTGTCTCTGGTGTTGATGGTTGCTCTTCTCCTCCTGGAACAGGAGAAGTGAGTAATTTATGCCACCTTCACAAAGGGAAATTTATGCCCTGTTTTAGGCAGGAAATGGGAGGGCAGAGACTTTTTCCTGCATTTGATCGTTCTCAATTGCCTTCAACTTGAACTAATCCTTATGCCAAAGTGGTATTTTGGGGGTGGCATATTCTGGATCCCTTCAGAGGTATTCAATAAATACTGAGATTTGTGTAGATTTGTGTTGTTATCTGACAGAGGCACATATTCATTTGAAAATCCTCTTGGTTTGATTTCTGAGAGGGTAAACACCTTCTGAGGGTGAAATGAGGGATGTAATTCCATTGTGCCTGAGTGGAGTGATTAAAGACTAGCTGAGAGCCTGGATGGAAGAGTTTCTGGGTCAAGGACTAAGCCTGGACTTGAACCTGTGATTCCCAACGAGGCCTTGGGGACAGGATAAGCAAAGGGCACCCGTGTCAGGATCCAATGACAGACCCAGCCAGGTGTGAGGAAGTGATTGCCTCTGATAATTTATTCATAGAGAGCAGATACTGGCAGTGGAGGAGGAGCTGAGAAAACTAGGTTTTGAAATAAATGGTCTTAAAGGAGTGGTTGGGGAAAGTCAGTTTGAAAAGCAAATAACTAAGCTAGGGGAACTGGGAATCAGGAGCCAGTCTCTTGGGACAAACCTACCCTGACAAATGCTCTTTGCTGGAAACCAGAACAAAGCCGAAGCAGTTTCGATATAGAGGTATGGGGCGCAGTCATAGGTAAGCACTCAGATGGAACCCATCCACTCAGTAAATGAGCCAAGTAAGGCAAAGAGGCCTCATGTAGATGGCGACAGAATCTCTAAAGTATCTAAATAAGAACTGCTTGGAAACAGTAATAGGTTAGACGCTGCACTGATCTGACACAGCAATAGAAGACATCAATAGACCATGTGAATGATCAGTGACACTTTACCTAGTATTTGCAGGCATTCTGTAGAGTGGGGGGTTCTCAGGGTACCACCCAATTCCACAAACTTCCAGATACAGAAGCCTGAGACCAAAAAATCCATCTAGCTTGTCATGAGAAGCCATGACTGTCATTCTCAGCCATATTACCCAGAGCCCTGTAAGAGAAGGTTTGCTTCATATTCATCTCCCTTGTCTCCTCTAAGGTTTCTGCCAAGGTATTTGAAAGTATCAACCAAAGTATTTTGCATAGTGTTGTCCTCAGGCCACCCATATCATAACACAGGTACCTAGGCCACCTTCCTAGACCTCCTGAATTAAATCCCTGGTGGAGGAGCCAAGGAATAGTATTGTTTACAAGCCTCTGTGTGATCATTATCACTAAAACTGTGAGCTACATGCCTGTCTATGGAATAAATGTCAATTTTCTTTCCCTGTGATTCTAAAAAGCACTTGAAAATAGCCCTCCCTCTGGAGAATTATCTTCCAGCTATTACAAAGCTGGATAGTAGAAGGAAATTATAATTGGATCCTTTATTTGTATATAAATATCTGCTATAATCTGAATGTCGGTATCCCCCCAAATCCATGGTTTGAAATTCTAGTCATCAATATGATTGCATTAGGAGGAGAGGTCTTTGGGAGATACTTTGGGAGATGTTGTGCCCTTATAAAAGACACCTGAGAGAGAGACCTCACCCCTCCCACCACATGAGAACACAGTGAGAAGGGGCATCTCCGAAGCAGGAAATGGACCTTCTTCACCAGACACTGAATCTGCCAACACCACGATCTTTGATTCCCCATCCTCAAGAACTGTGAGAAAGAAGTTTCTATTGTTTGTAACCCACCCAGTGTGTGGCATTTTGTTATAGCGAATTAAATGGACTAAGTCAATCCCTCTGCCCTGGCCATGTTTCCAAAAGATCTGTGTTTGGTTATCTCTTTTCTTTTTTGTAGCCCCATCAACAAATGATCTAAGTATCCTGAGGGTTTTATGAACTTGTTTCATTAACTTTGTATCTTCAGTGCCCAGCATACAAAGGGTGCACAATGAGTGCTTATTATAGCATGTTGAAATTTAAAGTAAGTCTCAAAGTAGTCTCAGTTTCACTTTTTGCCAAAATTTTATTCATATCATTCATCAGAACTTTTCTGTAGGAAAAGTTGAGCAGCTTTATTCTTTATTATGAAATAGCATTGTCTTCAGTGTTCTCTCCACGTACTTCATTAATCACTGTGACTGTAATATATAATTATAAGAACAAGCTTTGCATTCATATGAGCACTAGCTGCATACATACATGTCTAATAAGAAATGTCACAACTTATAAAGATAAGAGGAAAATAACTAAATTTCTTAGAAGGTTTTATTTGACATTTATGAAATGTGTCCCAATTAAAATTCTAAGTTTTGATCATTTTTTATCATTTACTCTATTAACTTAAAATAATTCTTAGTATGATATTGGTTTTCATCAATCACAATGAGGAGGGAAAATATCAGAAAAGAAATAAAAAGTAATTATCAACATTGAACAGACCAAAAAAAATAGTAAGTGGATTCTTTTGTGATATATTTATACAAAAAAAAAAAAAAAAAAAAAAAAAACAGGGCTTTAACCATGTACCAGGTATTAGTCTCTTAAAGAAGAGGAAGGCAAAGTCTGTGCTCTTTGGACATCTTATAGGAGAGATGTAAATATGTGTGAACAAACAGTAGTTGTTCAGTGGGTTATCTCTTGTTCTGTCATTCTTGCTAACCCCACAGTAGTCAATAGCATGAATCGAGGAGAAATAAGAGAACATAGTGAGAAAGCACCCTGAGGAGAACTAGGAGAAAAGCAAGCTGGTAGAAAGAAAACTATGGTTCCTGCTTCCAGGGAATTCTCTCTCTAGAGGAGAAGGAGGAATTTCAGTGCTGCAAGTTTCCATAAGAGGTTTGGGGATGCAGCTCAGTGGTAGAGTTCTTGCCTAGCACATGTGAAGCCCTGAGTTTGATCTTCAGTACTGGGGGGGGGGGGGGGCCAGGGGAAGAGAAGGAAGGAAGGAAAGGAAGAGAGTGGGGGGGTAGAGGGAGAGAGGAAGGAAAGAGGGAAGGAAGGAAGGAAGAAAGGAAAGAAGGAGGGAAGGAAGGAAGGGAGGGAGGGAGGGAAGAAGGACAAAAGGGAGAGAGAAAGAGAAAGCACCCATATGCCACACTGTGAATGGAGCAGAGGACAGATGCCTGGCCAATGCCTGGTACCTAAGAAAGGCTCATGGCTGTCTGGTTTGGCTGCAGCCCAGGGAACAAAAGTCCTAATATGAGTGCCATGACAAATGACATGTTCAACTAGAGAGCCTGTCTGTACTGGCTACTGTGATGATGAATTTATTTCCCAATCCTGTTCCAACACTACCAGTGCAGTGGACAGTTCCAATGCTATGAGAGCATTCGCTGGGTGCTGCTGAAGCCCCCTCAGACTCCTTTGTTGTTAGAGAGAGAACATACGTGTAGCACCAGCTCTTCAGGATGCAGTGCTAAGTGAACCCTGGTAAAGTGCAGGCAGCCAGTGCTCAACAGGTGGGGGCCACTTCCGTTATTTCTTTACTGACCTTCAGAGAACCTGCCCCTGCCAACGCTGTGCCTACGAACTCACTAAGCTAAAAGAGTTTTCCAAACAGTGCTTGTTCCATGTTGCAGAAGAAAGATGGTAGTTTTGGAGAGAAAACAGTGGCCAACCATAACAGCGGGGAAAGGCATCCTCAATTTTTGCTGGGAGCAGAGTTGTCAGTGGGGAAGTTTCCTCCATAGCTGTGGGCTGGCCAATAGCAGATCATCCTAAGATCCATGGAAAAACAATAGTCAAGATACTATTTTTTTTTTTTAATTTCTCAAAAGAAAGATTCCCATGAAAACTGCACTTCAGTAGCAGCCCCGTTGAATTAAAGGCATCTTGGGGCTTAATTTAAAGAGAAAATAAGGCATCCTCAGTAATTAACCAAAAAAGAGACAAGATATCTTAGAAGAGAGATTCAAATTATCCCAATACTGAAGTTAATAGGAATGACTTTTTTTTTTTTTTCATTTCTCCCTAGAGGTTATGTTGATATGGTAAATTAGTAGTGGACCTCAGCTCTTTTGTATTCTTCACCAAGAACTTCTGCAGCAAAATAAAAGGAGGTGACTATAGAAATAAGACTTTATTATGCCACCTTCCCCCTGAAGTTTCCCAGGGCCTGTTTGGTTTATGCACTCTTCCCTTTCTCAGCCTGATGATTCCTGAGCACTCATCCATGATTCCCTATAACAAGAACAAAAAAGAGGTAGACAGTAGGGCTAATGTTTACACTAGAAGTAAGAAAGTCAAGGAGTCATCTCTGAAGGAGTGGCCATAAAAATCCAAGAAGCAAGCTAGTGCGTGAAAAAGACCCACAGACACCCAATCACAACAATTACAGTGCTCCTGTCACCTCAGCACCATCCCTAGGAAACCTGACTGCTCATCCACCAAGCAAGCCTTCATTCATATTAGATGTTGCATGGGCATCTACTACATTTCAGGCACTCCAACACACATTAGAGGTACAGGCACAAGTAAGACTAATGTTAAGTGTTATTAGGTGAGGTGTTTCCCATCTCCAGTCTCCCACACCTCTGTCCACCTCTTTCAGGAGCTCAGTTATCAATTCTATCTTTATTATCCCTTGGGTAATGATTTTTTAAAGTTAGTATGCCCTTTCCATTTTCTTCTGGACCTACTTAACAGACATTTCAAATAATAGACCTTCCAAACACAACGTCTAATAAAAATTCATGTAAATTATTATGGCATCATATACAGTTTCATAGATTGAAATTTTATCTAAATATTAACAATTAATTAAATCATTTCTTCAGCTTCTGGATTCTAGACTTATATATACAAATGCTTTCTTGACAAATGTACTTGGACATTTAATGGATATCTCAAAGTTAATAGGTCCAAGATTGAGCTTGTAGTCATGTTCCCTAAACCCTCCCATAGACCTCTAATCTTGATAAATACACTGTTCCTTCTTCCATTTGCTGAGTCCAAGAACAATAAAGTGTCTTTGACTCTTCTCTTTCTCTTTCACCTTCATATCCAATCCGTACACAATTGGGGTTGGTCTTCTATCTATGTTAAATCCTGAAGGTCATTACTACTGTAAGCTACCAGCCTCCCTTCTGATGAATACTGAAGTAACCTACTAACTGGTTACCTTGTTTTTCTCCTTGCTTCCCTTCTGTTTAATTACTTGGAAAAGCATTGTTCCAAACCTGGCAGTGGAGAGGCATTAAAAAAAATGCTTGCTTGTTGATTAAAAAATTAGAAATCTTTCATAATTTATCAGCCAACATTCATTTCTTGTGGCTTTAGTATACCTCTGGTTACATTAGCTGGATCGTTTCTTTCTCAAACTTCAACATAGGAGAGTTCAACAAAGAAAAATCACACAATGTTTTGTACTTAAATTCTGTAGTCTCACTACCAATTAATTAACTATATCGACTGTACTCTTGTCTTACTCCATTTTCAGTTGCTATAGCAGAATACCTGAAACTGGGTAACTTATAAAGGAAAGAGATTTAATTTGCCTCCTTGTTCTGGAAGCCCAAGAGCATACCGTCATTTTCCTCTGAGTGTCTGGTGAGGACTTCATGGTGGAAAATGGAAATAAATGGGTAAAAGAGAAGGACGGTACAAAGAAACTGACCCATTTTATAACAACCTTGTTTTGTAAGAACAATGTATCTCCAGTAGAACTAATAGTCTTGTGGAAAAAATATTAATCCTTCTTGAATGTCCCACCTCCAAAAACTGCTACTCAATGTGAGTCGTGGTGGAGCCAAACTCCATCTAGACCATTGCAGCTTCCTCCTTAGGTGATGAGCTGATCCACTCTCTCAAAAGGAGATGGTGCCAAGCAGTGGAGGGTGCCGTGTCCTTCTCAGTCATCCCTCCTGTGCTCTGGCATTGACAACCTCGTGCATCACAGCCCTACCATGTGAATTCTCACACCTGCTGCTGCTGTGAGCTGCAGACTGGCAAGAAGCATTCCCCATTTTCTGGTTCACTGATTCCCCCATTTCATTTCATCTTCTCCTCCTTCTTTCCTGGGGATCTTTGGTCCCCCATCTCCATGCTCATGACTGTTATTACCTAACTCAGTGGTGGCCCTTAGGAGGGACTGGAGGCATGGCACACAGTTGAAATGAAGCTGTAATGCATGTCTCTGTGGCTGCCATTTCCCTTCATGTCAAGAAGGAATGGCTTTTAAGGGATTAACAAGGCATGCTGAGAATTAAGAAACGTTAATAAATATGTGTGAATTTGTTTTCTGTTAGAATTTACAGCTTATAGGAATAAAGCTTGGCTGCTTTATATAACGGCACAAAGGACAAAGAAAGAAATCATTTACCAACTTCCCAGGAGCCAATTTTCAAGATTCTTTAAAAGACAACATTATTTCTTCAAGTGAAGTGTTCAAGTCTAATAAAGATGATACTTTTTATAAAATACATACTCTTAAATCTTGTGCATTCCATTGTTTTTGTTCCAATGAAACTCCTAGAATTATAATAATGTTCATTAGTCCTCCCCTTATCTTCAGGAAATAGTTCCAAGACTCCTAGGGTGTGTCTGAAAACATGGAATATACAGACATGTATGTAAAACATAAATTTTAATTTCTTCCTGTGCATATATATATATATATATATATATATATATATATATATACAATAAATTTTTCTTTTATAAATCAGGCATAGCATGAGTTAATAATAAAATAAAACAATTACAACATTATACTGTTATAAAATTTCCAGCATCGCTACTCATGTGGTTTGGGACCATTATTAAGTAAAATAATAATTACTTCAATATAAATACCATGATACCATGATAGGTGATCTGATATCTGAGAAGGATACAAAAAGACTAATAAGTGAGTAATATATACAGTGTGAATACACTAGACAAAGAGAAGATTTACATACAGAACCAACCATGTGTAATTTAAAATCCATCCATTTTTTTATTTTTGGAATTTTCCACTTAATACATTAATACATTTCACCACAGATAACTGAAACCATTATTTTATGGTTCAAATGTCCCCCCCAAAGCTCATATGTGAGACAGTGCAAGAATGTTCAGAGGGGAAATGATTAAATTCTGAAATTTGTAACCTAATTAGTGTATTAACACACTGATGGATTAACTGAGTGGTAACTGTAAGCAAGTAGGATGTGGTCAGAGGAGGTAGGTGACTGGGGATGTGCCTTTGGGTTTCTATTTTGTTCTCAGTAAGAAGAGTGCCCTCCCCCTTTCTCTCTCTCTCTCTCTCTCTCTCTCTCTCTCTCTCTCTCTCTCTCTCTGCCATATCCTGAGCTTCTTTCCTCTACCACATCCTTCTGCCATTATGTTCTGACTCACCTTGGGCCAAGAGATATGGAGTCATCTGTCTATGGCCTGAGACCACTGAACCCATGAGCCAAATTAACTTTTCTTCCTCTAAAATTGTTTTCATCAAGTCTTTTGGTCATAGCAACAAAAAATCAAAACAACAACAACCAAGAAAAAGCTCACTAAAACAATTTGGTACCAAGAAGGGGGGTGGCGGAGTCATTTCTGTAACTAACCTAACCATGTGTGTAGTTCAAAAGCCTGTGGAACCAGTTTGCAGCAGGAGAAATTTTGAAAAGTTTAGAGATGCAAAATGGAAAATATTTAGAACATTGTAAGTAGAGCTTAATCTGCAATTCTGGTGGGAGCTTGGAAGACCAGAACATTGATAAGACTATGGACATTAAAGAGGGGGCTCATGATGTTTCAGAGGAGGAGAAATCTCTTGAAAATTGACTAGAGGCCATTCATGTTATGTTCTGGCAAAAAAGTTGTCTACATTTTGCCCATGCCATGAGACTTTCTGTGAGGCTTAATTTAAAAGTGACGGACAAATAATCTGGGAGAATAAAGTTCAAAGCAGCACGGCATTTAGGCCACTACCTGGATATTGCTGCCTGTTTTTAGCCAAGGTTACTATGATAATCAGGAACAGAAAGCGCAGCAGAAGGATGTGGAAAAACTTGCAGTTTGGCCAGAAGAGAGTTAAAGTGGCTTACTAAGGAAGGCACAATGGCTATAATCCCAGCTGCTCCGGAGGCTGAGAAAGGATGATCTCGAGTTCAAAGCCAGCCTCAGCAATGGTGATGCACTAAGTAACTTAGTAAGACCCTGTTTCTAAATAAATAAATAAATACAGAATAGGGCTGGGGATGTGGCTTAGTGGTTTAGTGCCCGTGAGTTCAATCCCCAGTAGCAAAATAAAGGAGAACAAGAAGAAGAAGAAGAAGAAGAAGAAGAAGAAGAAGAAGAAGAAGAAGAAGAAGAAGAAGAAGAAGAAGAAGAAGAAGAAGTTGTTGTGTTGTTAAAAACACTACAACTAATAAAGAGATGCTAAACACTTTACCCAGAAACAATCTAAAAGATGGTTTGAGGGCATTTCAAGAATTGTCAAGACTATTCCCATCTCAGGCTCAAGAATGCAAAGGTAAAAATTCCTTTGAGAAGAGATCATGGATACACCTGGTTTGCACAAGGCAACTGAGCAGTTTTTCACCAGGTTTAGCTGCAGAGGCACAGATGCCTCTTGTCAGGTCCTTTGGTCATAGCAACAAATGATCTCACTAAAACACTGTAGATAAGGAGAAACTAGAATAGGTTTCCTTTTTTGTTTATTTTATTTTATTTCTGAGACAATGTCTTGCTGTGTTGTCCAAACTGGGATTCTCTTACCTTAGCATCTTGTGTAGATGGAATTACAGGTGTGCATCACTTGCATCCAGGCATAAGTGTTTGGGTTATATACAGTTGCACAGTTTTGTAAAAAGTATACATTCTTTGTGTGCAAATTTTTCACTATAGTGGACTCTGAGTAATGATATTATCATGGAAGAAAAATTTCCTCTGGCCTCTTCGTTTACTTACTGGGCACCTATAAATTTAACTGACCAAAGACAGATTAACATGGGAAAGGGATACAAATGTTATTAATATTTTACATGGAATACAGATTTTTATTATTATTGTTGTTTCATAGGTATTCACAGAAAATGAGAGAAAGTTAAAATGGTTAAATTCAGGGACTTATACACCACTTTAACAAAGTAAAGGGGGTGTAGACTTATAGTGGTGATGAATCATGGAAAAGTGACAAGGAAATATGGGGAGACTTCATGGAAGGTAAGGTTCTTTTAGTAAGCTTGTTATGCAAACTCAGATTCCAGTGAAAAGAGTTGCTGCTCTCTTCCTGATGTGAGAAAGAGGAACACTTTCACAAAGGCACATCTTGGCAGAAAAGGGAAGGGAAGAAAACTTGTACTGCATCTCATAAGTATCAGTTGCCTTTAGCTAAAAATAACCCTAATGCCAAAGTGACATATTTTGGGGTGGTATATCTTGGTCCCCTTCAACATGTATACTGAAGTATTTAGAGGAAGTATATGAATTGTGAAATTTATATGGAAATGCATTGAAAATAAGATGGATTGATGACTAGATGGAGGACTCAACAGATAAAATCATGCATTTTTTTTAAAAATAATGTAAAATGTTAGTGGTTGTTGCCGCCTGAAGCGCTTGGAGCAACGGAGCCGCGGGAAAAACTTCAGAGGCGAACTGGAGACAAACAGCTTTTTATTCTGATAACTTTTCTCTCTGGTTCTAACAACGACAAACACACGACAAACACACCACTAAAATGGCGCTGACCCGATCAGCAATTTCGGCCAAGTCACTCGAGATCCCGCAACAAGTCCCTGTGAGACTACGGGAGGCAACAAAGCCCAAATCTCCACGGCTCATAGTCAACCGCAAATCAAGTCAATCCCCAAACAGGGCTCCTGCAAGTGGTGGGATATAGGTCCTGGGTTTATGTGTATTCATTGTGAAATGATTTCAACTTTGCTGAATATTTGCAAATTTTCATAATGAAGAGCTTGGGATCATGCTGTGTCCTCTGATGGAGCCTTCACCGTCCAGGGAATGACATCCTTTTTGTAAGTTTGCCCCTTTTGCAGGACCCCCATATGCCCATCCCATGAATTCCCCCACGAGTTTGTCTTCCAAAGAATTCTGCATTTCTGGAGACTGACATTGTCCCTCAGGCTTCTGACTTGGATTTCTTGCTTCTGATAAATTCCCATCCATTCCTTAATACCTGTGATATAACTCCACACCAGAGAGAGCTGGAACTAGCCCCTTACCTTTGATTTTCCTTGAAAACCTCTGAGCAGACTTCTCCAAAATTCAAGAACGACAAAAAGGTTCATATCTCCTAACTAGAAAGCAACATAGTTGAATATCATGCATTCCTACTCTTAACAAATGGCCTGTGCTCTTCCTGTCAATTTGGGCTCCTTGCCGAGCCTGTAAGGTAGTTCTGCAGCCCAGGGGTTTGCCACCCTCTCTCTTTTCAGACCTTGCTCTGTGGCCTTTTCCTTTAAAAAGCTTCATTTGCTCAGCATGGCATTTTGAGATTCATGTCTCATTCCCCTAAGGATACATCAAAATAATTTGTGTAATAAATAACTATTTTCTCCCTAGAGGAACTCCGTGCAATGGAAGTAGAACATGAAGCTCAGAGCTAATTTTAAATTTGCTATTAGCTCATTTAAAAATAAAGACAAACAGGTGAAATCACTTTTATAATATATCTTCTTTAACGTGATGCATCCAAAATAGAGTCATTTCAAGAAAAAGAATTAGAATATGCCATTCCAAAATGTGTCACACTTCAGCACATTGATTGATTTGAGCCCAGAGAAACTGCAGACAGAAGAGCTCTCTGTTCTCCATATTTCCGCCTAAAAGCAGGGCATAAATATCCCCCCTTTCCTGTACCTAGGTAAAGACGGTGAACTTTATCACTGAGACAGCAAGCCAGGACCAAGATGGGTCTGCATAAACACATCCTACTAAATAACCCTTACATTCCACTGGTTCCTCCTGTATGTTTCCTAATTGCTTATCAACCCTAGAAGCTCCAACTTCCTTTTTTCTGTCTGGTCACTTCTTTGTAACTTAT
This sequence comes from Tamias sibiricus, assembly GCA_025594165.1. Taxonomy (NCBI): domain Eukaryota; kingdom Metazoa; phylum Chordata; class Mammalia; order Rodentia; family Sciuridae; genus Tamias; species Tamias sibiricus. The sequence continues at coordinate 15,024,283 of CM046670.1, read as the reverse complement.
CACTGTCATTTAAAATGGTATCTAAACCCCCAGATCTGACTGCTTCTTCAGATTTTAAATCCTTTTCAGTGAAGTCCCTGAGAACATAAAATACTAGCATCAATAAAATGTGTATGCCTTTTCTCCCAGTTTTTGTTGTTGTTGTTGTATCTTTTGTCAGTTTAATTTGCAGACCCCAGGCACTGAATCTAAGAGGTAGGAGAAACATTTTTCCCCTTAATAACAACATATAAGATATAAAAATTGTTTATATATATAAGTTGAGATGCTTCATATTATTTTTGAAAGTTCTTCTTCATCTTTTACTAAATGTTGAAAATACTGCTTGTATCTTACCATAACAGCTCATTGAAATTAACCACATTGGCAGATGTGACCATAGCTACCAAATGGTACCACAGAGCTCTAGAGAAATTCTCCCTCAGGCCCCGTGTGTGTGTGTGTGTGTGTGTGTGTGTGTGTGTGTGTGTGTGTTTCCTATTACAGGGACATTGAGAATAAATAGACACCTACTATTCCAAGAAAAAAGCATAACCATAATCCCTTGTGTATTTAGGAAAACTATCCTGTTTCATGCTCTGCTCAACAGTTTCTGGGGGGTATGTTGTAAGCAAACACACATACGAGCCACAGAAGCTCACTGAGAGGAAGGCGATTCACACCCAACCCCCCAGTCCTTGAAATTCAATATTATCATCACACCTGATGAAGCAAGGTGATCCCATAAAAGAAATATGGCATCCAAGCACAGCAGGGACCCCCAAAGTTTACCTATACACAAGAAAGGAAAGTCTAGAATGTGCTGAGGCTCTACCTCAGGGCCTGGACTGTGGACAGAAAAACTCATTCTGCTTACAGCATGTAACAATGCTGAAAATGCTGGGAGCTTTCCTTGAGGAAACTGTGTGTATGTGTGTGTGTGTGCGCTTGCACATGCACATGCACACACGGTTTGAAAATGCTGCAGAACTACCAAACTACCCTCATGGAGAATAAGTCCTTGGTGTCACATGGTAACCAGAGTATGGTGGGCAAGAGGCTTTGTTTTGACAGAGGCTTGAGAAGCCACTGGCAGGCCAGTGGCAGCAGTGCAGACCTCTGTCACCAGAAAATGCTTCATGGGTAGGAAAGCCCTGTGCTGACAGAAAACAGGGCTTCAGGGACAAGAAGGCACAGCCCAGCAATGGACAAGGATGCTCAGCCTAGCAAGACGGGGCCTCCTCATGCCTGGCTACTTGAGTGGCACAGCACCGGCAGGACGTCTCCTGGAGGACAGAATCTCTGGCTTCCCTCCTACCATGTTGGAACCTGCATTAAACAAGGCCTTTGGGAGAGTCTGCTCTGTTGGATGCTCCAGTTTTCTCTCAGGAAGGCACTAGGCACCAGAACGGATCTTCTGGATTATGTAGCACACAGGGGGTCTTGGGCTTGGTGAGTGGGGTGGGGGGTCCTAAGCATTACATTTGAGTAACATAATATGAACTGACATGTTCCCCCAGTCTGTAAAAGGGAGCATATCTGTTTCAGGATAAACAATAACATTATTCCACACTTGAAATGAAAATGTCAAGGGTACAGATATTGAAGGCAAAGCCAGGTGTGGTGATGTGCACCTGTAATCCCAGCTACTCAGGAGTCTGAGGCAGAAGGAGAATCGCTTGAGCCCAGGAATTTGAGGTCAACCCGGGTAGCATAGCAAGACCCCAGCTTAAACACACACACACACACACACACACACACACACACACACACGGAAGGTGAAAAAAATTACACATATATTTATATTTATTATTAAATTACCAGAAATTGGATGTTTGTTCTTTGCTGTTGTGGGTTGTGGTGGGTTGAGCAGGGCAGGTTCTAGGCAACGTGAGAATCAAGCTAGACATTGAAGGATGGAGCCTTCACGAAACAGAGTGGTGGAGGCAAAAACATTCAGAGAAAAGGCTCTGGTCACAGAGGGGAGCAATGACTGACTGTGGTCACCTGCCCAGGGATACACAGAAAATATTTGACTCTGTGTCTTCTCCCACAGAGACCACAGATCCCTGACTTCTAAGTAACGAATTACCAGGAGATAAGGGAAGCATCAGGCATTTTTTTTCTACCTTTTTTTATTGGTGCATTATAATTATACATAATGGTGATATCCTTTGATGCATATTCATACATGCACACAATATAACAATCATGATCAATTTCACTTCCCAATATCTCTCATTTCCTCTCTTCTTCCCTCTCTCTATCCTTTGTCTCTACACTAATGATCTGCCTTTGATTTTCATGAGATCCCCCACAAAACACACACTTTCCTTTCCTTTTTCCTCCCTAGCTTCCACCTATGAAAGGAAAACTTGACTTTCTAAGTTTGGCTTCTTTAAGCATCAGGTATTGATTCCCACCAAAGATAAACAGAAATGCTTGTGCTGAGCTCTTTTTTCAACACATTTTTCTTAAGGACCTATTAGGAACCAAGCAGGGGAAGGATTCTGAGTAGGCAGTTGTATCAAGCAGTAAGAATTAGACCTGGTCTGTCCTAGAAGCATTTGCAACCAAGTGGCAGGTGAGATCAAAAGTGCAGAGACACTGAATGGGTAGGAAAAGGTCAACAGAAGGGGTGCAGAAGACACTGGTGTTATGGAGAGATCTGTGAAGCACATAATTAGAATTTAGACCCACCCTCTCCATTTAAAAAGGAAAAGAACAAAACTCATTCATTATTCCTTCCTCAGGCATACAATTAATCGGGCAGCAGAATGCATGATTATCACTGCTATCAATAATGAGCACACATTTAATGTCAAGTGCAGATGGATCAAGAAAAAGAGATCACAAAGACATCAAACTGAGTCTCTTTCAAAAGAATCTTTCCCTCCCACATCTTCCCTGGAGGGTCAGGGAAGCTTGTCACCAGCAGTGTTTCACCTGGTTGTCCTAAGTCCAGGTTCTGGGGAAGATCACCTACTTGTGTTTGGGAACAAAGATGTATTGTCAACACAGGTGGAGGTTACTGCTTCTCTTTGAAGTCCCATTAAGGTCCCACCTTGTATAACTTCCTTGACCAAGTTAGCCTGAATCCTAAGCAGGAGAGCTTAGTCCAAGTTTATCTTTCCAGCTAGCCTGCTTCAGGGGCTTTGGTGCCAGGTAGTTCACCTGTATCCTGGAAACTTCTGTCTCTACCCATCCTTCCTCTTGGCCCTTGACCACAGAGCCACACCCAGTGGAAACTCTTCCTCTTCCTCCCTCTCAAGGAAAATTCATTGGCTTGGGAATCAGTCAGAAGGTACCAGTGCCCAACTGTGCTGCTCTTTCTACAAGAATTATTTTATGCCCAAGAAGACAAATCTTTACAATGTGTTATGTTTTCATTAATATGGTTATAAAAGCCAATTTATATTTCTGATCATATTATTATAGACATGCCCCAATTATCTAAGGACTGGTTATTCCCCAAGTGAGAACTATTATTTTGCTCTAAATCCTTTAGGGTCCTGAGATTATAAACAAATAAGAGATAAAATTTAAGGAATGATGAATGTCGGAGAGATGGATGGATGAGTAGCTACATAATGACGCAAGGATAGTAACATGCTAAAGTCCCTGTGATGGATAGATGGCTTGTAGTAGTTTCCCATGGCTGACATAACAAAGTCCCCTAGCTTGAGGAACTTAAATGGCAGGTATTTATCATCTCACAGTTCTGGAGGCTGGAAGTCCATGGTCAAGGTGTCTGCAGGCGTGGTTGCTTCTGAGGCCTCTGTCCTTGGCTTGTGCATGATTCTCTCTCCTTGTGTCCTCACATAGTCTTCCTTTTGTGCATATCTCTTAATTTCCTCTTCCACAAGGGCACAGTCATATTATATTGGGCCCACCCTAGTAATCTCATTTAACCTTAGTTATCTCTTCAAAGACCTTATCTCTAAATACTTTTATTCTGTCTTACCAGGGTTTAGGACTGGAACATAAATTTCATGGGGGACACAATTCCACCCCTAACATGGGTGTTCCCTATCAAATTCTTCCTCTTTGCTATATATTTAAATTTTTGCATAACAAAGTGTGAAAATTTAAATCAGACAGAAATATATTTCTTGCTTACAATTTTTTCTGTCCAGGCAGGAGACTTTAACCACTCAGCCAAGTGAAATTTGAAAAGATTGTACATACTCCATGTCAGGTGTCCGTCTTTCTCCCTTTCCCCATCTTCCATCAGCAGAGACAAGAGGAAAGGCAGGAGCATTATGTATTTTGTTTACAACGGCTCCTAACTCATGGTATTTGGTCAAGCATCTTATTATCTCTGGATTATAGAAACAAACAATCTCAGTTGCTGTCATAGAAGGATACTCTTGGGCTCTCCTTTAGAGCAGAAACTTTTCAAAGAGACAGCTGACTCTCTAGCCTCCAACATCTGACAGCAGGCCAGGACAGGAAGAAGTCTACAAATGGGAACACTTGATGGAACATGCAAACAAGTGATGGGAATTTGCCTGCGACATCCACTGAGGTGCCTGAGAGGGGCAGGAGTAACAGGAGTCTCCTAAGGATTCAATAGAGCAGGATTTGTGCCCTCCAAACCTCAAGCAATACCAAGGAATCAAGTAAAACAACTTTTAGAAAAATTAAGTGGACATAGTTAAGATCCAGTTAGTACCCAGAGTGATTTAGAAGTTGAAAATTTGGCACTTATAAATTAGTACATTGCAACATCACATGCTGCTATTTCAAGGCCAGAGAAAATTTTACACTATGGTGGAACAGAGGAGCTGGGAGAAGAGAAAGGGAACAGCTTCCTGAAAAGTCTCAGTAGGAGGCCAATGTACCACCAACTTCCCACAGCATTTGCACACACAACAAACTCAGAACTGGGGCTTCCTCAATCTGTTTTCAATTCCCCAATAAAGAGGGATGGAAATCAAATTTTAGTTATTGTTCATGTTTTCCATCTAGCTCATCTCATAAACTAATTGTACCAGGCAGAAAAATGGATACACTATAGGGTTTCTGCAGAAGTCTAAGGAATTAATGGGAAATTCTTGAAATCAGAGCTTGAATATTGCCCTGGTCATCAACTTATAGTGACCTTGAGAAAGTCACGCTCTCTGCTGTAGCTGGCTTCTTTGTTAATTGAAGATGACAGTTTTAATCTATGTCTCAGGGGAGCCGAGAGGAAGGAAGGGCTCAAAATATCCTGAATGTCATTGCCTATGACATCCTAGGCAATGAGATCCATGTGTTACATAGGACATGGATGACTTTTTTATGGAAAATAAGGGAGGACTTTTAACATGTGAAAGTATAGTACACTCTGTAGAGGGACTTGAAGCAAGGGGATGTTTCTTTGATATTTCTCTTGATTTGGATAAAGTTCATTAAAAACATATGAATGGGCACTTGGGGGGTTGCAGGTATGTGGACTTTGTGCATATTAGGGTCCTATCAGAATACAAATGTCACACTCAAATTGCAGCATTCAGAGAAGTTTAATGAAATGATCATTTGCAAAGGTGTGGGCATGGTGTCAGGGACCATGAGAAATTGCACAGTAACTGGGGTGCCTCAGGGATTGAAGGGGCAGGAGAAGGAAGGATAACTCAAAACTAGAGAGAGAGGTTAATGGCAAGGCCACTTGAGAGAAGCTGTGACCTAGTTCTGTCTGAGGTGACTGCGGAGGGAGGGAACAGGACCAGTAAGTACCTCGACCTCCTTCTTCTCCTCTCTCCCATCTCCACTTATCCCCACTGGCCTAAGTTGACAAGAAACTAAAGATCAAAGAAGCCCATTGATGCCAACCATACAGGCCAGCCTCGTGGACCAAGATAGGCCAGGGCAAGGAGGGGGTGCAGTGGTCAGCACAGACACTGAAGGAGTCCATTGTGAGGTTAAAAGCAGAAGCTCTGGAGTCAACTGCTCAGAACCAACCCCAGCTCCTCCACTTACATGAGTCACGTGAATTATGCAAACTTTCTGCAGACTGATAATACTAGTCCAGAGTGAGCCAAAAATAACTGGGCACTTCAAAAACAGTGCCTCAGTAACTAGGCAGGAGGGAGTTGAACCTGCTGGCCTGAGGACCTGGGCCTGGCTACACAGGGGAGCACCTCTGGTCTGCGCTGCTTGTCAACTAAACAAACGGGGAAAGAGACTGATGATATCTACCAGGAGGATGGGACTTCATTTACTGAGTGTCATTAGCAGGATATCCCTGCTTCATGAATAATGTTTTAGTTGATGAACATTGAGTAAATGAGCCCAGAATCCGTGAAACAAGACTTCCCGTGGAGAATGCCATGTAACTGGTACCACTCTCTGGGGTACAATGTAGACTAATTTCAGCATGTCAACCCCCCTGCCGTGAAGTCCTCACAGAACCTCACAGTAGAGCCCCAGAACTCTCTATGCTCATCTGTAGCCCTGTAGCCCAGAATTACCAGGAAAGCTTAGGACAAGGTAACAGGTCTCATGTGGGCCAGGATTAGGAGGAGGTCAGCAGGTGACCCAGGACACAGAATGGAAAGAGACAGCCAGTTTCGGCATTCTGAAAACGGAGGCCAGCACTGGCAATTGGATGCTCCCCTTGGATTTTGCTCCCTGGCACCTGTCTTGCCTCTTCCTAGTCCTGACCTAGCCCATTCTGTTGGTTAGCTCACTCAGATTTTTGGTAAAAACTGGCAGCTATTCCTGACGTCTTGCAGATGCACATAGACAACCTTTGGTTCTTGTGGCTCCATCAAGTTTGTTGTCCAGTTCCCTGTTGTTCGATGTATGCGATGCCAGCTTCACCTGCAAACTCAGACCCCACCTCAGGCCCCCAAATAATTGTCTAGGTTTTAACAAGATCACCAGGTGCATTGGGTGGAAATGTTTGAGATGTTTTGCCAGGATTTCCTGAGACCTTTCATGGCATGTCATAGCTAATAGCTAACATGGCAGCCACAATTTGGTTCTTTACTGTCTTAAAGCTGGGACAGGAATTAATATTTAGATATTTAGGACAAGGCACATACACAATTATTATTATTATTATTATTATTATTATTATTATTATTATTTTACTCAGCAATAAGAGAGAATAAAATCATGGCATTTGCGGGAAAATGGATGGAGTTAGAGAATATAATGCTAAGTGAAGTTAGCCAATCCCAAAAAGCCAAATGCCAAATGTTTTCTCTGATATAAGGAGGCCAATTCACAGTTGGGTTGGGATGGGGAGCATAGGAGGATTAGAGGAACACTAGAATGGCCAATGGGGAGGGAGGGGAAGGGAGGGGGCAAAAGGATGAAGGAAAAAAAAAAGATGGTAGAATGATATGAATATCATTACACAATTATTATTTTATATTTTTAACAAAATTTACTTTTTTAAAAATTCTTGAAACTTTTAAAATTTGCCTAGAGATGCTTTAAAGAAAGAATACCTAAAACATTATATACTTAAATGTAATTCCAACAAAACTGATACTGGCTTTAAATTGTTTTGTTTGGTTTGGTTTGGTTTGGTTTGGGGGGGGGCACCAGGGATTGAACTCAGGGGCACTCGCCCACTGAGCCACATCCCCAGCCCTATTTTATATTTAATTTAGAGACAGGTCTCACAGAGTGGCTTAGCGCATCACTAAGTTGCTGAGGCTGGCTTTGAATCTGCGATCCTCCTGCCTCTGCCTCCCGAGCCGCTGGGAGGCATGCACCACCCTGCCCAGCTGGCTTTACTTTGTTATTAGTGATATTCATATATGAGCTTGTTTCTCAGGATCCTAAGTGCATCTCCCAGAAAGCATATTGAAAACTTCATCCCCAGTGCAACAGTGTTGGGAGGTAGGGCCTCATGAGCAGTGATGAGGTCATAGGGCAGAGTGAGTAGATTAATGCCAATAATTAAGGGAGTGTGTTTGTTACACAATGGGGAGTGTGGACCCATTTTACTCTCTGTTTCTTCCCTACCCCTTTTCCCTCTGCCTTCTGCCATAGGATGATGCAACCAGAAGTGTCTTATAAGATGCCAGTCCCTCTATCTTAGATTTCCCAACTTCCAGAAACATGAGCCAATAAATTTACATTTGTTATAAATTGCACAGACTCATGCATTCTGTTATAGTAGCACAAAATGGACTAAAACACCATTTTTCAAAGTGCTGTGTATCTAACCCCTAAGGCTATTGATGACAATAAAGGAGCAAACAAATGCAGAACACCTGGCCTGGTTCCTGGAGTTTGGAAAACATTCAGTAAGCCTGAGTGCTCACAGCTCTAGATGAATTCTACATGGGAAGGTGGGGGGGAGGGAAAGGAGTTATATGTTCCCTTGATTTGAGGGAATAAATTGAGATAATGTAGTTATGAAATGTTCTTGACTTTGTACTCCAAAATCAAAAGCTTCCCACCACGATCCCAAATTGATGTACAGATCAGTACACTTAAAGAACCATAAAGCAAATTAACCAAAGGAGGATATACCACGATTGGTCATACTTCCTACTTTTTTATAACTACATTTGAGGATTATTGGTACACAAAGGGGATTTGTTGAATGTCTTGACATTCATTCATTCATGTACCAGAAATGAAGATTTTTAAAGGGATATTTTATGCCACTTCTTAGCAAAATTTTTCTAGGCACTAGAGGAATTTCCTGGCTTTCTCTAGAGAAAAGCCATCTATGACCTCATGAAAGGATCAAATGCTTCAAGTTTGTCAGAAGCCAAGGAAAATGAAGTCCTATTTTTTTTTTCATTTTAAAATCAAAGTTAACGTGCCTATTCTGTGGTGAATTTATTGCATACAGTCTTTAATGACTGTGGGGTCAACAAAAGGTTAAGGCTGTCATCTCTAATTCATTTCTAATTGTCTTCAGCAAGTTAGGCCTTGATAAAGCCAATCGTGGTGGATACAACTTTCACAGTCTCTCACAAGCTTTTACCCCAAGTTACTAAATATATAATTAGCAGCTCAGATAAGTTTTGCTGTTTTTCCTCAAAGAATTCTGAGGTTCAGCCTGAGGAATTCGTGCTTATCAGCTCAGGATTTTAAGCCAGACACCCGCTGAGTCCCTCAAACAATGTCAGCATCTTCCTAATGTCAGTGTTGACGCTGGTAAAAACACTTTCGAAGCTGTGAACTGCTGAGAGAATGAGAAATGTTCCAAATACCAGTTTGTGAACTTTAGCATTAATATGCACGAGAAAACAAGAATACTCTTGAGTTTCAGGAAACTGACTTGAAAATCACAAAGTGGATTGCGATTTAGTTCTTTACCATACCCTAAGGGTCACTGTGTTATGCCGTCCAGTGATTTCAGCTTCACAAAAGAAAACTAGCAACATGCATGAGGAAAGGGTATTTTAGACAGGAGGACCTCTGCAAGAACATGCCTTTGATAGCAAATGAGCTGTGTTAAGTTTTTTATGTTAATATTTTGTTAATTAAAAAAAAATTTCTCTAAGAAAGAGGTAAAATAATTTTAAAAAAGTGAAATCCAGAACAATCAGTTAGAATAATAGGGTGGGGTCCATGAAGGTAAGACCATATCAGATTTTGAGAAATTTTCACTAGTTTTCAGCAATCTTTAAAAAAAAATAGTGAGGGCTGAGGCCGTGGCTCAGCAGTAGCACACTTGCCTGTGAGGCACTGGGTTCGATTCTCAGCACCACATATAAATAAATAAAATAAAAGTCTATCAACAACTAAAAAAGTTTTTTAAAAAATAACAATGAAATATTCAGGCTGGTGTTCAGGTTTACAGTTCAATTTTTACAAGTTGAGCAAAATTCCCATGAGACTTCAAGTCAAGCTGTCTGATGGGGCCTTCAAAAAAAATTTTTTTTTAATTTAGATAGGAATAATCATGTTAAGTTAAATAAATCAGACTTTTTTAAAAAAAAAAAAAAAAGCATCACTTTTTTTCTGATATACAGAAATGTAGGGGGGAAAAAAGGACACGAAAGTATTAGGGAAAAGGAAGGTCACCAGGGGGAGGAAAACAAGAGGATGTAATAGGGCAAGTGAATGTGATCAAAGTATTTTATAGGCATGTGCGAAAATGTCACAAAAAAACACACTATTTTGTACAATGAATATGTGCTAATAACTACAATAAAAAGTGGTTTTAAAATTTGGATATGTAACATTGACAGGAGGTAGCAAAATAAATAAATAAATAGATAGATAAATAATAGAGTCTCTGAAGACCAGGATGGAATGAAAAAAACATTCCAAGTTTTGCTCCTGTGCCCAAGCCTATGGTCACCTCCATGGCACCCCAGGAGTCTTAGCCTAAGTTCTGCTGGCCCCCGTCCAAAGCATCTGTGAGGTTAGCCTTTGTTTAGACAGGGAAGCTACAGTTCTTGCATCTGTACCATCTGCCATAAGCTCATTTGAGGCTTACAACAATGTCAAGGGTCAGTTGTGATCTCCTCATTTTCCAGAAAGGAAACAAGTTGAAAGTTCTTAAATACCTTCAGCAAAGTGATACAGCTGGCACCTGGCAGCCAAAGGAATAGTGTGTGTGTGTGTGTGTGTGTGTGTGTGTGTGTGTGTGTGTGTATCTTTGTGCCCTCTTGGTTGGGAGTGGGGACTAGAGGATGAACTGTGGGAATTTAGTGACCACAGAAAATTAAATAAATTACATGAGATTAAAATAAAAATAAAATCCATTATTAGATAAACTATAGCCAATGTAATAAGAAATGTCTCCATTTGTGCAGAGAGGTTGATATGGCCTCTGTAATATTTATTGCTTCTATTCAAAAGTTAGAAGGAAGTCAAAAAAATCATGTCTGAGACCATTTGTTATAGGAGACCATATGATAAATTTTTGGACTTAGAAGAATATGCCAAAGAGGTAGCCATCCACATCCCTTGCCTGTTATCTGATTATTATGCATTTACTCTCCCACTCATTTACCAGACTTCCATGTTCTTTCACCTCTGAAACTAACACCACCTCCACCTTCATGTGCAGACATGAGCAAAAGGGTCTCAAGAAATGCAAGATTATGTGGCAGACCAAATCTACCAAAGTGAGTCCTTAACAAGGTCAAAAGACAAAATTACAATATAGTTCATATAAAGATCTTAATTGGCTTTTGTTTGCAATTCTAAAATTGGGCAACTCATTTCATAAATAGGATGAGTGTTCTGATGAGCTGAGCAGAGGAGCTTGGCTTAATAGACAGAAAAGGGCTGAAGAAAGCAGAAACACGACAAAAGATGGGGGAGCTGTCTCCGAGTTTCTTTAAAAGGTCATAAATACAGGGGACTTCCTGATTATCCTGACTTAGCTTGACAAGAATCTCTCATTTTTTTAGGAAAACTGACTAGTTTCATAGTAGTTTGATGATGTGACATTAGCATAAGAGACTCCATTTTGGTTTCATCTCTGCTGGGTTTAGGATAATCTGAAACAATGGCCTCCCATAGACTCTGTTTCACAGTGAAGATGCTCAAGAGAAGAATGGACAAGATGCTTCACTTCTAATCCAACAAAGGACTTGATATGGAACTATGTTGAAAAGTTGCTAGCTCTTGGTGATTTTCCCAATACAAAATGGTATTTCCATATGTCTTAAGATTTTACTTCCAAAGAAGGAAGAGCTCAGAATTCTTCATAAATAAAATGTGTCTAGTGAGTTTCAAGCTGCTCCTGATCTGCACAGAGATTCCACGCCACCAGTGGACTCATTTTGGGTATGACACTACTAGTGCTAGAGATAAAAGCTTTCAGAAGTTAATGTAAATATTCATTTTCTACAATTAAAATGGCAGTCCTCCAAAAACTTTTTTCCTGTCAGTTGGCAGTTCAATTAAGTTCAGCGCTTACTTATTTCTCTGGTTCACTAAAAGATATACATGCCATTTTACCCAAAAGATTTCATGAAAATGCATCTTTTGCAGGAACTCACTCATTTGAATTTCACCAGTAAAAGTAGAGAGAATTTTAAGAACATGGTTTTTATTTCTGGAAGAGGATATACATTACTTTGCACCTAATGAGAACAAAATCATTCCAAAATGAAAGAACATTTTATTTCTAATTTTGAAATTATTTGAATTATTCAAAAAGTTTTACCTTATTTGTACATTTTTTTTTATGGAAACTATACTATTCTCAACTGATAGACTTCACTTTTGAATTATGCTAAATATACTATAGGGATAGATCTTTTCTCCATGATCTCAATTTAAGTATTATTTGTCTTCCCACTAGGGTCTATTCACTTATACTCACTGTATTTCTACAAAAAGTACGAGGCAAAAAAATCAGAGAATAAGTTTGCTTATTCTCAATTTTTTCCTTCTTTTCTTAACATTCTTCCCATCACTTAGTTTTCTCCAAATCTTCATCCATAATTTAGTCCTATTTCTCAATCATGAGGTCAAGTTTATTTTACCTTCAAACCCCATAGTCATGCCTCGTATCCCTGAGGGATTGGTTCCAGGAACTCTGAGGATACCAAAATTTTTAGATGTTCAAGTCCCCTTATATAAAAGGCTTAGCACTTGCATAGAACCTACACACATCGTCCCATATACTTAATAAATCATCTCTAGGTTTCTTATAATACCTACTGCAATGTAAATGCTCTTTTAATAGCTATTATACTGCATTGTGTAGGGAATAATAATGAGGAGGAAAGTCTCTACATGTTCAGTTCATACATAATTTGGGGGTTGAATATTTTTAATGTGCAATTAGTAGAATGCACAGAAGAGCAACCCACAGATACAGAGGGCCAACTCCCTTGGTCTCTGTCCCATAATGCTTCAGGCAGCAGGGTTATGATGGTAGTTGCAGGTGGACTCCTAATCTGTGCATAGGCTATTGCCAAGCGATCTCTGCTATAGCCACCACACAGCTCTCAGGCTCAACTCTCCCAAGGAGTGTCTGTGCTTCCTGCATCCTGCCTCCTCCTGCGAACTCCATGGCCACCTAGTAAACCTTAAGGCTTTTGAGCCCTTTAATTCCCATTTGCCCAACAGGACTTCACCCTTCCTCATGCCATACAGCTAATGTATTGAAGCGGTTGGGGTTCTCTGTTTCAAATCTACACATGCGGTCTTTCCCACTTCTCCAAGATGATAAAGAGCTGTCAAAATGTGTAAAAGATCTCTGATAAGTTCTCTTTCTCCAAACTGACACCAACAATCCCTTAAGCATGCTCATAACCAATCAGACAACAGACACTAATATCACCAGCTATGTTGTGCAAAGAGAAAACTCAACTTTTTCTGCCTCTTGTCCATCTGGGATAAAGTTATGTCTAAATTCCCAATAATTTTCTTTTATTATTCTTATTGGTTTAATTTTGATTCTTTAAACTAAGGCCTCCATGTCTTTGCTTCATTTCTGGATCCTTCATCATTTATTCTGCTAACCTCAGATGGGAAGCCTGGACTGGAAGCCCTCTGAGGTCATTTCTAACTGTTAAGAGTCCAAAAATCTGAGATGGAGTTTGTGATGTAGTAAGAAAATCAATGGTCCCCTAAAGATGTTCCTAATCCCAGGACCTGTGAGTATGTCACTTATTGGCAAAAAAGGACTTTACAGATGTGATTAAATTAAGGAGTTTGTGTTGTAGTAAGAAAATCAATGGTCCCCTAAAGATGTTCCTAATCCCAGGACCTGTGAATATGTCACTTATTGGCAAAAAAGGACTTTACAGATGTGATTAAATTAAGGATTTCTAGATGTGGAGATTATTTCGATCTACTTTTGGACTCTCATGTAATCACAAGGATCCTTGGTAGGAGGAGAGAAAGAGTCAGAGGAAGTGATGTGGACACAGAAGCAGAAATCTCAACAATGCATCCAAGAGCCAACGAGTACAGGAACTAGATTCTCCTCCTGAGCCTTCAGAGGGAGCACAGCTCTGCCAACATCTTGGTGTCAGCCCAGTGAGACCCATTTTGGGCTTTTGACTTGCAGAATTGCAAGACAACAAAGCTGTCTTTTGTAAGCCACCAAGTTTGTAGGAATTCATTACAGCAGCAACAGGAAACTAATACTTTATTTCCCCATTTACTGTCTGTTCTCTGCGCGCGCACACCATCGTCTTTTGCTGGTTAGTGTCTAGTATCTGTTAGTGTTCTTTTTTCCCTATTTTTTTTTCTGCCTGTATTTCACTGACAACCCCTAAGTTCTGACACATTCCCTATGAGGCCTGGTCTTATTCCTCTCCTGACAACCTCCTCTGAGACCTTGTACCTCATTAAGAAGGCACCCTAAGGGGAAGAGAGCTGTGCAGAGCCTCTTCCCAGGTTTGCCTCCCCAATTCTAAACAGTTTGCCTTCTGTGTGTCTCCATTTCCAAAACTGTTCTTTCCTCTTGAAGTTAATTTATCCTTTTCTTTTCACATAGCCTGAAAAAATTACATTCCTTACCTTGTGTCCCAATTTTCATATTTGTGTCACTGAGTAATGAGGCTTATCTCTCCTTTGCTTTCGTAAAAACGTCTGTTTTTATATTGTATTTGCTTGGTAGGGTTAGGGTGTACATGAATGTGTGTGTGTGTGTGTGTGTGTGTGTGTGTGTGTGTGTGTGTAATATAAACTCTCCTGTTTTCTTGTTAAGATTAATACTTGGTTGATAATTTTCAAGTAAGAAATGCCCCATCTTCTAAGTGTAAACATCTCTGCTACCCAAATCTACTCTTACTAAAGATGTCTATCTCAGCAGGTCACCTTTCGCCCTCTCAGAATAGTAACTGATCCTCTCTTTTCTGTTCTCCAGTCAGTCATGTATTTCATTTGAAATATTAAGCTACACACACGTCTCAGACCACACTTCTGAAAGCTCACATTTCTCCAAGATTCAAAATCTTTTGAGCCTGAATATCTCTTCTCTGTTTATAAACTTTGATTACTCAGAAGAGAAGTATGAAGTTTCCCCTTCATGCTGTGTAATGGGGTATAAATTGGAAATTTTTTCAGGAAGACAATAATATTACAAATTTCAAGGGTTTTAAAATCTCAGAACCATGTCACAGAAATTTATTAAATGAATTTTGTAAAGTTAAATTTTCACAAAAAAAGTTAATTATACAAATTAAATCATTCAATTATTTTTATAAAATGTGAGCCATAGACAAATATTTATACACCATTTTTGTGATAGACTCAATTATGGAAAAGATGTAGGAAACAATACGATCACCCAATAATAGATGTGTAACCTATAAAAAAATCACACTGTTCAGTAAGATTTGAGAAATCAGATTTCCAAAGGGTCAGATTTTCAAAACATATTTAATGACAGGGAGTTTTCCGTAATATAAGTCTTAAAAACAAACCCCAAGATGCCAGGTAAGTATAAAATATGAACTTACTGAGAACACACACACATTCACACATGAAATGTAAAATCCTATATAGATATACACCAACATGCTAGTAGTATTAATCTCTTCATGGTGATATTAAGGGTTTAATCTCAATGTTTTCTATATTTTTCCAATTTCTCCACAATAAGTATCTATAATTTTTAAATTGGGAAAATGTTGGTTCTTTAAACATAGCTGGTGGTTAAAAACAAACTGGAGCAGACTTCTTGGAATCATAATCCTGGTTCAAAGAGAGTAGACACTTCTCGCTGTTAGACAAGCATCTCCACCTTACACGGGTGGGTGATGGTAGCAGGAGCTGCAGTGACCTCTTGGCTACAGCGGAGCAGTCCAGGCAGCAGTAAGCATCTAGTCACCCTGGTCAGTCAGCATTTTCCCTTAGGAACTGTGACAATGAGCCTGAGAAAGGAGTTAGTCTATATCCAGTGCCTGGTCTTTAATATGTATAACTGGGAACTATTAGATTATTTATCTACCCCTTTCCCATTCACTCGCCTACCCGTACCATGTATCTAGGCATATTCATGCCTTAGTCCATTTTTTATTTTTATTATTATTATTTTTTTTTGCTATAACAGAATATCTGAGACTGGGTGATTTATATTAAAAAAAAAACTATCTTTTTTTTAACTCATGGCTCTGGAGGCTGGGAAATCCAGGAGCATAGTACTAGCATCTGGTGAAGGCCTTATTCTTGCTTCATAACATGGTGGAGGGCTTCACATGGTGAGATAGAAGGTTAGCCAGAGAAAGCCATTCCCAGGAAAATCTATTAGTCCATGAGAGGATTAATCCATTCCTGAGTGCAGAGCCCTAATCACCCAATCACCTCTCAAAGGACCTGCTTCCAAATGCTATTAACTACAAACTTATGCCTTTGGGGATTGAGTTTCTAACACATGAATTTGGGGGATACAACCAAGCCATAACAATTCATGCATATTTGATCTATACACATTTTAAGACATAAGACATTTTACCTTTAAAAATAGGAAATATTCGGGATAAGGACACTTTGGGACTATGGAAATATCTGTTCTCCTTAAACTTTGGCCCACTGACTGGGGTGGAAATATATCTGAACACAGATGCCATATATTTTATTGCTTATTATAATTTGAGAAATCAGATTTCCAAATAGTCAGATTTTCAAAACGTATTTAATGTCAAGAAATAATTATATATTTATAACAAAATCATATGATAAAAACACATATATTACATACACATGCATAAGCTGTGTTTCTAGACTTTCAGCCCAACTTATAGAAAAAAAAATAGAGAAAAGCAGAGAGAGGAAACTCAAGCTGGGGATTGAGTGCCCATGTTCACGCCATCCAGATGCTCAGCTCTTCCTCTTGTCCTTGTATTACCCACCTTTCTTGTAAACTGATCCATGACTTTGCAACCATGAGAATCCTAATTAGTGGCAACTTTTTTTTTTTTTTTTTTTTTTTTTTTTTTGTGTGTGTGTGTGGTGCTGGGGAGTGAAGCCAGGGCTTTGTGCATGCAAGGCAAGCCCTCTACCAGCTGAGCTATATCCCTAGCCCTGCTGGCAACATTTTTGAGAGCCACCTGTGAATTTCCCCACAACAATGAGCCTTCTTCCAGGCCTCTTCCTATGGCTTATGGAGAAGCCAAAAGCAACAGAGGAAGCTCACAGGTCACAAATTCTTTGGACAGTACAGGTGGGTGGGTGGGTCGGGGGATGGAAGGACAAGTAGCCAAAAGTCCAGGGAGCAAAATACTAACCAGAATATATTGTCCAGCTGCTTCTGTAACAGACTAGGGAAATTCTTGGGAAGTGCCCAAATTAAGGCAACAAGAAGCTTATTACAGTCTTTGTAACTAGATTCTTACAAATAAGAATCTAGTTACAAAGATCTTCACAGATTTAAAATTTAAAATATAGCTTCAATATTACCAGGTATGGGTTTATTTATTTAAGTTTCTTTTCATTCATGAGACATTGAGAAAATAAAAATTACAACGTGTGTGAACAATATGGTTTGCTAAAATATTTTTATGAATATTAATAGTTATAATATACTTAAAGTTGTCCATGGTTTTTATTTCATAGTTAATTTATTCTGAATAAGATATTTTACCTTTATAAATATTTCCATATTTGGGAGAAATACACTTTTAGACTATGAAAATATCTGTTCTCCTTAAATTTTGGCCCACTGACTTTAGCTTATCAGCAGATTTTGCCTACAGCAACTATTACTCTTGAATTCTAATGGTAACGTTCTATTTCCTTCATGTCTTCTACACATATTAATTGGGATTTTTCATTAATGGAGTTATCTTTTGTCCCTCACTTATTTATTTATTCAGACATTTATGAAATATGGACTCATGGGTACTTATTTTATTTATTGGTTTATAGTATTATTTATTTTGTTTTACAAATTGTTTCAGTTTTGTCCACTGAGAACAGTTTTAGACTTACTCCTGTATCCTTTGAACAATCCCCCACCCCTCCTCTTTTCCTTTTGAGTATTTGCTTACTTTTGGTGCCACAATATTCTCCAGGTTCATCTTGGATTGTGTATTGTTCTTTTTCCAGCCTTGGTAAATTAGTCAGCTGTGATGTTATAACAAAATACCATAGACTGAGTGTCTTAAACAATAGGAATTTATTTCTCATTGTTTTGAAGGCTGGAAAAACTGAGATTAAGGTCCCTGCATGGGAGCTTTCATTCCAAGGCCTCTTTCTCTTGGCCTTTAGAAGGCTTGCTGCCTTGTGAGTGCTCATATGCTGGAGAGAAATCATGCTCTCCAGTCTCTTCTTATGAGGCATCAATCCTACCCTCTGCACCTCAATTCTAATCACCTCCTAAAGGACGAGTTTTCAAACACCATCATGTTATGGTTTAGCTACATGATGTCCCCCAAAACTTATGTGTGAGATCATATAAGAAAGTTTAGAGGGGAAATAATTGTGTTATGAGAGCCTGAACCTAATCAGTACATTAATCCACTGATAGGAATTAACTGGGTTACACAGGTAGGGTGTGGTTGGAGGAAGTAAATCACTGGGGCTGTGTCTTTAGGGTATGTATTTTGGAGTTGATGAGCAGAGCTTTCTCTCTTTCTGCTTTCTGGTGCCATGTCCTGAGCTGCTTTCCTCTGCCACACGTTTTCACCAACATATTCTGCCTCACCTTGGACCCAGAGCAATGGAGTTGGCTGTCTATGAAGTGAGACCTCTGAATCTGCGAGCCCCAAAATAAACTTTTCTTTTTCTAAAAATTGTTCTTGTCAGATCTTTTGGTCAGAGCAACCAAAAAGCTGACTAAATAATATCACATTATCTGTTAGGGCTTTAACATAGGGATTGTGAAGGCACAACACAAGCACTTAATCCATAGCACTTGGAATCAAACACTTCTCCAAAGAGCCCTGGATTATTTTATTAGAGAAAGGTATATAGAAACTAAGATCTGGGCATTAGGAGTACTTGTTGCTAATGGGATATTACCGCTTCCAGGACCTCTCAGAAGACAGAACTAAGAAAACACACACACACACACACACACACACACACACACACACAACTAATCCATACAATTCTTTATCAAGTTTAGAGCAGTTTTATGTCCAAAGGAAAATTGAGTTTCAAGTACAGAGATTTCCCACAGATGCACAACTTCTCTCACTATAAATATTTCCCACCAGAGTGGGAAATTTGTCATAATAAATGAACCTACATTGACAAATCATTATTGATCAAAGTTCATAGTTAATATTATAGTTCACTTTTAGTATGACATATTCTATGGGTTTTAACAAATGTACAGTTTTCAGCTTTATAGTATCATTTACATAATTTCACTGCCTTTAAAGCTCTGTGCTCCTCTTCTTCATCCTCCCTTTCCCCAACTCCTGGCAACCACCTATCTTTTTACTGCCTCCATTTGCTTTTTACATAATGTCAGATCATTGGAATCATACAGTGTGTAGCTGTTTTTTGGCTTCTTTCATTTAGTAATATGCATTTAAAGTTTCCCCATGTCTTTTCATGTTTTGATAGCTCATTTCTTTTTAGCACTGAATATTTTGTTGTCTGAATGTACCCTAGTTACTTATCCATTCACCTACTGAAGAACATCTTGTTGCTTCCAGTTTTGAAGTGTCACTGCTTTTAAGAAAGTATGAATAAAGCTGCTATAAACATCCATGCAAAGGTTTTTATGTGAAATTAAGTTTTTAATTCATTTTGGTCAGTACCAAGGAGCACCATAACTGGATTATATGGCTAAAAGTGTGATTAATTTTTTTAAAACTGCCAAATTCTTTTTCCAAAGTGGTTATACCATGTTTTTTGCTTTCATCAACAATTAATGAGAGTTCTTATTGTTTCATATTCTTGCCAGTATTTCATATTGTCAGAATTCTTAATTTTGGCCATTCTGATAGATGCATAATGATATTTTATTTTTATTTTTATTTGCAATTTTCTAATTATATGTAATGTTGAACACATTTCATATGTTTAATTTATCATCCATTTATCTTCTTTGATGAATTGTCTGTTTATATCTTTTGTTAATTTTTAATCAGATTGTTTGTTTTCATATAGGTCAGTGGCTTGTCTTCTCATTCTTTTGAGAAACACTTATAATAATTTAACATAAAACAATAAAAGTAAAATAAAATTATTTTTAATTAAGTTATATTATTTTTATACATATCCACATATGTATTGAAAGCTACACGAGTTCATACTGATGTCTCTTGATATCACAGATTCATTCTGGCCCTGTCCTTAGTGCATTCATTTTGATCATCTGTCAATGAGCAAAAGGAGGCAATAGGTTTTGATAAATGTAGAGCTTAGGACCCAGAGATTCAGTGGTGCCCTAGGAGGTCAGCTTATAGAGTATGGTGATGATTAGCATGGTGCTGGGAACTGGATTTCCCCAGATACTCTGAAGTAGATTTGCTAGATACATCAGACCTCTTTTCACTCCAACAACTTCTGTGATTTCTCCAAAAGACAGAAAAGTAGTTCTTTCCCCTCTTGGCAAACCAAGGTATTTGTACTCAAGCATGAAACTTGGATGGAATCATTCAATACTGAGGATTTATTGCCTTGAATTCAAATCTAGTGAAGAATTTTATGGAAAATAGCAAAACGCACAAGAAAGGCACCAATTGAATACTAAGTGTCATTTAACAATATTTTGCTAGGGATTTGGTTCTTTGGACTTGACGACTTAGTAGAGCTATTCCCTGGGTGTGGTGGTGGCAAACTGAAGTGTGTTTTCTCAGCTTTACTAATGTGAGGGCACTGACAGGTGATCAATGCTCACCTCACACAGGTGATGAATGCTCACCTACACATAGAGTGCTTCTGTTTGCCCCAGGTGTATCCCTATTGCTCTCAAAGCAGCTCTGGTTTGAGCAGTTTTCTAAAATTAGAATACTGTATACACAAAAAAAATATTTTTTTTTTTTTTTGAGGAAACCACAGCTGCAGATTCTAGCCCAGAACTTAGATCATTATGTAGCTTTTGGCTTCAACATTTTAGGAACAATCAGGTTTCAAATTTTAACAGACAGTTTCCAGAGAATTGACTTTCTGGTAGCAGAGGCACACACACAGAGGGAAGCTGCTGGAACCACCTAGGGACACTTCTTTAAGGGCTGTGGGGACAAAGCTATACCTTCTTTGTCTCAGTAGGTGTCAACTATCACTGAAAAGTATTGTTCTGACAACATGTTTGCCAACTTCAGAGTTAGAAAAGTCCCTTCCAGTATTTTTATTCTTCTTTCAGGCTTCTATAATTTTTACAATTTCTGAATGTTCTTTGCTTAAAATATCAATGTCCACTAATTCTTCTTTTAGAAATGTATGTTGTGAATTGTACACACATATTTACAACGTGTAATGTTCACTATATTTTTATGTATGCAATCACAAAATGCTAACCACCTAAATGTTAATCATGGTTAAATAAATCATGATCACTTCTTGGTACAATGAAACCTAATGCAGTTATTTTTAAATGGTTTCAGTCAATCAAATGATCTTTTCATCACTTCAATAGGATCTGTTTTACCTGTGTGCAAGAGAGACCTTATAGGAATGAAGAAAATGTTCTAAAACTGATTTATGGTGATGGTTGCACAACTTGGCAAGTCTCCTAAAAATCATGGAGCTGTACACTTAAAATGGGGAAATTACATGATGTGTAAAATATGCCTCAATAAAGTGGTAAAAGAACTGCCAGCACCTGGGGATCTGGACTATCACTGACATCCACTGGTCAGACTGAGGGGATTAGGGAGATTAACGAATAAATGGAGTGTAGACCTGAGTTCCCTCTGTAGTTGTCAAAATGTCAATCATAGTTTCTCCTATGACTATTCTCCTGAATCCTTATTCCAAGTTCCTATTTTTCCTATGATAACTTAGAATAGTTATACTTGGTCCCTGGGATGATTCCCATATTGGCTCCAAAACCCATTAAATAGGAAGGGAACCTTAGAAGCCCACGAACCTGTGAAATTGTGTTCTGAAGCTACCAAATAAAAAGCAGCAGGAACTCTAAATGACTGGGAAAACACTAGCATACCAGTGGGTGGCAGATAAATGCCAGGAACAAAGTGTCATCCTGGCAAAACATTAGGGTCTAGTGTCCTGGGGCACACCAGGGTATCCCTCCCACCTGAGGAGCAAGATGCTAAATCTAGAGTTCCCTATCACCAAGATGAAGGCACATCTAGACTTTGGAGGCAACAGCGACCTATTTCATAAATTTCAAATAGCCCACTCTGATTTGCTTGTTGTTTTTTTTTCCAAATTACTTCCAGTTCTGAGTAGTCCCCAGAGGAAAAGATAGCTTCTCAAGTGATCCAGCTGCAGTTGGCGCTGCTGAGTCAATCAGCTCTTACATACTGCAGAGCCAGTGGAGGGCAAAGCATCTGCAGTAGAGTGGGCTGCTGTCTGGAGCCCATGGTGGGGTCCCAGAGGAGAATGAGAGACCCCATGTTCTGATCACCAGTAATTATTTCCCTCTGAAGAAACAGCTTTTAGTTTGTTACTAGGCTCTTATGAGAACGGAATGTCTGACTATAAGCAGGTGCTACATACACTGTTGACTGCCAAACCAATTCCCATGCCCAAACTTTTACTCCAATATCTGTGCCATGCGCAAAAATGGATGAGTTTCGTTGTCAAATATCCATCCACTTTTGCAACCGGGGGTTAGGTTGCCATATGTTGCAGTTCTGGCCAATGAGATCAAAGCTGAAGCTCCTGGGAGATGAAGCTAAAAGAGATGCTGAATTAGAACTCCTTTTTCTCTGCTTCCTCCTTCTTGGAATGTGGATATCTGGAGCTGAAGGAAACATTTTAAGACCAAATGGAAAAATTCAAGAGAATTACAAAGGTGTTGGCTCTGATTCCTTGAGATGCTGAACCAACATCAGCACTGATAAACCCTTGAATTTCTTTCTACAAGAGAAAAGCAAGCCCTCTATGCTTAAGACACCATTAGTTAACTTCTTTGTTATTTGCATCTTGAAGTATCCCTAACTGGTACAGATAGCTATGTAACCTGAGTTGTTAACCTAGGATTTATAGTTTCATCTGGCGTCTTTGCACTCCATCATCTAGCAAGAGGAGGACACATGCCCTGAGAGCTTCTTCCACCTCCTTGGCACATTTTCTTAAACCTTTGCTTTTGTCTTCAGGGAGAAGTTGTTGAACAATTTAATCAGGAAGGCATAGGGGACACTACATGACTTCACAACATGTAGCAAGAAGAAGGCGTAGCAAGAAAAGCAATTCTGCCTGGATGTACTTTGCTATCCCCATGTCAAATTTCCCAAGTAGCTGGCATCATTATCCAAACTGAGATTCCAGTGCTTATCACACCCTGGGGAACAGCCAGCTTCCCAATAGCAAAATGAGTACCTTCCATCCTAGAAGTACAGCCAATCTCTTTCACTACACTTCATCTTTGTGCTTCTGTTAGCTTTCAGCTAATTCCAGAATCACCATGCCCAGACATTCTAAATATTTTGTTACATTGAATGTTATGGTTTGTATCTGGAATATCCCACCCCACCCCCAGGAAAACTAGGCAGTGCAGCAATGTTCAGAGCTGGAAGGCTGGATTATGAGGGGTTTGACTTTATCTATGTACTAATCCACTTATTTGAATGGATTTATTGGGGGGTTGAAAACAATAAGCAAATGAGGCATAGCTGGAGGAAGTAGGTCATTGGGGGAGTGGCTTTGGGGACTTTATCTTATCCCTGGTGCCTCTCCCTTCCCTCCATCCTCCCTCTCTCCCCCTCTTTCTCTCCCTCTTTCCTCCCCTCCCTTTCCTGACTGCCATGGGCCAAGGACACTTCCACACCCTTCCACCATGAATTTTCTGCTTGGGATCATGGCTGACTGTGAATCTTCTGAATCTTTGAGTCAAAATAAATCTTTCCTCCTCTAAATTGTCCTTTTCAAGTGTTTAGGCCACAGTGACAAAAAATCTGACTAACACATTGTGCCCCCACCTTCTATTGTTTCTGACAAATAAATGAATTTTCAGAACAGAAAAACATAAAGCAATGAACAGATATTGGTGGGATTTTCTGGTCTTAACAAGCGGATTATCTAAATTTGGATAGTTCTATTTATCAGTTTTTTGTTACTATGTAGTAAAGTAACTGAGACAGACTAACTTTATAAAGAAAAGGGGCTTGTTTTTCTCACAGTTTTTAAGGTCGAAAGTTGACTCACCATATTGCAGGCTCTGGTGAGGACCTCATGGAAGAAAACAATGATGAGAGCACAACTGGGAATAAGCGGTCACATCTTGATGCAGGAATTCAGAAAGCTGGGTTTAATCAGACTCAGGCTTAAAAAAAAAAAAAAAAACCCACTCACATAAAACCTAATTTAGTATCTTTTGAGGGAAAGTCCTTCAATTTATCTCAGAACCTCCCAGCAGACCCTACTGCTTAACTGCTTAAAGTTCCCATCACCTCCTAATACCTCCACCCTGGGGACCGAGACTGTACCACATAGACCTTTGGTAGGGACACACCTGAACCATATCCAAACCATAGCAATAATATATAGATTGATAAATTTATATATTAAGGACACAGTTTGGACCCTAGATGGAAGAAAACATCTTGCAGGGTTTAGATGCTGTCCTGTGAGTGCAATGCATGCAGTGATCCAGCAAACAATATGTGTTGCTTCTCATCCTTGACCAAAATACAAGGACCTAAGGATAAGACTGAAGGTAGCATGTCCCATGACTAGACCTAATGTCCTAATGTAACCTTTCCAAGTTGGGTCCCTGCAATTCAGCACTCTTCTTGTTTGGAGGTTTATTAATCATGCAAAGAATGCTTCATGCAAGGGACACAACAATGTCTCCAATTCCTTATCCATGTGTTCTCCTCTTGCCATTTGGAAAAAAGAAAAGAAAAAGGAAAAGGATAGAGAAGAATCCATGGCACTGTCTGGAGCATAGATCTTGATTATGGAGAAAATACTGATTCTGTTACACAGCAGCAACAAGAAAGGGTTGTGAATGGATCCCAGGTGACCCCTCAGGTCCTAACAACCATGACCAATGCTACAATCATCTATAGATTAAAGCACCGAGGATGGAGGTTCTTTGATAATAAGAAGTTGAGGTATTTCAGTGGGTAAACAGAACCTGAGTTATTGGCTGAAGACAGAAAGAACATAGAATAGATTGTGGAGAATATAATCACCATTACAGTTTCTTTCCTGCTACATCATGCATGTAATAACTTACATCTTAATGATCTTTTACTTTCCCACCTTCTTCTCTACATCACATCTAGGTGTTCTAGTGGTACTAATGCTGAACCTGAGACCACAGGGAGTGCCACAATTGATCTTAAAGATTGTGTATCACCCAAGTTACTTGGAGTTGGTTGAAATAAACAGTGATGACAACTTGTATTACATTGCTTTGGGGGCACTGTGTTCGTAGTCCTATAAAAATGACTGTTATTTTAGGTGAGAGTCCTGACTAATAGTATAAGGATAAAAGGGGTTAGGTAGTGAACAGAGGTAGGCTGTAGAAATATTTCATGTATTTTAAGGAAGATTGTTACCCCAATTCCAATACCCTTTCAATTTTGAAGAAAGGCCTCATTATGAGTTTCTTTGGGAATCATAGTCTTGCCTACAACCTGTGACTAAGGCTTGGGCCCAGGACTCTGAATCCTACATTTGTGGTACAAAGTCTCCTAGACTGCTGAGATAAGAGCCCTCACAGAATCCCAGCCAGACTGCTCTTGGCAGTGAGCTTGGCTCTGTCTGGCTGCCTTATCTCCTGCTTTTCTCATGGCCAGTCCTTCTGCTTCTCACTGTTTCTACAAACTACTCAACTTCCTTCCTTTTCTGATTTACTGACCAAGATCCATTTCTATCACTTGAAATTAAGAATTACACTAAAAAAATTGTCATTATTTAGAGTACAACTCAAAAACATGAACACTTTTTCTATCTACAGCATGTAGGGTTTTGGTTTTTTTTTAATTTTAACAACAATTATTCAAACTAGTTTGATAATAGCTTTTTATCTAATGATTGAATGAATAGTCTGGCCATTTTTTAATTACACACAACCAAATCAAGCCCCACCTAAGGCTGTGAGAAAACTGGCAAAATCCATTAAAATGCTCTCACGATCTGTGTATGATATGTGTAGGACAAAATAACTTAGATAAGCAATTTATTAGGAGGAATGGTTTATTTTGGCTCATGATTTCACAAGTTTCAGTTCATGATCACTTAACCCTGTTGCTTTAAGCCTGCAAATTAACTGTTTGAAAAACCACTGTAATGACAATCTGGTGTCTTAAGTATATGTGTGTAATTAAAGTCCAAATATCCTTTTGCTTACAGTAAAAAATAAAGTAAGCAAAATAATACTGCATAATCATCCTCTGTCAGACAAATTAAAATTTAAATTATTCAAACCCATTTTAGCTTACATTGAGCCTTGATCTCAATCCAGATCACACCATTGCTAGAAGGGAGAGGTGAGAAGGATAGGAGAATACACAGAAAACTAATTTTACAAAGTTGTTGACAGTAAATCTCAGTTATGCTGTGTATTAAGGTAGTGACTTTTTGCTGACTTTCTCTTAATTTTCACTTTTGAGAGACTTCTTTCTTATGCCAGCGTAATGAGGAAGGAAGGACAGGGTGGGAGGCCAAAGCAACCTGAGCATAACATCTCAGATTGCCTATGCATTTTTTCATTTTATTCCATAAACGATTTCAGATGGACAATCTCACTGACAATCATGAGGTTCTAAATGCCTCTTATTTCAAGCTCTGAAAAAAACTGTTTTAAAACTTGACATCCTGTACATCTTTATTTTTATAATCCCAACAAAAATCTAGAATTATCAAAAAGTTCTTTAACAGCTTCTTATGGTTTAGATATGAGATATGCCCCAAAATCTCACGTGTGAGACAATGCACGGAGGCTGAGAAATGAATGATTGGGTTAGGAGAACCTTAACCCTATCAGTGAATTGATTCCCTGATAGGGATTAACGGACTGGTAACCCTTGGCAGGTAGGATGTTGCTGGAGGAAGTGGGTCACTGGGGGCATTCGTTGGGGTATATATTTTGTATCTGGTGAGTGATTCATTCTCTGCTTCTTGGTGTGATGTCTTGAGCCACTTCCCTCTGCCACACTCTTCTGCCATGATGGTGTTTGGCCTCACCTTGACCCCTGAGGAAGGGAACCACCTGTCTATGGACTGAGACCTCTGAAATCATGAGCCCCCAAATAAACTTTTTCACCTTTAATTGTTCTTGTCAGGTCTTTTGGCCACAGCAGCAAAAAAGAAGACTAAAACACAGCTATACATTTTAAGAATATATATTCCCCAGAGTACCTAGCACAGTATTCTGACTATATTACATATTACTCAGACATTTTATTTGAGCCTTAAAACAGGGCTATTGAGTTGAATTTCATAACATTAAAGTTATTTAAAATACTAATGTGTACATGAATATATAAAGACACACACTTGGGATCAAATGGCAAGATTTATTTCCAACCATTTTGGAAACTATAAGTAGTTGTGCCAGCAGATAACACAGAACCATAGCCTTCTGATTATTTCAAACCATAATTACAAGTGGAGAATTTCTCAAGCCCCAAAATTCAAAAGAATCTTTTTATAAATTTTCATATTGATTGAAGAAACTTGAAAAATCATTGATAAAGATGCCACAGATGTTAATCAAATGCCAAAAATTCAAATCAGCAAATATGATCAACCTAGGTTCGAAGCTCAGGAGAAATTACAGAAAACTCCACTTGCTTGAGAGGAAAACACACACATACATGCACATATATTGTATACACACATGCATATATATAAATAAACTATATAAATATGTATATAAATAAACATTTAAATAAATAAACTATAACACATTGTATGTACAGTCTACATATGTGTATTTATAGATACTACATACATATACTTAATCATATATATCACATATTATCCAAGTTCTTACTTAACATTACCTCAAAATTTTATTTTTCCATCAATCTACTCTGAAAATTTTCAGCAAATTATGATTTACACTCCCAACACTAGCTGTAATAAAGTTTCCTCTACTTGTTAATTTATGATTAATTAAAGCTTTTCTAACAAACATTTTAAAAATACATATACTTCATAAGATGCAATATTTTCTGCATCTACAGGAAGATTTTGAGAGAGCTTTCTCCTATAACTTATGTTGGTAATAATTTTATGAAATATTTTGTATGTACCCAACACTGTAGTAATGTTACTGAATAGGCTGGTTGTTAGATGAGGATTTGTCACCAATACAGTGCCATATTTCTAGAAAAATGAAATTAAGGACTCTACTAATTCAATGATTTATACCTGGAAAAATGAGTTCCAGAGGCAACATCCCAAGCCCCACATAAGGGAATCTTGATGAATCCCAATCCCTCCAGAGAAATGGGGACACCTGACACCTATTCCTTGTGCCTATCCCTCATGTCTACCCCAACCCTCCTCTCAGTGGAGATTTCTTAACCCAGATCCCTCCACAGTCAACAAAACAGGAAATGGGGAATGTGGGGAATGCCATGTTAGCACTTGAAATACCCACTCCGAAGTGGCAGTCATCATTTTCCACCTTTGATTGGACAAAACAAGCTAGCCAGCTATACCTAACTTACAGGAAAGAGAAAAGCTTAATCTTTCTATATTCCCATAAGGGGAGAATGGAAAATATTAGTGAACAACATTAATTATGGTCAACCCACAGTGATTTATAAGGACTGACAATGGCCCAAATAGTCAGAATTACCCAGAGAAGCAAAGTATACCAAATGTTGATCAACACACCCTCAGAAGTAATATGCTTGCCTCTCAAATTTATGCTAAACCAGAAAACCTATGACTTCTATCTTCTTATTGCCATCCTAATCCCACAGGACTGGTGAAGAGTATCTATTCCCCAATGACACAGAGGTACTTATTTATATACCCTGCTGTGTTGAGACCCTGCAAGTTCTCCCACTAAGTTACTAGAAAGGTGGAATATAGGGCTTTCTTTGCTTATTTATCAATATGTGAACAATTGGGTTACATGCAAGGTATTGCTGTTTGTCAGAATTAAGGGCATAATACTGGTGATTGGCAATACTATTCAAGGTGGTCCAAATGTGGAAAGCAAGGTGAGACTCCACAGACCATCCAGAAATGAGAGCACATGACACTAGTGAAGACTGAGGATGACGTGGCATCCCCTTTCTGAGCAGGAGCATTCCTGCTATTTCCAACCTGGATGCAAAGCAATGCTATTTAAATCCTGTTAGTAAAGTTTGCTATTAGTGGCCACCCAAAATAGAAATTATAAATAGTCTTTTTATCCCCCAATACAGATTTTCATTGGCTATTGAAGCTGATTGAGATTAACACTCTAGTTTACAGAAAAGAATTTGAGACACCGTTAATTCAAAAACCTTATATTACTCCTTTGAACTTGATCTTGGCATATGGTTGATGAAATTTAGTTATAAGTCAGAAAAGTCATGCCAACATTGGGTTCTCTTCACAAATTATTCAAGAGAAATGGATCAAAATAAAGTGATCCAATATTTTCCCAGCTCTCTGACTTTGGGTGGGAAAAAGATTCTGTCTCTTCATGTCGCTAAAACTCTGCTCATCTAGAAAGGGTAATGCTTATCACCTTGGACTAAAATTATTGACCATGACCTATGGCTATAAGTAAAACACCTGGTACTAAACTTCCACCAAAGGCACACTAACAGTGTCTTTCCATGGGTTAGAACCAGGGAAGCTTCTGGGTTTCTCCCAGATCTCAGAACCATTTTCTTCCAACTGTGTCTTTTTCTCCTTATAAGTCATCTAATGTCTTTGGAGCTTCCACCAAAGAATCCTGAGACCTTACTTACAGACTTTTGTTTTCCATGATTGGAAGACTTAATATTATGAAGATGGTGATAATATTCACAATGATCCACTACTCAATTCAATTTCTATTATAATTCCAAAGCCCTCCTTTCTTTTATTTATTTATTTTTAGAAATGGAAGAGTCAATTTCATGTCAGAATTACAATGGACCCAGAGTCATCAAAACAATCTTGAAAAAGAACAAAGTTGGAAGACTCACATTCCCCAGTTTCAAAATTTTCAACAAATTTACAGTGATAGCTGGGTATGGTGGTGCACGCCTGTAATCCCAGCACTTGGGAGGCTGAGGCAGGAGGATCAGGAGTTCAAAGCCAGCCTCAGCAATGGTGAGGCACTTAGCAACTCAGTGAGACCCTATCTCTAATAAAATACAAAAAAGAAAAAAAAAAGGGCTGGGGATGTGGCCCAGTGGTCGAGTGCCCCTGAGTTCAATCCCCAGTATTAAAAGAAAAAAAAAAATTTGCAGTGATCAAACAGTGTGGTAGTGGTATGAGCACAGCTTTTATAGATTGATGGTACAGAATTGAATTCCTATAAATAAACCATATATCTATGACTAAGTTATTTTCAATAAGGGTGCAAAGACCATTCATTCAATGGAGGAAAATGTCTGTATCAAACAGATCCATTAAACTAGATACCCACATATAAAAGAATGAAGCTGGACCCCATCCTCATACTACATACAAAAATTGACTCAAAATGCATCAATTACCTAAAAGTAACAGCTAAATTGGATTTCTATAATCTTGAATTTGGTAATGAATTCTTAAGTGTTAACAACAAAAGCATGAGGAACAAAGGGAAAAAATGATAAATTAGACTTCAACAAAATTAATTGTTTTGTGAATCAAAGATCATTATCAAGAAAGAAAAGACAATCTAAAGAATAAGAAGGAATGTTAATAAATTACTGATAAAGGTCTAGTATCCAGAATATAAATAGAACTTTCATAACTCAGTCCCAAAAAAGAAAGTAGAAAGTGGGCAAAGAATTTAAATACATATCATTCCAAACATACTCAAATGCCCAACAAGCACATTAAGAGATATTCAACATCATTTGTGAAAATGTAAATGCAAATCAAAACCATAATAGGATACAACCTCACACATAGTAGGCTGGCTATAATAACAAAAAAAGAAAGAAAAATAGAAAATAACAAGTGTTAGTAGGGACATGGAGAAATTCAAACTCTCATACATTGCTGGTGGAAATGTTGACATATTAATGGTGCAGTTACTATGAAAAACACTTTGAATATTTCCAAAAATGTCAATCATTGAATTGTCATATAGTCTAGCAATTCTACTCCTACAAATATTGTCAGGAAATTAAAGGGGTGTTGAGGTCTTTAGCTCCCCGTGCCTGGGATGGACCTCTTTTGTCCAGCAAAAGAGGCTAGAGGTGCCTACCTCAATGATGAGACTAGATTGGGAAAGTAGAGGCCGCTGGTATTCCCTCCCCCGCCTTTAGAAAACACAGGAACATACCAGGGAGCCCAGTCAGCGGTCAGCGCTGGAACTCGTTTATTGAAGAGGGTGGACAACGTTTTATAGTGGACAGAAGCCAATGAGTAAGCAGATAGAAAGCAGGTAAAGAGCACGGGCACACCTCATAGGGCAGAATCCTCAGCCCTATGCTTAGGGCGGTTTCGGTTCTCACGATACGTCACAGCCATGCCCCCTGCTTAGCCTAGGTCCGTAACAGGGCGTGGAAAGCAGCCAGAAAGCCAGAGCTTTCCATCCCCTCTGCTGACAGTGTTCAGAAGGCCCGACAAAATATGTCCAAAAGAAATGAAAATGGATAAATAAATTTACAAAGATATTCATAACCTCACTATTCACAGTAACCAAAAGGTGGAGACAACTCCAAATCTATCCACAATTAATAGATAAACAAAATATGATATACTTATAAATGAAATATTGTCATCATAAATGAAGTGAAGTACTGAAACAGACTACAATATGGAGGAATTCAAAAGCTAAGTCAAAGAAGCCAGGCACAAGAGGTCACCTCCTATGTGATTCCATTTTTATAAAATGTCCAAAATAGGTAAAAGTCCATTGTGACTGCAAGTACACTGATGGTTGTCAATGCTTGGAAGAAATGAGAATGGGAAGTAACTGCTTAGTGATGTCCTGTTTGGGAGTGATGTTTTGGAATGTGACAGAGGTGATGGTTGTATCATATTGTGAACATTCTAAATTGTGCACTCTAAATGGTTATTTTTTGTGAACTTCACTTCAACTTTTTAAAACACTAATAAATAAGTTAGAACCCATTAAAGGATATTCCACAACTGTATCCCTCTCAATCACTTGAATTTCAATAAAGGTTTTGACTTGCAGAGTGAATTAAGAGCTAGAAATTTTGAGTTGCCCAAGGGAGTATATCATATAGTAGTGTGATGTTTGTTAAGAAGAAGAAAACTCTTGGCCAGGACTCTGAGATCTTGAAAGGATCTTCAAGCTCCAATACCTAATGATATGTGATGATCATCTTTTTCTGAGATAAGGGTTAAGTATCAGATTTGCTTGCATAATCAAGAAATTCCTCAATAGTAATACTAATAAGCTAATAGTAAAGTGGCAACATTATTAGAAACTCCATGCCTCTATATTTTCATAGGAAAACATTAATGTATTGTTATATATCCTGGAAAAAAATCCTTCTTTAATCCTCAGGTTTTAGTGTTTTGCTTCTTAAGTATTATATTTCCTCTCAACCTTATTGAATATCCCTACACACAAATTGGAATGACCAGAAGTCAATCATTCCCTAACACTAATCCAGCATTTAGACCTGAATAAAGATTACGTACCTCATTGTTGAGGTAAGTCCTGAATTTCCTGTCTGCCTAATACATGCAAATAAAGAGGTAATAAAATCAGAGTGTGCATGGAAGCTTTTGATCTTACTCAGAGAGGTGCTTCTGGCTGTTGGAGGGGAGGGGGTTTCCAAGTGGACCACATAATGTTGCTACATCATTTTGGATAAACAGTCCACATATCTAAAGTGTAATCTATTCAGGATGATGGCACATTACAGAAAAACTGTAATGGGTGTGAAGAATTCATAGGCATCTGCCACGCACAATTTAACTAAACAATTTGCCAGTCCTGTCTTTTAGAGTGGCATTTTTAACACCTTCATAAAGCAACAACATAAAAGAATGAACAATCTAACATCTATTCAAAAAGACAGCCAGCTCTTCTAATAAAAGCACAGCAAGAGACACAGATTCTATGAGTTACTATGCTGCAGAGCTATGCAAGAATCCCTGGAGTCATTAAGACAATTAAGTCATTAAATGACATAGAAAATCAGTTGGATTCCTTAGTCAAGAAAGAAATAAAAATTATCCACTCGATGCAGGTTCACTTATTTATAGTACCACAGGAAGTCATTCTGGTTTTTATTTTTCTTTCTCTATTTTTCCTCCACATCTGTGAGCTCCACACTTATGTACACTTTCAAAATTACAGATGATTCAGGTCAAGCTTTTAATGTTTAGTCAGCAGGAAAAGGAACCAAAGAGAGAAAGATCTTTGTTAATAAAGTTACAAAGCCAATGCAAACTGCTCTCCGTGAATTCAAATTCCCATAGACAACTGGCTCCAAATTCCAGAGGAATTTAACAAAATGAGTATAAAAGGAAAGGTTTGATTAAGTGAGAATGCTATTCCTGAAATGAAAAAGAAAAGAAAAAAAGCTTACTATATTTTTATATGGAGAATAATACTTTTAAAAGAAAATTCAGAAGAGTAATGTGTTCTCAGAAGTGTTGTCTAAAATCAAAATCAGCTGACATCACCATCTTTATCTTTTAAAACATAATGAGAATCTTTTTAGAAATCACATATCTATCTACTACTAATTAAGCCAATGTTGAGGTGCCTCAGAACCCACTAAACTACCATCCCTCTGTTGCAAATCTGTAGAGACCTAGAAGGAAAAATGATCCTAGAGCAAGGTTAACATCCTTTCAATGGTGAAGGTTAACACTGTCCCTGGGACACCGTCTGGGGGTGCTGTGCAGAGTCACTGCCCGAAATGTCAACCAAGTTGGAAAAGCCTCTTTTTCGGAAGACCAGCCTCCGCCATAGTTTCATCCTTAACTCATTTACCTTCTACTAGGTCAGTGACCCTCTATGCTTTATAATTGAAACATGATACAGTGTCATCTACTCCTTAGTGTGAAAGAAAAGTGAATCCAGACTCGGTTAATACCATGAGGTGAATCAGCAAGGGATTAACTCCCCCAAATAAAAAGCCAATTTAGGTGCTTCAAACAGAAGCATTTAATTCCATGAATCATAGAAATTGCTGAGAACCCAAACAAATGGGTTAGTCAGTTTGAAAAGAGGTTCATTCCTTCTCTGGCTGGAGGGACAGAGAAGAAGCAGCCCCAGTGGATCCCAGAGTCTGGGACACCTACCAAAGCCGGAACTGCAGCAAGTCAGTCTGGTGGGAGCTGAGTCCACAGAAGAGCTTGTCCAGGACAGCCTGGGTGCACCCTGGCGGGGGACTCAGCTACTGCCAGAAATGCCACAAGGCAGAATCAGAGGGTGAAAACGCCTTGGCTTCTCCTACCTGCTTGTCTTCCCATTGGCCAAACCTATAGGAAAGCCAGGAGGTAAGGAGACCAAGGAATACTGTCCCCTTAGACATATAGCAGAACAGAGGGAGTACTGGGTAGCTTACTGACCAGCACATCCAACTTTGATGTGGGATTTGGGTTCAGTGAATTTAGGGTCAATCCAACAATGACAAAGACGTGTCCATGCCACTTTCAATCTGCAGTGGCTCCCCATTTCTTACAGATGGTATAAACTCTATTATGGTAAATGGTGAATATGTTTTGTTTTATGTGCTGAGTCTGACCAATTATTATTGTCTGCCTAGAGTTATATGTTTCCAAAGATTTTGAGGCTGAGAACAAACTCAGCAGGAAAGAGTGCTGGGGTCACTTGATACTGTTTGTCCTCGACTTAGGAGGAGATGGAGTGGCATGTGTATGACCTGGGTGGGGTGTATGGCCTTCTGTCATCTATGGGTTAATGCCTGGATTTTCTGCCACCATTACTGCTCCTATAAATCTCTCTTTCAGCCAATAATAAATGTTAGCTGTCACTGTATGTACCGTGTGATATCTCACCTTCCTGTCTTTGGTCATGTTGTATACTCTCCTGGAATCCCCTCCTCTCCTTTCTGCTATATAGAAAACCCTTGCCCAGCTTAAGGACTCGGGCCATCATGTTCTCTAGATACCCGCTTTACATCCCTAAAGCAGGTAAAACACCACTCCTCAGTCCTCACCCTTTCTGTGCCTGTCTCCAACATTGTATTTCCACCTTGCTTTGCAGTTATCTCCTCATTTGACTGTATACTTCTCACTGGAAGTGACTTATTTGGGGACAAAGACCTTGTCTCAGCCAGCTCAAAGTCTCTGGTAGTTAGCCCAATGAATGTCCAATACTTCATAAACGATCAATAAATATTTGTTGAAATAACTAAATAAATAAGGTAGTAAAGATATTCCAAAGGCTATGACTGCACCTGGGGAAACAGGTTCCCCAGCCAGCAGTTAGGCTGAGAAAGATGGTCTGAGGTGGTAGAGTCCAGCCTTACAGAGAGGTTTGAAGACAAAGACCCATATCCAGAGGAAAGCAATATACTAGCCCATAATTAAGAGGAGTTAATCTTTATTACAAGGAAAGTAGGGCTATAGCTTGAGAGTACATGGAAAGAGGGGCTGCTTGAGGCTAAGAAAACATTTGCTGAGATTTGGAAAGGTCTTCCCAAAGGTCATCAATAAATCAGTGTGTGAGAACTTTTTGATCATGCCAGGGAATCCTGGTGACTCTCAGTGCACAGATGAGTGACAGATGCCAGGCTGCTCTGACTCTTCAGTGCAAAAGCTTCTCTTCACATTTAGTCATTCATATCTCTTCTGGACAACAGAGCCCACCTGTGGCCCCCACTTTTCAGGTTTACCATTACTTCTAGATAACTCACTCCTTCTTTTCATCTTCAAGTCCAATACCAATCTGTTCCTTTATTATTTGCTTTTTTTTCTTCTGGAAAACTATAATGTTGTTCTGTCTGAGCTCCCCAGTCCATCTTTTTGGCTTTCAGATAAAAGATTCTCTCATAATCATCGAGAACTTGACCATGGTCATTAACCCTAGACCCCCACAACAGAAGACCCCTTGCCAGCATTAATTAATGTCATGGGCATAAGAGATGCCACTAGGTCCCCAATCATCATTTCAGTCCTCTCTGACTTCTCAACTAGGACTTCTCTTTCCCTACCTTTCCTTCACCTCACTTCCACTCCATTTCCCAAGCATGCGCATTCTTACCCCTCTTTTACCAACTTTAAATTCTGCATTTGCACTTTCCCCCATATACTTGTTTTAGCCAACACAGTCTTTGAAGGGTATTTCTTCATATAAATGTCCCAGGGCTGGGGACGTAGCTTAGTGGTAAAGCACTTGCCTAGCATGTATGAATCCCTGGGTTTCATCTGCATCACCACAAAAATAAACAAAAATAAAAATTACAAAATGAGTGCTTGTCCCAGCAATTTCCACTGTTCTTATCTGAGCACAAATTAAGTTGAGGTCAATCGAGTCGGTTGTAAAATGTCTCAAAAGCAGTACTGAATATTTCACTTAATTTATTTATTTATTTGCTAAGATGGGGTTCAAATCCGGGGTCTTGTGCATGCTGGACAAGCACACTATCACAGAGTTACACACCCAGCCCTTAGAGATACTTTCAATTGCGATTTTAAACTTAACCTTCATAATTTCTGGTTATGAGAGTGAGTTCATCTAAGTTGTGTATGGCCTTAAATATATTCCAAGATACTAATGTACAATGTCCTCTCGGAGTCCTTCCCATCTGCAAATACCCTCACCCTTCCCATGACAGGTGCAAGGTGGCCATCCTATCCTCTCTGCAGTATAGAGTAGCTGCCCCACTATCTTCAGGCTTCAAGTAAAGCAGATAGAAAGCCTGGTGCCAGCCTAAGTCCATTTTCCTTATAAGTACCTTCTTTGGCCCTAATTTTGGTTTTGTAGGATTTTCTTTCCTTGGAACTCAGGATTCCCCACAGAATTATTCCTACCCTAGAATTTGAGAAGCCCTTTTAATCTGAAGATTCCATTTTTTTTTTATTTTCTCTTCTCTGGAACATTCAAACTTTTCACATTAGATCTTTAGTTCTTCAAGAAAATATTGTTTTGCTGACGATTCACATGCTTCGTGTGTTCATTTTACATTTTGATATTTTTTATACTTGATCATTTAGGCAATTAATTTGGTTCTCAAGATGAGTCTTTTTTCCTTCATTTCATCAAATAAATTTTTTAATTAAAAAATCAATGGGGCTGGGGTTGTGGCTCAGTGGTAGCGAACTTGCCTAGCATGTGTGAGGCCCTTGGTTTGAATCTCAGCACCACATATATAAAATAAAATAAAGGTCCATCTACAACTAAAAAATAAATATATTTTAAAAAATCAAGCTTGGCACAATGGTACATGCCTACATTCCCAGTGATTTGGGAAGCTGATACAGGAATATTGCAAGTTTGAGGCCAGCCTCAGCAATTTAGCAAGACCCTGTCTCAAAATAAGAAATACAAAGGGCTGGGGATGTGACTCAGTAGTAGTAAAGCCCCCCCACCCCCAATCCTCAGTCCAAAAAAAAAAAAAAGTCTTGTACTGTTCAGACTTAACTGAATGCCCTTCTTATCTTTACTCCTATTCCTTTTGCTTGTTGTCATTAACAATAGCACAGTTTTAACAAAGTGGTGGCTGACTCCTCTCACTCCCACTCCAGTGGTGGCTTCTATTCTGGCCAATTGTGTTGTCTTCCCCTCTGGTAGCCTAGTTTGCACAGGTGAGATTTGCTTTTGTTTTCTTTTGCCTGCTTTTGGTCCTGTAAATTCTGGGTGTCAGAAAGGGAGGACTCTTTTCCACTTCTTTCATATCAGTAGAATGCTCATTTCCCAGCCTGCCTTCAGGCAGGAGAGACATAGTCTTGG
This sequence comes from Tamias sibiricus, assembly GCA_025594165.1. Taxonomy (NCBI): domain Eukaryota; kingdom Metazoa; phylum Chordata; class Mammalia; order Rodentia; family Sciuridae; genus Tamias; species Tamias sibiricus. The sequence goes on along the minus strand of CM046670.1, from coordinate 14,986,386 downwards.
TCAGTGGGGCATGTAGCCCTTCCCTTCTTCCAGAGACAAACAGGGAATTGATGCTGGAGACAGGGAAACAACTTATCCAGGAAGGAACAAGCAGTGCTTTGACCTAAAAGACAGAAAGAACCCACATCTTTGATGGCATAGAATTGCTACACTGACCTTGAAATTCTATCTCTGAACTTCTCATTATAGGGGGGAAATCTCCCTCATTTTTTAAGCCATTCCAGCTCAATGTTCTGTACTTCCATTTAGCTACAATCCCTAAATAGTCTCATATGTTACTAAAACCAGTCAATGTTGGGAAGCAAGGCACTTTCTAATCCTCTGAACCTGCAGTAGACAAACCAGACCACAGGCCACCTCTCACCTCATGTCACAGGTCTAAGCAAGAATATCTAGGTACCTAGTTCTCCTGGGATAAAAGTATATTATGGTTTAGATTTATGTGTCACTCAAAAGCTCATGTGTGAGACAATGCAAGAAAGTTTAGAGATGAAATGATTGGGTTATGAGAGCCTTAACCTAATCTATGCATTAATATCCATCAGAGAATAATTAGATTGTAACTATAGGCAGATAGGGTGTGGCCGGAGGAGGTAGGTCCATGGAGACAAGCCTTTGGGGTTTATATTTTGCCCTTATTGAGCGAAACTCTCTCTCAGCTTCCTGGTGCTATGTGCTAAGCTGCTTTCCTCTGCCATTCCATTCCACCATGATGTTCTGCCTCACTTCAGGCCCTAACGAATGGAGTCTGCCATCTGTGGACTGAGATCTCTTAAACTGGGAGCCCCCAAACAAACTTCTCTTCCTCTAAAAGTGTTCTTGTCCAGTCTTTTAATCATCGCAGCAAAAAAGCAGGCCAAAACAAAGTACAAGGCTCTACCAGCCCAAGAGACTAGACTTGTATTAGTTAGCTTAGACTGTGTTATGGTTTGGATGTGAGGTGTCCCCCAAAAGCTCACATGTGAGGCAATGCAAGAAAGCTCAGAGAAGAAAGGATTGGGTTGTGGGAGCCTTAACCCAATCACGGAATTCATCCCCTAATGGGATTAACTGAGTGGTAACTGGAGGAGGTGGAGCATTGGAGGCATGGCTTTGGGGTATGTATTTGTATCTGGTGAGTGGAGATCTCTCTGCTTTCTGATCATCATGTGAGCTGCTTCCCTCTGTGACACTCTTCTGCCATGATGTTCAATCCCACCTTCAGCCCTAAGGAATGGAGTCTGCTGTCTATGGATTGAGACTTCTGAAATCATGAGCCCCCAAATGAACTTTTCCTCCTCTACAATTGTTCTGGCAGGGTCCTTTACTCCCAGCAGTGAAAACAGCTGACTAAAACACACTGCTATAACAAAACACAGCAGACCGGTGATTTAAACAACAACATGTATTTTATTACAGATCTGAGGGACCGGAGGTCAGAGATTAGGATAACAGTGTAGCCAGGTGCTTTCGTTTGGATCTGGGGTCCATATGTTAAAGTTTTGGTCACCAGCACTTGATGCTCTTGAGAGGTGGTAGAACCTTTAAGAGGTGCGGCCTCCTGGGAGGAAGTTAGGTCATTGAGAGTGTGCCCTTGAGTGGAGTTACAGGATCCAACTCCTTGCTCTGTAACTTTTACTTGCCAACCTTCATGAGGTAAGCAGCTTGCTCTGGCACATGCTCCCTTCCATGATAAACTACCTCATCACAGACCCAAATGAAACAGGGCCAAGTAACCATTGTCCAAAATTTCTGAAACTATGAACAAGAATATATCTTCCTCCTTATAAGTTAATTCATCTCAGGTGTTTTCCGCAGCAATAGAAAGTTAACTAACACTCCAGAGTCTGCTGAGGACTCTTTTCCTGGTCTTCAGGAGGCCACCTTCTTGCAGTACCTCCACATGGTGAAGACAGAGCCCTGGTATCTCTTCCTTTTCTTATAAGGGCACCAGTGTATGCAATCAGGGTTCTACCCTTATCTTTACTTAACCTTAATCTCTTCCTTAGAGACCTTATCTCCAATATAATCACAAGGGGTGTTAGAGTTCTGCTCCCACAAATGTTCAAGTTTGAACATTAGAGAAGCACACCAAGGCAGGCATATAAAGTAGTTAATATCAGTTCCCCCTGACTTACAGTTCTCTGCTGGCAGCCCATGCAGACAGGTGGCTATGTGCACCCTTCCCATGCCTCAATAGAAGGACTTTACCCCTTCCTTATGCAGGACAGAGAGAACAGTGAGGTTGGCCAGGTGCCATGGAATGCACTCACTTAAGCAGAACAAGGGGACATACATTGAGATTGCAACAGAGAAAGAGTTTCCACACAAGGCATTAAACCTGGCGTGGGTTTCAGGCCCTTTTTCTCTTAGTGAGCACTTCTCCATGCTCAAAGTCATGCAGCAAGTAAAGGTGGAAAGACTGCGTGAGATTGCCTTTTCTAACCATCCTGTTCCTCGGGGTATTTGGAAATGGAATGGGCGATGGGGTGAATGTTCAGACTCCATTCACATCTAGAACAATGCCTCTGATCCAGTGGTCCCCAATTACTTAGCTATTTTTGTTGCTTAGGATGACTCATAACACAACTGTTAACTCAATCTCATTCTAAAACATTCTTTGTATTGAAAAATCCTGAACCCCTTTAGATTTCCCCCACCTCAGATGAATGGGTCAGATCTATTCTAACTATATTGAGTGGCTCTTTTCAGAGAAGGAATGGAAAGGAGCCCTTTTTATGTTCTTCCATGCAAGTATCCACTCAACCCATCTCTAACATTTGAGCCAAACATACTCAGGGTAAATAAAATAGCAACAAGCAAAACCTCAGATACCAAACCATCCCCCAAATACTTGGAAAATGGAAATAGAAAAAAGATTAGTTCATAGGGCTTATGGTTTGAAGAATTCATGCAATTTCCTCCATTCATCGTCTGTTTTCTGAAGCCTTTTCTTCACTTTCTCGTTCAATACAGAAAGGCTGAATAACAGCTGTTTCAGCTTGAGCTCTTATAAATTGGAAATGGATTTTTAGTAATGCAGCAGAATTCTGTACCACAAAAATCGATGAACCCCATGGACTGTGTTATGAGGGATTTGACCTATTTAAGGAAAGCACTAAAGGATTAATGAAATACAGTGGCAAATCCCAGGATGTTGTGTTTCTCTGGCTTGCCTACTGCTTCCTGCCTGTACTCCTGGGGAAGGGGCTCAGACCCTGTCAGACCTCTATCTGCTGGGCTGAGCTGCTTGTGGATGATTCTTCTGTAGCCTCCACTCCAACACCACACCTCCCACCCTATTCATCTTCCTGCACTGTCCCACACAAGCAGGCTGCTTCCACAAAGCCCTTCCCATCCTTGACAAGTTGCACTCACAGAATTAATTTCCCACCCTTAGGGCTTTCTGAACATTGGTATAAAAAAAAAAATCTTTCTCACTGAACATGGCTATGCACACTCCTCTCCTGTCTTTTCTCCTCTGCCACTGGGCACTCCTTGAGGGTAAGGGCCAAAGTCCAGTGACAGGCACCAGGAAGAACTGTGAATAAATTATTTTAATTGATAATCAAGCTGCCTTTTTCCCACCTCCATATTTTGATTCATTTTTCTTTTCCTAATCTTCAGTGGCTTTCCTTTGTATTCTTTTGGTATTCAAATACTAACTCTCTTAATTAAGAACAACTTCAATTCCCACTCCCTCCATGACTGTTGTTGATTCTGTTCCCCTCAAAAACCCAATAGGACCAATAGGATGTTTTCCACTAACCATAGTTTCATTCTCAGTGCAAAATGCTTTACTTTGCCTACTTGTTTCAGGTGTTTGTTTCTCCAACTATATTATAGTAGTCCCCTTTCATCCAGTTTTACTTTCCATGGTTTCAATTACTCATGGTCAACCACAGTCTGAAAATACTAAGTGGAAAATTCTAGGGACACATAATCCATACATTTTAAATTGCATGCTATTCAGAGTAGCATGATGAAATCTTGTGGCTATCCTGCTTTTGTCCTACTCGAAATATGAATTATCCCTTGATCTAGTGTATCCAGGGTGTATATGCTACCCAGCTGCTCATCATTTAATAACTGAGTTATCAAATCAACTGTCACAATATCATAGTGCTTGTGTTCAAGTAACCCTTATTTTTCTTAATAATGGCCCTTAAGCACAACCATAGTAATGATGGAAATTTGGATAAGCCAAAGAGAAGCTGCAAAATACTTCCTTTAAATGAAAAGGTGAGAAAGTTTAAGATATTTCGAGAGAGAGAGAGAGAGAGAGACAGACAGACCATATTCACATAACTTTTATTAAAGCAGATAGCTGTTGTTCTGTTTTAATATTAATCTAATATTAATAATTATTTATATTTTAATATTGTTAATCTCTTGCTGTGCTTAACTTGCAAATTACATTTACATTAGGAAAAAGCGTTTTATATATTATATATATATATATTATATATATATATATATGGTTTGAAACTATCCATGGTTTCAGGTATCCACTGGGGGTCTTAGAAAATATGCCCCATGGGTAATGGGAGACTACAGTATAAGATCCCTGAACAGCAATCAGTGTTACTGAATAATCAAACACACTTTGCAAGGTAAAATGTGCTTTCCTGTCCAAGTGATCATCCTGTATCACTAGGGCTGGCCCATTGCTCACACCCTGGCACCACCAACCCTCCCTGGCTCCAACCATTTAGCTACTTACTGTACACTGAGACTTAGCCATGCGCTCTAGCAGCCTAGCCTGCCTCCTGGCTGATAATGTCTGGATCCTATAGCTTATGGTGAGAGCAAGGGTTGGTAGGGAGGAATTAGTCTCAGCATTCCTAGTTCTAAAACAAGGTGCCACGTTCCCCTGGATAAGATTGACAAAGTGAATGACAGTGAGATCAGTAAATCAAGCAGCAGGGGAAGACCATATCCAATATTATCACAAACCACCATTTTTCTGTCTGAAGGACTTCAGATCCTTTGCAGAAAATTCAGCTCTGTAAAGGGCTCTTAACCTGGGTTCATGAACCCACAAGGATGGTGGATAGAACTACAGTATCTATGAAATTGAGCAGTATTTTAGATATCTATTGCTGTTGTTAGAAATGACTACAAACTCCATAGCTTGAAACAACACAGATTTGTTCAAGGTGTTGACAGAAGTGTGTTCCTTCAAGAGGCTCCACAGGAGAGTCCATTTCTTTGCCTTTTTCCATCTGCTGGAATCTTTTTGCTAGTGGCTAGTGGCTGCTGCATTCTAGTCTCTGCTTCCATCATCGTGTCTTCTTGGAAAACTGACCATCCGGGTGATTACCTGACAGACACTGGACTCCTCACACTATAAAAAATTCTGTTTCGTGTGTGAACTGCACAGTGGAGTTCATCACTGTACCTTGGTTTCTATTATTTCTTAATAATTAGCATAAGTAAATGGTCTTTACAGATATCCTGCATCTATTTAAATTAAACACGTTTTCTATGATAGTATGATTATAAGTTGACGATATTTTTTTGGAACAAACCCTTATTGTAGTGATTTTACTACCAATTGTATATAGTCTTTTGAAATGTAGAGCATTTTAACTGAATTAAGGTTACAGATTTTTTAAATATGACATACGTGATGACTATTAAAATTAGTTTTACTGTTCATATCTAATATCCAAAAAATTCTTACAGTAAATATTAATTGTTCTGACATGCTTATGAATTGATCCCATAACTACAATTACAGGTCAGTATGATGGTACTGTCTATTTTTCCATTTTACAAAATAAATAAATGCAAGTGGTGCTGCCACCCAAGGATCAGGATAGCGCTTCAGTAAGCTGTCGCAAGCTCAGGTATAAATCCCCACTAAGAGAACAAAGTTAGATCCAATTCTTCATCAAAAGGTGCTGGTGGAGGTTGTCAGATTCCTTTCTTCCCCTGTAGATTCTCAAATCAAGGCCAGCAGTAAGACAGCAGCAGAGACAAAAGAAAAACTTTCAGAAATTCCGCTTATTAAAGGCCCCCTTTCTTCCCAACACTCGTGTTTCTCATGCTGAGAGCAGCCGTGTGCTTCCGGTGTTTAGTGGAATTCCTTGGTGCCGATGATTTCTGGTCAACATGACCAATTCCATATTCAATCTTACTTTTTCTTTAAGATGTTTTCAACTTCCTCCCTTCTTTTAATATAATCTTTCTGGGGCTAGCAGCTGCTTTTTTTCCTCCAATGCTATGAGTATCTGCTTCAGAAGTTCTAATATTTTCTTGTGATGTCTGGGAGCAAGGTGGCCTTTTCCAGTGAGAACTCTTGGAGCTACTCATGCCCGGCATCCAGCAGTATTTTTTTCCATGTCACCATTATAAATAGAAGCCGGGGGCGGTGGCCCACGCCTGTAATCCCAGCACTTGGGAGGCTGAGGCAGGAGGATCCGAGTTCAAAGCCAGCCTCAGCAATGGCGAGGCACTTAGCAATGCAGTGAGACCCTTGTCTCTAATAAAATACAAAAAAAGGGCTGGGGATGTGACCCAGTAGTCAAGTGCCCCTGAGTTCAATCCCAGTACCAATAAATAAATAAATACATACATATATACATACTAAGGTTCTCTCCCGTCCCATTAGTGCTAAAGTGCCATTGTACCTAGGAGCTCTGCAGGTTCTCCTCGGCAGCCCTGCCCCCCAGCCTTTGACACAGGCACAGGAGCAGGGCTACACAGTGGGGTAGCGCTGGCTGCTGCAGCAATCACTGGGAAGGATGCGCCTCAAGGCAGGTCGCTTGGCACAGCCATTTCCTCCTAAGATGAATGTGGGCAATAAATCACTGTAGTCCCAGCAACACTGTTGTACCGTTGTTGCAAATTATCTCGTAAATGAATTATGTTCATCACTGCTTCCAAATCACTGTAGTTATTTAACTTGCCGCCCAAGCCTTGATATTTGTTGTGTCAATAGAGAAGTACATATGTCAGAATTTTTAAAAGTGGCTTCGATAAGATTTCCAGTTTCCCTTTGTATCTTAGGTCAGGTTTTCCTTAGACAAAAGACCCTGAGATGAGGATTGATATGCAGCTGATTTACGAATAAAGAGCTCCCAGGAGAAAGTGACAGAGGAATGGGGAAGTGGGAGAGGAAAAGAAAGAAGCATCGCCAGGGTAGGACTTCCGGAGAAGTCTGGGGTTAGCCTGATTCCACTGGGAGCTCTGGAATAAACGTTAGAACTCAAGGTATGTCCCAACTTAAGCCGATGGAACCGGAGTTTTACACTCTGAGCGCAGTCCGCCATTAGCTAAGGGAGCTCAGAAGATGCAAACTCCCAGGCACTGCTGGCTTTAGGTCTCTGCACGCACAACACGCAGGCTTCCTCCATCCAATGACAGTGCTCAGGAGAAACTTAAAGGTCTAGGTCCAGAAGCAGAGCAAACAAGATCCCGAGAAATGGACATACAGAAATGGTACCCCCTGGGGAATCTGGCAGTGCACCAAGAGGGCCTGGATACTTTTTATCTTTTGTATGATTTAAAACATATTTTGAGGAGAGGTCTGTCATCCTCACCAGACTGACAAAAATGTCAAGCACAGAAATATGTTGAGATCCCCTGTTGTGTGGCTTAATAACCACATGGCTTCCAAAATGAGTGGGAGTCTCCAGTCCCCAGGGATATATTTAAGAAGGATACTTCCCCAAAGATGCCAATGGAACCTTCCAACCATCAGCATCCCTCTCCACCTAATCTGTCATCTGACTTTATTCCAGCAAAATCCAAACAGATTTGTATTTGCTACATCTACTTAAAGAATGATACAAGTTCAATTTAGGAGTGCTAAAATAATTCTTACTAAAGAAAAAATAAATATCAATGACTATGGATATCTTTCATTTAAAAACTGCTCTTAAAAGGTAGAATCTCAGAGGTTAATTTAAAATCCACTATGGCACTGAGACTATAATTAAAAAAGCAAAGGCCCCCTGGTTAATTGTATTAGGTACACACACCTTTTACAGCATGCTCAATGAGAAGGAGATGGGTCACTTCAAAAGAGTGCAAGAAAGAAGAGAAACATAAACCAAAGAACTGATGAGCTTCCATTTAAAGATAATCACAGAACTTGGGAGGCTGAGGCAGGAGGATCACAAGTTCAAAGCCAGCCTCATCAATGGCGAGGCACTTAGCAACTCAGTGAGACCCTGTCTCTAATGAAATACAATAAAAATGGCTGGGGATGTGGCCTAGTGGTCAAGTGCCTCTGAGTTCAATCCCCGGTACCAAAAACAAACAAAAGATAATCAGAATTATTTTATCTATGTATGTGAACAATTTTCTTAAGACATATTTTGTCTTTAAAATGAATTTAGGGCTGAGCACAGTGGCACACACCTGTAATCCCAGTGGCTCAGGAGGCTGAGGCCAGAGAAATGCAAGTTCAAAGCCAGCCTTAGCAATTTAGCAAGGGCCTAAGCAATTTAGCAAGACCCTGTCTCTAAATAAAATATAAAAGGGGCTGGGGATGTGGCTCAGTGATTAAGCACCTCTGAATTCAATCCCTGGTACAAAAAAAAAAAAAAAATATTTAGGTTAACACATTCTCAAATTTTTCATTCTAATTCCAAATTTAAAGTTAAAATTCCAAAGTAATAACACAATTGCTTATTGCAGTTCATTTTTCTGAAAATAATGACATTATTTCTGAAAATAATGGAATGATAGTTTGTAAGGGGTAAATGAATGTGCAGGATCAGGATTCCTATGATATTCCAATTTGGGAGTTTTATGAGAGGAAAAAATAAAACAAAACAACATGCCCAGATTCTCACCAGTCCCATAGAGGTGAGAACAAGAAACAACAGCATTGTTCACTTGTTCACTTGTATTAGGTTTTATTTCATTGTGTTCATGTTCCAGTCAATGGAGTTAATTTAAGACCCAAGTGAACAGTGTGTAAAAGATAGCCTCCTTCACCATACTCCACACACACACACACACACACACACACATACACACACACACACTCAGACACACTCACACAAGACTTTGAGATACAATTTTTATGAACGATCAGTAAATGGTAAAACCTGACCATAACCAAGGTCACAAAAAGTATACTACAAATACAAGCACATGATTATACCACAATATACAAGATTTTCGCTTTCTTTTGCACTTTTTTTTTTTTTTTATCAGCATCACATTAGTTGAGAGCAGGAGAATGTTATATAGAGAGGACAATATGTCAAAGAGCTAGAGTATATTTGACTGAGCTCTGAGAAGTCTTCTGGATTTTGGAAGCTGTCTTTGAAAACTTCCACTATACACAGGATCTCATCCTCTGCTTTTCTCAGAAAACTTGGTCATAATGATCCCCTCTCCCTTTCCGCAGATTTTTTTTTTCCAAAAAAATTGTGAAAACTAGAGATTTGGCCTCAGTTGTAAGCATACAAGTAGCTTGCCACGATTTTATGGATGATGGAGAAATAATACAAGACTCTTGAATCAGAGACAAAGGATTCTATTATTCACAGCACAATGAGGAGCACAAGCACCAGCTTAAGTACATTGATGTCCTCAGCTCCAGTTCCCACAGAGCATGTGAAGGTTATATTATACCTGCACTCAACAGGGGGTGCATTATAGGAATCTTGTGCTTAGACAACCAAAATAATTTATAATGAACACAAAGCCTCCTTAAAAAGGTAGCTCTGACCAAAGTCTGTCAATGTTTCTGCTTCCAAGATGCACAGAAGTGTGAGAAACTTGTGAAGAATAATCTCCCAGCATTTACTTATTTTCTTGTCACTAAAAAAGAAATTATTCCCTTAACCCTCCTTCCTCTTTGGTCACCCTATCACTAGCCCAATATCCATTTCCATTTGTTTATCATTCAGTCTCTTGCAATTGGACTTTTGCTTTCCTTGCTCCTTCTAAGCCCAGGGGACCTTTTGCCATTTTCATTCAACCCATTCTTTTATCAACTTTCACATTAATGACACCTTCTTATTGAGTTTCTCTTCCTCTGGCTTTCCTGAAGTCATATGGCACATCTCTCTAGGTGACTTTCTTGTCCCTTCCTGCTCTCTCTGCTGATTCCTCCTCTACTCCATGTTAAACTTGGAATTCCCTCTAATGCTGGGACACCTATTATGCCACTAAACTCTGTCCCTGGTGGACTTTATCCATTACCACAATGTCAACATTGTTCAGGTGATGTTTCTTCCTATCTTTATATTTCTATCCTAAGTTTCTTTTGTGAATTGACCATATCCAGTTGCCCCTTTGGCTTTACCCTGGAACAACTCTACTTTGTTTTGCAAACCCATTTGTCTCTAGCAGTCTTCATCTTGGTAAGCAGAATCATCCTCTTAGCTACAAAAATTAGGAAAAAGCTGCCCCTTCCGTAAGACACTTCCATTTCCTGTTGCTATAACAAAATGTCTGAGTTTAACGGGTACTTAATAAAGAAAAGGGGTTTATTTAGCACACAGTTTTAGAGGCTGAAATTCCATATTTGCATGGCCCCAACTATTTGGCCACTGGCGAGGGCCACATAGCAGATGACAAGATGGTGGGCGTGCACATGCAGAAGAAATCACATGGTCAGTCAAGAAGCCAGAGAGGTATTCAGGGGCCAGGTTTATTCTTTAATAACAACTCATTCTTGAAAGAAATCTCTCAATCCAGGAGACCAGCATTAATCCCTTCCAGGACAATGCTCCCAATAACCTAACCAGGTCCTATCACCTCTTAAGAGCCCACAGTGGGACCAAGTCTCCAACACATGAACAAATACAAACCAATAGCACTTGACTTCCATCTATCTATTGGAAATTTTTCATGCTATAATAATTTTGTCAGGACAAGATACTATCTCTACAGGCTAGAAAACTTTTGTTATAAAAATAGAAATCCCTGCTGTTGGTGGTATAAATGGAAGCCCTGAGAAGCCACACTGTCTTCCACATACAGCCACTCAAGCACACCTGGTTATCCCAGCCCACTGAAGTACAGAAGGTTTCTTTGTTTAGAAACAATGTGACATTCTATCCAGACCTTTGGTTCTGAATGTTTACTTGACAGAATGAAATAATTAGCCCCACTATCAAATACTTTCATGTGATAAAAAAGAAAAAGGGGGGGGGGGAAGGTAAGGAAAACAGAGCATTGCTGAAGCGTGCCTTGAAGTCTCCTGGGATTGACAAGGAGCAGCAGTGTGGCATTTTTTACTGGGAAATCACAGCTGAGAAAAGTAATGGTTTCTGCCAAGCAGGTTTTGTTTTCTCTCCTTTCCCTGCCTATCTCCTTCAAATGTAAGTCTTGAGACGGCAAACACAAAGCTTACTCTCAAAAATAAAGCAAAAGAGAGAGGCCTTGTAATTTTCCAGCTTGAAAAAGCAATAAACAAATTTGCCGCAATGACGCAACTGCACAAACACTGATTAAAAAGGCAACGTCAGAGAGAAAGGCAATATTCAAGACAATTATTAACACCAGAGGCCTGTAGATCATTTGATAAATCATAGCTCAAATGGAAGTCTTTTTCTGCAGCCTCTGTCTTGAGTACTTGAGTCTTAAGGAATATTAAAATGTAAATCTTCGGAGGCTTATTCCAGCAACTGCATCTGTGCCTCAAGTAGTGTGGGACTCGTTCTGACTAATATGAAATATATCAATTAAGAGACGTCATCTTTGGAAACTTTTATTGATTCAATTTTGTCATTGCTCCAGAAATTATATTCACATCCCGTTCCTTTATAACTTGAATGCATCATTGATCTTTGTCTATATTAACCTTAGGTGTGTAATAGTGTTTTCTTAATATGAATGTCTTTTAAACAATATTGGTATTTAATATTATGAAATACAACTACCAAATGGGAAACAGTATATATTGTAGTTCATCTGCAGAAATTTGACAGTTTACATTTGTATATGCCGAACCACAACATTCAAGCTGACCTTTTGCAAAGACAGAAAATTATTTAAGGTAATCCAAAATTATTCATTACAGCTATATGCTAACATGTCAATTCTGATAATGGACATGTCAGCCTGCCTTACTCAAAATGAAGGAAATAACTGCCCAGGAGAACTCAGAGATCCCCAATTAATGTCTTGACATATACATGCAATGACAGTATGTATGAATTAAAAGGAGAACATAAGAAAGGGGTTGTAATAAACATCTTGTGATAAACTCAGATTTTTTTCAAGAATGGAATAAGAACTACATACAAAGTAAAAACTCTCCAAAACTTCTAATGAGGGCTAACTCTACTTGACTTCAAGACTTATTATAAAGCTTCAGTAATCAAAATAAGTGTGATATAGATAAAATAAATAAATAAATAAATTCATTCTATTGATATAACAGAATAAAGAGCCCAGAAATCAAGCCACATAAATATGTCAACTAATCTTTGGAAAATGAACACAGGTAATAAAATGGAGAAAAGATTATCTCTTAACAAAGAGTTCTGGAACAGCTGGACATCTATGTGCAAAAAACAAAAAAACAAAAAACAAAAAAAAGCAAAACAAAAACAACACAGACTTTATAACTACTCCTCACAAAAAAAAATGAATTTCATACCTAAATGTAAAATGCAAATTTTTTATAACTCTTAGGATATAACATATGAAAAAATCTAGGTGATCTTGAATTTAGCAATGACTTTTAAATTATACCACTGAATGCATGAAAGAAAAACTTAAAAAAAAACCATAGCTGTATTTCATTTAAAATTAAAAGTTTCTGCCCCACAGAAAGCATTAAGAAATTAAAAAGAGAAGCCACTAACTAGGAAAAAATATTTTCAAAGCACAAATCTGATAAAAAAAAAAATCTGTATAGAAATATTACTCAGGATGATCCAAGATGGCACTTCAGGACAGTTCCGTAGAAAGAAGTCCAACAAAGCAGAATAAATTGCCTTTCATTATATATATATGGACTGAAAAATAACCGATATCCTGGATGGTTTGATTACCACTACCTGAGAGAGAAAGTATGCAAAACCGCCCTGGGCGGTGCACAGGGCCCGTGCGAAACAAGGTCCAGGGTGAGGAGACCCGCGCATTGCAAACCCCAGCAAACTCACTGCACACTAGCGTGAAACCGGCGATAAAAACCAGCGATAACAAAGTTTTTCTGGATTGCGAGGGAGGGGTTTTTTTTTTGTTGTTGTTGTTGTTGTTGTTTGTATGTTTGTTTGTTTATTTTCTTTTTTCTTTTTTGGCTTTGTTTTGTTCTGTTTTTTTTTTTTTTTTTCCTTCCGCATTGAAAAGTTTCGACCCTTGAAAGATGATAATCGAAAATCAACAAAGGGAGATATTAAACTAAAGGAAATACCAACCAGAAGAGAAACCAAATCAAGCTAAAGACCATAAGTCAAGAATAAAATGGATGGGGGAATAAAAAATCACATCTCAATAATAACCCTGAATGTTAATGAGCCTAAACTCGCCAATCAAAGACTCACAGATTATCAGAATGGATTAAAAGAATGACCCAACAATTTGCTGTCTCCAAGAAACACACCTCATAGAAAAAGACATCAACAGACTGAAAGTGAAAGGCTGGGAAAAAGTCTTATCACTCACATGGCCGGCGGAAGCAAGCAGGGGTTTCCATTCTCATATCAAATAAGGTAGACTTCAACCAAAATTAATCAAGAGGGACAAAGATGGATATTTCCGTATTACTTAAGGGAACCATCCATCAACAGGATATAACAATCATAAATCTGTATTGCCCCCAAATAATGGGCATGCGCACCTACATTCATCAAACAAACGCTTCTTGAGTTCAAGAGTAAAATAGACCACAACACAGTTATTCTAGGGGGACTTCAACACACCTCTCTCACCAATGGATAGATTCATCCAAACAAAAGCTAAACAAAGAAACTTTAAGCCTCCTCAAAACAATTAACAATTTAGACCTAACAGACATATATAGAATATTTCATTCCCTCAGTATAACGAATACACATTTTTCTCAGCAGCACATGGCTCCTTCTCCAAAATAGACCATTTATTATGTCACAAGGCAACTCTCAGCAAATATAAAAAAATAGAGATTACTACCCTGCATGCTATCGGGACCATAAAGGGATAAAATTGGAAATCAACGACCAAAACAAGGAATAAGAATAAACTTTACTCCATCAACTGGAAGCTAAACAACATGCTACTGATATGAACAAGGGGTTGAAGAAGACATCAAAAGAGGAGATCAAAAAATTCCTAGAGGTAAATGAGAACACAGATACATCATATAGAAATCTCTGGGACACTATGAAGGCAGTAGTAAGAGGAAAATTCATTGCACTGAGTTCATTCACTTAAGAGGAAAAAAAAACCAACAAATAAATGACTTAACATCACACCTCAAAGCATTAGAAAAAGAAGAACAGACCAACACCAAGAGCAGTTAGAAGACAGGAAATAATTAAAAAATCAGAGCAGAAATTAATGAAATTGGAGACTAAGGAAACCATCTCAAAGAATTGACCAAAACTTAAAAGTTGGTTCTTTGAAAAAATAAACAAAATTGACAGACCCTTAGCAATGCTAACGAAAAGAAGAAGAGAAAAAACTTAATTTTTCAAATTACTAACATTCGTGATGAAAAAAGGGAATATCACAACAAAACACCTCAGATATACAGAATATAATTAGAAATTTATTACTTTGAAAACTCTTGTACTCTAATAAAATAGAAAATACTGAAATGCATTGACAGATTTCTAGAGTTCATATGATTTGCCTAAACTGGATGTGGAGGCTTATACATAATTTAAATAGATCAATTACAAGCGCAAGAAAATAGAAGATGTCATCAAAAAGCTACCAATCATGGAAAAGTCCCAGGACCTGATGGGTTTACAGCCGAGTTCTATAAGACTTTCAAAGAAGAACTAATTCCAATGCTCTTCAAACTATTTCAAGATAATAGAAAAAGAGGGAGCTCTTCCCTGCCCCGCAGAAAGCATTAAGAAAATAAAAAGAGAAGCCACTAACTAGGAAAAAATATTTTCAAAGCACAAATCTGATAAAAAAAAATCTGTATAGAAATATTACTCAGCTTTCAAGAAGAATGAAATTATGGCATTTGCTGATAAATGGATGGAGTTGGAAGATATCATGCTAAGCAAAATAAGCCAATCCAAAAACACCAAAAGCCAAATGTTTTCTCTGATATGTGGTTGCTAATTCACAATGGTGGGGGCAGGGGTTAGGGAGACTAGGGAATAATAGAGTTACTTTAGATTAGGTAGAGGGAAGTAAAGGGAGGGAGTTTGGGGGTAGGAAGGACAGTAGAATGAATCAGACATTATTATCCTAAGTACATATATGACTATATGACTGGTGTGATTCTATATCATGTACAACCAGAAAAATGAGAAATTATACTCCATTATATATGATGTATTGAAGTGCATTCTACTGTCATCTATAAATAATTAAAACAAATGAAAAAAATAAGTAAAGAAAGAAAGAAAATATTGAAAGAACTCTAAAGTCCACCACTAAGAAAACAAACAATTCAATTTTAAAATAGGCAAAGTATCTGAACAGACATTTCACCAAAGAAGATAAAAAGATGGCAAATAAATATGTGGAACAATGCTCAACATCATTAATAGGACATTGAAAATTAAAGTAACATTGATATATCATCACACACCTATTATAAAAACTAAAATCTGAAATACTAACAACACTAAATGTAGGTGAGAATGAGAAGGACCTTCCATTCATCTTTAGTGAGAATGCAAAATGGGACAGCTCCTTTGAAGCCACTGTGATAGCTTTTTTACAAAACTCAACATGCTTGCCATACAAAATATTATTGTCCTCCTTTGTATTTATAATGTACGTCCAAACAAAAACTCATGCACAGATGTTTAGGTTGTTTTATTCAGACTTGCCCAAAGCAAGAAGTAACCAGCATTTGATGTTAACAGTTGGTTAATTTTTTTTTTTTTTTTTTTTTTTTTTTTTTTGTGGTACCAGGGATTGAACTCAAGGGCACTCGACCACTGGGCCACATCCCCAGCCCTTTTTTGTATTTTATTTAGAGACAGGGTCTCACTGAGTTGCTAAGTGCCTCGCCATTGCTGAGGCTGGCTTTGAACTCGCGATCCTCCTGCCTCAGCCTCCCAAAGTGCTGGGATTACGGGCGTGCGCCACTGCGCCCGGCTAAGTAATATTTTGATAATAACCAAAACTATAGTCAAAATCAGTAGAACTACTTACTTTGTTCTTTAGCATTTCCATAACCTTGTGGGATTTATTTATTTATTTATTTATTTATTTATTTATTGGTTATAAAGGAACACATATTACCTTTGTTTATTAATTTATTTTTTTTATGTGGTGCTGAGGATCAAACCAGTGCCTCACACATGCTGGGCAAGGACTCTGCCATTGAGCTTGTAGCCCCAGTCTCATCATTTTGTGTTTTTGAAGGGAAATACAGTCAGTATGTCTCCTGGTTATTCAAGGAGATATCAACTGCATCTTTTCTTTGAATTGTAGGAACAACTGTTCATTTTGAAGCCTCGTACATATTTGGAAAAACATTTTTAGTGCCTTTCTCCCAAAGGAAACAACCTTACAAAAACACTCTTTGCAATAGAAAGATTTCTAAAAGGAAGCACAGTGGTCTATTTGGAAGTTTTTGTAGCCATTAATTAAATGCAGTCTCATCCTGTAGGATCCATTTGGTTTGGGTTTCACACATGTACATTTTATAAAGCAATTCTTACATGAGGCATTTCCTCTTCTTTTTAGGCCCAAATTCTATTCTTGATGAATCTTGTACATTTGTGTTCAAAGATAAATATGTTTTAGCCAATCTTCTCATCCTCCATCCATGCCCTCCCCACCTAAACTGCCCCCAACTATTATACCACATAGCCACTTACCTTATTGATTTACTGACAAAGAATGAACAGAATTCATAAACAAGAAAGTCAGATTCAAGGGGGTAGTTCAAGGGAGTTAAGGACTCAAAGTCAGGTTCTTCTCAGTGAACAATGCAAAGGTAATGCTTCCAAGACCTGGAATATAGCAGGGAATTGCCACATGAAATAACCATTGAAGAGCCTCTCTTAAAGAAGCAGAAGCCAAGAGCAACATTAATCAGAGCTGTTGGAAGCAGCTCAAAGAATGGTCTGAGCAATTTCCTTGCCTTCTAGAGCCCTACCACCAGAGATTGAATCAGGTTCCCCAAGTAGATACCTGAGAAGATTTAATTATAGCATTTTAAGTACACCAACTACTATAATCTAAAAGCAATTTAATAAAAAGTATGTGAAGACATATTGACAGGGTAATCATATCCTGAAGGGCGGGGGAATCTTTGCAGTTGGGCGATGTGGTACATACCTGTAATTCCAGTTACCTAGGAGATTGAAGCAGGAGGGTCACAAGTTCTGGGCCAGCTTAAGCAACTTAGCAAGATTCTGTCTTAAAATAAAATAAAATGGGCTGGGTATGTGGCTTAGTGGTAGAGTGCTTGCCTAACACACATGAGGTCCTAGGTTCAATCTTCCGTACTACGAAAGATGAAACAAAATCTATCTTGGAATGCACAAAATACTAACTACAACCAAATTATTCATTTTGTCTATGGTAAGAATGAAGGGTAAAGCTGGGATGATGTAACTTAATAGAAGTATGCACTGTCAGAGGCTTTGCCTAGAAAATACTTAAGGATTTCATCGTACCTCTGTATGAATCTGCTGCTTCTCCAGCAACCTTTCATTGTAACTAATGGATGGTTTGAGTTGACATGAACAGGAAGTACATTGGTCTATCATTAATCATTGTACACTCAAGATAACTTTCATTATAGTATGCTTCACTCCTTCTTGTTGGGTCTTAGATCTTTATAGCCTTTTGAGACATCCACAGGCCTTATAGATACTTCAGAAGCCATTGTATTCCCCTCTTTCAATGATGCACAATTTTTCCACTTTAATGTGACTAATCCTAGCTAGCCTAGAAGATTGGGTGGGTTTTTATATGTATTTAAACACTTATACACACACACATGCATGTGCATGTTTTGGAAAAACCCAGTTTTATTGTGTAAGAATCAGCTACAAGGTGCATTGAGACTAAAGAAAGAGACTGAAAAAATCCAGGACTGCATATAGTGCAATTATTAGGCACCTGTGGGAAAAAATGTGTCTTAGGAAGCAGTAAGTCAGGTGGAACCTTGCACCTCAAATCAGGAGAAAGGGGGTTCCATACTAAGCTAGACCATGGGTTATGGCCAACTGGAACATACTTTGCCTTTCTCAAAAACTATTAACATGTCCAACATCAATTGAGACAGTGTAAGCATCGGTGGCTGACGCACCACGTTCATATAATTACTGTTGTGGAGCAGGCTGCTCAGAAAACACACCAAGTCCCAGTTTTGCCCAAATTGAAGAGACTTTATTTAGCCTGCCAGCCAGTGACTACTCCCTGCAGGACCTATTATTGTCTCTGCAAGGAACAGCCTTGAGCCTCAACATTTTAGGATATTTAAAGGCAAAAACCACATCTGGATTGACGTAGCTGCAAGCAAGCAAGCAAGGGTACAGAAGCTGAATCAAGCAGTTAGTGAAAAAATGCAATGGGTACATTGGTATTTCCCATGGAACTTTCCCAGTTGGCATAGCAGCAAATAAGCAGAAGGGAAGTGGGTCAAAATGACTGTAGTTGAGCACAAGTTAGAGAATGGTTACTAATGTGTAGACAATCTCTGGCAGGGTACATTGCCCAAGAAATTGGGAACCAAAGAGAGAACAATTTTACATTGTATAAGAATTTCCATTTTGTGTTGCCAAGTATGCTATCCTAGGTAACTATTAATGAGTACAGAGGCGGGGCTTTCCCACAGAAGAAGCATTTCTTACTTGATATGGAGTCTCGGGGTGAAATGGAGTCTGTTTGGTCATTGCCCATATAGCCTGGCCTATAACACAATCTTAACAACTCCATTGTGTTATCATTGGCATGAGACACATGCCAGTATCACCTGGTGGGCAAAATGATGGTTACAACAAGATAGCTATAGTTATGTCAAGCTAGATCCCTACAAAGCATAACACATGTGGAAGTGCAGGTGTCCTTTCACAGTGGACAGAATTTGAATTAGCTGGACTGCTTTTGGGTACATTGTTCCTGATTCTAACATTAACATTGATTATCTATTTCAGGTACCTCCATCTTTAACATTTTTTGAGGAAAAGTCAACATGAGTGACATTTAATTGGGATGTTTGTACATTGACATTTAAAATTTTATGTTAGCTAAGGGAAAATGCTATGTGGAAATTAAGCAGTGGAATTTTGTAGTGCAGTGAAGAAGTGTAAGTATCAAACTTTGTTACATAAGCTGTCATATTTGCCATTTCAACTTCTAAGCCTACCTGATCTGGCTCCATCAGCAATGTTTATAATAAAATACATACAGACTATGACACATTCAATTAATACAAAGCAGCTGGCCAGTGATCTCCACATTGAGTTAGCCTAGACTTTCATGTATTTGCTCTCTTCCGTAGATTTGTTTTATAAAGAACATGTATGTGTTTATTTAAGTGAAGTGCAGATGCTTATTACCAATATTTGCCAAACATGAAAATCCCACCTTGCAACGCCAAATACAAACCTGATAACACAAAATTTCAGTTCTAGCCAGGTGCGGTGGCACACGCCTGTAATCTCAGTGGCTTGGGAGGCTGAGGCAGGAGAATCACGAGTTCAAAGCCAGCCTCAGCAAAAGCGAGGTGCTAAGCAACTCAGTGAGACCCTGTCTCTAAATAAAATACAAAATAGGGCCAGGGATATAGCTCAGTGGTAAATTGCCCCTGAGTTCAATCTGTGGTAACAAAAACAAATTTTTTAAAAATTCAGTTATACATGTAGGGTGAACACAAGCTGTTTTCTGATGCTTCTTTCATCCAGTAAAATACCTGGTCATTCACAGAGGCTTTGATCTCCATGCTGAGAATGTCTGGGACTAATGTGATTCATCATTATAAACCAACGTGACATGCCAAAGGTTTAATATTTGAGATATCAGTATGAGACTTAGCTAATGAGAATTAATACACACCAAGCTACAACTGGGGACCCTGGAAACATGATGTCAAAATAGCAAACCATACAGTCTTCATCGTGTGAAAAATTACATTTATGGAATTCTACCTCTTGCTGCGATTTATGGTATAGAGCTTGTATTGCTGCTGCTGTTAGAACTCTTAATTGATTTTTAAAAGATTCCTGCAGAGTGAATTTCCCAGAAGAGAGTCTTTTTCCTACCATGAGTAGCTTATAATCTTCGTATTTGTGTTTGTCTTTAAATTGTTATTTTTTTTAATTTCTGTTTTATGATGATTCTTAATGATGGCAAAAGGTGGCATCAGTTCTCCCCTGCAGGGATAGAATAAACCAGGAGCCACCCCACTCATGGTGATGGGCACAGGTTGTGGCAGAAGATCTCAAGATCCAAGTGCAAAGGAAGGGTGTTGCCTGCTTCAGTTGCAGACAGAAAAATAGAGGGGAAAATGCTGTTGAGATTGAGGAGCATAGCTGGGAAGGTGCTGCTGGGAAGGTGTTCACATCATAGGTTCAAGGCAAATCCCAAAGGGGGAAATCGCCCCCAAAAGCTGGGAGAAAGGACAAGAACAAGAGGTTGCTGATTCACAGCCAAAATGCTGACATTTCTCAGCTTTGTGATGCCTTATGTGGATTATAGCTGTTGGGCAGCTGCTTACAGGACCACACAGGGACAGTATGGAATACTCATCACCCCAACTAGTGGTAATCATGGCTTTGTGCCACAGCTGCCCTTAAGAAAGTGCTTCAAACAGCCATTGGTCAATGTGACTGAATGGCATGCTGGGAGTGTGGGCCAGCCATCTTTCATGCCAGGGCACTGCAGACTCTCCAATGCCCCTGCTTGACCTGCTCAGGAAAGTTGTCCATTGAATCTATCACTTTGGATCCAGATGGTAAATCTTGTGCAATGTGGTCCTAACAACCAGGAGAACAACTCAGAAGTTGCCTGAAGTTTTTGGCATGCAAATGGAAGCCAGCAAACCTGAGACAAAGGATGGGAGTTGAAGTTAGTTAGGCTGGCTATGAGCCATCAGGCCCTATCCTCCCTATTCTTAGAGACCTGGATTCAGCTGCACAGGGACAAACATGTTCTGCCACACAGAGTGTCATTCCAGCACACCTCTGGTGAAGTGGGGGAGTCCTTTTGGGCTGCATGCTAGCAGCTAAACTATGTGCTGATCTCCACAGTGATATAGGCCATGGTCTTTCCTAATCTTGGGTCAAGTTGATTCCATGTGCTGATACGACTGTCCAATATAACTTTTGCCCATCCATGTTATTTTCCTCTCTTTGTTTTCACCAACTAAATCTCCAGGGGTATTTTCTTATTCACTTTGGTCATGATAGTGTTCCTCCTCCAGCTCTAGAATACTAAAGTCCAGCATCCTATGTGGTAAACTGAGTCCTGAAATAGTCATATGTACTAATTACCAGAGACAGAGGGAATGTCATGAGGGGCAGGGCCAGAAGGAAGCTGCAAGCAGGCAGAGTCAGGTTCCCAGGGCCCAGCCATGCTGCCACCATGGGCAATGAGACTTGCAGCCTAAACCTGCCACCGCAATCTTGGACTCTCCAGTGCCCGGTCCTATGCCTGACTCAAGAAACATGCCCAGCAGATCTTAACCAAAAAGGAAGGTTTTTTCTGAGTTGTTTAATCTTATTCATCTCTTAATACATCGGTTTTTGTTTGTTTGTTTGTTTGTTTGTTTTTTCTAAAGCGGGAGGACATCTGCTATGGCCTGAATGTATCTTTCAGAAGTTCATGTGCCGGTGACTTAGTCCTCAAATTGATGTAATTACAGAGCAATTTGGACTTCAGGCTTAAACTTGTTTTCCCTACTGATCGTTCAGGTCCTCCTGTTGACTGTTACCCCAACTACCCACTTTGGAAAAAGTTGTGCATTTCTAAGCTAAATTTCCCTTCATTGTGAAGACCAAGTAGAATCGTTATTCTTATCTCTTTCCCAGAAATAAAAACTTGCAAATAAAAAAGTGAGCTGAAAGCTTATTGAAAGCAGCTGTCAGTGGATTCTGAAGCAATGTTCTGAATTAGGAGAAAACAAGCAAATGCACTTTGCCATTTTACACCCGTAAGGAATAATACTCCTTTCCATAAGGAGTATTCTTTTGTATCCACTCAACACTGAAGCCTGCTGTATCTCACGGCCATTGTTGATCAGATCAGAAAGTAAAGGAAAAACAGAGATGTAACCATTACATGCAAACTAGCTGAGTAGATAATCCAGCATTAGTTCTCAGAGGGGGGGGAAACCTGTATGTGTTCTATATAAAAGCAAATAGTATGTTCCTGAGGAAAGGTATTTATTTCTATTCTGCATGAAAATAGAATTTTATTGAAGAAACAAGAATAGAGAATGAGCCATAACAGTAAAATACCTATTCCATAAGAATGAATTGATGTAAGATTTGAATTGATATAATTCAATGTGGGTTACTTTGGAATAACCCAGCTGAGCTGGATCTAAAAGAACCTGAAGCTCTTCAATCCTTTAGCAAAGAGGATGAGGAAGGTTGGGTCACCAACCATCAGCTTAAGAAGGTTTCTGAAAAGGGAAGAAGTGAGAAAATGAAGCAGATCCCCTTTAAGGACTACCTCAAATATTAATTGAAGCAGTTAATACATTCTTTAAAGTCTAAAGCGCCTAAGTCTGTGAAGTGGAATGTTCATTACTATTTGGAATTTATTTAATGCTCAATTTGACAAATTAATATATTTATTATGATAGAATTTTCAAAATCAATATTTCTTGAGACTTTAAACACAGATTATAAATTTTATTGATTATACATTCAAAAACATTTTAAACGATCACAACAAATTAAGCAAGCCATACTCAATTCAATAGTTCAAAAAGAATATAAGGAGACTGGAGTCATGGCTCAGTGGTAAAGTGCTTTCCTGGCATGTGTGAGGCCCTGGGTTCAATCCTCAGTACCACATATAAATAAATAAAAGATCCATTGATAACTAAAAAATAATTTTAAAAAAAGAATATAAATAAAATGACTACAAAATATATTTCTTCACTTATATTCAAGACTATTTCAAACTATGGATTTTGTTTCTTTACTACTTTTGAACTGTGTTTAATTAATTCTTTTTATGTATACATGACAGTAGAATATATTTTAACGTATTATGCATACATGGAGTATATAGCCTACTCTAATTAGGATCCCGGTCTTGTGGATGCACAAGATGGTGAGATTCGTTGTGGTTTATTTGTGTATGAACATAGGAAAGATATGTCAGATTCATTCCACTGTCTTTCCTATTTCTATCCCCCTCCCTTCCCTTCTTTCCCCTTTTTCTACTCCACTGAACTTCTGTTCTTCCCCTACTCCTCCCCTTGTTGGGGAAATGTATGGTTTTTTTGTTTTGGTTTTGGTACCGTAGATTTAACCCAAAGGATCACTCCCTTGTTTTTGTTTTGTTTTGTTTTGTTTTGTTTTGTTTTGTTTTGTTTTGTTTTGTTTTGTTTTGTTTTAAAACAGGGCCTCACTAAGTTGCTTAGGTCCTCGATAAATTGCTGAGGCTGGCCTTGAACTTGCAATCCTGCTGCCTCAACCTCTGTGTCCCTGGGATTACAAGCATGTGCCACCATACCCAGCTTGAACTGTTTTTTAATTAAGTAATTAATTTATTTTTTTAATTTTAATTTGTTATATATGACAGCAGAATGCATTATAATTCATATTATACATACAGAGCACAATTTTTCATATCACTGGTTGTTCACAAAGTAGAGTCACATCATTCGTGTCTTCATACATGTACTGAGGGTAATGATGACCATCTCATTCCACCGTCTTTCCTACCCCCATGTCCCCTCCCTTCCCCTCCCTGCCCTTTTCCCTTTGCCCTATCTAGAGTTCATCTAATCCTCCCATGCCCCCCACCCCCTGCAGCACATTATGAATCAGCATCCTTCAATCAGAGAAAACATTTGGCATTTAGTTTTGTGGGATTGGCTAACTTCACTTAGCATTATATTCTCCAACTCCATCCATTTACAACAAATGCCATGATTTTATTCTCTTTTAATGTTGAATAAAATTCCATTGTGTATATATACCACATTTTCTTTATCCATTCATCTACTGAAGGGCATCTAGGTTGGTTCCACAGTTTAGCTATTGTGAATTGTGCTGCTATAAACATTAATGTGGCTGTGTCCCTGTAGTATGCTGTTTTTAAGTCCTTTGGGTATAGACGGAGGAGTAGGATAGTTGGGTCAAATGGTGGTTCCATTCCCAGTTTTCCAAGAATTATTGAACTGTTTTTGTGTGTTCCTAGGGTTGTTGATGTTTTCCCAGGGGTTAGATGGTAATATTTAGATTTCTTCCTGGAAAGGCAATACTCTTAACAGATCTCAGAGAAAGTTCTTTCTCAGGCCAAATGCTGTTTGTGGAGCTGAGATACTGGCTACTAGACATGATTTCTTCTCCTAAGGACACTCAAACCAGATTTACAAATCATTAACCTGTATTTCCTTTTAATAATTAAATGTCATAAAGGCCATTTTGTGGTGGTAAGAACACAACATCAGATACACCCTCTTAAAAAATTTCAAGTGAGCAATAGACTATTGTCAATTATAAACACAATGCTGTACAGCAGATCTCTAGGATTTACTTATCTTAAATAACTGAAACTTTATGCCTGTTGAATAGCAGAGGAAACAGGGAGCTACTCTTCAGAAAGATATTTTAATTCTAGACCTTCTACTTAGGTTTGGTTTTTGTTTGTCTGCCCTACTCCCAACTGTAGTGGGTTGAACAGTGTCTCCCCTCCCCAAAAATATGCCCATGCACTAGCTCCTGGGACCTATGAATATGACCTTATTTGGGGAAAGACTCTTTGTGATTTTAATTAAATTAAAGATAGTTAATTGAAGAGATAGTATTCTGAGTTATTTGGCTGGGCCCTAAATGCAGTGACAAGTGTTCTTATAAGAACTCTCAAGGGAAAATTGGCAAAAAAAAAAAAAAAAAAAAAAAAAAAAAAATTAAATCAAGAGGAGACAAAGGGACCATACCATACCACAGAGTCAGAGACCAGGGAACACTTCAAGGACCATTTGCAATGGCCAGAAGGGATT
This sequence comes from Tamias sibiricus, assembly GCA_025594165.1. Lineage (NCBI taxonomy): Eukaryota > Metazoa > Chordata > Mammalia > Rodentia > Sciuridae > Tamias > Tamias sibiricus. Next base: position 14,961,170 of record CM046670.1, on the reverse strand, counting down.
TGGAATTCTTCCTTAGAGTGTGCAAAGGAGGAATACCCTAGTAACACCTAGATTCCAAGAATTGTAGAGAAGAAATTTGTGTTGTTCTGTGCCATTAAGTTTATGGAAAATAGCTACAGCAGCCATGAGAAGCTAATAAACCCCGAAAAACACTTCAGACATTAGCTGGCTTTTGTTACATAGTCCAGTCCTTTGGGATGTATTGCTATCTATAGTCATACACATTATTTAAAGCAGATATATGTATGTGTATATATACATATCATCAGTATGATATTATAATTAGTAGGGTCATAGATCAGTTCTTCTTTTTAAGACATTTAATTAAGTCATCCTTTTGAAATGTATTTGTGGGTGATCACAAGTTAGCTGATCCTTCAACAAGTTAGCCTGTTTGAAGCTACAGTGTTTAATTTTCTTGGATTTGGTGGCCAGTTTATAGTTCTTTATGTTTATTACCTCTAAAGTACATGGATAAAGCAAGCACATGTTTGTTCTTTACAAATAGGCAGCATTAATAAAAGAAAACACACACTTGAATACCACCCACTTACTAACATCTATAAAATTAATGAAAACCATTTCAATTTATTTGTCTGTCTTTTGTGGTATAGCCACCTGTTTCCGTATTATACTTAATGACTTTTCTGATATCTACAATGAATCCATGGCCATTAAGTCTCACCCCGTTCCTCCTCACCTTAACCATAATTACAGTGGAGGTTCAAAGGACCACAACTTGGCCAGTGGGTGACCCTGTAAGTTGTTCCCTTTGACCTTTCAGCACAGCCCCTTGCTTTTGATTTTTTTTTCAGATCATTCTGATTTTGTCCTGCTACAGACATGGGATCAGCAACCCTGTAAGGATTCCTGATTCCTTTTGTGAAGAATAATAGTTTAAAGTCCAGGCAGTGGAGGAATGGGTGGCGGAAAGAGTCCTCCCCTTACTTTGAGGTGATACTTAATAAAGACAGAGCTGGGAAACACGTCTTGTCCTAGGCCCAGGTGCATACTGAGCTTTCTAAGAGTTGTGGACTTTTGCCATCTGGTCCCTCCTGCATCCATTCTCTGCCCTCTCTGCTCTGCTCAGTGCCCCAGGAGGCTGACCACTAGAGCAGTCATCCCCAGGACCCCTGACCCTCGAGCTTCCAGCTAGACTTTACGCGTGGGGAGGAACCAAGAGGGAAGTCAGTGTGCCTTTCTCTATTCACCAACTTCTTCATGCCACCTCATTTTTACTGCTCCCCTTAGATGGCCCCTTTTCCATACACTCAGTCAGAGCCCCTCTTCCTCTTGCCCTTCAGGTCCTGGGGTGGAAACAGCTTCCTGTTGGTGAGAGCCTCTCCCCACCCTTTGTTGCTTCCCTTAGCCCTTCCCACTCCTTCCTGATTTCATTAAACCTTCCCGATGGATTTTCTTCTATCAACTGCTAAAAGTTAACTCCTACCTTGACAGAAGCCATGTTTTTCATTCTTTGTTCCATGGTGAGGCTTAAAATTTCTTCAAAGAAATGTTACTTTTAGCATTTAGTTAGCCCAAGGAAACAAAGAGAACAAATTGGGCCAATTAGGGACAAACTAAATTGGCACCATGGAAACCAATTTCTCTAAGACCAGTTGGACCCAAGGGTCTCTTGCACATCCTGAAAAAGCAGTTCTCTCCTCTTTTATTATGTATAATAAAAGGGCTTTATTATATACAATAAAAGAAAGGGGACTTCCTGTCAGTTCCTGTTCTGGCTGTCTTTCAAATGATCAAACTGATCAGTGACCCAGATAGCAGCGATATCTAAAAACATGGGAAGAGTGGGAATCAACATTTTCTCTTTCCACTGAAACCGGGAGCTAGATTTTTAAAAATAAACTTCATTTTTAGAAGTTTTAGATTTATAGAAAATTGTGAAGATGGTGTGCCCCATGCCCAATTTCCTTATCATTAAACATTATATATTAAGAGGGTACATTTGTTAAAATTAATCAACATGACACAGGATTACTAATGAAAGACCATAATTTATTCCGATTTCCTTAGTTTTTATCTAATATCCTTTCACTGTCCGAGGCCTCCATCCAGGAGAACACATGACATTTAGTCATTATGTCTCCTTAGGCTCCTCTCAGCTGACACAATTTCTAGAACTTTCCTTGTTATGATGAACTTGAGAGTTTTGAGGAACAAAATTGGGGGGATTTGTCTGACGTTTTGTTCCTGATTAGACAGGGGTTATAGCTTTTGGGAAAAAACACCACAGGGGTAGTGTCCTTTTCATCCCATTATATCAAGGTTCAGACTATCAACATAGCTTACAGCAGCTGATGTTGACCTTGACCATCTGACTGAAGCAGTTTTTCAGAACAAGGTCAGGATGTGTAGCCCACACTAAGGAGTAGGAGTGATGCTCTGGCTCCTTGAATGCAGAGCATTTACATAAACTGTTGGAATTCTTTTGCATAGGAGATTTCTCTCTTCTCCCCATTTGTTTATTTATCCAATTTTTTATTTATGTTAGTTTGAACTCATGCGTCCTTTAGTTATAAGCCAGTGCTATTTTATTTTGTTGCTCAAATTGTTCCAGCATTGGCCATTGGAAGTCCTGACAGCTGGCTTCTGAGTTCCTCTGACATACATCCATCTTCCCCTCCCCACCCCTGCCCACAAACACCTTTTTTTTGAACACTTTCTTCTTTTCTGACACTACAAAATGTCACCATGCTTCAGGCTTATCTTATATATTTCTGGCTTCAGTCTTAGAATCAATCATCTCTAAAATCAGCCATCTTTCCAAGGCAGACACTGTATTTTATAAAGTAATATTTAACATGGATAAACTTGAATTACTCTGTTTCAAAAATTAATTCTCAAACCTTAGGGTGTGGAAGAGAAAGACTGAAGATGCAAGAAACAGTCCTGTGACCAGAGCTGGAGTTACTGCTTTTTTTCTATTTTTCCCAGTTTCAAAAATATCTTTTTCAAAATGTCTCTATTGTTAAATTGGAAGTGATAAAAGTGAAAGAGGAGCTGTAGTACTAACGAGAAGAAAGATTTTAAAGGCAAAAACAGAGACATGAATAACAGCAGATCCAAGGATGAGAATACAATCTGAAAGGATTTTTTGGAAAGATGACACGTGGGACAATACTTAAATTTTGGTTCAGTATTCTGGTTTTATCAATACACTGTGTTCTTTTTAAAATTTTTTTTTGCTTTATTTTTAAAAGATTTTTATACTATGCTCTCTAACAGAATAAAATAATTTTAAAATCAACTTAAATTTGTCTTCATTTTTATTAATATGTGATAATTGTTCACATTGATGGGGCTCAGTGTGCATTAATCAAATGATCAAATCAGGGTAGTCAGAAATTCCCTCTACTTTTCATTTCTTTGTGCTTGAAGTCTTTGAGCTCTTCTCTCCTAGACCTTCATAAAAATGTATAGCTGTATTTGGGTTCCCATTTTCCCCTTTTTTCACTCTCTCCCTTTTCAGCCTCTGGTAATTGCTATTCTACATTCAGATTGACTATTTTAGCTTCCACATATGAGAAAGGACACAGGCACCTGTCTCTCTGTGTCTAGTTTATAGCACTTCACTCCATGGCCTCCAGTTCCACCCATTTTGCTACAAATAATAGGATTGCATTTGAAGCCAGTAATTGGTAACTAGGAACTAGAGGTTTGCTTTTCTCAAGACAGTTGATTTAAAGTCTTTGCTAGTAATTCCAAGTCTGGATTTCCTCAGTGACGATTACTGTTCATTTCTTTTTTATTTTTCCTATAAATGGGCTATGTCTTATTTCTTCACATGCCTCACAGATGTTTGGTTAAAAAGTGAACATTTTGAAGATTATGGTTGCTAAGAATGAATTGTCTTCCTCCTCCCCCACAGGGGAAAAAAAAAAAATGTTGAAGCCTGAACCCCCAGTGTGGCAGTATTTAGAGACAGACCACAGAAGAATGCCCTAATTAAGGTAAACTGAGGTCCTAAGTGTTGGGCCTTGATCCAATAGGATTAGTGTCCTTTAAGAAAAGACAAAAGAGAGCTCATTCACTCTCTTTCTGTCTTGTTGGGAACCAGCAAGAAGGCAGCCATCTGCAAACCAGGAAGACGGCCCTCACCAGGCAATGAACTGGCTAGCAGCTTTACCTCGGACTTGCCTGCCTTCAGTACCATGAAAAAATAAACTTCCATTGTTTAATCAAAATCAGTCTGTGGTATTTGGTTATGAAGGCCTGAGCTGACTGATAGAATAATGGGGAAACTCTGGTTATCATCTCCACCCGCCTCCTCCCAGGGTTTGTCATTATTTCTTGTGGGTTATAGTGGTATATTTGATGACTATTCTAGACTATTTTTGTAAAGACTTTTTTTTTTTTTTTTTTTTGTCATATATGAACTCTCAAATCTTTGTTCCTTCAGCTTAGTTTTCATTCAGTGGTTTTACAGAAAATTCCAACCAAAGTAAAAGAGAAAGAGGTGTGGGGAGAAAGGAAGGGAGGGAGGAGGTGTGAAAAAGAAAAGGGAGGCAGGGGGAGGAGAAAAGAGAGAAGGAGAGGATTAGGGAGGGAAGAAGAAATGTGAGAAATGAAGAGGAGGAAAGAGGAGAGGAGACAGATTTGGGGGAAATAAAAGAATCTCCCAGTCTGAAGATTGGCTCTGGATTTGGGGCACTCCGATGTTTAGGTCAGCAAATTTCTGCAGGGTCTTATCCTTGCCCTCCTTCCTGTGCTAAACCTAAACATCAGCAAAAGATGAAGTCTTAGGCTCTTATTGGGTCTTTTCTAAATATGTATCTTGTCCTAGACGTGAACATAGCCTTAAGATTCCTGGTATACATGGAGCTTTTCAAAATCTTTATTTCCCTAAGAATCTCACTCACCAACTTTTTCTTCCAGACATTTCTTATGTTCTTTGTAGCACCAGGCAGCTGCAGCTTTTCATTTTGTGTTTGTCTTTGAGGAATGTCTTTCTGTAGCCACTTCTCTGTTCTGAGAGAGCGCCAACAGGTGCCACAAACGCAAGTCCTTGACATGCTTTGGTTCCTCAGAACACCCAGACAGGTCTACAGGCAAACAGGCATACACCATTGCTTGGGATCAAGGTCCACTCCTCTCTTCCTGGAGTCGGGAATCCACCCTGTGCAACTGCACTGACATCTCCGACCCACCACGCTGCCAAGCTGGGGAGAGGGGATCAGACGGTGACAAGTTGAAGTGCCACAAGGCGCTCTCACTGTGTGTCAATTCCTTCTCCTAAGTGTTTGCTTGATTCCTCTTGACCTTTAACTACTTCTAGAGTGCTGATAAAGTTTATTCTGCAGTTTGCCAGCTTCTTCAGTGTTTGTGAAAAGTGATGAGCTTCAGAGTTTCCCATTTCACCCCATTCACCAAAGCCACTCCTCTTCCGCAGACCTGCAGTTTGCGGGGAAGAATTCAAAGGAACAACCTTCTTACCACATCTTTGATCCTTACAGCAAGACTGAAGCAACCTTTTGCTAAAATCAATGTGTAAACATTCTGATAGGAGGACAGGGCCAAATCTAAGGGATTTGCTGAAAAGTCTTGAGTATCGCTGGTTTGAGGGGCACTGCTATTTGACTCCATGAATCCAAGGATGAGCTTGTGCTGGTCATCAAGAGGTGAGCACCAGAAGGTTTCACATCTTAATGTCCATCGATAATTGGCATTTATTAAGTACTTTGTATGTGCCCAAATCCTCCATCAATATTTTATGCTGTTTATTCCACTTAATCCTTTTGAGATGGGTACTTAATGCTTCACAACAAATAAACTGAGACTTGGCTAGGTTAAATAACTTACCTAAAGCCATACAGTGAGTACATAGTAAAGCCAGGATTTAACTCAGACATGCTGACTCAGTAACTTTCTTAGGAATTAATAAGTCCATAAGTATTAACACTCCTTTCTCAAGTAAGAGACTTGATGAACTACAGCACCTGCCTCTAAGGACTCGGCAGGAGGGTGGGGAAGCCTGAGCTGTGATTACAGCTCTGCTGGAGATCTGGTAATCAGCAGCCTCCCTTGTTCTTCTGCTAATGCCTGAGATGCAACCCACCTCCATTAGCTTTCCCCAAACTGCAGTCACAGCAGGGACCAAACAGAGCCCAGCCCTTTGAGGTCACTCTCCTCCCCATCTAAATCTCCACCCCAGTGTAGGAAGGGCAGCACAGAGAAAAAGAAAAAGGAGCAGGACCTCACCCCCCACAAACAGACTCTCCAACAGACACTATTTTTCTAGCCATTCATCACCAAAAGCTTTCAAATGTTCCTTGGTTAAAATATGCAAGAAATTAGCACCTCTATCTTTTATGTTTTGTATATATAATAACATTTCTGCAACCTATCCTAAGTGACAGGTATAAAGATTTGTGTGTAGGAAGTTCATCAAAACAATATTCATAATGGTAAGTAATTACACACAGATTAAATAGCCAACAGTCAGGACATGGTAGAGCGTGTGAGTGTGTGTGTGTGTGTGTGACTTGTAAGCTCCGTGACAGCAAGAGATCCTATCACTTACTCTTTCTCCAGTACCTATCATAGTGCCTATCACAAAGAAATAGTTCAATAAATTGGCATTGAAAGGCCAGTGAACATAATGGAATACTTTGCAGTCTTTAAAGTTTAAAAAGGGAGTAGATAATTTTTCAAGATATAATGATAAACCCAAAAATATACAGATTTTCAGTACAATTGAAGTTCGTTTTTTTAAAAATAAGTTGGATAGAAAAGGCACCTAGGAGAAAATGAACTAAATATAAACACTGACAATTTCCAAGTGGTGAGGTTACAGATGCCTTCTGTTTGTTTGTTTTTTTCTTTGTTTTTAATTTCTAGATTTTAAAGTTAGACTAAATGAGGCAAGTGTGGTGAAATGCACCTGTAACCCCAACTTCTCAGGAGGCTGAGGCAGGAGGATTGTAAGTTTGAGGCTAACCAGGGCAACTCAGTGAGACCCTGTCTTAAAGTAAAAGAAAATAGGACTGTGAATGTAGCTCAGTGGTAGAGCAATTCTCTAGCATGCACAAGGCCCTGGGTCCAATCCCAGAATTGCAAAAATAAATATAGATAGATAGATGATAGAATGACTACTTTTAAAAAGAAAGTATGTAAAAACATTGTTTTTTGATGATCTGCCATCAGCTTCTACATTTTATTTCCAGGTGAAGTGGTTCTAAAGCATGTAACAGGAGTCACTTAGCAACACAAGCAGAGTACTTTGTTCAAAAAATAGATTCTTAATTGTTATTTATTGACTTTTTAAAAACTTACTACCCATCAGTGGTTACCGAAAGCAAATGAAAGAGAAAGCATAAGAAATGAAGACAGACAGACCTCAATGCATCAGCGGTGCTTTATTAAAAAGCAGAGGGGCACATTTTCAAGAGGAAAATGGCTACTGGTTACAATAATAGTCTTAGTTTTGTAGGGTTCGGTGAGACCAAATCACAGCAGAATGTGTCAGCTGGGCAGTCAGGGGAACAGTTGTAGATATGGGAAACAGTGAAAGTCCAGAGCCCTTTGTTTTCCGTCTCTCCCTGTCCTCCTTTCTACCTGGGGGTTCCATACCCTTCCATTACCTATAGAAAAAGGGAGAAAATAAAGGAGAAAGAACAGAAAACAGCTACATTTCTTTGAGTGTATTTTGCTTGCTTAGAGCTGGCTTCAGAACCATATAATTATTTTACATTATTTATTAAACAAATTAAATTCATTTTCAAAAGCAATCCCTAAAATAAAAAGTAAATAAAACTAACAAATCTGGTAATCTAATTGTCAGCATAATCACTCAGAAGAATTGTAAATTACTCTGAAATACAACAACTTGGCTATATATCCACAATAGGATATTCCTGGAAGATAAAAAGAATAAAAACCTGCAAAACTCTAAATGCATTTTCGTGATGGTGGTGGTAGTAGTAGCACTTGTGTTATGTGCTTTGTAGGACGAGTCAAGTAAGTATTTAGGTTGGTGTTGACTGAGAGTTTTCAGCATGCATGTCAAGATTAAAGATGGTAGGTGAAAACCCTGGATCTAGAGTCTGAATTGGGAACATCATATCAATCCCTGACATTTCTTTTTAAACATCATGCATTTTTTAGTTTTGTACTCTGAAAAGGCCCATAAACAAAGACCCACCCAATAGTGATGAAATCTCAGAATATATACTTCAAATAATATTTCTGTCTATGAAAAGCAGGACCCATTGAGAAATGACTGATTCCCAAGTCCAAGTGAAGCCCAGGACATCTGTCAAACCAGAAAGCAAGGGAACTTTCTAAACTATTCGTGTCTTGCCAAAAAAGATTCATGAACTGATTTGAAAAGGCTCCCACTGGCCAAAACTGGAACAATTTGAACATCAACAAAGATAACAACTGCAATGGATTGAATTACAGTAACTATTTAACCCAGTGTTAATAATGACACTTAAAAAGAAAAAGGAAAATACTTCAACTCATTAACCAGCCTTGGATATATGCTAGAGAGCCAACTCATTATTTTATAACTGGTCATTAAAAAGCAGGGAGAGAGAGTGAAGCAATTATCAGAACTTCCTTATAAGATCCACACATCAGAGCATTCAAATAGTTGACAAGGAGCACGTTTATTTCTTGATTACCCCAGCCTTAAATGAAGGAAATGAGATAGAACATTACATTTTGCAACACTGATGAATTAATGGGTCTAGGCTAGGATTATCAATTATTGATAAACGTCACAAAAGAGAGACAGGGAGGATAGACATTGTGTGCTTCCTAATGGAAAGCTACCATTGTGAAATAGTCCAGTCCAAAAAAAGAAAGAAAAAAAAAGTCAAATTTGCATCTGCTTAAATTTCTAAACAAAACTTTGAAAAGACAAAATAGCCAATCAGGAAAATTTGGAAACAGGTTGACTATATGATGATATTGAGGAATTCTTGCTAATTTTTTGTGAGACAATGGTCTTACAGTTTTTTTTAATGGAATACTTTCATATATATTTTAAAAATCCAAAACAAAAGGTCCAAAACTTGTCACCATTGCCTCCACTGTCTGCTTAAAGTCACACAGATTGTCACTTATGAGGCTCAGACTGAAACCCTGTGGATTTAGGCACAAATTGGCATGTCACCCCAAAGATATGAAAATTACCCTTAATCTACAAACCTACTTTTCAAAGCAGTTTTTCATGCGTTCTTCAGCTGTGGAAACCCATAGTTCTCAGTCCCCATTGTCATCAAAGTATTCCCTACATGTCCCTACTTTGCTTTGATATCTGCGATAAAGATTGAAATGCACATAAATGTTAATCTTATGTTAGAGTGCTTTCATCTCATACATCATACCTGTCAGTTCACTTCACTGAGCAACTTTGAACTGAGATGTCTGGCACAAGGACAGGGAATTTAAATTTTTTTCTTGACTTTTCTAGTCAGCCTGAATTGATCAGAAAGCCCTTTGGGTGTGCAGGGAATCAAAATAATAACACTTTTTAATGGCACTTATAGTACTTGAAATCTAGCAAGTAGAAGACCCAGTTTGGATCAAGCATGAAGGTCATCCAGTTTCCTGGTGACTGTGACTCGGAACACACAGAAGATGTGTAACTGTGGTCCACTTTATGCTTTGAATTAGCCCTTACTGCTCTGCCACTGCGACTTATTTTTCAAAGGACATGCTTCTTTCTCTTCCTTTCTACCTGATCCTCCCTAATCTCAGGGGAAACAGGGTTATCTTTCTTCCCCATCCTAAGCAGAGTCATGTGTCCTTGAGCACACACCTGTTCACAGGAACCAAGGAATTCAGACTTGGGGATGGCACCAGAAAATCTCAGAAATGACTATCTCCCAAATTAACAACTCCAGACAGAAAACAATGAAATGCAGCCTTTGATTCACATCTTTAAAAATCCTCTATTCCCCCTGATGGGCAGAATCACAGCCTCTGGGACAGGACTGTGTTTCTCCTTTGCTAGCAAATCAATAAAAGTTCATTTTTCCTTTTCTCAGAACCATGTCCTTGTTATTGGATTGGCATTGGGGACAAGGACCAAGCTTTCGGTAACAAACTGGTCCCCAAAATCTGTGTGTTGTTCTGGTACTACACAGCTTTTTTCCCCCATACACATGTGACTTGACTTATGATGGGGTTACTTCTAGAGAAGTCCAGCAGAGTTCAAAAATATCTTAAGTTAAAAATGCATTTAACACACATAAGCTACCAAACATCACACCTTAGCCTAGCCTACCTTAAATGTGCTCATAACCCTTGCATTAGTCTACAGTTGGGGAAAACTATCTAATACAAAGTCTGTTTTGTTAGAACTTGTTGAATATCTTGTGTAATTTGTTTGGTTCCAGGTACTCCACATGGATACCAAAATCCACAGATACTCACATCTTTATATAAAATGTATATGACCTATGCACATCCTCTCTTACACTTTAAATCACTAGATGATTTATCATACCTCATACAATGTAAATGCAATGTAAATATTTGTTGTATTGTACTGTTAGAAAATAATGGCCAAAAAAGTCTGTATATGATCAATACAGAAGGAATTTTATTTCTGAACAGAATCCATTAATAAAAATCCCACAAATATGAAAGACTGACTGGTTTAAACTAAAAAATTAAATTGTGTGTGTATGTTTGTGCATGTGTACATGAACGTATGTGTCAAGACATTAATATGAGCCAGCTTGGGTCACACAAAAGAAGCCAGACTGCACAATGATAAGAGAAATCTGCACCAAAAATAGAAGAAAATAATATTATGTGCTAAAGGTTTCAGTAGATCTTTAACATGAAAGCCCTAGGAATTGATGTCAGAATCTCACTATCCACCACTTGTATTTGTTGTGTATATTTACAGTTAGATTATATAGTACACTGTGTATGGTATTTTTACTATCCATTGGTCTCAGATAATTGTGTTGTTCTCATGAAATGTTTCAATGTGTGTTGTAGTTGAATATTTAGAACAAAGCAGAACCCTTAAAGTACCTTATAATCTCTTTAATCTCTAGAAAAGGATCCACCTCTTCAGACCCCTTGGCTCCAGGTCTGGGAGTTAGGGTGTGGATTTTTACCACTACCCTGTCCAACAAACATAGCAGTTTGAGCCCCAGCCAGAACAATTCCTTTGGGGAGCCACATCAATAGCCTGTCTTAAAGAATGCTGTCTCTGCCAGGAAGCTTAAGTCTGATGGGAATGTCTACAGTCCACCACGCTCATTCAACTCTTATATGCATTTATTAATTAAAAGCAAATTGGCACTAGAATATGCAAATGCATTTATTCTCCCTCCTCGGAGTTCAAAAACAGAGGAAACAAAGAACAGAAAAATCTTAAAACAAATACAAAGTGTCCCCCATTATTTTAGCATCTGATGTCCTTATAAGACATTATAAGCCAATGTGATTCTAGATGCTTTTTATTTTTTTCTCCAAACACCTTTATCTAATCTGAAATTCTACAGTGATGCTTTGAAATCTAGGGCTATTTGCCTATATTTTATTGGGCACATAGTAGGTTCTTTCCATTGGTTTTCTTCTACTATATAAAGGTTTGGGGGGGTTGTATTGTTTCATTGGGGGAGGGGCTGTTTCCTTCCTTTATACTATCTTCTTTTCTGAAAAGTCTATTAGATCTACTGTATTAATCTTCTTACATCTTACTTATCTTTCAAATTTTGTATCTTTTTAGCTTTTGGTTTGAGAGATTCTGAAGTTTTACCTTCCAGGCTTCTACTGAATTTGGTTGTATGAACCATCATGCTTTTAAAAGCTCTTTCTTCCCACAGCATCCAATTCCTACCAAATGGATGTCATGTCTTGATATTTCCCTCACTTGCTAATTAGTTCTTTAAGTCTTGTTGGATTTTTGCTTTTCTCTTTCATTTTACAGACCTTTCTCATGGCTGATAACACTTGTTGTCTGTTCAGATGTAAGAACACCCAACAAAAAGGCTAGTGGGAGTGCAGGAGAGGGCAAGCAAAGTGCACTGACCAGCAGGCCTTGCTTGGGTGTGCAGGTGCCAGGCTCAGGCCACAAGGACCCAGAACACAGAAATAGTTAATGTCTTCGACTGCTAGTCCTACGGGAGTGGCCCTAGCTCTCCTCAAAGAGTGAATTTAATTTCTTTAAAAGAAAAAATATCTGACTCTTTTGTTTTCCCTTTGTTTTGCTTTTTTATCTCCAAAGTGATAAATAACATTTCCTGTGCTAACTCATTGGTTGATGGCTGGCATTCCCCAGGTATCTTCAGGATGGGGTTATCTATTGGAAAGGTCAAGGCAGGATTAGAAGGTGAGGAATTTTTTATTCCAGCTCCCACTTTCTGGGGTGGGGAGAGAGGCTGAAAATTGAGCTGGTGGCCAATGGCCAACAATTTAATCAATCACACTTCCATAATGAAGTCTCTGGGAGCTTCCACATAGCTGAATATCAGGGCCTCCAGAAGGTGATGAGTTCCTGGGGAGGGTAGGAAGCTCCATGGCCTTTCCCATTGCCTGGCCATATGCCTCTCCTCCATATGTACCTTTTGTAATATCCTTAAATATAGCTCTACTGTTTCTGTGTGTCCTGTGAGTCAATCTAGCAAATAAATCGAACTGATGGAGGGGATTGTAGGAATCCCAGTATATAGCTCTTCCTCAGAAGTTCTGGAAGCACAGAGTTGAAACTGGCATCTGAAGTGGGCATTAGACTTGGGAACTGAAACCTCAACCTATGGGATCTGATGCTACCTCCACATTGATAGTGTCCTCCACATAGATAGTTAATTGAATTAAACTGAATTGAATTTACTGATCTGCTTTTAGTAAAGCACAAAAAAAGAACCGGTTTAAAGAACAAATATTTTATGTTTTATTAAGATAATTTCCTGTGATTTATATTGATTTTAGGGTTTTTTTAATTGCTTAAAAGAACATTGTCTTGGGCTGGGCTTGTGGCTCAGTGGTGTAACGCTTGTCTTGCATGTGTGAGGCACTGGGTTCAATCCTCAGCACCACATAAATAAATAAAATAAAGTATTGTGCCCATCTACAACTAAAAAAAAAAAAAAGTCTTTTAAAAAAAGAAAATTATCTTACAGGATTTAAGATTTATTCAAATTCTCATTTGTTCTAAAGTCTCCTTTTTGGTTTGTAACTCTAGTCAAATGAACTACTATTTTATAATGATGTCATACTGTTTTGGAGCAAGGCCATTCCTAGAGCTGAAATGATCATGGAGGTCCTCAATCCCCCATTCTTTGTGATCATGCCAAAAGGATTACATACAAGTTGCTCAGAATAGAAAGCATGAATTTATTAGAAGGGATAGAAAAATGGAAAAGGGGGACTCTCTGTAAGCTGCCTGGTACCGAAAACCGGGAGGAAAACTCTCGGAGGCAGAGTAAAGCTTTTACTACTTTTACTTCTACTTTCTTAGAGAGGGAAAGAAAGATTTTTAGAGAGAAAGATTAAAGCGAGCTTTTCTTCTTGTCTTCTTAGCTTAGAGTCTTAGAAAGAAAGATAGAGCTTCTTCTTCTTCTTAGAGAGAAAGAAAGATAGAGCTTAGCTTAGAGAAAGATTAGAGCTTCTTTCTTCTCTCTTCTTTCTTCCTTCTTCTTTCTTCTGTCTTCTGTCTTCCTCGGGAGCCTCGGCCTAACTCTGACCAGTCATTACTTCTTCTATCTGGTTTCTCTTCTGTAACCACTCTGCCTACGTTCTGGCCGCTCTGATTCTTCTGACCGACCGAGTGACTGCCCGACTGACTGAATTCTCTGTTCTCCTAACTCAGACCGCTTTCACCCGGTTATATACCTTCAGCTTTGCGGGTGCCTACAGGTGCGTCACATACATATCAGGTGGAACTTATGGCTTCCAGCTAGCTGCAACAGCCCTTCCTAATTAGGGCTCCTTCAACTCTCTCAAGGGAGAGAGGGAACGAGTGGGCTCTCAGAAAGGAGAGGTATGGTATACCCTTCCTGCCCTCCTGTTTTATTGGGGATCCAGGGAAGTTTTCAGGCAGTCCTTCCCTGTTCTACCTCTGACTTTTTTTTTTAATATATTTACTTATTTTAGTTGTACACAATGCGTTTATTTTTACGTGGTGCTGAGGATTGAACCCGGGCCGCACACGTGCTAGACCAGCGCTCTACCGCTAAGCCACAACCCCAGCCCCTACCTCTGACTTTTTACTGACAGCAGGATTGCATCAGATTTTCAAGTCCCCACTCTGTACAGTCTCACCCCACGGAGGGGAGAGTTTACTATTATAATGACATGATAAAGATCCAAGGGAATTCTGAGTCACCTTGGCCCCTGCTAACTAGTTCTAATTGTAACTTGTTTTTACAGATTTTATGGTTGAGGGCTTTGCTTTTAGTTTTCTTTTCTGCATGAGTACTAGTGTTTTAGTCAGTTTTTCATCACTATAACAAAAATACTTGATCAGAACAACTTACAGAAGGGAAGGTTTATTTGAGGCTCCCACTTTCAGAGGATCAGCCCATGTATGGCTGACTCCATTGCTCTGGGCCCATGGTGGAGGAAAACTTCTCAGCTCAAGGCAATGTCAGAAAGCAGAGAGAGAGAAAGAGACAGACAGAGAGGGACAGAGCATAAGGAACCACAGGAAAGATAAACCCTTCCAGGGTATAACACAGTGACTTTGCCTCCTCCAGCCATGCCCAACCTACCTACTGTTACCACCCAGTCAGTCCATTCAAAAAAACTAGAATGGGTTGATTAGGTTTTTGTTCTCACAATCCAATCATTTGACCTCTGAATATTTCTGTATTAACATAGGATATTTGGGGGAACACCTCATATCCAAACCATAACACTGCACACCTGACTCTCAATAGCTCCACCTAATAATGTACAATGCAGTTAGTCCATCTCCAAGAGTCTCATAGTCTTAACAGTTTTATCATTGCCCAAAGGTCCAAGGTCTCCTCTGAAACTCAAGGCGAACTCTTGCCTGTAAGCCCCTGTAAAAATCAAAAAATCAAAAGCAAGTTTTATATATATGTATATATATTTTTTATATATATATATATACATATATAAAAAAGTTTTAGCCGGGCGCGGTGGCACACGCCTGTAATCCCAGCACTTTGGGAAGCTGAGGCAGGAGGATCGCGAGTTCAAAGCCAACCTCAGCAATGGAGAGGCACTTAGCAACTCAGTGAGACCCTGTCTCTAAATAAAATACAAAAAAGGGCTGGGGATGTGACCCAGTGGACGAGTGCCCCTGAGTTCAATCCCCGGTACCACAAAAAAAAAAAAAAAAGGTTTTATACACACACACACACACACACATATATATACATATACACATATGTATATATATATATATATATATATACACACACATATATATGTATACATATATATACATATACATATATATACATATACATATATATACATATACATATATACACATATATATATACATATATGTATGTATATATATATATGGGGGGAGAGAGAGAGAGAGAGAGAGAGAGAGATCCAATATACAGTGGCACAGAGGAAACACTCCCATTCCAAAAAAGAATAGGGCCATAGAAAGAAGGAATGAGACCAAAACAAGACTGAAATCCAGCTAGGCAAGGAGGTCCCATAATTCTACCCATCATTCCTCATACATTGATGTAAGATGTTATTTCCAAAGGACTTGGGCAGCCCTGACCCTTTGACCTTGCTGGTTGCAGTGCACATGGACTCTTTTTAGTTTGGCTTTCTCCATGTCAGCAGTTTTCTTGGGATACAGCTCATATTACTAGCATCTCTTAATTCTTGAGGTCTTCATTACAGTATCACCTTCACAGCCTCATATCTCACCCTCTCAAGGGCAGCCTTCAGGGATTCTGAACTTCCTACACTTTGCCTAGCCTCCTAGACATTCCTTTGAAATTTCAGTGGAAGTCTCTGTGACCCCTTAACTTGAGTATCCTGCACTCCTGCAGAACCAAGCAAGGTCTGTTGTGGATGATGCCAAGGTCTGCTGCCAACTCTCACAGTAGCTGAGTCCCCTGGAATCACAGCTACAGTGGCCTCTGAGTGCCTGGGTGTTTAAGTATAGTGAAACAATTTCCCATAATCCATCATAACCACATAATCATTAGCCCACACAATCAAAGGAATATTCCTTTCTACACCCTAAAACCTGCAATGTGTGCAGTCTTGCCAATTCCTGAGATGCCCTCAAGGCATCTTTCCTAATGTTTCTGTGCAAAGAACTTAGCATATCTTTAGGAGTTGTAATCTTCTTGTCAAGCATGACTTCCAAGGCTCCAGATTTACTTTCAATTTTCTGGTCAAACTGCAAGTTTAAAAATCCTTTAGCTCTCTATTTTCTGCTCCTGATTCTCACAGTCAACGTGGATAAAAGCTGCCTATAGCATCCATGCCATGACTGTAGGGTATGCTGCCTTGAAATTTTCTCCACCAGATTTAATTGGTCCATTGCCTTTAATTTCAGCCTCATACAGTCTCAGAAAGTGGACAAAATACAAAATACAACACAAGTGGCCTCTAGTCCAATTCCAAATAGAGTCCTCATTTCTCTCTTAAAACTTCTCAGTACAGTTTGCATTCCTATCTGCATTCTAGTCTCCTGAGCTCCCACCAGAATTGCTGATTAAACTCTTGAGTACAACATTCTAAAGTTTGTCCACCCTGTATCCACAAACTTTTCCAAATACCTCCCACAAACCAGCTCCAACAGCTTGTGAATCATATGGTCATAAAATGAACCCTTCCAGGGCTCAACCTAATGACTCACCTCTTTCAGTCCCACCACACCTGCCTCCAGTCACCGCCAAGTAAGTCCATGAAAACTAGAATGGACTGATTAGGTTATGGCCCTCACAATCCATTCATTTCACTTCTGAATATTCCTGCATTAACTTGGGATATTTTGGGGGACACCTTTTATCCAAACCATAGCATATGGTATCTTATCTGTATAAAGGTCACAAAGGTTTCCTTCTTCAGGATAATTTACATTCTTCTTATTGGCATGGAGGAAATTTTTGAACATGCATTTCTCCTACAAATAACAGATTGTTTACTGAGGAATATATTATATCCTATTGACTTAAGTCAGGCAGGGTCAGAATGATCTCAGGCAAATTACCCTTCAAAAGAAATCATGTGGGGGAGTCATCAGAGTAGGCCCATGCTTCAGTCAGCTTTTTCATTGCTGTGACCAAAAGACCTGACAAGAATTATTTTAGAGGAGGAAAAGTTTATTTGGTGCTCTTGGTTTCAGAACATTATGATGGAAGATGTGGTGGAGGAAAGTAACTCAACACAAGGAAGCAGAAGGAGAGCTCCCCTCAACACAGATAAAACATAAACCCCAAAGGCATCCCTCTAATGAATCACATCTTCCAGCCACACCCTTCCTACCTGTAGTTACCACTCAGTTAATCCCTATGAGGGGATTAATGCACTGATTAGTTAAGACTCTCAGAACCCAATCACTTTATCTCTAAACTTTCTTGCTTTGTCTTACATGAGCTTTTGGGGGACACATCACATCTAACCATAACATTCCAGTCCACAGAACTATCCCCCAACCTCGTGTTCTGTCCATTCATGACTATATGCCACCTATCATTATGGTCTATTGACACAAATGTCCTAAAACTTTAAAAAATCTGACACTCTGAACATAATGCTGTAAAGCATGATTGTTGTCTTAATGTATTGTAGAGGTAACTAAATTGTCTTACTAAGTTCTCTCAATAATAATAGTAATACTATATATATATATATATATATATAGTATATATATTATTCATAAGAGACATTCCTGCTTAATTCATCTGCCATCTCAAGACAAATTTGAAGTTAAAGATTTTGATCTAGGATAGGTGTGAGACTGGTTATTTTAAATGGGTTTTCTTAGTTGTATTATTGACATTGTGACTCAGTTTTCCAAGTATATTTAAATATATATGTGTTCTCACCTGATGAAATGAGACATTAATTTTCGTAACCTGTGTTCAAGAATTTTGCAGTTCTGTGAAATGTACCTGTAATGTCAGCTTGATTGGATTAAGAGATGCCAAAGATGAGAAGGCTTCTAGGTGTGTCAGTGAGGGTGTGTCTAGGAATGATTGGCATATGGGATAGCCAACTGAAATGGAGACCCTCCCTAAACTTGGGTAGCACCATCCAATAGGATGGTGGCTTGGATGGAATAAAAGTTGGAAGAACAAGGAAGCAGCAGCAGGTGCAAGCTGGATTCTTCTTGAACAGGTTTCTGATTGCTGCTGCATTAGCCTGAGGACATCAGACTCTCACTCCTTCACTCTTTTAAAGCAGACTCTGACAGTGATCCTCCAGGAAGTTTCCAGAAGCCTTCAGTCTCAGACTGGGGTGGCATCATTGATCCCTTTAGTTCTGAGGCTTCAGCATCTTAGACTGCACAGCTGCTAGTTCCTCCAGCTCTCCAGCCTACAGATGACCATTGTGGACAATCCAGCTTCTGGTTATATAAGCCAACTTAATAAATCCCCTTTTTATAACCATATCTCCTGTTGGTTCTGTTCCTCTATAGAATCCTGACTAATACAGTACCTAAATTCTAAAGATGCTGTGGAATGTAAGTTAAACTTTATACCCAGATGCTAATTAGGTTTGATTTACGTAAGAAAGACTCTGACAGGCACTCTCCAATGCAGATCTGATAGGATCGCTTTTTGCAGACAAGTTGCTTTTCTCTGGACAAAGATAATAAAACTACAGAGATTATGTTTATTAGTTCAAATATATTGAACAGACTGGATGGTTTTGCTCTTATTAGTGTATTGTATCTTTCTGGCCTAAGAGCTAATCATTCCAAGAATCTTCTGTTGTTTAAAATTGGCCAAAGGAGGGTCTTCGGATGCCGACTCAAACCGTTTATCACTTCCGCTTCAAATTGGGACAATCCCAGATCAAAGAACTGGACAAAGGACTCACAACACAGAAGCAAATACATTTGGAAAATAATCAGCAGTTTCTTCAGAAAAAATCATTCAGAGACAGGGAAGAAAATCACATGGAGTTACTTGTCAAACCTCACCAAAACTATAAACAGCTGGAGTTATGGAAAGAGAGTTCTTAAGCAAACTAACGTTGAAATCCTTCCCTGTGGCAGGGCTATTAAATATTTCAGAGGTGGTCTCTTTTGGGAATAAGCATCTGACCTCTTATGTTTGAGTTCTGCAAAATAATCCAACCATGAGCTATAAACCAGATGATTCAGAAGCCTCAATTCCCTCGAGATTGAGGGGATGAGCAAAAGGTGTGGGGAGCGATTGAAAGAGTCTTATTTGGAGAAGTCTTCTCTGAAGTTAAGAACAACTTCCTCATGCTGAGAGTGGAGACAGAAGAATTACAAACCCTTCAGGGTGTCGAGGAAGCTGAGGGTGGAGATTTCCCCCTCCTCAGACCTGTCTAACACAGGATAAGTCTGAAAGCAGATAAGCAGAAGGCAGGTATCTTTCCTGCCTTTTGTCTCACCTCGCATTCCTCTTTCCTGTCTCTTCTTCTTCAAAAACTGTGCTCACCTTCAGAGATTTCAAGGATGGAAATTTTGAAGCAATAAGTTTCTTCTGCCTTCCTTCAAAACTGGATTTGAACAAAACCTATTTTCTGACCAGTTTGACTTTGAATATTTCTGGAGCATCCAGCCTCTACTCCCTGGGCCATACTGGTACCACCTAGTAACATGCATGGAGAAAAAGTGCTACAACCCCACAAACATGGTGACAGAAGTATTGTGCTGATCGCTGAGTGACAGAACAGGAAACACTGAGTTTGTTTTTTCCTACATTTTCAAAGAGATCTTTTATTTGTTTAAGGAGTGTTTTAGTTGGTTTTTTTGCTACTGTGACCAAAAGACCTGACAAGAACAATTTTAGAAAAGAAAAGGTTTATTTGCCCCTCAGGGTTTCAGAGGTCTCAGTCCACAGACAACTGGTTCCATTACTCTGGATCTAAGGTGAGGCAGAACATCATGGATGAAGAGAAGGCAGCTCTGGACATGGCCACCAAGAAACAGAGAGAGAGACAGCTCCACTCTCCAGGGACAAAATATATACCCATAAGGCACACACCCAGGAACCCACCTCCTCTAGCCCCACCCTATCTGCCTATAGTCACCACCCAGTTAATCCCTGTCAGGGAATTAATGCACTGATAAGGTTAAGATAATGCACTGATAACCCAAACATTTCACCTCCAAACCTTCTTGCATTGTCTCATACATGAGCTTTTGGAAGAAACGTCATATCTAAACCATAACTAGGAGCCTTCCACCTGCCTCTTATACAGTGGGTTCTTCTGGACATAAATCAGGTTGTTGAGTTCTTCCTTGCTTATATGTTTGAGGCAAGAATAGAAATTATGGGCATGCTAATACTATAATAGTTGGGTATGATTACATCTCAAATGTCTTCAAAAAGTTTACATCATGATTTGGTTTTAAAACAAAAAGATTTGGGGTACATACAATGGCATGACAACAGAGCAGCAGGGTGTGAATTGATATTAGTGAAGCAAATGTTCACCAGAAGGAAAGTTGTACATTTTCAGTTAGTCTCAAAAGCAACATTTAAGTCCTGAGAAAGGACAATTTCCTCAAGTCAATGATGCTGGGTTACATCCTGCTTATGTGACACATAAAAGAGAATTGCTGAGCAAGTGTTGAGTGCATTCACTGAGGCAGGAGAAACGTCTAACTAGCAAAAAGACTTCAAAGGGATAAGAGGCTGGATGAAGGTAAATTCATGGACTATACAAGACTACTTTCATGAATTGTGTCATGGTTGTTAGACAACATTATTTTCTTTCTTTTTTTAAGAGCCCTTTATTTTTTATTTTTATTTAATACCATCTATGATAGTCACATTTTAAGAACTCCTGGTATAGATTTTCCCAAGCAAAAATAGCAAAATGAGGCAAAACCTGATGGCACTACCTATACCACAAGCCTTCAACTGAGGCGTATATCAGAGTTTCCCGGTGTCGAGTCTCTGGGGTCTGTTGACAATTTCTTTTCTCAATACTGTTGGTATTTCCCTAGTCATAGAATTTTTCATTTAAAGTTACAATAACCAACCATTTATCGAGTTCCTAATTTCCCTTTGGTGCTACACATGTTTTGGAGCTGGGTGTTGATCTCCCTCTTTCCTTAAGTAGTAGGAGCCTGGAGAAATGGAGTGATTCACACAGCATTATTTTCTTTCTATTATGGAGTTTCATAATCAATTTGCAATGTTTCTTTGAAGGGCTTCTCCTTTTCTTCCTAAACTACACAATAGTTCCCCTTTACCTACAAGGAAATAAGCATAAAGACCCCCAAGGGATTCCTGAAGTGGTGGATACTAATGAATCAACATACATTGTGTTTTTTCCTATACATATATATCTTTTTTTTTTTTTTTTTTTTTTTTTTTTGGTACTGGGGATTGAACTCAGGGGCACTCAACCACTGGGCCACATCCCCAACCCTTTTTAGTATTTTAATAGAGACAGGGTCTCACTGAGTTGCTAAGTGCCTCGCCATTGCTGAGGCTGGCTTTGAACTCGCTATCCTCCTGCCTCAGCCTCTCAAGTGCTGGGATTACAGGCGTGTACCACCGTGCCCAGCCACATATGTCTATGATAAACTTTCACATTTTCACTTGTTTATAGCTTCTCTTTGATGTATTTGAATTACAAATATTACTACTCTTGCACTCATTATTAAGTAAGATAATAGCTACATGAATTAAAAAAAAAAAAAAAAAACTCCCATACCATAACAAGTGATCAGATAACCAAGATGACTACTAAATGACTAAAAGGTGGGTAGCATATACAGCATGGATACATTGGACAAAGTGCTGATTCATATCTCAGGTGGGGCAGAACAGAATGGCATATGATTTAATCATGCTACTCATAATGGCATGCAATTTAAAACTTATGAATTGTTTATTTCTAGAATTTTTTTATTTAATATTTTCAGACCATGGCTGAGTGCAGGCAACTAATATCCCAGAAAGCAAAACTACAGATAAGGGAGGATTATTGTACTAGTAATAATAGACTCTTTTTTAGGTCTTTGTTTTTTTTATGTTTCCAGACCTTCCTTAGGAGATATCACCCTTAACCATGGCTTTGAACACCTTTGAACTCATCCCCAGGTCACTTCCTTACTGACAAGGGGAAGTGGGGGAGGGAGAATAGATGGCTCCATTACCAGACTCTACATAACTTACTCCCCAGAGCCCCCTGTAGGACCAGGCTGAGACCAGATGTCAGTGGAACACACATCACTGTCCAGCTTCTTCCTCTGTCCTCTCGCTTCTCTTGTTTGCTTATGATCTTGTCTGAGAGTACCCCCTAAATAAATAATTTTCACAATAACTCCCCACCTCAAAGCTCTGGGCTTTGCTTCTAAAGAATCCGAGGTCATCGATACACTCAGATCCTCAGATTTCTATCTGCAGCCTGCACCTCCCCACTGAATGTGCTAATCATCATTTCTACTCAAATGCATTTAAGCTTGCCACAACCAAAACCGAGCTTCTGATCATTTTTGCTTTACTAACACTGTTCTTCCTGGGACTCTTCACCTCCTGACATGAAACCTTATTACTTCGTTGGGTTTGTCTGAAAGCCTTGCTGTCATCTCTGACTCTTTCTCTCCACCTCATATCCTACTAGTTTCTCCTATTAGAATATAACCACAATTTAACCCCCTCACCATCTGCTCCAGGCCATCAATGTCTGTTGCCTGTCTTATTGTAACAGCCTCCTAACTTTCCCTCCTGCTTCCATACAGAAGACAGACCAAGTACGGTCAAATGTTAAGTCTGATCCTGTCATTGTTCTGCTCACAACCCCTGTAAGCAGCTTATTTCGGAGAGGCTGTCCACCATGGGCCCTGACATCCTTGCTTATGCTTGCATAGTGTGCCAAACTGAGAGTGAGCAGGTTCTGTAGCTGGTCATGTGAGCCATGAAGTTGATTGAGGAGACCATGGAGTGGCTACTGTGTAGTAGCTCCCTTCCTTCCGTTGCTCTTCCCTAGAATGTTTGCTGCTTGCTCAGAAAGTGTGGGCTCTTGGTCTTCCATTCTTTTCCTGTAACGTAACCTACCTCACATTCAGACATCCATGAGGGGCCCTTGTATTATGGCCCTGGGACTTAAGGGTGCAAGGAACTGGATTTAGACCAACATGAATAATGGCCGTTGTTTTGCCATGTTTGTCTCTGGCCCAGGAGTCTTCTGCCTGCATGAATGAAACAGCTTGTTAACTTGCAAGTAGGGCAAAGTCCTAGGGTCTGCATGTTCAGAGCAAAATCTACTACTCTACAAGGTCCTCTCTGCTCCTGTCCCCTGCTCCTCCACTTGTCCACACTGAGACAGACACACTGGCCTCCTCCCCTTTCCTTCACCTATGGTCAGCACTCTCTGGCCTCAGAATATTTACAGTTTCAGTCGGCTGCTGTGCAGCTCGGCGGGGCGGCAGCAGAGCTCAGTTCCCTAAAAATTACAAAAGCAGGAAAACTCAAGACAAGAAAACCCAATAAGGCCAGTGATTGCAGCGATATGGCAAACTGGCCAACACCAGGAGAGTTAGTGAACACTGGAAAAACCTTTTTGCAGTCTCAGAGTGTCATCAGCCAAGGAAATAAGAAGCCACAAATTAGAAAAGATAAAGAAGAGAAGGTTGAAAAGAGGAGTAACAGTGAGAGCAAAGAAGACTGGAAAACAAAATTAGACGGTCCTATTGAAAACGTCAGTGAGGATGAGGCCCAGTCAAGCAGTCAATGAAAGAGAGCTAATAAACACAAGTGGGTACCACTACACTTAGATGACGCAAGACCAGAGAGTCAGGAGAGACCTGGATCCTGGAACAGCTCTCAGTGTCAACCTGAAGCCAATAAGTCATCCCATAATAACAGGAGAAATGACACACAAAGTTGGAGGCGAGACAGAGAAAAAAGAGATGATCAGGATGAAGTGTCCAGTGTGAGGAGTGACGGGGGTAGTATCTGAGGTTCCTTCAGAGGTTAAGGAAGAGGACGAGGCAGAGGAAATCCTCGAGTGAACTTTGATTATTCATATGGTTACCGAGAACAGAAATTAACACCAGTATGATGCATTACTATGACGACAGTACGGGTGTACAGGTGTACCCTGTGTAAGAAGCATTGCTTAAAGAGTATAGTAAGCGTCAAATTGAATATTACTTCAGTGTAGAAAACTTGGAATGTGACTTCTTTCTTCAGAGAAAGATGGATGAGCAAGATTTCTTGCCTATTTCCCTGATTGCTGGATTTCATCACATTCAGGTTCTCATCACGAACCTTAATCTCATTTTAGAGGCCCTGAAGGACAGCACAGAAGTAGAAGTTGTGGATGAGAAAATGAGGGAAAAGATAGAACCAGAAAAATGGCCAATCCCAGGCCCTCCTCCCAGAAGCATGCCACAGACAGACTTCTCTCGGCTGATCGATTGTCCGGAGTTTGTTCCAGGCCAAGCCTTTTGCTCACATACAGGTAATAGCTTGTCTTCTAGAAACAACAGGACAAGACTGGGCTCTTTGATTCATTTTACCCATCTCTTCTTAGTTTATTTAGCTTTAGTAGAAAAATTAAAGATAAACTACATGAATTTTGATCCTCCAAATTCTATTTACACTGTCTCCCACACGATTATTTAAATAGGGGTCTGAGAATTACGGGTGAAGCTCTCTTATGTTCTTGTTCTTAATTTATATGTGTACTTTTGTCATGTGTGGAGTTTTTACCTGTCTTCTTTTAATTTTGCTGAATGACTGTGGATACGTTGTGTCAGTTTTCCCCTTGTAGGCTTGAGATAGTCTCAAAGTGGAATACAGGAGGAGGGGTAGCCTTCCTTTAGTTGTTATACATGGGCTTTAGCCTTGTCTTGCAAAGACAGGTGACCCACATTCTAATGCAGAATGAGGTTCTCCTTAATCTGGTTGTGTCAGAATTTCCCAAACCTGCTTTAGTGTTAAGGATTTTTCCTGGATCATTTTTAAGACATTCCCTCTGGGGGAAAAAAAATGTGCTTAAACTTTTCAGTCAGGGTGAGGATCTACTGATGCCCTGGATGTCATCTGGTGGGGATGTGCAGTGGAGCAGGCGGCTCACTGAATGCATTGTAAATACCGGAACAAACCGTGCTGCAGAGATGGACGCCACCAGACTGCCTTCTGTGTGACAGTGTCCACTGCCAACCCCTGGGCAGCACGACAGTGGAGATGACCACCTCTGCCACGTCGGGAAACAGAGCCGGGGACCGCTGCGGGCATTCCAGGAGCTGCCCGCCCTTTTCTGTGTGACTGGACTTAGATGGCATGGCCACTTTTATTTGCGGGGGAAGCTAACTATTATGACTGTGGAAACACTGCAAGGTTCTGTCTCTTGTTTTCAGGCGTATGTACTGGTGTCCAGGCCAATAAAGCAGAGAAAGCGATGACTGCATAGCATTTTCCAGCTTGCCAGGCCCTTGGCTCTTGGTCTGCCCTTTGCCATGGTGAACACTGCGTAACTCACATGGTAAGATGTTTCACATGGACTGTAAGATTTCTTAATGTGGACATTTAAGAGGTAAGAAATTGAAGAAGTAAACAAGGGTATTTTTTTCATTATTCTTCAAAATGTATTTTTGATACATCAGCATAATAAGTCCTGCCCATCAGAAAAGCATTAATGATGGACAGTTTCACAGAAATTTTTATCTCATATTTCTTTGTCAGCCCTGTGCTTTCTAATTGCAGCAAGCAATTTGGGCAAGTGTTTTAAAAAGTTGAAGAAATGTGACATTGTTTGTTTGCTTGTTTTTTAAAGATGTAATGGCTGATTGAAAAGTTAGATTTATTTATTGTGTAAACTTGGGTCCAAGATTACATTTTTAACCAGCTTATGAATCATTGTAAGTTGGATAATATAGAAAATACTTCTTCCACAGGATAGTTAATTTAGGTCAGTCAAGTTGGTGATGCCTGTCCATTAACCATTTATGTATTATTAATAAAATTACAAGAATAAACTCATTTAAAAAACAATATTTACAGTTTCTATTCCCTCTAATATAGCCCCCTTTCCTAGACATCAGCATGGCTGGCTTCCTCCTGTCCTTCATACCTTTTCTGAAATACCACATTTCCTGAGGCCTATCCCCTGACCCATCCTGCTAAACTCTGCAATGCTTGGACTTTTATCTCCCTCTTTGCTTTCCTGTTCTCATTAGTATTTATAATCAGTAAATCTCTACCTAAACAAGTTTGCTTGTTTAATTGTTCCTGATCTAGTCTCCCTCCATACAAAGGTATAATTTTCATGTGCTTCATTCACTGGTGTTTCTTCAATAGCTAGACCAGTGCCTGGCTCATAGTAAAATCTCAGTAAATGCATTGAATGAATGAATTTTTGACAAACAATTTTCTAACTTACATGTTACACACTGAAAATCTTTTATCTGAAATGCTTGGACAAGAAGAAATTCAGTTCCCTGATTCCTTTTGGATTTTGAAATATTTGCTTATACCTAAGGAACTATGGAGGAGATGAAACCCAAGCAAAAACAAAATTTATTTATATTTTATGCACAACTTACACGCAGCCTGAGATAATTTAACACATTTTTAATGCGTCTATGCTTTAACTGTGACCTATCTCATGAGGTCAGATAAAAACTGTCTTTTGTTTCTGTGTGGTATGTGGGGGGCGGGGTGTCCTGCTGTAGATCAAATCCAGGGCCTCACACATGCTAAGCAAGCACTCTACCACTGTGCTATGTCCCAAGACCCAAGAAATCTGTTATTATTTTTCTGAGTTGCAGTGTGCTATGTTGCTTAGGCTGGCATTAAATTCCTGGGCTCAACCAGGATCCTCCTGCCTCAGCCTCCTGAGGTGCTGGGACTACAGGTATGTACCACAATGCCTGGCTCTGAACATTTCTACTTGTGGCATCATGTAGGTACTCAAAATGTTTGTGGATTTTAGAGCATTTCAATTTTTTAACTTTTCAATTAGTGATGGTAAACCTGTATTAAATGTGTGGTCACATTCTGAGGAATATGAATGGGACATAAGCAAAGAAAACAGTGTTTTCTGTGTGGAATTTACCATCATATCAGTAAATTAGACATTTATCAAACAATCACACAAAGGTAGAACCATAAATCATAAAAAGTGCAGTGAAGAAGAAATAAAGGAAGTGGTCGCAGGGAGGCACCTGCCCAGTCAATATTTATATTTCTCAGGCTATTTTCATCCAGGTACAACCAGGTAACCAATTCTCATCACAACAGTGTCAAGGGAATTAACATATGTCCTCCTGGGTTGGGATTTTAAAAACAGAAATGTGTCTTTACTACTCTCCATCTGCTGTCTGAAACCAAGAATTGCAAGATTCCAGAAGATGGAGGAGTGGCAGAATGTTGAAAGTGTCAGGATTCCCAAATTGTCACTTGGAGGAAGCCACATGTCACCCAGGAGTATTCGCATGTGGAACAGTAACACACATGAAAAGTAAATGGGTGTAATGTCAAGTCTCTGGACATGGAGAGTTTATTCACTACTGGGCTACTATTAACCTATCTATTACACAGTAAGGGAGACCTCTAGGCAAAGTGGGGAGACTTGGGTAAGGCATTTAAAAAGGTCTGCTTCCAGAAAGATGAGGTAGGACTGAGGATGTAGTTCAGTGGTAGAGCGCTTGCCAAGCATGTGTGAGGCCCTGAGTTCAACTCCCAGTACCACAAAAAATTAATTAATTCCCTTACAGAAAGATGGGGTAGCCTCTCATTTCCCTAATTCTTCCTCTAATGACATTATGTATGAAACAGAAATGAAAATATTCTGAGATCCAGTCCCGCCGACCTCCACCCCAGAGCAAGGACAGACCTGCCAACTCTGCCTGAGCCCAGGCAGGCCCAGGGCAGTCCCGCTGACCTTCACCCCAGTGCGATTAGCCCCAGACTACCACAGGAGCTCAGACTCAACCAGTTTGGCCCACACCAACCAGTGTGAACCCAGCCCCAGGTAGCATACTTTGAGGGTCAATGGCAGGTTCTGATAGTCCAGCGCTAAGGGGAGGCACAGACAACCTGCAAGGGTATTAAAAAAATATAGGGAAGAAACTATAATAACTCAGATGTACACTGCAAAAAAGTAAAGCAAATAGACATCATGAAAAAACAGGGGAGGAAAATACCCCAAACAAACCAGGATTCTACAATAACAGAACCCATGTTCAGCGAAGTTGAAGAAATGTCAGAGAAGGAGTTCAGAAGGTTCATAATTAAAATGATCTATGAATCAAAGAATGACCAAAATGAGCAAATATAGGCAAAAATTGACTACAACAAAGATATAAGATAGCAAATACAGGTAGCAAAAGATTACTTCAAAAAAGAGATAGAAACTCTGAAAAAAAAAAAAAAAGTCAGAAATCCTTGAAATGAAGGAAACAATTAACCAAATAAAAAACACAATTGAAGGCATCACCAACAGACTAGATCAACTGGAAGAAAGAACGTCAGACAACAAAGACAAAGTATATAATCATGAAAATAAAGTTGACCACACAATGAAGATAGTAAGAAACCATGAACAGAACATCCAAGAAATATGGGACAGCATCAAAAGACCAAATATAAGAATAATTGGGATAGAGGAAGGCACAGAGTTTCAAACCAAAGGAATGTACAACCTCTTCAATGAGATAATATCAGAAAATTTCCCAAGCACGAAGACTGAATTGGAAAACCAAATACAAGAGGCCTAAAAGACACCAAATGTACAAAATTACAACAGATCTACACCAAGACACATTATAATGAAAATGCCTAGCATACAGAACAAGGATAGAATTTTAAAGTCCGCAAAAGAGAGGAACCAGATCACATATAGGGGGAGACCAATTCGTATCACAGCAGATTTTTCAATTCAGACACTCAAAGCTAGGAGATCATGGAAAAACATATTTCAAGTTCTGAAGGAATAGGGATGCCAACCAAGAATCTTATACCCAGCAAAATTAAGCTTTAGATTTGAGGACGAAATAAAAACCTTCCATGATAAACAAAAGTTAAAAGAATTTACAAGTAGAAAGCCAACACTACAGAACATCCTTGGCAAAATAAAAGAAGAGGAAAAGAAAAACAATGATGAAAATCAACAGAGGGAGGTATTACACTAAAGAAAAAAACAATCAGAAGAGAAACCATGTCAAGGTAAATAGCAGAAATAAAAATGGCTTGGAATACAAAACACATCTCAATAATAACTCTGAATGTTAATGGCCTAAACTCACCAATCAAAAGACATAGACTAGCAGATTGGATCAAAAAAACAGACCTAACAATATGCTGCCTCCAAGAGACTCATCTCATAGGAAAAGACATCCATAGGCTGACGGTGAAAAGTTGGGAGAAATCCTACCACTCATATGGACAGAGGAAACAAGCAGGGGTTTCCATCCTCATATCAAATAAAGTAGACTTCAAGCTAAAGTCAATCAAAAGGGATAAAGAAGGACACTATATACTGCTCAAGGGAACCACACACCAACAAGACTTAACAATTATAAATATATATGCCCCAAACAATGGAGCATCCATGTTCATCAAACAAACTCTACTGAAGTTTAAAAGTCAAATTGACCACAACACAATAATGCTGCATGACTTTAACACACCCCTTTCACCACTGGATAGATCTTCCAAACAAAAGCTGAACAAAGAAACTATAGAACTCAAAAATACAATAAACAACTTAGACTTAACTGACTTATATAGAATATTTCATCCTTCAACAAGTGAATACACTTTCTTCTCAGCAGCACATGGAACCTTCTCTAAAATAGACCATATACTAGGCCACAAAACAACTCTGATCAAATACAAAAAAGCTGAGATACTACCCTGCATTCTATCCAACCATAATGGAATGAAATTAGAAATCAATGATAAAATAAGAAATAAAATCTACTCCAACACCTGGAGACTAAATAATATGCTACTGAATGAACAATGGGTTACAGATGACATCAAAGAGGAGATTTAAAAATTCTGAGAGGTGAATGAGAACACAGACACAACATATCGAAATCTCTGGGACACTATGAAGGCAGTCCTAAGAGGAAAGTTCATTGCATTGAGTTCATTCCTCAAAAGAAGAAAAAGTCAACAAATAAATGACTTAAAATTACATCTCAAAGGTCTAGAAAAAGAAAAAGAATCCAACACCCAAAGTGTAGAAGATAGGAAATAATTAAAATCAGAGCTGAAATTAATGAAGTTGAAACCAAAGAAACAATTGAAAAAATTGACAAAACAAAAAGTTGGTTCTTCGAAAAAATAAATAAAATTGACAGACCTTTATCCAGGCTAACAAAGAGAAGGAGAGATATAACTCAAATTACTAACATATTTGATGAAAAAGGAAATATCACAACAAACACTACAGAAATACAGGAAATAATTCGAAATTATTTTGAAAACTTGTACTCCAACAAAATACAAAACACTGAAGGCATCGACAAATTTCTAGAGTTGTATGATCTGCCCAAACTTAAACAGGATGATATACATAATTTGAACAGACCAATTTCAAGCGACGAAATAGAAGATGCCATCAGAAGCCTACCAACCAAGAAAAGCCCAGGACCAGATGGATACACAGCTGAGTTCTACAAGACCTTCAAAGAAGAACTGATACCAATACTCTTCAATTTATTTCAGGAAATGGAAAAAGAGGGAGCACTTCCAAACTCATTCTATGAGGCTAATATCACCCTGATCCCCAAACCAGGCAAAGACACATCCAAAAAAGAAAACTTCAGACCCATATCTTTAATGAACATAGATGCAAAAATTCTCAATAAAATTCTAGCAAAACGGATACAAAAACATATCAAAAATATAATACACCACGATCAAGTGGGGTTCATTCCTGGGATGCAAGGATGGTTCAACATATGAAAAACAATAAATGTAATTCATCACATCAATAGACTCAAAGATAAGAACCATATGATTATCTCAATAGATGCAGAAAAAGCATTTGACAAAATACAGCACCCCTTCAGGCTCAAAACACTAGAAAAACTAGGGATAACAGGAACATATCTCAACATCATAAAAGCTATATATGCTATTCCCCAGGCCAACATTATTCTAAATGGAGAAAAATTGAAAACATTTCCTTTAAAAACTGGACAAAACAGGGATGCCCTCTTTTACCACTTCTATTCAACATAGTAATTGAAATGCTGGCCAGAGCAATAAGACAGATGAAAGAAATTAAAGGGATACAGATAGTAAAGTAGAACTCAAATTATCATTATTTGCTGATGATATGATTTTATACCTAGAAGACCAAAAAAATTCCACCATAAAACTTCTAGATCTCATAAATGAATTCAGCAAAGTAGCAGGATACAAAATCAACACCCATAAATCTAAGGCATTTCTATATATCAGTGACAAATCCTCTGAAAGGGAAATGAGGAAAACTACCCCGTTTACAATAGCATCAAAAAAATAAAATACTTGGGAATCAACTTAACCAAAAACATGAAAGACCTCTATAATGAAAACTACAGAACACTAAAGAAAGAAATTATGGAAGATCTTAGAAGATGGAAAGATCTACCCTGTTCTTGGAAAGGCAGAACTAATATTCTCAAAATGACCATACTACCAAAAGCACTACACAGATTTAATGCAATGCCAATCAAAATCCCAATGATATTCCTCATAGAAATAGAAAAAGCAGTCATGAAATTCATCTGGAAAAATAAGAGAACCAGAATAGCTATAGCAGTCCTTAGTAAGAGGAGTGAAGCAGGTAGCATCACTATACCAGACCTTAAATTATACTACAGAGCAATAGGAACAAAAACAGCATGGTATTGGCACCAAAATAGGCCAGTAGAACAATGGTACAGAATAGAGGACACAGAGACTAACACATATAATTTCAGTTATCTTATATTAGACAAAGGCGCCAAAAATGTACATTGGAGAAAAAACATCCTCTTCAACAAATGATGCTGGGAAAACTGGAAATCCATATTCAATAAAATGAAATTAAACCTCTATCTCTCCCCATGCACAAAATTCAAATCAAAGTGGATCAGGGATTTAGGAATTAGACCAGAGACACTACACCTAATAGAAGAAAAAGTAAGCTCTAATCTCCAACATGTTGGATTAGGCCCCAAGTTCCTTAATAAGAATCCTGTAGCACAAGAATTAATACAAAGAATCAATAAATGGGATATACTCAAATTACAAAGCTTCTTCTCAGCAAAAGAAACAATCAGTGAGGTGAACAGAGAGCCTACTAATTGGGAACAAATTAGTATGCACATCAGATAGAGCCCTAATCTCTAGACTATATAAAGAACTCAAAAATCTTAACACCAAATAAACCAATAACCCAATAAATAAATGGGCCAAGGATCTGAACAGACACTTCTCAGAAGAAGATATACAATCAATCAACAAATACATGAAAAAATGCTCAACCTCTCTGGCAATTAGAGAAATGTAAATCAAAACCACTCTAAGATTTCATCTCACACCTGTCAGAATGGCAGCTATTAAGAACACAAACAACAACAAATATTGGAGAGGATGTGGAGAAAAAGGCACACTCATACATTGTTGGTGGGACTGCAAAATGGTGCAGCCAATATGGAAAGCAGTATGGAGATACCTTGGAAAACTTGGAATGGAACCACCTTATGACCCAGCTATCCCACTCCTTGGTCTTTACCCAAAAGACTTGAAAACAGCATACTACAAGGACACAGCCACATCAATATTTATAACAGCACAATTCACAATAGCTAAACTGTGGAACCAACCTAGATGCCCTTCAGTAGATGAATGGATAAAGAAAATGTGGTATGTACACACAATGGAATATTATTCAGCGATAAGAGAGAATAAAATCATGGCATTTGCAGGTAAATGGATGGAGTTAGAGAATATAATGCTAAGTGAAGTTAGCCAATCCCAAAAAGCCAAATGCCAAATGTTCTCTCTGATATAAGGAGGCCAATTCACAGTCGGGTTGGGATGGGGAGCATAGGAGGATTAGAGGAACACTAGAATGGCCAATGGGGAGGAGGGGAAGGAAAAAAAGGTGAAGGAAAAAAATAAAAAGATGGTAGAATGAGATGTATATCATTACCCTAAGTGCATGTATGAAGTCATGAATGGTGTGAATATACTTTGCATACAACCAGAGATTTGTAAAAATGTGCTCTATATGTGTAATATGAAATGTAATGCATTCTCCTGTCATTTATAACAACTTAGAATAAAAATTAAATTAAACAAAATATTCTGAAAGGAGGATGTGGCTCAGTGGTTAAGCATCCCTATGTTCTATCCTCAGTACCAAATATATATATGAAGCAAAAATTGAAATAACTGAAAGGAGAAGCAATAAAAGCCAGAATAATAGAGACTTCAATACCTCTCTCTCAACAAGCAATAGAACAACTATACAGAAAATCAGGAAAATAGAAGATCTCAACAAAATCACCAAGCAACAGTATTTACTTGACATTTACAGAACACAACACCTAACAACAGCAAAATAAACACTTTTTCCAAATGCCTATTGAATACATATAATAAAAAAGAACACATTCTAGATCATAAAGAAAACCTCAACAAATTTAAAATAACTAAAATCATGATACAGTTTGTTTCTTTTTTTTAATATTTATTTATTTACTTTAGTTGTACACAATGCAATGCATTTATGTTTACGTGGTGCCGAGGATAGAACCCGGGCCGCCACGTGAGAGGCGAGCGCTCTGCTGCTGAGCCACAACCCCAGCCCCACAGTTTGTTTCTTGACCATGATGTAATCAAATTAAAAATGAATAAAGATTGTAGGAGAATAGCAGCTCCCCGCTGCAGACAGGGCCCAACCAGAGGAAGAGCCCTGTCCATTCTTTGGGGAACTGTGACCTGCCCAGCTGCCGCCGGAACAAGAGGTAGGCTCCCGCCAGAAGGAGCGACCCAGCCACCAGCTCACCTGGTCACCAGCTCACGCAGTCAATTGCCTCCAGGGCTGAGAATAGTATCTCCCTGCTGCAGACAGGGCCCGACCAGAGGAAGAGCCTCCGTCCATTCCCTGGGGATCTGCGACCTGCCCAGCTGCGACCAGAACAAGCTGCAGACACCCTGCGGACCACTGGCCCACGCCATCACCAGGACCAGGAACTACAGGCTCCACCCTGTGGAAGGGCCCTGCTGCCCACCTGCCCAACCCCCACCAAAACAACTAGACTGGGAGGAGACCCAGGAGGAGGAGAGTGGGGAGAAGAAAGCCAGACTGCCTGCTCCACCACATTGCGGCCAGGAGGGGATCTGTAGAGAGAGGCCCACTCCACACCCGCAAATCGGAGAGGCAACTCGCATCTGCCCAGAGAGTCACACCGAACTGAGATCCCGTAGCTACTCAACCCAACACCAATATAATTATAGGCCTGAGGCTACCACTGCCACAAAACTGAGTTAGCTATGCTACTACCAAGGAACAACAAAAAGTTCTGGGTAAGACATCACTAAGGTCCCTAGAGACCAGGATGCACCAAAAGGTAAACCAGTTAGTGAACTAACAGGGACTCTTACATGGGGTTGTCTATCTCTTGCTTCTTCTACTAACAGCCAAATTCTTTTTTTTTTTTTTAAATAGAAATTACATATTTAACTTTATTTTTTTCCTATTTTTTTCTTTTTCTTTTTAATTTATTTTTTATTTATAATAGTAGTATGTATTAGAATTCATAAAGCACATATATAGCATCTTTTTACATACAACTGTTTGTATACAAAGTATATTTGTACCATTCAGGTCTTTAATCATGCATTTAGGATAATGATATCCATCTCATTCAACCACCTTTTCTTTTCTTTTTTTTTTTTCCTTTTTCCCCCCTCACTCACCCCCTTGATCCCACCCTTTCCCTCCCTTCCCTTTGACCATTCTAGTGTTCCTTTAATCCTCCTATGTACCCCCATCCAACAACACTGTGAACTAGCCTCCTTATATCAGAGAAAACATTTGGTATTTGGATTTTTGAGATTGGCTAATTTCACTTAGCATTATATATTCTCCAACTTCATCCATTTACCTGCAAATGCCATTATTTTATTCTCTTTTATTGCTGAGCAAAATTCCATTTTGTATATATACCACATTTTCTTTATCCACTCATCTACTGAGGGACATCTAGGTTGGTTCCACAACCTAGCTATTGTGAATTGTGTGCTGCTATAAACATTAAAGTGGCTTTAACCACCAAATTCTAATGATCATACTCTCAGTAGTCAAATAATATAATACCTCTATTCTCTCACATCTTACTTCATAAACATTTAAGCCAATCTCTAAGTCCCCCCTTCTTTCATTAGATACTGCAAACCACCACGCAGACATAGAGACTATATGGAATAAGACAATTGATCTCATCATTTATGTTTATAGTGACAAAACTATACATATAAAAATAGAAACTAACTGATATATGGACACACATTGGGTACATTGAAAGATCTAATGTTGACATTTCCCTAAAAAGTGAGGTTCTGGGTAACCTGGAGGGATCTTATAAGACAAAAGGGCAGAAATTGTAATACCTCAGGCTTACCTTGCAAGAAGGAAAATACATAGATATCATGAGGAAACAAGGGAGGAAAATGCCTCAAACAAACCAAGATACTACAACAATAGAAACCGTAGAAAGCACAATAGGTGAAATGTCAGAGAAGGAGTTCTGGATATACATAATTAAAATGATAAGGGATTTTAAAATGACCTAAGTGAACAGATACAGGCAAAAACTAATCTCTCCAACAAAGAGATAAGAGATCAAATACAGGCAACCATCAATCACACCAACAAAGAGATAAGAGAACAAATCCAGGTAGCAAAAGATTACTTCAAGAAAGAGAGAGTTTGAGAAAAAAATAAATGGAAATCCTTGAAATGAAAGAAACAGTAAGCCACTTAAAAAATTCAACAGAAAGCATCACCAACAGATTGGACCACTTGGAAGATAGGACCTCAGACAATGAGGACAAAATATCTGGAAAATCAAGTTTACCTCCCAGTGAAGATGGTAAGAAACCATGAATAGAATATCTAAGAAGCCGGGCACGGTGGCGCACGCCTGTAATCCCCGCACTTTGGGAGGCTGAGACAGGAGGATCACGAGTTCAAAGCCAGCCTCAGCTCTAAATAAAATACAAAAAAGGGCTGGGGATGTGGCCCAGTGGTCGAGTGCCCCTGAATTCAATCTCCGGTACCACAAAAAAAAAATAAATAAATAAAAAAAAATCTAAGAACTATGGGATACCATCAAAAGACCAAATATAAGATTTATTGGAATAGAGGAAGGTGCAGAGATTCAAACCAAAGGAATGCACAATCTCTTCAATGAAATAATATCAGAAAATTTCCCAAGCAGGAAGAATGAATTTGAAAATCAAATACAAGAGGCCTATAGGACGGCAGATGTACAAAATTACAACAGGTCCACACCAAGGCACATTGTAATGAAAATGCCTAGCATACAAAATAAAGATAAAATTTTAAAGGCTGCAACAGAGAAAAGTGAGATTACCTATAAGGGAAAACCAATTCTCATCTCAGCAGATTTTTCAATCCAGACCCTCAAAGCCAGGAGAGCCTGGAACAACATATACCAGGCTCTAAAGGATAAGGGATGCCAACCAAGAATTTTATATTCAGCAAAATTAAGCTTTAGATTTGAGGATGAAATAAAAACCTTCCATGATAAACAAAAGCTAAAAGAATTTACAACTAGAAAGCCTGCTCTACAAAACATTCTTGGTAAAATATTCCACAAGGAGGGAATGAAAAATAATAATGAAAATCTGCAAAGGGAAGAACTACAATAAAGGGAAAAAACAACCAAAGGAAAAGTCAAACTAAATACCAAAAAAAAAAAAAAAAAAAAAAAATGACTGGTAATATAAATTATGTCTCAATAATAACCCTGAATGTTAATGGCCTAAACTCACCAATTAAAAGACATAGGCTAATAGATTGGATTAAAAAAACAGATCCAATAATTTGTTGCCTTCAAGAGACACATCTCATAGGAAAAGATGCCCATAGACTGAAGGTGAAAGGATGAGATAAAATATATCACTCACATGGTCTACATAAGCAGGCAGGTGTCTCCATTCTCATATCCAATAAAGTAGACTTCAAGCCAAAGTTAGTCAAAAGAGATAAAGATGGACATTTCATACTGCTTAAGGGAATCATAGATCAACATGATATAACTGTTATAAATATATATGCCCCAAATAATGGAGCATCTACATTCATCAATCAAACTCTTCTCAAGTTCAAGAATCAAATAGACCACAACACAATAATTCTAGGTGACTTTAACACACCTCTTTCACCTCTGGATATATCTTCCAAACAAAAGTTAAACAAAGAAACTATCGAACTCAATAATACAATTAACAACTTAGACACAACTGACATATATAGAGTATATCACCCATCAATGAGCCAATACACTTTCTTCTCAGCAGCACATGGATCCTTCTCAAAAATAGACCATATAT
Source organism: Tamias sibiricus (assembly GCA_025594165.1). NCBI lineage: Eukaryota > Metazoa > Chordata > Mammalia > Rodentia > Sciuridae > Tamias > Tamias sibiricus. The sequence continues at coordinate 14,923,497 of CM046670.1, read as the reverse complement.
TATGCCATAAAGCAACTCTAAGCAAATATAAAAACGTAGGGATACTACCCTGCATTCTATCAGATCATAATGGAATGAAATTAGAAATCAATGATAAGAAAAGAAAGAAAAGCTACACTAACACCTGGAGACTAAATAATATGCTATTGAATCATCAATGGGTTGCAGAAGACATCAAGAAGGAGATTAAGAAATTCTTAGAGGTAAATGAAAACAATGATACAACATACTGAAATCTCTGGGACACCCTAAAGGCAGTACTAAGAGGAAAGTTCATTGCATGGAGCTCATTCCTTCAAAAAAGAAAAAGTCAACAAATAAATGAACTAACATTACATCTCAAAGCCCTAGAAAAAGAACAAATCAACCCCAAAAGAAGTAGAAGACAGGAAATAATTAAAATCAGAGCTGAAATTAATGAAATTGAAACTAAAAAAAAACAATTGAAAAATTTGACAGAACGAAAAGTTGTTTCTTTGAAAAACTAAATAAAATTGATAGACCTTTAGCTATGCTGACAAAGAAAAGAAGAGAGAAAACACAAATTACTAATATCTATGATGAAAAAGAAAATATCACAACAGACACTACAGAAATACGGAAGATAATTAGAAATTATTTTGAAAACTTATACTCGAATAAAATAGAAAATAACAAAGGCATCAACAAATTTCTAGAGACATATGATATGCCCAAACTAAATCAAGATGATATACACGATTTAAATAGGTCAATTTCAAGCAAAGAAATAGAGGATGCCATAAAAATCTTATCAACCAAGAAAAGCCCAGGACCAGATGTATACACAGCTGAGTTCTACAAGACCTTTAAAGAAGAACTAACACCAATACTTCTCAAACTATTTCATGAAATAGAAAAAGAGGGAACACTCCCAGACTCATTCTCTGAGGCCAATATCACCCTGATTCCAAAACCAGAGACAAATCAAAGAAAAAAAACTTCAAGCTGGGCGCGGTGGCACACGCCTGTAATCCCAGCACTTTGGGAGGCTGAGGCAGGAGGATTGCGAGTTCAAAGCCAGCCTCAGCAATGGCGAGGCACTTAGTAACTCAGTGAGACCCTGTCTCTAATAAAATACAAAAAAGGGCTGGGGATGTGGCCCAGTGGTTGAGTACCCCTGAGTTCAATCCCCGGTACCAAAAAAAAAAAAAAAAAAAAAACTTCAGACCAACATCTCTAATGAATGTAGATGCAAAAATTCTCAATAAAATTCTGGCAAATCGAATACAAAAACACATCAAGAAGATAGTGCATCACGATCAAGTGGGCTTCATTCCAGGGATGCAAGGTTGGTTCAATATAAGGAAATCAATAAATGTAATTCATCACATCAACAGGCTCAAAAATAAAAATCATATGATCATCTCAATAGATGCAGAGAAAGCATTTGACAAAAATACAACATCCCTTCATGTTCACAATGCTAGAAAAAATAGGGATAACAGGAACATACCTCAACATCGTAAAGGCCATCTATGCTAAGCCCCAGGCCAACATCATCCTAAATAGAGAAAAATTGAAAGCATTCTCTCTAAAAACTGGAACACTCCTATTTAACATAGTTCTTAAAGCCCTAGCCAGAGCAATTAGACAGATAAAAGAAATTAAAGGGATACGGATAGGAAAAGAAGAACTCAAATTATCACTATTTGCAGACTATATGATTCTATACATAGAAGATCCAAAAAATTCCACCAGAAATCTTCTAAATCTAATAAATGAATTCAGCAACATAGCTGGATATAAAATCAATACCCATAAATCAAAGGCATTTCTGTACATCAGCGACAAATCCTCAGAAAGAGAAACTAGGAAATCCACCCCATTAGTAAATAGCCTCAAAAAATAGTAAATAGCCTCAAAAAAATAAGATATTTGGGAATCAACAAAAGAAGTGAACGACCTCTACAATGAAAACTACAGCACACTAAAGAAAGAAATTAATGAAGATCTTAGAAGATGGAAAGATCTACCTCGTTCATGGGTAGGTAGAACTAATATTGTCAAAATGAGCATTCTCCCAAAAGCACTATACAGATTCAATGCAATACCAATCAAAATCCCAATATCATTCCTCATAGAAATAGAAAAAGCAATCATGAAATTCATCTGGAAAAATAAGAGACCCAGAATAGCCAAAGTGATTCTTAGCAAGAAGAATGAAGCAGGTGGCATTACTATTCCAGACCTTAAATTGTACTACAAAGCAATAGTAACAAAAACAACATGGTATTGGCATCAAAATAGACCAGTTGACCAATGGTACAGAATAGAAGACTCAGAGATGAACCCACACACCCACAGTTATCTTATATTAGACATAGGTGCCAAAAATGTTCACTGGAGAAAAGACAGCCTCTTCAACAAATGGTGCTGGGAAAACTGGAAATCCTCACATAATAAAATGAAATTAAATCTCTTTCTCTCACCATGCACAAAACTAAACTCAAAGTGGATCAAGGACCTAGGAATTAAACCAGAGACCTTGCACCTAATAGAAGATAAAGTAGGCCCAAATCTCCATCATGTTGGTGTAGGCTCCAACTTCCTCAATAAGACCCCTATAGCACAAGAACTAAAAACAAGAATCAATAAATGGGATGGATTCAAACTAAAAAGCTTCTTCTCAGCAAAAGAAACAATCAGTGAGGTGAATAGAGGACCTACAGAATGGGAGCAAATCTTTACCACAAGCACATCAGATAGAATACTAACCTCAAGGATTTATAAAGCTCTTAAAAGGCTTAACACCAAAAAAAGAATAACCCAATCAATAAATGGGCCAAGGAACTAAACAGACACTTCTCAGAAGATGATATACAAACAGTCAACAAATATATGAAAAAATGTTCAACATCTCTAGCAATTAGAGAAATGCAAATCAAAACAACTCTGAGATTTCATCTTACTCCAGTTAGAATGGCAGCTATCAAAAAAACAAACAACAGTAAATGCTGGCGAGGATGTGGGGAAAAAGGCACACTCTTACATTGCTGGTGGAACTGCAAATTGGTAAAGTCAAACTGGAAAGTAGTATGGTGATTCCTAGGAAAACTGGGAATGGAACCACCATTTGACCCAGCTATCCCACTCCTTGGCCTATTCCCAAAGGACTTAAAAACAGCTTAGTACAGGGACACAGCCACATCAATGTTTATAGCAGCACAATTCACAATAGCTAGATTGTGGAAGCAACCCCGATGCCCAACAGCAGATGAATGGATAGGAAACTTTGGTATATAAACACAATGGAACACTACTCAGCACTAAAAGAGAATAAAATCATGGCATTTGCAGGTGAATGGATGGAGTTGGAAAAAATAATGCTAAGTGAAGTTAGCCAATCCCAAAAAACCAAAGGTTGAATGATCTCTTTGATATGAAGATACTAACTTATAAAGGCAAGAGAGAAGGAATGAGAGGAATGAAAGAGCTTTAAATAGAACAAAGGGGGGAGGGTGGGGAGAGGACAAGGGGATAGGAATAATGGCAGACTGACTTATCCATGATTACCCTAAATACATGTATGAAGACGCAATTGTTGTAAAAATACTTTATATTAAACCAGCAACTCGAAAAATTGTGCTCTTTATATGTAATATGAAATGAAATGTACTCTGAAAACGTGTATAACAAATTAGAATAATTTAAAAAAATTTTTAAAAAGATTGTAGGAAAAGCTTCAAACACCTAGAAACTAAACAACAATCTTCTAAATAACTGGAGTCAAAGAAAAAGTCTCAAGGGAAAATAACTATATTAAGCAAAATAAAAAATGGAAAGAAATATGACAAAATTTGTAGGATGTAGTTAAAGTGGTTTTGAGAGCAAATTATATACACTAATCATATCCATTGGAAAAATTGACATATCAGTAATCTAAGCTCACATCTTTAAAATATAGAAAAAGAAAAATTAACAAAGCAAGTATAAGAAAGAAAATAATAAAGAAGAGAGAAGAATTCAACTATTTAGCACATAAAAACAGAATGGATGCATACCTATAATCCCAGCAACTTGGGAACCTGAGGCAAGAGGATCACAAGTTCAAAGCTGGCCTTGGCAACTTAGATCATCTCAAAATCAATCAATCAATAAGACTGGGGTTGTAACTCCAGGGTAGAGCAACCCTGCATTTAATCCTCAGTACCATAAATACATACATATATAAATACATACATACATATAATAAAGATGTCAATCAAAAAGCTGGGCTTTGAAAAGGTTAAAAAGGTCAACAAACCTCTAATAAGACTGACAAAGGGGAAGAGAAAGAAAAGACACAAATTGCCAATATCAGACACTGCAGAGAACAAAAGGATAAAAAGAGAATCATATGAAAAATTCTATACACAAATTCTACAACATATAAGAAATAGACCAATTATTTGAGAACCACAAACTAGCACAATTTCCTCAATACAAAATAATTTGTACAGCCTTGTAGTGATTTAAAAAACTAATTTGTAACTTAAAACCACTGAGAAAGAAATTCCTAGGCCCAGATGTCTTCACTGAAGAATTCTACCAAATGTTTAAAGAGTTAACACTAATTCTATACAATGTCTCAAGAAAATAATACTTTCCAGCTCATTTTAAGTCAGCATTATCTTGATGAAAAAATCAGACAAATAAGTATGTCTACCCTCACCACTCTTGCTTACCATAGTACTGGAAATAAGGCAAGAAAATAAAAGGCATACAGATAGGAAAGGAGGAAATAAAACTACCCCATTATGCAAATGACATAATAGTCAATATAGGGAAAAAAAAAAACAATAAATCTGCAAAAACTGATAGAACTAAAAAGTGAGTTCAACAAGGTCTCAGGGTACAAAATTAACATAAAAATCACTTGTATTTATATATTAACTGTGAACATGTGGAAACATAAATTTAAAATAAAATACTGTTATTATTCAAAAAATACTTTAAATACATATCTAACGAACATATACATGCCTACTGAAACTTATTTGCTAAAAATAAATTTGGTGGGATATACCACTTAAGAGGTATATCTTAAGGGACTTAAGGGGTAGCTCTGAGATAAAGCAGTAATCTAAAGTGTATGAGGCCCCCAGGTTCAATCCCTAGCAAAACACACACACACACAAAGGAATAAAATTCTTTCCAAATTAATTTATAGGTTCAGTGCAATTTCTATCAGAATCTCAGCAAGATTTTCTATAAATGTAGATAAAATTCTTCTAAAATTTTATATGGAAAGACAAAGAGACTACAATATCTAAGTCAATTTTGAAAAAATAAAATTGGAAGGAATTATTATCTTCAACTTTTAGAATTACTAAAAGCAATAATAATCAAGATATGGTGGTACTGGATGAGGAAATAGACATATAAGTCAATGGCACAGAATCCAGAAATAACCTCATGTAAATATGGCCAACTGATTTTTGACAGATGTATAAATGCAATTCAATAGAAGGAGGACAGTCATTTCAACAAGTCATGCCAGAAAAACTGTACACTTATAAGGATTAAAATGAATATTAATGTAAATCTTAGATCTTACATAAAATTAATTCAAAATGGATCATAGACTTAAATTGAAATTATCAAATTATAAAACTTATTTAAGATCATAAGAAAGAAATCTTAGGGACCTCAATCTTGGTAAAGAGTTCTTAGACATGGCACAAAAATCACAACTTTTTAAAACTGAATTAATTTTCAATAAAATCCAAATCTTTTGCTTTGCAAAAGACTATGTTAAGAAAATGAAAAGGCGAGAAGAAATAGCTGCAAATTACATATCTGAAAAAGGATTTGTACCTACAATATATAAAGTCTACACAATGATTTAAAAATTGAATTATAAATGTGCAAAAGACATAAGGAAACATTTCACTAAGGTGTAGAAATGACAAATAATTTCTTGAAAATAATGTTCAACATCTAGCCATTAGAGAATTGCAAGTGAAGACTGTCTTGGTACATTTTTGCTGCTATAACAGAATTCCACAAACTGGGTAATTTATAAATAATAGAAATTATTTCTTGTAGTTCTAGAGACTTAGAAGTCCAAGATCAAGTCTCCAGCAGATTCAAAGTGTGGTGAAGACTGAGTATCTGCTTCCAAGTTGGTGCATTATATCTTGAATCTTCACATGACGGCAGGACAAAACAGGGCTAAGGCCAATCTACCAGCCATTTTATAAGGCACTATAATCCATTAATGAGGGTAGAATGCTCATGAATTAAGGGCTTGCCCCAAAGATCCCACTTCTTAAGACTACCACCATAGAAATTAAGGTTTTTTTTAATATTTATTTTCTAGTTTTAGCTGGACATGATATCTTTATTTTTTATTTTTATGTGGTGCTGAGTTTTGAACCCAGTGCCTCATGCATACTAGGTGAGTACTCTACCACTGAGCCACAATCCCAGTCCAGGAATTAAGTTTGGACATGAATTTTGGAGGGAATACATTCAAACCATAACAAATGCTTAAATATCCTATGTACCTATTAGAACCACTAAAATAAAGATAGAGAAAACATCAAGTGCTGGCAGTGATGTGGAGAAACTGGATCTCCCATACTTTGCTGGTAGTAAATGTAAAGTGGTACAACAATCCTAGAAAATATTTTGGTAGCTTATTTAAAAATTAAATATACCCTAACATACAATCCAATAATCTCACACCTTGGCATTTATTTCTAATAGCTGAAAACTTACATCCCCCAAATCCTCATGAGAATGTTTAGGGCAGATCCATAATGGCTATAGTTAGTCTCCCTCACCAAGGCTTCCAGCAGGCTATGTTTTTAGAATATAGTCAAGGTCATGGACACCTGATTCAGCATTTGTATTCAAGGTCATAAACATTTGCTTGTGAGCCTGCACCCACTTATGTAATTTGTTAGCAATGTGCCTTCTTTGTCTGGCCTGCATATAAAAAAAAAAAAAAAAAAAGGAAGAAAGAAGAAGAAGAAGAAAGAAAAAAAGAAAGCCTATGAAAATGGCTCATGGGGCTAAATGGAACTGAGTTGGGGCTGAAGCTGAAGCTGGGGGTTGGGCAGGCACTATTGCTGCCTCTGAATAAGGAATGTCTACCATCCCAAAGCAAACCCTGCTTTGCATTTTCTTTCAACTGCTAGAACCCTGAACCTTGCATTCCAGGCCTGAAACACAGTAGTGGCAGGACAGCAGCTTTATTTGTAAAATCCTAAAACTGTAAACAATTTAAATGTCATAAAAATAAATGAATTGTTAGAAAGACAAAACCTCGACAATATAAAGAAACAACCTATTGGTACATGCAAGAACAAATGGATCGTGGGGACACTGGGTTGAGTGAAAAAAAGCTAACACCAAAAGTTGCATGCTCTGATTTTATTTCTATAATATTCTAAAATGACAAAATTGTAGCGAGCATAGGTCAGTAGTTGCCAGGGTTAGGGATGGGGAGTGAGACGGTAGAGGAAGTGATGGGATCATAAACACACAAGAGTCTTGTGATAGAAGGGAACTGTCTCTCCACTGTGGTAATTACTTGATTCTGTTATAAAATCACAGATAATTAAGCACACACATTGCACCAAGTTCCTGGTTGGATGCTGTACTATCAGATTCAATGCTGTTGCATAAGCTGGGAATCTTGGTGAAGCATAAGCACACAGAATACCTCAGTACTACCTCTGAAATTTCCTGTGAATCTATAATTATTTAAAACTAAAAAAAAAAAAAAAAAAAAAGATTTAAGTAACACACTCAAGTAAGTGAGGAAAACACAAAATATGCATATTACATATTACTTAACACTTTGATAAGGGTTGGGGTTGGATCCTGGATATGTGTTAACTTCAAAATAGCCTAAAATACATGTGTGAAATTGTTGAGTTTATTGTTACACTGTAACTGAGTTTTTCTCTTTTTTTCATATTTATATATTAATAAGGCTAACTTCTGGCAATATAATTAATGGCTTGAATTTATTCGCATTAACAGAATACATTAAACAATCTGAGTAATTAACACACACATTTTTTTACAGTAATTTTGCTTGCATTGGAAGTCGTCACTATTTGTTTGACAACTTAATTCTGCACTTCAACTTTTTAAGAGAGTGGCCCTTTGAAAATCTTGTCTACTCCTGACAAGTTAGGAAAAAAGGTACAAAATGTGTCACATGATAGACGTTATGATTACTTTTTAAAGAGGATTTACTGGAATCAAGTTTCTCATAACCAAGAAGAGCAAAGAACAGTGGACCTAAATGCAATAAACCTTTTTAATGCCACTTTTTAAATTTCTTTCAACTTAGCAAACATTTGTGGAGACTACCAATGTACAAGACACTCTCAAAGCTCCTTCTGGATCAGCTCTCAGAAATCTTCTCTAAATAAGCTCTAAACCAATGTTATTTAGTAGAACTTTTTGCAATAATGGAAATGTTTTTTATCTGCACTTTCCAATAGAATAGTCATATGTGGCTATCAAGCACTTGAAATTTGCCTATTGTAATGAGACACTGAATTTTTAATTTAGTTTTAATCAATCTGATCTAATTCTTAAGTTGTATTGCATAATAGCTACTATATTAGCACAAAATATTATCAAATAGATTTGGGATACTTATCCCTTATTCTCAGAATACTTTCCTCAACAAGTACGTAGAAGGAATTTATAGGACCACAGGTGTTTACAAAGCACAAACATGGAAATACTGAGTCAAACACTTCCCTACTGCCATTCTGTCTGCCTTCACTCCTTGCCAGCAGAGGCAGCCTTCTTTAGTCAGATATGCCAAATCCAAACTGCCCCAGCCTGCCTAGCAATTGGGATAACTCTGGCCAATGACACATAAAAGAGTCTCCCATTTTGAACGAAGAAATAGGCAACAGCATGTTGCTTCCTGACTTGGAGCAACAACACCGCGGGAGAAAAACTCGGAGGCAGAATGAAGATGAAAGAAGGTTTTTTATTCTTCGGCTTTAGCAATCTCTCAAAACTCTAACACTGGCTCTTTCAGCAACCTCTCTGACTCTTTACTTCTTATGACTACTGACTCTTTACTTCTTTACTTTACTTTCTTTTACTTTTACTTTCTTAGAGAGAGCTTAGAGAGAGAGAGAAAGAGAGAGAAAGAGAGCTTCTTTCTTAGAGAGAGCTTAGAGAGAAAGAGAGAGAGAGAGAGAGAGAGAGAGAGAGAGCTTCTTCTTTCTTCTTTCTTCTTTCTTCTTCGGCAGCCTCAGCCTGACTCCGACCAGCAACTATTTCTTCTATCTATGGTTTCTCATTTCTTTCTCTAGCTTCTTCTGACCGAACTCTTAACCGCTCTGACTCTTATTTTTTCTTCTGACTACGTTCTGGCCCCTCTGACTCTTTTCTTTTTCTCTGACCTGAACTCTTCTTCCGACCAACTGAGCGACTGAACGACTGACTGAATGAATACCGCTTCTGACCACTTTCACCCGGTTATATACCTTTAGCTTTGCGGGTGCGTCACGTGCATTTACAGGTGCGTCACGTGCATATGATTATTATCAGGTGGAACTTATGGCTTCCAGCTAGCCGCAATAGCCATCTCCCTGATTGGGGCTGCTTCAACAGCACATACAAGGAAATTGATTTAATTAGGTTTAAATTTTAGCCTCGTGTAAGAATTTGAACAGTTCCTTTCGATAATGCTTAGTGTTTTAGATAACTGCTCAGGGTCTCAGATAGCTTTCTCTCCAAGATGGCATCTGGGTATGTGGTGCAAGTGTGGTTTCATTGATCTTATGGCTTGAGGAAGGCAGGATTCTCAGATTTGCATATTGTCCCAAGACTCTCTGGAGGCCATGGTGATGTCCTTTGTTGGTTGCTGCTCTCCCTGCCAATATTTGGATTGCTAGACCTTCTCCTATGGTGGGTGTGGTTAGAGCCTAGTAGTGCTTCCTGACATAATAGCCTCTGGTGTTAAGGACCACTCCGAAATCTGGCTGTGAGTTCGAGTCTGGCTGAGGGTGGCTTACTTTGAGCTTTAATCCTCACTCCCACAAAGAAACCTCAAGTAGCAAGCTCCTTAGCTAGATGCTCTGGAGCTGATGTATGACAGCCTTGGGGAAGCTAAATTCAGAGGCTTCCATGACAAGGAGCAGTTGTAAAGTTTATTTTGATCAAAAATTTTGATTCTTGATTATCATCTTTTGATTTATTTAGTAGCTGTCATTGCCCACACTTCTTCCTCTAACACACATACAGAATAAAATAGTAGCTTGTGATAATGGGGATCTTGTCAATCTTGTTCATTCTGAATCAAAAGCTCCAAGAAAAGTGTCTGTCATATGGTTGACATTTAATCTGCCCTTGTTAAATCAATAAAGGAAGAAAGGATAAAGAGAAAAAAAAGGGTGTCCCATTTAATCTCTGAGACATATTTTCCTGCCTGATAAAAAAGAGAACAATGGGGAAGAGAAGAGCATTTTCTTGCTTTGTGCTTGGAACTGCTGCAGCCATCTTGCAACCATGAGGCAAATAATGAAGAGAAAGAAGCTTACCCTGACATCAATGAGCCACTGAATCAACTCTGGATTGATCAATATGGATTTACCATTTTGTAAATAAATAAATCCCTGTCAATATTTTATTGGTTACTCTTGTCCAACTCCTGATGGTAGGCACAATTGTATCCTCTCATGACAGTGAGAGAAGTGTGTTAGTGCAAGAGCAGAGAGTGGCAGAGGAGGAAAGAAAGAAGATGGGAGCTGTCTTAAAGAAAGATCATTAGTCCTACATCTATTCCAAAGGGAAAGTTTAGGATACAAAAAGTATGAGACAGCTCTCAGCTGGTGTGGCAGAGGATGATGCTAATAAGAATCTCAAAGTGCAGTTAGGGCAATAGGTGAAGGAGATAGAAAACTAGAGAAAATAACAAATTTCTGTCATGGAAGACCTGGAGTAACATACTGAGGATTTTCAACTGGTATAAAAAGAGCACAGAAAAACATTGTAAGTTTTAAACAAAGACATGATCATATTTGCGTTTCCAAAAGCTCAGTCTGACTGCAGGTGGAGAATGTTTGGCAATGTGGTAATATTTAATAAGGGCACATTAAAGGAAGAGCATGCCATTGATATGACTTAGTTCCTCAGCGCTAACTTTTCTTACTCAGTTAATGTATCTTTTAAATCTTTTAAATGATAGATCAGAGGTTTAAAAAAAAAATTGCATAATTGAGCTAGAAAACAAAATAGAGTAATTAGGTCAAGTATGTCAATGTTGAAATGTATGATGCACACAGTTCATCTAAAAGTTACACATAACGTTTACAATACAGTATGATTGGAATATGAAGTGTCCCCCAAAAGCTCCTTTGTTAATGCAGGAGGTGAAGTGATTCGATTATGAGAGCTGTGACCTAATCAGTGGATTGACTTAGTTGATGGCTTAATAATTTGGATAGATCAACCGGGTGGTGACTGTAGGCAGGTGAGCATGACTGGAGGAGGTGCTCACTGAGGGTGTGCCTTGGGATTCTATCTTGTCCCCCTGGCTCTCCCATTTCCTCCACCATGCTCTTCTGCAGTGATGTCTCTCCACTTCACCTCAGGCCCAGAACAATGGAGTCCACCCACCCTAGACTGAACCTCTGAAACCATGATCCCTAAGTAAACCTGTGCTACACTAAGCTGCTCTTCTCAGGTATTTTAGTCACAGTGATGAAAAGCTGGCTAACACATTAAAAACGTAGGCTGTGTGCTCTTTCAGAAGTCACTCCTAAGAACAAGGTTTATTAAAGCAATCATTAAAATGGTTGGTTTCAGCTTGAGTAGAATAATCGATCAGTGGCACACAAGAGGCCCCAGAAACAAATTCACTAAGTTGTGGGCTAGAGGGACCAATTGGTATAGATCTTGCCATGACAGCTTCCTGACCACCCAATTTTATTCATTCCCCAGTGGTAGACACATATGTGAGTTTCCCTGAGGACAAAACTTTCATCATGGGAATAGCCACCAACAGAATGGCTACAAACGCAAAACCTTTTTTATTTGAGTCAGACACACTCTCTAATTCCACATTTATTACAGTTGCTGGATTTTCTAAGAAAACAATGGTTTAGTGGCACAGTCTGAGCAGCATTCTTACTCTTTTCAATTTTAGGATGAACTGCAAAGCCTGTGGATACGGGTTGTATGATTTTGAATGCATCATTGTGGCTGCAAAAACTGTTGAGAAAGCAGTGTTCCTGGGTGGGAAATAGACAGGAAATGCTGTGCTTTTTCAGGTGGAAACTATAGAAGCAAAGGTAATACCTGAAAGCAAGTTGTATTAAACATATAAATAATATTGTTCCTTATTACCTGAATTCTGCTTACCCAGATGCTATATCTAAAAACTTGTTTGTATCCATACCTAATTTATTAAAAACAAATTCACTTTTTTTTTTTTTTTTTTTTTTTGCCGGTGGGGGGGGTTTACTGGGGATTGAACTCAGCAGGCATCAAGCCCTATCCCCAGTTCTTTTTTATGTTTTATTTTGAGACAGGGTCTTACTAAGTTGCTCAGAGCCTTGCTAAAATGCTGAGGCTGGCCTTGAACTTGTGATCCTCTGGCCTCAGCCCCCTAAATTGCTGGGATTACAGGCATGAGCATCGTGCCTGACTTGAAGCAAATTCGCTTTTTGACCAGCACTATCTTTCCTGTGTCCCAAGCCAATTCTCCTATATCTAGCCCTGTAAAAAGGCCATAAGTAGATTCCACAGCTATTTCAATCACTCCCAGTTATTGTAATAATTCTGATTTTTTCAAGGATTAAAAAACTCAGACTGATTCAATATTAAAGCTTTATCTTGCATCCCATTCAAGGCTTATCTGCTATCCTGGCTGGGTCCTGGTTCAGACAGGGAAGAATGCAGTTCACCATTCAAGATTATCATGAAGTTATCACAAAAGTGACAAATATAAAAGACTTTTAACTCAGTTCCAGCTAAAACCTGATAAATATTTGTTGTTGTTGTTGTTACAATCTAGCTATCATAAATGTTACAATATCATAACAATAAAACTTTTTATATTAACTCAGGCCAAGATTTCAGGGCTGAGATTAAAGAATGTTAACTGCTCTGCATGCTAACGAGGGTCCAGACGATATGTGTATGCTTTTCTATCTACATATGTGTGTTGAGATATATGTATATATGTGCATGTTGATAAAATGCTGGTATCCATATATCCTTTATGGTGAAATGATTGCATAACTGAATCCAAATTTAACCCTACCCTACACCCATGATCTTCATTGTGTGATTGAAGTTTCTAATGTCAACAAGTATTTCCAGGACCCCTGATGCTCACGTGGCCATGGTGTGCTTTAGCCAACAAGATGTCAGCATACACAACACAAACAGAGGATTATAGAAGTATATTCCAATTTCCATTTGCCCTGTGTGCTTAGGCTGTTGCCATGAGAAAGATAGGCTTTGGCTGACCGGGCAGGGACAAGTGTGGAGTGAGCTTCAGCTCTTGGCCATCCCAGCCAAGCCCACAAAGAGCAGAATGCCTGGGTGACCAACGGATGCACAAACAAGACCATCTGAGATGATTTGAGCTCAGGCAAAATTAGAAAAACACACATCTTCATGACTTGTGAGCTAGAAGAATAAGTGATTCGTGTTTGAGCCAATGAAGTTTGGCATAGTTATTACTCAGCAATAGGTAACTGGTACAGAAATTGGTTGTAGAGGTAAAGCCCTGCCAGAGGGGGAATTAGCATGCACGTGTGTGTGTGTGTGTGTGTGTGTGTGTGTGTGTGCAAGCGCGCATGTGTGCGCGCGCACACACACACACACTTTGTGGGGGAGGATTTTTGTTTTGTCAGGTGGAGGCTAGAAACATGCTGAGGAAGCATTGTAGTGAAAACATCACCTTAGATAACTCAAAAGACAAGACTTACCTGATGAACCTTCAAAGTTGGGAAAGGAGACTTCCGGACAAAACATTGAAAGCATCAGCTGGTATTGTACCAGCTGGGTTTGACTCAGTACTGAAAGCATGGTATGAATTTTAACAAGAACTGACTTTGTTTGCAAGAATTCAGATGGGATAGAAAGACCTAGAGCTGTGCTGTTTGGAAAAAAATAGTTTCTTACCTCCAATTTCTCCAGCCAAAAAAGAAAAAAAAAATTCCCAGCCAAGGTGAAAAGGTCAAATCCAAGAGTACTGTGAGTATAACACAGCCTCAGATAAAAACCAAAGCAAGGATGTAGACGTAAGTCCAGGTTTGAGACCTCAGAAAGAATTAAGTGAATGCCTATTAGATCCTCCGAGTGGAATGAAAAGGCTTCTAGAAATCCTAACAGCATCGCCCTGCAGCAACCCAACATGCCCAAAGAAGCAGAGATTATGCCTAGAGAGGCAGGCTTCTCCAAAAGAATTGTAGGAGCAGGTTTTGACATATGATGAAGAATAAATTCAGATACATGGCAAATCCACAAAAGTTTTGAGACAGCTATCCAGGTGTAAGTGCCAGCAGCCCAAACTAGAAGGGATAGAAATGTACAAGGCAAGAAAATCCGTCTGGGCCACTGATTTTCACAGATAGGTAATAGAATGAAAGAATTGTTCAAAGGGTCCATTTTCCAACCCTCTTTACATTTATCTGAGAAAAGTGATAGAAAAGGAAGGAGAAAGCAGAGCCCACACTGGGCTTCCCTGGGGACAGAACTGGAGCCTAAAAGAGAAGAACATACCCTCTTCCCCAAGACGGGGAGACCTGGCTGCACTTTCCAGTTGTATTTTAGAATTTCTATCAACCAGCCGCAGCTCCATGCTTCTCATTCCTATTCCTGAATGAGTGTTCATTGTAATTATGTTTCTTCTTCTCATTATATGTTGAGACAAAGTATATAGATATATTTGCTTTTGGCTCATGGGTCTCTCGATTAAGAGAAAGTCATCCAGACCTGATGTAGACTATATAATCTTGACTTTTGAGCCTGATGCCTTGATTGGTTAGAACTTTGGGGTCTCAAGGGCAGGGTGAGTATGTTTTACATGTAGGAAGGAAGTGAAATATTACTGTCATAAGATTAATGATGGTATTGCAAAAATGGCACCAAATGTTTCAGCCCTCTCTGATCTTTGCCCTTTACCAGATATCTTACATTTTATCAGGTGGCCCCTGATAAAATAAAACTCATAAAGGACTTCAGAGTAGGCAAAGGGAGAGCAAAAATCCCTTGTGAGCCTTGGAACTCCTGACAGGTCAAATTGCTTCACAGATACAATTCTATGGACTTTAACACTTCCTCTTAGACCAAGAAAGATTTCAGAGGGAGCAGTTTTCAATGAATTTGTAAAATTTGTAACCACCCTGACTTGTGCCACTTGCTCAGTGTTGCTTAAGTCCACAAAGAATGGGAAACTGCACAAACTCCCTCCCCTTTTTCCTATTAGAAAAATCTCTTACTAGCCGGGTGCGGTGGTGCACGCCTGTAATCCCAGCACTTGGGAGGCTGAGGCAGGAGGATCGCGAGTTCAAAGCCAGCCTCAGCAATGGCGAGGCACTTAGCAACTCAGTGAGACCCTGTCTCTACTAAAATACAAAAAAGGGCTGGGGATGTGGCCCAGTGGTCAAATGCCCCTGAGTTCAATCCCCGGTACCAAAAAGAAAAAAGAAAAATCTCTTACTGCTTCCCCTCAGTGGAGCATTTGATTGGTTTCTAACCGAACCTGTATTTCCCAGTTTGCAAATCTATTTTTCACCCAGACAAAATCATCTTTGATTTTATGTTGACTTCATCTGTGATCTCTTGGTTCACACCCCTCAGCATACCTGCCGCTCTTGCTGACCCTGGAGTCTGCCCTGTGACTTGCTTGTGTCAAGGGAACTTTACTACTGCCATAACTGAGACTCCTGGCTTACCCTGTGCCATTGCTAGGGGACTATGGAGTGCAATAAACACGGAGCCCACCAACCATCAGTCACCCTCACCAACTCTGTGAGCGAACCCTGTTGGCATAAGAAGCTAAGTAACTAGCCACCTACTGGCCAAAGATGTGTAAGAAATAAATGTTGATAATTGTTTGTCATTGGAGCTTTATGGTTATTTGTTATGTGACATTGTTGCCATAACACTAAGCTACTATAACCTGGGAGTAGGAAATATTTTATTTCCACTCTATGGATAAGGAAATGGACATTTTTGAGAGGTGTATAATAATTACTCTACCAGTGAATGTCAGAGCCAGATGCAGCCCAACTATGGTGCTCTTACCATAGACAACCTCCTCAGGGCCAGGGCCATGTTCCATTTGTGCTGTCAGCTCTCAGGGTTGAATGAAGGGTAAAGGAATAGAGAGGTGTCGCAAACGGTTGCTGACATTCTAACAGCACATGTCCTTCTCCTACAAAAGACTTAGAATCAAGAAATTTCCACTTTAAAAAATTACATAATGACAAGCTGACTCTGAAATTCTTATGGGAATTCAAGTGACCCAGAATAGCCAAACAATCCTGAAAATGAAGAACAAATTCAAAGGACTCATGCTTCCCAACGCCAAATCTTCTGACAAAGCTACAATAATCAAGGTTTGGTGGCAATGGCTTAAGGAAAAACGTGCATACAACAGTGCAACGAAGCTGAGATACACCTTCACGGTCACAAGCCAGTGGATATTTTTTTAAACAAAGTTGCCATGAAAAATCAAGGGAGAAATAGTTTTTTTCGACTAATGATGCTGATTCAAAGAGATCTCTACATGCAATAAAGAATGAATTTGGACTTTTACATCATATTTTAAAAGTAATTTAAAATGTTTTATAGATCTAAATATAATAGGTAAAACTATAAAATTCACTGAAGTAAACATAAGACTTGGTCCACAAGACCTAGTTTAGGCAATGGTTTTTAAAATATGACAACAGAAAATAAAAAATAGATAAATTGTATGCCATTAAAATGAACATTTTTGGCCAAGCACAGTGGCATACTCCTATAATCCCAGCAGCTCAGAAGGCTGAGGCAGGAGGATCACGAGTTGAAAGCCAGCCTCAGCAACAGCAAGGCACTAAGTAAGCAATTCAGTGAGACCCTGTCTCTAAATAAAATACAAAATAAGGCTGGGATATGTGGTCAAGTGCCCCTGAGTTCAATCCCTGGTACGAAAAAAAAAATTTTTTTTTGCTTCAAGAGATTCTATCAAGAAAGTGAAAAGAGCTCATGTGTGAGACAATGCAAGAAAATTTAGAGGCTAAATGATTGTGTTACGTGAGTATTAACCTAATCAGTGTGTTAATCACCTGATAGGGATTAACTGAGTGGTGACTATAGGCAGGAAGGGTGTGACTGGAGGAGGTGAGTCCCTGGGGGTGTGACTTTGGGGTTTATACTTTGTCCCTGGTAAGGAGAGCTCTCTCTGCTTCCTGGTACCATGTCCTGAGCTGTTTCCTATACCACACTCTTCCACCATGATGTTCTGCCTCTCCTAAGGCCCAGAGCAATGGAGTAAGCCATCTATGGACTGAGAAACTGTGAGCCCCAAATACCCTTTTCCTCCCTAAAATTGTTCTTGTTGGGTCTTTTGGTCATAGCAACAAAAAGCTGACTAAAACAGTCCAGAACAGGCAAATATAAAGAAATAAAAAGTACATTAATGGTTGCCTAGGACTGAGAGTTTGGGAGAATGGAGAGTGATGGCTAAAAGGTCTGGGTTTCTTTTGAGGAGTATGGAAATGTTTTAGATAATGTAGGATGAATACACAATTCTTAATATGGTTTTTAAAAAACAAGGAATCATATTCCTTAAGTTTAAAAGGAGGCTTTATGTTAAATTATATCTTATTAAATCTTTATATCAATTATATCTTACTAAATCCATTTTTAAGTTCTAAAAAAATCTAGCAAAATATGCAATCAAAATCATTTCTAGAAGAATAGCTATTTTTTATTTTATTTATTCTAATTTGTTATATATGACAGCAGAATGAAATTCAATTCCTATTACACATATAGAGCACAATTTTTCATGTCTCTGTAGAGTCACACCATTTGTGTCTTCATACATGTACTTAGGGTAATGATGTCCATCACATTCCACCATCTTTCTTACCCCCATGTTCCTCCCTTTCCCTCTTTCCTCCCCTTTGCCCTATCTAAAGTTCCTCCATTCCTCCCATGCTGCCCCACCCCATCCCCATTATGGATCAGCATCAACATACCAGAAAAAAACATTCGACATTTGGTTTTGGGGGATTGGCTTACTTTACTTTGTATAATATTCCCCAACTCCATCCATTTACCTGAAAAAATGTCATAATTATATTCTCTTTTAATGCTAATATTCCATTGTGTATATATACCACATTTTCTTTATCCATTCATCTACTGAGATGCATCTAGGTTGGTTCCACACTTTAGCTATTGTGAATTGTGCTGCTATAAACATTGATGTGGCTGTGTTCCTATAGTATTCTGTTTTTAAGTCCTTTGGGTATAAACCGAGGAGTGGGATGGCTGGGTCAAATGGTGGTTCCATTCCCAGTTTTCCAAGGAATCTCCATACTGCTTTCCAAATTGGCTGTACCAATTTGCAGTCCCACCCGCAATGTATGAGTGTACCTTTTCCCCACAGCCTCTCCAACACTTATTGTTGTTTGCATTCTTAATAGCTGCCATTCTGACAGGAGTGAGATAAAAATCTTAGTTTTTATTTGCATTTCTCTAATTGCTAGAGATGTTGAACATATATTTGTTGATCAAATATCATCTTCTGAGAATTGTCTATTCAGTTCCTTGGCCCATTTATTGATTTTTTTTGTGTGTGTGTTAAGATTTAAATGTATGTAGGCATCAAATCTTCTCATTGCTATATTACATCATGACCAGGTAGTTTTACAGGTAATTCTACCAAATGCTAATGGCACATACATTATCTATTAAACAAGTCATTCAATAAATGAGAAAAAGAAAAGCTCTCCACTTCATTTCATGATTCTAATAAAACTTTGATACAAGTTCTAGATACAAAAAGTTAAATGAAAACATTTATTGACAAGCATAAGTGCAAAAATATTAAAGTATATACTATTCATTCTATTCCAAAAAGAATTCATCATGTACTGAAACTTTGGAGGGGGGGCGGGAATCTTACCTTTTCTGTTAAAGCTTTAGATACAAATGCCTTATGACTCACTGACAATAGATTTTGTTGTTGTTGCTTCAACAGAATACTTAAAGCTAGGTGCTGATAATGAAAAGCAGTTTCCTTAGCTTACAGTTTTGGAGGCTGAGGGTTCATGATTGGGCAGCCTCATCTGTTCAGACTCTAGGGAGGGACCCCTGGCTGTGTCACAACATGGCAGAGAAACAGAATGGGAAATAGCTACATGCTGAAGGGCCCAAGCACATGCAGTGAACTCTCTTTACACCAACATGCTCTCTCACTTGTGAAAACCCACTCTCTCCATTCAGCCAGCATTAATCGCTCTTGCTGGTAGATCCCAATTACCTAACCACTGTCCACAAAGCCCCACCTCTTAAGGTCCCACCACCTCAACACTGTCACAGTGGGGACCAAGTTTCCTGCATGTGAACCTTTGAGGTTAAGCCATATCCAAACTGCAGCACCCACCGACTTCACTCCTAGTGATGCAGGACAGATGAGGCTGAACACCCGAGGAATTCTCAGGAAGCAGGTATATTTAAGTTGCAGAGCAGTCCAGAGGGGCTAAGGCCTAAAACAATCCAGACCCCAGGTCTCGAAATTTATTTAGATGTATACCCATGGGGGAAGATTTATGTAACAGTGGGTGGCTACATGGAGGTAATTTTGTCCCATATCCTTAGGCTAGACAGAGGTTTTCATGAGTTTTTATCAAGAGATAAAAAAAAAAAACAGAGATAGTATCTTTTTCACAGCACCAAACTTGATTGTAGACCTAGTTTTTACAAGAAAGAGAAACCTGACCTTTACAAGAAAAAGGATGCTCCAAACTATTCTGAGCTCTCTGCAGAAATCCTGCTGACATTCTTTGTAAAATCTTGTTGATAAGAGGCCTAATTGTGGCAAGGGTCTTTTGGGGTTACTCCATTTCTTTTGGGGGCTACTTCACTAGGTATATGCCCTAAAGAAATGTGTGCTTGGGGGTAGGTGCAAGAATATTCACAGCAGTAGGTACCATAGCAGCACAAAACCCTAAACACCAATGTTCACCTACAAAAGAATGAATAAGTTGCAGTAAAGTTATACAACAGAGCACTATATAGTAATAACATTTAATGGGCCATAGTTACATGTAATGCAGGGATAAAACTTGCAAATAAAACTGATTGAAAGAAGCAAGATAGGGACTAGGGACGTAGCTAGTGGGCAGAGCACTTGCCTAGCATGGATGAGTCCCTGGGCTCCATACCTAGCACAGCAATAACAACAAGAAAAGGAACAAGATGGAAAAGATAAATTCTGTTATGAGTCCTTTTATAAAAGTTCCAAAGTGGGCAAAATAGCTATTCTGTCTAAAATTTATATGTAGCTGGTAAGTTATAAATAAATGCAAGAAAAAAAATACCATAAAATTTAAGATAATGGTTACCTCTAGAGCAGTGGGTGGGTGTAGTGTGTAGTAAAAATCACATGGAGATTGGGGTAATAGATGGGCAGAGGGCTGGACACGCTCTATTTCTTGACCTGGATGTAGGCACTCACCACCCTCAACAAAAGCCTACAAACCTCTGGGCCTCTAGGTCCCAAAAGTTCTACCCCAAAAATGTATTAAGAGTACTTAATGTGTTACAAAGAAATGTGGTGGCCATTTAACATATTAGAAACAAAAATTTCATTACTGGTATGCGTCATTCAAATATCCCAAGTCAAATAGGTAAATCCTAAGACCCCATCATCAAGTTGTTCTGGAGGAAATTTCTTCCACTAAAACATTAGCACAGTTAAAGACATTTTTTAAAAAGGAAGGACTGGGATTGTGGTCCAGTGGTAGAGTGCTTGATATATATATATATAGTGTGTGTGTGTGTGTGTGTGTGTGTGTGTGTGTGTGTGTATACAGGCTAGACAGAGGTTTTTATGAGTTTTTATCAAGAGATAAACACACACACACACACACACACACACACACACACACATATATGAAACCAAATTCAAATAAATAAAGAAAATTCCTACATTAACAGAAAGCAGATTTGGTATGTAGAGTCAACTAAGTTATGTTGTTTCAAGTATCCATCTCACAAATAAAATGCCAAAACAATAATAAACAGGAAAAGGAATGAAAAAATTTACTACAGATAGCATTTGGTAAATAGAACCCCTTGAGAACAAGATAGGACAAGAGAGCTTCTTAGACAACTAAATTTTAATCAACTCCCCATCTACCCAAGAGATTGTCTTTAAAAAGCAGGAAAATGATAATAAATAATCTAATTGTCAACTTATCAGAAATATGGAAGGTCTATAACAATATGTTTGTCAAGCATCAATACAATTTCTACGACAATTCTAGAAAAGTTGAAAGAAAATTTATCTTATAGTCTTCCCCAGATGTCAGATGAGAATAGAAAAATTAGGTTGCTATTTGATTCAATCACTTATTTTCATTTCTATCAGATTCTTAGGCTCTTGTGGGTAATTACAAGGCTGTCAGCATTATTGTTTATTTCTGATTTGGAAAACTGAGACGTAAGATACGTAGTCACAGCACTTACTACCTACACTGATTATCAGAGTTGTTCAAGCCACAATCTCTTGTTTGAAGTAGGATAAAGATAACATAAATTTAGCATTCCAATCTCATAACAAAGCATTTGCTTTTCCCCATTTTCTTAATCTATATCCACACAGAAGCACATGTACATATGGCTTTTCTTCGTTATTAAGCCAATATAGTCACCATAAAGTGTAGCTAATCATCCAGAAATTAATTCATTTCATTATTTTGCTGGAGGGTCAAAATCAACCATATGTTTGATCCTATAAGACCAAACATAAAAGAAGTGAAATCCCCGAACACCTTGGTATTTGTAATTATTTGTGTGGGCTCTGGGAAGGAAGCGCCTCAAATACAATTATGGAAGCCTAGAGTTTGATAAAAGTTTACACGGAGCATAAAAACTGACAATTACGACTCCCAATAGTCTTAGACTGATTTAATAAGATTTAATGACTCTGGCAGTTGTGCATTCTAAAATAGAAATGGTAATGTGTTCAGATGTTCTATGGAGTAGGCTAGAAACTAGTCGATGCTGGTTTCAACACCATATTCTGTGAGAGTTCCTGCAGCTTTTCTATTGACAATGTGTACTCCCTCATAAATAAATGAATAGTTGCTTCCAGAACTCCCTTCAATACTTTATATTCCTCTTACTTCCAATTTTAAAACACTCGGCTGCTTTTCAACCCCTTTGGTGATTCTTGTCTTGGGAGCCTCACAACAGCTTTATCAACTTGATCATTCTCCTAAACAGAAATTACCAATCAGACCTACAAAACTACTTCCTTTTCAGCCCATGGAGAGAAGGTCTTGTTAGTTCTTTTCAAAGCAAGAAAATCCTCACCAAAAAGGTCAACCATGAATTTCACCAGGAAACCAATGAGAAGAGGAAGATGTTTCACCAGTGATAATTTTCTGATACTTTCCAGAGTTTAAAACAGGGTCAAGAAGGGCAATTAGACTCCGAGGACTCTCAATCTTACAGTCTAACCTGGTGTATGGTTTGAGACTGTCCTCTAGTCCCCAAAACTTAACAACTTCATGGTTTCATTGGTTTCTTTGGGTTATCTTAGGAATACAACGTCCTTTTACAGCATTGCCATTACAGAAAAATGCATTGTGATTTTTTTTTTAGAAGCCAGTCTTTTTTTATTAATTGTTGTCATTGTAGATGTACAGCATGCCTTTATTTTATATGTTTATTTTTATGTGGTGCCTCACACACGCTAGTCAAGTGCTCTGCCACTGAGCTACAGTCCCAGTCCCTGCATGCTGATTTTTAAACAAGAAATTTATAAGCCGTATTTGGAATGTACCAGCCCATTGATAAGTTAGGGATCTTTTGTATGTCATTCTAATCGGAGCTATAAATTCTTTGTGCACACAGTAAATATACATTCCTCCTGATTTTTAGGACAGGCCCTCAAGAACATAGACAAAATATAAAAGCAAACAGCAAATAAATGTATTAGCAATAAGCCACAGGAGGAGTGGAGGTAAAACTCCAATCCTAATCTGGGTTAGAGAGCAGAGAAGCACATTGATTCCCTTTAACAATAAAGAATAAAACAGAAAGGTGAGCCTACTGGACCGAATGCATGACAGAGAGCAGAGGCCACATGCAACCTAAGGTCATGGTTCACCCGTGGCATCAATTCAGCCTCAGAAATACCTACTCACACGTCCCTTTAACCTCCACTTGCGATGCAATCTCCCTTTCCTTCGAAGTGTGAGTTATGTAATCCGGGAATAATCAGGAATTTGGCCTGAGAGGAGCCAAGCAGGAGCCCCGGCTATTGCTCTTTTCTCCCTGCATTTGCTTCAAGATCATCTACAATAAGAGTCTGAGAGTTTCACTACTCCATCTTAAAAAGTAGAAGTCATTTTCTGTTTGTTTTTGTGTTCTGGTGAGAGTAGGAAAAAATAAACCTAATGCAAAATGAACATGAAATCCTGAAAGATAATCATCATGTAAATACCAACCAGTAACAAATTAAAGGTTTAAAATCTACACAACTAAATATTTCCTTCCTTCTAGTATTTACTCATTAGTGTAACAAACATCTCTCAAGCACTTAATGTTTGTCTATAGCACTTAACCTAAGTCCATAAAAAAAGAGAAAATGAAACACACAACTATCTAAAAGAATCAGACACTAACAAATTCAAGACAATGTTTTTTCCTTTTTTCTTTGAAAATAAAAACTGCTTTGTTGAGATATAATTCACATATCTTTTCACCCATTTGAAGTATACGATTTATTGTTTTTTGGTACATCACATTATTGATTTTTAAAACTACAGTAAGTCAGGCATGGTGGTGCACACCTGTGATCCCAGCAGCTTGGGAGGACAAGGCAGGAGGATTATGAGTTCAAAGCCATCCTCAACAACAGTGAGGAGCTAAGCAACTCAGTGAAACCCTGTCTCTAAATAAATAAAATACAAAATAGGCCTGGGGATGTGGCTCAGTGGTCGAGTGCCCCTGAGTTCAATTCCTGGTATTAAAAAAAAAAAAAAAAAAAAAAAAAAACCTACGGTAAAACAAAAATAACATAAAATTTTCCATTTTTAACCATACTTAAGTATAAGATTCAGTGGCATTAATCACATTCACAATGTTGTGCAACTATCACCACCATTTTTTTAAAAATATTTATTTATTTGCTTTAGTTGTACACAATACGTTCATTTGTATATGGTGCTGAGGATCGAACCCGGGCCTTGCGTTTGCTAGGCGAGTGCTCTACCGCTGAGCCACAACCCCAGCCCTATCACCACCATTTCTAAAATCCTTTTCATTACCTCAAACAAAAGCTTTATAAGCATCAAGCAGTGCTTAACCCTTCATCCTCCCTCCTGAAGCCCTGGCAGTTCCTAATCTATTTTTTGTCTTATGAATTTGCCTGATATAGGTATATAAGTGGTACCATACAATATTTGTCCTTTTTAAAGTCAGACAAGACTGTTGGGGGAAAAGAAGTGGTACACTTGCCTCATTCTCAGCGAGGTGGAGTGGAAGGGAGGACGCACGGTGGGAGGGACCAGTGATGGAGGGGACTGTTGCTGGGGGTTTGGGACACAGTGATAACAGACCGGTCCCCACCTAATACAGTCACGAGTCACCCAGACTGGCTTTGAGGAAAACCTGGTCATGGGGTATAGTCATCCACCTTCCAGCAGAGAGAAGAAAGCTTTCCTGGACCATCTGCTTAGGTACACACCTCATCCCACTTTACCCCTTTCCTTCTTTTTTTTCTAAAAGAGAAACAAACTATATATTCAAATGCAACTCGTGTGTCTGAAAATAAAGCAACTCAAGGAACACAAAGGAGATTTCTCCATTTTTCAACAACCACAAAAAAGTACCTCTTGAACATGTTATGTGTCACATATTATTTGGGGAGTTGGACATGACCGGCACATTTCAGTCTAGGTGACAGATATTAAACAGGAAAAAGAATGAATAAATAGAACATTTTAGACTAGGATAATGTGCGGAAAATGAGACAGTACGACTCACCAGACGCAAGGATAAGAATGGCAATTTCCATCGGTTGGTCAGGGAAGATCTTGCTGAAGACATGACACTTGAGGTAAGAGTAAAGATTTAGGGAAGCACACTCCTAGGCAGAATAAGAAGTCCACACAGCTTCACAGTGATGCGCTCCACCTATCAGATCAACAGCAATAGACAACAGTGCATTGGGTGGGGTCAGAAAGGACCCACAGGGTCTTTGATCTTGTTATCAAATTTCTGGTCAGTAGAATGATATCACCCAACTTCAAAGAATGGCATTTAAATAGGAGAAGCTGGTGATATCAATTACATCTTTAAAGATCACTGCCTGGGGTTTAAAAATGGAAATGGTGTGCTTAGCAAGAGAAGAAGCAAGATCTGAATCTAATTTAGGTGTTGTCTGAATGAACTTAAGAGAGAGGATGATGGAGGCTCAGAGCAGAGTGGCAGTAGTGGATTTGAAGAGCAGAGAAAAATGGGGGTATTTTGAAGATGGCAAGAACAAAGAGATTGATGATGAGTCTGAGGTTTCTGATTGTGCATTTAGATGAGGCACTAAGGATAGGAGGATGGAATATACCAGACAGTTGGCAGCCTGTAGCCACCTGTGCAACTGTATATAGTACACAAAGGGCCTTGTTTTATAATGTTAGATTTGAAATGTTAATAAAACATTTGAGAAATAGACAAAGGGGAATGAAGGGAGAGATGGGGATGGGAATAGGAGATAATAAAATGAAGCAGACATAACTTTCCCATGCTCATATATGGATACACGACCAGTATAACTCCACATCTTGTTCAACCACAAGAATGGGGTCAAAATTGTAATGGGTTTCACCCTATGTATGTATAATATGTCAACATAAACCCTATTGTTGTGTATATCTAAAAACAACAAATTTTTTAAAAGAAAGAAATGTCAATAAGTACTTTCCATCTAGGGAGAAATCAGAGGAGTAAGGGAATTTGCCCAAAACTCTTAAGACATGGAACACTTAGCAGCAGTGTTTGTAGTGGCAAAAAAAATTGAAAACTACCTAAATCAATAGGGGACAGGTTATTAAGTTGTGGTTTATATACACAATGAAATAAAACACACCTATGAAAAATAATAAGGAGGGTCTATGTGCACTCATATTAAGTGAAAAACAAAAGTTAAACATAATGCATTGCAATTTTACAAAGGGGGTAAAAGCATGTGTGTGTAACTCAGTGACTAATGAACACAGGTGGAAAGAAGGGTTTCTTTTTTGTTTTTTCATTATATGCCTTCTTATATTAATTTATTTTGAACAAAGTGAAACTATTATCTAACTAGGAGGAGGGATGGGAAAGGGAAGGAACTGCAGAATCAAATTGATGAAATTATACTAGGTACACGTATGAATATATCACAGGGTTCCATTTTTAAGTATAACTATAAAGCATCGATTAAAAAATAATGTAAAAATCAAGTTTGATGTTATCTGCAGGGAACAAGAAACTATTTTTAAATTATATAAGTGGTCTGGTCTGGGAATAATTATAACATCTATAACAAAAATCATAAAAATAGGGCTGGGGCTATGGCTGAGCGGGAGAGTGCTCGTCTCTCATGTGTGAAGCCCTGGGTTCCATCCTCAGCACCACATAAATAAAAATAAAGTTATATGTATATGTTTGTAAAATTTGGCTTTGGCAGCAGATTAGACATAGCTGAAGAATAAATTAATGAATTGCAAAATAAGTCTGAGGAAACAAAAATACAATTCAGAGAGACAAAAGATATGAGAAAAATTGTGCTCTATATGTGTAATATGGCTGGGCGCGGTGGCACACGCCTGTAATCCCAGCACTTGGGAGTCTGAGGCAGGAGGATCGCGAGTTCAAAGCCAGCCTCAGCAATGGTGAGGCACTTAGCAACTCAGTGAGACCCTGTCTCTAATAAAACACAAAAAAAAAAGTCTGGGGGTGTGGCCCAGTGGTCGAGTGCCCCTGAGTTCAATCCCTGGTCCCCCCCCCAAAAAAAAAAATCACAGAACTATATATGTAATATGAATTGTAATGCATTCTGCTGTCATATATAACAAATTAGAATAAAAAATTTTAAAAAGATATGAGAAAATCAAAAGAGAAGAAAAAACACAAAAAGGAAGGTATAACACACTTTTTTATTAGAGCATTATGATTATACTTAGTATTTGGGTTTATTTTGACAAAATCATACATACAGGGAATTTGATTCTCATCCCCATCCTCCTACCCTATTTTTCCTCCCCAATTCCCTCCTCTACTGATCTTCCTTTTGTTTATTTATTTATTTATTTATTTATTATTGGTACTTTATACATATACCTAAAAGGTGAAACCTTTGTATATTTATATATGCATATAATATGATTTTGTCAGTCATTGTATATTTCTTTCCCTTTCTTTTCTTTCCTCCTTTTCTCTCATTCTACTTCTTCTATGCCACTGATCTTCCCTATATTTTTATGATATCTGATTCTGCCACCACTGCCTTCTTACCCTTGTTTTGCACTAGCTTCCACATATGAGACGAAACATTCAACCATTGATTTTCTGAGTCTGCCTTATTTCACTTAGCATGATGTCCTCCATTTCCATCCATTTACCAACAAATGCCATAATTTTGTTCTCCTTTATGGCTGAGTAAAAACACCACTGTGTATATGTATATAAATATACAATAAATATATATAAATACATATAAAAAATATATATAAATATATATATAAATGTGATATATATATATGTACATGTATATATATATATATATGTATATATATATATATATCACATTTTTTCTTGATCCATTTAGATCTTTTGGATAAATACCAAAGAGTAGGATAACTGGATAAAAATGGTGTTTCCATTCCTAATTTATTGAGGAATCTCCACACTGCTTTCCAGAGTTATTGCACTAATTTGCAGTCCCACCAACAATGTATCAGTGTACCTTTTCCCCCCACATCCTCACCAGCATGTTTTATTGTTTGTATTTTGATCACTGCCATTCTGACTGGAGTGAGATGAAATCTCAGGGTAGTTTTGATTTGCAAATCCCTAATTTCGAAAGATGTTGAACAGTTTTTTATATATTTGTTGGCCATTTGTGTTTCTTCTTCTGAGAAGCTTCTGTTTAGTTCTTTAGCTTGTTTATTGTTTGGGAATTTGGGCTTTTTTGGAATTTTTTTAGCTCTGTATATATTCTAGATATTGATCCCCTGTCAGAAGAGTAGCTTACAAATACTTTTTCCCCTTCCATAGGCTTTTTTTTCACACTCTTAATTGTTTCCTTTGCTGTGCAGAAGCTTTTAAATTTCTTAAAACTCTAGCCAGAGAAATCAGACAAGAGATGGAAATAAAGGGCTACAAATATGAAAAGAAGTCAAGCTACCTCTGTTTCCTAATGACATGATCTTATATCCAAAAGACCAAAAAAAAAAAAAAAAAATACCAGAAGACTCCTAGAACTGATAAATGAACTCAGCAATGTGGCAGCATGAAAGATCAACACTCATAATTCAATAGTTTTCCTATAATCCAACAACAAATTACCTGAAAAAGAAATCAGAAAAACTGTTCCTTTCATAATGACCTAAAAAAATTACCTGGAAATTAATTTAACCAAGGAAGTGAAAGACCTCTACAGTGAAAATTGTAGAATACTGAAAAAAGAAATTGAAGAAGACCTCAGAAGATGAAAAGACATCCCATGTCCTTGTATAGGCAGAATTAATGTTGTCAAAATGGCCATACTACCAAAAGCAATATACAGATTCAATGCAATTCCATCCAAATGCCAATGACAGGGGCTGGGGTTGTGGCTCAGCGGTAGAGCACTCGCCTAGCACATGCACGGCCCGGATTCAATCCTCAGCACCACGTATAAATAAATGCATTGTGTACAACTAAAAGCAAAATAAGTAAATATTTTTTAAAAATGCCAATGACATTCTTCACAGAACTAGAAAAAAAAGCAGCCCTTAAATTTGCTTAGAAGAATAAGAGACCCGTAAGAGCCAAAGCAATTCTGAGCAAGAAAAGTGAAGCAGGAGGCATCTTAATCCCAATTTCAAATTATGCTACAAAGCTGTAGAGAAAAAAAAACAGCATGGTATTGGCATCAAAGTAGACACGAAGACCAATGGAATAGAAGAGAAGACACAGAGAAAACCCATATACTTACACTCATCTGATACTTGACAAAAGTAGCACACTTTTAATTGGCATCAGGAAAAGACAAGAAAAAATGGGACAGAGGCAATGTTTAAAGAGATCATGTCTGAATGGTTTTTTTAATCTTTTTATTTTATTTTTTAATTTGTTCTAATTAGTTATACATAAGAGCAGAATGCATTTTGACACGTTGTAGACAAATGGAGCACAACTTCTTCCTCCGGCTGAACAAGGTGTGGAATCACACCAGTAGTGTAAACATACACATATAAAGGGGAATAATGTCCACCTCATTCCACTGTCCTTCCCATACCCACATCCCCTTCCCTCCCCTCACTCCCCTTTGCACAATCCAAAATTCCTTCATTCTACCCCACACCTCCCCCATTATGGATTAGCATCTGCTTATCAGAGAAAACATTTGGCCTTTGGTTTTGAGGGTTTGGCTGACTTCACTTAGCATGATATTCTCCAGCTCTATCCATTTACTGGAAAGTGCCATAATTTCATTCTTCTTTAAGCCTGAGGAGTATTCCATTGTGTATATGTACCACATTTTCTTTATCCATTCATCTGTTGAAGCACATCTAGGTTGATTTCATAGTTTAGCTATTGTGAATCGAGTTGCTATAAACATTGATGTGGCTGTGTCACTGTAATATGCTGATTTTAAGTCCTTTGGATATAAACTGAAGTGTGGGATAACTGGGTCAAATGGTGGTTCCATTCCAAGTTTTCTGAGGAATCTTCATACTGCTTTCCATAGTGGTTACACCAATTTGTAGTCCCACCAGCAATGTATGAGTGTACCTTTTTCCCCACATCCCTGCCAATGATTATTGTTGCTTGTATTCTTGATAACTGCCATTCTGCAAGTCTGAATGTTTTTGATATTGAGAAAAAAATTCACCAGTTTGCCTTATGGACCTTGACATTGCTTCTTGAATTGGTTACTTAACTGATTGATATTCAAAATCTTTTCTTTTCTTCACAAATGTATTGAAAGCCATAAGTTTCATTCTGAGAACTGGTTAACTGTAATTCCACATTTTTTAAATATAGTGCTTATAATTCTATTAATTTCTCTAATTACTTCTTTTAATACTCATGCACTATTCTGAAATGTATTTTTTCTTAAACATTTTCAAAAATATTTGAGGATTGAACTCATTCTAGTTCTTTATTTTCTAACTGTATTGCATTGTAATCAGAGAAGATGGTTGCATGATATCAACTCTTTGAAAATTATTGAGACTTTTTTAAGTATATGGCATATTTTTTAAGTACAACATACTCTTAAAAAAATGTGTTCTTTGTCAAGTGCAAAATCCTATGTAAAATTATTAGATCAAAGTTGTCAACTGCATTTTTAAAACTAAGTTTTTTAGAAGTTTGCAACATTTTCTGAAATAAATATGTTACATCACCTATCATCGTGTGGCATTGTCAATTTCTCCTCTTATTCTGTCAGTTCTTGCTTCAGAAGTTTGGAAATTGTACTTTCGTAGACACACAACCACCATTGACATGATTTCCTGGGGGATCTTTTGTTTCCTTTGGAATGTTTTCTTTTTCTTTTTTTTTTTTTCCTCCTGTTTTTATCTTATATTCTCCTTTGATTGATTTGTATTTCTTCATGACTTTATTTTAGTAGTTACCTGGCATATATTTTATCATCTCTTGTCTGTCAAAACTTTTGCATCCTTTCTTAAATGTTCTTCTTGAAAATACCAAATAGGTAGGTGTTAATCAAATCTGTTCACATCCACCATTTAATTTCTCTGTCCATTCATATAACTTATGATTATTGTATATTTGAACTTATTTCTGCCATCTTATTCTGTGTGGTCCTCATATACGTTTTATTTTTCTGGTGAGATGGTTTTTATTTTTTCGGGGTGATTGGTATCAAATGGGCTTTCAAAGAAGGGTAGAAGATTCAGTTACAGGGTATTGAATGATTTGATAATTTGACCTCAGAGTAAAAAAGTGTCATTGCCAAGTATTTCCTTTAATCTATTTTTGTAATCTCCCATATATTTCTAATTGGCATTTTGGTTTTTTTTATTCTGATTTGTTATTCATATACATATTTTATCCACTTCTTTTTCCTTCCTTTTTCTCTAATAATTTTTGTTTTTAATTTTTTATTGTTTTATCATTTGTTTTTACTGTTTACCCAAAACATTTTAAAATATTGTTTGGTTGTTGATGGGCCTTTATTTTTATTTATTTATTTGTTTATAAGCAGTGCTGAGAATTGAGCCCAGTGCTAGACAAGAGCTCTCAACTGAGCTACAACCCTAGCCCCTACCCATGATATTTTTACGTACACTTAAATTTGTGCTGCCAAACAAATATAAAATTAAACAACATCTCCATTCCCTGTCCACATAAGACAAAAACTTTGGTAATAACTTCCGCCCAAACTTCTGCCACTCTTAAATCCCAACTCACATTGTGTTATTCCTATGTGGCCCGTAAACACTCATACTCACAAACACACACACACACACACACACACACACACACACACACACACACACACATTTTCAACTCTCATTCTCATTGCAATGATCTTATTTTACAGTGGATAAGCACTTAACTATGCCACCATTTTCTACACATTTTTTGTTCACTATTACTTCTTGCATCCTGCTTTTCCTTATGAATTCACTGTTATTGCCTAATTACATTGTTTTGTATATTTCATATATCTTGCAATAATCTTAACATTTACAAGTATTTGCATACCTGAAAATCTTATTATTTTGTCTTATCCTTACATGTTCATTCATCCAGCAAGAATTCTAAATTCACAATATTTTCCCTCAGCACTTTAAATATATTCTCCATTCTCTTCTTTTGTCTTTTATTTTTGATGAAAACCTACAGTTTATCAGACCATTAATTCTTTACCTGTACTATGATTTCTCTCTCTGATATGTTTTAGAACTTATCTATTAAGGTTTTGCAGTTTCATTGCAACATTTCTGAGTGTATTTATAAATTGTATCTATTCTACCCTACTTATGCGAGGGCTTCTTCATTTCTGGAAAGTTCTCAGCAGTCTCTATGTGAATATTAACTCTATCATCCCCTCTGTAATCTCCTGGAACTTCAAGGAGAGATATTTGGGCCTACTTTTGTGTTAATTATATCTTAATTTTTCTTTTCTTCTTTTTGACTCATTAACTCTCAGTGGTGATTTCTGAACCATTTATTAAGGCTCTGTTCCATTTTTTTCTGATTCTTTCTTAAGTTTTGTGTGATCTATTATTTAGCCAATCTCATAAGAAGTTCCAATTACTATATTTTTTCTGTCTCACTCTTATTTTTACATTATTTTGCTATTTTGTCCTTTGTCTCTTCAAGCAGCTTTTAAACATATTTATTTAAGTTGACTTCATTCATATTTTTCTATTACCTTTTCTCTCTTTGTTATGCATTCACTACCATGGGGGACGGGAACCATAGCCTGATGGAACCAACTATCTCAGTTACTGTGTCATTCTTCCCTATGACCTTATTTCACATCCGAAGTTGTCCATGAGCTTTTCTTCTCTGGGTCATGGGACTTCTCGGCATAGTGGTTTATGGATTGCCTCAATGTAAACTCTGTTGCAGGCCCTGGTTCTCCATCACTGGAGGAATATAAATCTTGAGTCTAGCAACCTAATGTTTCAGGGATTGAAGTTCTAACCATAGATGATTCTAATTTCAGCTGTGATTGGGAGTGGTCAGTTTGCTCTTTGCTATGACTAAGGTTAGTAGACAGATTCCCCCCCCCCCCCCCCCGTCACTATTCACAAACAGGCAGCAATTTCCCAGCCCCTGGTTTCATGGAGGAGCTCAGTTTGTGTTCAATTTGTCCTCCATAAACTTGTTCCCTGGTCAGAGTCTCAATATCTGGATCCACTGCCTGGGGCCAGCTCAGTTCAGCTATTCTCACTTCTAGAATTTGTCTCCTTGATCTTTGTACCTTTAAAAGTATTTTAAAATATTTTAATCAGAATTTCTTGACATTTGGAACAGAAAAAGTGATTTGCTATGTTTAATCTACCAATTTGACTAGAAGTCAAGAACTCTTTAAAAGAAATATACCATTTTATTTTAAGTCTTGAAGCCTCTCTTATCTCAGCGTGTCCCAACTTGACACAGAAATATCAACACATCTGTGAGTGAAGCTGAGCTCTGGTGTCTGCCCCCACCCATGTATATGGGAGTCAAGGAGCCTCCTGGGAGAGTCAAACCATCATTCAATAGCAGCATTCAGAACATTAAAGAGAAAGTCGAAGCACACAGCAATAAATACTTTAGAAAATAAATTGTGGTGTGGATTTTAGGATCGCAGACTGGATCAGCAACTTTCTTGACAAGTGTAGCACTGGAAAACAAAACGTTGTCTACACTAAAAGAGATTAAAATCTGTTAGGCCAAGCCACCAAGCAGCAATCCCCTCTAGGACAGTGTCTTAAGGCAAGGCACAGAGCAGTGGTTTTCCAGGAAGTAGAAAGAAGTGGAGACTGGCAGGTTCCAGTGTCACCGGAACAGCTCCTACAAAGCAGAAGGTGCATTGACCAGCACCTAGCTTGTATTAGGCTCTTGCTTCATAGATGCTAGCTGGCTGTAATGAGACTGAGGACATTAGGGTGAAAGAGGTACTTGGCTGTGCAGCTTGTAACAAGGACAGAGATAAATGGCAAAAAATGCCCCATGGGGGTTAAGAGCAGGTGAAGTAGAACCAGGTGGCAGTAGAGACGGGCTACAGTCTCACAGCTTTTGGAGCCACAGGAGACACTCTGACTGCATGAAGTCCCAGTTCTGTATAAATGGGAGCTTTTTAACCAAAAAAAAAATAATAATAATAATAATAATAATTCCAGATTACAAAATGCCGTATTATACCAGAAATCAAGGAAGGCCTAATACCACTTGGTGGAGATTTTCAGTAAAATGAAAGAAACATTCGCAGATTTTTAGAAGAAATGACAAACAGAAGCTGAAATAATAACAACAGGGAGGACCCGAAAATTAGACACTTCCATGCTACCCTCCTGCTCAGTCACAGCCACTATGCCAGGAAGGTTCAGTTTCTCCTATTTTTATAAACAAGGAATTGAAACTTGAAGTTAATAAATTAAGGAAACTGGTTCAGAGGTATCCAAATCTGAACTCATAACCAACCACCTTATTCCAGAGCCAATGTTTGTTTGACCCTATTTCCTGTGTCATTTCCTCCCGGGCAGTATCTGTATTATACCCTCATACACATTTTCTTGTTTATGGTGATGCCAGTGAGTTAGGAGCACATTTTCAAATTTTGCAATCATGCCATCTTATGTTTGTTATAATATGAATAGAAAAATGAAACAAGGCATTTCTTTGGCAGTGAACTTAGGGAGTACACTTCATGATAATTTCTTTGCCTTTTATTCCCCATCCTTTCTCTGAGATCTACCTTATGTGAACTCTTTTTTTTTTTGGGGGGGGGGATACCAGGGATTGAACTCAGGGGCACTCGATCACTGGGCCACATCCCCAGCCCTTTTTTGTATTTTATTAGAGACAGGGTCTCAATGAGTTGCTAAGAGCCTCGCCATTGCTGAGGCTGGCTTTGAACTCATGATCCTCCTGCCTCAGCCTCCCAAGTGCTGGGATTACAGGCGTGCACCACCGTGCCCAGCTTTATGTGAACTCTTTGGGGACAAGGATTTTGACTCACTACTCTTAAGTCCCTAGCACCTTGCAGTCACCTCTCACAGAGTATGAATTTTAAAATATTTTATGAATAAATAAATGAGCAGGGAAAATATTTGTGTAATTCAGTAATTACTAAAGGAGGTTTTTGTTTGTTTATTTTTAGAATGTCTAGTTATAACTTAAATGCTGGGAGTTACTGGATTCCCTTTACTTATTATATGATTTTTCCAACACTTTCAGATTTAATGCATTTTGTGCATATACATCTGATAATGAAGGGTGTAATTTTTCTTTCATCCTTGAATGTCAGTTCTCAAGTGGAAGAGACTTTCTTTATAAGGCAGTCAATCTTGGCCTTTTGCCATTGATAAAATTTTGACTTAAAATTCTGGAGAGTTTAAATGATCTATGGAGACTTACAGGGATTGATAAGAAGGGAGTTTGAGCGAGAATTCAGGTCTCAGAGTTCTCAGCATGGGGTTCAGTCTGTCTCCCAATCAAGAATCTCCCAGTATTCTCCAATCCCCACAGAAAACTTGTCTGTCCCTCTGACTGAGTACAATAAATATCCATTAGATTCAAGTAAATGTCCCAGCACCCACACAGGAGGAAGACCATGTTCTGCCAGTACAAATTAAACCTGAGCCGGGTGTGGTGGCACACACCTGTAATCCCAGCACTTGGGAGGCTGAGGCAGGAGGATCACGAGTTCAAAGCCAGCCTCAGCCATGGCGAGGCACTTAGCAACTCAGTGAGACACTGTCTCTAATAAAATACAAAAAAGGGCTGGGGATGAGGCCCAGTGGTCGAGTGCCCCTGAGTTCAATCCCCGGTACCAAAAAAAGAAAAAAAGAAATTTAACCTGCATTAAAATTGCCAAAATAATATTGTAATCATTTGCACAAGTGGACACGTGCACACACACACAGAGCAAGCCAATATTTCAGTATCTAGCTGCTGAAGATTTGTGATCGTGAAAATGTTTCATTAACTGAAGCTTCATTTTTGAGCAACAAAAAATCTTTTTTCTCTGCACATTCCCTGAAGTAGAACAGCAGGGATGAGATGAGGACCATCAGTCTCTCTAAGGATCCCCTGGAGAGCTTTGGTTCTGGCGACAGTGTCCTCCTAATAAAAGCAGCACCCAGACCTGCCCACCACTAGGCATGTGTCACTGGAGTTAGGCAGCTACACAGGTTCTTTTCTAATCATGCCCCTGCCCTTCTGGCCTGCGGGTTCAGAGTGCCTGCAGGAAAGGACCAGGGGCTTGACAAGCAGGATGCTCCAGTCCGCCTCACCCTGGCCTGGAGTGCAGTGTCAGCCCCAGGGAAGACCAAGTCTCTGAGCTAAGTAATGGTCACAGAGAATCGGCCCCTGCAGAATACAGAAATGAGCACCAGTCAGCTCATTCCAGAATGAATACTGGAGGAAGAGCCACAATCAAATGTTCTTGACTAGCTGAACTACTTCATCATTCTGCAAGCTCTCCCTCTGTACAATTTCATTATAAAGTCAAATTTTCATACAATATTTTAAATAAAATCTTAACAAGTTTCCATTAAACTTGAATAATAGAATAATATATTTCCATTAACTCTTATTTTATCCATGCTCATGGTTGCAACTCATTTAGTGTGTGCTATAGGGAATATACAACTAATAACATCTGGTTTGCCCTTTGGGGTTAAGATTTCAGAACATTAAAAACAGAGATCATTTTACTCCCCTGGGGTCAAGGTCTAAGCTAAGAATTTTTTCAACAGTGGAAAGTAAACTAATCAGAAAAATAGGCCAAATTTCCTTCTGCCACCCAAGCATCCTTAAATAGAATCACGTTTTACTTAAGGGTTTGGAATATAATTTCAATAGAAATAGCTTTGCTTATCAGGCAGGTTCCTTTCAGCAGTACATGCTCTCTGCATAAAGACTGGTGAAGTGGTGTGGAAGAGTGGTGTGGAAGTGGTGGGGAAGTTGCCCTGAAGGGCTCTGTAGGAAAATAACCACCATAGAATGGATTCACACCTTTGTATATGAATCCAGGTCTCTCAAAGGAGGAGAAAAGAACAAATCTCTACTGATATCAAAAGCAGTGACAAAAGCAAAAAGTTCAGAGAAGGGCTTTATAGATTCCCAAATCCACGCCTGGAGCAATTGAAACAGGGAAGCAGATAGCTGCGCTACTAATAGCAGGACTGTGTATGGATACCCTTTGATTCACAGGCATTTAGATCAAATTAGCACACAGCGGGGAGGAACATGCTCTGGGAAAAGTCTAGTAAGGTATGTCTGTCCACCACCAAGTTCTTCCTCAGCTCCTTGGCAAGGAAAAGGTGGAGAGAAAGGGGAACCGAGAGCTGGGGCAATGTAGATATGAGGATTTGATACAAACAGAGGGCTGTTTATGAAATACAGCATCTCAACAAGCATGGATAATAAGTTCCATGAACAAAGCAGACACACATTCAGGCAGTACACTTAACAAAAACAAATGGGAATGAAAAAGTAAGATAAGGAGCAATGTATGCTCATATGTGTAGTGCATTCATCTGAGAACACATTTTTTTTTTTGTAAAAGAGATGTGAATTTTAATTTTAAAATTACTTGTATAATAATTTGTATTTGTATAATAATGTGTATTTGGGTGCACCTATAAGTGTGTATTGGTAAATGGACAGAAGCCCTTAGAGAAAAGAGAAAGGAATGCAAACCAGGCAGCTACCGTGGGTTCCCAGGGGATAGTAGAAAGGGGGGAGGTGCACACATCTGCACACACACACATGCACACATGTCCACATACTCTCACAAAGCACACACCCATGTGTGTATGTGCATCCATATCCACATCCATGCACACATGTGTATGTGCACACCAACTTCCATTTGCTCAGACACACCTCACTATAAATAAAATAGATTGACTGGTATGAATTATAGATGTGCATACATATATATGCACAAAGCAAAGCATGAAAAAGGTTCATTAAAAATGCCTAGTGGTGGCTATCTCAGAGGGTGGATTTGCTTTCTTCCTCACATATTCCCAGCATTGTTTGAATATTTAATAGTGCACAAATGATATATGAGTACTCACATGCTATTTGCATAATTACCAAAAAATGTACTTTCATTGTGAGAAAACCTTGCCCCTGAAATGTCACCGTTTCAAAGCACTAAGGAAGGAGCGGCCCAACGTAATGCAGAGCCAGGTGCCTCCTATGTGCCAACTTCCCCCACAGTCAAAACGCAAATCTCTTCTACCTCCCTCCCTCCCAGAGAACTCACCCATTTTATCAGCCTCCAAGTTTCATCTATAATGTGAAATTCCTTATATGCTGAAGCAAATATCTATACCTGAGTAAATTCAGCTGCACACGATAATGTTTCTCCTTCAGCAAAGTGGAATCAGTTCCAGAAGTCCCCCTCCCCCTTCCCCCCTCCCACCTGTGTGCTCATCCTTGCCCTTCCCTTCCTTTAAGTCCTTCCTGGAACTGCTAACCCTAGTGATTCTGTTCTGACCCGTATTTTTTTTTTTTTTAATTTTGGTTGTAGATGGACACAAAACCTTTATTTATTTATTTTTATGTGGTGCTGAGAATCGAACCCAGTGCCTCACATGTGCTAGGCAAACGCTCTACCACTGAGCCACAACCCCAGCCCTCTGACCAGTCTTAAACACCTATATTTTGTTTCCAATGAGATCTTTATCTTGATATCTTTGTCTTTTCAAGAATTTCTTAATTTTCTCATAATTAACTCTTTATTTGTGTATCTGCTCCTTGGGAACCCTTAAGGACTGAATTGTACCTCCTCAAAACTCTTATGCTGAAGCCCTGACTCCCGGGACCTCAAAGTATAACCGTGTTTGGAGGAAGGACCTTTAAAGAGTTGCTTGAGTTAAAATGAGGTCTCTAGTGTTTCCAAATCCAAGCGGACTGGTGTCCTTATAAGAAGAAGAAATTTGGGTACACAGACACACAGCAGGAGGCACACACAGAGGAAAGACTGAGGGCACAGCCAGGAGGCAGCCGTCTCCTGTACGTCAAGGAGAGGAGGTCTCCCCAGAAAAAACCCCAAACACCCCTTGGTCTTGTATCCAGCCTCTAGAACTGTGAGAAAATGCATTTCTGTAACTAAAGCCACACAGGCTGTGGTATTTTCTTAATAGCCCCCTGAGCAAACTAGAGCAGGTACAGCACTGTGCCTCCGCCCCAACCCAGAAGTTGTCCTTCCTCCTCTTCCCTTGTTCCATCCCACAGAATGTTCCAGCAAATAGTATTGATTTGACCTCCCAAATGTTTCCCAAGCATACCTTTCATCACTAGGCCCGATCACCTTAATCTGAGCCACCACGCCCCAGGGCCCACCCCACAGCAGTGCCTGCCCATCCATCTCCAGGCCGCCAGCCCCAACCACAGCTAATCATCAGACAGAGGTTGTGAACCATAAATCAGACTTAACACTCCACTGGCCTCTAATTTAACTCAGGATAAACTCTGAACTCCTTCACCTGTCCTGAATTTCTATGCAGTCATTCCTCCATGAACCATCCCCCACGACTACACTCAGTCTTGTCATCTGGTTCCCTTAGCCGAAGCACACAGTTACTCCTGCTTCAGGGCTTCGTACTTGCTGTCCCCACTGCCCTGAGCCTTCTCCCATCCTGTGGATGGGCTCCTTTCTCTTCCCTGACCACCCAATCTGAAAGGGCTCCTTATAACCTATACTCCCAACACTCTCTATTCCATCCATCTCTTTTCTTTTCTTTTTTTTTTTTTTTTCTTTTTCTTGTCTGTGGATTGAACTCGGGGGTGCTTTACATCTACATCTTCAGCCCTTTTTATTTTTTATTTTGAGATGAGTTCTCGCTAAATTTCTTAAGGTCTCACTAAGTTGCTGAGGCTGGCCTTGAACTTGTGACCCTCCTGCCTCAGCCTCCCAGGTTGCTGGGATTACAAGGCATGCCCCTCCATGATGCTGTTTTCTTTAAGTATTGATTTCCATCTGAAAGGTATTATTGATCAGTGTGCCTACTTGCTAAGTTTTTGCCTCCTACCACTACGAGGCCAGCTCCAGGAGCACTCACGCATGGTGGGCTGCATGAATGCTATAGT
This sequence comes from Tamias sibiricus, assembly GCA_025594165.1. Taxonomy (NCBI): domain Eukaryota; kingdom Metazoa; phylum Chordata; class Mammalia; order Rodentia; family Sciuridae; genus Tamias; species Tamias sibiricus. The sequence continues at coordinate 14,883,279 of CM046670.1, read as the reverse complement.
TCCTGATAAGTGTTCCACTAATGCATTCATGTTTATGCAAAGCACCAGGAACCTAGTAGGTGCTCAACGATTGTTCACAGAGTAAAACGGATGAATAAAACCATGTGTCAAATATGTGAAAATCACATCTTTAATGGAGATGAATAGGAGCATACTAACTGAATGTTTTCTTAAAGAGATCATTTGTCTTTGAATTCCATTCTTGCTTAATCTAAATTCTAAATTACTGATCAGATGCAATCAGTTTGGATCACACTCATGAGCACCATTACAATAAAGCTTTTCTTTTATAAAATCATTGTCGGAAATATTTCCAGGCCTCCTCATTTAGTGATAGGGGCTTTAGGTCTTATACAAAAAAAAGGTTCTCAAAAATATAAAGCTAGGAATTATGTTTACAAAAATTTTTATTATATAACATCCATTTTATTATATAACATCAATTATTTTTATACTGCTTTTAAAAATAGGATACAAAAATATAAATACAACATGGCCACCACCAAGAAATGCTTACGATATCAGATACCAAGAGAACCCAGGTGATGATATACTCAGATTAAACTAACCCTCATTTCCGTCCCTCCCAAAGGGGTAGCACTGTTTTTAGTGACACATTAGTGGAATTCCTCAAAAAGCTGTAATTTTCCAAATAAAAAGATACAGATTCGTCTGATTCACGATGAAGATCCACTTGGTGCAACCATCCTGCAACTCTGAGTTCAAAAGCCACATGCAAAGAAGGACATGGCAGGGAGGGAGGACTGTTCCCTGGCTGGCCACTGGGTACAGCTGCTGCTCCTGGGCTCTCTGCCTCTAGACTGGTCATGAGGGAAAAAAAGCTTCTTATTTAGTTAAGCCTTTACAATAATGATTCCATTATATGCAACTGAAAACTATCCTAACTGATATAAAACAATGTCCACAAAAATGAATAGGTCCATTTCTTTATTATCTCACTGTTTTTACTCAGCGCTAGTTTTGTGTTGGAAACTGTGCCAGGAGCTAAGCTAAGTGATCACAGAGGAGAACAAGACACATTGTTTCTACCTTTCTGGAACTCCCCCACAAGATTAGGAGAACCAAGCATTTCATGGGTCTGCTCATCTTTCTTTTTTTTTTTTTTTTTTTTTTTTTTTTTTTTTTTTTTGGTATGGGAGATTTAACCCAAAGGTGCTTTACTACTGAACCACAACTGAGCCACATCCCCAGCCCTTTTTTTAATATTAATTTTGAGACAGAGCCTTGCTAAGTTGCTGAGGCTGGCTTTGCACTTAGAATCTTCCTGCCTCAGCCTCCGGAGCCACTGGGATTACAGGTGTGCACCATCACGCCCAGCTCTACTCATCTTTTAATGTTTCTTTCTCTCCCTTAGTTCCCAGTTATTTGCCTCATTAGCTACAGGCATTCCTTCATAGAAGGAATACAAAGAATGAGAAAGAGTTATGATGCTGTTTTTTAAAAAAATTATTCCTAGCACATGTATTGAGAATGTCTAGAAACAAAACATGGTAGTAGGTTTGGTGGAAAGTAAGAGGATGAGCTGAAGCATGATTCTTTTTGCCTACCCCAGCCACCCTCCCCAGCAAGATTTAGCAAACTGTTGGAAAGATAATATGCTATACAGTACACAGTAATAAATATCACTATAAAAGCACGATTAAAGGATTTTTTAGGAGTTCAGAAAATAAACACACATCTTTTGATGGGCATAGTGGTGGGACTGGCATGCATATTTTGATAGACATCTAGGAAAGAGGGAGAATCAAGGAAGTCTTTTAGGAAGAACAGCCAATGCCTTCCTTCAAGAAAGGAATTCTGGCTGGAAGGAAGGTCTGGATGTGGGAAAGTTGAGCCAGGAGCCCTAATTAGGAAGGGCTGTTGCAGCTAGCTGGAAGCCATGGGTTCCACCTGATATGTATGTGACGCACCTGTAGGCACCCGCAAACCTGAAGGATATAACCGGGGAAAAGGAGAACGGAGAATTCTGGCTGGAAGGAACGTAGGCAGAGCGGTTTGTGACAGAAGGCCTGGATGTGGGAAAGAAGCTCTAATCTTTCTTGCTACAAGCCTGGAAGTAGAAGGTAGTAAAAGTAACTCTGCCTCCGAGAGTTTTTATCCCGGTTTACGGTACCAGGCAGCTTAGGCAGCTTACAGGTATGTATTTATTTATTCTTTTTAGATATACATGACAGTAGAGTATATTTTGACATATTATACATACATGGAGTATACTTCCCATTCTTTTTTTTTTTAAATATTTGTTTATTTGCTTTAGTTGTACACAATGCATTTTATTTTTACGTGGTGCTGGGGATCGAACCCGGGCTGCGCACGTGCTAGACGAGCGCTCTACCGCTGAGCCACAACCCCAACCCTACTTCCCATTCTTGTGGTTGTATATAATGTGGAGAGTTTCACTGGTCGTGTATTCATATATGAATATAGGAAAGTCATGTCTGATTCATTCTATTGTTTTTCCTATTCCCATTTTTCCTCCCTTCCCTTCATTCCACTTTGTCTAATCCAATGAACTTCTATTCCTCCCTCCCCTCTTATTGTGAGTTAGCATCTGCATATCACAGAGAACATTCAGCCTTTGGTTTGGGGAAATTGGCTTATTTCAGTTAGCAGGATAGTCTCCAGTTCTAAGATGCTGTTTTTTAACTTCCAAATATGAATCATGATCTTAGGGCAAAAAGAATGGTGATCCGAGTGATCAAAAGTAAGAGAGGCAGAGATTTTGAGCCACAAAAATAATGTAAACAGAGCAGAGAAGAGGCAAGAATTCACCCTGCCCAGCGGAAGAGGGAAGGTGATGGGAGAAACGTGGGCAGATATTAGGCGCTGAATCAAGCAGATCGTGGGGAGCAGGTAGAGAGAGGGGAACCAGCCCTGTGGGAAAGCATGACCTACACCTTCCATGGAACTGAAGGAAATCTGTTGACCAGTGTCCATTTAGGTAAGCTCAACACCCAAAGGCAGACTTGTGCATTCTTTCCATTGCTGCAGGAGAAGGGTTTGCTGATCACAGATGTCTGCTTATCCCTGTGGGTCATCCAGAAGGTGACTGACTTCCCCAAACACCCTCAGAAGACCTTCACAAAGAGGGTTGCTATGTGTGGTTGCATGGATTGTGCACTGAACAACTTCAGAGAGACCTTTCACACAGACTACATCGTGTGTGACACCTCCTGCAGTGGTGCAGTATGGTACTTCTGCTCATGAGAAAGCCCTTTCTGGATACTTCAGAATACTTACTGCTGTCCTCCAAAAAGAATAGAGTATGGAACCTGTATTGCTAGAAAGGCAAAATGGGATAAAAAGACAAAAAAACCTCTAAATATTGGAACAAAGATGAAGATAAATCACAGTGGTGGAGAAATCCATTATTGTGCAAGAGACTGCTATGTCAAGACTTCTGGGGTGATGGAGGTCAACAGTCCACTCTCCTCTTTTGCATGGACATTGAACTTGTCTCTCCAAACTGTTGGCTTCTCCCAACCTGCTAAGACTGAATGCCCCACAACACACCCCAGCCACCTTCCCTTAACAGGAAAGCTCCAGAAGTAAACAGAAAGCTCTGGGATTCTGGCAACAGTGTGGCCAGATCTAGAAACAATGCCTTGAGGAAGCCACAGACTGGAATGGTGGTTTGGGAAACTCACATCTCACATTGGACATTTCCAGGAAATTGTTCAGAGCTTTGATGCCCAAACCCCAGGGTGCTCTGGCTCCCCTTCCTAGGGAAGGCCGTCCCAGGGGGTGCCCACTCTGTTTCGGCCGTGGAGGCAGTCACAGGAAGTCACAGGAAGGGGGTTTTGCCCTCTTTTGCCTCTCCGTATTTCTCCGTTGCTGAAGTTTTCACCTACTGTCCACCTGGGGTGTGCCTGTGACCTCAGTCGTGGACCCCTGGCCCCCACTCAGCCTGCTCCACCTTCAGGACACCACCTTTAGAACACTCAGCTTGGTTCTGAGCATCGACACGGGTAAGGAGCCCACCTCACACCCCAGGGCATAACAGGCAAGGCCTCTCCTTCACAAACCCTGTAAGGATGTCATTTACACAATGGAAATTTTACATTAATTCACAGCTGTCTTTATCCTGACACTATTGACTCCATGACGGCAGTGGGTGTGACTCATTGCTCACCAGCGTATCTCCAGTGCCTGCTATGTAGCACAGATTATCCTCCACTTATGACCGGGTCGTGTAAGCCCACGATCAGCTGGAAATACGGGTCGGAAATCCATTGAATGCACCTAACCTACTGAACCTCCTGCCTCAGCCTAGCCTACCTTAAATGTGCACAGAACACTGACATTAGCCTACAGCTGGGCAAAATCACCGAACAGTATGAGTCTGTTTACTGTTGCTGTGAGAAAGAAAAAAAACTGAGAAAATCAACTTAAAAGGAGGAAAGGTTTATTTTGGTTCATGGTTTCAGACGTTTCTGTCTGTAGTCAGTTGGCTCCATTGCTGTGGGGCCTGTGGTGGCACAGTCCGTTGTGGTGCGGAACACGTAGTAGAGCAAAGAGGCTGGTTCCAATGTCCCCTCCAAGGCCAGGCCTCAATGATGTCATTTCCTTCTACCAGGCCCCACATCCTAAAGGTTCCACCATCTCCCAATAGCACCACTGGCTGGGGACCAAGCCTCTGACACAGGTGTCTTTATGGAACATTTAATATCCCAGCCATAACACACACAAAGCCCATTTTATAATTAAGTGTTGAACATCTCATGTAATTGATTAAATATCATACTGAAAGTTAAAAAAAAAAAAAAAACAGAATGATTGTGTGGATAAGCTTGTAAGTCGGGGACCATCTCTACATTGGCAATTGAATGCTGGTCCTAGAAAGCACTTCTGTCTTGTTTTATATGCAAATAAAACACTGATCACTTCTAACGGGCTCATTTGGAATGACAGCTCACATTATGTTCAAGTAATCATATAACATTAGTAGCTTACCATGTTTGGTCTGTGTTATGTTCTTTAAAAGATAATAGAAATCTTCTAACGTAGCTCTTACAGAGCTTTCTTTTCCGTGGACACTGTGATAAAAGAGCAAAGAGTGAAAACTGCATCTTCACTATAGGACATTCAAGTCTTATCCAAGGCCCCCAAGGCCCAGATACCCTTTATCACCTTACAGATCTTAACCTAGGCAACAGGGCTCTGAACCCAATAACAGTAAGCTCAGTAAGCTCCTTGTGAGCCAGGCTCTGAACCCCAGCCCGACTGACGTTCTGGGCTGGATAGTTCTTTGTGGTTGAGGATGTCCTGTGTAGGATGTTTGGCAGTATCCCTGGCCTCTAGCTACCAGATGCCAATAGTCGCCCTCCTCCTAGTTATGACAATCAAACATGTTTCCAGACATTGTCAGAGGTCCCCTGGGGGTGGGGGGGGGGCAGGGGAGATGGTGGGAAATGTTTCCAGTTGAGAATCACTGCTTCACCCAGGAACTCTGGTGGGACCTCCTGTCCAGCACAGGCCAGGCCCCTGCTTGGAAGGACTCCCATGAGCACAGCCAGCTTTCATCTTCATTATCTTCATCAGATGATTTCCCCACCTCAGTGACCCATAGCAAAGAGCCCACCTTCCCATTCCACCACTTGGGATGATCGTGTGTATTTTTGTCACACTCTGCAAAAAAGCAACTTCTGAATCCAAAACGAGGGAAAACCACCCAGCACACTGCTTTCTCAAATAAAGGCAAATGCCTAAAAGAAAGAGAGGTGATGAGACCAGGAACTTGGAGAGAGCGGCTGTGTTTTCCTCATGACAATGAGGAGTACAGACTTGTCTCTTCCCCAGGCACAGGTTCGGGAATCATGGAGAGGATGACACATCGATACATAACAAAGTTTTGTGGTTTTAAGAATTTTTCAAAATAGGACTCAGCAGTAGTTTCAGTCTTTCCCTATCCAATAAAATAAATGAAAATTGCTTATGCTAACATTATTTAAATCTAAAAATTATGTAAGTCTGGGAAATCAAATCAACATCAAATTTCCATGTTCATATCTCTTAAGAACTTCTGAATTCCCAAGTGAGGACAATAAGTCACTTATGAAAGCCATTGCCTAGTATATGAGCTTTGTTTGGTTTGGTTTGCTTTTAGCTTACGAGAGAGAAGTACATGAGATTTTGAATGTGGAACAACCTATGAATTTGCCATAAAAATAAATACAGACAGAGGAAGAGATGTAGATCCATTAAATTAAAATAACCATTTTAATAGTCTTGCTTAATTTGGTCAGTCATTCATATTGGGTTACCATGGGGTTGTTTTGGTCAACCTTCAGAACAACAATAATACCTACCATATTTCAAGCACCCTGTTTGATTTTTTCTTTAAGTCCCACATATTGAGATCCCATAATCATCCAAAAAAAGTCAGGAAGAACACTTTTTAAAAGCCCCATTTCACAGATAAGGAAGTCAACACCATGACAGATTGGTTGTCCATCTTTGAAGCTGATATGGGCCAGGCATTTCAGCTCCACAGCTCACGGCCCTACGAGACACTAGCTGAGTGTTTGTCTATCAGTAAGTGAGCATTGTGACTCTAATGACGGAGCAAATAAGACCAGAACCACATTATCCTCCGTTTTTACCTGCTCCACTTTCCCACTGTCAATACAACAGGACTTGGAGAAAATCAGTCTCAGATAACTGAACACATGAACAGCTTTCGTCTAAACTGATGGTTCTTACACCCAGTCTCTGTGGAAGAGATGAGTCTACACCGTTCACTGTCATACAGGAGAAAACACTCTCTAAATCCTTGGTCTCATGCCCTTCTTCTTCTTTCAAACATTCGCCTTTATTCTAGAAAGTGATGCCTTGGGTGATTTTCCTTCTTTGCAAAGAATTATTTCTTAGATAGAGGAACATCTTTCTTCCCCAAAAGTATATAATCATAATAACCCAAAGTGACATTGTCTTTTTTGAATGGCCTTTTCTCTCCTTCTCTCTCTCTCTCTCTCTCTCTCTCTCTCTCTCTCTAACAGGTATACAGTCATCCCTTGGTATCCATGGAGGGCTGGTTCCAGGACCCCCTCATATACCAAAACCCGCAGACACTAGAGTTCTGTATACAAAATGATGTGGCATCTGCACAGAACCTGCATGTGTCCTCCCATAAACCTTAAATCATCTCTAGATTACTTAAAATACCTAATATAATGTAAATGCTGTGTAGATAGTTGTTAAACTGTATTCTTGAAGGAATAATAACAAAAATAAAGTCTGTATATTTTCAATACAGATGCAATTTTTTCTGAGATATTTTCTATCTATAGTAGTGGGTTAATGCAATATTAAGCATGCTCCTCAGTAAAGAATAAGAAAATTTTAAAAGAACTTTTTACAATTCCCTAATTATTTTCATGATGAAGTCTATAAATTCCCTTTAGAAGAGAAATTCAAGTTCTTTTTAAGCCATAGGATAGATTTGATTTGTTTTTATTTGATTTTACTTAGATATTGGGATTGCTTTGAAGAACAACAACAAAATCTAATTTCTCTGAACTTAATAATTAAGGTTTCTTGCCACATTTTAAACAATGAGTGAATTCTAGGAAATATGTTTCAAAAATGAACAAAAACTAAAAATGTGTTTTTTATTTTTAAATAGTATCTCACCCATCATTTATCGCTTCTAAAAAGTAAATTGGTTTTTAAAACACAACATCGCCACCTAGTGGCTTGCATAGAAGCCATGGAATCGTTATTAAGAAGGTGGAAAATCTCTTTCAATCCTATCTTCCCCAGGCAGGCAGGGTATAATAAACACATATATGCATAAATAAATAAGAGCAATTTTGCCATATAGCCACATCACTATAAGAGACGGGTTTAATATGGCAATAAGTTTAAGTCACTCCATAGGCAATACGGAATTTTGCAAAAGTTTACAAATTTTAAAATGTACTTAATGTGTCCCAGCTGGAATTCTGGCTCATATTGCCTCCACAAATAGTTCATCCTGCCTATGACCACTAAGTAGAATATGAAATCATGACACTTGGGAATTTTAAGAGTCTTTACAGAATATCTCATCCAGGCTATACTTTTTATTAATGAGGCCACTTAGTCCCAGAGAGGTAAAGTAGCAGCCAGACCCGTACATTCAAGTAATGGCAGAATTGGGAATGATGACCATCTCAAGAGTGTTCATCTAATGAACTTTCATTTTTGTTGTGTTGTTTGTTTGTTTGTTTGTTTGTTTGCTAGCTACTGGGGTTACTGGCGTGCACCTCCACACCCAGCACATCTAGTGAACTTTCATGTGCATCTAGTTTTATAATGCCTATTATTACCAATGCCTATGACTAAGTAAAGTCTGAATTCTCTTTTCTGGCTTCCAATTCCCACATCCTCATTCTTCATATCAGTACTCACAGACTCAAAAGACTACCAGATCCAAACAGGGACAAATGTAGCAGAAGCCACAGGTTGAAAGACAGTAGTAGACAGTGGTATGAACTGCATAAACTGGTCTACCTAAAGCATTTGTCACAGTGTTTGCCATTTACTTTTAAACATTTCAGAATAGATAATATGACACCACGTGTATTAGTCCAAGATAAGTAGTTGCTTGAATTGAAAAAATGAAGGTCTGGGGTGAGCCACTGGCTTCCTGATCAGCAGCCCACACCCTGAAAACAGCTACTACAAGTGCTCTTGTTATTCAAGTATCAACCAACATGTGAATCGCTAGGGATCATACCTAACATCAAGAGGAGGTTTCCGTGGGGAAAAAAAAGAGCTCCTGTTGTGGCAAGCCAGAAATTAGAAATGGGCTATCCTTGGCAAAGATAAATGTATTCAAGATATATGGATTGGGCCTTACCTCTCATTGCATCAGTGGGGTATAAGGATCCAGACAGATCTGTAACCTTTACCCTTAGGATAATATCCACTTTGCTTCTAAGGAGCCCTTGTTCTGCCATCAATTGCCCGATGCCAACTCTAAGACTGTAGAATTCTGCCCTGTAATGTTGTCATGCCAACATTGGATAAACCCTTCAGGGCAGGAATTGGGCTGAGACCCAAAAGTTGGAGCCAAGAGGCTTCAGGGAGCTCACAAGAGAGATCGTGCCTGCATGTCAAATGATCATTACAATAATGCAAATGTGTGCAGCTGAATTTTTTCTTAGGCTTGCTCTTATTAACACATGGTAGTGTGCAGCAAGTGTGAAGGTTTAAGGAAGAGCCCCTGAGGCCAAGGAGTATCTCTTTTAATATTCTCTGAAGACTATACACTGTGGTAGACATCTGGTAAAAGCTTAGTAAATGATACCCCGATGGGATAGACAGAAACTGAAAATTCCAGAACTAAAAAGAGAGTTACAGTTTTTTCTCATTGGAATGATGACATCTGCCTTCTATTTTGCCATAAGGACTAACTTTATGTCCCTAGACAATCAGTCAATTCATAATGATGCATTATTTGCCTACCATGTGACAGGTATTATACTAGGCATTAGGAATACAATGATAAAACAAATAGGGAACTGCCCTCAAAGAGCTTAAAAATGAAATTAAATCTTGGAAATCAATGAAATCAATATACAATTTGAAGGTATGAGCTTGTTCATAAGTTTGTATATCAACACAGCTGTTCCTACTTCCAAATCAATTTGATTTATAACAAATGATGAAGGAAAGGATGAGTTCATTGTCAGATTATTTTTCCTTTACTTCCTCCAATTTCATTCCATAACTCTATTATTACTCTTTTTTGGGGTTTGCTAACATTTTGGCACCAACATCCCAAGTCATTTCTGGAATAATACAGGAGATTAAATGCATACATACATAAAGAACACATAAAAATGTAGTATATTAGTTTGCTAGGGCTGCTATAACAAAATGCCACAAACTGGGTGGTTTAAGCAAGAAAAATTTATTCTATCCATTTTGAAGGCTAGAAATCAGGATCAAGGTGTCCACAGAGCTGACCATTCTGAGAACTGGGAGAAAGAATCTGTTCCATAACTGGCTCCTAGTTCCCGGTAGTTTACCATCAGTTTTTGGCATTTACTGGCTTGTATGTTTATCTCCCCAATCTTTGCCTTCATTTACACATGACATTCTCCCTGTGTGTATGCCTCTGTTCAAAATTCTCCTTTCTTTAAGGACACTGGCCATTTTGGAGTAGCCCCCTCAGTATGTCTTCATCTTAACCGATTACATGCAAAATAACTCTATTTCCAAATAAGGCCAAATTTGAAGTAGAAGAGATTAGAACTTCAATGTATGCATTAGGGAAGGCACAATTCAACCCATAACAGGTAGTCAGATTAAAATGCTAAAGAGAAAGCCCCAAAAGGGAGAGAGAGACTCAACGTTAGGGTAAAAGAAATATTTGCAATTAAGACAATGCCCCTGATATAAGAAGTAAGAAGAAAAGAATGAAGAAGAAGAGGAAACAGAATGAAAAACTGCGAAGGAGAAGGAGAAGAAAGCAGAAAAGGAAAGGGAAGAAGAATTGGAATTTTAGAGTTAAAATTTTAAAATAAGAATTGAAATTGAGCAGAAAAGAAATATTTCCCTCCAGCAACACAGAAGAGGTTAAAGATGAAAAATGTACTCTAGTAAAGTTCTGGCTAGGGAACAGGTGTGTGTACATTCATGCACACAAACATCATCTGCTTGTGTGAAAAATGATCCATAATGAGCTCCATGGAGCTCCTCAGTCAGTGTGAGGAAACACCTGAGATGGTGAAGCCCTCCAAAACACACGGCCAAGACCCTCCTGTGGAAGGACGCCCCGGGGCCTCTCCATGGTGAGTCAGCACCCACAAGCCTGCCCTGTTCTGCCGAGTCACATCTGCACACTTTTTCCTTTTATTATTTTTCTCTCTCACCCAGAAAATAATATAGTGATTGCAATGTTTTTTTTACCGAATACTGCATTTATTTAAAAAATAAATAAAAACAAATATCAGTCCAGACGTGCTTTACTACATCTTCTGAAATGCAAGGAAAAATGCACCCCAACGTCTCTTCCCCTCCACATCTGCACAGGAAGTCTGACCCACTTGCTACGCTTAAATTTTTACCTTCAAGCACCAGAAGCAGGCGCACCTTTTCTGTAGCTCATACTGGCTCTTAGCAAATGTTTGGGAGGGCTGCTATCTCTGGACTAGCTGAAGGTAGCAAAGAGAAAAAAAGTCCATAATTTTTCAAGGAGTTTAGTATCACTCTGGGAGGAAGGAGCATTTCATTGCCTATCTACTTTATTCTGCATGGGCTGCTCCAAGAGCGCAATCTTTCAAGTGGAAATAAATGTTATTTTGTTCAGCTAAAACCATGGTCAAGGCAATAGTCAGACCAACCCCAGATCTTACTTCTTTCACTCCTCCTCTGTTACCCTCTTTATCCCCCCACTCTTGGCCTCTCAATATCTGTGTCACTCACCTGGAATTTGCTGACTATCTTGTGTTAATATGTCTTCACATAAATAATTTATACCTGCAACCAGCCTGTGAGGCCTTGTGTGCAAGGCCCACGTCTTCTAAAACAACCTCTCTCCCACACAATCACCCCACACTGGCCCACCCCGTACTCTGTGGGATCAACCTTTCCAAAGAACCACTTCCTTATACTCCTCACTTCAGGAATGTCAGCCGTAGGGCAACAAGCACTATCTCCTTGCAGCAGTAGTGTTGTTGCCGATACTGAAGACCTGCTGGTGCTTCCCAGGGCCAGGCTTGGCTCCTCTGGCATTCCACCTTCACAGTAACCCCCTGAGGTGGGGATGGCTGCCAACACTCCCTCTATGTGGATCAGAGGACTTAAGAGACGAAATGACTTGCGGAAGGTCGCAGAGATCATGAAAGTTGGAGACAGGATTCCAACTCTGACAAGTTGACCCCAAACCTAACAATTTTATAACTTCATAATGACCACAATAGATATAGGTGGATAGAGTGAGTGAGTAGAGGTAAAGATGGAAGGAGAGAGACCTGCAGACAGATACACACATCTGTCCTGAACCTAAAATTGTTTTAACTAACACATATCTATGAGCATGCCTTGTAGCAATAAAGGGTCCTCCTGATACAACTTTGTGTGAAATCTTGTCTGACTACAACATCCCATTCCATTACAACTTCTGGTCTCCCCACCCTTTGTGACCAGATTAAGCTCCTTTTCCTGGTGGAGCCTTCCCTGCCACCTATACTGAGAAATCTTTAATGTGCCAGTGCCTTAGGACTCACCCTATTAATCTGTTTCTTCCTGAATTGCATTCAATTGGCATGTTTTCTGAAGATGCAGAAAATAAAGAGAATGGTGTTGCCTTTAGCAACTTCCATTCTAAATGGGAAGAAAAAGAAATCTAACAAAACTCACCCTACTGCCAGGACAGGGCCCAACGCGGAGCTGTGGTAGGTTGAGAACTGTAAGCTGCCTGTTGTGGCCAGCCACGGTGCCGCGGGAAAATTCTCGGAGGCAGAGTTAAGCCTTTACTACTTTTACTTCTACTTTCTTAGAGCTTAGAGAGGGAAAGAAAGATTTTTAGAGAGAAAGATTAAAGCGAGCTTTTAGCTTAGAGAAAGACTAGAGCTTCTTTCTTCTCTCTTCTTTCTTCCTTAGCTTAGAGTAAAGAAAGATAGAGCTTAGCTTTTCTTCTTAGCTTAGAGTAGAGTAAAGAAAGATAGAGCTTAGCTTAGAGAAAGACTAGAGCTTCTTTCTTCTCTCTTCTTTCTTCCTTCTTCTGTCTTCTGTCTTCTGTCTTCCTCGGGAGCCTCGGCCTTACTCTGACCAGTCCTCTGGAGCCTCGGCCTAACTCTGGCCAGTCATTACTTCTTCTATCTGGTTTCTCTTCTGTAACCGCTCTGCCTACGTTCTGGCCGCTCTGATTCTTCTGACCGACCGAGTGACTGCCCGGCTGACTGAATTCTCCGTTCTCCTAACTCGGACCGCTTTCACCCGGTTATATACCTTCAGGTTTGCGGGTGCCTACAGGTGCGTCACATACATATCAGGTGGAACCCATGGCTTCCAGCTAGCTACAACAGCCCTTCCTAATTAGGGCTCCTCCAGAGAACTGCCACTGTGCACCGCGGCTCCTCTGTCTAAGCCTTTTCCAATGTGGCTTCACTGGCTTCTCAACAAAAGGGGCGCCTCTTGGATCGAGGCTGGCTGGCCCCATAGTTTGCTGTGGCAGAGTGGTGCTGAGTCCAGCCATGAAGGTCATCTGTGCCTTCACTCAGTCTCTTAGAGCCCTGACGTGGCTGGGAACAAATCCAGACTCATCTCCTAGGGATGTGCAGTCCCCACTGAAGCTCTTCTAGGAGAGCTCCCAGCTGATTCAGAGGCCAGACGAGAGCAGAAGTAACCAGCTGAGCAGTGAAGTGTTCAGTCCCAACCGAATCATGAGCTAAATATAAGCCTTTCATTTTAAGCCACTGTTTTGTTGTCTAGCAATAATTATTAATATTATGGAAGTACAGAAGCTTCTAACCCAATGCATGTCATCGACCTAGCACCACATAACATCTGCTAGATATAAGAAGGAGGAAGATGAATTCAATTTAGGACAAGACAAACAACTAAACTTACTATTTTGCCCGTATTTTTAGATATCCCAATATTGGTTTTCACTGCCCAGTTTTAAAATAAGAATATTAAGCATAAACAAATCAACTGTCAGTGACTTTACACTCTTACATCATTGTGTCTCACATTTGCATATTTGATACCTCCAGAGTGATTGATCATTGTGCATCGCTTAGCAACGAGGATCTGTCCTAAAAACTGCATCATTAGGCAATTTTGTCATTGTACAAATGTCATAAGTTGTATTCACACAAACTGCAATGGCTACATCACCAGGACCATCATCTTCCATGTGGTTGTTGACTGACAGACCCTTATGCAAGCCTCACTTGTTTCTGTACACTAAATGGCCCCAGTTTGCTGTGCTTGGATTTTCAATTAAAGTATCTTCTCTTTATAAAATGTCATGCTTTTCTTTACTGCCAGTCTATTGACTATCCCTCCTTGATCTTCTGAGAAGGCTCCTCGGCAGCCTTCCTTGGGCGTCATTTGTCCTTTCTTGGTCTCCAGATGCAGGGAGCACTTCCTGCAGGTGTGGGGAGAGCTGTGGGTAAGAGGGGAGCCAGGAGCTCTTTCTGGCTCTTTCTGCTGCTAATGACAATTATGAGGGTTGCACAGCCTTCAAAATGCTTTAAACTAAAAAGACGCTATTTGAGTGCAAGCACTCTGTGAGACAGCTATAATAACCCATCCATTTGCAGGTAAGAAAGCCAAGGTTCACAAAGGTTTCCAGCCTTAGAGATCACAACCCAAAAATCACCATGCATGTTCCCAGGTCATAGGCTGTCTCAGCTTCAGAGGACAAATTTTATTTTGATAATTCCTTTACTGATAATTCAGGAGCTTTCTTTTTTTTTTTTTTTTTTTTTTTTTTTTTTTTTTTTGGTACCGGGGATTAAACTCAGGGGCACTCAACCACTGGGCCACATCCCCAGTCCTTTTTTGTATTTTATTAGAGACAGGGTCTCACTGAGTTGCTAAGTGCCTCACCATTGCTGAGGCTGGCCTTGAACTCACGATCCTCCTGCCTCAGCCTCCCAAGTGCTGGGATTACAGGCGTGCGCCACCACGCCCGGCCTTTCTTTGCTTTTTGATTTTGATTCTTATGAGGGATGTTTTTTTTTAATACTTATTTATTTACTTTAGTTGTACACAATGCAATGCATTTATGTTTACGTGGTGCTGAGGATCGAACCCGGGCCACGCACGTGCAAGGCGAGCGCTCTGTCACTGAGCCACAACCCCAGCCCGGATGTTTTGTTTTGTTTTATAGTTTTTTGTTTGTTTGATACCAGGGACTGAACCCAGGGACACTTAACCCCTGAGCCACATCCCCAGCCCTCTGTATTTTTTATTTTTTGAGACAGGGTCTCACTTAATTGCTTAAAGCCTTGCTAAATTGCTGAGGCTACTTAATTGCTTAAAAACTCTGAGGCTAGCCTTAAACTCACGATCCTCCTGCCTGAGACTCCCCAGCCACTGGGATTACAGGCATGTGCCACCATGTCCAACTCTTTCGAGTTTTTTAATTGGCCAGATCAGAACCACTAAGAAACAATTCTTCCGCATAATCCAGCTCATGACTAATCCAGGATTTGCCATCAATATATTAAAAAAAAAGTAGTTATAAATCAATTAACATTGAACAGTTCTTCACCATTTCTCTAGAAAGCCACCTCATTAATATTCCCCAGCTGAACAGAAGGAAGTTGTGCTTTGCAATCAATCGTGTGTTCGAATCCCACCCACCTCTTTTCTACCACAGAGATCTGTGGGAGAGATGTTACACACCACATAAGATGAGCTGCAACGCAGGGCACATTCAAAAATTCACTAAAGAACTAAATTCTTATGCAGAAACAATGAAAAAGGAACACTTTCCTTTCAACATGTCAGTTCATAGTAAGTGAACCCAGGAAGATGAAAACCAAGAGGCTGTCAAGCCAGCTTAATAATTCATAAACCTGAAAAAAAAAAAAACATATGTAAATCACTTCAGACTACAGATGGCTCATGAGGGGAAAAAAGAACGTTCATCTTCTTCCCCCTTTAAAGCACTCCTAGAAATGCTTTGAGACGTGCTCTGCCCCAGCACAAATTCTGCTTCACACTGGAAAATTCCATAGGTCATTTTGCAACGAAGTTGTCATTTAGAAGCCTTTACAGTCATGTGCGCCTTGAGAACCCATGAATTTATAAATCTGCCAGAGGCAGAATGGCCCCTCAGACTCATCAAGTAAGCTACAGAGTGAAAATTGAAATGGTTGCCCAGAAAAGATCTAACTCTCCCTTCATCCCCACCTCTGTGCCAGGCTCCGCCCCCACCTCAGGTCTCTCAGCCCCAGGGTGGAAGCCAGGACTTTGGACTGTAAGAGGGACATGGGAGGGTCCAGGGAGAGGGGCGTGGTGGAAATTCAGTCAATCAGCCTTCTGTGTCTATGGATTCCACACACATGTTCAACCATCCACGGATCATTTTTTTAAACTGCATCAGTACTGAACATGCTCACGCTTTTTCTTATTATCTTCCCTAAACAATACTGTATAACAACTTTACATAGCATTTACATTGTGTGAGGTACTAAATCATCCAGAGATGATTTAAAGCATAGATTGTATTCAAATACTTCACTATCTGACTCAAGACACTTGAGTGTCTAATCCAAGGTAACATAGGTTATGGTATCTTAGGGATTCTAGAACCAATCCCCTCCAAATGACAAGGGACAATGGTATAAACTTTATTTTAAAAGGAGGAGGAAGAGTGGCTACCATTTCTTCCATTTTGGAGCCAGTCCATCCACATTTGCATACTCCTGTCACCAGCTACCTCTCCCAGAACCCGGTTTCCACCTGTGGGCTCCCTCTGCAAAGGGAGGAGCTTCTTTCATGGTCCTACTGAGTGTGAGCCAGAGGCGATTTTGGCCTGAATTGTGAAGGAATCCAGCAGGTCCAAGAATACAAATGGCGGCAAGAAGCATTTGTCTCCCTCCTTTCATGTAAGTAAAGGTATTGGTGATGGCTTCTTGACCTGCAGTTTGGAGACTTTAAAAAGAAAGAAAATAGCAGAGGGTACCAAAGAGAAGCAAGGGGGAAAGCTTCATTATAGGAACCATACTTTGCTTCTGGATGTTGACAAAACACCTGAGAAATCAGAAAGACTCCAAGGACAACAGGGAGGAGGGAAGGGTAAGGGTCCCTGTGCCCTCTCTGTGGCACTGTGTGAAGACTTTGCCATCTGCTGATGATTTAGAGGATATATGTACATTTTGCTCCCAAATATCACTTCAGCAGAGATGTATTCCTTTTAGCTAAGACATTGTCCCCTCTTTAAATGCTCATTGCCCTTGTGATGTGATACACTGTGCCTCTGCAGTTACGAGTAACTTATTATAAATTCATGAGGTCCTCAGAGAACCAACCATTAGACATTGCAATGGACTGAATTGTGCCCACCCAAAACTCATATTCTGAGCAAAATGACATATGTGCAACTATGTTTAGAGAAGAATATTTAAAGGGGTGATTAAGTTACGGTGAGGTCCTTGGGATGGGCCCTCATCCTATCTGACTGGTGTCCTTATAAGAAGAAGAAACGATAATACATGGAGAGACTCCAGGGATGCACATGCTCAGAGAAAGGGCCATGTGAAGGCAGAGTGGGAAGACTGACAACCACAAGGCAGAAGAGAGGTCCCAGGAGAAACCACACCTGCTGGCACCTTGATCTTACACATCATCTCCAGAATTTTGAGAAAACAAATGTCTGCTCTTTCAGCCATTCAGCCTGTGCTTCTTGGTTGGCAGTCAGAGTTGACCCATATACAGAC
Organism: Tamias sibiricus; assembly: GCA_025594165.1. Taxonomy (NCBI): domain Eukaryota; kingdom Metazoa; phylum Chordata; class Mammalia; order Rodentia; family Sciuridae; genus Tamias; species Tamias sibiricus. Next base: position 14,865,868 of record CM046670.1, on the reverse strand, counting down.
ACTACGGCAAAGGACTGAGAGAGAAACTAGAGGTTTCCAAACTGGATCGGCTTTAAAATCCACCTGACACTGACTCTGAGAGGGCACCGACAGCAGAAGGGCTGGGCTCTCATCTCAGAGAGGCTGGCACAGGGGCTGCAGGCAAAGAAATCTTCCTTCTCTTGTCCAAAGCCTGCATGCCTGAGGAAGCACACCTGGGCTCACTGATGGCTCTTCAGAATGGAACTGCCAGAGGCCAGACTCGGGGGAAGAGGCAAGGAGAACCTGAAGGCTGGCCAAGGAGGAATTCTCTGGAGGCCGCAGTGCCTGCCCAGAGTTGGGGTATGGGAAATACTCCAGGGCGCCCTGATTAACACTCAGGTAACAGAGATAGCAGAGCACACACTCTGCTAAAAAAAAAAAAAAAAAAAAACTAATTAATTAAAAAATTTTAAAAGATTAAATCACAAAAGTCTCAGTCCATTTTGAGCTGCATAACAGAATATCACAGATTGAGTAATTTACAATAATTTATAATAGACAAAAATGTACTTCTTAAGATATTGGAGTCTGGGAAGTCCAAGGAAGAAAGGGGGTCGGGGGCTGGCATTTGGCAAGTATCTTCTTATCAGATCACAGATGGCAGAAGGCGTCCCATGGTGGAGGATGAGCATGCAAGAGAATTTGTCCTTTTATAAGGACCCACTCCATTCCTCCGATAAAAACACACACTCTTTTTCTTCCTTTTTTTTTTTTTTTCCTTTTTTTTTTTTTTTTTTTTTTTTTTTTGGTATGAAGGATTGAGTCCAGAGGCACTTTACCACTAAGCCACATTCCCAGTCCTTTTTTTTTTTTTTTTTCATTTTGAGGCAGGGTTTCACTACGTGGATTAGGGTCTCACTAAGTTGCTTAAGCTGGCTTTAAACTTGCAATCCTCCTGCCTCAACCTCCCAAGCTGCTGAGATTATAGGTGCCCACCCTCCCCCCAAAAAGTCACTCTTGAAATAATTGCATTAACCCACACATGAGGGCAACATTCTCGTGGCCCAGTCACCTCCCATTAGGCCACACCTTCCAGCACTGGTGCATGGTGTATCAAGATTCCAACACGTAAACTTGGAGGGGGGGGCAGTGTATTCAAATCATAGTAACAAAAACCACTTCTGAGTTTGGTCTCCAGTAAACCCAAAAAGACTCATCCACCCATCCCCTTGCTGAGATATAATGGAGTCTATCCCAGCCCACACTAAGGCATGGAGATAATGAGATCGGGTTTCTCACTCATAAAGAAAGAAGCTACAAATAAGAAAAGGCAGAAAGCTAAATGGATTCCATGGTATTGGGTTGGAATCTAAATTATCAGTATAAACTTGGGATTTTCATAGACAGATTAGATAGATAGATTGATAAATGATAGATAATAATGGATATGTGCATATGCATGGATTACTGTGCATATACACTGCTCCAATTCTGTCTGCTGAGAGAGGGGGCTAGAAGAAATAATACCCAGTTAGTGATGAACACCCTTAGCACTCAGATCTTGTTTCTGAATACCCTTTACCAATAAAAAGGAACCATGACTCTTTGAAAAGTGGTTGATTCCAGGACTCGACACAGGGAAAACACATCTGTGGAGCCAGACAGTAAGGATCTGTTCAAAAAAGATGGAGTCTTATAGAAAGACCACAGGAGCCAACTGCATTCAGAGATGCTGATGCCAAAGCTGGCACAATTAGAGAAACAAAATAGTGATGGAAATTGATTACAAGACACAGCATAAAATAAATATTCATGATTCCTTACCAATATAAATGCTTAAAACTGATCTAATACATGTAGAATTCCACTTAATCAGTATAGAAGGAAAGAGGGATATAGAAAATCACCATTAAACAAACATGACAGTAACAATTGTTGCAGGAATGATCCACTAATGGATGTTAGAATTCAGAGACAAGCCGGATGTGGTGACTCACTCCTGTAATCCCAGTGGCTTGGGAGGCTGAGGCAGGAGGATTGAGAGTTCAAAGCCAGCCTCAGCAACTTAGCAAGGCCCTAAGCAACTTGGGAGACCCTGTCTCTAAATAAAATATAGAAAAGGGCTGGGGATGTGGCTCAGTGGTTAAGGGCCTCTGGGTTCAATCCCCAGTATCGAAAAAAATAAATAAATAAAATTCAGAGGCAAAAGTTTTAGGAGAAACAGGATTTTATCATCTTTATATATCTTCTTCAAGATATTTACTAACTTCTAAGGAAATGATAGCAACCTTGCAATGGGGAAACCCCAACAGAAATCACCTTCACCAAGTGATCAAGGTCAACATCACCAGTAATCAGACATGTCAAAACCTGCACTTGTGACATGATGCACTAAGGAGGATACAATTTCATGGGTATTCTTGACAGAAGTGTATGACTTCAGACAGCACCAATGGCATGACATTTAGCAAAATAACTGGCAGAAGCTCCTCAAATGTGTCCATGCCAAGAAAGACAGGGATGACTGAGAGGAAATATAACTTGCATACGAAAATCAAATGCAATGTGGGGTTCTAGGGAGGATTCTGGAACATTGGAGGAAAACTCAATAAATTTAAAACAAGCTCTTTACTTTGTTAAGTACTAACATTAATTTCCAGGTTTTAATCACTATACCGCTATTTAAGATGTTAACATTAGGATGACTTGGATTGCCTATATTATTTAGACTTTTCTGCAAGATTAAAATTAGTTCAAAGTCAAAAGTTTCTTATAAAATAAGTCCAAGCACTACTGAGTGGAGAGCTGGAATGAATTACTCTGCATTCATTCAAGGGTCATTACCGTCTTGTTCATTTTAAAGTCTAAGCTGAAAACTTGTCTTTGAACCATCTAGTCTTAGAGAAAACAAGTTTCCCATGCACAGTCAGGGACCTGAATTAAGAGCATGCTGAAATGTGTAAGCTCTTGCAATTTCCTCTTCAGCTCACACACTGCTGCCACCCACCATTTGCTCAATTTACCATATGGTCTGTTATCTTTTACTTCTGAGAAATGTGTTCTGTGCTCTGTTTTATTGGTCTTCTACTTTTACAATAGGTTAAAGGGCTAAATCCCATTTTATGGCTTGCCTTAGCAGGGTGGTGATGTTTGCTTTTCTGCTGTCTAATTCCAAACAAATAACCACACAGTAGCAATTTCTTCCCATAAGCTAAGGCCAGTGCAAAGGTAATTCTTTGCCAGACCATCAGAGATGGAAGCAGTTAAGGGATATGAGCTGTCATGAATCAGACACTCACTCCACTGGACAGAGAGCATTTCATACATGCAGCGTTTACCACAGGGACCTGGCTTTGAGCTGCTCCACTCTAGATGGAAATAACCTTGGTTTAACGTTTCTGACAGAACTCCACAATGCATGTGGGAGGTGGGGAGAGGCAGTGAGGAGGAGTCATAGCACGCAGGAAAAAGGAATAAGTTTTAAGAAAACAGACAACCAGCTTGTATATTGCTCTGATTTTACAAAATACTTTTTTGTTTATTATCTCATTTGATGTAACAAAACTTAGCAATACGTCAATGTTCTTATCCCTACCGTATAGGTAAGAAAACTGAGACTTTGAGAAAAGAGAGAGCATTTCAGATGCCTGCTCTTAATACAGAGCAAGTTTATGTGGCACCAAGGCCAGCATCTATTTTGATACAGTCTTGAATTTTTCCAACACAAACTCTTGTTTTCTTTCCAAAAAAAAAAAAAAAAAAAAAAGCCATCTCTATCTGTCATATGAGAAGACTAAGTAAGGTCCCCAAGAGACTGTTCTCTTTGCAGCGTAAGCCACTTCCAACTGCCCTATTCCTCCCCCCATGCTCAATAGATATAATCTCTCAGGACCAAGGTGAATGGTAAGCCATGTTCCTGTAGATGCTGTGTAGCTCAGAGCAGAGCTGAAGGAAACCAACCCAGAACCTTGGCAGAGGAGATACAGATGTCCTTTCCATCTGATATTGATCAATCTTGCTCTCACATGTCAAGATGAATTGCCCAACCACAGCATTCTAATCCATTCAATGTTTGAATTCCCCAAAATTAAAAGCCCCTACCCATATCCTCCCTCCATGCACTAGGATTTTGCCATTTAGAGTAAAGGAGGTCCTCCAGGTGGAGGCCACAGCACTCATGAAAGTTAGCAGAACCCCTCCAAGTCACATCAGCACACTCACACTTTCAGGGAGACAGCAGCACCACTAAGGTGCTGGCTGTGGATCTCACTTGAGAAAGGAAGAACATATGTCCTGGCCTCCAAAGAGCAAGAGCTCTGGATTTCAAGACCTTAATCTGCAACCAGGTACAAGGGGACCATCATGGGCTCAAGTTTGTTTCCTCCAAGGCACCTCCTTCCCTCAGAGTTGTGACAAGGCTTAAAAGAGATAATTTACCAGCAGAAAAGCCTTGCTTGAGATTAAATCATTAGCATGTGCTTATTCTTACTAGAGCCTGGTTCCCCAGATTATGCATAAATGCATGATGGTTCAACTTACAATGGTTTGACTTCACAACATTGTGGCAGTAAAGTGCACTTCATAGAAATCATACTTAAATTTTGAATTCTGATTTTCTTCTAAGGCTAGTGATATGTGGTCTAATGCTCTCTAGACACTGGACAACCGCAGTGAGTTGCAGCACCCAGTCAGTCCTGCTAACAGGCAGGCAGAAATAACCAGTGCTGTTCAGTGTGCCATGCTGCCAAGATGTGCCCTAGTGGATTCAATGGATTTTCAACTTACAGTGGTTTCAATTTAGAATGGGCCTATCAGGAAAGAGCCCCATCAATGGCTGAGGACCATGTGTACCTGGCATGGGTTTTGTAGATGACAATGCTAATGCACAGGTTCAGGGGAGGAGCACTGTGATACACAAACACCCAAAGCTGCTCTTTATTCCTTCCTATTGCAGATTATAAAATGGCGCTTCTCAACTATGATTCTTAAGGACCAGCACAAGGTTTAAGAATGATAACATATTAACATACGGTCCATGCCATTGCCATGATTCACAGTAAATTTGAAAGCACAAGTGAAAACAAGCATGCAGGGAGCAGGAATGCATGCTCTCCATGGAATCTGGAAAGCATTGTGCTCTTCGTTCCTCTGTCAATCATCTCTGTTTCATTTTTTCCTGAAGGTTGGGCAATCTTGATTATTCACAATGAAGATGTTGGTTGTGTCTCTCATGAATACTAAACATGTCTGATTGAATGTTTGTTTATTCTTGAGATAATCAGCTAATGATTTTGATTTGAAAATGTGTACACAAATAAGTATACACAACACAGGAAGAGGAATGCAGGATGTGTCTGAGACTTCTTACTTTAATAATTACTAAAGAAAGGTAGAATAAGAAGTATTCCTTCTCCCTGGTATGTTGATGTGCAAGCTCAAAATCACTTAGAATTTGGGGAAATTACAATGCTATAGAATTTCAACTTGAAATCAGAAACTATAGGAAATATCCTATGAACTTAGTGATTATTTTTTTAGTTAGCACTCAGTGATGAGGGATAAAAATGAAATAGGCAGGCTCCCACCTAGCTAGCAGAACAGTAAATTAGTACAACCTTTCAGGAGGGTAATTTGGCATATATACCTCTGGACCATTACAACTGCTCTTACTTGGCAGCCAAGTAACTTCCACTAAGGAAATATTCTAGCAAGATAATCCTAAATATGGAAAAATTCTCCACACACCATAGAGATCATCAAAGTGTTCATTATAATAGTAGAATATTAGAAATGATTGATAAATCATAGGGAAATCAGTGAATAAATGTTGGCTTCTCAATGGGATGTTATGCATCCTTTCAAATTGTGTTTGGAAAAAGTTTTGCAGCAACATGGAAAAACTACTTATAATAGTACAACAGTGGAACCAACAAGATTTATGTTGCTGCTCTTTATTTTAGACATGTCAAATATATAAAATAGCTGAAAAGCCAAGAGTTTTAATCAATAGTTTAAAAACACTCATTTCCTATAAAAAAAAATGATATTATTGCTACTTAATAGAATTTGTTTAAACTCTAGGAAACCCACAAAAAATATATAGAAGCATAATTGACATTCTAAGAGAGGAGAGAAAATGGAATCATATGAAATGTTCAATTGAAATCAAAGAATTAAGACAATATAAAAAACAAAGAACAAGAGCAATGAATAGAAAAGTTATAAATGTAGCAAAGCTAATCTTACAATTTCAATTATTACCTTAAATATGAATGTTCCAGATATATAAATTAAATTTGGATACTATGCCAGTCATGGTAGCACACACTTGTAATCCCAGCCTCTCAGGAGGCTGAAGCAGGAGGATAGAGAGTTCAAGGCCAGCCTTGAACATCGAGGCACTAAGCAACTCAGTGAGACCCTGTCTCTAAATAAAATACAAAATAGGGCTGGGGATTTGGCTCAGTGGGTGAGTGCCCCTGAGTTCTATCCCTGGTACACACCCCTCCACAAATAAAAAAGAAGAGGGATAGAGACACATGCCCTGATTATACTAATAAAAGGAAGATAAGTAGATGGTTGAACTTCAGACAAAGCAGACTTCAGAGAAAAATTATCAGGCAAACACCAACTACTCCTTTTCAATATAGTCCTCAGAACACTAGCCAGAGTGATCAGGCAAGAAAAGGAAATCAAAGGGATACAAATAGAAAAAGAAGAAGTCAAACTATCTCTGTTTGCCAATGACATGATAGAAGACCAATGACATCCAGAGACCCAAAAAATTCCACCAGAAGACTTCTAGAGCTGATAAATGCATTCAGCAAAGTATCAGGATACAAGATCAACACTTATAAATCAATAACTCTCCTATGCTTTAAACAGTGATTGAATCAACAAAGGAATCAGGAAATAACACAATAACTTCAAAAAAATAAAATAAAATAATACTTGGGAATTAATGTGACCAAGGAAGTAAAAGAGCTCTACAATGAAAATTACAGAACACTGAAGAAAAAATTGAAGAAGATCTTAGAAGATGAAAAGATTTCCCATGTTCATGTATAGGCAGAATTAATATTGTCAAAATGGCCATACTATCAAAAGAAATACATATAGATTCAATGCAATCCCCATCAAAATACCAATGACATTCTTCAAAGAATTAGAAAAAAAAATTCTTAAATTCATTTAGAAGAATGGCCAAAGAAATACTAAGCAAGAAAAGTGAAGCAGGAGGCATCATAATACCTGATCTGAAATTATACTACAGAGCTGTAGTAACAAAAACAGCATGGTATTGGCATCAAAATAGACATGAAGACCAATGGAACAGAATAGAAGACACAGAGATAAATCCACATACCTACAGCCATCTGATACTTGATAAAGGTGCCAAAAATATATCTTTGAGAAAAGACAGTCTTTAACAAATGGTGCTAGGAAAACTGGATTGCTATATATAGAAAAATGAAACTACATTCATATCTCTCACTCTGCACAAAACTCAAATCAAAATTGATCAAAGACTTAGGAATTAGATCAGAAAACTTGAAATTGCTAGAAGAAAACATAGCATACCACTCCATCATATAGGTATTGGCACTGACTTTCTTAACAAGATTCAATAGTGCAAGAAATAAAACCAAGAATCAATAAGTGAGATGCTATCAAAATTAATAATCTTCTGCACAGCAAAGGAAACAAGACTTGAGGAAAGAGGCTACAGAATGGGAGAAAATCTTCACCATCTACTCCTCCAAAAGGGAATTAATATCCAGAATATATTTTTTAAAACTCAAAAAATACCAAAAAACAAAAAACCCAATCGATAAATGGGCAAAAGAACTAAACAGAAATTTCTCAAAAGAAGAAATACAAAAGGCCAATATGAAAAACTGTTCAACATCTCTAGCAAAAAAAAAAAAATCACTTCCCTCTACCTAATGAAGTGAAGGGAAGGGATGTGGGGATGGGAAAGACAGTGGAATGAAACAGACATTATTACTGTATATATATATGTGACTACATGACCAATATGATTCTGCAACATGTACATTTTGAAAAAAATGAGAAATTATATCCCATCTATGTATGATAGCTATATCATAGTGCATAAATGCATTCTACTATCATGTATAACTAATTAAAACAAATTTAAAAATTATTTTAAAAATCAGAGGAATGCAAATCAAAACTACACTAAGAGTCCATCTCTCTCCAGTCAGAATGGCAGTGGTCAGGAGTACAAACAATAATAAATGCTGGCAAGTTTATGGGAAGAAAGGAACATTTATACATTGTTGGTGGGACTGCAAGCTAGTACAACCACTCTGGAAAGCATCACGGAGATGCCACAAAATAACTAGAAATGGAACCACCATATGACCCAGCTATCCCACTCCTTGGTATTTTCCCAAAAGATCTAAAATTGGCATACTATAGTAATACAACCACCTCAAAGATAATAGAAGCCCAATTCACAATAGCCAAATTATGGAATCAATCCAGGTGTCCATATCAGTAGATGAATGGATTAAGAAAATGTTGTATATATGCATAATGGAGCTTTACTCAGCCATAATGGAGAATAAAATTACGGCATTTTGGGCTGGGATTGTGGCTCTGCAGTAGAGCGCTCGCCTAGCATGTGCGTGGCCCGGGTTCGATCCTCAGCACCATGTATAAATAAACACATTGTGTACAACTAAAGCAAATAAATAATTTTTTTTTAAATTATGGCATTTTCCAGTAAATGAATGGAAATGAAGAGCATCGTGCTAAGTGAAATAAGCCCAACTTGGAAACTCAAAGGTCAAGTGTTCTCTCTCATTCACAAGCTAGAGTTAAAATAAAGCAAAGGGGGAGGGAGGGATAAAGATATCACAAAGATAAAGATCAACAATGTAGAAGAAGGAGATAGAGAGGCAAAGTGATGTGTAAGGGGAGGCAACACAGGATGAATTCTTCAAAACTCACGTGCATGTACAAATATACCACAGGGAATTTCACCTTTATGTATACGTAAAAAGAATCAATCAAATATAAATAAATACACAAATGAAAGGAAGTCTAATAAAGTAGAAAAAGAATAGAGGAGGGGAAGGAAGATGAAGGGATGGGGAGTTGTAAACTGAAATCAAATTCCATTCATGTATGAGTTTGTCAGGATGATCCTAACTACTATGTATAACTAAAATGCTCTAGTAAAAAAAAAAAAAAAAAAATTTAATTAAAAAAAAAAAAAGATTATCAGGGGAAAAAAACTACCTCACATAACAATAAAAGGGAATTCTCCAAGAAGACAAAGCAATCCTTAATGTGTATGTGCCTAACAACAGAGCATCAAAATACATAAGAAAGCCTCATTAGAATAATAATTAATTAATTAAATTAAAAACACATAAGAAAGAACTGTAAGGAAAAATAGATAAATGCACCAGTATAGGTTGGATATTCCAACAGCAATGGACACATTCAACAGACAGAAAATCAGTGAAAATATAATTAAACTACCTAGAACCATAAATTAACTGGGTCTAATTGACATTTTTAAAATATTTCCTCCAACAACAGTAGAATACAAATTCTTCTTCTTCTTTCTTTCTTTTTTTTTTTTTTTTTTTTTTTTTTTTTTTTTTTTTTTTTTTTTGGTACTGGGGATTGAATTCAGGGACCACTCCACCACTGGGCCACATCCCCAGCCCTTTTTTGTATTTTATTAGAGACAGGGTCTCACTGGGTTTTTAAGTGCCTTGCCACTGCTGAGGCTGGCTTTGAACTCCCAATTGACCTGCCTCAGCCTCCCAAGTGCTGGGATTATAGGCGTGCACCACCGCGCCCAGCTTCCATTCTCCATATGTGCCAAACTCTTGTACATATGTGTCCCTGCCAAACAACACATGCTGGAATCCCATCCCCCAATGTGATGACATGGGGCAGGGAGGAGATGGGGTCATAAGGGTGGGGCCCCCAGGAGGAATTAGCACACTGTGGCCAAATTCTTCTTAAAGTTTATGTGGGGCATTAACCAAGATAGACCACCTTTTGGGCCACAAGTCACACCTTAACAAATTTAAAAGAACAGACATTGTGCAAAGCACTCAGAGACCACAGTGGAACTAAACTAGAAATCAATAACAGAAAGATAGCAGGAAAATTCCAAAATAGTCAGAGATTAAACAACACACTTTTACACAACAGATGGTCAGAGAAATCGCAAGAGAAGCTTGAAAACATTTTGAATTAAATGAAAATGAAAATACAACCTATTGAAATTTGTAGGATACAGTGAAAGTAGTGTTTAGAGGAAAGTTTATAACCACTTAATGTGTGTATTCGGAAAAAAGATCTGAAATCAGTAATCTAAGTTTTTACCTTAGGGAACTACAAAAGTAAGAATAAATTAAATCCACAGTAAGTGGAAGAAAAGAAGTAATAAAAATCAGAGCAGAAATGAGTGAAATTGAAAACAAGAAAACAATTGAGAAAATTATTAAAAACAATAGCTGGTTCTTTGAAAAGACTAATAAAATTTATAAGCCTCTAGTCAGGCTAACCAAGAAAAGAGAAAGAGCATAAAATTTGTAGTGCCAAAAATTAAAAGGAGATCATCATATCCCATGAACATTAAGAGAATAATTTAAAAAGTATTATGAACACTATACCCACAATTTTGTTATTTTACATGAAATGAAGTTATTCCTTAAAATACACACAATACCAAATTCACACCAAAGAACTAGATAAGCTGAACAGGCCTATCACTTTAATAATAATTGAATCAATAATTAATAATAGTGGAAAGATAAATTCTTCATGTTCTTTCCCATTTATGGCTGTTTAAAAGAGTCATTTGGAGTGTATAGTAGTCATTACTAGAGACTAGGAAGGGTGGCAGAGGAAATAGCAGGAAGTTAGACATTCTAGTGTTCTACAGAACATTATGGGGACAGAAGTTCACAGTAACCTAGTAGTTTATGAATAACTAGAAGGGAGTAGTTGAAGCCTCCAACACAAAATAATAATGAGATGGAAATATTAATCACCGTGATTTGATCGGTTCATATTATATTTTTTTAAATATCACAAATGGACTCCATAAATTTATACAACTGTGACACAACAATCAAAAAATTTTGTTAACGTCTAAGGATATATAAATGTTAACTACCCTGATTTGATTAGTACATGCCATATACATGTATTAAATTATCTTTGTATATCATAAACTTTAAAAATTAAAATAATAACTGAATGAGTCAACTTTCTGTTACTAAGACACAGTACCTGAGATAACTTAAAGTAAGGAAAAATTTATTTTTGGCTCACAGTTTCAAAAGTTTCAGGCCATGGTCACTTGACCCTATTGATATTAGCCATGGAGGCACAATATATCATGGCCAGAGCGTGTGATAGAGGAGGCCTGTTCACCTAATAACAACTAGAAAGCCGAAAAGAGAAAGGAAGAGGAAGTGGTCATAATCTCATACTTCTTTCAGGGGCATTGCTCAAATAGTCCCACTTCTTCCAACTAAGCCCCACATCTTAAAGGTTCCACCACCTCTGAACAGTACCATAGGCTGGTAACCAAGCCTTTGTCACATGGGCTCTGGGGACATTTCACATTCACACTATAGCAGCAAGCTTCCAAAACAGATATCACTCAGCACAAATAAATTCACTGATGAGTTCTCGTAGGCATTTAAAGAAGAAACTATACTAATTTTATATAGTCGGTTCCAAAACATAGCACAGGAAGCAGTTCCTAATCAATTCTATGAAGTGAACTAAAACCAAAATCAGAAAAAGACACAAGGCACAAAGACATGAAGACAAAAACACGAGAAAGGAAAACCACAGACCAGTACCTTCCATAAGCACAGATGTAAAATCCTCAACAAAATGTTAGCAAATTAAATATAACATTGTATAAAAAGAAGAATATACCATGAATGTGTGGAACTTATTCCAGGTATGCAAGGCTGGTTCAACATTTGAAAATCAATCAATCTAATATAGCCTATCACAAGCAAAAGAAGAAAAGCCATACAACCATATCACTTCTAACACTCATTCATGATAAAAATTCTCAGCAAACTAGGAAAAAGAAGAAGTTTCCTCAATTTGTTAAAGAACACCTACCAAAAACTTACAGTAAACATTTTAATTGTGAGGAACTAGATGCTTTCCCTTAAAGGTCAGAAATAGAAGCAAGAATTTCCTGTTCCACCACAACTATTGAACATAATACTGGAAGTCCAAGTCAGTGCAATAAGACAAGAAAACAAAATAAAGTTATACAGATAATAAGAATAAGAAATAACATTTTATTTGCAGATGATATGTCAGTGTGATCAGGGTGCTATAACAAAACAGATTACACTACACAATTTATAAACAACTGGTATTTGTTATTTACAATTCTGAAGCTGGTAAGTCCAAAATTAAGGCACCAGCAGATTCAATACCGATGAGAGATCACTCTCTCCTTCAAAAATGACAGCTTCTAGGTGCATCCTCACATAGTATAAGAAGAAACAAGTGTCCTCGGGCCTCTTTAATTTCCTTCTTCTATGTGGTGTGTGTGTATGTGTGTGTGTGGCGGGGTTGGGGGGTGGTTCTGAGGATTGAACCTAGACCCTCATTTTTGCTAGGCAAGCACTGCCACTGAACATCATGTCCCAGACAAAAACTCTTTTTTAAAAACACTAATTCTATTCATGAGGGCTCCGCTTTCATGACCAATGCACCTCTCAAAGGCTCCACCACCCAATAACACTGCACTGGGGATTGATTCTCAATGTACAAATCTTGGGAGAACAAAAAACATTTAAACATGACTGTCAATATGGAAAACTCTCCTAAATCACCAAAATCCTACTGAACTAACAAATGATCATAGCAAGATTGCGGTATAAGAGGTTAATATATGAGTACCACAGACACCCACTGAGCGGGGGCAGGTCAGGTAAGGCCCACCAACACCTGCGGAGCACAGGCAGGCCCAGGACAGCCACGCCAACCTCTGTCTAGTGTCTAGCCCGGGCAGGCACAGGACAGGACCGCCAACATCCACTCAGGGCAAGCAGGCCCAGCACAGGCCCCCCCCCCCCCCCGACCTCCCCCGGAGTGCGGCCAGGACCAGGACAGCCCTGCCTACAACCAGGGAGCCTGGGTAGGCACAGGTCAGGCCCAGGTCAGGCCCATGGACCTCCACCAAGCGTGGGCAGGCCCAGTGAGCACAGGCAGGCCCAGGACAAGCCTGCCACCACCCACTGAGCGCAGGCAGGTCCAGGTCAGGCCCACCAACCTCCACCTAGCACAGCAGGCCCAGGACAGCCCTGCTGACACCTGCTGAGCTCAGGCAGTCCAGGACAGCCCTGCCAACCTCCTCTCACAATGGGCCTGGGTTCAACCTGCCACTGACAAACTCCCACCAAGCTCAGGCTCTGCCATAGGACCACCTCTTCCAACCAGTAGACCACTGCGGGAGCTCAGATTCCAACCAGTTCTGCCCACACCAACCTGTGTGGGACCCAGGCCCAGAGTAGGTCCAGAGTCCATCACCCCACCCCACCTGGGAGCAAGAAGCCTAACCCACTTCCATCTTGAGTCACTGCAGACATAGCCATAGCCTGCCCCACACAGTAGCCCCTACCTTTTGACAACAAACAGGGCCTAAAAGCAGCTGCATCTCAGAGCAGGCATCCCAAATACATTGTAAGGCCCACCCATTCAGCCCCATCTCTGGAAGACATTGCATCCATCTTGGGGCAACTTCACTGTTATCTTAAGTTACCTCCACTACTGCCAACACAACCTTTAGTTGCAGTATCATATATTGAGGGACACCTAAAGGGTCTGAAAGCCCAACATTAAGGTGTGGCACAGACAATCTGCACAGATACTACACGAATATAGGGTAGAAACTATAATAGCTCAGATCCACACTGCAAGAAGGTAAGACAAATAGACAACATGAAAAAACAAGGGAGGAAAATACCCCCAAACAAACCAGGATACTACAATAACAGAACCCATGCTCAGCAAAGTTGATGAAATGTCAGAGAAGGAGTTCAGAAGGTTCATAATTGAAATGTGAAGTAAAGAATGAGCTAAATGAGCAAATACAGGCAAAAATTGATCACAACAACAAAGATATAAGAGAGCATATACAGGTAGCAAAAGATTACTTCAAAAAAGGGATAGAAACTCTGGGGAAAAAAAACAGTCAGAAACCCTTGAAATGAAGGAAACAATAAACCAAATAAAAAACACAATAGAAAGCATCACCAATAGACTATATCAATTGGAAGAAAGAACATCAGATAATGAAGACAAAGTATATAATCTTGAAAATAAAGTTGACCACACAGTGAAGATAGCAAGAAACCATGAACAGAACATCCAAGAATTATGAGACAGCATCAAAAGACCAAATCTAAGAGTAATTGATATAGAGGAAGGCACAGAGTTTCAAACCAAAGGAATGCACAGTTTCTTCAATCAGATAATATCAGAAAATTTCCCAAGCATGAAGAAGGAATTGGAAAACCAAAAATAAGAGGCTTACAGAACACCAAATGTATAAAATTACAACAGATCTACACCAAGACACATTATAATGAAAATGCCTAGCATACAGAATAAGGATAGAATCTTAAAGGCCACAAGAGAGAGGAATCAGATCACATATAGGGGGAGATCAATTTGTATCACAGCAGATTTTTCAATCCAGACACTCAAAGCCAGGAGATCCTGGAACAACATACACCAAACTCTGAAAGAAAATGGATGCAACCACAAATCTTATATCCAGCAAAATTAAGCTTTAGATTTGAGGACAAAATAAAAATCTTTCCTGATAAACAAAAGTTAAAAGAATTTACAATTAGAAAGCCAGCACTACAGTACATCCTCAGCAAAATATTCCACAAAGAGGAAATGAAAAACAATAATGAAAATCAGCAGAGGCAGGTATTACACTAAAGGAAAAACTAATCAGAGGAGAAACCATGTCAAGTTAAATGCAAAAAATAAACAAAAATGGCTGGGAGCCATCCCACTCCTGGGTCTATTCCCAAAGGACTTAAAAACAGCATACTCCAGGGACACAGCCACATCAATGTTTATAGCAGCACAATTCACAATAGCTAAGCTGTGGAACCAGCCTAGATACCATTCAGTAGATGAATGGATAAAGAAAATGTGTGTATATATACACAATGGAATGTTATTCAGCAATAAAAGAGAATAAAATAATGGCATTCACAGGTAAATGGATGAAATTGGAGAATATAATGCTAAGTGAAGTTAGCCAATCTCAAAAATCCAAATGCTGAATGTTTTCTCTGATATAGGGAGGCTGATTCACAGCAGGGTTGGGACGGGGAGCATAAGAGGATTAGAGGAACACTAGAAAGATCAATGGGGAGGGAGGAGAAGGGAAGGGGCAAGGGGGTAGAATGAGAGGGATATCATTACCCTAAGTGCATGTACGAAGACAAGAATAGTGTGAATATACTTTGTATACAACCAGATATATGTAAAAATGTGCTCTATATGTGTATTATGAATTGTAATGCATTCTACTGTCATATACAATAACTTCAAGGCAAAAGACAGTCTCGTTATTCACAACAAGCTCTTTCAAGTACACCTGAGTTTATGGTAATGAAAAAGTTTCTTTGGAAGTTTCCTAAATAACCACAAAATGGGATATGGTTGCCAGAGAAACCAGGTTTGCGTTCAGAGGCTTGAAAATTTTAACTTGAACTTCTGGAAAATGGAGAGGGGCTGAGGTTACATTGACTGACAATAGCCAAAGGCTTAATAAATCATGTCTATGTAATGAAGCTTCTATAAAAACCCCTGAAAGACCAGGTTCATTGAACTTCCTGAGAGCTGCCTCATGGAGGTTCCTGGCACTCTGGGCCCCTTCCCCATATCTTCTGCTATACATTTAACTGATGTTCATCAGTGTCCTTTGTAATGTTCTTTATAGTAAATAAGTAAACCTAAAAAAATAAAATTATGCTCTTGAATTGAAAAAAAAAATGACTGGGAATACAATCATGTCTCAATAATAACTCTGAATGTTAATGGCCAAAACTCACCAATCAAAAGACATAGACTAGCAGATTGGATCAAAAAAAACAAAAAAGACCCAACAATATGCTGCCTCCAAAAGACTCATCTCATAAGAAAAGACATCCACAGGCTGAAGGTGAAAGGTGGGAGAAATCACACCACTTACATGGACTGCGGAAGCAAGCAGGGGTTTCCATCCTCATATCTAAGGAAGTAGACTTCAAGCTAAATTTAATCAAAAGGTTTAAAGAGGGACACTACACACTGCTCAAGGAAACCATACACCCACAAGACTTAACAATTATAAATATATATGGCCCAAACAACGGAGCATCCACGTTCATCAAACAAACTCTTCGTAAGTTCAAGAGTCAAATCGACCACAACACAATAATTTTGGGTGACTTTAACACACCTCCTTCACCACTGGATAGATCTTCCAAACAAAAGCTGAACAAAGAAACTATAGAACTAAAAAATACAATAAATAACTTAGACTTAACTGGCTTTTATAGAATATCTCATTTTTCAGTAAGTGAATACACTTTCTTCTCAGCAGCACATGAATCCTTCTCTAAAATAGACCATATATTATGCCCAAAAAAACAACTCTCAGCAAATATTTAAAAAAAAAAAGATAATACCCTGCATTCTATCAGTTCAGAATGGATTGGAATTAGAAATCAAAGATAAAATAAGAAATAAAATCTACTCCAACACCTGGAGACTAGATAATATGCTAATGAATGAACAATGGATTGCAGAAGACATCAAGGAGAAGATTAAAAAATTCTTAGAGGTGAATGAGAACACAGACACAACCTATTGAAATCTCTGGGACACTATGAAGGCAGTTCAAAGAGGAAAGTTCATTGCATGGAGTTCATTCCTCAAAAGAAGAAAAAGTCAACAAATAAATGACTTAACATTACATCTCAAAGCCCTAGAAAAAGAAGAACAATCCAACACCAAAAGCAGTAGAAGACAGGAAATAATTAAAATCAGAGCTGAAATCAATGAAATTGAAACAAAAGAAAAAAATTGAAAAAATTGACAAAACAAAAAGTTGGATCTTTGAAAAATTAAATAAAATTGACAGACCCTTATCCAGGATAACAAAGAGAAGAAGAGAGAAAACTCAAATTACTAAAGTATGTGATGAAAAAGGAAGTATCACAACAGACACTACAGAAAAACAGAAGATAATTAGAAATTATTTTGAAAACTTGTACTCCAATAAAATACAAAATATTAAAGGCATTGACAAATTTCTAGAGTCGTATGATCTGCACAAATTAAAGCAGGATGATATACACAATTTAAACTGACCAATTTCAAGCAATGAAATAGAAGATGCCATCAACAGCCTACCTGAAAAGCCCAGGACCAGATGGATACACAGCCAAGATCTACAAGACCTGTAAAGAAGAACTGATACCAATACTCTTCAATTTATTTCAGGAAATAGAAAAAGAGGGAGCACTTCCAAACTCATTCTATGAGGCCAATATCACCCTGATTCCTAAACCAGGCAAAGACACATCAAAAAAAGAAAACTTCAGATCAATATCTGTAATAAACATAAATCCAAAAACATTCTGGCAAATTGAATATTCTCAATAACATTCTGGCAAATCGAATACAAAAACATATGGAAAAGATAGCACACCACGATCAAGTGGGGTTCATTCCAGGGATGCAAGCTTGGCTTAACATACAGAAATCAAGAAATGTAATTCATCACATCAATAGACTTAAAGATAAGAATCATATTATTATCAATAGATGCAGAAAAAAAGCAATCAACAAAATACAGCACCCCTTCATATTCAAAACACTAGAAAAACTAGGGATAACAGGAACATACCTCAACATCGTAAAAGCTATGTATGCTAAGTTCCAGGCCAACATCATTCTAAATGGAGAAAAATTGAAAGCATTCCCTCTAAAAACTAGAACAAGACAGGGATGCCCTCTTTCACCACTTCTATTTAACATAGCTCTTGAAACACTGGCCAGAGCAATAAGACAGATGAAAGAAATTAAAGGGATACAGATAGGTAAAGTGGAACTCAAATTATCACTATTCACTGACGATATGATTCTATACCTAGCACACCCAAAAAATTCCACCAGAAAACTTCTATAACTCATAATTAATTCAGCAAAGTAGCAGGATACAAAATCAACACCCATATGTCAAGGGCATTTCTATATATCAGTGGCAAATCCTCTGAAAGGGAAATGAGGAATATTACCCCCATTTACAATAGCATCAAAAAAATAAAATAAAATACTTGGGAATCAACTTAATGAAAGAGGTGAAAGACCTCTATAATGAAAACTACAGAACACTAAAGAAAGAAATTAAAGAAGACCTTAGAAGATAGAAAGATCTACCTTGTTCTTGGATAGGCAGAATTAATATTGTCAAAATGACCATACTACCAAAAGCACTATACAAATTTGATGCATTCCAATCAAAACCCCAATGACATTCCTCATAGAAACAGAAAAAGCAGTCATGAAATTCATCTGGAAAAATAAGAGACCCCAGAATAGCTAAAGCAATCCTTAGCAAGAAGAGTGAAACAGGTGGCATCACTATACCAGACCTTAAACTATACTACAGAGCAATAGTAACAAAAACAGCATGGTATTGGCACCAAAATAGACTGGTAGACCAATGGTACAGAATAGAAGACACAGAGACTAATGCATATAATTATAGTTATCTTATATTAGAAAAATGCACCAAAAATGTACATTGGAGAAAAGATAGCCTCTTCAACAAATGGTGCTGGGAAAACTGGAAAATACATATGAACAAAATGAAATTAAACCCCTATCTCTCACATGCACAAAACTCAACTCCAAGTGGATCAAGGACCTAGGAATTAGACCAGAGACACTATGCCTTATTAGAAGAAAAAGTAAGCCCTAATCTCCAACATGTTGGATTAGGCCCCAAGTTCCTTAATAAGAGTCCTGTAGCACAAGAATTAATATCAAGAATCAATAAGTGGGATAGATTCAAATTAAAAAGCTTCTTCTCAGCAAAAGAAACAATCAGTGAGGTAAAAAGAGCCTACTAATTGGGAACAAATTTTCACCACATGCAGGTCAGATAGAGCACTAATCTCTAGAATATATAAAGAACTCAAAAATCTTAACATCAAAATAACAAATAATCCAATCAACAAATGGGCCAAGGAACTGAACAGACACTTCTCAGAAAAAGATATACAATCAATCAACAAATACATGAAAATATGTTCAACATCTCTGGCAATTAGAGAAATGCAAATCAAATCTACTCTAAGATTTTATTTCACTCCAGTCAGAATGTCAGATAGTAGGAACACAAACAACAATAAATGTTAGAGAGGATGTAGGGAAAAAGGCACACTCATACATTGCTGGTGGGACTGCAAAATGGTGCAGCCAATCTGGAAATCACCTATGGAGATTCCTTGGAAAACTGGGAATGGATCCACTTTATGACCCAGCTATCCCACTCCTTGGTCTATACCCAAAGGAATTAAAAGCAGCATACTACAATTATAAACAACACACTAGATATTACACACAGCCACATCAATGTTTATAGCATATATATACACACAATGTTTATACATATATATAAACATATATATGAACACACACACACATATATATAAACACACAATGTTTATACACACACACACACACACACACACACACACGGAATGTTATTCTGCAATAAAAGAGAATAAAATAATGGCATTTGCAGGTAAATGGATGAAATTGGAGAATATAATGCTAAGTGAAGTTAGCCAATCCCCAAAATCCAAATGCCGAATGTTTTCTCTGATATAAGGAAGCTGATTCACAGTGGGGTTGGGACATGGAGCATAGGAGGATTAAAGGGACACTAGAAAGGCCAATGGGGAAGAAGGGGAAGGGAGGTGGCAAAAGGGTAAAAAAAAAAAAAAAAATGATGGTAGAAAGAGATGGATATCATTACCCTAAGTGCATATATGAATACACAAATGGTGTGAATATACTTTGTATACAACCAGAGATATGTAAAAATGTGCTCTTTAAGTGTATGAATTGTAATGCATTCTGCTGTCATATATAACAACTTAGAATAAAAAATAATAAAATTTAAATAAGAGGTTAATATATAAAAGTCAATAGTTTTACTACATACCAGGAATTTGGAATTCAAATTACAATTATATACATCAGTATAAAAAGTGAAATATTTATATAATACTTATATGCATATAATACTTATATGCAAATATATGTTTAAGATTCTGTGAACAATATTTTCTCTTTTTCTGGTTTTCTTTTCTTTTTTAAATTTATTTTTGTTATCATAACTTCATAACATTAATTGTACATACTTATGGGATACGGTGTAATAATTTGATACAATTATACAATTGTAATGATCAAATCAGGATATTTAGCCTTTCTATCTCCTTAAGATAGCTATGGATAACAGTATGGAGGTTCCTCAAAAAAAAAAAAAAAAAAAACTAAAAAACTAAAATTCTGTCTACCATATGATCTAGCTATCAATCACACTCCTGCATACATATCCAAAGGAAATGAAATCAGCACATTAAAGAGACACCTGTGTGGGAGATTGTGGCTCAGTGGTAGAGCACTTGCCTAGTTGTGAGAGAAACTGGGTTCAATTCTCAGCACCACATATAAATAAATGAATAAAATAAAGTTCTATCAACAACTAAAATATAGATATAAATATGTGAATATTTATATATGCAAATATATAAATATGTATATTTATATGTAAAATATATAAATATGTATTTATACATATATATAAAGATGCCTGCACTTCCATGTTTATTGTGGTACTTTTTACAATAGCTAAGATGTGCAATCAACCTAGCTGTCCTCAATGAATCCACTTTCCATTATTAAAAAAAAAATACTTGCAATAATCAACTTAAAAGAGGAAAGGTTTATTTTGGCTCAGAGTTTTGTAGGTCCATTTTCAGTTGGCCTGTTGCCAGTACATCATTGTGGGGAGCACAGCAGGGGAAGCTCCTCACCTCACAGTGACCAGCAAGCAAGAGAGCCAAAGAAGAAGAGGCAAGGGTCCAATATCCTCTTCAAGGTCACCCCCCAGTGACCTAACTTCCTCCCCCTGAGTATCACCACCTAAAGGTTCTACCACCTCCCAATAGCACCGTGGGCTGAGGACTAAACCTTCATTCACCACATGGGACTCTGAAAGACACTCAAGATACAAACTACAGCAACTAGATGAAGAAAATGTGGTATATATACACGATAGAAAAACATTCAGCCATGAAAAAGGTGGATTCTAATAATTTGCGACAAAATAGATTTAACTAGAGAACATTATGAAATCAGTCAGACACAAAAAGACAACTACTGCAAGTTTTCTCTCATATGTGAAAGTTTAAAAGTTAATTTTAATACAGAATAATGGTGATTAAAGGTTGAAAATGGTAGGAATAGAAAGAGTGGAGGGAGGTTGGATAATGGAGGCCAAAACACAATTAATTAGAAGTATGTTCTAGTGTTCTACAGCACAATGAGATGACTTTAGTTCACAATAACCTATTAGATATTTTATGAATAACTAGAAAAGAGAAACTCAAAAGCTCCAAAAAATAACTAATAATAAAAAGGTAAAAAATGTTAATGAGTCTGTTTGATTAGTACACTTCATATACATGCAACAAAATGTCACAATGTACTCCATAAATGTGTATTGCTACTTTGTGTTAATCAGAAAAAAAAAAATTAAATGTTTATTTACTGTATTCTTGATGCTCTGGCATCTAGAACTTCTCTGACTAGGAAGAGACTGCCCTTCCTCAGGTCAGCTAATTCCTAGAGATAACAAACAACTCATCTAGAAGCACAGCTTCATAAGCGAATTACCAATCCCTAACTCTCCTCTATCTTACCCTCGTGGCCAATGGCCCCTTTCATAAACACCCAAAGACCAGATTCCAGATGAGAGCCTCTATGCCCCAGAGCCTGCTGAATCATTCACACTAACCCTACACCGCTCATCTCCCTCACCCATTGCACCCATAGAAATAAAAAGAAAGATTCTTGTCATATTTTCCTCCCACTCTTTCTGACTCCTGACCAACCAGCCATCCCTGGGTGCTTTCCTGTATGCCTCCACCCCTACCTGCAGTCCAGCATACCTACCGCACTTCTGGGAATTGAAAATACGAAACTATCTTTTCAGTAGCAGCCATCTCTTAATAACAGGAATAGTAAAACCTACATTTTTAGTTTCCCCCCCCCAACTTTATTAAGGTACAATTGGCTAATCAAGATTATATTTACTTTTGGTATAATATGATATGATAATTTTGTATATGCATACATTGTGAATTGATTTAATCAAGCTAATTAACACATCCCACTAGCTCACATGTGTGTGTGTGTGTGTGTATGTGTGTGTGTGTGTGCACATGTGGGTGGTGAGAACATTTTGATCTACTCTCTTAGCAGTTTTCAAGTATACAATTCATTATTATTAATTATAATCACCATGCTATAAATAAATCTCCAAAACTCATTTGTATTACCTAAATGCAGTTGTACCCTTTGACCAATCTCCTGATTTCTACCCCTACTTGTACCACCCAAGCCTCTGGTATTCACCATTCTTGTCTTTGCTCCTATGAGGTCAGCTTTTTTAGAGTCCATATATAAGTGAGATCATACAGTATTTGGGGATTATTTCATTTGACATAATGTCTCTCAGGCTCATCCATAATATTACAAATGACAGAATTTTCTCCTTTTTTAAGCCAATTAGTACTCTACTTTTTTAAAATCTATGTGTAATATTTTATTTGTATGTTCATCTGTTGATGGACACTTTATTTGACTCCATATCTTGACTACAGGAATAATGCTGAAATGAACAGGAGTGCAGATCTCTTTTATATACCTACTCATTTCCTTCAGATATATGCCCAGAGATGTAACTAGTGGATTAAATGGTACCTCTATTTTTAATTTTTGAAGAAAACCCCTACATTTTAAAGCAAATATTTGCGTGAGGAAAACTATAAAGCTCTGATGAATAAAAGTTTAAAAGATTTTAAAATGGAACTCTTTTCCATATTTGGACTATATTCATGAATGGGAAGACTCAGTATCATTAAGATGTCAGTTCTTGAGCTGGGGTTGTGGCTCAGTGGTAGAGCACTCGCCTAGCACGTGCACGGCCCTGGTTCATCCTCAGCACCATGTAAAAATAAAGGCATTGTGTACAACTAAAACAAATAAATAAATATTTTTTTAAATATGTCAGTTCTTCCCAGTGTGACCTATAGATAATGCAATCCCAATCAAACTCCCAGCAAGTTACTTTGTGGGTATCCACAAACTGGTTCTAAAGATTACATGGAAAGAGAAAAGATCAAGAATAGGAAACCCAGCAATAAAGTCAGAGGACGGGCACTACCCAATTTCAAGACTTCATATAAAGCTACAGTAATCAAGACACTGTGGTGGTGGTGAAAGGAAAAATAAATCAATGGAACAAGAAAAGCCTGGCAACAGACTATGTAAGGAGAGTCAATCTCTGAGGGAAGAGTAAAGGTAATACCACAGAGAAAAGTGTCCTTTCAACAAATGGCAGTGGAAAAACTGAACATCCACAAGCAGAAATAGATAAATCTAGACATAGGTCCTACACTTTTGAGAAATTAATTTAAAAATATTCAGAGACATGAATGTAAAATGCAAAACTATAAAATTTCCAGAAGATAACATAGGAGATAATCTAGGTGACTATTACTGTTTAGATATTAGGTATTCCCCACAAGCTCATGTGTGAAACAATGCAAGAAAGTTTAGAGATGAGATGATTGGGTTATAAAAGGTTTAACCTAATCAGTGCATTAATCCCCTGATAGGGAATAACTTGGTGGCAACTATAGACAGATTGGGTGTGGCTGGAGGAGGCAGGTCATTGGGGGCCTTTGGAGTATATATTTTGTACTTGTTGAGCACATCATCTCTCTCTATATATTTTTTTTTTCCTCCTCTTCCTGATGCCATGTTCCCAGCTGCCTTCCTTTGCCACACTCTTCTGCCATGATGTTTTGCCTCCCCTCTGGTGCAGAGCAATGGAGTCATCCTTCTGTGGACTGAGACCTCTGAAACTCTGAGCCTCAAATAAACTTTTCCTCCTCTAAAATTGGTCTTGTCGGGTCTTTTGGTGTCAGCAACAAAATAGCTGACTAAAACAGTGACCTTGGGTTTGGAGAGGAGTTTTCAGAAACAACACCAAAAGCACAATCCATGACATAAAATATTGATGAGTTGGACTTCATTAAAATTTAAAATTTCTGCTTTGTGAAAGATATTGCCAAGAAAATGAAAAGACGATCCACAGATGGGGAGGAAATATTTTCAAAACACATGTCTGATAATGGACTATCTTTGAACATATACAAAAACTAAATAATATAAGAACAAACAACACAAGTAAACAGGAGGACAAAACATTTGAAAAGACACCTCACCGAGAAAGACAGAGAGATGGCAATTGTATGAAAAGATACACAACATCATGTCATTCAGGAATTCCAAATTAAACAATAATGGGATAGTGTTACTCACTAATTAGAATGGCTAAAATCTGAAAAATGCTCCCAAAAGAGGAACTCTTCAGTCAAACTAGTAAAGACACTTGGACGAGAGCCTGGCAGCCCCTTAAAAAGCTCGACACAGTCTTAACCATACGATTATCAGAATTGATTAAAAGAAATGATCCCAAACAATTTGCTGTCATCCAAGAAACACACCTCTTAGAAAAAGACATCAAAACAGACTGAAAAGTGAAAGGCTGGGAAAAGTCTTATCACTCAACTATGGCCAGCGGAAGCAAGCAGGGGTTTCCATGTCTCGATATTCAAATAAGGTAGACTTCAAACCCAAAACTAATCTAAGAGGGACAAAGAATGGATATTTTCTTATTACTCAAGGGAACCATCCTATCAACAGGATATAACAATCATAAATCTGTACGCCCCAAATATGGAGCCCCAAAAAAAAGGGAGCACCTACATTATCAAACAAACGCCTTCTTAAGTTCAAGAGTAAAATAGACCACAACACAGTTATTCTAGGGGACTTCAACACACCTCTCTCACCAATGGATAGATCATCCAATACAAAAGCTAAACAAGAAACTTTATAGCCTGCCTCAAAAAATTAACAATTTAGACCTAACGGACATATATAGAATATTTCATCCCTCAGTAAACGAATACACATTTTTCTCAGCAGCACATGGCTCCTTCTCCAAAATAGACCATATATTATGTCACAAGGCAACTCTCAGCAAATATAAAAAAATAGAGATACTACTCCTGCATGCTATCGGACCATTAAAGGGATGAAATGGAAATCAACGACAAAACAAGGAATAAGAAAACTACTCCATCAACTGGAAGCTAAACAACATGCTACTGAATGAACAATGGGGGTTGAGAAGACATCAAAGAGGAGATCAAAAAAAAATTTTCATAGAGGTAAATGAGAACACACATTCTTCATATAGAAATCTCTGGGACACTCATGAAGGCAGTAGTAAGAGGAAAATTCATTGCACTGAGTTAATTCCTTAAGAGGAAAAAAACCCAACAAATAAATGACTGTAACATCACACCTCAAAGCATTAGAAAAAGAAGAACAGACCAACACCCCACAGTAGAAGACAGGAAATAATTAAAATCAGAGCAGAAATTAATGACATTGGCCTAAACAAACCTTCAAGAATTGAAAACTAAAAATCACACTGCAAAAGGCTGGTTTCAAAACATTCGGAAATCAATAAAACATAATACATTCACATCAATAGACGTAAAGACAAAAAATCATTATGATTCATCTCAATTGATGCAGGATAAAAGCATTTGACCAAAATACAACACCCCTTTATGTTCAAAACCTGGAAAAATTAGGAATATCAGTGGAACATATCTTAACATATTATATAAGCTATTTTATGCAAGGCCCGCGAGTTAACATTATCTTAAATGAGAAAAATTGAAAGCTTTCCCTCTAAAAAACTGAATCAAGACAGGGATGCCCGCCCTTTCACCACAGCTATTTAACATAGTACTCCGGAAACTCTGGCCAAGCATTAGACAGACGAAAGAAATTAAAGATCACGAGATAGGAAAAAGAAAATGCTCAATTAGCACTATTTGCTGATGACATGATAATCTACTAGAAGACCCAAAAAACTCTACCAGAAAAACTTTTACAACACTAATAACGAATTTAGCAAAGTTGCAAGGATACAAAATCAATACACATAAGTCAAAGGCATTTGTGTACATCAGCGGACAAAGACTGCTGAAAGGGAAATGTTGAAAAATGCCCCATTTGCAATAGCATCAAAAAAAAAAAAAAAATAAAATACCTGGGAATCAACCTAACGAAAGAGGTGTGAAAGACCTCTATAATGAAAATTATAGAACACACTAAAGAAAGAAATCATAGATGAACTCAGAAGATGTGAAAGACCTACCTTGCTCTTGGATAGGTAGAATTAATATTGTCAAAAATGTCCATACTTACCAAATGCATTATACAGATTTAATGCAATTCAATCAAAATCCCAATGACATTCTTCAAAGAAATTGAAATATTTGCAGTCCATGAAATTCATCTGGAAAAATAGAGAACCCAGAATAGCCAAAGAAATCCTGAGCAAAGTTACTCACTAATTAGAATGGCTAAAATCTGAAAAATGCTCCCAAAAGAGGAACTCTCAGTCAAACTAGTAGAGACACTTGGACAAGAGCCTGGCAGCTCCTTACAAAGCTCGACACAGTCTTAACCATACGATCCAGCAATCACACTCCTTGTGGGGGTACTCTGGACCTTGCCATTCCTTGTCACTATCTTCTCCAAAATCACTAATGCAGACTCCCAGCTCAACGACAGTCACCCATCTTCTAAGCATGCCTGTTTAAGTCCTTCCTACTTACTGAAGTTTTACCTCCTACCGGTCTCAAGCACCCACCTCTCTACTTCCCCTCTGTGATCATTTTCTTCCTTTACCTTCCACCTTATCTAGCTTAGATGCCACACCATTATCCCATCTGCATAGTTCCTTATTCCCTATTGGTCTTTCTCACAATAAATATCTGTCTGCTCTAGGCTAGCCCCTAGAAACTGGAGCCCTGCTAAAGAAAGATCAGTACAGGATCACTGGCAACATTATGAATTTTTAACTAATGGCTTCCAAGGGGCCCTTGAGGCTACCTAGTAAACCTACAAGTTTCCTCTAATCAGCTGGGCATGTTGGCACATGCCTGTAATCCCAGCAATTTGTGAGACTGAGGCAGGAAAATTGCAAGTTCAAAACCAGCTTCAGCAATTAAGCGAGACCCTATCTCAAAATAAAAAATAAAAAGGGCTGGAGATGTGATTCAGTGATTAAATACCTCTAGGTTAAATCCCTGGTACAAAAAAAAAAAAAAAAAAATCCTCTCATCCTCACTCCCCACTCTCCCACCATTCACT
Organism: Tamias sibiricus; assembly: GCA_025594165.1. Classification (NCBI taxonomy): domain Eukaryota; kingdom Metazoa; phylum Chordata; class Mammalia; order Rodentia; family Sciuridae; genus Tamias; species Tamias sibiricus. The sequence goes on along the minus strand of CM046670.1, from coordinate 14,838,247 downwards.
GTTACCCTGCTACACTGTTTTCAAAGATGGGGAGCTTCAAAGCCAGTCTCAGCAGTGGCGAGGCACTTAGCAACTCAGTGAGACCCTGTCTCTAAATAAAATACAAAAAAGGGCTGGGGAATGTGACACAGTGGACGAGTGCCCCTGAGTTCAATCCCCGGTACCACAAAAAAAAAAAAAAAAAAGATGGGCAGCATCTGTCTTCTGCTACCCCAGTCCCTTTCATTCTCAACACATGACGTATCCTTTGCCATCCCCAACCCAGCTGCATTCATGTGTCCCATCTCCCTTCCTAGTGTGAACAGTGGAAATGCCACCCTTCCTCCTATGTGGGACCAGTAACTCCCCTGGACATTTGTTCCACTGCTTCCCAAGTTTTCAGCAACCCAACACATGTATGTAATGACTACATGAGAATTTACATCATAATCTCTCCTCATGCTTTCAACCTCTTCATCTCAATCACATGCATCACTCTGGCTTAGAATTAACCAGCTCCTTCTATAGGTTTCTCCCATTGCTTTTAAATAAGTTTCTGCCACTTCTCTTTTATAAAGTGCACTCTACCTTAGCCACTACTATATCTTCATCTGGCCTTTCATAAACATCTTTAAGAGCTATTTAAAAGGTCCATAAGGAGTAATAAATTCATATTTTGATCCATCCCCTCTGATAATAGAAAAGGTTGATGAAATATAACAAGGGAAAACCAAAATAAAATAACCTGTCTCAAATAACAAATCATTAAAGAAGATATTTGTAAATCTAAGTAAATTAAAATTAAAAACCCTTGTTCAAAACAAAGACACCAAAACCAACTGAGGGATAAGGGTTTGAAACTAAATTTGTAATACACATTCTTGACAAAGATGAGGGTCCAGAATACATAATGAAGTCCCACAAGTCAATAAGGAAAGTAACAAAGACATACAGAGAACAATGGGCTAAAAAGATGAAAAAAGCAATTCAGAAGAGGAAGCCAACTTGGCAGCAAATAGTAGGAAGATGTTCAACCTCATAAGTAATCAGGGGAAAATGAATTAAAATCATGGTGGGATATCATTTTATATCAATCTGAAAGGCAAATTGAGGGATTCTGATGATATCAACTGTTGGTAGGGAGAATGTGAAAGAAACAGTTCATAAGCTCTTGGTAATACTTTGGAGAGTGTTTTCGTTTTCAATAACTGTGACAATATACCTAACATAATCAATTTATAAGGAAGAAAGGTTTATTTTGGCTCATGGTTCCAGAGGTTTCAGTCCATGGTCAAATGTCTCTGTTACTTTCGGGCCCATGATATAACAGAACATCATGGTAGACAGCATGTGGTAAAGCAAAACTTGCTCACCTCGTGGTGGCCAGGAAGGGCTTGGGGCCCCAATACACTCTTCCAGGGCATAACCCCAATGACCTACTTTCACCAAGTAGGTCTCATCTCCTGAAATTTTCATCACCTCCCAGTAGCATCATCAGCGGGGGACCAGGCCTTCAACACATGAGCCTTTGGAGGACATTAAGATCCAAATCATAACAGAGCCACCAACTGGTCCAACTGCAGGCATACAACTTGACACCTCAGCATCCTGTTTCCAGGGACACTCTGACATGACTAAAAGGGAGCATGTGCAGTGACACTCCATTTGTAACATAAAATCTTGGACACAATTTAAACTTCCATGGGTGGAAGTTGCTGAATTAAGGTATATTTATAATATAAATTAACTTGAGCTATATCGCTAGTGGGTAGATGGATAAAGTTCTAAAGCATCATGCTGAGCCTAGAAAAGCAAGTTGCAGAAAGAAATACATTTACATTCAGATTACAGAGTTTAAAAACAAATATTGTTGTTAGATATACATACAAATAAATGTAGTAGCTCAGTTAAATATGCACAGAACTAATGACCATGGCTATCTCTGGAAGGTAGAATGTGAGATTGAAAAGAAATTTACAGAGACATTCAACTATCTCTTTAGATTTTTAAATTCTAAAACAAATATGACAAAATAGTAATATTTGATAAAATGGGTGGCAAGTCCAAATGTGTACATTACATATTATTTTCTAAACTTTTATAAATTCTGTATTAAAAATTGATATTCCTTATACTCACTTCCTTGCCTGCCTCTCATCCTCAGCACGATGCAAATTGGCTTCCAAAGACATTATTTCACCGAACGGACCATGCCAACAACTTCCTTATGAACTTCCAATGCACACTTATCATTTGTACCTATCTACCATAAATAGTCTCTTGTCTTTGAAGGCACATCATTCCATTGCCCCTCTGCCTTTCTGGACCTTTCTTCTTTACTTCAACAGCTGGTTCAGCCTCTTCTACTACAGCATGGCAGGAGGAGGGACTCAGCAGACCCACTCCCCAGCCAAAAAACTTTAAAAATGGTAAAAAAAAAAAAAAAAAAAAAAAAAAGAAAGAAAAGAAAAGAAAAAAAAACAGTTTTTAAACAATCTTTTAACATCTCTGGAAATGTCCTCAGAGCATACAACAAATGAAGATAAAAGTGAAGAGACAACAATCTGAAAATATTTGATATGAATAATAAGAGTCTGGTATTTGAACAGAGATCCATTCCCTTCCTCTCTTGTCCAAATTAGTGATGGAGAAATTCAATGCCAGATTAAAACAGCTGATAAGACAGAGCTCCCTTTCCTCCCCATAGCTCATCAGAGGGTTTTCTTCCCAAGAGAGGTAAGACCTCAGCAACTCTCACCCTACCCCCAGCTACCTTCCATGAGGGTGGGCCAAGAAGTATAGAGTCCCTCCTTCTGCTTTGCCCCTACTCATATGACAGAAGCTCTTCCTGAGTGTGGCATCACTGAGAATACTGTGCCCTCAAATACGGAATACTGTATTTGCAGTATTCCACAGCTTATGAAAGGCCAAAAGGAAATATAGTAATGGCTAAGGAAGAGTGAACTTTAAAAAGAAAAAGTGGCAGAAACTTACTGTGGCCTTGACTGTGGCCAGCCCTTTGCTGGTTCAGAAGGTTCCCTGCCGGGAGAGATAGGCCGAGGAGCCCTGAATCCACCACCCACTGCCAACAACAAGCACTCAGATCCTTCAAGTGGGAATGTCACTCAGAAAGCAGTGTGTCATTTTCCTATCCCAAGCACCACAGCCTTGGATCAAATGTTCCCCCAATTCTCTGGAAGTAGATATAAACACATAGCTCCTAAACTCGCCCCCCCCCCCCCAAAAAAAAAAAAAAAAAAAAACATTTCATTTAAAAGAAAGCACTCTAAAGGTGTTCTCAAAAGTAATAAAAATTATGTTGGAAGGCAACCAAAAGATGTGTACATTTACTGAAAACATAGCTAAATTGCCAGTCAGCTATTTTTTCCCAGAGAAACTAGGAATAAGATACCTGGGAAGAGCTCTGGGGTCAGAACTAATAGCAAACACTTGCTACAGGCATTACTTCTTTAGGGAGCGTAATACAACAGGTTAAGTCTGTGGAGCAATTAATACTTGAGGGTAATGCTAAAAACAATAGAACCATCAGCCACATCTAGTATGGGTGCAGTCACAGAAAGTGACAGAGAGCCCTGCAAAAACCAGTGCCTCAGAGAAATGTGGGACACTGGTAAGCCTGCCAATGTGGGCATGATGAAATTAATGAAGTAAAGGAGACAAAAGAGCAGAAAAAATATTCAAACAAATAATGATTGAAAACTTCCAAAATTCATTAAAATTCTCTCAGAACTCAGACCTCAACTTTTTTATAAACCTATATGCAAATATACATATAATATTTTACATTTTACATTATATGTATGTTTTATATTTATATACTATAATATTTATATGTTATATATAATATTCTATATTTACATAATGTGTATATACATGATATATATGGATATCCATACATAGAAAAAATGGAACTAGATCCCTATCTTTCACCCTGCACAAAAGTCAACTCAAAGTGGATCAAAGACCTGGGAATTAGACCAGAAACTATGCAACTCCTTGAAGAAAACATAGGGTCAACACTCCAACACATTGACACAGGCACCAATTTCCTTAACAAAACCACTAAAGCTCAATAAATAAAACCAAGAATTAACAAGTGGGATGGTATCAAATTAGAAAGCTTCTGCACAGCAAAGAAAACAAGAACATGAAGAGAGCCTACAGAATGGGAGAAAATCTTTGCCAGCTACTCCTCTGATAGGGGATAAGTATTCAGAATACATAAAGAATATATAAAGAGGAGAGAGGGAAGATGGCCGACAGGAGGGAGGTGCTCTCTGGACGCAGCTGCTGAAGGACGCGGAGTGGGAAGTTTGAGCGCGTTGCTGGTGGTTCTATTGCAACTGAAAGGGAGCCGAGACATTCCTGCACCTCTGGACAGCGAAATACAAGGTTCTACAGGACCACAACAAGCAGAGGCAGAGTCGCAGCGGTCCACGGCCCAAAGCAGCGCTGTCTGTGCTACAGGCGCAGGGGCCAATACCATCTCGGCAAAGAGACGATCCACCCAGCGGCTTTGAAACCGATTGGCAGGAGGGATAAAAAGAGGCCTAGAGGCGTGGGCGGTGTCTACGTGGAGCTCTTTCGCACTGCTTGCCAAGCTGATCCCGCACACGCTCTGGAGAGACACAAGGGTCTGCGGAGCTGCTGTTGAATGGGAGAACGCCGCCATCTTTGAGATGTGCAGTGGCTGACCCAGACAAAGGGGAAAAGACGGAGGAGACAACAGCTGCAGACATCCAGGGAGCCCCAGCACCCTGAAGGCAGCGCACACCTGGGTGAGACTCGGGTAACCAGCAGGGGAGGGCGTGTCTGAGGCCAGCCCAGCGGCCACAAGAAGCTACAACTGTGGGTGGGCGTGGGGAAAGGGTGCCTTCTGGAGGGTCCCCTTCCCGGTGCCATTCATCTGTTGACACACAACCGCCCTGAGCCAATCTTCCCCCTGAGCCATTCAGCCGCTGGCCTAGGGTGCAGACTTGACTTCACTAACAGGGTCGCAGACTATCTGGACGTGGTTCAATGCAGTTGGCTTAAACTGGAAAGGGAAAAGAGGGGGGGCTTCCCAGGGCCCGTTTTGTTTGAGACTTGGGGTTCAACTTTTTTTTTGTTTTGTTTTGTTTTGGTTGGTCTGCTTGTGTTATTGGTTTTTGGGGTTTTTTGTTAGATTGTTTGTTGTTCTTTTTCTTTTTTTGGCTTTGTTCTGTTTTGCTTTTTTTTGCATTGATTGTCAGTGTGTTTGATTGTTTGCTTCTGCTCCTTTTCTCATTCCTTCTTTTCTTCCTTCTCACTTTGGCATCTCTTCTTCCTCCTTCATCTTTCATATTTGCACCCTGCCAGTGCATACTAAACAGAGGCAAAAACAAGCTTTATGCAGAATTTGGGATTTCTAGAAACAGCGCAATTGAACTGGATAGCAAAGAGGTGTTATATATAGTTTACTCTCCATTTTCTTGATTCTCTCTCTCCTCTCTCTTACACCAATTTCTACTCTTTTATCATTTTTTTCTTCTTTTCCATCTTACTTTATATATAAATGGGTCTCTCCACCTAAGTGTCAATTCCATTCTCTATCTTCTCTCTTCTACTGATACTAAACCACTTCCAGTAAACCATGTCAATAGAACTCTCCTTTCATACTTTCCAAGAAAGAACAATTCAAGACACTTCCTTCTTCTTAAACATAATACCTCTGTATCCAATACATGAAGCTATAAAACCCCATCAGAAGCGTACAGAGTAAATTGGAAATAATATCTGGGTTAACAAAATCTGTACATTGTGATCAAAATTGAATTTGCTGAATAGAAAGTGTTAGGTTTTAAAGTGTAAAGGAATTATAAGGGGAGCTGATAGCTTTGTACTACAGGAACAACATAAGGCATTAAGGTAAAATTGAAACAGTCAAGGTCCCACAGTGCAGGAAGAAAAGACACACAAGCAGCATGAAAGAACAAGGGAAGAAAGTGACACAATCAAATCAAGATTCCTCATCAGTAGATTTCATGGCAAACACAGTTGGTCAAATGCCAGAGATGGAATTTAGAAATTACATATGCCAAATGTTTAGGGAACTTAAGAATGAACTCAAAAATGAGATGAGGGAGCAAGTACAGGAGGCAAAAGATCATTTTGACAAAGAACTCCAAAAACAAATACAGGAAGTAAAAGATTACTTCAATAGGGAAATAGAGGCTCTAAAGAGAAACCAAATAGAAATTCCAGAAATGAAAGAAGCAATAAACCAAAATAAAAGTTCAATTGAAAGCATCTCCAACAGAGTAGACCACTTGGAGGAAAGAACCTCAGACAATGAAGACAAAATATATGTCCTAGAGAAGAATTTAGACCATACAGCAAAACTCGTTGGAAATCAAGAACATAACATCCAAGAATTATGGGACAGCATAAAAAGAACAAACTTAAGAGTGATTGGCGTAGAGGAAGGGGCAGAGTTTCAAGCCAAAGGAATGAGTAATTTATTTAACGAAATAATTACAGAAAATTTTCCAAACTTGAGGAATGAATGGGAAAACCAAGTTCAAGAGGCATACCGAACACCAAACAAACAAAATCTCAACAGATCCACACCAAGACACATTATAATGAAAATGCCTAATATTCTGAGCAAGGAGAGAATACTAAAAGCCGCAAGAGAAAGGAAGCAGATCACATATAGGGGGAAACCAATCAGACTATGTTCAGATTTTTCAACCCAGACCTTAAAAGCAAGAAGATCCTGGAATAGCATATTTCAAGCTCTGAAAGAAAAGGGATGTCAACCAAGAATCTTATATCCAGCAAAATTGAGCTTTAGATTCGAAGATGAAATAAAAACCTTCCACGACAAACAAAGATTTCACAACTCGAAAGCCAGCACTTCTGAACATCCTGGGCAACATTTTTCATGAAGAAGAGAAAGATGATAATGAAAATCAACAAAGGGAGATATTAAACTAAAGGAAATACCAATCAGAAGAGAAACCAAATCAAGCTAAAGACCATAATTCAAATAAAAATGGATGGGAATAAAAATCACATCTCAATAATAACCCTGAATGTTAATGGCCTAAACTCGCCAATCAAAAGACACAGATTATCAGAATGGATTAAAAGAAACGACCCAACAATTTGCTGTCTCCAAGAAATACACCTCATAGAAAAAGACATCAACAGACTGAAAGTGAAAGGCTGGGAAAAGTCTTATCACTCACATGGCCGGCAGAAGCAAGCAGGGGTTTCCATTCTCATATCAAATAAGGTAGACTTCAAACCAAAACTAATCAAGAGGGACAAAGATGGATATTTCTTATTACTTAAGGGAACCATTCATCAACAGGATATAACAATCATAAATCTATATGCACCAAATAATGGAGCACCTACATTCATCAAACAAACGCTTCTCAAGTTCAAGAGTAAAATAGACCACAACACAGTTATTCTAGGGGACTTCAACACACCTCTCTCACCAATGGATAGATCATCCAAACAAAAGCTAAACAAAGAAACTTTAAGCCTCCTTAAAACAATTAACAATTTAGACCTAATGGACATATATAGAATATTTCATCCCTCAGTAAACGAATACACATTTTTCTCAGCAGCACATGGCTCCTTCTCCAAAATAGACCATATATTATGTCACAAGGCAACTCTCAGCAAATATAAAAAAAATAGAGATACTACCCTGCATGCTATCGGACCATAAAGGGATGAAATTGGAAATCAACGACAAAACAAGGAATAAGGAAAACTACTCCATCAACTGGAAGCTAAACAACATGCTACTGAATGAACAAGGGGTTGAAGAAGACATCAAAGAGGAGATCAAAAAATTCCTAGAGGTAAATGAGAACACAGATACTTCATATAGAAATCTCTGGGACACTATGAAGGCAGTAGTAAGAGGAAAATTCATTGCACTGAGTTAATTCCTTAAGAGGAAAAAAACCCAACAAATAAATGACTTAACATCACACCTCAAAGCATTAGAAAAAGAAGAACAGACCAACACCAAGAGCAGTAGAAGACAGGAAATAATTAAAATCAAAGCAGAAATTAATGAAATTGAGACTAAGGAAACCATTCAAAGAATTGACAAAACTAAAAGTTGGTTCTTTGAAAAAATAAACAAAATTGACAGACCCTTAGCGATGCTAACGAAAAGAAGAAGAGAAAAAACTCAAATTACTAACATTCGTGATGAAAAAGGGAATATCACAACAAACACCTCAGATATACAGAATATAATTAGAAATTACTTTGAAAACTTGTACTCTAATAAAATAGAAAATACTGAATGCATTGACAGATTTCTAGAGTCATATGATTTGCCCCCCCCCCCCCCCCCCCCCCCCCCCCCCCCCCCCCCCCCCCCCCCCCCCCCCCCCCCCCCCACCTAAACTGGATGTGGAGGCTATACACAATTTAAACAGATCAATTACAAGCGAAGAAATAGAAGATGTCATCAAAAAGCTACCAACAAGGAAAAGTCCAGGACCTGATGGGTTTACAGCCGAGTTCTATAAGACTTTCAAAGAAGAACTAATACCAATGCACTTCAAACTATTCCAAGAAATAGAAAAAAAGAGGGAGCTCTTCCAGACTCTTTCTATGAGGCCAATATCACATTAATTCAAAAACCAGGCAAAGACACATCCAAAAAAGAAAACTTCAGGCCCATATCTTTAATGAACATAGATGCAAAAATCCTCAACAAAATCCTGGCAAATCAGATACAAAAACATATCAAAAAGATAGTGCACCATGATCAAGTGAGGTTTATCCCAGGGATGCAAGGCTGGTTCAACATTCGGAAATCAATAAACATAATACACCACATCAATAGGCTTAAAGACAAAAATCATATGATCATCTCAATAGACGCAGAAAAAGCATTTGACAAAATACAACACCCCTTTATGTTCAAAACACTGGAAAAACTAGGAATATCAGGAACATATCTCAATATTATAAAAGCTATATATGCAAGGCCTCGAGCTAACATTATCTTAAATGGAGAAAAATTGAAAGCATTCCCTCTAAAAACTGGAACAAGACAGGGATGCCCCCTTTCACCACTGCTATTTAACATAGTACTGGAAACTCTGGCCAGAGCAATTAGACAGACGAAAGAAATTAAAGGGATCCAGATAGGAAAAGAAGAGCTCAAATTAGCACTATTTGCTGATGACATGATAATCTACCTAGAAGACCCAAAAAACTCTACCAGAAAACTTTTACAACTAGTAAATGAATTTGGCAAAGTTGCAGGATACAAAATCAACACACATAAGTCAAAGGCATTTTTGTACATCAGCAACAAAGACTCTGAAAGGGAAATGATGAAAACTACCCCATTTACAATAGCATCAAAAAAAAAAAAATAAAAAACCTGGGAATCAACCTAATGAAAGAGGTGAAAGACCTCTATAACGAAAATTATAGAACACTAAAGAAAGAAATCATAGATGAACTCAGAAGATGGAAAGACCTACCTTGCTCTTGGATAGGTAGAATTAATATTGTCAAAATGTCCATACTACCAAAAGCATTATACAGATTTAATGCAATTCCAATCAAAATCCCAACGTCATTCTTCAAAGAAATAGAAATAGCAATCATGAAATTCATCTGGAAAAATAAGAGACCCAGAATAGCCAAAGCAATCCTGAGCAAGAAAAGTGAAGCAGGGGGCATCACCGTACCGGACCTTAAATTATACTATAGAGCAATAGTAACAAAAACAGCATGGTATTGGCACCAAAACAGACGGGTGGACCAATGGTACAGAATTGAGGACACAGTAACTAATACATATAATTTCAGCTATCTTATATTAGACAAAGGTGCCAAAAATGTACAGTGGAGAAAGGATAGCCTCTTCAACAAATGGTGCTGGGAAAACTGGAAATCCATATGCACCAAATTGAAATTAAATCCTTATCTCTCACCATGCACAAAACTCAATTCAAAATGGATCAAGGACCTAGGAATTAGACCAGAGACAGTACGCCTAATAGAGGAAAAAGTAAGCTCCAATTTCCAACATGTCGGATTAGGCCCCAAGTTTCTTAATAAGAATCCTGTAGCGCAAGAATTATTACCAAGAATTAATGAATGGGATAGATTTAAACTAAAAAGCTTCTTCTCAGCAAAAGAAACAATCAGTGAGGTGAATAGAGAGCCAACTAATTGGGAACAAATATTTAGTACATGCACATCAGACAGAGCACTAATTTCTAGAATATATAAAGAGAGCTCAAAAAACTTTACACCAAAAAAACAAATAACCCAATCAATAAATGGGCTAAGGAATTGAGAAGACACCTCTCAGAAGAAGATACAAGATTAATTAACAAATACATGAAAAAATGTTCAACATCGCTGGCAATTAGAGAAATGCAAATCAAAACTACTCTTAGATTTCACTTCACTCCAGTCAGAATGGCAGCTGTCAAGAACACAAGCAACAATAAATGTTGGAGAGGATGTGGGGGAAAAGGCACACTCATACATTGCTGGTGGGACTGCAAAATGGTGCAACCGTTATGGAAAGCAATATGGAGATTTCTTGGAAAACTGGGAATGGAGTCACCCTATGACCCAGCCATCCCACTCCTGGGTCTATTCCCAAAGGACTTAAAAACAGCATATTACAGTGACACAGCTATCTCAATGTTTGTAGCTGCGCAATTCACAATAGCTAGGTTGTGGAACCAACGTAGATGTCCCTCAGTAAATGAGTGGATTAAGAAAATGTGGTATATATGCACAATGGAATTTTACTCAGCAATAAAAGAAAATAAATTAATGGCATTTGCAGGTAAATGGATGAAGTTGGAAGACATAATGCTAAGTGAAGTTAGTCAGTCTCAAAAATCCAAGTACCAAGACGGGCGCGGTGGCGCACGCCTGTAATCCCAGCACTTTGGGAGGCTGAGGCAGGAGTTCAAAGCCAGCCTCAGCAATGGCGAGGCACTTAGCAACTCAGTGAGACCCTGTCTCTAAATAAAATACAAAAAAGGTCTGGGGATGTGACCCAGTGGTCGAGTGCCCCTGAGTTCAATCCCCGGTACCACAAAAAAAAAAAAAAAAAAAAAAAATCCAAGTACCAAATGTTTTCTCTGATATAAGGAGGCTAGTTCATAGTATTGTTGGATGGGGGGGGGGGTACATAGGAGGACTAGAGGAACACTAGAATGGTCAAAGGGAAGGAAGGGTAAGGGGGGAGCAAGGGGGGAGGGAGGGGGAGAAAAGGAAAAAAAAAAAAAAAAGGTGGTTGAATGAGACGGATTTCATTTTCCTAAATGCATGATTGAAGACCTGAATTGTAGGAATATACTTTGTATACAAACAGTTGTATGTAAAAAGATGCTAAATTCATGCTCTATGAGTTGTACACATTAAAAATTATTTTAAAAAAAAAGAATATATAAAGAACTCAACACCAAAAAAAGAAAAAGAAAAGAAAAGAAAAGCAACAATAAATGGGCAAAAAAACTAAACAGACATTTCTCAAAGGAAGAAATAAAAAATGGTCAACAAATGTATTTTTTAAATGTTCAGCATTCCTAGCAATCAGGGAAATGCAAATCAAAACAACATGGAAGCCAGATGTGGTGGCGCACTCCTGTAATCCCAGCACTTGGGAGGCTGAGGCAGGAGGATTGCAAGTTCAATGCCAGCCTCAACAATGGCGAGGCACTTAGCAACTCAATGAGAACCTGTCTCTAAATAAAATATTTTAAAAGGCTGGGGATGTGGCCCACTGGTCAAGTGCCCCTGAGTTCAATCCCTGGTACCAAAAAGAAGAAAAAAAAAAAAAAAGAAAAACATGGAGATTTCATCTTATTCCAGTTAGAATGGCAATCATCAGGAATACAAATAATAATAAATGCTGGTGAGAATGTGGGGGTAAATGTACACTCACACATTTTTGGTGGCACTTTAATTAGTAAAACCACTTTAAACAGCAGTGTAGAGATTCTTCAAAAAACTAGGAATGGAATCACCATATGACCCACCTATCCTACTCTTTATTATTTTTTCAAAAAAAAAAAAAAATCAAATCAACATACAATAGTGATACAGGAACATCAATGTTTGTAACAGTGTAATTCACAACAGCCAGGTTATGAAATCAACCCAGGTGCCTATCATCAGAAAACGAGGTATATATCAGTGGAGTTTTACTCAGCCATAAAAAAGAATAAAATTGTGTCATTTACAAGAAAATGGATAGAACTTGACAGCACTGTGTTTTTAAAAAACCAAATTCAGAAAGTGAGGAGTCATATATTTTCTCTCATATGCAGAAACTAAAGCAAAATAAGGGGGGAAAGTAGGGTGGGAATCTCATGAAAAGAGAAGAGAGATCAATGGATTAGAGGAAGGGGATTGAGAAGGGGAGAAGACAGACAGGGAAAGGAAGGATCTGGAGAATAAAATTGACCAAATTATCCTATGTATATATATGAATATACCACCTTTATGTAAATTTACAAAATAAATAGAAGAAAGACCAGTATAGTAGAGGAAGGGGAGGGAAAGAGGAAATACTAGGGATTTAAATGGAGCAAATTATATTCCATACATGTATGTTTATGTCAAAATGAACCCCACTAATATGTATATCTATAATGCACTAATACAAACATTTTTAAAAGAGAAAATGGCTGAAAACTTCCAAAATTCATTAGATGTTAGTTTTCTCAGAGCTCAGGCCTATGTACATATATTTTGGGGGACATATTTTATATCAATATTATGTGTGGTGTGGTGTGGTGTGTGTGTGTGTGTGTGTGTGTGTGTGTGTGATATTAGTGACTAGCCTATTTGTGTCTCAGTTCAAACTTCTCTGGGCTCCATACCTCTATATCCAACTCTTTATTTCACATCTGTTGTGTGTCTCAAAGCCAACCTCAAAATTAATCTCTCTGTTCTGTTTCCATAACTGCCCTGGCCTCTGATAGAGTGAGCTTTCACCTGGATCAATACAACAGCCTGTCTCCCCACTGTGCACCTGCACTAACTTGCTCAACACTACCCCTACACCATCCCTGTTCTGATCTCATTTATTCACAATTTGCAGCCAGAGTGATGTTTTACAAATGCAATCTGGTTGTATCCACTCCCTCTAACATAAAATTTCTTACCTTGGCGCAACTTAGTGAGGCCCTAAGCAACTTAATGAGACCCTGTCTCTCAAAATAAAAAATAAAAAGGCTAGGGATGTGGCTCAGTGGTAAAGTGCCCTTGGGTTCAATTCCAGGTACAAAAAAAATTGATATTACCAGTTTTCACTTAAGATTCATAGTAGAAACAAGCAACCCCAAACTTGTGGTGTCTTACAACAAAGCTTTGCACAGGCTGCATATCAGCAGCCACTTGGTGGCTCCTGCTCCAGGTGTGGCCTTATGAAGAGCAATCCCATCTGGAATGTATCTCAGAGCAAAAAGAGATCAAAGTCAGAAGCCCAACAGCACTTGTAAAGCATCAGTGTGGATGAATGTAGGTCCTCTCTGCTTATAAAACTCATGGCTCAGGTCTCAATACCAAGGGGAGAGAAGCCAGTCCTATGCAGGAGGCTTGGCAGGTGCACAGTGAGTAGGGAAGCACACTCTTTTTACAGGGAAGACTGGAGTCAGTAAACTTGATTGGAAGATAGCCATGGCCACCCATTTACAGATAGTCCCCCATTGAAGATGAACCATTTAAGATAGTTCTTTGTGGGATTTTCCCACTTTGAGGTGGCATGAAAACAACACACATTTCAGTGAACACCACACTCTGAAATTTGAATTTGGCTCCTGTCCCTGTCTAGAGACATGGAATCTCCCTCTCACCAACACCGAGCAATGGCAGCCCCTGCAGCTCCTGGTCAGCTCCCCCAACCCCTGAACAAGGGGGAAATAACTAAGCTCAGTAGGTTAAGTGTATTGAATGCATTTTCAACTCAGGATACTTTGAATTTATGATGGGTTTGTCAAGAGGAAACCCCATCATGGCTTGAGAAGCATCCATACTCACTGATGAGTTGGTGGATGTCAGGCCACAGTAAACTCAAAACCACAGAATGGTTAGTAACTACTGTTTGTCCACAAATGATCTGTTATTCAGATTCAACACTCTCCATATGCTTTCCACTGACATATCACCTCACTCTGCACACCTGTCTCTCACTAGAGTTTCTTCTGGTTTCCCTCCCTTTTCCCTCTGACAGCCTCATATAACTCTGTTCTTGCTCTGGTGACAAGAATACATTGGCGCCTATAATCCCAGCACTTGGGAGGCTGAGGCAGGAGGATCATGAGTTCAAAGCCAGCCTCATCAATGGCGAGGCACTTAGTAACTCAGTGAGACCCTGTCTCTAATAAAATACAAAAAAGGGCTGGGTATGGGGCCCAGTGGTCAAGTGCCCCTGAGTTCAATCCCCAGTACCAAAAAAAAAAAAATATACACTGGCTTTCCTATAAGACACAGAAGCCCTCAATACTTGGTGTTTTTAATGAACCCAGTTGTTTAAATCTTTACCACTTGTTATAATATGACTTTCTGATCAGAAGTTGTCATGCTAAACCATTGTAATCAAAGTTTTTGGGTGTATGTCCTTGTATAGGGCAAATTAAAATAAGATCATCTTATGTAAAGCAATCAGTTGTTTTCAAGTAATATGTAGATGAATTCTGAAAAACTGTGGTAGCAGCATTGCATAGACTGATAGTGTTTTTCTGTCATAAGAGTTGAAAATAAATATAAAGAAAAAATTAGAGTTCACCTTAAGTACCTATTTGTTCTTTCAGTGACTTGAGCCAAACATACCAAAGTTAGTAAGTGATAAGCTAAGCAATAGCAAATGTAGAGTCACACCTATTTGTTCTTTCAGTGACTTGAGCCAAACATACCAAAGTTAGTAAGTGATAAGCTAAGCAATAGCCAAGCTACAAAAGGAGAACCTAAGTAATTTAGATATGTCAATGTCATGTGTCATTGTTTTGGATTGATAAACAAATGTAGTCACACAATGGAATATTAGTTTGATCATAAAAAGAAGTGAAATACTGACATATGCTACTATATGAATGACCCTTGAAAACATTTGCTGAATGAAAGAAGCCAGTCACTAAAGGCCACATACTACATTGCATTCACTGCACATTCTGAGCAGGAAGACACAGAGGAAAAAAGTAGGATGGTAGCTGCTGAGGTAGCTGCAGTTGGAGAACAGGTAGAAATAGCTAAAGGACATGGAATTTCTTTTTGAGATAATGAAAAATTTCCAAATTTTCAATACTTAGTGTTTTTAATGAACCCAGTTGTTTAAATTTTTACCACTTGTTATAATATGACTTTCTAACCAGAAGTTGTCATGCTAACCCATTGTAATCAAATACTCGGGGGATGATTTTATGCATTTGAGAATATACTAAAAACTGCCAAACTGTGCACAGTAAATGGACGAATTGTATGGTATACAAATTACACCTCAATTATTAAAAAGAATGGGAAAATGTTATGAAATCTTATATCATAAATTTCACAAATTATTTGAGAGATTAAAAACTACCAAATTTCACTCAAAAGAAATGAATAACCTGAACACTTTGTATCATTTAAAGTAATTGAATTTATAGTTGTTGTTTTTTATTTAATTTGTTATACATGCTTTTAGAGTGCAATTCCTTTCATATTGCATATAAAGAGCACAGTTTTCCAAGTCATTGGTTTTACACAAAGTATTTTCATACCATTTGAGTTTTTATACATGCACTTAGTTTATTGATGTCCAACTCCTTCTGCCATTGTTTATATCCCCTTGCCCCTTTTCCTCCCCTCCCCCAACCTTTTTTCTATTTAACATTCCTTCATTCCGCTCATCCCCCCTCCCTTGCCTCTATATTGAATTTATAGTTTTAAGACATCCAACAAAGAAAATTCTTGGTCCAGATGGCTTCATTTGAGAATTGTTCCAAATATTTAACAAAGAATAATATCAATTCAACATAAACTTTCTAGAAAATATTCAAGGATGGAACACTTTTCTATTTGTTTTATAAGGCCATCATTACTCTGATGTCAAAATTATACAAAGAAATTACTAGAAAAAAGACTATAAAGCAATATCCTTCATGACTAGGCACAAAAACCCTAACTAAAATTTTTTCAAATCGAATATAGAAATAGATGAATTATAACAATTTATCTCCAAGTTGGTTTCTTCCATGGAATTCAAGTTTGGTTTAATGCTCAAAAATCAACTTACTATATCAAACATCCAAAAAAAAATCATTTTAATCTCAGAGATGCAGTAAAATCATTTGAAAAAAAAAATTGCATCTGTTCATAATAAGACTTTTAAAACTACCACTAGGAGGGAAAACTTCAACCTAATGAAAGATAATCTGGAAAACTCACAACTAACCCTGAAGTTAATTTTTAATGAGTGGTGCTTTCCCTCTATGACTGAGAGCAATGCAAGGATGTGTGCTTCATCCTTTCACTAAGCAATGTACTGGAAATGTTGATGAGTGTGATGAGACAGAAAGGTGGAAGGAAGAAGTGGGGAAGAAGGGAGAAATGAAAGAGAGGGAGGAAAGGAAAGAAAGAGAAGGAGAAAGGGCACATAACTCAAAAGAAAGGTGAAGCTGTCTACTTGCAGATGGCCTGATTGTTTATATAGAAAACCCTAAAGAATCTACAAAAAAAAAGCTAAAAACAGCTAACAACTCTAACGAGGAAGTTTAATAAGATCTTAAAGACTACAAGGTCAGCATATAAAAGACAATTTTATTTTTAGGTATTAGCAATAGATATTTGGGAAATGAAATTTGAAAGAAAATACAATCTACAACAGCACAGAATATGAGACATTTAGGAATAAATTTAACAAAGTACAGGTAAGACATTTACACAGAAAAGGACAAAGCAATGTTGAAAGAAACCAAAGAAGACCTAAATAAATGGGGAGAGAAACCTGTTCATGGATCCAGAAGTTCGATATTAATGTAAATTTTCTCCAAATTGAGTTAGAAACTTTAATGCAATTTCACTCTATCCCACAAACTATTATGCAGAAACTGAAAATTGCTTATAAAATTTATATGGAAATGCAAAGAAATTAGAATATCAAAAGATACCTTGAAATAGAAAATTAATTAGAGACATCTAATGTTGAAAACTAAACATGTCAGACCCTGCAGAAGCAGATCTTCAATGGGATACAACATTAGAGGTACTTATGTACCTATACACAACACACTAACATGTATACATACATGCATATGTAGATGGCACCCACTACACCACATACATTACATACAAGCATTCACCTACATTATATATATATGTATATATATATATGTTCTCATAGCATTTATATCACATGTGCACACTACCTGCACACTTGTTACATGCATGCATGCATATGTGCATGGATACACACTACACAAATACATGCACATTCTTTGTTACATATATGCATACTTATATTTCACACATAAGTATACATATGCATTTATTCATTGAATACATGCAAATTTGCATAAGTGCATACATACATATGCTTACGTCATATGTTTATACATTACTTTCAGATACTATGATTATGTACATAACTTTTACATCATGTACCACATGCAAACTATTACATGTATACATACACAGGTAATGCATATATATACATACACATACATGACATACACCACTATGTTACAAGCACATATGCACACACATTTGTGTACACTTACACACATAGGTGAACACATGCATACATTACATGCATACACAACTGCATTGCCTGTATATACACACGGACATATACACGTATACCCAAAGCCTGTCCTTTGTCCCCTTTTCACAGTGTCCTCCTCTCTCTAGCTACCAAAAACTCCTGTAAAGGCAGCAGCTCGTATGTTGTTATTAAATTATATTCTCCACCATATTTACTTTTAACTCAAAAACTAAAAGGCAAATTATAAATATTCAAAATAGTAAATATGTAAAAGTGAAATGACAAATACTCTTATTTTATGTTAGAACATCGTGTCCTTCCCGTCTCACCCTCAATTTAACCAAATCTGCTCCTAAGCCCAGCCAAACTGCAAAACATCAGGAAGTAAAGCTAGAACGCAAAGTGCCTCTAGCCTTTGCAATCAGCAAATGTGATCAGCTTATTAACTTAGCTCTCATTTTATTTCTTGAAGTTTAATTTACCAGACTTAAAAACCTTTAGTTACAAAATGAAGAAATTTCACAGGCACCTGCGGCTTTAAAATATGCATGTGATGTGTCTAGGAGGTATCTTTGAAGAGAAAATTAGATTTTAAAATAGAAGCATTTAACCCAATACACCCACAGCTCTGTCTTCAGCTCAAGGCGAGCTATAACTACACAGCAGAAGGGCCAAGGATGTGAGAAACTGACTTCACAAAAACTTCATCCATTCTTCCACTGAATTAGTAAAGAGTTGGGGGTTGGTGCACAGGAAAATGTGGGTTCCGTGTGTTGACGGCAATTACTGCAAACATCTAATCATGTACAATCAAGAGTGCTGTTTTCTTAAAGACTCTATAGTTTATGACCATACCTTGTTATCTGTCATTGTATAAGATCCACCTTTACTTCAGGGCATTAACAAATGCAACCATCAGTATTTCCCAGACTTCACAGTAAATACGTCAGTGTACTAAATGATATTTTGGGCAGGATCACCTTCATCATTTCTTTGAAGAGCCAGGAGTTTATACTCATTACCAACTACTAAGAATAATTAGATAATAAGATAACACTACTACTACTCCTGGCGTAACAAATATATCACTACTGATCCTGGTGTTAAAAGTCATTTCTGCTTCTTTATGAGCTAACCAGTACAGACAGGGTCCTGCTGCAAGCAAGCACTCAGTAAATGTTCACTCACGATGAGCATTGTGGAGTTCACTGGGATGTTCACAGCATTTGGTTCTCTCTTTGTGGACATATGGGAAGCTTTTCATACTTGCCTCTCTCTTCACTTTACCCACGAATTAAAGCACACCATGCGGCATTATAATCACGTACTATTAATATCCCATATAGGGCTGTTTGATACACAGAAGAAGCAGAATTATTTTTTGCCTTGGATTTTTTCCAATATTACCTCATAAATGCTAAGCTCATTATTAAATGTAACACCAGAAGGGGATAAAAAGAAAAGATTTAGATTTTACAGATTGAGCATTCCCAATTCAAAAATCTGAAATTCAAAGTGCTATGAAATTTGGAAAATTTCGAGTGCAGATATTACATATGGAAACTCTGACCTCAAAGAAAAATATTTTTAAAAAACTGTGGAAGGGAGGGAATGAACCCCAAATCTGCATCTAATCAGGTCCCAAACCTCTGGCTGCATGCTGGACATCATATGCCTGGGTGAGACCCCAGTGAGCTGAAAGGAAAATTCACAATTGGAAGCTAAAAGGACAGAGTCAAGGCTTTGCTGCCCACCAAGCAGACAGAAAAGACATGCCCCTAGGGAGGAGATCGTAATAAAATGTTGAAAATAATTAATACGTGATGAGTTTTGAGGATTATATTATCTTTGGTTTTAGCATAATTTGTTTTAATTGTAAATTTGTCATTAGGGTTTAGATAGGAGGTGTTCCTCAAAAGCTCATGTGTGAGGCAATGCACGAGTTTTTCAAGATGAAATTATTAGATTATGAGAAGTATAACCTAATTGGTGGATTAAGTTAGTTCGTATGGATTAACTGGGCAGTAACTATAGGCAGATGGGGTGTGGTTGGAGGAGGTAGATGACTGGGGGTGTGACTTTGGGATTTCTATTTTGTCCCTGGTTAATAGAGCTAGCTCTCTCTGCTTTCTGACTGTCATGAACTGAGCTGCTTTCCTCCAGCATGCCCTTCTGCCTCACCTTGACCAAGGGCTATGGAGTTGGCCGACCATGGACTTGAACCTAGGAAACCATGAGCTTACATCTGTTTTTGTCAGGTCTTTGGTCACACGGATGACAAAAGCAGACTAAAATAGAATCGGTCCTGAGAAGTGGGGTTGTAGCTATGATTCCACCATAAAGGGTGCCAGCTTTTTCTACTAGTCAACCCATCTTCAAAGTTAGATTCCCTGAGAGCCACACTAGGTTCCATTTTGTCCGTATGGGTTCCAGTTTATCTCCATGCATTCCTGTCTGCTTTTGGTCTTCCAACTTTGTATCTAGTTTTGATTCCTGGCTGCTTGCTCCACTGGCTAGCAGTAATCACAGGCCCTACACCAGCCACAGAGGTAACAGCCTCCCACAGACTTATGCACTTCTCCCTGTGTGGTTCCTGGTTGGATAGGTCTTGATAAGACAGGATAATATCAACACACCATAGAGAGTGAAGGTAACTATTACTCATGAAATTTTTGCTTTCAATTTTGAGATAATCTCCATTACCTCAGGCTTGGCTCTGTTAGCACCACTGATTCCCAGTCTATATACGTGAGCTGTCTGATTATAGAGCTGTATGGTACACAGCCTGTTGTGGCATAAGAACATTGGTCCCGGTATAAGAAGTGTTTCTAAGGGAGGGCAGAGGGTTGTGAAAAACTATAGGGTGCCTATCACATTCTCCAGTGATTAGAATTAAAGCCCACATTTCCTTGTTCTACTTGATTATTTGGTCCAGACAACCATCCATCCCCACCCACACAGCCCTGCTTTCTGCTTAGTGGAATTCTAGCCCTGGGTCCACATCATGGCTTCACTTGAAACAGACTGATCTTAGGGTAAGGGGGTTGATGGGCATGAAACCCCGATGCAGAAGTCCCTGCTGACCTCAAACTGGACACACCACCACACAATCCAGTTTTTTTACTTGGATATGGCATCTAGGTTCTCCAGACCTAAACTCAGATTGATAACTGTGTCTGCACACAACCACCCAAACAGGCTTTATGACTAGGCAAACACAAAGAAACACCCAAAGGAATGTGGTTCTACAAGCACCAGGGCAAAAGATCTTCCATGATGGGGCAGAGTCCCTGGCAAGTTGCTTTCAGAACAAGTCTTGATGAAGGAGGCATGAGGACACTGGAAGGGCTGAGCATTATTAGGTTTAATGGCTACTAAGTTAATTCCTTCAAGTGTTTTTAACATAAAAATTTTTACAATAATGTCAAAATATTCCTTCCCTGTGACAATGAGCCCCAGAATTACCTAGCTGCTTAGTAACATGTAGGACTAGTTAAGACTAAGAAAACAAGAAAGAGAAATCAGATTTTTCAAATAATATTTGAAATACATTATCTAGCCACAACAGAGGAAGGGCTTATACCAGAGACAGTTAGTTGATTGGATTACTGATTATGTTTATTATGTCTAAGCAAAGTAACTTCTCAAAAGAGAAGAATGACCAGGCACTCATATACACTAATCACTTAACCCAAGTAAAATTCAAAAAGAGGCAAACTCTCCTCCTTACACCTAGTTCTGTGCTTGCCAAATTTCAGGTTAGAAGCAATGACAACATTCACCAGACTAGAAAAGAAATTGGGCAAAACCATCAGGGAGGAATACAGTTATGTGTCCATGATTGGTGAAAAATGTCTCCCTGTATGACAAGACATGAGCAAACAGTACTATGAATCCATCATGATTAGAAAAACATGAAAACCCTTTATTTCATTTTCAGTACATAATTTTTCACATTAGTAATTTATAAGTAAAAAAATCTGTGTAATTGAGGATTGCACAGTCTGAAAACTTTTAAATCACTGCTCCATAGCAATATACATTAAACTTTTAGGAATATGAACCCTTTTCAAAATCTGGTGAAAGTTTTGGGTTTTCTCCCTAGAAAATTGCATATAACTTTATGTAAATAGATATTCATGCTAACCATACAAGGGCTTGGTCCATCCATCAAGTCCATTCATATAACTTGTAAAGGTCCATGTACTCCAAGATAAGGATACTTGCTCGTCTTAGAGATGTCAGCTTATCTTCAATTTAAGTTAAAGTACAGTGAACTCTCTATGTCTTCCTAAAGCGAGCAGAAATAAAGGAAACACATCTCAGATCCCTGGACAAGAAGCAAGATGTAATGGAAAGGTCCTTGAGTCTGCAAGGAGACTTCACACTCGCTGCACACACCCTAACTGGGCAGCAGAGGGCAGCGGAGCGCAAGAATAGCCAGACCACAGCACCCAAGGGGCGGCTGCGCAGGGCTGCAAGCTTGCCCACTAAGAAGTCATAGACGTTAGAGAGCAGAGCAGTCTTTACCAGAAACTGGGGAAGGGAGCAGCGAGGGCCGGCAGGAGCTGTTGGTCAACAGGCACAATGCTTCAAGTGAACAGGAGACATAACCGCTAGTGTATATTGCATGGCAGGATGACTACAGAGAACAATAATGTACTGTAATTCCAAAATAGTTAGAAGGAGATTTTGAATGTTCTCACCACAAAGAAATGATAATCCTACAAAGTGATGAATATGCTAATTACTCTGATTTATTCATGACATCATGTATGCATGTATTGAATATCACTTTGTACCCCATAAATATGAACAGTTAATGTGTGTCCAAAAGAATTAATTTAAAAAACGAAGAGAGATCCAGCTATCCTCCCTCCAAACTGAGTACCTGAGGTATTAGATCAGCATGGTCATAAGAAAAATGGGCCAAAAATACCTATATTAAGCTACCAAAGGTCATTTTAAAAGAAAAGAGCACACACTACCAAAATATAACCAATCAAAATAAGATTACTACTGTAATACAACACATTTTGGTCCAAAGCATGCCTCTGGACAAAATAGAATATCTTTCAAATCACAACCCTGAGCCACACCCTGCTGCACCTCCACTCAATACCTACCACATCAGACACCTACTCAGTACCCTCCCCTTCTCCTTTCTCACTCTTTCCCCACTGCTCACCTAGGCCCCACTGTGAACCCACTCACTACCCACACCCTGCACCATCCCACTCTGATTCCAAGCTGCCAGTCTCCTCCACCTTCATATACCACTCCCTCCCTCCTCTCACTCCAAATAATACAAATATCAAAGAATCATTAAAAGAATTGACCCTGTCGTCATAATCTGCATTTTCCTGAAGTAGTGTGGATATAGATTTTCCTTCCATTTATTGGAATATTTTATGAATTTCAGTTCATCTAGGCTTGCTTGCCCCTCCCCCAGGGCTTCATACATGCTAGGCATGCTCTCTACCACTGAGCAACATCCCCAGCCCTCATCTCAGCTCGTTATGACTTCTATTATTTTATTTTTATGTGTTGTTGTGAACAAAAGCTTTTGCATTACATATTCAAAATTATTATTTTGAAAAACAATTTATATTTATTTTTCTATACAAGGCAACCGTCCTGAACTCTCGCTTCTAAGTCTTTGAAGTGATTCTCATGAGCATCTCTCAAAATGTTTTTAGAGACCGAACAATTTTCTATAACCACAGCAAGAGAAGTGGTGTTTGATAGGTTGAAATGAGTCAGGAGTGAAGTCCCATGCCCCTAACCCAGCCTGTTTGTCACTCCACTAAGTCCCCCACTCTCTCTGGGCTGACCTCTTGATTGAACATGTCCAAGGTCTTTTTCTGCCAATCAGGACCTAGTGCCACCACATTACTTAAAAGGTGCCCTCTGGAGGTTGGGGACTTAGCTCAGTGGCAGAACGCTTGCCTAGCACATGCAAGGTCTGAGTTTGGTCCTAGGCCCTGGTGGGGAACAGGTATCCTCTAGCTAATCTTAAAATAACTCTCTAATAGCTTTGCCAGCACACATGAGGGATCATTAAGCCTGCCAACGCCTCCTCTGGCTGGTGTTGGTGTGGGCCACAGGCACCTGAAACAAGAAGAGGTGAGGTGTGGTTTTCCAGAAGCCTCATAGCTCTTAAAAAGCTCTGTTGCCTTTTCTTCTCTCTGAGTTGTGTCACGTTTGATGTAAAACCCTTAACAGAGGTCTTGGGATCCGGATGGAAGGAGCCTGAGGGCAAGCAGTCACAGGCGGAAGGCAGAGCCCACCAAAAAACATGACAGAGAAGTGGAACCAAGGTCCTGATGCCTTCCTAGGCTGCCTCGCCACTCCATTGCTTGTTGAGGAGTTAGTCAAGTGTCTTTCAGTTTAGCAATTGTGTTTGTTGCTCGACACTGAAAGCCTCCTAGTTGATTCTGTGACCAATGATAAATTGAGCTATTGCCAAAAAAAAAAAAGAAGCTTCATTAATTATTTAGGTGCCACTCTTTTTACTCTTTTATCTAGATTGACAAGACCACCAAGGCCAAAAGCCACCCAAGAAAAGATTGATGAATATAACCACATACAGGTTGAGCATCCTTAATCTAAAAATCAAAAATCCAGAATACTCCAATAACTGAAATGTTTTTCAGCACAAACATGCCACAAGTAGCAAATTCTACACCATGAAAAGTTTCATGCACAAAATTATTTAAAATACTGTACAAAATTAGCTTCTGTCTGTGTGAACAGTGTATATGAAACATAAATGAATTTCACATTTAGACCTGGTTCCCTTCCCTAAGATATTTCATTATGTATATGCAAATATCCTAAAATTTTTAAAAAATCCAAAATATTAAATACTTCTATTCCCAAGAATTTTGGATAAAGGACAATCAATGTGTAGTTTCAAATGTCTTCAAGACAAAAAATAATTTTTTAAAAGCAAGATCAAAAGTCAACTGAAAACTGGAGAAATTATGTTTGCAAAGAACCTAATGAAAACCTAATTTTCTTACCTTATTAAGAATCTTAAATCAACTAACATAAAGCAAACAAACTACTAAAAATAAAGGACATGACGAATATAATTCTAACTAAATAAAAAAAATGAATAACTAATTTCAAATAACTCTTCTTAAATCAGAAGGAATTTCAACCTCACAATTTCAAATTGGGAACTATTATGAGATCCTTTTTACAGATCCTAGCAAAAATTAGTGTTTGATCCCATCCAGCTGATTGCCAGGTTGAAGGGAAATACGTAAATAAGTGCTGTCTCTTTGGAATTTAATTTGCCCAAGCTCATTAGCATTTTAAATGCCCATAACCAACGATCTGGCTCTTACGCATGCTAAGCACATGTTCTACCACTAAGCTGTACCCCCAACCCCTAATAATTGATTTGCTGAATCTCCTTAAATGACAGTTCATTTGACCTAAGAATATTTATTCTCCACTTGCTTTTAGAGAACCTGGCACAGTGAAGAATATGCATAGGGCAGTCTACAATACGTGAATAAATAGCATTTGATCAGAGAAGTAAAGACAGAGGTTGTCTCCTCCCGAGAATTCTTTCCTCCAGTTATTGCCAATCAGGTGCTAGATTAGAAAACAAATAAGAAATGAGAAAGGCCCTGCTAAAACCGGTAACAGAAAACTCAAATGTAACGCCTGGGGTTTGGGCGAATTGCCTTCTCGTTCCTCTAGATGGCAGCATCTCACCCACTTCCTCGACCCGGATTGGCAATCCCAGTGGTTTTTGTAGCTGGAAGGATCCGCGCTTTGCAAGCGCTTTGCAAGCTCGGTGGTGAGCGATTAGGAGAATTCCAAGCACTTAAAGAAACTCCCGAGGGCAGATCTGTGCCTTATCTGGTACATTTACTCCATACGCATAAACGCAGGTAACAGCCTTTATGTTTTTGAAGTGGAGGAGGGAGCTGTGGCCTGTTTATGAGATCTGCACTGACAAATGGGCCAGAAAAATAACAGCTATTTGCTGAGTGCTACCAAAACTCTGCTAGGCACTGCCTTGGCCTAACCCCTTCAGAAACACGGGTGAGCAAAAACACCAGTGTGTGGGAAGAACGTTGGAGGCTGTGCAGGAAGGAGAATCGCCAGGGCCCTGCAGTGGGGGTGGGGAGGAGCGCCCGCCCCCCTCCTGCCTTCCTCCGGCAACCTGCAGCTCCAAGTGGGGACCAGCAGGGTGTGCCCATCGCTTTCTGTCCCCCTCAACCCACAGCTTTGGAAATACATACTAAAAGGAAATGAAAGCAATGGTAAAAGAAGTAGGATAAGACCAAAACTCTGGCGATGGAACTACAAAGAGATAAATGGATCCTTGCAGAAGCAATTTAGATAGAAGACTTGGGGGGGGGGGGAAGAGTTATCAGGAAGAAATGAAATTTAAGCATAAAACCTGTGTACCAAAATGAAACTGGTTAGGAAATATTTCTCTCTCTCTGTTCACCTCTTTTTTTGTCTCTCTCTCTCCATCTCTATCTCTCCCTGCCTTTATTTCTCTGTGCTTATTATCTGTCTCCCTGTTTTTGTCTGTTTCTTTTCTGTCATTCTTTCTCTGTGGCTCCGTGTCTCTGTTTCCCCCTCACCCCACCCCCACCCCACCCCCCACCCCCCACACACACACACACACTCCAAAGTGTGGGGAAAGAGTTGTTCTAAATTACTGCACAAATGCTGGGGGTATGGCAGATTGATAGACAGAAGTGGCTTAAAAAGAGACCCTGCCATCCCCTCTTGCCAGCAAATCTGCCACTAGTGTTTCTCATCTCATTAGGGGATCAGCAGAACAGAAGGCTGGGTGTTGGTGTGAAGGGCACACAGCTCTCAGGGGACTGCCCTAGCACTATTCTGCAGAAGGTAATTGAAGAAACGCCAGGGAAGAAACGCCACCAAGAATCAAAAAACCACACAAGTGAAAGAAGGTGCCAGATGGAAAGAAATGCTTCTAAGCCGATTTTATGGGGGGGTAGGGTGGGGGGAGCTGTGAAAATGAGAAACATCTACAAAGAAAAGGACATGCTTAACACGTTCGGGATTCAAGATTAAGCTGCAATAAAGATGCAAAACCGATAAGAAATTACCCCAGCAGTTCTTTCTACACAAATCAGTGCACAGATCTGCAGGGCTCCGCAATGACAGCCACTTCAGTGCTCACCATTGAAATGAGATGAATATCCAAAATGCTTCCTCCCTGGAGAGAAGTTTTGACAGGATTAGGGAAATATAAATCTAGCAATTGACTCAGGACACTGTGGGAAGGCTAGGCCAGAACTCTGGGAGTGTGGGTTCCTGCTGCCAATTCACTGCATGTGGGACCTTATGTCTGGCTCTCTGCAGGATCAGGGTTTTCTCCCTGCTTTCTGCTTCCTTGAGGCTAAGTGATAGCTTAGGAGGGATGAGAATCCATGAGTGTAAATGAAGGAGGGCAAGGCTGGAAAAGCTGCTGGGATCTAGTGACAGGAGAAAGAGGCAGTAAAAAGACCACCAAAACCTCAGGAGAACTAAACTAAAAGGCTTCTAGCAAAACTGCTGTTATTTGGGACAAATTGGTCACTAAACATGTCGGCTTAAATGTTGTAGGAGAGACTGAACTTAATGCAGAAATCCTATTTTCAAGAAAAAAATAGACATGTGGTCCAATGAATAATTTTCTCTGATTTGCGAGTTCATGTGTGAGAATTTTTAAACAAGTCTTACAATGAAGCCATTTGAAGGAAGCCAATAGAATGTGTGTTCATGAGAGGTTCCCTCTGTGGGCAATGGGTTTAGGTCCAGCTCGGGGCTCAGAGACAGCTGGGAAGGTGCCTCAGAGCTGTTGTTGCTGAGGGCAAAGAAACCGGGTGTTTTTCCTCCGACTCTTATTAGCCATTGGTCAGAGGCTGCTGCTGCTGGTGTTAACTCCCTGGCACTTCTGGCATGTTCTGAGCAAACAGAAAAAATCCTTAGTGGGGAGTCTTTGGTGCTCAAAGTACAGTTTTCAGAGGGCTCAGTAAAGGCCACACCTGAGGGCTCTGAGCACCTAAAGCCTCCACACACAACTCTGAAAGAAAGGAGGCTGCCTATCAGGCCATTATCAGGTGCCCTAATCACACAGGCTTATGAATATATGAGATGAACCCACAGATAACCACAGCCACCCTGGAATTACTGGCTCTCCGAGGTAAAATCTATTGTTCGTATCTGGCTGGCCCCAGGCCCAGGAAAACAGAGATGACAGTGTGGCCTCCGCTAGCTCCTGTGGATCAGAGCTATTCTGTTCCTGTAACGACTGATTCATTTAGGCAAGACGCACTCTGCTCTTTTCTTGACAGATACCTTAACCACATTTTCAACCCTGGGTCACCAAGTTCACCAGCCCCAGAGATGAAAAGTGGGAAGTGCTTTCCCAGCAGGCAGCCCTGAGGCTGCCAGCAGAGCCCATCAGCCAAGGGCTTTGACCTTGGAGTTGCTACCCACAGGGGGTATACTGTTCTCCTGCTGTCTGGGAGCTTCATCAATTCAAGCTAGCTTTAAATCTTCTACATTATGTCTACCTGCTGGCTAAGAAAGCGCCATGTTGATAACTTTGTTTGTGGTTTATAGACACTTTCACATTTCTTATTTAATCTGCATCCAGATCTGCCCCTATACTCCTGTCCCTGTCAAACCTAACAATATTTAAGTGTCTACATTTGCAAATAGCCCCTGTAATCATATGAATTTTTTCCATGGTCCCAGCTATGTCTGTTTCTCTATTTGCCTTCTTGGGGTCTGATAATAGATGATCTCTAAACAGAATTTACAACATAATCAGCTTGAGATTAACAATATCAATCTTTTTTTTTTTTTTTTTTTTTTTTTGGTTTCACAGCAGCTGCTTCTTTAAAACCTAATCTACTTTCTTGTATTTATTGTCTTATTAGTCATAATATTTGTCATAAATCCAGAGCCATTATACCAGTGGCTCATACATTGCTCATAAAAAAAAAATGTTGCATTACTTCAGCTTCTCAGCTGATAGATACTTTCATAAGAAAATTAGAAAGCTTCCAGCAATGTGTCTGATATATGGCTGCCACCTTGTCATAGCTTCCAAATGACACAAATGTCTAAGAAAGTAACAAGGCTGGATGTGGAGTAGATTTTCATGCAAGTGATATCTTGTGATTTGGCTCCAAATTTTTTTTTAATTATTTATTCAGTTTTTAAATTCAAAGTTGTTGTATTTATAACAGTAGCATGTATTACAATTCATAATACACATATAGAGCATCTTTTTACATAACACTGTTTGTATACAAAGTATATTGGTACTAGCCAGGCGTGGGTGGCGCACACCTGTAATCCCAGCACTTTGGGAGGCTGAGACAGGAGGATCGCGAGTTCAAAGCCAGCCTCAGCAATGGCGATGCACTTAGCAACTCAGTGAGACCCTGTCTCTAAATAAAATACAAAAAAGGGCTGGGGATGTGGCCCAGTGGTCGAGTGCCCCTGAGTTCAATCCCAGGTACAAAAAAAAAAAAAAAAAAAAGTATATTGGTACTATTCAAGTCTTCAATCATGCATTTAGGATAATGATATCCATCTTATTCTACCACCTTCTTGTTTTTTTTCCCCTTCCATACCCCCTGCTCCCTCCCTTCCCCTTGTAAGAGCCCTAATTGAGGAGATAGCTAAGATGGCGGCTAGCTGAGAGCCATTAAGGTGTTCAAGTATTTTCACCTGAATCTTTTTATGCCCATGAACACTGCGTGACGCACCTGTAAGCTCGAGCTGTTAGCACGTGTCCTTGTTAAAGCAAAAAGTATTTAACCAGGTGAGGGTTAGTTAGTTGTGGTTGGAGTTGGAGTTGGAGAGGTTGTTGGAGCCGGAGAGAAAAGAATAAAAGAACTTTTTCATTTCCATCCTGCCTCCGAATTTTCTCCTGCGGTGTCGTTGCTACAAGTGGCAGCCGCAGGCGGCAACATCCCCTCTCTCCCTTTTGACCTTTCTGGTGTTCCTCTAATCCTCCTATGTACCCCGACCCAACACCTCTATGTATCATCCTCCTTATATCAGAGAAAACATTTGGCATTTGGATTTTTGAGATTGACTAATTTCACTTAGCATTATATTCTCCAACTTCATCCATTTACCTGTGAATGCCATTATTTTATTCTCTCTTATTGCTGAGTAAAATTCCATTTTGTATATATACCACATTTTCTTTATCCACTCATCTACTGAGGGACATCTAGGTTGGTTCCATAACCTAGCTATTGTGAATTGTGCTGCTATAAACATTGAAGTGGCTGTGTCACTGTAATATGCTGTTTTTAAGTCTTTTGGGAATAGACCCAGGAGTGGCTCTAAATTTTAAGATTCTTGCTTTGAAAGCAGTTGGTAACTAATTGGTGAGAAAATATGACAAAGACATATATCTCAGAGTGTTATTTTATGAATAGTGTCCTTATTTGTTTTCAGAAATATTTAGCAAGTATCAGCCAAGAATCAAGTGCTTCGCTAGGTGCTAAGCAAAGATGAAAAGTCAGAATTTCCCACTTGAAAGAGGGCAGAGTCCCAGAAAATGCAGGAGACACATGTAAAGCCTGATAGGAATAAAATCCATGAATTCAGGATGTTCAAATCCCTCCATTCTTCTGAGTCATGAAGAGAAGAGCAGGAATGGTGGATATGATCTGCAAGGTAGGCAGGAGTCAGGGAAAAAATCAAACTTATGTGCCCTAGAAGGATCCTGGCTGATGTGTTCTCAGTACTGAGCACCCACAGAGGATGTGCAAGGGTGACCGACTTTTTAAATAAGAAAGATGACTCCATTCCAGTGTACAGAGTATGACAAGAGGCAAGAATCTCAGAATAAAGACCATATTAGTGATCTGGAGGAAAGGCGAAGAGATGAAAAGAGATGTGAAAACTTCACATAATGCAGAACAGACAGGACTGAATGTATTAGTCCATTTTCTGTTACTATAATGAAGTTCCTGCAGCTGTTTGCTTTATGAAGAAAAGAGGTTTATTTAGGTCACAGTTTTGGAAGTTCAGGGGCATGATTCTAGCATCAACTTGGCTCTTGTAAGAATCTCATGATGGATGGCATGCATCACAGTGGTGGGAATGTAGGGAAGGAAAGATTACATCACAAGACAGGAAGCCAAAGAGAGACTGGGATCCCCTGAGAACTAAGTTGATTCCTCCAAGGACAGTGCCCCCAGGGAACTAAAGGCTACCCACTAGGCTCCACCTCTTAGCATTGCCATACCAGACACCAAGCTTCCAACACATGAGCCCTTGGGAAACAAACCACATCCAAACTATGGCACTGAAGAAAGAATGAGATTTGTAGTCTTAGAAAGAGTCAAATCCAGGGGCTGGGGCTGGGGCTTAGTGGCAGAGCGCTCGCCTCGCACGTGTGCGGCCCGGGTTCGATCCTCAGCACCACGTAAACATAAATGCATTGCATTGTGTACAACTAAAGTAAATAAATAAATATTTAAAAAAAAGAAAGAGTCAAATCCATAGCACTCAAGTTTCTAGCTTGGGCAAGAGGTGAATCTTGAAGTACTTTGTGAAAATGGGGGATAGAGGAGAAGGAACAAGACTGAGGAGAAGACAAAAGTGTTTAGCCATGAGCACCTTGAACTTCACATGCCTCAGTAATTGTCATGCTGAGAACAGGAGGAATATCTAGGTGAAAAGTGAATATTTGGTATTCATGAGCATAGTAGCTGAATTTGAAGTCAAAAGAGTGAATAAAATTGCCCAATTTTGTAGAACAATAAGGGGAGGGAGAGCTGAAGATTGAGCCCATCATTCATAAATCACACAAAGGAAATTGGGCAAGGTCTATGAGGGAGCCTGGAAGAGGTAATGGCCCAGAAATTTACAAGTAACTATTACAAATATGGTGCACCTATTGCCCAGTGCACCAATCATCCATGAACAGACCAGCCTTGTTTCTTTCCTATCTCAGTCCACCTTCTCCTCCCAGATTCTTGGAAACAAGTCCCAGGCACTTGTAGCATGACATCTCTAGGCATGCAAGGGCACAGCCGTACAAGACCGAACGAACTCTTTGTAAACATAACTTCACTGTTTGTGTTTTGTGGGCCTCCATAGGCTTTCATTGTCTGAAAGAATGTTCTTTTGATCCCATTCTCTGTTTTCTTATGTAATTTAGGATGATCCAACCATGATTTATTGCTGTTATTGCTATTGTATTTTGGGATGATGAGTAACATTCTGGCACAAAGAGTTTTCCTGCACTCGTCCCGAGGAGAGTGCCAGCATGGCTTTTCTTGTGTCTGTTGTTGTAAAGTGGTCAAAACTGATCAAGTGTAGGTACATGTATGCTTGCATGAGTGGTGTGACTCTATGTACAACCAGAGAAGTGAAAAATCATGCTTCATTTGTGAACTATGAATCTCAGTGCATTCTGTTGTCATGTATAACTAATTTTTTTTAAATGATCAAGTACTCTCTCCATTCCACTTTCTCTGCTTTTCCTTTCTTAAATCAAGAAATAATAATTGTTTATGTTTGTGGGGTACAATGTGATGGATTGATCTATGTGTCACTGTAGAGAGATTCAGTCGACCTAATTCACATATCACCAACTGACCTTTTTGTGTGTGTGTGTGGTGAGAACATTAAAAGTCTACCCTTTCAGCAATTCAAAATGCATAATCCATGGTTGTCAACTGTGGTGCTCTACTTTCATCTGGACCTTCTCTTTCCTCGGTTCTTAATGTCCCTGCCTCACTCACATTTGGATTTCTACCCCCAGTTCTTTCCTCCATGAGGATTTCTGTTTCCTGCTTGGGAAGGGAATTGGACTTATTGGTCTGGAAAATTTACAGGACTGGCTCATTCAGCACCTTCCGCCTAGCAAATCCAAGTCATTTAGCAGGAATATGGCAAAGGCCTGTCCTGGGTGGCTGCTCTCCTGGGAGGACCAGCTCTCTGGCCTCTGGATGTCAGTGGTCACACAGCACAGGTGCCACGTTGGTCCCAGGGCTGGGGGTGGTCCCATGCTAAAGTTTGTGTTTGGGAGTGTAGGGCTTCCCTGCCACCTTGTTCTCATCGGTGTGTTATCTGAGTGTCTTTGTTGTGCGGTCCTGAGCACTTGGCTTTGGGGGCAGGTCGCAGGAACTTCAAAGCTACAAGGCTGCCTCCACGATCTTTCCAGAATTCTCCCTGTAGGAGATAGGGCAGAAGAGAGGGTGAGAGACTATAAGAATCAATTAAGACAAGCCTTGTAAAAAGGCTTTTTCTTTGTAGCTATTATCGTTATTAAAAAATCTATTCCCCACCACCAGTCCATGCACTTTTTGAGGGGAGTGATCATACTTTATTCATGTTTATATTCCCAGGGAATGTCACAATACCCACCATGCAGGAAAGGCTCAATCAATCCCAGCTGCATTGCATTAAAGTAATATTTCTTGCTGGAAACTGTGATTCTACCAATTTTCTTTTTCCTATTAGAGCTAGACAACCACTGGAAAAATTAAAGATCTATGTACTCCATATATATTTGCAGTTCCAAACACATTTTCTTTTCTGAAGGTAAAAGAATATAATAGGCCAGGAAACCTGAGGTAATTAAATAATTAAAATTTAAAAGAAGCCAGGCGCGGTAGCGCACGCCTATAATCCCAGCACTTGGGAGGCTGAGGCAGGAGGATCGCGAGTTCAAAGCCAGCCTCAGCAATGGCGAGGCACTTAGTAACTCAGTGAGACCCTGTCTCTAATAAAATTCAAAAAAAGAATGGGGATGTGGCCCAGTGGTCGAGTGCCCTGAGTTCAATCCCCAGTACCCAAAAAAAAAAAAAAAAAAAAAAGAGCCTATTTGATAATCTTTACTGATGGTTGCTTCCTATTTTAGAAAATAAATTAGCATAAAAGTTTTCAAAATTGCATTTGTAAAAGTCAGTGCAAAAACTGTAGCAGTTATCATCACTCCTTCTGTTTAATTGCTTTTTGCAGTCCACAAAGTTACTTTGCATAAAATAATCTTAATGGGGCTCACAGCATCCTTTTGAAGTAGTGATCTAGTAAGATGAGCTACATTAATGCTCAGAGTTAAATAGCTCTCAGGGAACTAAGTCTGGATTTAATCTGTCTCCCAGTCTTCCAGGGATAGTGGACTGTCTCTAAAATTCGCTCACATGGCCCAATTTCCTCCAAGTCAAAAATGTTCAGGAGAATTAGAAAGAAAGGGCAAGCAGAAGCCCCAGTTCTGGTTTATTCCAGACTCCACCCCAGTTTCCATTAGAGAAAAAGGAGATCCTGACCCTCATTCCAAGGAGGACAGGAGGAAGAAGTAGCTTGTTTTTTCTTCTTCCAAGCTCTGCATATATTTGTCTACACATTAATCATTCATTTTACCTAGAAAAGCTTTTGTTAACAACTGCAATTCCTTGGAAACTTTTCACAATGAAAATAATTTCATTTGCTTTCTTCTCAAAACGTGCAAGACACCCTTTTACCCTGACAGTTGCAAGTCTGGGAACTAATTAGCAAGAGAAAAAAAGCCAGAAATGATTGTTTTGTAAGCCAAGGAGAGTTTTACCATTTGTGTCCTCTAAATAAGTGTGTCTCAAACTTGAAAGAGATGAGGATCCTGTTAAAATGTGGATCCTAATTCAGGAGCTCAACAGAAGGGCTCCTAAGACAGCAATTCCCATTACCTCCCAGGTGATGATGTCAATCCTGTGGACCATAGTTGAAGCAGCAAGGCCTCATCAGTGGCTCTCAAACTTGAGCAAAGTCAAAAATCACTTGAGGCCTTGTTAATACAGTCATCACCCTTTGTTCACAGTTTTTGCTTTCTATGATTTCAGTCACCCATGGTCAACTGCAGTCAGAAAACATTAAATGAAATATTCCAGGGGGGGGGGAAACTCGTAAGTTTTAAGTCGTTCACTGTTTTGATTAACATGTTGAAATTTCATACTGTCCTGCTCCATGCTATGCAAAAACACGAATCATCCTTTTGCCTGAATGTCCACATTGTATATGCTACCTGCTTGTTACTCACTCAGTAGTCAGTTATCAGATGAATGTGGTGGTATCCCAGTGCTTATATTAAGTAACACTTGTTTATAAAAAAAAAAAAAAAAAAAGTCTATTAGTATATTAATAATTTTCCATTTTATTACTAAATATTGCTGTCAATCTCTTATTGTGCCTAATTTATAAATTAAAATTTTATTTTGGATATATGTGTGTATATATACATACATGTATGTATATATGAAAAACAGTAATATCTAGAATTTAGTACTATGTGAAGTTTCTGACATTCACTAGGGGTCGTGGAACATATCCTCCTTGGATAAGAGGGGCTGCTATACTCAGGTTTCTGGGTCCAGCTCCAGAATAGCTAATTCAGCAGATCAGGATGTAGCTTGGGCATTTGTATTTGTAACAAGTTCCCAGGGGATGTTGATTCTGCTGATCTAATGTATTTGTTGAAAATACTTAAGGGTAATTTGCATATTTAAGTCCTAAAGATGAAAACTTCTTAAATATCCACATTAATCAATCTCAAGTTCAAACACCGTAGAAACTGGAAATGTTTGCATTTATCTTCATACTTGATGATAGTCCTGTCTTGGAGCACTACACTGGTAGGACATTATTTATTTTCTTAGAGTTGTCAATTAATAAATACTTCTTTTATCCACTGCAGTACCACACTACCCTTATGGTTATTTCACTGGATTGTAGCAACTTAAGCAAGTCAGAGGGCCTGTACCAAGGGGCTCAGGTGTTCGGAATGTCAATATGTGAGTGCAAATTTCCTACTTGGCACCAGGGGCAGCAATATCGCCTGTAATTTATAGCTGTGGAAGAATAGGAAACACATTGAGTATCAGCGACCAGCTATTATTTAACCAAAACTGGGTGGACTTCTTATGAAAATAACAATTGCAAAGCATCGTGATTCACAAGATAACAACAGTTCCTGCTTTAACTCTGAAAAAGAACAATGATGATAAAATATTTCAGTAAAGTAGAAAATATAATAATATGGAAGATAAGACATCTGGAATAAATGAGTCCTAAAAGCTTATGTCTTAGGAAACATTTTGCTTAAAATAAATATGTCATGTGAATCCAATTGAAAATATTAATAAACTACGTATTTATTGTTTTGTGCAGATCAAAAATATCTGCTGTGAGCAGTGCATCTGGTTTTCTTGCCCAAACTGAACCTGACACTCCCCAGAGACACCACTTCTTCTGCTACCTGCTCAAGGAGGGGGGCTGATTTCTCCCACCCGTTGTAGACCTATGTGCTTCACACCTTCACTTCCACATCACTCTACTCCTTTTCCGCCCTCCGCATTTCTCCCTCCACGCTGCCCCAGAGAAAATGTTTGCAGCCCGTGCTGTAGACGGCACTGCTACAGGCTTCCTTCCACCC
This sequence comes from Tamias sibiricus, assembly GCA_025594165.1. NCBI lineage: Eukaryota > Metazoa > Chordata > Mammalia > Rodentia > Sciuridae > Tamias > Tamias sibiricus. The sequence goes on along the minus strand of CM046670.1, from coordinate 14,802,077 downwards.
AGGTCACCCTGCCTCACTCCTGACTGCTTCAGCACCTGCCCTCTGTCAGTTCCCCAGCACCACTGCTACAATTTGTAAGGTGTTTATTGCCACGTGGATGACCCCCCAGTATCTGTCCTCTCTTCCAGGATGCCACTGCCCACTGCATACTAGCCTCCACTTCTGGCCACACAACCAAGACCTGCTTGTGCTCAGAACTGTGCTCCTTCACAGTCTCAGCCTCAAGCATCCCACTCTTGGACTCCCCGCTTTCTCTAGCTGTGCTCTTCCTCACCAACAGTTCTTTGATCCCACTCGGACCTACAACTCCCTGATGTTAGATTTATTTATGGACTCTATCTTCTTCCTGTTTTTCCTCCATTTCCTCCATAGCCATCTTGGACTCCAGAGCCCACCATGGTAATCATTCCCCTCCTTCTGCATTCAGTGCTTTTTCCTGTTCTTCCATGGTGATATTAACCTGGCAAAACCACAACTTTGCCAGTGCTTCACCTGTACCTGTGCTCCTGAATGTCCTGGAGAAAACTCCTACCTGGACTAACTGGTCACCCTTCAATGCACGATCATTAACCTCAAGAGTGCCCTTGGGGTTGCCTGGCAACCTCATGTTCCCCTAGCTAGTTAGCCCCGCTCTAGTCTAGAAGCCTGTATCATTCCCTCTCCTCTCTCCAGACTCACAAACCCTCTCCTCACTTTTAGTTGATGATCTCACTTTCTATTTTACCGAGAAAATGGATTCAAAGAGGATGTCTCTATCTACTCACCCAACTGTCTCTTGATTTTATACCTGCCTTCCCTCCTGCTACTGTGGAGGAACAAACTGTTCATGCTTCTCACAGAGGCTGAATTCCCCACCCCCCAAGCCCACTGAGTCCCACCCCTTCCTGCCATCCTGAGGACAAGGCTCCAGCAGATCCGCTGACCCTCTCCTGCACCTTGAATTTCCTTCTCCTGGACCACTTCCTCCAGGATTCAAATGAGCAGTTATTTCTCATCCTGGGCAAAAGGAAGATAAGGAGAAAGGAGGAAAGAAAGAGGGAAGGACGGGAAAAGAAAGAGGAAGGAAGGCAGGCAGGCAGGAGGCTGGCCGGCCAGCAAGCCTGCCAGCCTTTCGGAACTTCACATCTCCTTCCAACTTTCCCTCCATTTCTCTGATCCTCTTTGAAGAAAACTTCTCAGAGAATTCTCTAAACATGTCACTTGGACCACATCACATCTCATTTTCTCTGGAAATCACTCCGTTCAGGTTTTCAGCCCTAGCACTCCACAAAATTTGCTCTTGTCAAGGCCATCAGTAGCTAAATCCCAGCCCAATTTTAGTTGCCTCCTGCAGCAAGAGCATAATTGCTGCACTCCTTATTCTTGACACAGTTCAACTACCCTCTCTTCCCTCATATCTTAGTCTGCTTGGGCGACTATAACTAAATGCCATAGGCTGAGCAGCTTTAAAAACCAAGCATGGGCTGGGATTGTGGATCAGTGACAGAGGGCTTGCCTCACACGCATGAGGCACTGGGTTCGATCCTCAGCACCACATAAAAATAAATAAATAAAATGGAGGTATTGTGTCCATCTACAACTAAAAAAATACTTAAAAAAAAAAAAAGCCAAGCATGGATTCCTCACAGTTCTGATCCCGGGAATACTCGCCTTTCGCAGGAATTCACCCCGGGGTGGGCTCCCCCTTTCTGAGCCAATCCTCAGCGCACAAGTCCCACTTCCACCTCTCTGTACTTGAACCCACTTGTCCCTTTATGCTGCTGTCTTCCCACCGGCTCTCTCCTTCCCTTTCTCCCCTTCCTGTTCTCCCTTCTTCCCTTCCCCCTTCCCCTTCTTACCTTCCCTTCCCTTCTCCCCTTCTTACCTTCCCTTCCCCTCGCTCCCTTTCCCTCCATGTGCCCCTTCAGTCCTGACCAGCCCTCAGGGGCCAGTTAATAAATCTTTTGCTACACGGCTGTCTCTGGCATCAGTTTCTTGCCCTTCAGATCCCATCATGGGGTCCTGCTCTTGTGACCTCCTCTACATCTAACTACCTCCCAAAGACCCACTCCTAATACCATCCCGTTGGGGGTGAAGTTTCCACACATGAACAACACCCTGTATGCTCCCAGGTGGACTTGCTCACTTTCTTTTGGTCTCTGCTCTATTGTCCCTTTATCAAGCTGCCTCCTGTGGCAGCCTTCAAGTTGTGTCATGGACATCTCTTTTCAGGAGGGAACCTACAAGGAAGATATCAGCTGACAGGCTCCAGCTATGGGTACCCTCAACCACCCTCCACCAATGACTCAGCGTAGCGCAGGCTTAACGACTCATCAACTTTGGCCAGCACGAGCTCCCAGGCCAGAGCTCCCTGTCGGCTGAGACTTGCTCAGCGCTGAGCTGAGACTCTTGGTCTATAGTCCCCCCACCTTGCTTTCTGCCTCTCACAGGATTGTCCACCCCTGCTCCCACTCTCTTGCACAGCTGTTCCCCCAGCACATCTCTTGTGGATCTAGTTCTGTGTTGGTGTCTGCTGCCAGAGGCCTCGAACGGATATACCTGCCTGGATTACCAGACAAGAAATAGAAACTGTCGTCTCCCCAGTTTTTGTTCTCTCTCTGTTATGGTTTAGATGTGAGGTGTCCAAAAGCTCACGTGTGAGACAATGCAAGAAGGTTTGGAGGAGAAATAATTGGGTTATAACCTTAACCTAATCAGTGAATTGATCCCTGATGGGATTGACTGTGGTAACTGGAGGCAGGTGGGGTGTGGCTGGAGGAAGTGGCTCACTGGGGGCGTGGCCATGGGGTATACATATTGTATCTGGGGAGTGGAGCCTCTCTCTGTGCTTCCTGATCATCGTGTGAGCTGCTTCCATCTGCCACACTCTTCCACCATGATATTCAGCCTCCCCCTGAGCCCCAAGAAATGGAGCCTACTGTCTATGGATGGAGACCTCTGAAACTGTGACCCCTAAATAAACTGTTCCTCCTTAACAATTGTTCTGGTCAGGTCCTTTATTCACAGCAGCGAAAAAGCTGACGAAAGCACTCTGTTACCTGCATTCTTGATACCTACGGTACCTGTCTCCAGTAACGTTGTCTTCCTTCACTCGGGAGAGCTGAGCCTCCACCAGGGCAGTAATTCACTCTGTAGGTTCACTGTCCACACCATGAAGCTGAGACGGCACATAGTAGGCACTTAATAAATACTGGGTGAAATGGATGGGTAGCTATACCTAAAAATAATAAATTTCACTAAGACCTAAATCTTTAATGACAAGTACAATGACTGTTTCTTGTCAATTTTAGCATGAGATTTTAAAAGCTATGCCTAATTTTCTATTGCTATAAGAAAATACCTGAGAGTGGGTGATTTACAAACAGTAGAAGTTTATTTGGCTCATGGATCTGGAGTCTGGGAGGCAGAAGTGCATGACACTGGCATCTGCTCAGCATCTAGTGAGGGCCTCCTTACTGCATCATAACATGGCAGAAGGATCACAGGGTGAGCAGAGCAAACAGGCTAGCTTGAGTCTCTCCTCCTCTTCTTAGAAAGCCATAAATGCCATCACTGGGACTCTGCCCTCATGATCTCACCTAATCCGAACTACCTTCCAAAGACCCACCTCCAAATACCGTTAGCATATGAATTTGGGGAATAAGTTTCAACAACTGAACTTTGAGGGATACATTCAAACCTCAGCAGCATGCCTACACCTGAAAGTTGTGACTACAGGGAAATCCTTGAGGGTTGAGGGCTGTGCGACCATGTAGCCTCAGGGCTTATGGAGGTAGGACCTGCAGAATCCAAAGCAGGGGAAGCTGCCACCTGTGTGTTTATGCTGTGGCTTTCCTCTTCATGCTTCTCTCACCCAGAACATCTGAGCTGGGTCCTCCTCTTAGGTCTTGGACTTTTTTTCCACAAAATATCTGAGATGCCCAGCAGCACCCAGAGACCTCCAACAGAGTCAGTCTGCCTATGTTCCTTATGATCCAAGGTGTCCCACCCATGCTGCACGGATCAGGACCTCCACAACCCTCATGGCCATGAGCAGCCTGGCAGGTCACACAACCCGCAAGCCCTAGGAGTGACTGAAAATTATTTTTTAAATAATTTTTAAAAATTTTTTAAACATTTAAAATATTATTTCAAACTTTACGTTAAAATTTTAAAATTAGAGTGTTATATTTAAACTCTCAGAGGAATAATCTCCAACTGTAGTACTAATAATAGTGGCAACCATATATATTAGCTAGCATGATAAATGTTTTTACATGAATTAATTAGTTCTTGGTATGGCAATATGGCAAAACTGTCAAAATCCTATAAAAATGGAAACGTGGACATGTAACGTTACCCTCCTTTGCATACTTTAGTAATCAATCTTGGAGATTTACTAATTCTAATTTGTGGTTTGAACATTGCTTGTTGTATCTCAGAAACAGAAGAAAAGGAAGAATAATGTGTTTGGTAATAAAAGTAGAGAGAAGATAATTAAAATAATCTCCCAAGGGGCCACAGCCAGCAGCCCTTCTGCCTAATCAGTGTCCCTGTCATGCAAGGGACTGACATTTGTGTGTCCATGTCCTCAGCTTCCCCTGTTCTTGGGTCCACATGGCTCTCCAACAGGGCCTCCTTTCTTTAACCCTCCACAGTAAAAAACCACCCACTGTCTGGACAATGATGCCTCCAAACCTCAGCACCCATTTTCCCAGCATATATGTCCCCAAGTTTGAGTTATCCTAAGATGGCCTTTGACAGTCAGTCTTTCAGATCAGATACAGGGCACAGGAAATCACTCCTCTCCCTACCCCCGATACCCACAATGGCACAGGAGTTATAGCTCTGTGACTTTGAGACTTTTTCTTCCAATTGTCCAGGGTATTGATGCTAGTTACACACACACACACACAAACACATATACTCATACACACATACACACCCATGCATACATACATGCATACACATACATACAAAAACAAAATTTAAATTTTGTTTAAAATTTATTTTTTAAATATTTAAAATATTAACAGAAACATGCACACACACCCTTCCCAACAGCAAGTAACTATTTCCTAAAATGGTCATGGTCTCCCTACTTCCAGGAGAGAAGCTGTTTTTTCACCACTCTGCACCATCTGAATTCACCTTGCTCACAGTGTACTTATCATCTCACAAGAAATCACAGTACTTTGCAGAACAGGGATGTTTCCCTGTCTTTTTCCTTGGTGATTTCAAATATGCTTTCTTGTGCTATACATAACAAAAAGACTCATAATTGAGCATAAACTTCTAAAGGATTAATCCCGCAGCCACACAAAGACTCAACAGAAGCTTCCAAGCCCTTTGTTGTGAGGATGCAATTAAATTATTGAACGAGTTGCCTGCTCCCCTCTCCCCCATCTCTGGTTGGAATGAGGCCAATGGCTTTGTTATTTCAGTTGAAAACACATACACCAGATGCAGAGAGGCGAACCTTTGGTCTGTCCTAAGGAGATGCTATCCCTTTCACAAAAGACAATGCGTCTCAGAGTCCTACTTCAGGAATGGCCGGGGCCAGCACAGAGCAGGAGAACTAAGGTCACAGCCAGCACCCTGAGGTGGGTCTACACTTAGTAAAAATGATGCCAAAGCAGATGTCAACAGAGCTGGTACAGTCAAGAGTTGACACCTGAGGACAAATTGGTCCTGTAGTGCCTTTTCACAAACCAGGCAGATAATCAAGCAGTGAAAGAAAGAGGAGAATTTAGGGCACTGGGACGAGGAATCCTGAACTAGGGATGCTCAACAGAAAAGGTGGGAGCAGTGTTGAGTAGCAGCACTCCACTATTGAATGGAGCATTGGAAAAGGCCATGGTCCCTTGGAAGGAGTTGAGCAAGGAGCCACAGGCCCCCAGGTCATCCTGGTGCTGTTCTGGCAGAAACAAAGAATCCAGCAGACAGAGCGCGGTAGTGATGGAGCAGTTGAATGGTCCAGGTGTCATTGTCCTTGTCCACTGAGCAGGAATGTCTTCTGAGACCTCACAAACAGGAGTGTATCAGGAGCAACAAAAAGAAGTACCGTTGAGAGCCCAGGTTTAAGCGAATGGCCCCACATGAACATGGCCCATCATGCTAGGTCAGTTAACAGCAAACAGACCTGACTGGTGCTCACCACTCCCACTCTCCTCACATTCTGGGACTCAGAAGACAGCACTGTGCAGCCCATGGTAGAGCCACGTGATTAGATCTGTCCAATGACAATAACAGAAATGGCATGGTCATTTCAGGCTGGGGCAGTGAAGAATCCATGCCTTCTTCTGCCATATTTATGGCCAAAACAAAACAGTTGGAAGGTGGTGGCCTGTACGGGGAATTCGGCGGCAAGGTAAGAAAAAAGAAAATTTTAAAAAAGATGGGAGCAAATATAACAAAAAGTCGGTTTATAAAAGCCATGAATGAAATTTTTGATATTGAGAACTCAGATAGTGAGAAAAATGAACAAGAAAGCATATCCTCTGATTCAGTTGAGACCAGCAAGGAGAGTAGGAATGTAAATTCAAAAGTAAGATCTGCAAAAGCCGAAGCAGAGTAGCCAGCGAAAAGCCGAAGCGAGCCGGCCAAAAGCCGAAGCAGAGTAGCCGGCCAAAAGCCATAAAAAATAAAGAAGCCAGAAAAGCCATACAGAGAAAAAGCCTTGAGCTTTAGCAAAAAGCCATAAAGAAAAAAGCCATGAGCTTAAAAGAAAAAGCCATTGAGCTTTGGCAAAAAAGCCATAAAAATAAAGAAGAGACAAGAAAATAGAAAAAAAAAAAAAAAAAAAAAAAGTCAAAGCCGCTTATGCAGTTGTGCTTAACAAAGTGCGTTAGCTGCTCCTCAGCAGTAGGCTTCCTTAAAGCCACAGCACCTTCTCAAAAAGGGCTCAAATATCCACCCTTTTAAAAACAAAAGGTGAAAAGCTAGGTAGGGACAAGAAAATAAAAGAAAATAGAGAAAATAGAATTAAAGCACCTTTTTAAACTAAAAGGGAGGAATATGAAGGAGCCCTAATTAGGAAGGGCTGTTGCAGCTAGCTGGAAGCCATAAGTTCCACCTGATATGTATGTGACGCACCTGTAGGCACCCGCAAAGCTGAAGGTATATAACCGGGTGAAAGCGGTCCGAGTTAGGAGAACGGAGAATTCAGACAGTCGGGCAGTCACTCGGTCGGTCAGAAGAATCAGAGCGGCCAGAACGTAGGCAGAGCGGTTACAGAAGAGAAACCAGATAGAAGAAGTAATGACTGGTCAGAGTTAGGCCGAGGCTCCCGAGGAAGACAGAAGACAGAAGAAAGAAGAAGGAAGAAAGAAGAGAGAAGAAAGAAGCTCTAATCTTTCTCTAAGCTAAGCTCTATCTTTCTTTCTCTCTAAGAAAAGCTCTCTTTAATCTTTCTCTCTAAAAATCTTTCTTTCCCTCTCTAAGCTCTCTCTAAGAAAGTAGAAGTACTAAACTCTATCTTTCTTTCTCTCTAAGCAAAGAAGAAAAAATAATCTTTCTCTAAGCTCTATCTTTCTTTCTCTCTAAGCTAAGAAAAGAAGAAAAAGACAAGACAAGAAAACAAGAAGAAGCTAAGCTCTATCTTTCTTTCTCTCTAAGCTAAAGTAGAAGTAGAAGTAGTAAAAGCTTTACTCTGCCTCCGAGTTTTCCTCCCGGTTTTCGGTACCAGGTAGCTTACAGGAAGGAACCCAGATCATTGAGTCTTTATATAGAGGATGCAACCAGGAAGAGCAGACCAACACCACAGTATAAGCTAGAATACACTTTCATGGGTGTAGTAAGATTTAAGACTTGTGCACTATTACAGAACAGTCTAACTTACCTAACAGAGTAGATTTCAGGAAATTAAGAAGCACATTGAAGTATAAGTCCATGTCCAGAGGCTCCAAGACAGAAAATACAGCAAGAGTCATTAAAAAGTCTGCTATGGTCTGAAAGTTTGTGTCTCCCCCTGCCCCCCAAATTAAGAGTGAAATCTAATCCCCAATGCAGTAGTATTAAGAGGTGAGATGTATGTCAAGAGATCGGATCATGAGGGTGGGGCCCTCATGAATGGATTTAGTGTCCTCATAGAAGAGGCCCTTGACACCTCCCTTGCTCCTTCAGTCATGTGATGATGCAACGAAAAGGAATCCTCTGTGAACCAGAAAACGGCCCTGGCCAGACATCAAACCTGCCTGAGCCTTGATCTTGGACTTCCCAGCCTCCAGACGGTGAGAAATAAAGCCACGTTGCTTATAAGTCACCCATTTATGGTATTTGGTGCGGGGGTTATAGCAGCCTAGATGGACTCCGATGGGGAAAACAAAACTATACCTTTACAAATTAAAATTATCCCAATGTGGAAACAAAGAGTGGAGCTACCCAAAAGACTGAATATCATGGATTCAAGGAGATCTTTACAAACTTAACTAGTAAAGAAGCATGTATAAAAAATGGACATGGAGAATTTGTCCAACCCTAAGGGCAAATGAGGGGCATTGAAACAAAGAACTGTTTGGGAAACCCAATGCCTAAAAAGAACTGAAACTTGGTGAAAAGTCAGTGGGCCATCTAAAGCCCTCAATTAGGTGTGATCATAGGAAAATAATGACAAAGAAGAGCCCCCTCATGGGATCAACAAAAGAAAAAGAGAGCACCACTGCCTTTTTGCCTCCAGTTTCTCTGCAAATGGTAAAGTAAAACCAGTGCTAAGAAGTCGTGGACCATGAAGGCACATGAGTATCAGAAAGAAGATAACAATTCATGGTGCTATTAAAAATTACAATTAAAGCCGGGTGCGGTGGCGCACACCTGTAATCCCAGCACTTTGGGAGGCTGAGGCAGGAGGATCACGAGTTCAAAGCTAGCCTCAGCAATAGCAAGGCACTTAGCAACTCAGTGAGACCCTGTCTCTAAATAATATACAAAAAAGGTCTGGGGATGTGGCCCAGTGGTCGAGTGCCCCTGAGTTCAATCCCCGGTACCACAAAAAAAAAAAAAATTACAATTAAAAATTATAGCATTACAATAAGAGAATGTGGGTGGTTTTTCTCCACTTCCCATTGGTAGGAGCTCCTCTAGACTGTTAGAGTTAGGCACAGCATCATTAGAGGAAATATAAAAGCTTTATTCAGGGAGGGACTCATATCCAGGAAGGAACTGATGTCAAGCACAGTTAAATCCAACCTAGGTGTTTCCTAGACTCACCTTCTGTTAGATGTGAATATGGTGTGTCCCCTCCGAAACTCATGTTGGAGTTTAATCCCCACTGTGAGGGGATTAGACTTAATCTGAGGGTTAAAACTTAATCTGACTATGGTGTTTAGAGGTGGGGTCTTGGGGAGATGATTAGAACTAAATAAGGTCATGAAGGTGGAACTCCCATGATCAAATCCTGGTGGCTATATAAGAAAAGGGAGAGAGATTAGACAGACACACGGACACATGAGTTTCCTGTCTCTGGTCATGTGATGCCCTGTACCACCTCAGAACACCTGCTTATGAGAAGAACACCACAGATCTAGGCCTTCAACCTTAGACCAGAACCATGAACCAAAACAAATCCTTTCTATTATAACTTACACAGCCTGTGCTATTGTGTTGTTCACAACAGAAAACAGATTAATACATCCTCCCCCTCTCCCAATGCCTCCCTTTACCTTCCTTTCTCCTGTCTTTTTGCTCCTCTTTTTTCTATATTCACTCCCATTTCAGGAAGTAACATATTCTATGGAAGAAAATAAGATCACCATGAGCTCAAGGCTCATTGCCCTACTCCCCCAGAGAGGGAAGCATATAACCAAATAGTGCCAAAAAAAGTTACTTATGATAATACTAAGAGGCCCCACGTGAGTTCCATTTCTTTTTTTTTTTTTTTTAATATTTATTTATATGCTTTAGTTGTGCACAATGCGTTTATTTGTACGTGGTGCTGAGGATCGAACCCAGGCCGCGCACATGCTAGGTGAGCGCTCTACCACTGAGCCACAACCCCAGCCCAGTTCCATTTCTTTTTTTGGATAAATCATGGCTAGGCCATGTGTCTACACTGGGATTGAAAGAGGGAAATACCCCCAAACTATATCAACAGAGCAGGATTGCTCTGTTAGTCAGTTTTCCATTACTATAGCAAAATACCTGAAATAATCAACTTAAAAAGAGGAAAGGTTTATTCTGGCTCACAGTTTTAGAGTTTTTAGTCCATGGTCAGTTGGCCTATGTCTTAGGGTTTATGGCTAGGCAGCCCATCATGGTGACAGCATGTGTCAAAGCTATCTGCTCACTTCATGGCAGCTGGGAGGGGAAAAAGAGGAAATGAAAGAGGCCAAGGGTTGGGATTCCACCGCTCCCTTCAAGGGCATGAGCCACATGACCTAACTTCCTCCCACTAGTCCCCAACTTCTAAAGGTTCCACCACCTCCGAATAGCATAATGGGTTGGCAACCAAGCCTTTAACACATGGGTCTTTATGAATCCAAACCATAGCGATTGCTAAGAGACTGAGGAGGGGCAAGTCTCCAAAGTAAAAGATGCTGGGATGAGAGAGAAAAAATATTCAATATAATTTATTTGAGAAGTTTCCATGCAGAAGACTGATTTGATTTGAAATATTCATTCCTAGGAGGCATTATTCACTCCGTGTTGCAGAGATTTTCATTTAATAGAAATTTTAAAAATTGGAATGTATTTTAAGAGGAAGTAAAAAAGGAAAGAAATGCTCTGCTTCCTAAGAAAAAGAGCATGGTCATCCCTCTGCAATACTGGAGCACGGAGAGGAGTTCCTGCTGTGAAAGAGGGGAGGAGTCAGATGACCTTCAAAGTCAAGATCTACACTGGCATCAAAATACAGGGCTCTGGGGCATCACTCAAGGAGAAGGGGGAAGCACATTAGCATCTTATAAACAGGGAGGCCCTCTTCAGCAAGGCTTGGCTGTTACAAATGTTCTTTTTTTCCAGGATGACTTTAAGCCCTCACGGCTGGGAGCTCTCCATACTGGACAATCATGCAGCTCCCCAGCTTGCATGCCAGGGCGCTCTGAGATGAGAGAGTGGACAAAATACTCCTATTTAAACATGGAGACTTTCAACATATGGCTTTGATTTTGCTCCCCCTGGAAGTATAAGATGCCCCTCACACATCCCAGTGATCATTCCACAGCACAGACCTCCCCTGCCCTTCCTGTACACCACAGCACCCTCGGCCTCTGGCACGGAGCCAGGCCAGTCACAGGTATCTGAAAAACGTTGGCTGGGTTCATGCATGAATAAATCAGTTATTTAAATAATAAATGAAATCCTACTTAGCATTTAAGTGGAATAAGCTCATGAGATAATCTAAGCGTTTCTCAAAGTGACTTAACAGCCTTTTATTCTTTTTTAAAATATTTTATTAGTTATATAGGTGGACACAATACTTCTATTTTATTTATGTGGTGCTGAGGATTGAACCCAGGGCCTCACACATGCAAGACAATCGCTCTACCTCTGAGCCATAGCCCCAGCCCCTTATTCTTTTATTTTTAGTGGTTAAGAGATGTTTTTGAATTTGTACATTTAAAATAAAGTACATTATAACCAAATCATTTTAACAAATATTCTAGTTGTAAGCATGCAAGTAGCTAATTGGTTAAGATCTGAATACTGCTGATAAGGTTTTATAGGACTTTAAATTTATTCCATTACATAATAGTTCAGGATTAAAGTAAACAAAACTCTTGGGCCCAATCTTCTACACACTGTAATTTTTTCAACATAATTATAAGATTAATGTTAATTTCCTGCTCTCTTTTCCAGAAAAAAAATTTCAGCTACTTCCTCAATGACTGACTTTCACTGAACAAGTTAGTATGAAATTTATTTTCACATTGGAATTTTACTGCACCCCTGTGTCATATTTGGTAGCTGATTTCCCGCCTTTTTTGGTATTTCTCACCTCTTACTGAGTACTGTTGTTTTGATTAAATGCTTTTACCCTGGGAAATACCTGACCTTTTACAAAGTATTTATTAAACTGAGTAAACTCTTTCTTTTTCAAGGATAACAGGAAATAGCAGAACTTTAGCTTTTATTTATTAAAAGTTTCAAGGATTTCCCTCTCAAAAGCTATTTCAAGCACACAGGGCCTCCAGGTGCCCAAGTAGGACCACCAGCACTAGCATCCATGCAGGACTCCTATCTACCCACCCAGGCTGGGATCCCAGCAGCCACTCCCTCATAGGACACCAGCCGCAGCCCAAGCACAGGAACTTCAGCTGCCACTCCCGTGTGGACCCCATCTACCAATGTGGGGCTTGGGGCACCGCGACCACTGCCACAGTCCCCTACACGTGGTAGCCTGCACCTGGGGACACCACACTGGGTCCAGAGACAGCCCAGCCACAATATTGCACGCCACAGAGCTGTATCTCTGAACAGGCCACTGAACGCCATGGCCCAGCCCCACCGTACTCTATATCCCATCACTGAAAATAGCTGCCTCCATCTTGGGTCACCTTCATTGCTATCTTTAGCTGGGGCAACTCCCAGCTGGGAACACCAGCTGGGGCTTAGAAGCAATATCAAAGTACCAAAAGTCCCCAACTTTTCCCTCTCCCCGGCAGCTGCTAATCCAGCACAGTGCTTGCAGCTAGGCGGCTTATCCATAGCTTACAAACCTGGGTGCTGAACTACCCAATATAAAACAGCTCTCTCTCTGAGACAGGTGTGCATCCCCCAGAGCATAGCCCACAGACCTCCGAGAGAAAGGTTCCTAATTGGGAAGTAGAAAGGGAAGAGGTAAGTGAGATACAGTTTAGACACTAAATTAGAGACTAGGAATTGTGAGGTCTACAGGCAATATTAGGAGATAAGACCAGGCACCCACATAACACAAGCGGGCCCCAAAGGAGATACTTGGGGTGCAGTCTCCCATCGGGGACATGCAAGTGCTGTACCCCATCTCCAGGAGCTACGTCCCCAAGACCAACCTTCCCACCCTAATAACCTTCACCATTCTGAGGGTGGAAATACCAGCAAGCAACAGACAACCCCACCTATTGGATGAGAAGGGAAGCTGGAAAGATACTGATCTCCAACAAAAACAATTCCTTCGAGATTCTTTTCTCTCTCTCTCTCTCTCTCTCTTCTCCCACCCTCACATCCCCAACATTTGTGAAACCAAGTACTTTTCATGAATTAGGCTACTGAGGACTGAGATGTCTGAATAGTATATTACAATGGTGTGGTATATTCTTTTATCTCCTATTTTTACATTTTTTATTTTTCTTAATACTTGTTTGTCTTTTGTATTCTACTGTCTTCCCACTTACTTATCTCCCCAATATCACTTTCTCTCTCTTCTCCTGCTACTAATCAACTTCTTTAGAGTCCTCTTTCACACTTTCTAAGATCTAATAACTCTATATCCTCACCATCTACCCCTTCAACATCTCATCCTACACCTCACCCCCAGTTCTTTGTCCACCATCAGAACCTGTAGACCCTTGGGATCTGTTCACATTGTTTCTCCCCCTTAAAGGAGAGGTGTTGGAAACCTGCAGAACAATATAAGAATATAGGGTAAACATAGTAACGCCTTAGATCTGCAGTGCTAGAAGGGAAGACACATGAAAAACATGAATAAACAAAGGAAAAATGCCCCAAACAAACCATGATATTACATTATTAGAATCCATGGCCAGTACAACATAAGAAATGACAGAGAAGGAGTTCAGGATGTGCATAATTAAAATGTTCTGTGAATTAAAGGATGATATAAGAGAGCAAATACAGGCAGCAAAAGATCATTTCAATAAAGAGCTACAAAAGCAAATACAGGAAACAAAAGATTACTTCAATAAGCAGATAGAGGTTCTGGGGAAAAAAAAAGAAATCCTTGAAATGAAAGAAACATTAAACCAATTAAAAGTTCAATAGAAAGCATCACCAATAGATTAGATCACTTGAAAGACAGAACCTCAGACAATGAAGACAAAATATATAATCTTGTAAAGAATGTCGACCACACAGTGAAGATGGTAAGAAACCATAAGCAGAACATTCAATGATTATGGGATAACATAAAAAGACCAAATTTATCCAAATTGGGATAGAGGAAGACATAGAGTTCCAAACCAAAGGAATGAACAATCTATTCAATAAAATATTATCAGGGGTTGGGGTTGTGGCTCAGCGGTAGAGCGCTCGCCTAGCACGTGCGCAGCCTGAGTTCGATCCTCAGCACCACGTACAAATAAAGGCATTGTGTACAACTAAAGCAAATAAATAAATATTTTTTAAAAAATATTATCAGAACATTTTTAAACATGAAGAATGAATTGGAAAATCAAATACAAGAGGCTTACAGGACTCCAAATGTACAAACTCACAACAGATCCTCACCAAGGCACATTTTAATGAAAATGCCTAGCAGACAGAATAAGGAGAGAATTTTAAAAGCCACAAGAGAAAAGAACCAGATTACATATAGGGGGAAACCAATTAGGATATCTGCAGATTTTTCAACACAGATCCTCAAAGCTAGAAATTACTAGAATAACATATACCAAGCTCTGAAAGAAAATGGATGCCAAACAAGAATCTTATAGCCAACAAAATTAAGCTTTAGATTTGATGATGAAATAAAAACTTTCCATAATAAACAAAAGTTAAAGGAATTTACAACTAGAAAGCCTGCACTTTAGAACATCATTGGCAAAATATTCCATGAGGAGGAAATGAAAAACAACAATGAAAATCTGCAAAGGGAGGTATTACACTAAAGGAAAAACTAATCAAAGGAGAAACCAAAACAAGTTAAATACCAAAAAAAAAAAAAAGTAAACAAAAATGGCTGGGAATATAAATCATGTCTCAATAATAACCCTGAATGTTAATGGCCTAGATTCACCAGTCAAAAGACATAGACTGGCAATTGTATTTTTAAAAAAAGACCCAACAATATGCTGCCTTCAAGAGACTCATCTCATAGGAAAAGACACCCACAGATGGAAGGTGAAACGTTGGAAAAAAACATACCATTCACATGGACTGCGGAAACAAGTAGGGATTTCCATCCTCATATCAAATAAAGTAGACTTCAAGCCAAAGTTAATCAAAAGGGATAAAGAAGGACATTTCATACTGTTTAAGGGAAACTTACACCGGAAACAAGTAGGGGTTTCCATCCTCATATCAAATAAAGTAGACTTCAGGCCAAAGTTAATCAAAGGGGATAAAGAAGGACGTTTCATACTGTTTAAGGGAAACTTACACCAACAAGACATAACCATTATAAATACACATGCCCCAAACAATGGAGCATCTACATTGATCAAAAAACTCTTCTCAAGATCAAGAGTCAAATAGATCACAACACAATAATTGTGGGCGACTTTAACACACCTCTGTCACCACTGGATAGATCTTCCAAACAAAAGCTAAACAAAGAAGCAATAGAACTCAATAGTACAATCAATAACTTATACTTAACAGACATATATAGAATATGTCATCCATCAATGAATGAATACGCTTTCTTCTCAGCGGCATATGGATCCTTCTCTCAAATAGACCATATATTATGCCACAAAGCAACTCTTAGCAAATACCAAAAAGTAGAGATACTACCATGCATTCTATCAGATCATAATGGATTGGAATTAGAAATCAATGATAAAATAAAAAATAGAAGTTACTCCAACACCTGGAGACTAGATAATATGCTACTGAATGAATAATGGGTTACAAAAGACATTAAATAGGACATCAAAAAATTCTTAGTGGTACATGAGCACACTGATACAATATATCAAAATCTTCTGGACACCATGAAGGCAGTACTTAGAGGAAAGTTCATTGCATGGAGTTCATTTCTTAAAAGAAGAAAAAGTCAACAAATAAGTGACCTAACATTACATCTCAAAGCCCTAGGAAAAAAATAAAAAGAACAGTCCAACACCAAAAGCAGCAGAAAACAGGAAATAATTAAAATCAGATCTGAAATCAATGAAATTGAAACAAAAGAAACAATTGAAAAAGTGACAAAACTAAAAGTTGGTTCATTGAAAAAATAAATAAAATTGATAAATCCTTACCATGCTAATGAAGAGAAGGCGAGAGAAAACTCAAATTACTAACATCCATTATGAAAAAGGAAATATCATGACAGACACTACAGAAATACAGAAGATAATTAGAAATTATTTTGAAAACTTGCACCCCAATAAAATACAAAATATCAAAAGCATTGACAAATTTCTAGAGTCATATGATTTGCCCAAACTGAATCAGGATGATATACACAAGTTAAACAGATCAATTACAAGCAATGAAATAGAAGACACCATCAGAAGCCTACCAACCAAGAAAAGCCAGGACCAGATGGATACACAACTGAGTTCTACAAGGCCTTCAAGGAAGAACTAATGCCAATACTCCTGAAGGAGCCCCAATTAGGGAGATGGCTATTGCGGTCAGCTGGAAGCCATAAGTTCCACCTGATAATAAGTATGTATGTGACGCACCTGTAAATGCACGTGAGGCACCCGCAAAGCTAAAGGTATATAACCGGGTGAAAGCGGTCAGAGTCAGGAGAACGAAGAATGAATTCATTCAGTCAGTCGTGCAGTCGCTCGGTCGGTCAGAAGAAGAGTTCAGGTCGGAGAAGAAGAAAAGAATCAGAGCGGCCAGAACGTAGGCAGAGAGGTTACAGAAGAGAAACCAGATAGAAGAAGTAATTGCTGGTCAGAGTCAGGCCGAGGCTCCCGAGGAAGAAAGAAGAAAGAAGAAAAAAGAAAGAAGCTCTAAAAGCTAAGCTCTCTCTCTCTCTAAAGAAGAAATCTCTCTCTTTCAAGCTCTCTCTCTTTCTCTCTAAGCTCTAAGAAGAAAAGCTCTATCTTTCTCTCTAAGCTCTAAGAAGAAGAAGAAGAAAAAGCTATCTCTAATCTTTCTCTCTAAGCTCTTTCTAAGAAGAAGAAAAATCTTTCTTTCTCTCTCTAAGCTCTCTCTAAGAAAGTAGAAGTAAAAGCATTAGTATCTTTACTCTGCCTCCGAGTTTTCCTCCTGGTTTCGGTACCAGGTAGCTTACATACTCCTCAAATTATTTCATAAAATAGAAAAAGAGGGAACACTACCAAACTCATTCTATGAGGCCAATATCATCTTTTTTTTAAATTTTATTTTTATAATTTTTAATATGTACAACTCATAGTGCATATATTTAGTATCTTTTTACATACAACTGTTTGTATACAAAGTATATTCATACAATTCAGGTCTTCAATCATGCATTAAGGAAAATGATATCCATCTCATTCAAACACCTTTTTTTTTTTCTCCCCCTCCCTCCCCTCTTGCTCCCTCCCTTCCCCTCCCTTCCCTTGACCATTCTAGTGTTCCTCTAATCCTCCTATGTACCCCCCATCCAACTATACTTTGAAATAGCCTCCTTATATAAGAGAGAACATTTGGTACTTGGATTTTTGAGACTGACTAACTTCACTTAGCATTATGTCTTCCAACTTCATCCATTTACCTGCAAATGCCATTAATTTGTTTTCTTTTATTGCTGAGTAAAATTCCATTGTGCGTATATACCACATTTTCTTAATCCACTCATTTACTGAGGGACATCTAGGTTGGTTCCACAACCTAGCTATTGTGAATTGTGCAGCTACAAACATTGAGATAGCTGTGTCACTGTAATATGCTGTTTTTAGGTCCTTTGGGAATAGACCCAGGAGTGGGATGGCTGGGTCATAGGATGGTTCCATTCCCAGTTTTCCAAGAAATCTCCATACTGCTTTCCATAACGGTTGCACCATTTTGCAGTCCCACCAGCAATGTATGAGTGTGCCTTTTTCCCCACATCCTCTCCAACATTTATTGTTGCTTGTGTTCTTGATGGCTGCCATTCTGACTGGAGTGAAGTGAAATCTTAGAGTAGTTTTGATTTGCATTTCTCTAATTGCCAGCGATGTTGAACATTTTTTCATGTATTTGTTGATTAATCGTGTATCTTCTTCTGAGAGGTGTCTTCTCAATTCCTTAGCCCATTTATTGATTGGGTTATTTGTTTTTTTAGTGTAAAGTTTTTTGAGTTCTTTATATATTCTAGAGATTAGTGCTCTATCTGATGTGCATGTATTAAAAATTTGTTCCCAATTAGTTGGCTCTCTATTCACCTCACTGATTGTTTCTTTTGCTGAAAAGAAGCTTTTTAGTTTAAATCTATCCCATTCATTAATTCTTGGTAGTAATTCTTGCGCTACAGGATTCTTATTAAGGAACTTGGGGCCTAATCCAACATGTTGGAAATTGGAGCTTACTTTTTCTTCTATTAGGTGTATTGTCTCTGGTCTAATTCCTAGGTCCTTGATCCACTTTGAATTGAGTTTTGTGCATGGTGAGAGATAAAGGTTTAATTTCATTTTGTTGCATATGGATTTCCAGTTTTCCCAGCACCATTTGTTGAAGAGGCTATCCTTTCTCCACTGTACATTTTTGGCACCTTTGTCTAATATAAGATAGCTGTAGTTATATGTATTAGTCTCTGTATCCTCAATTCTGTACCATTGGTCCACCAGTCTATTTTGGTGCCAATACCATGCTGTTTTTGTTACTATTGTTCTATAGTATAATTTAAAGTCTGGTATGGTGATGCCCCTGCTTCACTTTTCTTGCTCAGGAGGCCAATATCATCTTGATTCCAAAACCAGACAAAGACACATCAAAGAAAGAGAACTTCAAACTAATCTCTATGAACATAGATGCAAAAATTCTCAATAAAATCCTGGCAAATCAAATACAAAAACATATCAAAAAGATACTGCACCATGATCAAGTGGTGTTCATCCCAGGGATGCAAGGTCGGTTCAACATATAGAAATCAATAAATGTTTTGTTTTGTTGTTTTGTTTTGTTTTGTTTTGTTTTGTGGTGCTGGGGATTGAACCCAGAGCCTTGTGTATGTGAGGCAAGCACTCTACCAACTGAGCTATATCCCCAGCCCAGAAATCAATAAATGTAATCCACCACATCAACAGACTTAAAGATAAGAATCATATGATCATCTCAATAGATGTAGAAAAAGCATTTGATAAAATACAGCACCCCTTCATGTTCAAAACACTAGAATAACCAGCGATAACAAGAACATATCTCAACATAGTAAAAGTTATCTATGCTAAGCCCCAGGCCAACATTATTCTAAATGGAGAAAAATTGAAACCATTCCCTCTAAAAACTGGAACAAGACAGGGATATGCTTTTTCGCCACTGCTATTTAACATAGTTCTTGAAACTCTAGCCAGAGCAATTAGACAGATGAAAGAAATTAAAGGGATATGGATAGGAAAAGAAGAACTCAAATTATCACTATTTGCCAACAATATGATTCTATACCTAGAAGATCCAAAAAATTCCACCAGAAAACTTCTAGAACTAATAAATGAATTTGGCAAAGTAGCAGGATATAAAATCAACACCCATAAATTATAAGGCATTTCTGTACATCAGTGACAGATCCTCTGAAAGAGAAACTAGGAAAACTACCCCATTTACAATAGCCTCAAAAAAATAAAATACTTGGGAATAAACTTAATGAAAGAGGTGAAAGACCTCTACAATGAAAATTATAGAACACTAAAGAAAAATTAAAGAAGACCTTAGAAGATGGAAAGATCTACCTTGTTCTTTTGATAGGCAGAATTAATATTGTCAAAATGACCATACTACCAAAAGCACTATACAGATTTGATGCAATTCCAATCAAAATCCCAATGACATTCCTCATAGAAACAGAAAAAGCAGTCATGAAATTCATCTGGAAAAACAAGAGACCCAGAATAGCTAAAGGAATCCTTAGCAAGAAGAGTAAAGCAGATGGCATCACTATAACAGACCTTAAACTGTACTACATTGCAATAGTAACAAAATAGACTTATAGACTAATGGTATAGAATAGAGGACACAGAGACAAACCCACATAATTACAGTTATCTCATATTAGATAAATATACCAAAGACATATATTGGAGAAAAGATAGCCTCTTCAACAAATGGTGCTGGGAAAACTGGAAATCCATATGAAACAATATGAAATTAAATCCCTCTCTCTCACCATGCACAAAACTCAATTCAAAGTGGATCAAGGACCTAGAATTAAACCAGAGACCCTACGCCAATAGAAGAAAAAGTAAGCCTAAATCTTCATCATGTCAGATTAGGCACCAACTACCTTAATAAGAATTCTATAACACAAGAAATAAAATCAAGAATCAATAAACGGGATTGATTCAAACTAAAATCTTCTTCTCAACAAAAGAAACAATCAGTGAGGTTAATAGAGAGCCTACAGAATGGGAGCAAATTTTTACCACATGCACATCAGAGCACTAATCTCTAGGATATATAAAGAACTCAAAAATCTTAACACCAAAAAAAAAAAAAAATCAATAAATGGGCCAAGGAACTGAACAGACAATTCTCAGAATATGATATACAATCAATCAACAAATATATGAAAAATGTTCAACATCTCTAGCAATTAGAGAAATACAAACCAAAACTAAGTCTTCCTCTCACTCCAGTCAAAATGGCAGCTATTAAGAACACAAGCAACAATAAGTGTTGGCGAGGATGTGGGGGAAAAGGCTCACTCATACTTTGCTGGTAGGACTACAAATTGGTGGAAAACAATATGGAGATTCCTTGATAAACTTGGAATTTTTCGAGGAATTTTTCAGTTGACCCACTCCTCAGTTTGTACGACAGGAATACAGCTACATCAATGTTTATAGCAGCACAATTCACAATAGAAAGATTATGGAACCAACCTGGATGCCCTTCAGTAGATGAATGGATAAAGAAAATATGGTACATACACACCATGGAATATTACTCAGCATTAAAAGAGAGTATAATCATGGCACTTTCAGGTAAATATATGGAGTCGGAGAATATTATGCCAGTCCCAGAAAACCAAATGCCAAATGTTTTCTCTGATATGAGGATGCTGATCCATAATGGGGATGGTGCTCAGGGCAGCATGGGAGGAATGGAGGAACTTTAGATAGGGCAAAGGGGAGGGAGGGGAAAGGAAGGGGCAAGGAGGTAAGAAAGTCAGTGGGATGAGACAGACATCATTACCCTAAGTACATTTATGAAGACACGAATGGTGTGACTCTACTTTTTGTACAACCAGAGACATGAAAAATTGTGCTCCCTTATGTACTATAAATTGAAATGCATTCTACTGTCATATATAACAAATAAGAATAAATAAATAATTTTTTTAATTTTAAAAAAGCTATTTCAATACCTTCTTCCTTCCTCATTTTTATAGACCATATTTTAAAGTGAAGTTCAGTAAATAGAAGAATCAAAGTACAGTCCATATGCTGTTACTTGTCTTTTTAAAATTTCATATCAAAGAGTGCTTAGACAGTTTTGTTTTGTTTTTTGTTTTTTGTTTTTTTTTTTTTTTTTTTTTTTTTTTCAAAAGAAAAACTCTAGAATATGTCCCCATATTCCAGAATCTTAGTTTGGCCTGGATATTTTATTATCACAGTTTCCAAACATGATTTGATTTTATTTTCCTTTGGCTTATTCAACCTCATAAAGAAAAATCCTCTGAAATTTACAGAGGGATAGGTATATTTGCTCAACTGCAAAGCCTTGGTTCCTTTTCACATTCTTAAGGCTTCATAAAAGCATGAAGTAGGCAACATTTGCCTTCTGCGACTTTTGCTGTTTGGATACCATCTCTCCTGTCACACTGCCTCACCTCTGGTCCCTGCCTTCCTCCTTCCTTCCCCTCCTCTTATCAGTGTGAGTCTTTGGGAAATTCACCTATTAAACTACATTGTACGATAGAAAACTAATAGCCTCAAGGGTAAATTGAAGAAAATTCTCTACTATTAAATAGAGTAGATGGCATTAGAGGCAAGAATGGCACCTTCCAAGAATTCAGCATGGAGCCAATGAAAAGGCCCCCGAGGGCCGGCTGTGCTCCTGATGGAACAGGCCCTCTCAGGGCTGCTAAGCCTTTCACTTCACACTTGAGTCTCTGGTGACTCATCTGATTGTGGAAACTAGACCACCAGCTGCACCTCCGCTACAAGGGAGATTAGGAAAGGTTGGGGGGAGGGTGGGGAGGGGTTGTTTCTTATCTTAAGAAGACAGAATTTACAATATGGGAAGCAGAGACAGTTCTAAAAGGGCAGCCACAAATGACCAATTTTCACAACAGTGGCAAAGACTAGATGGATTCGTGAAAAGGTTGAATAACTTGCCTAAGGACACACTATCAAAAAAAGTGAAAACATGGAACCCCAAATCGTTTCCTAACCATGGCACTCTGCAGCTCCATGGGGTTGTTTGGCTGGGAAAAGAGGGCATGCAAAACAAACTGGCTGATTTAAAAAAAGCCCAGAAACAGTGCCATGCCTTTATATCTTTATGATATCTGTGAGGCATAGCCATGCAGATCAGTGGGGAATGGATGTTCATCACAATAACTAGAGTGGCGACAATTAAGCATTCTTATAGGGCAATGCAATCAATTTCAAGTTAATTTAGGACCAAAATCTAAAACAATAAAAGATTTTAGAAAATAATACAGGAAACTACTGCAGAAGATAATACAGCAAAAAAGAGTTCTTCATGATGTCTTAAAAGATTTATTAAGAGCCGAGGGGCACAATGGCACATGCCTGTGATCCCAGCTGCCCAGTGGCTTAGAAGGCTGAGACAAGAGGATTCCAGGTTCAAGCCAGCCACGGCAATTTAGCCAGGACCCAAGCAACATAGCAAGACCCTGTCTCAAAATAAAATATAAAAAGGGCTGGGGAGGTGGCTCAGTGGTTAAGTGCCCCTGAGTTCAATCCCCCATACCAGAAAATTTTAAAAAAAAAAGATTTATTAAGCAAGATAGAAAAAGATTAACATAGGGAAAGACTGATAAATGGAACTTATCAGGAACTTACTTTCATCCAAAGTTACCATAAAAAGACTTTGTATTTTGTTTCCCAACAAATAAATCCTTTCCATAATATGTAAGTAGTACATATCAGTTTTTTTTAAGGCACAGAATATAGACAAAAATGTGTACAGGGCTTGGTGCAGCCCATTAATCATAAGAAAAGTCCTTCAGCCTCATTCAAAGTCATAAAAGGCAAATTAAATGCTGGGGGAACACCTTTGTACTCCCACTTGGTGAACCAAAAATTAAATGTCTGGAAAATATAATGCATTAGAGAAAGGGAAGCTCCTACCCCACTGGCAGGAGTATGAATTGATACAACCACTTTGGAAACTGGCTGGCATTAAATAGTAATGCAAAAGATACACATACCTTATTTCACTCTAAGCTATCTCTCTCCTGTATTTTATATATATTAGAATATATGTATGCATATAAATATACATAGATATACATATGTATATATGTGTGTGTATATATATGTGTATATATATACATATATATATATATATATATATATATGATCAAGCATGCTCATTTCAGCATTCTTCCACAACAACCCAGGACTAGAAACAATCTAGTAGTAAAATGGGAAGAGAAATATGTTATGTCCATGCCATAAAATAGTATAGACCAACTAAAATAAGTGAACTAAAGCAACATTGAACAATAGGAACAAATCTCACAAATGCTGACATACAAGAAGACATCAAAAAGAGACAGAAAAGTATATACCATTTTATTCCCTTATATAAATCTCAAAACAAGGCAAAGTAAATCATGATGCTTAGGATGCATTCATAGTTGGGCATCTGTTTTTAGAAAGCAAGGAAATGACTGTCAACAATATTATGGTGTTTTCTATCTCTGGTGGGGAAGAAGGGTTTGAGTCAAGGACAGGCTGCAGAGACTTCTGGGATACTGGCAATATGCTATTTTTGACAAGATAGTGCTCTTTGGGTATCTGTCTCCATGATTGGTCATTATTATATATACACAACTTTTGTAATTTTCCGAATGATCTTTCACAAAAAAAAAAAAAAAAAATGTAAAATGCTGAAGACAGGGGCTGTGTCTATCAGAAGAGGACAATCCACCAGAGAAGGAAAACCCATGTTGTAGAGCAAAGTCTTAAGTGAGACATGGAGCCCTACCCAGGTGAGACTCTCCACAAACAATTCATGTGACGTGACTGCCTGGTATTCACAGTGCAATTATCAACACAGAGAGCTCTGGATCCAGCAAGGAAAGTGTGTTGCATTTCTTCTTCTCCTTTCAGTTATGAGCACATTTGATTTATTTCACTTGACAAACTCTTTACTGATGTTTATCTCTATGCAAGGTGTGAAAATATTATACCAAGCAGGATAAATATAGCTATGGTTCTCAAGGAGCTTCATAGTTTGGCAAAAAGACAGATAATTAACTAATTTCAATGTTTGTAAATGATATAACATATGTACTATATTTTGGATTGGGAATGTTTCCCAAAATCCCATGTAATTAAAAGCTTAATCCTCAGTGTGGAACTGTGGAAGTTGGCAAAACCTTTAAGAGGTGGGAGCCAATGGGTGATCTAGATCACTGTGGGTGTGCCCTAGGCCTTTCTTTTTCTCTCTTTTGCTTTCTAGTGATGAAGTGAACAGATGTATGATGTGCTGCCTCACCACAGGCCAAAAGCAACAGGGCCAAATGATCAAGGACAGGAACCACCAAAACTATGAACCAAAATAACCCTTTTCTCTTTATATCAGGTATTTTGTTATAGTGATGGAAAGCTGACTAGCACGACATGTAAAGTGTTTTCTCAGTGACTGGCCCAGAGTGGACCCTCATGGTAGTTCCCATTGTTACTACTATTTTGTAGAGTTAGCATTACAGGCTGATTGCAATATCACTAAGCAGCATTCTTACAGTAAGACTTGTGTTTTGGCTTTTGAGAGAAGGTACTATTGAGGCCAATGCAATTATTCAGCTCTCCTAGCAGTTGTGTTTTTTCATCTGAATTAACAACCAGCATTCCAATTTAAGACCTGTTTCCTGAGGGCTTGGTCGCTGTGAACTAGTGCCACACCTAAAACTGATCAGCTCCAAGAACCTAGGGATCAAGTGCCTGAAGCTGCAGGACCAAAGACGATGTAACTTCAATATGGTCTGCACCTCTTAGCAGAGGCTGACTGCAGAAGGTTGCTGCTTCTTGGGCTCCTTTCAGATTTCTACAGCCCTTCCTTGAAGACCTAGTTCAAGGTTGGCCATCTCCCACTGCCTTCCCCATCCTCCCTCTCAGACAGCTTCACTACCTCTCTCCTCTCAGCGAATTACAAATAACACCTCTCTGCCATACTGGACTATGAGCTATTCTTTACTTTGTCTCTGGTTATTCTCTACAATGTATAGCATTTGGGGATGTTTGTTTGTTTTAATTCACAAGTGGATAAATGGATTCCTCAGAATGGTTTGACTTTAAAGCTCTTACACACTGGGTACAGATGTTACTCCCTGTCAAGTAGTATAATTGAAGCTATCCCCTTGAGGATTGTTATGGTTTGGATGTGAGATGTCCCCCAAAAGCTCATATGTGAGACAATGCAAGAAGGTTCAGAAAAGAAATGATTGGGTTATGAGAGCCTTAACCCGATCAGTGAATTAATCACCTGATGGGATTAATTGAGTGGTAACTGAAGGCAGGTGGGGTGTGACTGGAGGAGATGGGGCATTGAGGACGTGGCTTTGGGGTATATATTTGTATCTGGTGAGTGGAGTCTCTCTCTGCTTCCTGATCATCATGTGAGCCTCTTCCCTCCACTACACTCTTCCACCATGATGTTCTGCCTCACCTTGAGCCTCAAGGAATGCATCCTGCTGTCTATGGGTTGAGATCTCTGAAACTGTGAGCCCTCAAATAAACTTTCCTTCTCTACAATTGTGTTTGTCAGGTCCTTCAGTCACAGCAGTGAAAAAGCTGACTAAAACAAGGATAGACCCAGTAGTTTTCTGAATTGAGTTTTGTACCCAAGTTGATCCACAGTCCGCTTCCAATTAATTCCAGGCCTTAAGATTCCTGGAAGCCCAACAGGTAGAGCTGAAGTCTGAGTGGCTGATACACAGTTTCACATTCAGAAAACACTCTTAGTGCTGATGAGTCAAAGCCTAACAATTTTCAACTAACAAGCACTGAAGAGCCAATTTCCCAATTCACCCCAGTAGCTAATGCTCTTGTTGACCTGTTCCTTCCGTTTAAGCTAGGTACAGTGCTGAGCTGTGCAAAGCTGATAAGAGAGAGGTCTTGAGTGATGTTAGTCTCCTTGAGCTAGGGAAGAAGGAACATCTACACATCCTTTTCCAAATGATCAGTCAAACAGGTCAGAGAAACTAGAAAGTGATTTGGAAGAATCTAAAATTATCTGACAAAAGACTAAAGGCATGTGCTTAGAGCCACAATGAAAGATTGTCCCTTTGTAGCTGTGTTTTGACCAGCAGAAAGTCATTGAACATATCTCTTTACCCAAGGTTTACCAAAAATTTTCTGTAAAGGTTCAGGCAGCAAACATGTCAGGGTTCACAACCCATGCGGTTTGTACTGCAACTATCCAACTCTGAGAATATAGCACAAAAGCAGTCAAACACTGTAAATAGAACAATGAGCGTGACTTTGTTCCAATAAAACTTTATTTACACAAATAGATGACAAGCTAGGAGTGGGCCATAGTATGCCAGTTCCTGCAGTTTATTGAATAGGATACAGTTGTACTTAGGAAGTTACTTTATAGACCCAAAAGAAGTAACAATTTAAAAGCAAAATATACCT
Organism: Tamias sibiricus; assembly: GCA_025594165.1. Lineage (NCBI taxonomy): Eukaryota > Metazoa > Chordata > Mammalia > Rodentia > Sciuridae > Tamias > Tamias sibiricus. Next base: position 14,775,330 of record CM046670.1, on the reverse strand, counting down.
GCACCAACAACCAATCAGAAATCAAATGTGGAATTCTCTGTTGCTTTAGTGACACGTGCAAGATTCCCTCAGTTTAGAGCAGGGTTTCTTGCCTTTATTAACATGTGGTATGTGGGGTGTGTATTTGTCACAGAGGCTATTTAGCAGCAGATGCCTGTGGCACAGCTCCCCTCTACCTAGTTATGACAACATGAAAATATCTCCAGGCAATGCTAAATATCCCCTATGGAGCAAAATCACCCCCTGTTGAGATCCACTGATTAAGAAACATGGATAATTGCTACCTAATTCAAATGGACAATACAATACACAACACTGTGCTCATCTATCATATGCTTTTTGTCAGCAGAAAATTTCATGTCCTCCAAGAACCACTTCAAGTAGTTTCTTTTCCATAATACTTTCTCCATTCCCCTGAACAAGTACTGCAGGAAGCTGGAATCTCTACAGAACCTGTCTGAAAAATGACCTTAGCCCAGTAGGTACCTCTATAATGGGAAAGGGTCCAAAAGGCAGGGCAAGGTCTGTTAACAATGCCTCATATGAGAAAACTAGGAAAGAAAATAGACAAATGGACACAGATTGCATCAGCATGGGGTACTTAAACGTGCCCTGGGCTGGCAGCCAGCATGGGGAGGTGGAGGGACGAGGAGTCACAGCTCACACTGCCCTGATTGCCTAAGTTGCTTGAGTGTGCCGCAGACAGGGGCAGGCTGCCTGCGCAGAGCTTCCACAAGTCGACTGGCGCCAGAACACACATCCCCCCTCCCACATGTCACACATTCTGCACTTATTGTAACCAATGAGCACTAGAGGTTGCACCCATACCACCTCATGGCCCCCAACCCCAACCCAGGCTCTAGGATTTGGATGCCGATCCTGCTCATGGCCTCTGTGGGCTGCATGTCCCACTGCTGAGCCCTTGCCTTATTTCCTTTGTCTTGTGTAAGTTTGTCCCTATCTTAACTCCAAGTCAAGCTGTCTGTGTTCCTGAACGACTGGACTCTGAACTAACCCAAATCCTTCCCAGTGCAGGTCAGGTCTCTGCTCCCTACATTTGGACTTTCTCCTATTGCCCACCTGCTGCAACTGCTGCCAGTCTCCCACAGCTCTGCTCCTTCCTGTTCACCACCTGGACCTCCCCATCTTACCTACCTGCCCCTGTGGGTCAGTGAGTGCCTGGGATCATTTTTCTGCTGACAACTCTGACTTTTTTCTAAAATGCCTTAGGTAAACTTAGCCCTGCTGGCACTTGGGAACACTGCCATTGTTGGGAAAGCATTCTTGGTTTGAGCTATCTGTATGCCCAGGATGAGCTAAAATTGATCTGTGGGATGAATGTTCCTGGAGGGGAATCAGGAAGAAGAGTCTGTATTGGGTTTTCCATCAGATTAGGAACACCTGGTCCCAAGCTATAAAGGGGAGCCATAGTGCTGGGAGGATCATGGTGGGGGACCTTTCTCAGCATCCCTCCTCTGCATCCTTGGTGCCAGAAGTATCCGTGGCAGAAACTCCTAGAAAGACAACGGTACTGTATCCCCCTTGCTCAGCATTTCTTCACAGACCACAAACCACACGCCACATTCATCTCTTATCCCAGGAGTCCCCAGTCAGCAACTTCAATATCACCTGGGACCTAGTCAGAAATAAAAATTCTCAGGCCCCACCCAAGACCTCCTGAATCTTGCCGAGGGGCCCAGTAGCTGTATTTCAACAAGCTCACCAGCAGATTCTGATGCAAGCTCAGGTTCGAGATGGCCCCTGTGGTCTGTATCATAGTCCTAAAGCTGAATGAAAAGTTTCTTCTAGACCAGTGGTTCCCAAGCCTAGCTGCACATTGTGATCACCTAGGATCTAACTAAGAGAGGGGGATAGATAGAAGGGAAAGACAGAGAAGGGAGGAAGAGAGAGGGAGGAGGAAAGGAAGGGATGGAAAGGAGGAAAGTAGAAGGAGTTGCACAAGATGATCTCCAACATTTCTTTGAATCTTAAAACTGATGAAACTAAACTTTCCCAGAAACAAATTTCTGCCCCAGATGCAGTAACTCACCAAAATTTAGTGGCATAAGTCAGCCACTTTATTATGGTGATACACTCTATGGGACACCAATGTGGGTGGGACACAGCTCCATAGTACCAGAACCTCTGTTAGGGAGACTCAAATGATGGGGGTGACTGGTAGGTCAAGAGATGTTGTTGGGGCCAGAGGGAGACTGCGGCCAATTGCATCCTCAGATGATCACATGACCTCTGACTTCCCACATGTTCTTCTACAAGGTGACCTTGCCACTCCTCAGCAGGAGGTGGGGTCTATATACCTCCCTTTGAAGGTAGGACACCTGGTGATTTGCACAGGCTAGGCCATGTGCAGCCAATGGGAAGCTGATGCTTTCTCAAGCCAGGTGGTCCAAGGCGTTGGGCCTTCAGCCTGTAATCTGAGAAGCTCACCAATGATTCCTGAGCCACCACATAAGAAGTCTGACCTGCTGAAGGTGATTGCTGTGAGGGAAGCCCCTACCACTTGCAGAGAGACCTCTGTGGGTTATCCAGCTGACAGCCCTAGTTGAGGTTCCAGCTGACAACCAGCAGAAACCTGCTGAAAGTGAGTCAGATGACTCCTTCCCCAAGCCGTTCAGTCACTACTTGCAGATTTCAAGTCCTCCTGGTCAATAGGGAGTATAGGCAGATTATCTCCAGGAGGTCCAAATTCCTGACCCACAGAATCAAGAGCATAAGAAGATGCTTATTTATACCACTGAGTTTTGGAGTGATTTGGTTGGGTCTTAGTAAGTAGGGTAGAGTTGTAATTGTAAAATCTAACAGAATGATATGTGCACACAGTGAAATACGGCTCAGATACAAAAGGGAATGAAGTACTGATATAGGCTCCCACACAGATGAACCTTGAGAACATTATGCTGAATAAAAGAAACCAGACACAAAAGGTCACCTATTGTACAGTTCCATTGATGTGAAACGTCCAGAACAGACAGATACAGAGACAGAAAACAGATTAGCCGTTGCCAGAGGTGAGGAGGAGGGAGAGATGGAGGTGGTTGTTTAATGCACAAGATTTTATATTCCAGTGATGGAAATGTTTGAGGATTCCATGTTACAGGTGCTGGTAGCACAACATTGTCAAACTATCCAGTGTGTTTGATGGCACTGAATTATTTAATTTAAAATGGTTAGTTATGTGACATAGATTTCACCTTAATTAAAACAAAATGATCAATGAGGCAAGTAAGTAAATATTGAAAGACACTTCTCCATGGGTCTTGTGTTTCCCCATCTCCTAACATTAGCTGCGAGGGTCTGGTCTTGTAACAGAGCACAGGCTAGGCCATGTGCAGGAGGGGCATTTGTTTGAACACCAAGCTGTTCTATATGATTTGATACCAAAGTGCATGCACAGCCTGGTTTAATAGTACACAGCCACTCTCTCCTTTCATTTTCTCTGACCCCACCCTCTATCCTGGTGTGAGCTGCTGCAAGAGGAATCTGACTGATTAGAGATGGGACTGAGGTCTCCCAGTCTCCAAGGGGTCTAAAGGCCATCCACACCTGTCTAAGTATATGGGGGAATTTCAGGAAGAGGGACTCAACTTTTTGTGTCTCTGTTAGATAGAGGCACTCAAATCACAATACTAATCAAAATATGAGATTTTTTTTTTTATGTCATTGGTCTCAGCTGAGGAGGGGCTTCACAGTACAGACAAAAAAGGAATATGGCAGTTTGGGTGTCCTCAATGTACTGTAGGAGCTGGTCCTACATCTGGAAGGATAGTAGGGATGTGATGTGTCAAGTGCCTCTTGTTTAACATCCTGTGCATGTCAAAGGGAATCTACCCATGGGGAAGGGTCACTTGCAGAAAAGTTCTACTGGACATGTATATTGCTTCCCAAACTGCCTTGCTGACTCAAGATCAGGTTTCCCCTTTTGCAAGGCATCCCCAAGCTTTCTAGAAACCATCTGTGCAGTCAGGAAAGCATTTATTGTAAGGAGACTTAAGGGGGAAGCTACCTGACCTTCTATGACACACCCTGGTGGCACACCTTAGTGGCACATGGTACTTGCTCATGCTGTTGCTTTAGTCTGGAACTCCAGAAGTCATGGTGGAGGTCAATGCTGAAGTTTGGCCTCCTCTTGCTACTTGGAGGCCTCTTGGTGGATGCTTTATGACTGTGTATGACAAATTGAACAGATTTGGTAACTTTGGTTGGTTAGATTAATTAGAGGCTGATGCAGTGATGTGCTCATGGAGACACTATCCACAGCCAAGATGGTATGGTAGTGAGGGGTGGATGTTGTTGGGAGATAATTCTCAATTGGTCTTATATGGTTCTGCACACCTGGCCAAATTTACAGGAAGTCTGTATATCAAATAGTCCTAGAAGTGAGAGGTAGTGTCTCCTCTGGAGTCAAGAGCAGGCCTTCTTACCAAACACTTACCAACCACTGTTAAAGATTCACAGGTTAAAGGCTTCTCTCCTTTGACAACACCCATGTGCACAAGTCATCTTCTCTTGACCTGTGGAATCAACACGAAATGCTGATACTCTGGCTATTCTCAAAGTCATGAGCAATAAGCTGTTCTTAATTTCTGAACCAAGAAATTATGTTGTCTGTTCATATCCATGAAACTGGCAGACTAGCTACTTTGCTTGCAAGTAGGGGAAACTGCAAAAGATTCTTCACAGTTCTTGACAGGAAGTCTATGAAATTCTCCCTCCAGCTGTAAAACCCTGCATTTCCAGGATTACAGTTTTGATTAGCAAATGTGAAGACCAGAACTCCTATTCAAAGATGAGTCTGCAAGACTTATGACCTCTAGAGAACTCTTGGAAATTTGATGACTCGTGGAGGGGAGTTTTGTAGAACCAACACTCTTATTGTAAGTGCTTCCAACTCTGCTCCCAATTGACCAGTCCCTGTAGCCACGAAGAAGAAGCTGACTCTGGACTTAAGTCCATCCCAAAAGCCTACATCTGAGCATACAATAGCTAGCCTAGGGGGATGGGGACCACCAGAAGCATCAATACAAGATGTATGGGCTTATGTCTGCAACAGAGATTCTCATTTTATGTAAATGACTTTTCCTTCTTACAAGCTGACATAAAGGATAATCCGTGAACCTTTTCTCAAGGTAAATTAACCTTCTCAGAACACCAAGTTTTCATTGACCGCCCCTGGAAAAGGGAAGCTATTAAATTCTCTCTCATTACAGGAGTCACTGGGAAGTGAAAAGAACATGGCTTGTTTGAGTCAGTGATGAGAAACTTAGATTGCAACATGACTCATATAAAATAAACAAATTTATTTATTTAATTTTAGAGAAAGAGGATAGATGGGTATCATCAAATGTGATAGTTAATTTTAGGTGTCAACTTGGCTGGATTAAGAAATACCTACAGAACTGCTAAGGAATTGTTTTAAGGTGTGTTCATGAGCACATTTCCAGAGGAGATTGGCCTGTGAGTTGAAGGACTGCCTCAATAAAATGGAGATCAGGATAGAACAAGGGGACCAAAAAAAAAAAAAAAAAAAAAAGAGGAAGGGCAACAACGCCCTCCCCCTTTCCTGGAACAGGAACACTTTTCTCCTGTCCTTGAACTTCAGAACTCCAGGCACTACAATCTTCCAAACTTGGGACTCCAGGACTTACACCAAAGGCCTCCTGGGTTCTCAGGCCTTTGACTTTGGACTCAGTTACACCATTGGCTCTCCCCAAGTTCTGAGGCCTTTGGACTTGCACTGAGCCACTGGCACCTCAGGGTCCCCAGCTAACAGATGGTTTGTTATGGGACTTCTCGGCCTGCATAATCCCATGAGCCAATTTTTCTAATAACCCCCCATCTCTGTTGTTCTGTCCCCTCCCTTCCCCACGCCCTTCCTTCCTTATTTCCCTCCTTCTTTTCTTCCAGGTCTCTCTCTGAAAGACCCTGAAATCACAGATTTCACCCTCAGTGCATCTCCTCCCCAAATCCATTTCTTTAGATCTCTTTTAAAGGTCTTGGGTTAAACATCAGCTGCTTTCTTTACTGAAAGTTGAAGCTTCTCCGCTCCCCACCCAATTCCCATTGGGGACTGTTCCTGGGCGCTTCCTCTTCCTAGGGATTTAACAACTAGTAATCCTCTTTAGCATATACCTGGAAAGAGCAAGGAGTCTAGAGCTGTTGCAGGGCTCTGGTCATGGCTCCACGCCTTCCTAAGGATGTGACCTCGGGCAAGCTGCCTAGGTTCTGTGCACATCAGCCCCTCATCAGTAAAATGTGGGACAGAGTAACATCTGTTTCCTAGTTATTGCTGAGACTATTGAGTTAAAAAACATACACACACACACACACACACACACAAAAAAAAAAAAAACACATAAATCACCAAGAGTAGGTCCTGGTCCTGGTCAGAATTCAATAAATATCACTTTTATAACATCAAAAATTGGAACAAGTTTTCTGCAGAAAATATTCATTTCTTTTGATTTAATAATTCTACTTCCATCAATCAATGCTTTAAAAACAGAAAGAGATGAGTCTGAGAAAGCACCTCACTGAGTTTTTAATAATATAGAAAAATTTCTAATGCCAGACCCTGTGCTTAGCACTTTTCCTACACTATCTAATCCTCATAAAAATGTGCAGTGGATATAATTAGCCCCATTTTAACAAGAAGAAACTGAGATACAAAGAGTTTAAATTCAATATTATATCTATGTTTCTCTAACTTGAAGGCCATACTTTATACATACTACATACCACTAGAATATACCACAACATTTATAAAGTTATAATAATAAATCCTAATACCAAATACAAAACTTTATGCATATATGTGTATATGTTTGTGTGTGCATATACACATGGCAGAGATTGAAATAATTAGACAAATACCCACAGAGTGAAATAAAATGGTATATACCAAAATGCTTATAGACATTATTTTATAAGGATGGTAAATTTTATATTTTTCAAAATGTTCTTATTATATTTAATTTAATTCAGCAAATAAAAATTCAGCCTCCACTATGTGAACAGGTATTATTTTTTTAAATTAGAGAGAACAAAGCACTAAAAAATTATATTCTCTCTCATGCAGTTGGTAGCATTTGTTTTCAATGTTCATCTTATTGTATTGCCCATAAGTTATCATACTGCATAATCAGCTAACTTTAACAACAAATTAAATTTTGCCTCAATGTTGTAATAGCAAAGATGACTTCAAGCATAGTATCTGTGAAAAATCTCCCTGTGTTTCCAAATTCAATGTTAGGGAATGCATTTAATTCTCAGAGGGCAAAAAGTAACCTGAAAAAAATAAAGTTCTGATCCTCCCACAACCTGATAAGAAATGGAGATAGGAGAGCAAACAAATGTTGATTAATGAATGAAGAACAAAATACTGACTTTTAAGTCTGGGCAGCACAGAGGCATGAGCTGCAGAGGCCATATCTAAAGTCTCTGTGTCCCTCTGAGGGACACATCTTTCAGTTTGTGGTTATTCTCTAGACAAAGTCCTTCAGGTCTAATGGGAGGAAGTGCTATCTCATTATCAAAATCTCTTTTACTGCCCACCATCTGCATTCTTTATATATTGCTCCATGAAATTTTTTCTAACCAATAACCTGCCTTCTTGATCTGTTTTGTAAGTCATAATTGGAGGGAGTTGAGTGGCATACCAGATAAAGAGTAAGAAAAGTGGGGAAATGGTAAAGGGAAGGGGGCTAGAAGGCATCCTAAGAGGAAGTGCTCTGAAGCAGCTGTGGAAGAAATGACCTGCCCATATTTGAGCATGTCCAGAGGACACCTGCAAAGCCAAGACACATGTTCAGAGAGTTTAGAAGAGAACAATTGTCCATCAGATTTGGAAATCCTGCTGTGGCCAGTTATGGTGGGCATTTGCCTGGTTAATGATCAAAAGCCAGATTGGGCCTGTTATGGCTCCTAACCTATGTCCTCCTGTAGGCAAAGATACCCCAGAGAGTGCTGGCCAGAAGACCCAGGGCCCAACCTAGCTCCACCACCAGGCTCCAAGCCAGGCTCTGGCTCTAGCTGTGTGATGGGGTGCTATAGCTTGAATATGTTTTGTTCCCTCCAAAACTCATGTTGGATTTGATTGCCACTGAGGCAGTATTGAGAGATGGGCCCTTTAATTTAGGTCATCAAGAAGGAGCCATGCTGTTGTTGAGGGACTGGATTGCTCACGACAAAAGCAGATTATAAAGTGAGGCCACCCCTGGTGTTTTGTCTCTTCCACACAGTGCTGACTTGCCCTTCCCGGTTTCCATCACATTATGAAGCAACATGAGGCCCTCACCAGATGCTGTCACCTGATGGTGGACTTTCAAACTCCAGAATAAGACTCTTTCATAAATCACTGTCTCAGCTATTCTGTCATAGCAACTGAAGACAAAGACACAGGGCCTCAGTTTCTCCATCCGTAGAACGAGGACATCAGACTAAAAAGACTGCTTTCCAGATGCCTCCCAGCTCCAGAGATCTCTGATTCCACAAGCTCCACAGGACATGTGGGTACTTCAATGTCTTTCCCCTCAAATTACTGAAAAGGGGGCTGTGATTGTGGCTCAGCGGCTGGGCGCTTGCCTCGCACATGCGCGGCCCGAGTTCGATCCTCAGCACCACGTAAACATAAAATGCATTGCATTGTGTACAACTAACGTAAATAAATAAATATTTTTTTAAAAATTTACTGAAAAGGGCTCTAAGGTTTACTGCAATGTTTTCTAGTGATGTGGCTATGGTATGACTATGGCTTAGTATCTCTGAGCCACAAATGCCTCGTGTCAATACAGGAACACTAATATCAACACTTGTAGAGACTTGTGAGTAGGCTTTAAGTATCTGGCAAAACAGGTGCACATGGCCCCCCTAACTATGGCTGGGATATGATTCCCCAGAAGTCACGTGCTGAAACTTCAACTCCATCGCGAGGTCGTAAGATAGTGGAAACTCAATCCAACCATGGTGATTAGAGGTGGGGTTTTAGGGGGGTGATTAGGATTAAATAGGTCATCAGGGTGGAGCCCCTATGTTCGAACACTGGTGAGTTTATAAGAGCGAGAGACTCAGAGGAGACATACATGTGTGCCCTTTGTCTCTTGCCATGTCACACTGAGACTTGGTCCCCAGGCAGCAGTATTGGGACGTGTTGTGGACCTACAACAGGTGGGACCCAGTAGCAGGTCTTTAGGCCACTGGGGGGAGTACCCTCAAAGGGATTGTGGGACCCCACTAGTCCTTTCCTCTCCCTCTGCTTCCTGGCCCACGAGGTGAGCTTTGCTTCAACAGATGCTCCTGCCATGATGCGCTGCCTCACCACAGACCCAAACTCATGGGCCTGCCTGATCTTAGAGTTGGACCTCCAGAACCATGAACCAAAATAAATCCCTCCTTTCTTCATTAGGAGTCTCAGGTACTTTGTTGTGGTACTGTGCAGTTGACAACACAGATGTCATGCATCGCCTCGGCATTGCCAATAAGAAAAGCGTCACCAGGTGCAGCCCCTTGACTTTGGACCAACACTGTGGGCCAAAATATACCTTTTTCTTTATAACTTACCCAGTCTGTAGTGTTTTTATTCACAACAGAAAACAGATGAAGACACCTCTGTACTCAAGTATTTTAATAATGATTGTCTACCTCCACATCGAGGTTCCTTAGCACTGTGAGCACTTGGGACGGGAGAGTTCTCCTTTGTAAGGAAGGCGCTGTGCACTGTAGATTGTTCCACAGCATCCCTGGTCTGTACCTTCCAAATGTCAATAGGACACCTCCCCCAAACAGTTATGACAGCCAAAAATGTCTGTGAACATTTTCCCTGGAAAAAAAAAAACTGACCTCCTAACCACTTTGAGAACCACTGATTTCCACAGATACCACATATACCTAAGAAGGGAAGGGTACCTTGCTAAAGATCACCCCTCCAGTAAAATCTAGTGCAGCCCAGAACCTGTGTCTTCAGAACTCTGGTCCAGATGTAACTTCCACTACAGCATTCTAAGATTTCTAGCTCCCAAAGGGCAAGAGAGCCAGAGAAGGAAGAATGGGACATGCATCTATTTGCATCTAATGGTGCATCCATTATGTTTCAGAAACCATTATGAATGGCAATAAAATAGTTGTACCCATCAATTGGCCACTCAATTTCCCATCTTGAGGGCTGGAGTTGTGGCTCGGTGGTTGAGTACCTGCCTGGCATGTGTGAGGCACTGGGTTCAATTTTCAGTACCACATATAAATAAATAAATAAATAAAAGTCCATCAACAATTAAAGTATATGTATTCATATAAAATTTTTTTAATGTATATTAAATTGGTTATAGAAAGTTATCTTTCAAAACTTAAGAAAGAACAAGAAAAAAGTGCATGCATCTTGTAAAATTGGCCATACTTAGAAAGATAAAAATAATTTAGTCTTGTACCTAATAAGAACATAGATTTGTTTTTTGCTGTCATTATGGTCTGGCCCAACTGGTACGATTTCAGATGATTTATGCATCTGCACAGCATGCAAACACTCCCTAGATTCCCCAATGTTATTTCTGCATCAGATTAAATTCACTTGATAAGACTGGACTGAAATCCCACTTTTTCATTTGTTTCCGTTCAATGGCACCTTCACAGATAAATGCCTCTCACATTAATCTTCTTAAAGAAAAGTCAAGTGTAAACCAGCCCATACTAAGGACTCTTGAAAATGATTAACTCTTTAGAAGAAAATTCTAGAGGGCACAGCAGTTCATTCTACCCTGAGGTTATGCCTTTGATATCCTCTTTACATCTAGAGAGTTCAAGTTCCCAAGTCCTAAATGAAAGACATTTCTTTGCTAATTCCTGGTGCTAACAAGGGTCACCAAGTCACAGGAAGCAAGGTGATCATGAAAGATCAGGAATGAAAGACAGGATAACAGGAGTGAAGATGGTGTGAGACAGGTCCAACCAGAAGGATGGGGTCAGGGGTCAGAAAGGGCCTTTTCAGAAGAAGTTTCTGGGGGAGGAAGGGAAAAGAACAATAAAACAAGACCCACAGAAAAATACAGACCCAGCCGTGGATGCATGGGCAAGCAATGGAACCAAGTACATATCCGTAATATTTACTTGTCTGAACAGATTGTGAAATACCAGGGGCCTTACATGTTTGGGTATAGTTATTAGTAATGATAGAAACAATGCCACAAGCAATTACAGATGCTCCTCAATTTACATCCCCATAAAACCACCATAAATTTAAACTACTATAAGTTAAAAATGCATTTAACACACCTCAACTACCAGACACCCTGACTTAGCCCTGCCTACCTTAAATGTGCTCAGAATACTTACACTAGCCTACAGTTGGGCAGAACCACCTCAACACAAACCCTATTTTATGATAAGTGTTGAAAGTCTCTTGCAATTTATTGAATTCTGTACTGAGAGCAAAACACGGATCGTACAGGTATATCTTCCCTCCACGGTAAGGTTGAGAAATCATAACTCAAATCATCACGAGTCAGGGACCATCTGTACAGGGAGAAATGTCATCCTTTCTGATAATCAGATTTGAATGGTGTGGACCTAGAGCTGGAGTAAATAACACAGTGCAGTTCAGGGATCACTGGAACACATCTTTGGGGTGCATAATAAAGGGACAAACTCAGAATTGTTTAACTGTCATAATCATTGACCTGTACTGATGTCCTAGAAGACCCTCATGAGATGCCCATCAAAAATAATTTGGAGGGTGATGGTCCATTGGCATCTCAGTGTGGTGGTTTTTAACTACTAGACCCAGGACAAGGCCCATCAAAAGACAATCACCCCCTACCTGTAATGAATTTCACTCCTTTCCTTGGCTGTATTTCCTGGGGGCCTCTTAGTGATGAAATTACCTGCACACACCCAAGCTATCACTGTTGAGGGGTTCTACGCTCTTTTTGGCCTTGGATTAATAGAAGTCCTTTTTACTGCACAGATCAGAAGGTTGATGGGCCCTGAAGACCCTGAACAGAATCCCAAACTGATATTGGTGGGGAGGAACATAGTCAAGGTGAGATAACACAAGAGCAATGAGAAATGCGAAGCCAGGGGAGGCTTTGGAGAGAGGCTGCATCTGCCTGAGAATCCAGGTCAAAATTGGACCTAAATATGGGCTGGGGTGGTGGCTCAGTTGCAGAGTACTTGCCTCATACATGTGAGGCACTGGGTTTGATACTCAGCCCCATATAAAAATAAATAAACAAAATAAAGATATTGTGTCCATGTGTAACTAAAAAAAAAAAAAATTTTTTTTTTTAAAAAATCGACCTAAGCAAAGAAATAAAGTACGAGGGAATGCATATTTTTTCTTGCCTATGTCAGTTTGAGCCTGTGTACCCACAGAGGTCCATGAGTTTTCAAATCTCATGGATTTTGATACAGCAAGAGAGGGGTTTAAACCAGTCCCCCATGGATATTCTGCATGTGTGAGCGTGTGGGGAATGGGAGGGGGGTGTAAATTTCATAATGTGCTCCAAAAACAAAAGTAAAGCCAGCCACTATGGTGGTGGCTGGAAAGTCCAGAAATTATCTATTGTGCATTGATGATATAACATATTCAATTAAATCCATATAGTTTGAACCCAATTTTATATTTAATCAGAGATATAATTCAGAAATCGCATTTAGTACTTTTTTTTTTTTTTTTTGAGAGCTCAGAGATAGGATAGACATTCTGGAAAATATGTTTTTCTGCCTTAAGTTTTATTTTGGTATAATTGACATGCAATAAGTTACACATAAAATACACAATTTGATAAGTTCCAACATATATATGTACCCCATGTAAAGATTGTCACTGTGATAAGCTAAATAATGGTCCCCAACAAAGGCCACATCCTCTTCCCCAGAACCTGCAGCTATGTTACCTCACCTGGTAAAGGGGGATATTGAGATGGGAAATTTATCATGAATTATCTGGGCAGACCCAATGTAATCACAAGGGTCTTATAAGAGGAAGAAGGGACTATGTTAACACAGCAGAGATTGGTGTGATGCAGCCACAAACTGAGGAAGGCTGGCAGCTTACAGAACCTAGAAGAGGCAAGGAACAGATTCTCCCATGGATCTTCCATGATGTTCTGTCTCACTTGAAGCAACCATGGACTGAAACCAATTGTGAACCAAAATAAACCTTTGCTCCTTTTAAGTTTATTGTCTCAGGTATTTCATCACACTAACAAAAAACTGACTCTCTATCATTCTCTGAGTCCCTCTCCCTTTTCTTCCTCCCTCTTCCTGTCTCTTTTTCTCTTGTTCTCTTTCTCTTTGTGTCTCTATCTTCCTCTCTCCCTACCTCTCTCTCTTCCCTCTCTTTCCTTGTCTTTCATTCCCATCCTTCGCCACCCCCGCCCCTCTTCTTCCAACCCCTTCCCCAAGTGGTGAGAACCTCAGGCCACATAAAGAGGCCAGGGATTCCAGCCAGCAGCCCAGAAAAAAATCTCAGCAGTCAGCTGCTAATGACCACTAGGTGAGTGAGTGGCCTGCCCATGGCACCAACCTGTACTTCAAACTCCCTCAGGAACTGGATGGAGGCAAGACAAGCCTTCCCTGGTAAGTCTCCTCAAATTGCAGATTCTTGGGTACAATATGTGCTGCTGTTGTTTGAGGCCACTAAGTTCTTGGGAGATTTGTTATGTAACTACAGATGGCCAAAATATCAGCCCCAATAAAGAATAGCATTATAGTTAATAAAAATAAATATTTGATGTCCCAAATAGCTTTTTCCTACAACAGATGTGTATATACACACACATATATATAAAATCTGGGAAGACCCAATGTAATCACAATATATAAAATATTTCTTTAAACATGCCCATCTGTATTTAAATTTTAAAATATAGACGTTACAACGAAAAGTGTGCTTTTCTAATTTTACAGAAACCTGCCTTAGACACTTGAGATATTCATGTGCAGCTTATAGTAAAAAAATGACAGAATTTCAGAATTGAAAATGCTAATAAAGTTTATGGGAGGCAGTCCTTATTGCACAGTGTAGAAACTGAAAGTCAGCACTCTGTTTATCTTACATAACCTGGAAAATAAATAAATATGTATTCTTGTTATAATAATAAATATGTATTCTTGTTCTGTCATCCTCTAAATGACTTCACCATTTAGGATGAATTATACTAAATTTGGTAAGAAAATATCATTCCCTTCCTTATATAAGAAAACACTTCTCGGGGGCTGGGGTTGTGGCTCAGTGGTAGAGTGCTCGCCTAGCAAGTGCGCGGCCCGGGTTCGATCCTTAGCACCACATAAAAATAAAGGCATTGTGTACAACTAAAATAAATAAATGTTTAAAAAAAATGAAAATCACTTCTCAGGTCAGCCACGCCAACTCCCGCCCAGCATGGTCAGGCCTAGGACAGACTAGCCAACACCGGCGGAGCCCTGGTGGGCCCAGGATAGACTCACCAACCTCCGCCTAGCGCAGGCAGGCCCAAGTCAGACCTGCTAAACTCCGACAAGTGCGGGCAGGCCGAGGTCAACCCTGCTGACACCTGTCAAGCACAGGCAGGCCTAGGTCAGACCCGCAGGTCTGCACCAACCTCAGGCAGACCCAGGACAGACCACGGACATCGCCAAGCACAGGCAGGCCCAGGACAGACCTGCTGACCTCCGCAGAGCATAGGAAGGCCCAGGTCAACTCCTCAGACACCCTCCGAGCGCAGGTGGGCCTAGGACAGATGAAATAAAAACCTTCCATAATAAAAAAGTTAAAAGAATTTACAACTAGAAAGCCAGCACTACAGAACATCCTCAACAAAATATTCCACAAAGAGGAAATGAAAAACAATGATGAAAATCAGCAGAGGGAGGTATTACACTAAAGGAAAAACTCATCAGAGGAGAAACCATGTCAAGTTAAATACCAAAAATAAACAAAAAATGGCTGGGAATACAAATCATGTCTCAATAATAACTCTGAATGTTAATGGCCTGAACTCACCAATCAAAAGACAAAGACTAGCACACTAGATAAAAAAAAAAAAATTAAAAAAAAAAGACCCAACAATATGCTGCCTCCAAGAGACTCATCTCATGGGAAAAGACATCCACAGACTGAAGGTGAAATGTTAGAAAAAAACATACCACTCACAGGGACTGCGGAAACAAGCAGGGGTTTCCATCCTCATATCAAATAAAGCAGACTTCAAGCCAAAGTTAATCAAAAAGAGGATAAAGAAGGACACTACACACTGCTCAAGGAAACCATACACCAACAAGACTTAACATTTATAAATATATATGCCCCAAACAATGGAGTGTTCACGTTCATCAAACAAACTCTTTACAAGTTCAAGAGTCAAATAGATCACAACACAATAATTTTGAGTGACTTTAACACACCTCTTTCACCACTGGATAGATCTTCCAAACAAAAGCTGAACAAAGAAACTATAGAACTCAAAAATACTATAAATAACTTAGACTTGACTGACTTATATAGAATATTTCATCCTTCAGTGAATGAATATACTTTCTTCTCAGCAGCACATGGATCCTTCTCTAAATTAGACCATATATTATGCCACAAAACAACTCTTAGCAAATATAAAAAAAAAATTGAGATAATACCCTGCATTCTATCAGACCATAATGGAATGAATTTAGAAATCAATGACAAAATAAGAAATAAAAGCTACTCCAACACCTGGAGACTAAATAATATGCTACTAACTGAACAGTGGGTTGAAGAAGACATCAAGGAAGAGATTTAAAAATTCTTAGAGATAGCCGGGCGCGGTGGCGCACGCCTGTAATCCCAGCACTTTGGGAGGCTGAGGCAGGAGGATCGCGAGTTCAAAGCCAGCCTCAGCAATGGCGAGGCACTTAGCAACTCAGTGAGACCCTGTCTCTAAATAAAATACGTAGTCGCCTGAAGCGATGGCCGCTTGGAGCAAAGAAGCCACGGGAAGAAGTTTAGAGACGAACTGGAAACAAACAGCCCTTTATTCTGATAACTTTTCTCTCTGGCTCTAACTACACCCCAACACGCCGTCCACGCTCCTCTAACCTCCAAAATAGCGCAGACCTCATCCCCAATCTTGCTCAAGTCCCTCGAGATCTCCGGCCAAGTCTCGCAAGATCCCGGGCCAACTCCCGTGAGACTATGGAAGGCGCCAATGCCCAAACATGTCCAAAGCCCGTAGTCAACCGCAATTTAAGCCATCTCCCCAAACAGGGCTCCTGCAAAAATACAAAAAAGGGCTGGGGATGTGACCCAGTGGTCGAGTGCCCCTGAGTTCCATCCCCGGTACCACAAAAAAAAAAAAAAAAAAAAAAAAAAAAAAAAATTCTTAGAGATGAATGAGAACACAGACACAACATATTGAAATCTCTGGGACACTATGAAGGCAGTTCTAAGAGGAAAGTTCATTGCATGGAGTTCATTCCTCAAAAGAAGAAAAAGTCAACAAATAAATGACTTAACATTACATCTCAAAGCCCTAGAAAAAGAAGAACAATCCAACACCAAAAGCAGTAGAAGACAGGAAATAATTAAAATCAGAACTGAAATCAATGAAATTGAAACAAAAGAAAAAATTGAAAAAACAAAAAGTTGTTTCTTTGAAAAAATAAATAAAATTGACAGACTCTTAGCCAGGCTAACAAAGAGAAGGAGAGAGAAAACTCCAATCACTAACATTCGTGATGAAAAAGGAACTATCACAACAGACACTTCAGAAATACAGAAAATAATTAGAAATCATTTTGAAAACTTGTACTCCAATAAAATACAAGATATAGAAGGCATCAACAAATTTCTAGAGTCGTATGATTTATCCAAATTGAATCAGGATGATATACACAATTTAAACAGACCCATTTCAAGCAATGAAATAGAAGATGCCATCAGAAGCCTACCAGCCAAGAAAAGCCCAGGACCAGATGGATCTGTGCTAAGCTCCGGGCCAACATCATTCTAAATGGAGAAAACTTAAAAGCATTCCCAAAACTGAAACAAGACAGGGATGCCCTCTTTCACCACTTCTATTTAACATACTTCTTGAATCACTGGCCAAAGCAATAAGACAGATGAAAGAAATTAAAGGGATACAGATAGGTAAAGTAGAACTCAAATTATAACTATTCACTGACAATATGATTCTATACCTAGAAGACCAAAAAATTCCACCACAAAACTTCTAGAACTCATAAATGAATTCAGCAAAGTAGCAGGATACAAAATCAACACCCATAAATCAAAGGCATTTCTATATTTCAGTGACAAATCCTCTGAAAGGGAAATGAGGAATACTACCCCATTTGCAATAACATCAAAAAAAAAAAAAAAAAAAAAGTACTTGGGAATCAACTTAACAAAAGACCTGAAAGACCTTTATAAAAAAAAAAAAAAAAACTACAGAATAAAAGAAATTAAAGTATACCTTAGAAGATGAAAAGATATACCTTGTTCCTGGATAGGCAGAATTAATATTGTCAAAATAACCATACTACCAAAAGCACTATACAGATTTAATGCAATCCCAATCAAAATCCCAATGACATTCCTCATAGAAACAGAAAAAAAGCAGTCATGAAATTCATCTGGAAAAATAAGAGACCCAGAATAGCTAAAGCAATCCTTAGTAAGAAAAGTGAAGCAGGTAGCATCACTATACCAGACCTTAAACTATACTACAGAGCAATAGTAACAAAAACAGCATGGTATTGGCACCAAAATAGACTGGTAGACCAACGGTACAGAATAGAAGACACAGAGACTAACATATATAATTACAGTTATCTTATATTTAGACAAAGTCACCAAAAATGTACATTGGAGAAAAGATAGGCTCTTCAACAAATGGTGCTTAGAAAACTGAAAATCCATATGCAACAAAATGAAATTAAACCCCTATCTCATCTCTCACCATGCACAAAACTCAATTCAAAGTGGATCAAGGACCTAGGAATTAGACCAGACACACTATGCCTGTTAGAAGAAAAAGTAAGTCCTAGTCTCCAACATGTTGGATTAGGCCCCAACTTCCTTAATAAGACTCCTATAGTGCAAGAATTAATATCAAGAATCAATAAATGGGATAGATTCAAACTAAAAATCTTCTCAGCAAAAGAAACAATCAGTGAGATGAAAAGAGAGCCTACTAATTGGGAACAAATTTTCACCACATGCACATCAGATAGAGCACTAATCTCTAGAATTTATAAAGAACTCAAAAATCTTAACACCAAAATAACAAATAACCCAATCAATAAATGGGCCAAGGAACTGAACAGACACTTCTCAGAAGAAGATATACAATCAATCAACAAATACATGAAAAATTGTTCAACTTCTTTGGCAATTAGAGAAATGCAAATCAAAACTACTCTAAGATTTCATTTCACTCCAGTCAGAATGGCAGCTATCAAGAACACAAACAACAATAAATGTTGGAGAGGATGTGGGGGAAAAGGCACACTCATACATTGCTGGTGGGACTGCAAAATGGTGCAGCCAATCTGGAAAGTAGTATGGAGATTCCTTGGAAAACTGGCAATGGAACCACCTTATGACCCAGCTATCTCACTCCTTGGTCTATACCCAAAGGATTTAAAGACAGCATACTACAGCATACTACAATTAAAAACAACATACTACATATTACACACAGCCACCTCAATGTATAGCAGCACAATTCACAATAGCTAAATTATGCAACCAACCTACATGCCCTTCAGTAGATGAATGGATAAAGAAAATGTGGTGTATACATATACACAATGGAGTATTACTCAGCAATCAAAGAGAATAAAATAATGACCATTGCAGGTAAATGGATGAAGTTGGAGAATATAATGCTAAGTGAAATTATTCAATCTCAAAAATTCAAATACCAAATGTTTTCTCTGATATAAGGAGGCCTGATTCACAGTGGGGTTGGGATGGGCAGCATAGGAGGATTAGAGGGACACTAGAAAGACCAATGGGGAGGGAGAGGAAGGGAAGGGGCAAAAGGGTAAAAAAAAAAAAAAAAAAAAAAAAGACGGTAGAATGAGATGGATATCATTACCCTAAGTGCATGTATAAAGACACGAATGGTGTGAATATACTTTGTATACAACCAAAGATACGTAAAAATGTGCTCTTTAAGTGTAATATGAATTGTAATGCATTATGCTATCATATATAAGAACTTAGAATTTAAAAAGTCAAATAAATAAATAAAAATAAACCAGAAAAAAAAAAAGAAAACTATTTTGCTTAGAAAGCTAACTATATCTCCAGAGTGATTAAAATTCCAACTTGCTTGGTGCCTGCTAAGATCCTAAGTTCCTCCCCGAACCAAAGGAAATTGGTTAAGGCTACAGGTTCTGGGCAGTCACTAGGTCTGGGCTCCAAACCAGCTCTGCCACCTACATTCTGTGTGACTTGAATTGTATATAATTCACTTGATCCTTTCTCAACATCCTCATCTGTAAAATGAGGACAGTAATGTAGTATGAGGTAATCCTCATAAGACAATTATGAGAAATAAATGAAATACTGTACATAAAAACACTTGGAACACAGGTGATATTTTTTAAAATGGCAGCAAGTTTTCCAACTATGCCTTCCATTCCAACAGGTCCTCTGCATCTTTCTTACTGTGAAGCCAAGGTCATCCACCTTTTTCAACTCCTTAGAAGCTTTTCAAAAAGTCTGGTAATGCTCTTCATGAGTCATCAAAAAGGACTTTTTCCTCATGTAGATTAGAAGGCACTAAAGTGGTTTAAGCAGACAAAAGACATACTCAGAAGCTGACTGTAATGGTGGTAACTTTGAATGCAGAGTGAGGCAGAGACTAGCCGGTTGACTGGAAGAGATGAAGTCTGTTGGAAGGCTGCCCATATTTATGACAAAGAATGTCAGTGGCCCCAACTATAGTAATGAGAGTGGGACATCAATAATAATAATAAAGGTAGCATTTGTTGGCAGTCTACATGTAAAGAATGACTGCAGGAAGAGGACTCAGCTAAGCAGACAGCATAGCAAAAGAAAACAGTATTGTCACAGAAGTAAAGAAGAAAGTACTTAAGAAGGAAGTGAACAACAATATAGAATTCTTTGGGATCAATAAAGAGAGGCCTAAAATAGTAACTGCATACACTGATGACCACTGAAAAGCCATCTCACCATACATAGATGTGTATGTGTGTGTGTGTGTGTGCGCGCGCGCGCGCGTGCCTTTCAACTCAAAGAGTCTTAGTTTCAGGTTGTAAAAGACCTGACTCCAGCCAGACTCGCAGGGCGCAGCCCCCACTCAGCTTCCACTGGAGGATGGATTCAGCCCTTCGAGGCTGTCTTCTCAGGATGCTGAGTCTAGTCCAGTCTATTCTCTTACCTGTGACCCCAAGCAAGCCACTCCAGCTTTTCTATTTCCACAACCTCGTCTATAAAATGAGGGATTGACTGGACAATCTTCATCCAAATATCAGATTGTGGATCCTAAATTGAAAGCAGGAAAGTTAGGGAGTCTGAAGTAAACTGGGAAAATGTCATGGATGGGAATGGAGCATTTCTCAGGCTCTCTGAAGGACAATAAGAACCAGGTTGGGGATCTGTAGGAGTTGCTTCACCTCCTGGGAGGTTTTCTGGATGTTGACTATTGGAGGCATCTCAAGAGTGAACCTCAGTAGGTCTGGAGCCTGGGCGTCTGGTCCCTCCATGAACATTAAGTACTTGTACATGTTAGCACTAAACCATGGCCTCCCACATTCAAAGGAAGAAGACGCCAGAATGTCTGCACATGAGATGTTAAAGAGTTCCACACACCTCTGCCATCTTTGCTCAACATGACTAGAAAGCCAAACCATTTGGGGACACTTTGCTGTATCATTCTGTGCATGTATAACAACTTCTGTTAGCCACTAAATACCAGCAGAAGGCTGAGAATCACTAGGTGCTATTAAAGAAATGTTTGATCTGGATTCCAAATCTGCTGCTATTTTGCATTCCTTTATATCAACACAGCAATGCCTGATGAGTGAAGTACATACTAGAGATCTTGAATGGACCACTGAAATTATTAAACATCACCTTTTTAATAAGAATGGCAATGAGCCCTACTTCTGTGGGTTAGTCACACGCCCCACCCTCTTGATCTCACCGCTCAGTGTGCAAGACTCCCTGAGTTGAAAGGCTGTCCCCTAATGGGGAAGCACTCTAGCCACCCATTAGTAGTGGTTAGAGCTATAGCTGTAGTCAGCACAACTGTGCTGAAAATAGCAAGGTTCATTGAATCAATAAGACATTTATTTCTGCATCTCCTACCCACATTCCAAATCCATTAAAAATAATTTAAAACATGTTGGAAGTTTTGTTACAGCTCCCATGTGGTTTGGGGATGGCAACCTGAAACAAACTTAGTTGAACTGGGCCCCTATTCGAGGGTTCTCTGCCAAATCCTGGAAACAAATCAGTAAGGCAGCAAGAGCAAGCCACAAAGTCATCACAGCAGATCAGGCAGAAGGAGCCCCCAGCCAGGCACTCACTGAGAAGTCTGGAAATGCTTCACAGGAACTTGGGCTTGAAGGAAAAGAGGCTGTTGATGGGTGGAGAAAGAACATTCTACAGTAGTCAGAAGAGATGGGCAAGCAATGTGCATCTCATCTCAACACTTCCAGTGTGCGAGGACCAGTCTGCAGAAATTCATCCAAATTCAGGGACACTGAAACTGAAAGACAAGCCTGAAGTATAGACAGTCCAACTAACACAGACCTTACTCCACTTCGTAGGAGTAATTTCACTAAATTGTCCATCTTCCAGGTCAACTGGAATCCAGAATACAGACAAATACAGTGAATATAGTGATTGACAGGCTTCAGACGTTTTGTTTCAAATACAAAAGCTGTGCTCAGCGTGGTGGCACATTCCTATAATCCCAGTGGTTCTGGAGGCTGAAGCAGAAAGATTGCAAGTTCAAAGCCAGCCTCAGCAACTAAGTGAGGCCATAAGCAACTTAAAGAAACCCTGTCTCAGAATAAAAACCAATTTTTAAAAAGGGGCTGGGAGACCAAAGGCTGAATGTTCTCTCTGATAAGTGGATGCTGATCCATAATGGGGAGGGAGGAGGCATGGGAAAAATGGAGGAACTTTGATTGAGCAAAGGGGAGGGAGAGGGGGAGGGTACATGGGGGCAGGAAAGATAGTAGAATGAGATGACATCATTACCCTATGTACATGTAAGACTGCACATAGGATGTGACGCTATATCATGTACAACCAGAGAAATGAAAAGTTGTGCAACAATTGTGTACAATAAATCATAATGCATTCTGCTGTCATATATACCTAATTAAAATAAATAAATTTTTATAAAGGGGGGGCTGGGAGTGTGGTTCAGTGGTTAAGCACCCCTGGGTTCAATCCCTAGTATAAAAAAAAAGAAAGAAAGAAAAGAAAAAAAGACTGTGTTCAAGAAGAGAAGTCAGCATATAAAAAGAAACACAAAAATCACTCTTTCTGGCTCTAAGAAGGATCCTTAGTTTTATTTATTTATTCATTCATTCATTCATTTGATACTAGGAATGGAACCCAGGGCCCGTGCACATGCTAGACAAGGACTCTACCACTGTGCTACATCCCCAGCCAAAGGAATATTTGATTCTTGCCCCACTGAAGCTATGATTTACCCACTGAAGCTACTACTTAAGAGAGAACTTTCAACTTCCTTCGCAATGTTAAACGTCTACAAAGCTGGTAGCAGTCATAATCTGGTGCAGGCCTTTAGTTGTTCAATTAGCTTATGAAAATGCAAATAAATGGTGCCAAGCAGCCATCAGGCCATGGAGAACTAAAAAGGATCTTTCCGTATATATACAAACTATGTAAAGATATAAATGGTGCCTTTGTCACAGGAAATGTGATTGCAGCCTCAATGAGAGGTGCTTCCTCTCGAAATTTCACAAAGGCTAAACGTAGACATTATAATCAATCAGGATATTCCAGGCAAAATTATCATAATCAATCAGGCAATTCTAGGCAAAATCCCAAAAGAGAAATAAGATCAAGCTCATACCGTGCCCCAGGCCGCTGCCCCAGGTGTAAAAAGGGAAATCATTGGGCCAATAAATGCTATTCAAAATTTGACATCCATGAAATCCCTTTGTTCAGGAATTCAAAAAAACGGCGGCACGGGGCCCAGTACCCCGGGGCCCACAAATGTACGGGGCATTGCAGAAGGAGTATCCTCAAGCATCCACTCAGATGCTTCCCCGACACAATCCCTACTACCCATTCACTCCCTCGCCAGAGGAACAAGAGGAAATGCAGGATTAGACCTCTGTTCCACCGCCCCGAATAGTGTTAACACCTGAAAATGGGGGTTCAACTGATTCCCACAGGAGTCAGGGGACCTCTTCCCTCAGGGACTGTAGGACTTATTATCGGGCGTAGTCCTAAAAGCTTATTAGGTTTGCAAGTGACCGCAGGTGTAATAAACTCAGACTACAAAGGGGAAATAAAAATAATGCTTAGCTCACCCCAAAGTGTAAGTTCTGTTAATCAAGGAGATAGAATTGCTCAGTTGCTTCTCCTTCCCCAATTTACATAATTCATTTAAAATGGGTATGCCTCAAGAAGGGAACAATAGAGGATTTTGTTCCACTGACTCAAGTCCCATGGCTTGCTGGGTTCGAGACTGTTCAAGGAGGCCTATGTGTAAAATAAAAATCCAAGGAATAGAAATGGAGGGATTAATAGATACTGGAGCTGACTCTTCCATTATTAATTTACGCCAATGGCCCAAGCACTGGCCTCTGCAAAAAGCTTCAACCAGTTTAAGAGGCTTGGGATATAATAACCTCCCAGATAAAAGTGCTGTTAAGTAATTTTAAAATGGGAGGATGATGAAGGCCATAAAGGAACATTTCAGCCTTATGTTTTACCTAATCTACCGGTTACTTTATGGGGAAGAGATATTTTGCAACAAATGGGAGTATACCTTGCAACCAAGCCTGCAGATGTTAAATGTGAAAACTACTTAGGGTAATCTTAACCATAAAAGAACTCATTATCAAAAAGTACAGAGTAATCTTAACCCTGAAAGTAATCATTGTCATAAAGGAAAAAAGATATTTTTTTTCGGGGCCACTGAGAAAATAATTTTGAAAATACCATGGCTTTCTGATAAGCCAGTGTGGGTCCCTCAGTGGCCCCTATCTAAAGAGAAATTACAAGCAGCCCACCAATTAGTTCAGGAACAATTAGAAGCAGGTCATATAGAACCTTCCACCTCTCCCTGGAATTCCCCCCATATTTGTGATCAAGAAAAAGTCAGGAAAATGGCGATTGTTACATGATCTTAGACAAATCAATAAAACCATGCAAGTTATGGGGCCTACTCAACCTGGACTTCCTAGTCCCGTAGCTATTCCAAAAAATTTCCATCTTATTACTCTTGATATAAAGGATTGCTTCTTTTCTATTCCCCTACATCCTCTGGATGCCCCCAGGTTTGCTTTTTCCGTTCCTTCTATGAACAATAATGGCCCTGATCAGAGATATCAATGGAAGGTTTTACCACAGGGAATGGCTAATAGCCCCACCATATGCCAAATATATGTGGACAAGGCTATCCAACCCATTAAAAATAAATATCCAAACCTCATGTGTCTACATTACATGGATGATATTTTATTGGCCCACCCTAATCAAAAAATCTTATTTAATATATTCAGTGATGTGGTAGAAAATTTAAAAAAATATGGATTATATATAGCAGAGTCTCATGTGGCCGACATATCAACCTAAGACAGTGAAGGAGCCCTAATTAGGAAGGGCTGTTGTAGCTAGCTGGAAGCCATGGGTTCCACCTGATATGTATGTGACGCACCTGTAGGCACCCGCAAACCTGAAGGTATATAACCGGGTGAAAGCGGTCCGAGTTAGGAGAACGAATTCATTCGGTCCGTCGGGCAGTCACTCGGTCGGTCAGAATCAGAGCGGCCAGAATGTAGGCAGAGCGGTTTACAGAAGAGAAACCAGATAGAAGAAGTAATGACTGGCCAGAGTTTAGGCACGAGGCTCCAGAGGACTGGTCAGAGTAAGGCCGAGGCTCCCGAGGAAGACAGAAGACAGAAAGTAGAAGTAAAAGTAGTAAAAGCTTAACTCTGCCTCCGAGAGTTTTTATCCCGGTTTACGGTAACAGGCAGCTTACAAATGGTGGTCCGTCCGGGGCTCGGCAGACAGAGAAGAAAAGCTAAGAAATAAGAGCAATGAAAAAGCATAGCCTCAGACTCAGTTGAGACCAGCAACAAGAGAGCAGAGCCTCTGACTCAGTTGAAGCCAGTTAAGAATTAAGCCGAAGCAGAGTAGCTGGCCAAAAGCTGAAGCAGAGTAGACAGCGAAAAGCTGAAGCAGAGTAGCCAGCGAAAAGCCGAAGCAAGCCGGCCAAAAGCCGAAGCAGAGTAGCCGGCCAAAAGCCATAAAAAATATAGAGAAAAAGCCTTGAGCTTTAGTATAAAGAAAAAAGCCATGAGCTTAAAAGAAAATAGAGAATTAAATAGCATGGTAAAAACCATGCAGAAAAAAAAAAAAAAAAAAGCCACTGAGCTTTGGCAAGAAAGCCAATAAAGAAAAATAGAGGAGAAAAAAAAAAAAAAAAAAAAAAAGTCAAAGCACGCTTATGCAATTGTGCTTAACTAAGTGCGTTAGCTGCTCCTCAGAATTAGGCTTCCTTAAAGCCACAGCACCTTCTCAAAAAGGGCTCAAATATCCACCCTTTCAAAAATAAAAGGTGAAAAGCTAGGTAGGGAAAAGAAAATAGAGAAAATAAAATAGAGAAAAATAGAATTAAAGCACCTTTTTAAAACTAAAGGGAAGGAATATGAAGGAGCCCTAATTAGGAAGGGCTGTTGTAGCTAGCTGGAAGCCATGGGTTCCACCTGATATGTATGTGACGCACCTGTAGGCACCCGCAAACCTGAAGGTATATAACCGGGTGAAAGCGGTCCGAGTTAGGAGAACGAATTCATTCGGGTCCGTCGGGCAGTCACTCGGTCGGTCAGAATTCAGAGCGGCCAGAACGTAGGCAGAGCGGTTACAGAAGAGAAACCAGATAGAAGAAGTAATGACTGGTCAGAGTTAGGCCGAGACTCCTGAGGAAGACAGAAGACAGAAGACAGAAGAAGGAAGAAAGAAGAGAGAAGAAAGAAGCTCTAATCTTTCTCTAAGCTAAGCTCTATCTTTCTTTACTCTAAGCTACTCTACTCTAAGCTAAGAAGAAAAGCTAAGCTCTATCTTTCTTTACTCTAAGCTACTCTACAGAAGAAGGAAGAAAGAAGAGAGAAGAAAGAAGCTCTAGTCTTTCTCTAAGCTAAGCTCTATCTTTCTTTAAGCTACTCTAAGCTACTCTAAGCTAAGAAGAAAAATCTTTCTTTCCCTCTCTAAGCTCTAAGAAAGTAGAAGTAAAAGTAGTAAAAGCTTAACTCTGCCTCCGAGAGTTTTTCCTCCCGGTTTACGGTACCAGGCAGCTTACAAGACAGGAGTCAAGGGCACAGCCTTGATTATCCGATGACGGGTAAGAATGTTGGTTGCACATAGACGTCCTAGAGCATTACCTCTTTTAAAACAAAAAGGGGGAAATGCAGGAGCCCTGTTTGGGGATTGGCTTGAATTGCGGTTGACTATGAGCCGTGGAGATTTGGCCTTTGTCGCCACCCGTAGTCTCACGGGATTGTTGCGGGATCTCGAGTGACTTGGCCGAAATTGCTGATCGGGGTTCAGCGCCATTTTAGGGTGTGTTTTTGGCATGTGTTAGTCGTTATTAGAACCAGAGAGAAAAGTTATCAGAATAAAAAGCTGTTTGTCTCCAGTTTGCTTCTGAAGTTTTTCCCGCGGCTCCGTTGCCCAAGCGCTTCAGGCAGCAACAATCTGGTAGCAGTCATAATCTGACACAACTGACAATGGGGCTAAAGGTGTGGCTCAATGGTAGAGGGCTTGCTTGCCTAGCATGCAGGAAGCCCTGGGTTCCACAGCAGCACACCAAAAACAAACAAAAGTGACAATAATGCAGACCTCTAGCACCTGCCAGGCTTCACCAAGTAATTCTGACCCTCTATTGTCCTGCCATGGAAACATGAGAGCAGCATAGTCTAACCTGCCCCTGAGCGAGGGTGTCTCATCACAGCAGGAATTTAAGGCATGCTGGTAAGCTGGGAAGGTAAATGGGGTGAGGCAAAATTTTCCCAATGTTGAACACAGAAGAAGATGGAAGTGATGAGCTTAGTAGCAACCATATGACATTGCCCTGCACACTGAACTGCTGGAGAAAGATAATGAATGAATGGCTGGATGGGTGACAGGTAAGTAGATAGACATATAGAAATAATGCATGTACTGAAATATTTGCATATACTTTTATATATAATACACAGACCTACATATTTAATTTTGCAATCTATTTTATATATTCCAAATACGTATTATTTAGAGTGGAAGGCTTGTTTTGTTTTGTACCAGGGATTGAACCCAGGGGCATTTAACTACTAAGCCACATCCCCAGCCCCTTTTTTTTAATTTTTATTTTGAGACAGGGTCTCACTAAGTTGCTTTGGGCCTCACTGAGTTGCTGAGGTTGGCTTTGAACTTGCAATCCTCCTGCCTCAGCCTCCCGAGCTTCTGGGATTACAGGCTTGCGCCACCATGCCCAGCCTGCAGTGGAAGTCTTCTTTACATCTTTATATTCTATCCAAAATTGTCTTCAGTGGGCATGTATTTATTAAATAAAAATAGAATCAACAGACTTTAAAACAAGAGCACTTCCATACTACATGGAAATCCAGTATGTATATTGAGAAAGGTTATTTTTCTCTCTCACAAAAAGATATTTCCATTTACAAAATAATTAGCATAAGCGTAGCAATCTCCATTCATGAATTCAGATATCTTTGAGAACCTCATAAGTGGGCAAGACATTCTTACAGGTCTGAAGACAGCAAGAGGAGTCAGACACAGTTATTGGCTCCAGTGAGCTCACAGTTGGGCAGCCATGAAGCACAGACGGTGACGATTACAGCAGAGGAATGAAAGAAATGCTGTGAAGACAACAGAGGTGAAAGGCCTGGATTCTACAAGGGGTAAAGTACAGTGAGGATCCACAGAAGAGGTAGGAATTGAGATGTGCCCTCAGAGGTTAAGTAAGAAGTAGGCAGTTATGGTGGCAAGTGGAGAGTTAGACAGAGGGAGACATCAAGACAAAGTTCATGGACAGCTGGAAGTTCTCAGATGCTGGCTGGAGTTAGAATGAAGGGCAGGCTTGGGCAAAATAGTCAGACCAAAGGAGTATCCTTATACACCGGCTTGGACTCCCACTTCCTCCTCCTCCTCTCCACCCATGGACCACGGTGGTGCTTCCTAAGAGGCCATCCCTGTTCCCCAACTTAACAGAGCTCCCCTGACAGACTCTCGGGACACCCCCCTGGTTGTCACTTTGAATACTTATTATAAAAGGCAGTGATATGAGCATTGCTGTGTGTTTGATTTTTTTTTTTTTCTTTACCTCTCAAGATTGTGAACTGCATGAGAATGGAGGTTTGCCTTTTTTGCTCACCCAATATCACCCTGAAACCAGGAAAGAGCTGTTAAATGATAGGGTAGGGACTGCCAGTTAACTTCAATATGGCTCCTGTTTTTATCAGTTGAGAGACTGACAGTAATGAGCTGGTTTCCTAGGACTAATTATCATTTCTCTAAGGGAAGAAATGTTAAAAAGCTTTTCAAATAAAATAATGAAAATATGAATTTCTCACAAAGGCTGATTCTAATAAAAGAATTATTTCAACACTTAACTTCAGACTGTGCAATTAAGAAACAGTAATACGTGGGCTTTTTTTTTTTTTTTTTTAATTTGAGAAGTCTACCCAGACCCTTCATTCTGTGCAGTTTTTTCTTTAATAATTAAAGCTGTCATTTTTCTTTTCATCATTGGGAGAGCATTCCAGATAGCAAATTAAATTTCCTTTGAACCATAAAATTATTAATATATTGCATTCAGTTTAATTTCATCTACATAACATCAAGTGTATAATATTCACCCCAAATTAGTTCTCAACATAAACAAATAAAACAATAAACCAAGATTCACTTGATTTATTTCACTTGATTTATTTCACCAAGAAATAGACTTTAAAAATCAGGAAGTCCTATGAGGAAAAAAAAAAAAAAAAAAAGGCGATTTAGAGGCTGCAATGGTAATTGAGTGGACCGGGATGTTCAGCAGTATGAGGATATACTCTTTATTTATTTTCTTCCACGTGGCAGAGCTTAAGAGATATTTTAAGTGTCAGATCTTGTTCTTATTTTGTCAAATGAGTCCTGATTCCCAAGCCTTGTATCTACTGAGAAATTGGAATTCAAGTCAACACATATTTTCAAGCATGATGCATTGGGCTATGCACTAGGATACAATAAAAAAAAAAAAAAAAAAAAAAAGGTATGGTTCATCTTTAAAGTATTTTTCAAGTTTTTTGGAAACATCCTGCAGATTGACATAAGACAGTAATTGACATAAGGAAGCAACTGACACCTAAAAGCCATGGAGCAATGTGGTTCCCCCAACTGCACAATAATTCTCCTTTTTTTTTTTTTTTTTGATCTCCAAAATAAAAGATGAGAGAGCCATAAGAGCTGTGTGCATGCACAGGATTGCCACAGATGCCAAAATATCAACATTGTAATTGACACAGAAACAGGGTCCATTTTTCAATTCCATAAAGAAGGTGGTTTAAATTTTAGTAATGTTTGCCCTTTGAGACCAATATACTTTTCCTTCAAACTTATATATTTATCCATCTATTTAACAAAATTTTATAGTGGAACTGCCCTGAGCCAGGTGCTGTGATTGTAGGAGAGCCCAGCACACAAGGGAGTCCCAGGTAGCTGCAGAAGCACTGGGTACTATTCTATGCTTAACATGGCTCTCTGGTCTCATGATCACAGCTGGGCTAGAACTACTGTGGCCTTAAAGAAAGGAAAGCCACTGTATGGAATCAGAATCAAACATGTGCTCTTATATGCAGTGATAGTGTGGAGCCTGAAGTTGCATTTGCATCGAGCTGTCAAGAACCCAGGTCTGAATTCCTCATGCTTCACCATGTCATGCATGTGCAGGCACAAACTGGGAGGGTACAACTGGTGTCAGATCAGTTCAGATAACAGAGGCCCCAATCTGATGGCAGAGAGAACAGACAGGGACCCTGGGGCTGCTTGGGAAACTTGGGGGGTGTGTGGGGGGTGTGCATGAAATGAATAGAGATGGAAGGTCCTGGTTCACACAGAAAGCTGGCATTTTGAAAATGTGTGGTTGAGACCAGGAATACCTGGACATAATTCAGTCACGTCCAGAGAGATAATATGCAAGTGAAATTTGGGGGTTGGAGTAGGGACATTATTTATAATGTCCTACCAGCTTGGAGAGTGCAAAAGTGACTTTTCCTCATGTAAAAGCACTTTATGAATTATCTAGCACCACTCTGATTCACACATCACCATTATTAGGTAATGCATAAATTTTAATTCCCACAGGAGGTAGATGCTCAAGTCTTGAGAACTTTGTGAAACTAGTCTAGAAACCTACTTCTGACCAATGTCCAGGAAAAAGAAAAGAGAAGGAAAAACAGAACATTTGTACAACATTTAAAGCAAAAAGCAACATGAATATGCTTCCTCTATACTTACTTTACTGAGACTGAAGGCTTTATCTCAAATTCCGCTTTGCTGCATAAACCTAACCCAGTCTCTGAGACCCCTAGGCTGACCCTTCTGTCTATACCATGATTTCCTGATTTATAAATCACTCTGGCAAGTGTTTTTAGAAACTGGGTTATGCTGTTAGTTAGGATCCACCACAAGGAAGCTTGCAAGGTCTCAGGAAGTCCCAGTGGTGATTTATACTTTGCTGGACCCAGAAGTTGTACCACCCATTGTCGGTGACGAGTTCTCCCCCAAATGTTGAAGTTTGAACATTAGAGAAGCACGCCAAGGCAAGCATATAAAGCAGCGTTTATTTAAAAGGGGTAACATAGACTTCTCCTGGGAGGGAGAAGGGGGCCACTGCTGGTATCATGATATCCCCAGAAGTGAGGCAGGTCTACCCTTTTTATATGTCCTGGACTTCCTTTATTGTTCTCCTGCTCTCTTCCCCTGATCTCTCTCCTTCCTGCATAGGTGACCAGGGCCGGTGGGATGGCCAAAAGGTGAGAATCAGATGGGCTGAAGGGGGAAGGGCAAGATGGAGCAAACAGGGACACATCTAGCTCCCTGTAGGGAGGGGCAGCTCCTGGGATAATCTACCTTGGCAACACGTTGGGGCAGGGGCAGGTTTTGATAAGGGTGGAGGAAGGGGTCTGAAGGAATTAACATTCCAATCCCTCAGGGAACAGTCGAACTTCCTGGGACTCTCTCAAAATTGGCTTTCTTGATCTGACCTGACTCTATTTACCTATCTATACTGAATGCCTGTCAGACTCTAGCTTCAGAAGTGCTGCTTGGATCACCCAGTCATGTCACAAATGCTTTGAGGTCTGAAAGGTCTGCAGACCTCTGCAATCAACTCCTCTGAGGCCATGAATCCATCAACCCTTGATGCAGATCA
This sequence comes from Tamias sibiricus, assembly GCA_025594165.1. Lineage (NCBI taxonomy): Eukaryota > Metazoa > Chordata > Mammalia > Rodentia > Sciuridae > Tamias > Tamias sibiricus. Next base: position 14,743,705 of record CM046670.1, on the reverse strand, counting down.
GAAAAGGAGCCTTACAGAGATTTCTCATCTATTTTACATTCATTTACCCTACTAATTTCCAACTGTGGTGCCTGAAGCTAACTTAGCAACAGGCAAGCATGACAGCTGTCCCAGGCTGACTCTGCTTAGCTTTGTCACTGCTTGTTTTTCCTCCCCAATAGCTTTATCTTCAGAGCCTGCTAAGTTTAATCCCAGCAGTGCTAATTAGAGGTGGCAGCAACAGAAATCCTTTGCGAGGCCTTCTAGAAATCCACCAGCACTTCAGCAAGGACAGCCACACTCTTATTATTTCTTGTCATTTCCCCAGGCCTTCTGTAAAAAAGCTAAAATCTGGTATTTTGAGAGCTGAAAGGCACTTCAAGAACCACGTGCTCAAATGTAAAAAGAAATTTTAAGCATATATGAATTCAAATGAGAAATCTGTGCCAATGTACCAAGCACATCTTTTTCTCATCCTCATTTGGGGATTTCTGTGCATACTTAAAAATAAAATTAAGTGAGATAAGCTGTTTTTAAAATGTTATGTCTTCCTGGCATTAAATAATTATTTTCTGCCTCTAAGTTGAAGTTCCAGCTTGCAGCCACACAAGGAAATATAAACCTTGAAATGTCTGATCTTTACTAGGAAAATTAGGGAAGTGAAAGTTATCTCCAAAGTATGGCATTGTCCGATGTCTATGTGCGGAGCACAGGGTAATTAAATGTGTTAAAGAAAAAATGGGTGAGAGATGGGCTAGGCTAACAGGGCAATGTGCAGGCATGAGGGCCCAAGACCATGAGGGTTATGCAATGTTCATGTGGCTTTTCCCTCTCTGTCCCACATCCCCACTGATGGTACAGTGACGAAGACCAGACTTGGGGTTGACCAGGGATCTCACAGATGGAGAGAACCTGGAGTCAATAGCACATACTTGTCCTATTGGTGAATAGCGGCTGCTTGCTCTTTTGAGAGAGGCACTAGCCTGGCTGTAGCTACAGTGTTGTAGAGACAGACGAGGCAAGGCACTGAAGATAGCAGGAAACAGTTTTATTATTTTGGCTGCAGCCAGTTCAGAGGGTACAGCTCTCACTATAATCAATTAATCCTTGAACCCTGAGTTCAGGCAGTTTCAGAATTTTATACACAGCATGTAAGGGGAGGGGCTCAGAAGTTCACAGTTTACAGAAGTTCACATAAAAGCAGCTTTTTTCTTTCACTGTTCTGGGCAAATTAACCCTTCAAGGTTAACCTGAGAAGTAACCTGAGAAGGGGGAGAGCTTCTTCTCCCCTTTCTTTCCTCCCCCTGCCAGCTGTTACCATGGAGCCCAATTAGTAACTTCTCTTATCTTAGACATGTAGACATCTCTGTGAAGCTCCAGCTCAAGGCCAGAGGCCTTGTTAAAGAATTTATCCTTCTTATTATCACACTTTGCATTTGCAAACACACTTCTACAAACTGCTATACTGGATACATGTTTGTGTAAAACTAGTAAGGGGGCATCCAGCACCTGGAGTGCTCTGGCCAGTGCCAAATAGAGCAAAGGAAAATAGCAAGTTTATCTACACTGAACTTTTTGTAGAGACTCTTTTGTTGACAGTCCTAAAATCAGCCATGGTGAAGATTTCTGGAGAAGCTTAGTTAAGATTTTCTGTGGAGGAGGGGGGTGCCACTACAACAGCTCACAAGTAAGCCTGCTGAACACCCACATTTTTGGCATATTCTGGACCCATAAAGAATGTCAGCCTAGAAAAGGGGTGATCATGCCTTCCCCTCTCCATCCCTTTTAATCTATGGCTTGTTTGTGCCATCATATATTTCATTTATGCTGCCTTTAATGCATCTTGCCAATTACTAACTTACCATCTACATCTAATATGTTATGAATTCTGAGTATGATTCACAAGCCAGTTGCTCATCCATTTCTAAACCTAATGTGCCCTTTGAGATTCACCTCTATCTCATGAGCTACTAGCTCATTCATTGTCTGTACCCAATATTTCTTATGTATTTCACCCTTTCCTCTTGTTGCCTTGTTCTCTATAGCAAAATTGAATATGTTCTATGGAGCAAAGTCACATCACAGTAAGACTCTAAATCCATTTGTAGAAAGTTTTGGGAGCTCTCCCATTGGAACTCTGCCTAAACCATTACCTGAAATCTAATGAACTACGGTCTCTTTTAAGCCATAGATTGTTAGATAACAATGGCAATCAGATAATAACAGGGAAAATGCCCATCTCCCCTGCCAAGTGGGGAAAAGCAGACTAGCTTTAAGCAACTAGGCAAAAAGTATATTTATGCATGGCAACAAAGGAACATAAGAATTCTTTAAATTGTGTAATAGTAATGAAATGATGGGTTGATAGTCCCTCAATTTTATAAATTTGTCTTAATATTCTAATTTTTTAAAGTAAACATAAGTAGGAACTCATTCATCACCTAGTTAAGCACTTTATATTTTCCACACAAGGACTTTCTTTGAAAGAGACTTTTTGTGTTTAGCCTTAACTCTATATTTTTAATATCAGTCTTTCCTCTGGGGTGATGACATCACTGGCCTTTGGCAGAAAAAAAAAGTGTGTGTGACCCTTGCCTTTTTGGTAAAATATGTGTCAGTGGCCTGAAAAATCTAAATTTATGTGTTATGTGTGTTGTGATGTCTGACATGTGCCCTAACTGTCCTAGAGAAACACCAGCACTCTGTGAGTAAGTAGTACAGATGGAAGGAGGAAAGAAGGAAGTAATGTATTTTTCTGGAAGGTACTCTTAGGACATTATACCTCAGGAAAGCTTCTGGACTTTAAAAATGCATATTCTCATCAAGTGCTCCTGTGTCCTCTGGGAGTTTTTAAATAGTGAAACCCAAGCCCCTGTTGCCATCAGTCCTAGAGGTCAGCAGTGCCTCCAGGTGGCCTTCCCCCTGGCTGTTTGCTAAATGAGTTATCGAATGTGCTAGCTCTGGGCCCCGGGAGCCTGGAATCCTGTTGCCCCACCCCACCCCCCACCTCTGCTACAATGGGGCCTTTCCCTTCTCCTGTCAAATTCACCAATCAGCAATCAGATTAAGTCCCTCTCCTGCAGTTGTAAGCAGAAGACAACAACCTAATGTGCTTTCCCTCAGTTTTTTGTTTTTTTGTTTTTTGTTCTTTGTTACAATGAACAGAATTCTGTTAAGCAGCCTTCAGTTAGAAGCAATTTATCCACAAAGCTGAGCATATTTCAGATGAGCAAAGAGAAAATTCCACGTATCCTTTTCAGCTTTTCATGATTTTAGCATGCCGCTTGTTCATCCTGCCACCCTACCCCGGCCCCTTACTTTGCTGGGCTAACCTGAACTCAGATCCCTGTTCTCAGGTATGCAAAAACAGAAGTCAAGCCTGTTAAACAGACATGGTTTTCTGATGCCAGGAACCCTCGCTTCTCAGGCAAGAGACCCATGAAGGAAGGCACTTACAAGGGTTGGGAATTCACAGTTGCACTCTTTCCTAATTAATGCTAACTTTGATATAAGGACTGGGTACAGCTGTGAACTCTCCTGGTCTTAAAACTTAGAATCATTCCCTATGCTAGTTTTTAGTCTTGGCTATCTAGGTACAGACAGTAAGAAATCCTTCCAACATGGTCACACAGGGCTCTGAGTTTCATCCTGTTCCTTGAAAAACATTTACAATTTGAATCTCTCCATGATGCTGTATCAAGAGCAGCTCAGATGACCCGGGCCCTATTCATTGGAACCAGAAGCACAGGCTCCATGAAATTTTACCTCCTGTGGGCTCCATACCCCATAGGACCACAGCTGAGTGTCTAATGGGCACGTTGACACTACACCCCATGTGGACTGGCTCTACAACTTGGAGAACAATTGAGAGTAACATGGTTCTACTTCCAATTGAGCCCAATAATTGTCTAAGTCTATGGTTGGCAGTTTATTCTGGTGTCAAGTTGTGCATTCATTAAGATTCTAGTTCTCTTCAATTGAAAGAATGTATAAGGAGCCGGGCGCGGTGGCGCACGCCTGTAATCCCAGCACTTGGGAGGCTGAGGCAGGAGGAGCGCGAGTTCAAAGCCAGCCTCAGCAATGGCGAGGCACTTAGCAACTCAGTGAGACCCTGTCTCTAATAAAAAATTACAAAAAAAAAAAGGGCTGGGGATGTGGCCCAGTGGTCCAGTGCCCCTGAGTTCAATCCCCGGTACCAAAAAAAAAAAAAAAAAAAAAAAAAAAAAGAATGTATAAAGAATATACCTTGCAGTTTACAGAATTGAACTATTAGGTTCAGAAAAATCAGGAACCAGAGTTTGAAAACCATTCAAGGTCATGGCCCCAGATTCTTCAGTCCTAGCTGTTAGGACAAAAGGACCAGACAGATGCAAACTTTATGGGTCAGCTCAGCACAGCTTTTATTCAAATGGAGTAACATCTCTGATGGACCTTTTTTTCTGGTGGAAAATGAGCCACTGGCCAAAGAGGGGAGGTTAGGCTGAGAGGTGACACTGAGAGATGACTCAATTAATGAGCATGTCAGTTTGGGCTATCTTTATTCAGCCAGATGGATGGTATAGGGTCAGTGGGTATGGGGTCAGTGGTCAGTACCAGGATTTATCTTTACTGGGCCAGAGAGGAGAGTGTGGGGTCAGTTTAGGGTGGGATCAATGCTTTTGCCTCTTCCTAAAAACTGTCATTTCAGACTTGGTGGATATCTCCTCCCTGGGGCCTGTCTTGTCACCAGGAAAGACAATGACTCCCTCATTCCTTCTCCCAGGGCCACATTACTTTAAGGTTTGTCATTTTCCATATTCAACACTAGCAACCTGTCCTTCCAAGCTTTTTTTCAAGACTCAGATTCCAGGGACAATTCTGTCTAAAATAAGATGCATAAATGTGCTTTTGTACTTTTTTTTTTTTTTTTTTTAATGTGCTTGTAGACTCTGGAGAATATTTGTGGAAGTGGATTTTGAAAGTACTCAACCAAATAAGATAAAACATGATTTTTAGATTCCTCGAATGAATGTCATGGCTGCATGCACTAAAGAGGGTGTTACCTCTACAATACCCACAGTTAGCTACAGATCTGAGAGTTGCTGGATGGCCAACACAGACCTGGCCTGAAAGCTGGCCCCGGGGCAAATGGCATCAAAAGTCCCTGCATTCCTTGCTAAAATGGAAAAAGGGAAATCAAAGCCCTGGGGAGGCAGGGATGCTGGGCTGGACTTGACTGGTTTGTTCTACCCCCACACACCCACACTCTGGCTCCCGAGGGCAGTGCTCTCATCCAGTTGGTAAGGAAGAGATAGGTGAGGGAAGTGCCAGATCTGTGCTGGCTTTTCTCACCCGGACCGGAAGGTTTGGAGGAGGGTCAGCAATTGAATGGGCTTTAGAATCCTGTCAAAGAGAGGAAGATGCAGGGGTGACCGCAGTCCCCACCAGGGTGAGTAGGTGGGGCTATCTAACAGTGAATTGTATCTCCCATCCCCCACCCCCAACCCTAACTTGACCTCAGAGGCATGCATCACCCTAGGGCCAGCCTGCCCTACCCTGCATTGCACCTGCAGGACCTGGTTGTGGGGACCCTGAGAGCAGGAAATGGCAGGTTCCGAATGTACTTTGGATGGACACTTGTGTACTAGAGGAGAGAGAAAAAATATGACAACAGAAGATCTGCCTGCCCGTTCAGTGTCTGCTGGTCCAGAGATTGAGGGTCTACTGGATTTTTCCTTCCAAAGAAAGAGCAAGTTACTGTACCTTGTTCTCTTCCAACCATTAAGAAGAAAACCCAAGACTTAGAGTACCTCTTTGGGTTTTGAAGGCAATGTTCCTATGTTTGAATTTATATAATGAACTAAATCACTTTTTTGGGTATCTCCCCAAAAAAGGTTTGAGCTATAGTATAAATTCTGTTATTCAACCCTTTGGTATTAGGCAGAATCTCCCAGTTCCTCAAATTTAAGTTAAAATAGCTAATTTTCAAAGCCTGTGAAATTTCAAAGCCCTCCCCCAGACTTTTGTGACTATTCAAGGCTGTGCACTCCAAGGTCTCCTCCGATTTTGGAATCTCCTGTCAGAGTGGTGTCACTGAGTTGCAATACCAAAATATACACATAATACAATAAAGAGGGACTGAACTTCCGGTAACTGCTACAGGCTTCAATATCAGCAAGACCATGGACATATTCATTACCTTCCTTCCCTACCACCCATTCCAGTTGTATGTGCTGTCCCAGCTGGTGAAACTTATCCCAAAAAGTAGGCATACTTAGAGGTTCCACTTAAATGACATTGCTATAGTTCCTTATTAACTTTGAGGGCTAGACTTGCAAAATTAAAAGGCACACTGAGATTCTTTGAGTTCCAGAAACACTCACCCATGCCTACACTGTGTAATGGCAGAGATAGCTCTGCCTTCGTAATCATGATCAACCACCCTGGCCAGCATGGAAATGCTCTTTTTGGTCTGTTCACCCAGTGATACGTAGAGCTAGGTGGCAGTCTTGACTTCCTTTCAATGGCACCATTTCCATATCCCTTATAGTAAATATTTTTCCATTGAAAATAACAACTTACCATTGGAGACCAAAATTGTGAGCATAGGAAGCAAAAAATATGAAAGCATGTTATTAGGTACAGCAGAGAGAGGCTCCACTTCCATGGTTACCATTGGTTCCTGGATGCTTGGTTTTGGGCTATGGAGAAACAACATTATCTACAGACTACCAACTAAGAGTACACAATACATCCTGGGGTACTGCGTCTGGTAGCCATCACTCTAAACTCTCAAGATGTTGGCTCCCGATTGGTGCCATAACTAAGTCTTCAGTAGTTTATTTTGCCATTTTAAAAGGTCAATATTATACGAATGAAGAGTTTTCCTTCTGAACATCAGTGAATCCTCTGAGCCTTGCAGGAAAGAGGTTGTGAAATAATTCCCTTGGTCAGAATTAATGCTTTGTGGCCCAGCATTACCTACCATTAATAAGACATTCAGTAAGTAACAGGAGCATTCATGTCTGTTGCAGTAAGCATGAATCTCTCCATCATGGAAACGTAAAAACATACCCTCATTACCTCTAAGTGGCTCACTGGTTTCACCCCAGGGTCAAGCATTGTGTCAAGGGTCACAGATGCTGCACATTGGTCAGTAGGATCTTGTGGTAGATATCAGCCTTGCTGGAGGGTTGGTCATGCTGTTGTAACCATGCATTCCAATCTTTGTTTCACTTTGCCCCCCCCCCCCCCCCCCCCCCGCAATTGCTTGCTGGAAAACCACGAGGGTGGCTGAAGAAAGAAACCAATTGATATTAGCAGGGCACATCATTTGTCTACTTGATTATAAGGAGCCTCCTGAAAAGTGAGAACTCTCTTGTGAAAAACTACAAGGACCACAAATATTCTCACATTCCAGGCTCATGACAGACCTACCCACACATTCTCCACCCCAGATTTTTTCATCACTTGTTCACTGGTCTTATTCTTTCCAAATCTTTGTCCATCTTGTCAAAGAAGAACTCATGATCTGTGGATGAATGTGATTTTTTACCTCAGGCCATCTTTCCTTCCAGGGAAAATAGACACTTTTACCACTTGAAATTCAGCTTAGTGAAAGACATCAGCTCTGCTCTCCTCCGATGCTGCACCTGAATAAAGATATAACTGCATGGCAGACTAGTTTTCACTGGAGTAAACGTATCCACAGCCCCATTTGTGAACGGCATTCAAAGTTTTGTTCCTTGATCAGACTGATCAGAGGGAAATCCCTATCAAGACTAGTTGGGATTAGGAATAAGACAGTACCTCAGGGGTGAGCATACTGGGAGTGTGAGCCACACGTACAGCTTATTTATTCCTGTGGGGCCCATTTGCAGCCAATCCTATATCCATATCACCTCCAAATTATGATGCATATAATTGTATACCCAACTTGATGGCTTTATAGTTCAGATATGGAGGCAGGAGATAGATACGCAGATAGAAATAAGAACCTTAGAGAATGGGATCCCACCTAAAACCCTAGGCTAAAACTTGTTTTGTTGTTTGTTTTGGTCTTCCTGACTGGAAGGCCCCACTCATGCTTGGATGCCCATACATTCCGTTGTTGCCCCAGCTTCCTCGACTACCCCGACATTAGTCAAACCCATAGGGTTGTTTAGAAGCCAAGAAATGCTTTTGTTTTAAGGAACGAGTACAGGACAAAGTCAGGCTAACACATTAAACCATTCCATCAAAGGAATAAGAAATTAAAATTGTACACTTTCAATTGAGTCAGGAAAAATAAAACAATCAAGAGAGACTTTCCAATGGAAGGTTAGTTCCCCATAAAACAGAATAAAAATCCCTAGGAAAAGGTCACCAATGATACCCTCTTTGGGACCCCTTCCGTGCTGTGGGCGCTTTCCTTGCTGGCCTCTAATAAATCTGCTACTGAATTCTCACCCTCTGTCGTCTGTGTACTTCATTCTTCAGGGGTGTGCGACCAGAACCCTCCAGTTTTCACATGGCCCTGCGTTACAGTAATAGCCAATCCATGACAGGAGTTTTAGGTTAAATGGTCAACTGATGCCCCAAAGTCACTCTTGGTCAGCAAAGAGGAGAGAGATATTGTCAAAAGAAAATGGTTACATTTCAAAGGAAGTTTATGACTTTCTTCAAAACCCTGTCACTACCATCATATAGCCTCAAACAGCACCATCTGATGCTATCAGCATGGGGGACCAGCATGATATTCTGCAGGGTAGTGAGAGAACCAAGTTACTGCGCCTGCAGATTAAAGAAGACAGCTCTTAGTGTTCCCCGGCTATTGGAATGCAAGAAGAAGAAAGCGAGAGAAGAGGAGGAGGAGCGAAGAGGAGGAAGAGACAGTTTCAAGTTAATAACTCCACACCATTCTATAAGCCATACTGGTTTTTTCAGATAAAATAAGCAGACTGGCTCAGATGATCCTGAAGTAGGATGAGGATTCTGGTAATTCATTATCATTTTCCAAGGTCCACGTATGCTCTGCACAGACAAAACTGCCATGGTCAATAGGCTTGTAAGAGGAATCACTGCCCCTGAATCTTCCAAGACTTTGATGTCTGTGCCCCTCCCAGCAGTTTCTTTGGTCTACAGTTTTGGTGGGGATGGGGCATGTCAGTGACTTGTCCTGGACCCTTACTACTATTCTAGCCTTCACTTTCTTGGTCAAGATGCTAATGTGAAGATCCTACTCCCGGCTCGGTGTGCCTATTCCATCTCAGTACTTGGGAAATAAAGGAGGGGTTAAAGGCACATTGGAAATGGTCAGACGAAGGTTCAAGCTCTCTTTACTGCATGACCCAGCTAAGAAGCCTTGTTCTGACCAGTGGACCTCAATCCTACTTCAGAGGAAGCTGCTGGGTCATGTGACTAATTTACATGTATAAATCAGCATGGCCCTTAGTGTGGTATGCGATAATTAATCCAGAAATTGTCTGCTACTCCCTTGAATCTCAATACGCAGGGAACACTAAAGCTGTCTTCTTTAATGTGGAGGTGCAGTGACTTGGCTCTGCCGCTATCCCACAGAATATCATGCCGGTCCACCACACTGATAACATCGTGATAGTTCTATGTGAGGTCATGTGGTGGTAGTGACAGGGTTTTGAACAAAGCCATACCTTCCTTTGGAATGTTATCGTTCTCTCTGGAGAACATCACTTGGTTTGCTGATAGAGGCTAACCACTGGCAATCCGTCAGTCATCTAGCCTGAACGTCCCATACTGGACTGTGTATTATCTGAACTTTAAAGCCATCAAGTTGGGCATACAATGAGTACTCCACCATCATTTGGGAGGTATGGGTATGGCACTGGCCCAAGTGTATATTGCAGGAATAAAATAAATTGAAGATATAGTGTTCTGATTCTCTTGACTCCAAGCCAGCATCCAGCTATTCCAGAAGTTTCTGCTTATTTCTCTTCCATGTGGAAAATGACTAAAGGTTCCTTTTGGAAAGGTTAGAGGAAAGATCTACAATTTGGACTTGTCTTCTTACCAGAGGTCCTTCTTCAAAGGTACTTAGATTTGCCTCATTCACTCAAGGATCTTAGGTCTGTTCACTGAGACAAATGTGAACTCGTTGGTGATACAAGTCATACTTTCTTTGGAAAAAGCCAGAGGCTTAGTTACACACATCAAGTGTGGCCTTTGTAGACTGCCCAAATGTTTTACCACCAAAGGTTAAAGTGTGCTGATTACCACACTAGCATGGTACCTGCTAAGGCAGTGAGGCCCACCTTGCTGTGGGTGATGAGGTATGGTGTTTAACTCCAGCTCCTCTGGAATCCCATCATCCCTGTTATAATCAGCGAGCTCATTTCAATAACAGCACCTCTTGCCTGCATCATTGACCTACAGAGGATGGGCAGGGTGTGGCTCCACGGGTTGATGTTTATCATCATTCCAGTCACCCCTTGCTTTCTGTAATTTGAATTATCAACTTAATTGGATTAGGAGATGTGGATGTATGGTGGTAGATGCCTGTAACCCAGCAACAGGGGAGGCTGCAGCAGGAGGATCGCAAGTTCAAGACCAGCCTCCATACTTAGTAAGACCATGTCTCAAAATAATAAAAAATAAAAAGGACTAGGGATGTAGCTCAGTGGTAGAGTGTCCCTGGGTTCAATCCCCAGTACTGGAAGAAGAAGGAGAAGAAAAAAGAGGAGGGGGAGACAGAGGAGGAAAGGAAAAAAATAAGAAGGAAGTAAGGGAGAGAGGAAGGAAATTCTACTCAGAATGTAAACAGGGTCACTTCTAAGGAGAAGAACCTTGGTTTGGAGGATGCTGGGGAAATTCTGAGCAGAATTAGGAAAAGGTTGTATAAAAAGGAGATGAGGTGAAACAGACAATCTTTCCAGTTTGGAGTTAGGCCAGTCACATCCACACAGTGTGACAGAAATGATCACAATTATGGCAAGAAGAGTGAAAAACAGAAGGACGAAATTTAACTGAAATATGTTCCCTCAGATTTTCTCCATTTGGAAGGGAATGGCATGTTGGAAAGCAAACAGTTTTTACCAGAACAAAAAAAAAAAAAAAAAAAAAAAGAATCATGACATCAAAAAGCCTTATCAGTTGTACCTAATAATATTAGTAATGTTAAAAAAAAAAAAAAAAAAAAAAAGGCTGCTTAACACTGTAAATGCTACCAAGACTAACCTTAGCCGGTGTGATATTTAATGTACCCAAGGGTTGGGGTTTTTTTTGTTTGGTTGTTTTATTGTTGTTGTTGTTGTTGTTATTGTTTGGGGGGGTTGCCCCAGGCGGTGTTTGTTTTTGCAGGTGGTTGTTTTTCTGTCCAGTCCTAGTCTCCTCTCAGAATTCCTGTACAGGAAAGGATGATTTATTAATCACTCTGCATTCTCATCACCAAGCTGTGCTGCAGGCAATACAGCCAGTTTTCTTTTGATGATAAAGCATGAGTGACAGACGTTCCTTGCTCCTGTTGTCTCCCATCATTATCTGACACCAGCTGCATAAGAGATTTCTTCCTTTCACTCAGGGTCCTGACACAGATCCCTCCTGCCCTCTGTTGAGCCCAGGAAGCAAGGGAAAGGAGGGGACATCTCCTGCCCTGCATCCTCAGGTCCTGTCCAGCTCCTGAGTGGATCTGAAAATGTGGCTTCACTTTCTCAAACTCTTTCCCACTCCCTCCCCAGCTTCAGCAGATCTAGTCCACTGAAGTCTTTTAAAAGTCTGTACAAATATGGTTTTTTGCATGACAGTCAGGAGCGCCCCTCATTTTTTTCTCTCACTCCTACATGTTCTTCATCTCCAAAGTGATTATCACAGATAATTATTAGACTCTGATTGTTTTTTTTTAAATATGTGTTCCTCTCTCTGAGCTCTCCAGGGGACCAACCAACAACCATACCCTTCTAATCTTTGTAAACAAAATTTCTATGGGATAATCCTAAGCCTAATATCTATGGGCATATACCTCTTCCTAATGAGACTGGAAACATTCATTTCACCCCAGCACTGAATGCAGACAGTCTTCTCAGGACCCATAGGGAATTGATCCCATGAACCTCCATAGATATCAAAATTCAAAGATGCTCAATCCCCTTATATAAAATGGCACAGTCTTTACATTTCCTCCTGTATACTTTAGATCATCTCTAGATGATATCTAGATCATCTCTAGAGGTAGATGACTTATCAGAGGTGGCATCAGATTGACATCTGGAAGGAGAGATGGTATGAACAACCCAACCAATTCCCCTCCTTCCTTGGCCTTGTCTCAGCTGCCCCTTGCCCAAGGACAGTGTACATTCTGCTTTATTTCCCCCTGAAGTGAATGTTCCAGGTGTGGAATCCATGTGCAGAAGCCCAGCTATCTGTCTCGTCCTGGGCATCAGTATTAGGGCACCCACTGTGGCCACCTTCTCCAGCGTCTGCTTCATCAGTAATCAAGGTGGCATTTATACTTCATCTCCAGACTCTTTTTCTTATCTCCATGTTGGTTTCAAACTTGGATAACATAGAAAAAAAAAGGGGCATGAGTTATTGAGCGCTTTAAACACCAGTAAAGGCCAAATTAGGAAGAATCTAGAGAAATAAAATGTCGAAGCTGATGGGGCAAAATATTGGCTTTTGGTGAAACCAATATGCACAGGTCTTGCAGCCTCTTTATGTTGTGATAACAGATGGTTTCTAATATTTGGCAACCAGGGCAAGTGGCTTTCAGCTTTAAATGCCATGGTATTTTGTTCTTGGTGTGACTGCAGTTTACAGCATCAGTCTTCAGGGAGTGCCTGTCACCTTTAGTCAGGCAAGGCTGTGCCTCACCTGGAACTTCCCTAGCCCAGTCACAGCTCTCACACATGCTTGCAAACTCAAAGAACTGCTGAGCCAAAAGAGAAAAGATCATGCTTCTGCATTCAAGCCTTTCACATTAGAGGGTCAGAAAATGGATTGGCTGCATCTCATGGTTTTTTTTTTAATCAAGTCTCTAGTCCAAACTCTTCCACAGCACATTCTTTCCACTAACATGCAGGGTGCTGGCTGCACACTGGCTCCCACTTTTACATGTTGGATTAAATCTGGATTGTTTTCAGATTCCTTGTAAGGTCTAGAGGGCCCAGACTCTTGGATTCACAAGGTTCATCCAGGGGCCTTATGGATTTCTCCCAGACATGGTCTCAAGTTGGGATTTGTTCATATCAAAATTTGTGATCTTGGATTTAGATTGCAGAAGTCAAATTGCTGCTTTATCCACACAACTACTATAGATTTTATTGACCAAAAAAGAAAAGAAAAGAAAAAAGTGAAAAGGAACAGTGTCTCTTATTATGCAGAGAACCTACCTTCTTATATATCAATGAAATCCTCACAAACTCATAGGCAAAGGAAGTGATTTTGTACCACCTGTGGCATGGAGTTTGCCCAGGAGGTGAGAAAGGAACTAAACTGGTTGAAATATGCCTGACTGTCAGACCAGAGATGAGGAGCTAAAGCAACAGGCTGGAGGAAAAGACACCCAGCCCTCTAAGGGTTCCCTATCTGCAGGTTCACTAACCATGTTCAAATGTTTTTCTTGTCACTAATCCCTAAGCAATTCAGCATAACAACTATTAACATCACGTGTACTATTGTTCTGGGTGTTATGACAGGTGATCCAGAGATGATTTAAAGAACACAAGAGTGTAAGAGCCTTAATGAGGAGGTAGCTAAGATGGCAGCTGGCTGAGAGCCAAAGAGGAGGTGTTTAATTGTTTTCTCCTGACCTTAATGTAATCAACTAAGAACCTGTCTGTGCCCTGGATGGAGTTCACCCTGTCATTGGCACCAGGCTGGCAATGAGTCTGGGAAGCTCCTTGTCAGGCCACATCGACCAGGAAGTTCCTTTGTGTGATTGGATTCTCATATACGACTATTGACCTCTCCGTGGTCTTGCCATACATTGCCTGGTTTTCTATATTATGGGGAATTAAGGAAATACCTGACTCAGTAGTCAAAGGGCAGGACTTGTTCCTTCTCCTGAGACAGTAGCTCTGGCAGTGTTGGTCAGCAGGCAGAATACATGGAAATTATTCAGCAGTGACCACTGGCAGCAGCACAGCTGCCCACAAGGCAGTCAAAGAGATGGACATCATGCTGGCTACTGTGCAGAAGTGATGGATGGGCTTGGGCTGCACAGTGGTCTCCAGTGTGATTTTTGCCCTTCAAGAAGTACCTTGGACAACCTTTGAGAAAGATTCTTCCAGGAATTAAATTACAATGCTAAACTCATGCCAATATATGATTACTATTAAAAATACAATGATTTGTAATCATCCTGGGGAGTCCTATATGGAAAGAATGGATGGATCATGGAGGGTGGGAGGGAGTAAAAGATGAATTAATTGATGTTACCTTCTTGATTTTTTTTTTAAAATGATGTTAGGTCTGGTATTATTGATTATTCCTCTAACAAATCAACACATTGGTTGACACGATACTATCTGACAAGAAATGCATGGGTTGGTTAATTAAAGAAAGAGAACTCTTCCTCCCAGGCTGAAAACCTACTACCTTTTCATCTTATGAGAACTTGGACTCCTGAATGGTATCATTGCTGTAGTTCTTGCTCCTACTCTTTCAAAGGTATTTTCAGTTAGATCTTCTCATCTTATGCCCTATCTACCATGCAATTCACTCACAGATTGCTTTATAATTCCTAAATAAAGTCCTGTCAAAGCTACCATAATTAATCTTCTTTTATTTCCTCTGACAGGGAGATATATAATTTCACTTCCTAAAGAAACCCAAGTCCAACTAATACACTAAGTGCATGTATAAAAACTCAAATGGTATGAAAATACTGTGTGCAAAACCAGTGACTTGAAAAACTGTACTCTTTATATGTAATATGAAAGTAATTGCACTCTGCAAGCATGTATAACAAATTAGAATAAATAAATAATTTTTTAAAAAAAGAAACCCAAGTCAAGGAAACCCTGTAGCTCAAATGTTTACTATGTACCTACTACACTTGAGACACCTTGCCAGGATGGGTGTGAAACAAGATGAAGAGAATCTCATCCATACAGCCCAGAGATTTAAGAAACTCAGGATATGATAAGATGTTACAACCTCCTTAAAAGAGATGAAAACAAAGCATATTGTTATTAAAGAAAATAGTCTTAGGCATTTTGAGTGCCTGGTTACACATAAGCCTTGCTTGTAAATTCCCTGAGGACTTGAGAAGGGGAAGGAACAAGGAGGGGGTCTTTGGGGTGGGGGACACTCAGCCCAGTGAGATTAAAATTTGGTTTTGAATGTTTGTGTTTGGCAACTTTCCACTGCTATGATAAAACACCTGAAGTAAACAATTTAAAAGGAGGAAAGATTTATTTTAGCTCACAGATTCAGGGGTCTGTGCTTGCTTGGCCCTGTTGTCTTTGGGCCTGTGGGGAGTCAGAAGATCATTGTACAGAGTACATGGAAAAGCAGGCCTGTTCACCTCTTGGCAGCCAAGAAGCAAAGAGACAAAGTAAGGGGCCAGGGTCCCAGTGTCCCCCTCGAGAACATGCCAATGATGACCTAACTTCCTCCCACTAGGACCCAGCTCCTAAAAGTTCCACCCTTCCCCAGTAGCACCACAGGCTGGGGATCAATGCTTGAACACATGGGCCTTTGGGGACAATTAATGTCCCAACCTAACAACATCCAGATTATCTTCCCATCTATACCCAGAGGCAGGTGAAGCCTGGGACAGGAGTCACAACAGGCAGCTGAGTCAACACAGATTTTTTGCATGGAAGTGACAGAGCCAGTTTCTTTTTCAGTTAACAGCTTAAGGATAAAGAAGGGAGAAATCAAGGCCACTCGAGAGACTGAGAAATATCTAAAGACTTTAGTAGATTGAAATAGGGTCTGCAGGCAGAGAGGGCATCAGAGTTTCCTAGACTAGGGAATCAGCATGAGCATGTGGGTGCACCAAGGGAACATGAGGCCATTCCCCAGAAACTTAGCAGCCAAGAGCCTGGAGCAAGCTGTGAGAGGGGAGAGCAAGAGATGAGCTAAAGAAAAAAAGGACAGAAACCAGGACATGGAACACTCTGAATAATGAACTTTGAAAATACCTAGCAGAAAAGGACCATTCAGAATGGGCATTTTAAATTTCTGGTGAACCATTTTTTAAATTTTTATGTTATTCTAAATATATACACATATTATATGTTGAGGTTCACAGCTCTGACATACACTCACTCAAAAAAAAAAAAAAAAAAAAAAAAAAAAAAAAAAATCCACAACAAAAACAGTGCCCAAAGGCCCAAACAAAGCAAAGGCTTATGGAAGAACTCTGGATTTCATTAAGAAGTACCAGTAGGCAGGATAATAATGGTGTCAAAGAAATTTCCAGGCACAGTGGCACACGCCTGTAATCCCAGCAGCTTGGGAGGCTGAAGCAGGATGATCACAGGTTCAAAGCCAGCCTCAGCAACTTAGTGAGACTATAAGCACCTAGTGAGACCCTGTTTCAAAATAAAAAATAAATAAATAAATAAAGAGGGCTAGGGATGTGGCTCAGTGGGTTCAATCCCTGGTACCAAAAAGAAAGAAAGAATTGCCATTCACAGGCATCCAGATAGCAGTATTTAGATTTATCTTCCCATTAATTTATTCAACAGCATCAATCACAATAAGCCAGGAAGTATAAATACATTAAGAACCCCCACCCAGCCGGATGCAGAGGCACACACCTGTAATCCCAGCACTTTGGGAGGCTGAGGCAGGAGGATCACGAGTTCAAAGCCAGCCTCAGCAATGGCAAGGCACTTAGCAACTCAGTGAGACCCTGTCTCTAAATAAGATACAAAAAAGGGCTGGGGATGTGGCCCAGTGGTCGAGTGCCCCTGAGTTCAATCCCTGGTACCAGGAAAAAAAAAAAAAAAAAAAAGACACAAACTATAAACCTACAAATTCTTTTATCAAATTAAGACTTAGTATTTCCAGAAATGATTGGCTTATCAGGAGAGAAAATATCACGTCAACTTAGGCAGGGTATGGCATGACCTCTGAGAGGCAGAGGACATATGGCCCTTCATACTCACCCTCCAGAGCGACAGATTTTTCTTTGCTTTGGGGCTTGTAGCCTCCTTTGCTTGGTGAAGTCAGTGCAGTGATTGGTGATGCCCAGTTGCTGCTGCCGTCAGTGAGGTACATGGGCGGACACGAGCATGCTGTGGGGACAGGTGGAGCTCAGGCTCCTGTCACTCACACAGTCAGACCTTGAAAAGAGCAAGGCCAAGTGTGTGATGCTCTCTGAGCTTCCAGGAAAACCATGTGCTCAGAAGTGGCACAGCCTCTGTCAACCTCCACTCCAGACTTGAGGGTAGGGAAAGAGTCCCAATAGTGTCTTAATCTGCCTGGGCTGCTGTAACAAAAGCACCACAGACTGGGCAGCTTAAATGACATTCGTTCTCACAGTTCTGGAGGCTGAAGGTCCAAGATGGAGGTGCCGGCAGACCCGGTGTCTGATGGATACCGCCGTTCATCGGTGGCAGGTTCTGCTCCCCCAAATGTTGAAGGTTGAACATTAGAGAAGCACGCTGAGGCAAGCATATAAAGCAGGGTTTATTTAAAAGGGGTAACACAGACTTCTCCAGGGAGGGAGAAGGGGGCCATTGCTGGTATTCCGGTGTCCCAAGAAGCGAGGCAGGTCTGCCTTTTTTATATGTCCCAGGGCTTCCTTTGTCCTCCTGCTCTCTTCCCCTCATCTCTCTCCTTCGTGTAAGTGACCAGGCCCAGTGGGATGGCCAAGAGGTGAGAAGCAGATGGGCTGAAGGGGGAAGGGCAGGATGGAGCAGCCCAGGACACATTAACAACTTTAAAGCTCCCTGTAGGAAGGGGCAATTTTTGGAACAGGTTACCTTGGCAACAGTTGGGGCAGGTTTTTGATAAGGGTGGAGGAAGGGCTCTGAAGGAATTAACATTCCAATCCCTCAGGGGACAGTCTCTCAACAGTCTCCAACTTCCTGGGACTCACTCAAAATTGGCTTTCTTGATCCAACCTGACCTGATTTACCTATCTGTACTAACAGCCTAACAGATTCTGGCTTCATGATGAGGGCCACTTCCTGGTTCATAGCCAGCACCTTCTCACTGTGTCCTCCAGGAGGCTGAGAGCCAAGAGAGCTCTGGTCTCTTCCTCTTCCGGTACAGGCACAATCCCATCATTAAGGCTCTGTTGCCGCCTGCAGCTATCACTGCCTGCAGCAAGGATACCGCGGGAAAGAATTCAGAAGCAGACTGGAAAATGAATAGGCTGTTTATTCTTGCTTCTTCTAACTTCTCTCTCTGGCTCCAACAACCTCTCCAACTCCAACCACACTCTCTAACCAACCTCACCCAGTTAAATACTTTTTGCCTTAACAAGTATACACGTGTCAACAGCTCAAACTTACAGGTGCATCACATAGTGTCCACAGGCATAGAAAGATTCTTAGGTAAATGCATGAATATCAGGTGAAAATACTGAAACACCTCTTATGGCTCTCAGCTAGCCGCCATCTTAGCTATCTCCTTATTAGGGCTCTTACAAGGCTCTAATTCTCATGACCTCAAATAAGCCTACCCCCCTACTAAGAGCCAGACCTCCAAATGCCATCACACTGGTGGCTAAGGTTTCGACATATGCATGTTGCGAGGACATGAACACACAGTGTATGGCAGACAGGGACCAGCTCCTCATGATGGGCACCAGGAAATATTGTAAACTTATGTTCATCACAGTGTCAACTTGACAGTTACAACCCCAGCTCCATAAGGACAACCTCTGTCTCCAAAAGGCAGTGTTTTATGTATACCATCTTGGGTTGTGGTGGTTAGAGAGCAGAGGTGCCCAGGAAAAGGATGATGTGTGAGCTCACACTCTCCAACACCACAGGAGAACAAAATAGCAAGTTTGCATTTTCCCCCAAATTAAGCTTTCAATCAGTAAATGGCTTTTCAAAGCTATGAACATGAAACTGGGAATCAACAAAGTAGTACTTAATGAGCACTGGCTTCTTGAATAATTTATCAAATTAATAATAATGCCATTTCCCTACTCTGCATGTGTTGAAGTAGCACCTTTCAAGTTAATCAAAGCTTTTGTGGATATTCAGACTCACAGAGTAAATTATCACTCATGTCTTGCTGTAATTGTTACTAATAAGGAAAGTTATGGCTTGCATTTATGTTATGTAATGGGTCAAACACCTTTAACACACACATGCTATTGTAATCTGGATTCTTTAAAAAGATCTCATGGGTCTTATTAACCGTAAGAGTCCTTTACAAGTAATTGCTTAGAGGATTGATTACGAATAGCTGAAAGAGTCACAATGCTGTCACCTCTCTCTGCTGTTAAGAGAACAATACCAGACCCTGGTGCCCTTTCATCTTCACAGCCTGCCATTTACCCTCTTGGTGACATCAGCCTTACTCTGCCCCTGACTCAGAGGAACATAAAGGACCCGGTTAGTAGCATAGTAATGTGGGGTTCTCGTGGCTTCACCCGCCTGAGGAATGGAATCAAGTTATTCAGATTGTATCACCACCAAGTTCCAGCTCCCAGCTGCCTCCTGCATTGTACAAGATCCCAGGAGTGCCCTCCCCATCTCCCTCTGCAGCAACTGCAGTCCTCTTCTGCCTAAGGATGAAACTCATCTTCTCCCCCATCAGGTGGCAGCAGAGGGACTCCTGGCACACATTCCCTCCTCCTAGAGCCTGCCATGGTCCCTAACACTGGAGGACCAGCGCTGCAGGTTGGGGAGGCTCCATGCCATTCCACCAAGGGGGAGGAAGGAGCATCCCCTCCCCAGACCACACACTGCTTCCTCCAGCTCCAACAAGAGTTTCTGCTACGAGCACTTTCCTTCCTAACATTCTCTCTTCTAGATTCCTGTCTCACAAATCTCTCTCTGACCTGAAGTGCCCTGAAAATCTGGCTTGAGAAAAAAGAGCAGTGGCTGAGACTTTTCCTTTTCATCTCTGGTTCCTTAGGATCCCTGGGTCAAGGCTATTTCTCCTAACCCGGCCTCACCTTCTTGCTTTTGATGACGAGCCTGTGTCCAAGGGTAGCCATGATGGATTACAACAGTGGTAACAGTCAGCCCTATGTATAAGTGTTTGTCTTAGTCCAGGCTGTAGTAACAGAATACCATAGACTGGGTGGCTTTTATAAATATTTCTCTCAGGTCTCAAAAATGGAAGTCCGGGGCCGGGCGCAGTGGTGCACATGTATAATCCCAGCAACTTGGGAGGCTGAGACAGGAGAATCGTGGGTTCAAAGCCAGCCTCAGCAACAGCAAGGCGCTAAGCAACTCAGTGAGACCCTGTCTCTAAATAAAATACAAAACTGGGCTGGGAATATGGCTCAGGGGTCGAGTACCCCTGAGTTCAATCCCTGGTACCAAAAAAAAGGAAGGCCAGGATCAAGATCCCAGTGTGGATCTGGTGTCTGGGAGGACCCACTTTCTGATTTACAGTTGACCTTCTTCCATTATAGACTCACTTGTCAGAAAGAGTGTGACAGGAATCTTTCCAGTCTCTTCTGGTAAAGACACTTATCTCACTCATGAGGGCTCCACCCTCATAAGCTACTAATTAGCTACCAAAGGCCTCACCTCCTAATACCATCACCTTGGGCTTTGGAATTTTGTGAGGACACACTCATCCATGCACCCACATCTAAACACTTTGCATCTACAAACTTCTTTGGTCCTTACAACTCCTATAAATCTCCACTTTGCAAATAAGGAGAGGTTAACTTTGCCTAAGTTACAAAGCTGGAAGGGGTGCCTAGGGGTCAGTACAGAGGGAGCCCACCTGCTGGACCATGTTCTCAACTCTACAGAACGCAGCCTCCTCCTCCCAGCACTGAGTGCCGGGGCGGGGTGGGGCATGCATCCTGTTCCCACAGGCTCAACAGATCTCATGTAAATTGAACTTCATGGGTCCAAACCCTATGGTAAGTGAGTACTTAGGTCTTCTCTGTGCATTCCTGTCTGCAGGAGATCGTAAAGCCTGCAATGTATGTCCACACCCACAGCAAAGCTGTCTGGCTCTGCTTGGAGTAGGAATCCAAGTGGTGATCCATGGCCGTTGTAGCCCTGTTTTCCTCCCTCCTTTCTTCTCTCAGAAATGTGGCTACATTGTCCGCGTTCTCAAACACCAGTCCTCTAACCTCTGTTGGTTCCTACCATGGACTGTCCTGTTCACTAAGAACAACAAAGAGGTGGGACTTCAGGCAGAAGGGCTCCTCTTGAAGCCCAGGTGCACTTGTCAGCAAGGCTGCTCAGTGTCACTTGGCCTCTTTGCTCACTGTCGGGCCCTGAGAAGATTCCACCAGGGACAACACAGCCATTTCCTGCCTCTGTTCCTATTCCTGGGCTGGCACCCATGGAGGATGGAGGACACCCAAGATGGAGGAAGGTGCCTCTGTTTTGTATCCACTCCCAGGTGGACTCCGGGGTCCCGCCCTTGCCCCAGACCCCAGTGAAGATACATCTTGGTTTTGCCCTGGAGCCCACCTCTCTTCCTTTCCCTTCCACTTCTCAGGAGGAAGGACTTGGGTGAGCTGCTGGGGCTGAGTAGGACATGACAAGAATGGTGAAGGCCAGGCTGTGCTCAGAGAGCAACGGCTCTCCCCACGCAAACCAGCAACGGCTGAGCCGCTGGTCCCAGCAGGCCCTCTCTGCTCCTCCTTTTCTGTTCCCACTTTTCTGTCAGCTGAGTTATTTCCCAGGATACTTCTGGCCCTCCATGCAGGCAGGTTTCTG
Organism: Tamias sibiricus; assembly: GCA_025594165.1. Taxonomy (NCBI): domain Eukaryota; kingdom Metazoa; phylum Chordata; class Mammalia; order Rodentia; family Sciuridae; genus Tamias; species Tamias sibiricus. Next base: position 14,721,962 of record CM046670.1, on the reverse strand, counting down.
GTGAGTGTCGCCTACTAGAACAGGAGATGAATCCCTTTTGGTTGAAGCTAAGGACCCCCCCGCCCGAGCCTCAATCCCAAGCTTACAATATTCATAGATAAGTAACAGAATAGCTGGAGTGCCAAAGAATTGGAAGTGTTTGAAAATTACACAGTGGTAATGGTTGCACAGCTCTGAATACACTGGGATTCACTGATCTGGACCCTTTCGAGTGGTTAAAATAGTGAATCTTATGATATGTAAATTTTACCTCATTTTTAAAAAGCCAATTGAATGCGATTTTTAAAAAGGCATTATATGATCTGAAGTTACCACCATACATGCATAATGTTCAAAAGGAAATCACCTATCTCCTCTGACTAGGGTACCTCCGGTTCACGTAGAATGGAATACATGGAAACAGACAAAGTTGATCTTGACAGTCAAAGTTGATTCCTGCAATGATGCTGGCCACATGCTGTTTGTATTGAGAGAGGCAGTCGATGTGCGTGGAGTGGAGGGGGATGGGGAAGCGATCAGCCCTCTATGCACATGATACACCCACGGAGGGGCCATCTGCTGGCCCTGTGTATACCAGACTAGAAATAGAAATGCCAGCCTTAGAGAAAAGTAGAACTCTAATTTCTTGGGTGGAAACGAGGACAACACATGAGCTCACTGCTTCCAGGGGAGTACTAAGAAGGAAGAGGGAAGCCCTTCAAGTCTGGCAAAGGAAAGATGCCTCCTAGATAAAAATGGTTACTTTTTCTGGACCCAAAACTTTACACCAACTAATAAACAAATGGTCCATGGGAGATGAGCTCATCTATCCTCAGATCAACTCACACAAGCATCTAAAAGGGGCCAAGTTCAGAAAGCGGTGCTTTTTTTTTTTTTTAAATGTGCAGAAAGCCCTAAGATGCAAACTTTCCCAAAAAGCCTTGGTAATTTGGGTGGCAGCCATTCACACTTATTAGAGCTCAGCCCTAGGAAAATATCCTGAGGGAGAGCTGGTGCTGTTCCACCTGCGTGCTGTGATTTTATTGCCACGCTGAGGAAGAAAGCAGACCCCTGGTGCCTCATCCGAGCTAAACCAGAACAAGCTGCTGGAAATAGCTGGCCTAGGCCTGGGGCAGGTAAAAGACTTGCCTTTCTTTGGCCTCATTTTCCAAATACTGAGCTTTGGTTTTTCACTACCACCCCCGCCCCTTGCTGGCCTTTTTTTTTTTTTTAATGTTCTCACTAATTTTCCCATTACTTAAATGTCTGTGTAGGTGTGGGTCTACTGAAATGTGCTGAAGCATAACCCCTTAGCATGAGTGAGCTCCCGAGAAATTCCCAAAGATGTAGAACACAGGACAGATAAGCCTTAGGGAACCAAGGTCTGAAAAGTGTTCCTGTCACACTTGAGTGAATCTTCAAGGCACCGAGGATCTTAAGCCCTAAGAACTAAAGGACCTAAATTTGTGTTCCAGTTTAATTTTTTACACTGTGTCAATGTGCTAACATTTTTAATTATAATTTCCATTCATATAAAGATTGAATACCTAAATTTTTGCCTTTAAAACTTATTTAATCAATAAATAGCTATAAAGCTTACTTTCTTTTCAGAGAATTATTTTATGATATATATATACATACATATATATTAAAGAGAGAGAGAAGATAAATTGAATTTGATATGTGCATGTATTAGAACATATGTATACAGATTAGTATACGTACAAAAATATATATTATATATATCATACACATGATATATATACACATATATATGTATATCCGGGAGTCTGTCAAAAATGCAGATTCCTGGGATGACCCCCAGCTTTACATTTTTGTTGCATGGGACCTGGCGTCTACACTTTTCATTAAGGGCACTGTGGAGAAGCACTGTGCTATGGAATGACCCAATCAACAGAGGCTTATCTTCTATTGAGGGAAAGATGGGTGACTGCTTACAAAGAACAAGAGACCTCAGTGGAGGCACTTTTGAGCCTCTACGTTCATTTTAAGGGGCAATTATGCTGCTTTACATTGAGTCAGTCCTCAGAGAACAGCTCTTTCAGGAAAACTAATGAGTCATTTCTATCAGGTACCTTGCTATGGTTTGGATGTGGTTTTTCCTCCAAGGGTCCATATGTTGTAGGCCGGGTCCTCAGCATAGTGATGTGGGAGCTGATGGAACTTTTGAGTGGTGGGGCCTAGTGGAAAGTCCATAGGTAGTTGAGGGTGCTGCTGCCCTTGGAGAGGATTAAAGTAGCTCTCAAGAGAGTGAATTGAGCAAGACCAATCCATGAATTTCTCTCTTGCTTTCTATCTAGTGTTGTAATTATTTACTCTTATCCAAGCTCCTGCCACAGCCATCTGCCATGGTGACAAGGATCCTCACTAAAACTAAGCCAATACAGATGATATGCCCTTGAACTCTTGAAACTCCAAAATAATAATCTAAGTAAACTTCTTTCCTTCATAAGTATCCTGCCTCAGGCATTTTGTTATAGTAATAAAAAGCTGACTAATACATGCTCATTTGGTTTAGCAAATGAAGCAAGATTTCACACAGAATTATTTATATTATAAAAGCTATTAAGACCATATCCAGAGGGTTTTTCCCCCACATTTTTCATTGGCGCATTATAGTTGTACATAATAATGAAATTTTTTGTTAAATATTCATACATGCACACTGGAAGTTTTTAATGCTATATATTTTATGTATTATCAATTAACAAATACTATTAATCTGAAGGATGTGTATTTTTTTAACTCAATTCAAACTGTTTTTGTCTGGCTGTGAAGTGGAATCTTTGCTTAATTTTAAAATAATATCAGCTTGAAAAAGTTAAATGTACCATCTGTTATTACAGATATGGTTGTTAAAATCAAGTTTTCCATGACAGCTCCTTAGAGAAATGGCCAAATTCGAGGCTGAAACACAGGAAGTATGAGATGATCCTAGGATACCTTGTTCTAGAAAGTAAGACAGTATTCAAAACAGGAGGAGGTATGGTACAAGACACAAGGCCAGCTGAAAGAGAGTTTCACTGTCCAGAGTATGAAAAGATAGAACAGCAAAGTGAATAATCGGATGAATTATAATCTACTGAGAAATACAAGAATCAACAAGTGCAAATTGAGAGAAATAGGAGGAAAAGTTCATCCTCACAACAGAAAGCCAGCTAAAAAGCACAGAAGGAATAATATAGTTGGAACATCATCAATGGATGCTAAAACCAGTAGATGAAAGTTTAATGAGAAAACATATTGGCATAGTCTCACAGTATCTTCCCAGAAATTTCTTACAAATTCCAAAGTGAAAAATAGAAACTTTATGATGGAAAAAAAAAAAAAAAAAAAACATGTTCACCAAGAGATCAGATGGACTATCACCATCTGATGTACTGGTGCTTCCTAATAATATACTCTGAGAGTGATAAAGAAAATGTGGCATATATACACAATGGAGTTTTCTTCACCCATAAAGAAGAATGAAATTATGGCATTTGCAGGAAAAGGTATGGAACTAGAGACCATCACGTTAAGTGAAATAAGTCAAACTCAGAAGATTAAGAATCCTACATTTTCTCTCATACACAGAGGCTAGAAAGGAAAACAAAGGTGGTGGTGGATATCCTAAAAATCAAAGGGGGATCAGTAGAGAAAATGAATCAAGGGGAGTGGAAGGGGAGACTGCTTGGGAGTGATATTGGCCAAATTATGTTGTATATTGTGTGCATGTGCAAATATGTAACAAAAAAATCCCATCAATATGTATAACTATAATGTACCAATAAAAAATGTGGGAAAAAAGATACATGCTGAAATAAAAATAAACTTACAAAAAGATAATCTGAGAAGGTCACAGCATGATTTCAGGGGTATTCCTGCCCAAAACACACAACCTGAATCAAATTGTGTGAATATGTCAGACAAGCTCAAACTGTGGAATATTTTACCGAATAACTACTCTGAACTCTAAAACAATGTCACAGTCAAGAGAAACAGAAATGAAGACTCTTCCAGATAAAAGAAAATAAAAGAGACATAATAACACAATGCAAAGCATAATTCTGAATTAGGATTTGGACTGACAAAAATAATAGCTATAAAGGACATTATTGGGACATGTGATAGAATTTGAATATGTTCTATGAATTACATTGTGGTATTGTATAGTGTGAAATTTGTAATGTTGGGGCTGGGGCTAGGGCTCAGTGGAAGCATACTTGCCTGGCATGTGTGAGGCACTGAGTTTGATTCTCAGTATGGAATATAAATAAATAAAATAAAAAGGTCTATCAACAACTAAAAAAATATTTTCAAAAATTATGTTAAAAGGGGCTGGGGCTGGGGCTCAGCAGTAGAGCACTTGTCTCACATGTGTGAGGCCCTGGGTTCGATCCTCAGCACCACATAAAAAAGATAAAGGTACTGTGTCTACCTACAACTAAAAAAATTTTTTTTAATTGTGTTAACAAATTTGTAATGTTGATAGCTACACTATGATTTGTTAGCTGTTCTTTATAAACATACCAAAATATTCAGAGGTAAAGGGACAATTTACCCTGAAATGGCTCATAAAAATAGCAGAAACACAGGAAATAATAAATCAAACACAGCAAAGTGTTTAACAATTTATGAAGGAATGTGGGAAAAGAATACAGGAAGTTTTTAGTATTATTCTTGTAGTGTTTCTGTAAGTGAATTTATCTCAAAAATGAATGATTTAAAAAGAAACTTAAAAAAAAATCAACCAAATAGCCAACTCTAAACGGATGTTTTTGAGACAATTAGGATAAGACTGAAAATGGCCCAGGCGTTCTGAGATATCAAGGAAATCTTGTCCGTTGTGTTGGGTGTGAACAATGTAATTATATTAAGAAAAATAGTTCATATTTATTAACAATATATTCCAAAGTATTTATAGGGAAAATGATAAAACAGCTGGGACTTTCTTTAAAATAGTTCAGCAAACAAACGAACAAAAACATCTATGAAGATAAATGAATTAAAATCAGCAAATCGCAGGCTATTGTTGAAGCGAGGTGGTTAGTGCACAGGGTTCATTACACTCTTTTGTGCATGTTTGAATGTTTCCATAACAATCATTTTCAACTTAAAAAAGCAGAAAAGGAAATATCTTTCCCTGGATCATTTCTTTGTTGAATGAAAAATAATTAGGAACCGGTTTCTGTCACCTCCTCTCTAACTTTGTTTTGCCATTGGAGGCAAATTGAAGTGACTCATCTTAAAGAAAGCAGTGTTTCTCTGTTTGTTTTTTTAAGTGTGCATGTATTCATGCATTGTCATATTCCTAGAGACATTTAATGATAGAAGACAAATATTCAAATCACTTGTGTCTGCACTACCCATTCTTTAGTGATAAATCTCTGAATCACGTGCTTCAGATGACTTCACTAATCTCTCACATGAAGGTGCATCATAGACCCCAGAGATGCAAGGAGAAGATGTGGTCCTGCTGTAAGTAGAGACACCCTGTCTGTCAGTGCAGGGAAGACTGTGCAGAGGGGGATGGGCATGGAGGCAGCTACAGGCATCCGTTAGCAGGTACGATGGGAGAGGCCTGCAGACATACAGCCAAACAGAAGAGTCCTCACTTCTACCATTTGGAGTGCTATGAGTCAGGACTAGCTGTCTAGGAAACACAAAACTTGGCATGAATCTTAAAGATCAGTTGGCTGGGGTTATATAGCTCAATGGTAGAGAGAGTGCTTAGCACGCACAAGGTCCTGGGTTCAATCCCTGGCACCTCCACTGCCAAATATCAGCTGAAAGTTCCTTGCTAGGCCCTATCATGAAGCAAAGTCATTCTTAGAAAAAAGTACAAGCATGAGCAAGGACTCTAAAGCAAGAAACAACCCAGTAACCACAAACAAGTGAGGGAGATAGAGAGGGGCTTAGGCAGCCAGGGCAAGATGGTGAGTGAGGAGGTCAGCGGCAGGGCCAGAACAAAGGAACGTGGAAAGGGTCCTCTGGTGAGGTCAACTTCCTGTTTGATGAAAAGCCAAAACTCCCCCACTGGATTCCCAGCTCTGAGGCCCTTTCTCTTCAGAGAAGGCTCTCTTTGTTGCTTTTGCAATAAGCCTGCTGCTTGCTTGCAATCTCTGTGTCTTGTTCTTCAATTCTTTGCTGAATGGAGGCAATGAACCCAGCACCCCTAGACAGTAACACAAGTCTTCGAAGCTAGAAAGCAGGATGGGAGAGAAGCAGAAGAAAAGCACGGCCAGACAGAAAGTTCCATATCATAGTTAGGCCTGCACAGCTGAGCTGAAGGCTCTGCACAGGCTGTACCTAACAGCTCCATGGAGAAGGGCCTGGAAGGGGCAAAGCAGGTGGCAGATGTGCATGGGCATAGAAAAGAGGGAAGAAGGGGTCCAGGATGCCCCACTTTGACTTGAATGACTGCCTGGGAAGTTCCTCCCTGAGCAGGGGAGTACAAGAAAAGGGAAGATTTGATGGAAACTGGAACCCAGTATGTTCTGGATAAGCTAAGCTCATCGCAGAGGCAAGCAGAGATTTCCTGTGATATCAGGAAAGGACTGACCATGGAACAGAGATCACGTGAGCAAAGTGTGAAGAGTAAGAAGAATAGATAAGACCAGAGGCAGAAGGGAAAAATGAGAGATGGGAGGGAGAGAACTGGGAAGAAGGAAAGCTGCCCTGGGCTTCCGTTATCACCACTGATCTCCAATGCTCAGTAGGTTCTCAGGCTTTGGGAGCTGGTCTGTTTCCTACAAACGTCCAGTGCTATCACAGAAATTGTGCTGGACCATGTTCCATTAATGCAGCATTCTAACTGATGAAGTTATAAAATGCTGCCTGTGTTGGAGAGCCACTTATTCTGTCATATGAGTTCTGCGTGATGATGCCTGCAATGCAATGGGTTCCAGCAACCTGGAATGGGCCACTTCTTCAAAACTATGTCTGAATGGTACTTATATACTTTATATACAAACAGTTGTATGTAAAAAGATGCTATATATGTGCATTATGAATTGTAATACATACTACTATTATAAAGAAAGAAAGAAAAAAAAAAAGTATTTCCCCATATAGCCATCATTTCTGAGCTCAGTCATGAATGACTAAATCACTTAATATTAAGTCACTGCAACATTGTTGCAAACCTTACCCTCCTCCCACCCACTAAGGGAAAGAGCCCTTTCCTAAGCCTCTTATTACAAAACACTTTCATCAGAAGGCTGAGGAAGGAGGATCATAAGTCCAAAACCAACTTCAGCAACTTTGAAAGGCCCTAAGTTACTTAGGGAGACCCTGTCTCACGATAAAAAATTTTTAAAAAAGCTCTGGGTATGTGGTTCAATCCCTAGTACCAAAATAAAAATAATAAACAAACAAAAAAACCCACTTTCAATGGAGATCTAGTCTTAAACATCAAAAAGCTTATTACTGATCTGATAATTGATTGCTTTCACTCTCGGGGAGCTGTGCAGCAAAGGGGATGACCGTGATCTCAGCTTTCTGAGGTCCCTCAGCATGCTCTCTGTCACTCCTTCCCATGGGGTACATATCTCTACACTTGGAATTAGGAGCTGTAATTCTGAACCTCAAGGACACTCCCTGCGCACTTGTAATTTGGTCAAGTTTCTTAACTTTGCAGAGTCTCGGTTCCCTTCTCTGTTTATCTCAATATCTTATAGTTGCTATAACAAAGTTTTACAGAACCTGGGGCTTAAAACAGTACAAACGTATTATCTGATATTTCCGGATGTCAGTAGTCAAAGTGGGTCTCAAAGTGTCCACCAGACTGCGTTCTTTCTGCAGGAGAGAAGTTTCTCTGTTTAATAGTATTTTATTTTTAATAATAGTTTTGGAAGTAGAGAGATTGAATTTTACATTCTGAAATGTTCTATAATTGTCTGAGCCTCTAAAGCAGCACTGCATATAGAAATACATTAGTGCCTCAGTATCCACACGGAATTAATTCAGGATCCCCCCTCCCCAAGGACACCAAAACTTATGGATCTCAAGTACCTTGGACAAAATGATGTAGAATTCACACATAACCTATTCACATCCTTCTGTGTGCTTTAAATCATGTTTAGATTACTTATAATACTTCATCCAATGCAAGAGCTCTGCAAATTGTATTATGCTGCATTATTTAGGGAATAATAATGACAAGAAAATGAGTTGTATGTGTTCAGTACACATATAACTTTATTTCTGAGTATTTGCTGTCCAGAGTTGGTTGAATCCACAATGTGGAGGGCTGATTTTATAATGAGAGCTATATATGGAATTTAAATTTGCTGAGTATAGCTCAGTAGTAGAGTGAGTGGTTATCATGTATGAGGCTCTAGGTTCAACCCCCAGAACTGGCAAAAAAAAAAAAATTGCCTAGCAGCCACTTTATAAACTAAAAGAAAAATGTCATATTAATTTTAATATTTTATATATAATGTACGTCCAATATTACTTCAACATTTTATTCATAATAAAAATATTTACTTGAGATGCTTTAAATGATTTTTATTCATCCAAATCTAAACCCATTGTGCATTTTACAGGTAGGAACCATCTCAATGGGGACTAGCCACATCACAAATGCTCAGTAGTCACTTCCATGTAACAATTGGCTACTGTATCAACACGGTTCTCAAGACTACTTCTCTTTTATTAAATACTTATATACATAATTCAGAAAGGCTCAAAATTTAAAAATAATAAAGAATTTTTATATTTAATATACATTTTGGAGACACTGCTAATCATTACCTTGTTTATAGCAGTTAAAGAAAAACCACATATAACACGATTTGTCTCCCTTTAAACCAGTGTTGGATTGATGCCACTTGAAGATTAGAGTGTTTAATTCATCAGAGTACAAATTAAGCTTATTGACTCCCCTTCATTCTGTTAAGAAAACTGTAAGTGCTCCGAAAACAATTCAGGCTCCTATAGCTTGACTGAAGGTATCTGTTCCTTAAAAACAGTTTAAATAACTTGAAATTGATCTTCATATCATCCATCATAAACAATTGATCTTTAACATTTCAATTCTTGCTAGTGATGGGGAAGCATTGGTTTTCTATGAGCTGAGCCTGTTAGCTCAGTGGACAAAAAGTTTTGTTTGGGAATCTAAGATTGCTGGTTTAGGCCATAGACTCTAAGATTGCTGGTTTAGGCCATAGACTCTAAGATTGCTGGTTTAGGCCATAGACTCAGTGTATATAACACAAGGACCTGTGCCGTCCTCTTTCAGACAAGAAAGGAGAGGATAAATGGGTTAAGGTAAACCTATAGTACTGCTAAAAATAACCAGAGATTCATGCTTTAAAGTTGCTATCTGGTAACATTATACTGAAAATAAAAAGAGCATCATTATTTAGAAAATAGAGCTGCAATCCATGTTATCAGGTTTCTGTCAACAAAAACATAGCGACCAGCTGGTGTATGATTCGTTTTTCACATGAGTATTTTTAGACACAGTTTGCCTTGTGTTCCAACTGTTCCAGGGCACGTTATGAGAAATAAAAGTAGGTCCACTAAAGTAAATAATAAGTAGAGTGCCTAGATCAACTTGCTATCCCATTTAATAGTTCAGCCATCACTACCTATCATGTTAGAGAGCGATGAGTGGTCTCCATTCCTTGACAAAGATATTTTACTAATAAGTGGTATTTTTAGTATTCAGAATACATATTAAGATGAGAATTAAAGTTATCATACTAGGATCTATCTTCCCCTGAAACTGTTGATCTTGCACTAATAAGTAATAAGAGTACCAGCTTGTCCCCAACTTATAATGGTTCAACTTACAATTTTTCAACTTTATGATATTGTAGAAGAGATATACGTTAAAGGATGGTATAAGAAGTGAAATCAGAAAGAAAATACAGGAAGTGAAAAATCACTTCAACAAAGAGAGATTCTGGAAAAAAAAACAAGCAGAAATCCTCAAAATGAAGGAATCAATGAAACAAATTAAAAATTCAACTGAAACCATCACCAAGAGACTAGATCACTTGGAAGACAGAATTTAAGGCAATGAAGACAAAATATATAATATTGAAAACAAAGTTGACTGTGGAGAAAAGATGTTAAGAGACCTTGAACAGAGCTTCCAAGAAATAAGGGATAACCCAAAAAGACCAAATTTAAGATTTATTGGGATAGATGAAGTCTTGGAGATACAATCCTTTCAATGAAATAATATCAGAAAATTTTCTTAACCTGAAGAATGAAATGGGCTAGGATTATAGCTCAGTGGTAGAGTACTTGCCTCACATGTGTGAGGCACTGGGTTTGATCCTCAGCACCACATATAAATAAATAATAAAGATAGTGTGTCCATCTACAACTAAAAAAAAATTTTTTAAATATTTTAAAAAGATTGAAATGGAAAATCAAATATAAGAGGATTACAGGACCCCAAATATACAAAATTACAACAGACCCATACCAAGGCACATTATTATTAAAATACCTAACATACATAATAAGGATAGAATTTTAAAGGCTGTAATAAAAAACCACAGGTAACATGTAGAGGGAAACAAATACAGATTTCAGTTGATCTCTCTAACCATACCCTCAAAGTCAGGAGGTTTTGGAATAACATATCAAGCTCTGAAAAAAAATGGATACAAACCAAGAATCTATACCCAGCAAAATTAAACTTCATAATTGATGATGAAATAAAAACCTTCCATGATAAACAAAAGTTAAAAGAATTTATAAGTAGAAAGCCTGCACTACAAAACATACTCAATAAGATATTTCATGAAGAAATGAAAAATAAAAGTGAAAACCCACAAAGGGCAGAAACACACTAAAAGAACAGTGAATCAGTGGAGAAACTAATTCAAATTAAAAACTAGGAATAAATAAAAATGACAGGGAATAAAAATCATATCTCAATAATAACATTGAATGTAAATAGCCTAAACTCATCAATCAAAGGACATAGATTGCCAGATTGGATTAAAAAACAAGACCCAATAATATGCTGTTTCCAAGAGACTCACCTCATAGGCAAAGACATCCACAGACTGAAAGTAAAAGGATGGGAAAGAACAGATCATTCACATGGATCTTGTAAACAGGCAGGGGTTTCTATCTTCATATCAGAAAAATTGGACTTCAAGTCAAAGTTAATCAGAAGAGACAAAGATGGACATTTCATACTGCTTAAGGGAATTATACATCAATAAGACATAACAATCATAAATATTTATGCCCCAAACAATGAAGCATCTATGTACATCAAGTGAACCCTTCTCAATTTCAAGAATCAAATATACCACAACATAATAATACTGGGTGACTTTAACACAGTTCTCTCACTACTAGATAGATCCTCTAAACAAAAACTAAATAATGAAGCTATACAACTAAAAAATACAATTAGTATTTTAGGCTTAACAGACATATATAAAATATTTCATCCATCAATGACTGAATACACTTTCTTCTCAGAAGCACATGGATCCTTCTCTAAAATAGACCACATCTTAGGCCACAAAGCAACCCTTAGCAAATACAAAAAAAAAAAAAAAAAATAGAGATAATACCTTGCATCCTATCAGATCATAATGGAATGAAATTAAAAATTAATGATAAAATAAAAATGGAAGCTACTCTTAAAACCTGGAGACTAAATAATATGCTACTGAATAATGAATAGATAGCAGAAGAAATCAGGGATGAAATAAAAAAAATACTTAGAGGTAAATGAGAATAACAATACAACATATCAAAAGCTCTGGGACACTATGAAGACAGTGCTAAGAGGAAAGTTCATTGAAGTGAGCACATTCATTAAGGGAATAGAAAGTCAACAAATAACCTAACATTACATCTCAAAGCTGTAGAAAAAGAAAAACAAATTAACACCAAAAGCAGTAGAAGACAGAAAATAATTAAAATCAGAGCTAAAATCAATGATACTGAAACAAAAGAAATAATCCAAAAAAAATCAACAAAACAAAAAGTTGGTTCTTTAGGAAAAAAATCAATAAAATTGATAAACCCTTCGCCAAGCTAACAAAGAGAATGAGGGAGAAAACTCAAATTACAGAGACCCTGCACCTACTAGAAAAAAAAAGTAGGCCCAAAATCTCCATCATGTTGGCTTAGCAACTGAATTCCTCAACAAGATTTCTAAAGTGCAAGAAGTAAAATCAAGAATCAATAAATGGGATGGTTTCAAACTAAAAACCGTCTTCAAAGCAAAGGAAACAATCAAGAACATGAACAAAGAGCCTACAGAATGGGAGAAAATCTTTGCCACCTGCATCTCAGTTAGAACATTAATCTCCAGGATATATAAGAACTCAAAAAACTTAATGCAAAAGAAAAAAAAAAACAGTTAATAAATAGGCTAAGGAACAGAACAAACACTTCACAGAAGAAGAAATATGATTAGTTAACAAATATATGAAAAATGTTTAACCTCACTAGCAATTAGAGAAATACAAATTAAAACTACACTGAGATTTCATCTCACTCCAGTCAGAATGGCAATTATAAAGAATACAAGTAACAATAAATGTTGGTGAGGATGTGAGGAAATAGATATTTCATACATTGCTGGTGGGACTGCAAATTGATGCAACCACTATGGAAAGCAGTATGGAGATTCCTCAGTAAACTTGCAATGGACCCACCATTTGACCCAGTTATCCCACTCCTCGGCTTACACCAAAAAGACTTAAAATCAGCATACTATAGTGATATGGCCACATTAATGTTCATAGCACCCCGATTTACAATAGCTGTACTACAGAACCAACGTAGGTGCCCTTCGATTTGTGAATGGATAAAGAATATGTGGTACATATGTACACAATGAAATATTACTCAGCCTTAAAAAAGAATGAAATTATCACATTTGATGGTATATGGATGGAACTGGAGGCTATCATGCTAAATGAAATAATTCAATCTCAAAAAAAAAAGGCTGAATGTTCTCTCTAATATGCAGATGCAGACTCACAATAGGCAGGGTGGGGGTGTTCAATGGGAGAATGAGGGTCAATGGGGGTGAAGGAAGGGAGGATGGGAATGGGAAAGACAGTAGAATGAATCAGACATAACTTTCCTATGTTCATATATGAATATACAAATCCATGTAACTCCACACCATGTACAACCACAAGAATAGAAAGTTATATTCCATGTATGTATGATATGTCAAAATGCATTCTACTATCATATATAACTAAAAAGAAGAAAGTTTTAAAAATGATCAGGGACACAAAAATATACACTAAGTGAAAACTAAGAGGAAAAAACAATGAATAAATCTCAAGAGTTACAGATATTGAATATCAAATACAAAGATTAAACAGTTACAATTCTTTTATTCAAGAAATTAAATGAGAAAATTGAAAATTTCAGCAAAAGCAATAAAACTTTATGTGAAATTCTAGAACTAAAAAACATATTAGCTGAACCCATAGATGGGTTAATATCAGATTAGATACAGAATTAGAAAACTGAGAAGGAACATTTCTGAGATGAGCCACAGAAGAATAAAAGAGTGGAAAATTCATAAAAGATCATAGACAATATCAGGAATACTATGAAAGACATTAAGAAAATAAACAGTACTTAATAGAGAAATATAATTTAAATGGCATTGTATGGAGACCAAAAGACAAGAAGTATCTTTAAATGATTACAAGTAACATGGATAAATTTTTAGAAAAACACAATTTGACAAAGCATACACAATAGAAATATAAAACCTGAATAGTTTTATATCTATTAAAATAATCAAATCTATAACTTAAAATATCTGCTGAAAAAGGAATCCTGGACCCAGATGGTTCTACCTTGAATCCTGTAAATATTTATGTAAATGTGAACCTGAAAATCCTGAGATTGAAAGATCTCTGAAACAAAAAAGTGTTCATTGAGTCACAGATGCCAACTAGGCCCAAGTTTTTACAATTACCATCAGCTGGGCTGGGTAGCATTTGGGAAAATGTCTGCCCATCTTGAGAGACAAGAGCACTTTTATAGTAAGAGTTTGGGAAAGGAATATGTAAATTGTGCACATGGAACCTAGGCCGGCTAGAGACAAGAGGGACAGCAATGTGAAGCAGGGGAAGATTTTGGATAGGAGACAATCCATAGAGAGATGTACTCCCTGCTTCTGGGTTGGTTGGGCTTTATAGTCTAGAAGCACCTGTAAACAGGGTGTGATGGTGCCTGGTGGATGGCCAAGATGGGATTTAAGAAGAGATTTTGCTGGGCGCTGTGGCGCATGCCCGTAATCCCAGTGGCTCAGCAGGCTGAGACAGGAGGATCTCAAGTTCAAAACCAGCCTCAGCAACGGTGAGGCACTAAACAAACCAGTGAGGCCCTGTCTCTAAATAAATACAAAAATAGGGCTGGGAATGTGGCTCAGTGGTTGAGGGCCCCCGAGTTCAATCCCTGGTACCAAAAGGAAGGAAGGAAGGAACGAAGGAACGAAGGTTTGTTTTAACATAAATTCAAAAATGTAAAAGTCTTTTGTTGGTTTGGCCTAGAGCTGTTAGCTGATTAACTTCAATTCTCTCTCCTCCATCCTCAGCACTTAAAATTAAAAATTAAATTTAAGACTCCTCAAAATGTTTTCTTATTAAAAAAAAAAGCAAACAAAACTTACAGAAATTCTCCCCAAAAAAAAATTTTAAAAGAGAAAAGGCATTCCACACCATTAAATGAGGGGATAACCTAAATATCAAAACCTGAGGATATCGTATGAAATGAAAATTTCTGACCAAGTTTTTTCATGAGCACTGATACAAAAACCATGAAGTAAATAGAAAATATAGCCCATCAATATAAAAAAAGATCACAAACAAGTTAGATTTTTCATGGAATGGAAGGTTGATTTAGCATTTGAGAATAAATCAATGTATATTAATAGAATTAGGATCTGATAGAATAAAATACTGATCAAATCAGTAGTGAGTGAAGCAAAAACATTTGGTAAAATTTTGGTAAAATCAATATTATATTTAGCAATTATTAGTATACTGAATAATAACAAACTTTCTTCACCTCATAAAGAGTATATATGTATGTATGCATGCATGCATGTATATACATATATGCACATATATATAAATTTATAGTTAACAGGCAAAAAATGAAATTAAGAAAACAACTTTATTTACATCATTGGTCTACCTTCTCATTTGAAAAATGAAGAATCTGGGCTCTAAGGAGTTGACATACCCTACATTTATAGACTAGAAATTATGAAACCTACTTCCTTTAAGAAGAAGGGAATGAGCCAGGCGCGGTGGTGCACGCCTATAATCCCAGCACTTGGGAGGCTGAGGCAGGAGGATCTCGAGTTCAAAGCCAGCCTCAGCAATGGCCAATGGCGAGGCACCAAGCAACTCAGTGAGATACTATCTCTAATAAGATACAAAAAAAGGTCTGGGGATGTGGCCCAGTGGTCGAGTGCCCCTGAGTTCAATCCCCGGTACCAAAAAAAAAAAAAAAAAAGTTAGAAGAAGGGAATGAAAATTTATTCAAAAGCTCTGTCTCTTTGATTCTGCTCTTCAAAGAGTTGTAGAATTCCTCTTCCAAAAGACACCATAATACTTGACCAGGAGTGTGCTCTTACGGAGGATTGGTTTCCATTCACTGCAGAAATACCTAAGGGAGGTGCTCAGGAAGTCCTAAAATAAGTGAAGGGGGCACAACACATGTTCTGCTCTTTGGGTTTGACCAAAACCTGAAATCAATGCCTAGGACTCCATTTAATGCCATACTTCTCTATCACCATGTCACTCTGAAACCCAAGACAGGCATTCCCCCATCTGTGTGCATCTACAATAGCACAACTGGATTATCTCCACAGGGAAAAGGTAAGAAAAATAAATATTTTTACCTTATGCCATTTAATCCTCAGAAGAGCTCCAAAAATCCAATTTTATGGAAGAAGAAATAGATTCTCTCCAGCTCTGTAGGTTGACCAAGTTCACACACTAGCTGCTGTACTCAGACTCAGGCTTTCTGATGCCATTGCTCCATTCCACCACACCTGTCATTCTCCACATTTGGTCCTTGGAGCTGTAGTATTGGTGTCAGCTGGGGATTGGTTACAAATTCAAGTTCTCTAGGCCACCCCAGACCTCCCCAGAAAATCAGGGATTGGGGCCTAAAGGGTTCTAATGACCACTCACGTGTAAGGTCCCTACACCACGCACACTTTCTCCCAAAGGAAAGTCATTTTTATTTTTAAAGTCCTAAAAATTGGCGATTCTAAACTCTACATAAATAATATCTTCATGTCATAGTCTGAGTTTACTTTCATTCACCCTTACTTTATTAAATGCAAAATAGGCACTCACCATGCAGAACTGGATTCTGTCATGGGCTGGGGACCTTGTTCTAGGAGAGCCAGGTCTGGATCAGATGAAAGATTTTTTTTTATTAAAGGTAATTTATGTAACCTCTATGCCCCAATTTATACCAAGGAAAAATCATACCAAATCTCATAATATTGTTATGAAACACAGTGCTCAATAACTATATGTTGAATGCATACATAAATTTCATGGCTTGGAGCCAAGCTGAGGCTCTCTATTGAGTTCCTCAGTCCTTCTATGAAAGCTTCAAACTAAGAGACATGAAAATGCTTAGAACAGCAGCTCGCATAAATAGATTAATACAATGGAGCATCGATGTAAGTATATCATAGAGATTAAGTATGGGCTCAGAGCTTGGACTGCTTGAGTTCAAATTCCTGCACAGCCATTTGCTAGTTAAGTGTCCTTGGAAAAGTTATTTAACCTCCAGCCCTCAGTTTCCCTATCTGAGGAATGGAATAATAGAGAAATGAGTTAATACCTAATATTTGAATGTCACTGAGAAATTTTCCCTGGCTCATTCAGCAGAGTGAACTTCTCTCCCTTGAACTTAGATAACATTCTGTGCACTGAAACAGTATTGTGGGTTTCAATGTAGAATAGTAATAAAATACAAGATTTCTAGTTAAATTCAAATTACAGATAAACTAAGAATAATTATTTTTAATTACAAGTATGCCACACATATTGCATAGGATATATTTAAACAGATGCTCCTTGGTTTTTGATAGAATTATGTCCTCATAAACCCATCATTGAGTTAAAAAGCAAAATAAGTCAGAAATCCATTTAATGCACCCAAACTATAGAACATTATAGCTTCATTTAGCCTATCAAATGTGCTCAGAACAAATTATGGAATCAGCCTAGGTGTTCATCAACGCATGAATGGAAATTGTGAAATTGTGGTATATTTACACAATGAGTTTTATGCAGCCATAAAGAACTAAATTGTGTCATTTGCAGGAAAATGCATGGAGCTTGAGAGCATTATGTTAAGCAAAATAAACCAAACTTAGAAAATCAAGGGTTATATGTTTTTCTCTCATATGTGGAAGCTAGGGAGAAAAATGGGGGGCAAGTGGGGTGAGGGAGATCTCATCAAAATACAAGGGAGACCAGTAAAATAAATAAAGGGAACCAAGAGGAGGGAGGGAGGAGAGAAGGGAAAACGTAGGTACTGAAGAATTAAATTGACCAAATTATATTTATTGTGTGCATGTGAAAATATATAGCAACAAATCTCACTATTATATATAAATATAACATACCAATAAAAGGCAATCATAACAGTCTACATGCTGTATGTTTTCCTAGAACTCAAAACTATAATGATAAGTAAACATAGAAGTGGTTGTCAGAGTCTGGGATGCAGAGAAAGGATTAACTGTAAATACTCAGGGGGAACTTTTATGGGTGGTGGAAATATATAAACAGGATTCCCAGTTAAATTTGAATTACAGATAAACTAAGAATAAGAATCATCTTGTACACAATGCTACAACATTGTCAAAACTCATTGAACCGTGTACTGAAAATGGGTAAATTATAAGGGCTCAGTGGTAGAGCACTTGCCTAGCATGTGTGAGGCACTGGGTTCGATCCTCAGCACTACATAAAAATAAATAAAATAAAGGTATTGTGTCTGTCTACAACTAAAAAAAAATTAAATGGGTAACTTTTAGTGTATCCATACCTCAATAAAGAATGATTTCATACATAAAATAAATGTGCTCAGAACATTTACATTAGCCTACAGTTGGGCAAAATCATCTAACACAAAACCCGTTTTCTAATTAAAGTGTTATATATCTCATGCAATTCATGTAGTACTGTGCTGAACTAAAAAAACAGAGCGGGTACAAGCCGAAAGCACACTGGGCCTAAGGGATGTGTGAAATATTGAACTAAAACTAACTGCTGGATGATGGGGATGCTACAGTGACAGGGTCATCAATTTCTCAATGGGAGCTGGGGCTCTTTGTCACTACACAGAATTTCAACAAAATATTGTACAGCGAATGACCAACTCAGGAAAAGATCAAAATCCAAAGTATAGTTTTCTTTTGAATGTGTATTATTTTCATCAAACAATTATGAATTGGGAACATCTGTACTATAGAAATAATAAAATATATTCTTAGTTTATATAAAAATATAGTCTTAGTTTATCTGAAATACATACCTTATAAGGAATTCATTCATTCATTTCTTTCTTCCTTTTTTTTTTTTTCTTTTAAACCATGCAATCCTAGCTTATCATGCACACTTTGTGGAGAAAGGACCATGCCTTAACTCAGTTGTATATCCCTGAAACCTAGAAAGTTCCTGACAACAATCATAGGTCATTAATAAATCTTTGACTAATGGGGAAATATTTCCATAAAAGACAGTGTCTCCATCATCAGGAAGCTCCAGAGCTTGAGGACGTGTTTTTCAAGCCAGCTCGATTTCTTTCTCACAGTCCTTTGACTTGGTAGCTTTTGATCTTTGGTTTATGCCTGAAAATTTCCAGGAGGAGTAGAAATATGCCAAAATTCCACACTTAAAAGACCAACATTTCTTTTAGGCACGACAAGGGCCACCATATTAAAAGTCAGAGCCAGGCATTCATTCAAAGTGCTTTTTGAGCTTTCTCAGTACTTCAGGCTGTACTAAGAAGAGGGAACACAAAGACAGATAAGAGACTGTCCATATCCTTCACTAGCAATCTAAAAGTAGGAGATAGAAAAGACAGTGAACACAGGGGGAAAAAAATGTTGCATTGAAGTGAGGAAACTGGGGCCTCAAGAGTATCACACTTTAGTTCAGAAAACATTTTTCTCTTTCAGAGCAGAGAAAATTTCCCTTGACATGTGTCAGCCTCAGGGTCTGTCTCTTTCTTTCAAAGCATTGAGTGATGCATTTCAGGTCTATGGCATTCTCTTCCCTCTGAGACCTTGAAAGCTAACAGACTTGAGTGAATCCCTGGGAAGCAACTTTCCTTGCATTAAACACTTCTTTTTCTTGTAAGATGGTGCTGAGCCTATCTTTTGAAACTGAATTCCTTTTGGGGACTTATCAAATCAGGAGCCCTTTGCTATCTTATCACAAATCCATACAAAAAAAGAGTTGACCTTGGATTTTATCACAATGCTAAGAGGGGTAGAACATGGCAAAGGCATGGAAGAGGAAAGGGGAGAAAGGAACCCTAAAGTAAGATAACTTTCCTTGCTTTTCCATCAGAACTGATGAGCAGCCTGGTCCACAGCATTATGATTGCTCACAGAATAATAGTGCTTGTAAAAAAAAAAAATGGGTTTATGACATATTTATGACTTTTAGCCGTCATGTCATTGCGTGGAGGGACTCAGGCATGAAAAATTAATCAGTACCCCCAATGAAGCCCCAATGTTAAAATACAGGTCAGTTACCGAGATTAGCAGAGATGATTTGATGTGTCCTATTTAGAGGAGACAATTCTAAGAGAAAGAATCATGCATAGACATAGATGTTCAAATGTCCCAAGGTATTTGTTCCTCTCCCCTTTATTGGTGAAGTATCTCATTATTAATCTTCTGAGGAAGTGTAAAGTTTTGCAGGGCTTGAGTCTGGTTAAATCTCAAAAAATCTTTAAATTCAATTACCTAAAATTTTAATAGATATATAAAGGAGAAGCAAGGAGCCGTTTCTTTAGCTAATTAAAATTACAGGTATTTCAAGCTTGAAAGGATCTTAAAGAACATATTTCCTAACTTGTCATTTTAGAAACAAAGAAACTGGACACCCAGAAAAGGCAAAGAACTGTGTAACACCCCATGATCACTGCAGAGCCCACACCAATCCTGGCTCGTGGACAAATAAAAATTTGTGGAATGAATATATAAATCTTGTTGGTTAACTCATCAATCAAAAGACATAGACTGGCAGATTGGGTTAAAAAGAAAGACCCAACAATATGCTGTCTTCAAGAGATTCATCTCATGGGCAAAGACATCCACAGACTGAAGGTGAAAGGATGGCGAAAAATTTATCATGCATATGGATTGTGTAAACAAGCAGGGGTTTCCATTCTCATTTCAGATAAAGTAGACTTCAAACCAAAGTTAATCAGAAGAGACATAGAAAGACATTTCATACTTCTTAAGGGAAGTATATATAAACAGGACATAACAATTATAAATATTTATGCCCCAAACAATGGAGCATCTACGTACATCAAACAAACCCTTCTCAATTTCAAGAGTCAAATAGACCACAATACAATAATACTGGGTAACTTTAACACACCTCTCTCACTACTGGAAAGATCTTCCAAACAAAAACGAAATAAGGAAACTATAGAACTAAATAATACAATCAATAATTTAGACTTAACAGACACATATATAATACTCCATCCATGAATGAGCAAATATACTTTCTTCTCAGCAGCACATGGCTATTTCTCTAAAATAGACCATATCTTGTGCCACAAAGCAACTCTTAGTAAATACAACAACAAATAAACAAAACAAAACAAAAAAAAAAAACAGATAATACCCTGCATTCTATCAGACCACAATGGAATGAAATTAGAAATCAATGATAAAATAAAAAATAGAAGCTACTATAACAAATGTAGACTAAATAATAAACAATTGAATGATGAATGGATAGAAGAAATCAAGGATGAAATTAAAAAATTCTTAGAGGTAAATGAGAACACTGATACAACATATCAAAATCTCTGGGACACTATGAAGGCAGTACTAAGAGGAAAGTTTATTGCATTGAGTGCATTTATTAAAAGAATAAAAAGTAAAAAAAAAAAAAATGACCTAACACTACATCTTGAAGCCCTAGAAAAAGAAGAACAAATCAACACCAAAGCAATAAAGACAGGAAATAATTAAAATCAGAGATGAAATCAAAACAAAAGAAACAATTGAAAAAATTAACAAAACAAAAAGTTGGTTCTTGGAGCTGGGATATAGCTCAGTTGGTAGAGTGCTTGCTTTGCATGTACAAGGCCCTGAGTTCAATCCCCAGCAACAACAAGAACAAAAAAGTTGGTTCTTTAAAAAACTAAATAAAATAAATAAACCCCTGGCCATGCTAATGAAGAGAAAAAGAGAGAAAACTCAAATTAATAAATGAAATACAAGATGATGAAGGAAATATCACAACGGACACACATGAAATACATAAGATAATTAGAAACTATTTTGAAAATGTATACTCTAATAAAATAGAAAATATTGAAGACATCAACAAATTTCTAGAGACATATGACCTACCCAAACTGAATGAAGAGGTCATACATGATTTAAACAGGTCAATTTCAAGTAATAAAATAGAAAATGCCATCAAAAGCCTACCAACCAAGAAAAGCCCAGGACCAGATGGATTCTCAGCAGAGTTCTACATGACTTTCACAGAAGAATTAACACCAATACTCCTCAAAGTATTCCATGAAACAGAAAAGGAGGGACCCCTTCCAAACTCATTCTATGAGGCTAATATCATCCTGATACTAAAACCAGACAAAGACACATCGAGGAAAGAAAACTTCAGACCAATATCCCTGATGAACATAGATGCAAAAATTCTCAATAAAATTCTGGCAAATCAAATACAAAAACATATCAAAAAGATAGTGCACCATGATCAAGTGGGGTTCATCCCAGGGATGCAGGTTGGTTCAACATACGGAAATCAATAAATGTAATTCATCATATGAATAGACTTTAAAAAAAGAATCATATGATCATCTCAATAGATGCAGAAAAAACATTTGACAAAATACAGCACACCTTCATGTTCAAAACACTAGAAAAACTAGGGATGGTAGGAACATACCTCAACATTGTAAAAGCTATATATGCTAAACCCAAGGCCAGCATCATTTTAAATGGAGAAAAACAAAAAACATTCTTGCTAAAAACTGGAATAAGACAAGGATGTCCTCTTTCACCACTTCTATTCAACATCATCCTTGAAACTTTAGCCAGAGCAATTAGATAAAAGAAAGAAATTAAAAAGCTACAAATAGGTAAAGAAGAACTCAAACTATCACTATTTGCTAATGACATGATTTTACATCTAGAAGATCCAAAAATTTCCACTGGAAAACTTCTAGAACTAATAAAGGAATTCAGCAAAGTAGCAGGATATAAAATCAACACACATAAATCAAACACATTCCTATATATCAGCAATAAATCTACTGAAAGAGAAATTAGGAAAACTACTACATTCACAATAGCCTCAAAAAATAAAATGCCTGGGAATCAATCTTTAAAAAGAGGTGAAAGACCTCTACAATGAAAACTACAGAACACTAAAGAAAGAAATTGAAGAAAACCTCAGAAGATGGAACGATCTCCCATGTTCCTGGATAGGCAGAATTGATATTGTCAAAAAGGCCATACTACCAAAAGCATTATACAGATTTAATGCAATTCCTACTAAAATCCCAATGACATTCTTCATAAAAATAGAAAAAGCAATCATGAAATTTTTTGGAAAAATAAGAGACCCAGAATAGCTAAAGCAATCCTTAGCAAGAAAAGTGAAGGAGGAGGCATCACAATATCTGACCTTAACTATACTACAGAGCTATAGTAACAAAAACAGCATGGTATTGGCACCAAAATAGACTGGTAGACCAATGGTACAGAATAGAGGACACAGAGACAAACCCACATAAATACGGTTATCTCAAGGGTGCTAAAAACATTAACTGGAGAAAAGATAGCCTATTCAACAAATGGTGCTGGCAAAACTGGAAATCCATATGTAGCAAAATGAAACTAAACTTCTATCTCTCACCCTGCACAAAAATCAACTCAAAGTGGATCAAAGACTTAGGCACTAAAACAGAGACCCTGCACCTAATAGAAGAAAAAATAGGCCCGAATCTGAACCACATCAGCCTAAGATCTGACTTCCTTAACAAGACTCTTAAAGCACAAGAAGTAAAATCAAGAATCAATAAATGATATGGATTCAAATTAAAAAGCTTCTTCTCAGCAAAGGAAACAATTAATAATATGAGGAGAGAGTCTACAGATTGGGAGAAATTTTTACCACATGCACCTCTGATAAAGCATTAATCTCTAGGATATATAAAGAACACAAAAAACTTTAACACCAAAAAAACAAATAACCCAATCAATAAATGGGCTAAGAAACTGAACAGACACTTCACAGAAGAAGAAATACAATTTATCAACAAATATATGAAGAAGTGTTCAACATCTCTAGCAATTAGAGAAATGCAAATCAAAACTACTCTAAGATTTCATCTCACTCCTGTCAGAATGGCAATCCTCAAGAATATAGGTAACAATAAATATTGGTGAGGATGTGGGGAAAAAGGTACACTCATACATTGCTGGTGGAACTGCAAATTCGTGCAACCACTATGGAAAGCAGTATGGAGATTCCTCAGAAAACTGGGAATGGAACCACCATTTGACCCAGCTATCCCACTCCTTGGTTTATACCCAAAGGACTTAAAATCAGCATACTATAGCGATGCAGCCACATCAATGTTTATAGCAGCTCAATTCACAATAGCTAGACTATGGAACCAACCTAGGTGTCCCTCAATAGATGAATGGATAAAGAAAATGTGGTATATATACGCAATGAAATATTACTCAGCTTTAAAGAAGAGTGAAATTATGGCATTCGCCAGTAAATGGTTGGAGTTGGAGAATATCATGCTAAGCTAAATAAGCCAATCCCACAAAACCAAAGGCAGAATGTTTTCTCTAATATGCAGATGCTAATTCACAATAAGGCGGGGGCACTAGAGGAAAATAGCATTAGATTAGGTAGAGGGAAGTGAAGGGAGGGGAGGGAAGGAATGTGGAGATGGGAAAGATAGTGGAATGAAACAGACATTATTACTGTATGTATATATGTGACTACATGACCACTATGATTCTGCAACATGTACAACTCAGAAAAATGAGAAATTATATCCCATCTATGTATGATATATCACAGTGCATAAATGCATTCTACTGTCATGTACAACTAATTAAAACAATTTAAAATTTTTAAAAAGAAAAAAAAATCTTGTTGGTTGAAGTCAAGGTTAGATATATCATAGAGTTTCTCTTGTCCCTCTATGTATCATGCTTTGCTTCTTAACAAATATTTTTATTGCTTAGAGAATACAGGCCACAGTGGATGGTGCTCTAAATTCATCCTGACTCAACTTGGAAATAAAAGCCCTTCCCAGGGCAAATGCATAATCCTTGTGCTTTAGCATTTCAGATAAGCAAGAGGTCAAAATGTTAGTCCATGTGACTGTTCTGTATCCAAAGAATATTCATTCATCTGACTGTCTTCACATAATGGAAAGGGGAAGTGCTCACAGTCCTGAAAGTACACAGCTGGTCAGAGGCAAAGCCTGGAGCAGATAGATGCCCAGCCTTCCAACTCCAAGACCAGGGCTTGATCATCAGTTCTTAGCTGTTTTTTGGCTTGTGGAATACCAAAATCTTCGTTCCCCAAAGCAGCTGGCCCCGAGAGGAAGGAAACAGCAAAACCAGAAGGGGTTGAGTAACAAACCCACTGAGAATTTTCATCGTCATCATAAGTGGTATTACATATCTTTATTTATTCATTTATTCAACAGACATACCCCAATGGTCCACCGAGGGCCAGAATGGGTGCTGGGAGTGGCTTTGCCTGGATCTGGGCAAATAGGCTTGGTGTCTATCCTGCAGAAGCTGACATTCAAAGGGGGAGAGAAAACAAAAGGGCACCAGAAAACCCCACAATTAGCCAACAAGTGAGTTTTAGTCTGTTTTCTGTTGCTATAACAAATTACCAGAGACCACATAATTTATGAAGAATAGAGGAGGACTGGGTTTGTGACTCAGTGCTAGAGCGTTTACCTAGCATGTCTGAGGCATTGGGTTGTATTCTCAGCACTGCATATAAATAAGTGGGTAAAATAAAGGTCCATCAACAACTAAAATATATATATAAAATATATATAAATTATATATGCATATATATGTGTGTATGTATATGCATATATATAAATTTTTTTAAGAAAGAACCGGGCGCAGTGGCACATGCCTGAAATCCCAACATTTGGGAGGCTGAGGAAGGAAGATCACGAATTCAAAGCCAGCCTCAGCAATGGTGAGGCACTTAGCAACTCAGTGAGACCCTGTCTCTAATAAAAATACAAAAAAGGGCTAGGGGATGTGGCCCAGTGGTCCAGTGCCCCTGAGTTCAATCCCCAGTGCAAAAAAAAAAAAAAAAAAAAAAAAAAAAAAAAAGAAAGGAAGGAAGAAAAAGCAAAAGGAAAAAAAAGCATAAGAATAGAGGATCATGTAGCTCATGTTTCTAGAGGCTAGGAAGTCCAAGAACATGGAGCATTTGCTGAACTTCTGGTGAAGTCCTCTTGGTGTTCCAATTCATGGCAGAAAGTGAAAGGGCAAGTGTATGTGTGTGTGGAAAAGAGAAAAGAGGGACCAAACTCTCATGAGAGCCATTCCTTCAAGAAAGACATTAGTCCCTTCATAAAGACTTCACACCCAGGACCCAAGCACCTCTCACTAAGCTCTATCTCCCAACACTGCTGCATGGAGGAAAGTTCCATCATGTGAGCTTTGGGGGTGAAGGAGTGGGGAACACTTCAACCATAGCAAAGAAAGACTTTGAGTAAGATACATTGTATGTGAAGCACAAAACAGCAAGTGCATTTAATAATCAGGGGAAGCAGAAGAGAAGGACGTGAGAGACTCGTGATGGCGCATTTAAATTATGTAACTGAAAGCACATAAAGAGAAAAGGAGTAGAAGCCCTCAAGCCCACTTTGACTCATATCTTCAAGACTTTCTTGGATTAATCAAAACATGTACAACTCTCCAAGGTAGATTTGTTCCTGTCCATAATGACTGTCATTGAATTAGCATGTCCCCTCAAATGGGGACACAGACACTTCCTGTTCCCATCATCACTGCATCCGCCACAGCAGTTCTCAAATGTCTTTATCTTGAAAACCCTTTCCACTCTTAAAATTATCGAGGCCAGCCGGGCGTGGTGGCGCACGCCTGTAATCCTAGCACTTGGGAGGCTGAGGCAGGAGGATCACGAGTTCAAAGCCAGCCTCAGCAATGGCAAGGCACTTAGCAACTCAGTGAGACCCTGTCTCTAATAAAATACAAAAAAGGGCTGGGGATGTGGCCCAGTGGTCGAGTGCCCCTGAGTTCAATCCCCAGTACCAAAAAAAAAAAAAAAAAAATTATCGAGGCCTCCAGCCAGGAGCAGTGGCGCATGCCTGTAATTCCAGGCTCAGGAGGCTGAGGCAGGAGGATCACGAGTTTAAAGACAGCCTCAGCAAAAGTGAGGCACTAAGCAATCCAATGAGACCCTATCTCTAAATAAAAAATAGGGAAAATAGGGCTGGTGATGTGGCTTAGAGGTCAAATTCTCCTGAGTTCAATCCCCAGTACTCCCCGCTCAAAAAAAATATATATATATATATTGAGGCCTCCAAAGAGATATTATGCGGAATATGTCTTTCAGAATCTTACCATATTGGGAAATCAAAACTGAGACATCTTTAAAGCAGGTATTATCAATTTTAAAAATAATAAGCCCATCACATGTTAATATAAATGATACAAATTTTATGAACATAACTACATTTTTTTAATTTAAAAAGGTAGTGAGAAGAATAACATTGTTTTATTTATTTCTTTTTGTTTTAAGAATTCAACTGGACTTTATTTGACATACAATACCATATGGTTGTAGGAAGCAAACTGAAAAGACAAAGGAGAAAAGACACAGTTCTATCTATTTTATAATTAGGTAACAGGAGGGCAAGTCACTAAATGAACAACAAAACAGTTAAGCTTGATGGAAGAATTCTCTTTTTCTAGTGTCCCTACTTTTGGAATTCCCACTCTCTGTTGTCCAATGGGCACACCTGCTGTGTTTTGAGCCAGCGAAAGATGCAGTGGAAGTGAAAAGCATGGTCACAGACTCCCCCTGCAACGGTACACTCTTCAGAAGTAGCAGATGCCTGATTAGCTTGACACTCTATGCAAAGATCCATAATGCAGATGGCACAGTTATCAACCACAATATCCCAGGCCCAGAGGGCTACTGCATTCCACTTTTTCACTTCAAAGCACTTCTTGCCTGCGCCGGTGTTGGTGCTGCTTGAGGTAGTCACAGCCATCGCTGCCGCCATTTTGGAAACACACTATAAGGTTGTTTTATTTTTTGTAAATCTCTTTGATATCCAAGCTGTCATGTCTGCCTTTGCAGTCAATCTGTTGCAATATATTACTTGATTGATATTGATGAATTCAATGCAGGATGACAAAATATGATGTTAGAAAATGCCGGATCACTTTATGCCCTATGAAAGGACTTGTGGATATTCTTCTTTGATAGTACACCAAAACTCACCAAGTAATTTTTCAAATGTGCATTGCAGTGAGGAATCTGGATCTATATCAATGGACGTTTTGTATTCTGTGACATTGAAATCTATGTGCTGTCATGTATTTTGAACACATCTTTCACCCATGAATGATTTTGTAGCATCAGGCATTGGTCATTTGGAAAATGTTGATTCACTGCGTTATGCAGATATTCCAAATGTTGATTCATTTCATTTTACAATATCAAAAAAAAATCCCATTTGCTAATATCACCACTGATCTCATCAGAAAAATGTGTAAGTACTGGAGAGCTATTCAAGTTTTCCAAACTTCCAATTTTCACTGAAGACTTTGAATATTATTATTGGCAGCAAATACTGCCACTTATTTTTCATGAAATGACAGGCTTAACTTTATTTTTGAGAAAATGTCTTTCTGATACTCTTTTTTAAACAACCATAGTTTGTCAGTTGTTCTTTCAAGTAAAAATGATGTCTTATGAAGAAAATCAGCTTGTAAGTCACTCATGCGAGGGCTCTTCCTGAAGGAGTCCTAATTGGGAAGGGCTGTTGTAGCTAGCTGGAAGCCATAAGTTCCACCTGATATGTATGTGACGCACCTGTAGGCACCCGCAAACCTGAAGGTATATAACCGGGTGAAAGCGGTCCGAGTTAGGAGAACGGAGAATTCAGTCAGCCGGGCAGTCACTCGGTCGGTCAGAAGAATCAGAGCGGCCAGAACGTAGGCAGAGCGGTTACAGAACAGAAACCAGATAGAAGACAGAAGAGAAACCAGATAGAAGAAGTAATGACTGGTCGGAGTTAGGCCGAGGCTCCCAAGGAAGACAGAAGACAGAAGAAAGAAGAAGGAAGAAAGAAGAGAGAAGTAAGAAGCTCTAATCTTTCTCTAAGCTAAGCTCTATCTTTCTAAGCTATCTTTCTAAGCTAAGCTCTATCTTTCTTTCTCTCTAAGCTAAGAAGAAAAATCTTTCTTTCCCTCTCTAAGCTCTAAGAAAGCAGAAGTAAAAGTAGTAAAAGCTTAACTCTGCCCCCGAGAGTTTTTATCCCGGTTTACGGTACCAGGCAGCTTACATCTTCCCAATGACTTCCTGCACACACAGTAGAGTGTCAGTAGTCTAACAAGTCCGAAGGCATCAGCAGTTTTACTTACAACTATGGTTCCCACCAAAACTTATGTTGAGGCTTAGTCTCCAGTGTAAGGATGTTTAGAGGTGGTGGGATCTTTAAGTATTGGGCCATGGAGGTTCCACTCTCACTAAGGCATTAATGTAGCTCCCTTCAGAGTAAGTTCATTGCCACAAACATGGGTTGTTGTAAAGCAAGTTGGGTTTCCTCCACTTTCTCTTGCTTCCTCTCTTACAATGTGACCTCTTCTGAAAACCCCTATTTGCCCTTCTGTTTTTTCTACCATGCCTGAAGCAGCATGTAGCCCTCACTAGAAGCCGAGCAGATGCTGGCACCATACTCTTGGAATTCCAGAACCATGAACCAAAGTGAAACTTTTTTTCTTTATAAATTACCCAGTTTTAGGTATTTCTTTATAGCAACAGAAAACAGACTAAAATATCCGTCATTGCTTTTACAAAAAGGCAAATAATTGCTTGGCATTGTTGTGAAAATGCTTTTCATTTCCTAGACCTATTGAAAGGGGTTTATATGCCCATTTTAAGAATGACTAATCCATCATGACCAGAAGGGAGCAGGAGTTTGTCTTTACAGTGCTCTTCCCTTCATCTCTTGGGAGAGCCCTCTCCCACAGTGGGTGTCACAAGAATAATATTCCATTTATCAATCAGGGCTAGATTTGTGTTCCTTTAGACCCAAACTTGGCTTCCATTGAATAAAACTTCCTTTAAAAATGCTTACAACAGAAGGAAAGCCTAAATCACAACCACATAAATATATCCATATTTAATGCTTCCTGGTACAGTATATTGTTCTAGGTAAGAGCATAACAAGAGATAAAGCTTAGTCCCTGGCTTGTGCTATCTTGGAGTGGGCAGAATTAAACAGAGATAAAAGTGTAGAAAATAATGCATATAGATTTAAAAAATGCAGCAGCTGTCTAGGGAAAGGAGAGATTACGAATGTCTGAAACATTTACACATTCACTTCATAAATATCCTGAGGATCTGCTAAGCCCCAGACTCTGTTCTGGGTGTAGGGATTCAGAGAAGAACAAGATAAGATCCTTGACCCATCAAATGTCCTTTCTGTGGCAGCACATAGGTGTATCATCTAATAACAAGAATATGTGCACAGAGAAAACCAGGAAGGGAGGAAAGAACTGTCTTCAAAGGGGTGGAGGGAGGTGGTATTTTAGTCTGGATAGCTGGGAAGCTCCTTGAGCAGGTGACACAGGAGATAATAAGTTAATAAAGTGAGGGACTGAATACCTATAAAGAAAGTGTAAATATCGTGAGACCTGACAAAGTCTGGTTTGGCGGAGAAACTACAAAAAAGCTTGTGCGGCTGGAGCCGAGCGGGAAGGCAAGAGTGTATTTAACTCTGGATATATCATGAAGCTATTGCAGGTTTGAATGATTTCGTCGCATAATCTCATTGATGCTGTTTATGATATACCCCTGGAGCTGTGGAGAACTAAATACAGATGCTTTTAAAAAATGCAAGTTGTAGCCGGGCGCGGTGGCACACGCCTGTAATCCCAGCACTTTGGGAGGCTGAGGCAGGAGGATCGCGAGTTCAAAGCCAGCCTCAGCAATGGCGAGGCACTTAGCAACTCAGTGAGACCCTGTCTCCCAAATAAAATACAAAAAAGGGCTGGGGATGTGGCCCAGTGGTCAAGTGCCCCTGAGTTCAATCCCTGGTACCAAAAAAAAAAAAAAAAAAAAAATGCAAGTTGTAAACATTGTAAGTAGAAAATGCATTGTACCCACCTCACTGCTTCCCGGCATTGCCAGAGAGGATTGTGGATTGCAAGTGGAGGAAAAGATCTAAACTCAAATTTAGTTTGGTTTCTATTAAATATGTACCATTTGCCCATCACAAAGTTTAAAAATCATAAATAAACTTGGGGACTATCTGTATATGAATCAAGACCTGGGCACTAGGGGTGAGGCAGAGGGACAGAGTCAGGGCTGGAGATAAACGCTGGAGCCTCATCAGAATTTACCTGGTGTCCTATGTGTCCACAGGACAGGGTAAGGCCAGAAACGTGCAGGGCACTACACTATAGAGAAGTCATGGAGAAGAGGAGGGACCAGCCAAGGTCCTTAGAAAACAAAGAGATGAGGGAAAATCGGGAGAGCCTCATGTCCAAGATGCCAAGGGAAAAGAATGACGAGAAGGAAGCCACCGATTTACAGGGTCAGACACCGCTGGAGTGAGGTAGGATATGGCCTGAGAGCTCAGCACAGACTTGAGAAGAAGGTAGGCTGGAGGGTCACAGCCTGACTATAGTGTGCTAGCAGAGAACCAGAGGGAAAATGGGAGGCCAGGGGCAGAGACTACTATTACCATGCAGTGTTGCCCTAAAGGTAAGCAGAGAAATGGGACCACAGTTGAGGGGGCTGTGGGGTCTAGA
This sequence comes from Tamias sibiricus, assembly GCA_025594165.1. Classification (NCBI taxonomy): domain Eukaryota; kingdom Metazoa; phylum Chordata; class Mammalia; order Rodentia; family Sciuridae; genus Tamias; species Tamias sibiricus. Next base: position 14,690,668 of record CM046670.1, on the reverse strand, counting down.
GAGTTTTGCTTTTACTTTGTTTTTTGTTTTGTTTTTCACTATAAGTTATTACAGCACATTTGACTATTTGGACAACAAATTAGCAGAAATTTAAATGGCATTTTTCATGAGAGGAAGGGAGGAATTACCAGAATAGACACCAGAGGCAGGTGACAGAGAATGGGGTCACTGGCAGCATTCATCCAAATGTAGGTATTTGGGCAGACTTATAGATGGAAAGAGCAAGTCGCCTCTCCTTGCTTCTGTTTTCTCTGTGATGAGACAGATGAGATTCTTGGCTGAAAAACAGGAGTCTGAGGAAAGAGAATGCGTGGGTATGGAATTATCAGAGAAATGCAGGCTTGAGGTTGAGTTGATAGAAATTTGTACTCATGCATTTAAAGTGAAATGGGCCAGGGATACTTCACAAACAATGAATTTTGAGTTGACCTTAGAAGAAAGAATAACACCCAGGTTGAGAGAGTTGAGACAGTAAGTGAAAATAGAGAAAGAGAGAGATGTAAGTACATTAAATCTGGTACTACATGCCCTGTTCATAGGACTGTATAAACATTTGTTGAACGAATGAATGGATGATTGAGTGAATGCAAGTCCTATTCAGAAAACAGTGTTTATGGGCCACTTTAGTCTATGGAGGACATTAGAGGTACAAGTTGACAAACAGATAGGGACTAAATCAAATTTGTCCTCAAACCTACAGTCCAATAGAAAGGTATTGTCAATAACTGGTACCAATAACTCAAAGGAAGTACAAACTTGATTATAGCAGCCTATTGTTTTAGTCAGCTTTTTCACTGCTGTGACCAAAATACCTGACAAGAACAATTTTCGAGGAAGAAATGTTTCTTTGGGGCCTCACAGTTTCAGAAGTCTCAGTCCACAAATAGCCAGCTCCATTGCTCTGTGCCTGTGATGAGGAGAGCATCATGGTGGAAGGTCATGGTGGAGGAAAGCAATTCAGGACATGGCCACCAGGAAGCAGACAGAGCTCTACTCAGCAAAGACAAAATATGTACCCCAAAAGCACACCCTCAATGACTTACCGCCTCCAAACACACCCTACCTGCCTATCGTCACCACCCAGTTAATCCATTCAAGTGGATAAATACATTGATTAGGTAAAGGCTCTTATAACTCAATCATTTTGCCTCTAAACCTTCTTTCATTGTCTCACACTTGAGCTTTTGGGGAACTCCTCATATCTAAATCATAACACCTGTATTCCATAGACTCAGGACTTAAAACAGTTCCAAATCACTCAGTTCCATATACCACACATAATACTCATTATAAGCATTTCTTTCTCTGACTTGTCAAAATCTTATCATTATTTTTTTGCATTTCTTCTTTGTAGAAATGTTGTAATGTGATCATATTTTTTTAACATTTACTTTTTTTAAGAGAAAGTCCCCTCTTTTTTTTTTAAATATTTATTTATTTGCTTTAGTTGTACACAATGCCTTTATTTGTATGTGGTGCTGAGGATCAAACCCGCGCCACGCACGTGCTAGGCGAGCGCTCTACCGCTGAGCCACAACCCCAGCCCCAAACATTTACTTCTTAATGATGTCTTGGTTTCAAACATTATTCAAAAGGAGATTTCACCTCTTAATGTTCTCTTTTTTTTATTTTTATTTTTATTTTTTTTTTTTTTTTGTGGTGGTACTGGGGATTGAACTCAGGGGCACTTGTCCACTGGGTCACATCCCCAGCCCTTTTTTGTATTTTATTAGAGACAGGGTCTCACTGAGTTGCTAAGTGCCTCGCCATTGCTGAGGCTGGCTTTGAACCTGAGATCCTCCTACCTCAGCCTCCCAAAGTGCTGGGATTACAGGTGTGCGCCACCACGCCCAGCTTTTTTTAATTTTTTAAAAAATATTTATTTATTTTCTTTTAGTTGTACACAATGCATTTGTTTATACGTGGTGCTGAGGATCTAACCTGGGCCGCACACATGCTAGGCAAGCGCTCTACCGCTGAGCCACAACCCCAGCCCCTTAACGTTCTCTTTGTGTTCTTTTTTTAAAGTGTTCTCCTGTGCTAACAGTCATTTTTTACATTTAGAATTCTAAGTCATTTGGAATGGGTTGTCAAAAGAGTTTGTATTATTTTCATTTGTCTCAATCATTTATTAAATAAACCACATCCTCTACTGCTGCTTTGAGACTAGCATTTATATATATGTATATATGTGTGTGTGAGAGAGTATATATATGTGTGTGTGTGTGTGTGTGTGTGTGTGTGTGTATATATTTTTTTTTTTTTTTTTGTACCGGGGATTGAACTCAGGGCACTCGACCACTGGGCCATATCCCCAGCCCTTTTTTTTTTTTTTTTTTTTTTTTTTTTTGATTAGTATGTTTCACATTTGTTTCTGTATTCTTTTTTTTTTTTTTTTTTTTTCAAGTTGCTGGTTTTATACAAAGTATTTTTACAACAATTGTGTCTTCATACATGTATTTAGGGTAGTCATGAATAACTCAATCTGCCATTATTCCTATCCCCTTGCCCCTTCCCCCCTTCCCCCCTTTGTTCTATTTAAAGTTTTTTCATTCCTCTCATCCCCACTCCCTTGCCTTTATAAGTTAGTATCTTCATATCAAAGACATCATTCGACCTTTGGTTTTTTGGGATTGGCTAACTTCACTTAGCATTATTTTCTCCAACTCCATCCACTTACTTGCAAATGCCATGTTTTTATTATTTTTTAGTGCTGAGTAGTGTTCCATTGTGTATATATACCCAAGTTTCCCTATCCATTCATCCACTGATGGGCATCAGGGTTGGTTCCACAGTCTAGCTATTGTGGATTGTGCTGCTATAAACATTGATGTGCCCCAGCCCTTTTTTGTATTTTATTTAGAGATAGGGTCTCACTGAGTTGCTAAGTGCCTCGCCATTGTTGAGTCTGGCTTTGAACTCGCAATCCTCCTGCCTCAGCCTCCCAAGTGCTGGGATTACAGGCGTGTGCCACTGCGCCCAGCTGAAACTATCATATATTAAATTTCCTCAAGTATTTGGGGATACTTCAGGATTTTCTGTACTATTCTGCAGGAGCCCTGTTTGGGGATTGGCTTGAATTGCGGTTGACTATGAGCCGTGGAGATTTGGCCTTTGTCGCCACCCGTAGTCTCACGGGATTGTTGCGGGATCTCGAGTGACTTGGCCGAAATTGCTGATCGGGTCAGCGCCATTTTAGGGTGTGTTTTTGGCGTGTGTTAGTCATTATTAGAACCAGAGAGAAAAGTTATCAGAATAAAAAGCTGTTTGTCTCCAGTTTGCTTCTGAAGTTTTTCCCGCGGCTCCGTTGCTCCAAGCGCTTCAGGCGGCAACAGGTGGCGGCCCGTACGGGGAACTTCGGAGCGGACAGGTAAGAACTGAAAGGTCTCTAAAGATGGGTTCGAATATAACTGAATCCCAAGTGATAGAGGCTATGCAAAGACTCCTTGATATACCTGACTCTGTTCTCAGTGAGGAGTATATAGACAAAAGTGTAAGTGATCAAAAAAGTGTAGATTCCACTGGGCCAACTGAGACCAGTAAAGAGAGTATTAGAAGAGACCCAAAAATGACAAAAATCCAAGCTATTAAAGCTATTCGGGAGTTATTGGCGAAAGCTGAAGGATACTTGCTCTCACTGGAACCTGGGCCTCAGGATGTTGCTGTCAGTGAAATTAGCAGTGGTGAGGAATCTAGTAAAAGTGATCCTGAGAAAATGAGGAAAAAGAAATTTAAAAAAGACCGAGAAAAAGGTCCGTCAGGCAGAGGAGTCACTTGTGGAAGTGACTACTCCCCCATGGGTGGAATCCATTACAGAAAATATGAAGGGTATTACTAGGCATTTGCATACCCTAGAAACAGAAATAAAAAGTCTTTCTGATCGCTTATGCGCTCTCGAGGACAACTCACAGATACATTGGGAACCGCCAGCATTTGAAAAGAAAAATGGACAGAGTGTCCATCAGTCAGTAGATTTCAAAACAATAAAAAATCTCAAAGAGGCAGTAATGACTTATGGGCCCCAAGCTCCTTTCACGTTGAGTATGCTGGAGTCCCTTAACACCTTTAGCTTAACCCCCTCAGACTGGAAAAGTCTATGTAAAGCAACATTAAGCGGGGGGCAATTCTTGGTTTGGCGATCGCAATTCCAAGAACTTTGTATAGAAACGGCTAAAAGAAACGCGGCTGCAGGGTTTGAAAACTATAATATAGACATGCTCACAGGAGAAGGGCAATTCGCAGACTTACAGGCTCAAACAGATTATGACTCAGATATATATGCTCAGATAAATGCAGCTGCCTTAGAGGCATGGAAAACTGTACAAGGACCTGGGGATCTACAAGGTAGCTTGTCAAAAGTGATTCAAGGACCTAATGAGCCGTATGCCGACTTTGCTGATCGACTTTTGAGAACTGCAGGTAGTGTGTTTGCAGATGTTGACCAAGCTATGCCTTTAGTTGTTCAATTAGCTTATGAAAATGCAAATAAATGGTGCCAAGCAGCCATCAGGCCATGGAGAACTAAAAAGGATCTTTCTGTATATATACAACTATGTAAAGATATAAATGGCGCCTTTGTCACAGGAAATGTGATTGCAGCCTCAATGAGAGGTGCTTCCTCTCGAAATTTCACAAAGGCTAAACGTAGACATTATAATCAATCAGGATATTCCAGGCAAAATTATCATAATCAATCAGGCAATTCTAGGCAAAATCCCAAAAGAGAAATAAGATCAAGCTCATATCGTGCCCCAGGCCGCTGCCCCAGGTGTAAAAAGGGAAATCATTGGGCCAATAAATGCTATTCAAAATTTGACATCCATGGAAATCCTTTGTTCAGGAATTCAAAAAACGGGGCACGGGGCCCAGTACCCCGGGGCCCACAAATGTACGGGGCATTGCAGAAGGAGTATCCTCAAGCATCCACTCAGATGCTTCCCCGACACAATCCCTACTACCCATCCACTCCCTCGCCAGAGGAACAAGAGGAAATGCAGGATTAGACCTCTGTTCCACCGCCCGAATAGTGTTAACACCTGAAATGGGGGTTCAACTGATTCCCACAGGAGTCAGGGGACCTCTTCCCTCAGGGACTGTAGGACTTATTATCGGGCGTAGTCCTAAAAGCTTATTAGGTTTGCAAGTGACCCCAGGTGTAATAAACTCAGACTACAAAGGGGAAATAAAAATAATGCTTAGCTCACCCCAAAGTGTAAGTTCTGTTAATCAAGGAGATAGAATTGCTCAGTTGCTTCTCCTTCCCAATTTACATAATTCATTTAAAATGGGTATGCCTCAAGAAGGGAACAATAGAGGATTTTGTTCCACTGACTCAAGTCCCATGGCTTGCTGGGTTCGAGACTGTTCAAGGAGGCCTATGTGTAAAATAAAAATCCAAGGAATAGAAATGGAGGGATTAATAGATACTGGAGCTGACTCTTCCATTATTAATTTACGCCAATGGCCCAAGCACTGGCCTCTGCAAAAAGCTTCAACCAGTTTAAGAGGCTTGGGATATAATAACCTCCCAGATAAAAGTGCAGTAATTTTAAAATGGGAGGATGATGAAGGCCATAAAGGAACATTTCAGCCTTATGTTTTACCTAATCTACCGGTTACTTTATGGGGAAGAGATATTTTGCAACAAATGGGAGTGCACCTTGCAACCAAGCCTGCAGATGTTAAATGTGAAAACCTACAGGGTAATCTTAACCATAAAAGAACTCATTATCAAAAAGTACAGAGTAATCTTAACCCTAAAAGTAATCATTGTCATAAAGGAAAAAGATATTTTTTTTCGGGGCCACTGAGAAAATAATTTTGAAAATACCATGGCTTTCTGATAAGCCAGTGTGGGTCCCTCAGTGGCCCCTATCTAAAGAGAAATTACAAGCGGCCCACCAATTAGTTCAGGAACAATTAGAAGCAGGTCATATAGAACCTTCCACCTCTCCCTGGAATTCCCCCATATTTGTGATCAAGAAAAAGTCAGGAAAAATGGCGATTGTTACATGATCTTAGACAAATCAATAAAACCATGCAAGTTATGGGGCCTACTCAACCTGGACTTCCTAGTCCCGTAGCTATTCCAAAAAATTTCCATCTTATTACTCTTGATATAAAGGATTGCTTCTTTTCTATTCCCCTACATCCTCTGGATGCCCCCAGGTTTGCTTTTTCCGTTCCTTCTATGAACAATAATGGCCCTGATCAGAGATATCAATGGAAGGTTTTACCACAGGGAATGGCTAATAGCCCCACCATATGCCAAATATATGTGGACAAGGCTATCCAACCCATTAAAAATAAATATCCAAACCTCATGTGTCTACATTACATGGATGATATTTTATTGGCCCACCCTAATCAAAAAATCTTATTTAATATATTCAGTGATGTGGTAGAAAATTTTAAAAAAATATGGATTATATATAGCAGAAGAAAAAGTTCAAACCAGATCTCCCATATTATATTTAGGATTTAAAATCATGGATACTTTTGTTAGACCCCAAAAAAATTTTAATAAATAAAGAACATTTGACCACCCTCAATGATTTCCAAAAACTACTGGGAGACATTAATTGGCTTCGCCCTACACTAAATCTCACTACTGGCCAACTAAAACCTTTATTTGACATCCTTCGTGGAGATCCTGATCCATCTTCACCACGAACATTGACTCCTGATGCTAGGAAAGCTTTAAAATTAGTAGAAAAAGCCATCGAAGGAGCTCATTGTGATAGATTTGATTTAACTCAACCACTGATGTTGATTATTATTTCTTCACAATATACACCCACAGGAGTATTTTGGCAACAAGGGCCTTTATTATGGATACATTTGCCCGTCTCTCCTAAAAGTATAATTGAATCTTATACCTCCATGGTGGCTAAACTTATTCTTCAAGGACTTAAGACTTCTACTAAAATATTTGGCATTCACCCTGCTACTATTATTACTCCCTATTCATCATCACAGATTGAATACTTATGCTTCAATGATAATGATTGGGCTATAGCTAAATGCTCTACTTCTGCAAATTTTGATAATCATCTTCCTAAGTCCCCTATATTATCTTTTTGTATTAATCATCCTATTATATTTCCACAGGTAATAAAAAATCAACCTATTCCTAAGGCATTTAATGTATTTACAGATGGGTCCTCAAATGGTACTGCTACAGTAGTCACTAAAAAAGAAAATATGACTTACATAACTGCACACAAATCAGCTCAACTAGTGGAACTGGAAGCTGTGGTAAGAGCTCTGGAAAATTTTAGGGACCAGCCCGTAAACATTTTTTCAGATAGCCACTATATCGTACAAGCCGTCCCAAAATTAGAGTTAGCAGGACCAATAGCACCTCATACTCCAGCCTTTAAATTGTTATATCAAATACAAAAACTTTTGTGGGCAAGAAAAGAACCGCTATTCGTAGGCCATATTAGAGCACATACTAATTTGCCTGGTCCCCTCCATGAAGGTAATCAAAAGGCTGATGAACTTACAAAAACAGTATTTATACTTTCAGCGCTACAACAAGCTACTTTATTTCATTCCCAGTTTCATGTCAACAGCACCACCTTGCAACGTAGGTTTAAAATCACAAAGGAGCAAGCCAGAACAATTGTAAAAGATTGTAAATCTTGTATGACACATTTGCCCAATCCTCATTTCGGAGTTAACCCTAGAGGATTAATGCCCAATCATTTGTGGCAGATGGATGTTACTCATGAGCCAAGTTTTGGAAAATTGCGATTTATTCATGTGACTATAGATACATGCTCAGGCATGATTTTTGCTTCCTTACATTCTGGAGAAAAAGTTAAAGATGTTACATCTCATTGTTTGCAAGCTTTTGCTGCATTGGGCATCCCCAAAATGCTTAAAACAGATAATGGCCCCGCATATACGTCCTCATCTTTCAAGCAGTTTTGCGCAAAATTCAATATATCCCATAAAACAGGCATCCCATACAATCCTCAGGGTCAGGGCATTATTGAAAGAGCAAACCGAACACTGAAAATTATGTTATTAAAACAAAAAGAAGGAAATTGGAAAAGTCCTAAGGACAGATTGGCAGTTGCCCTGTTTACCTTAAATTTTCTAACTTTAGACTCTAATGGTTATTCTGCTGGAGACAGACATTGGAATCCACACCAACAACATAAACCTTTGGTTTACTGGAAGGATGTTCTTTCAGGTACATGGAAGGGTCCAGATCCAGTATTAATTTGGGGAAGAGGATCTGTTTGTGTTTTTCCAAAAGACGAATCCTCTCCAATATGGATACCATCTAGATTAATAAAACAGGTACCACATCAAAATGATCAAGATGAAGTTATTGAAGAATCAAGATTAATAAAAAAGGTACAAAATCAAGAGGACCAAGATGAAGGTACAGAATGATTCCCTCAAAAGAGTCTTTCAAAATATTTCACAACTTAAGTGTCATTTCTCCCGGCCGGGACAAGGAGATCTCTCTTTAGTGTGCACACAATTGTATTTTTTTTTTCTTTTTATACATGTCTTTATGTCTGTACATTTGTCTACATTTCATGTTAATGTGACGTCACAAATATATGTTTGTATGCTTGTTCGTCTGTCCAGTGTGACGTCACAAAGAACAAAGCGCTTATGAAAAAGAAAATATATATATATATGGATCCAAATAACTTTAATTCATTTTAGGTTAAGAGTATTCATTTTAGGTAAATAATTTTATAAATGAAGGTACTTTCAATTTTGATTTATAGGTGTCCCTGGGACTTCTCTTTAGCAAACAAATATGACTAGTGCTATATAACCTGATATTTTGGTGTTTTGACTTAAGATTGTTTATTTTTGTTATTAACTTCATTTGTTTAATAGCTCATTAATTTCAATTATCTCAACAGGTAAAAAATTGCTCTGTATACAGAGACTCAAGGGTTCCAGCTAACAAATTATTTCTCTCAAGTGCCTTTACCTTTTCTTTAATCTATCTTTAATGCAGTAATTACCCTCAGTCTTTCTTTGTTTTGTTCTAAATATGACATTTTTCCAACTTATGTTTGTAAAAGCTCAACCAGCGATGTATGTGAACAAAAATCAACTTTAATTTTCTAATCTAATTATTCTATTTTGTAGTTTGACAACTCGCCTCTTGACTCAGTGCTGCAATAGCACTGCCTTTCCTTTAATAATTGATGCTTGAGTTTCTAGGTAGCGGGCCCTGAAGATTTGCCGGTGGCATTGTCTAAACATAAAAAAGACGTCTGCTGCTCAAACATCAAACAACCTCACCAACAGTGTGGCCTCTGCTCTACATGCATGGGGCCTCCTACATCAACATGTTATAACAAATGGACATTTTGATCTTTCATTGTTTGGGACTTTACGGGACAATGCCTTGCGGGTATTTGTCTAGAGAATTCAGTGTGTTACTTGATGGAACTTAGGGCAGCTGATTTGTTTAAACAATTTGATATGCTATGCAATTTGGCTCATCACCAAAAGGCTTGTTGCCTTAAAGCCGCAACATCTCCTCACAATTTGGACGGCTGTTAGTCATCATATATAGTCGATCCTAAAGGGCTCCATTGGATGGCTGGTTAGCCAATGACGGGTAAGATCCCCAGAGGGGGACAACCTAAGACAGGCACAGTCGCACGGGACAGTCTCATGTGGCCGACATATCAACCTAAGACAGGAGTCAAGGGCACAGCCTTGATTATCCGATGACGGGTAAGAATGTTGGTTGCACATAGACGTCCTAGAGCATTACCTCTTTTAAAACAAAAAGGGGGAAATGCAGGAGCCCTGTTTGGGGATTGGCTTGAATTGCGGTTGACTATGAGCCGTGGAGATTTGGCCTTTGTCGCCACCCGTAGTCTCACGGGATTGTTGCGGGATCTCGAGTGACTTGGCCGAAATTGCTGATCGGGTCAGCGCCATTTTAGGGTGTGTTTTTGGCGTGTGTTAGTCGTTATTAGAACCAGAGAGAAAAGTTATCAGAATAAAAAGCTGTTTGTCTCCAGTTTGCTTCTGAAGTTTTTCCCGCGGCTCCGTTGCTCCAAGCGCTTCAGGCGGCAACACTATTCCTGTAATGTGTCTATTCTTTTGCCAGCACTGACTTGTTTTAATTACTGTGGTTTTGTGACATAGTATCAGGATGTAGACACTGAAAGTGGTAGTTCTGATCTATAATCTATATTATAGATAGATAGATAGATAGATAGATAGATAGATAGATAGATACTACTTTTCTCCTTCTGCCTCTCCTTTTCTTTCTCCTTCTCCTTCATTTTTGCACTGCTGGTGATGGGATGTAGGGCCTTACATATGCTAGGCAATCTCTCTACCACTGAAATACATCCCCAGCCCTAATCAATATTAATTGAACAAATGTTGTCTTGATTTGAAGAAAGACACAAAGCCTAGACCCCCTTTCCTGGCTAGCTGAAGACAAGAAAGAGGCTGCTATCCTGGTAAATGCTGTGAGTTTCCTCTACCCTAGAGCTTGCTGTTGATCCCTGGCATTCAGTGAACACTGCTTAAAGAGGTGGAAGGTGTGTTGGGAGGAGAGAGAGAGTGAGACACAATATGTGGCCCTGGGGAACCTCAGGTCATCCCCAATCCTTTCTTCTCTAGTATGGATTACATCTCAATAGAGATTACTAGCAAAGATTACTTTACTTTTTAAAGTTTCTGAAATAAAGTTCATTATTTGACATTTCTTGCTTTGGGTCTGGCAGTAGTGATATCCTAACTTGCACATTTAATCTCCAAATCCTGTGCCCCAGATATATGCAGCCTGTGCAAATGTTCTAACGAAGCAGCCAAGTCATCAAATTACCCTGCTCATTGTTTGTTTGAATATAGGGAAAAATTAAACATTTTGTTCACTCTTTAAAATAAGTGTGTCAATCCACTCCCCCTAAATAATTGCCTTTAATAATGCATTAAAGAGATAGCAAGATTACACAGGGTGCAGTGGCACACACCTGTAATCCCAGTGATTTGGGAGGCTGAGGCAGGAGGATTGCAAGTTCAAAGCCAGCCTAAGCAACTTAGCAAGACCCTTAACAACTTAGCAAGACCTCATCTCAAAATAAAATGTGAAAAGGGCTGGAGATGTGGCTCAGTGGTTAAACGCCCTGGGTTCAATCCTTGGTACACACATAAATACATAAATAAGCAAACAGCATGATGAAAACATTTAGCTACTATCCTCTGGGAAATGGGGGCGGGAAATGTTGCACGTTATGTAGTATTTAATTTTCTCCAATTTTCCCTCTATCTGACTTCTATCTCAGTCTGAACATAAGGTGAGAGATGTAAGAGAAAGAAAGAGCTGCTCTGCAGTCGGAGGGCGGAAGCTGGAGTGAAGCTTGAAAGGGAAACACTGCAGTCAAGCTCTCTGAGAAAACACCAATCAGCAACAAATAACATCACAGGCAATAGCAGTCTGTGACTCGCCCTCAGCAACAGAAAGGACCTCTGGCAGCATCTCCTGCTTGGAACAGATCTCAAAGGCCAAGCAGATCTGAGATGATTGAACGATTTCTTCAACAACAACAACAAAAGACAAGGAAGAAATAAGAAGGAATATTATCAACAACTGTAGGGTGTGGATTTTCCTTGGATCTTGATTCAAGGAGTCTATCTATAAAATGACATTTGTAAGATAATTGGGGGAAATTTGGACTTTGGACAGCAGAGAGGAATTGTTTTTAGGTGTGATCATAGCATTAGGGGTTACAGTTGTTTTGTGTGTCATTTTGATGACTCCTGTTGGACATTCTGAAGTGTTTGCGCATGAACTGATAAAATACATGGAATTTGCATGAAAATAGTCCAGCATGGAGAAGGGGAAGGGAAGAAGAACAGAGATGAGCTTGGCATATGTTGAGAATTATGGAACATGGTGCAGTGCACATGGGAGGGAGAGTCCTCCTACATCTCTGTTTTGTGTACATTTGGAAAAAGGGGGGAAAGTTTCTGCCCTCATTAGAGGGGTGGCAGATTCTAGGAAAGGCCAACTTTTGTACCTCTATTTCCTCCTCTTTAAGATGAGGGCTCACATCATAGTTCTGTGGTAACGAGCTAGGGATTTAGGGTAAAGAGAGAGAGAGAGAGAGAGAGAGAGAGAGAGAGAGAGAGTTGCTAAGTCTCAAGGGAGACTTCTGTGGACCACAGGTGCAGCAAGTGCTCAGGAACAGTTGTGACTCTTGAGTGACATGCCCTTGGCCCCCCCTTGTAAAATGAAGGAACCACACAGGTGCAGGGGAAATAAGCCACACTGTGCAGCTCCACCCTGGCTCCACCTCCAGTCTGGCCCCTAACTACTGCCCCTCTATAAATATTGGACCCCCAACCCAAGTAGCCTTCTCGCTCTCAAAATAGCCCTCATTCCCTGGGTGCAGTGGTGCACGCCTGTAATCCCAGCACTTGGGAGGCTGAGGCAGGAGGATCACGAGTTCAAAGCCAGCCTCAGCAATGACGAGGCACTTAGCAACTCAGTGAGACCCTGTCCCTAATAAAATACAAAAAAGGGCTGGGGATGTGGCCCAGTGGTCGAGTACCCCCGAGTTCAATCCCTGGTACCAAAAAAATAAAAAAAGAAAAGAAAAAGCCCTCATTCTCCCCTGAATGTGGATCTACTTCCTAAATAAACCTCTGTCTGTGCCTTTGTCTGGAGTATGCTGAAATGCTTTTCCATCACGTATGCCAAGAAACCCACTGATCCTGAGTTGAGTTTCTCCTCCTCCCTGGGACCCACTCCTGAGACCCTTCTCCAGAGACATCTCTTTTCCCCTGACAATAGTGAAAGAGAATATCTTTACTAGAAAATATACACCAAAGTAAAAAAGAACACAGGGCATTGTGTGTTATCCACTCTCAAAATGGAAAAAATAAATAAATTTTATTATCTATACATGGAGAAAGAATCATAAGGCGAATGTGAGGAAATTAACATTCTCATTTATCTCTATATTATATTTGTGGCTCTTCTATGAATAGGAAATTATTGTGAAGTAATGGTTTTTTTAAAACTGGTGAACATATAAAAATGAGATAGAATTTTTATATCAAAATTTGTGCAGCCAGGTGCAGAGGCACATGTCTATAATCTCAGTGTCTCTGGAGGCTGAGGCAGGAGGATGGAGAGTTCAAAACCAGTCTCAGCAACTTAGCAAGGCCCTAAACAATTTAGTGAGAACCTTTCTCAAAATAAAAAGGGTTGGAGATACAGCTCAATGGCTAAGCCCCCCTGAATTCAATCCCTGGTATAAAAAAAAATACATACAGTGCAAACCCACTTCTTTGAAAATACATAAAGTAAAAATATAAAATTAAGCGGGGCGTTGGTGGCGCACACCTGTAATGCCAGCACTTGGGAGGCTGAGGCAGGAGGATCGCGAGTTCAAAGCCAGCCTCAGCAATGGCGAGGCACTTAGCAACTCAGTGAGACCCTGTCTCTAATAAAAATACAAAAAAGGGCTGGGGATGTGGCCCAGTGGTTGAGTGCCTCTGAGTTCAATTCCTGGTACCAAAAAAATAAAAAATAAAAATAAATAAAAATAAAATTATGCTCACTCATGAATTCACATCTTAGCTACAGAATGCTTAAATACTTGAGTATAGAACAGTGCTAGCTGCTTCCTCTCAATCAACAACATTAGAGATTATTATAATTGAGGGTTGTTTGCTTTTCTTCTTTAAACTCATTCTGAGATGGGAATTATGTTGACTGAGCTTTCATTCTTTACCAAACAGTATCTGATATTTAAATATTCCTTCAACCTAATAAAACATCATTTCTCATTTTAGAGATGGAGATTCTGAGACACAAAGGCTGAACTGATGACTCCCAGAGTCGTGCAATCAGTGTGACATTCAACATTTCAACTTGGCTAGGTTACAGTGACCAGTTGTTGGTCAAGCACTAGTCTAGACTTTGCTGTGAATGGTATTTATAACCTGACCTGAGTTCCCAGCCTGTTGGCCTGCCTTGTGGATTTGGACTCCAAACCACAAGATTAACTCTTACCTGAATTTCAAGGCACTGGCCTGCTTTATAGATTTCAAACTTGCTACTCCCTGCAATTGCATGAGCCAATTCCTTCAACTCTCTTGATAGAAGATAAGTAGGTAGGTAGGTGGGTGGGTAGGTAGATGAGAGAATGAGAATGAGATAGAGATCCTCTTAGTTCTGTGTCTCTTGAAAATGCTGCTTAATACAGTCAGCATCACAAATATAAATGAAACCCAGATGCCTCTGTTCCAAAGTTGTCTATATCCAACTTCATTCATTCATTTGACCAAGCACCTCCAGCTTGAAATCTCAGCTCTGTCACATCCTCACTGTTAACTTGGGGGAAAAGACTGTCCCTCATTGGGCCTGCCTTGTCTGTAAGCAGGGACAAAAATGAATATTCCATGGGGTTTTGTGAAGATTTAATCTGAAATAATAGGTCACTCTGGGCTTTAGATCTATTCCTACCATTTAGTTGTCCTGGCTTCAGAAATAAATTAGACAGTAAAGGGAGGGGATTGGGAATAGGAAAGATAGTAGAATAAATGAGACATTACTTTCCTATGTTCATATATTAATACATGAGTAGTGTAACTCCACATCATGTACAACCACATTGGGAAGTAATACTCCCATGTATATGTAATATGTCAAAATACATTCTACTGTCATGTATAACTAAAAAGAACAAATAAAAAAGTAAATAAACTGAGATACTCTTGAAAAAGAAATAAATTAGACATATTAACAGATGTTCACAGAAGCATTATTCATACTAATGAAAATTTAAGGCATCTAAATATCAGGAAATTGATTAAATCAAGATAGATCCCCAAAATGCAAACATTACATCATTTTTAGGGCACTAATAACATATATATGGTATTTTTAGGAACAGAAACTTTTCCTGTTTGACCCCAATATTTAAAGTATGTGTACAGAGGACGTTTTGTTCTGGTAAAAGTGTAAAAATTATATCTTGCCAATTATAATGATGACAACAACAAAACTTGCATGTAAGACATAAAGCAACTCTCAGAGCTTTCTGAAAACCACAGACAAATGAAGAGGGTAAAGAATCAAAGGAATAATCATCATGGGGTCTCTGTGTAATTGTTTTGATTTAGTTTGATTTTTTTCTCAACTCCTACATTTTCCTAAAAGTGAGATCAGTTAAATTTAGTGACATTTACTTGAGCAAGAAAAATGTTCCACTTCAATGAACCAGGATATGGTTTTTCCTGATCCACTTTTTGCCCCATCCTGTAAATATGAAAGCATGTTCAGATATTGTTTCTGTAGCCAAAGTCCCTGAGAATGATGAGTAAAGCCTCTTTGCCAACCCATGGTAGACAGGCAGCAAGCAAGAAATAAAATGTCAAAATTTAAAGCCAAGAAAGAAAGGAAGGAAGGAAGGGAGGGAGGGAGGGAGGGAGGGAGGGAGGGAGGAAGAGAAAGGAAGGAAGGAAGGAAGGAATGAAGGAAGGGAGGGAGGGAGGGAGGGAGGAAGGAAGGAAGGAAGGAAGGAAGGAAGGAAGGAAGAAAAAGAAAGAAGAAAATGTATGTTCTAGGACTAGGAAGAACTGCAGACCCAAGACGGTTCAGAATACCCCCAGGACATATTTATAGCCAGAGAAAAGAAAATGGCATACAGAAGCAACCTGATTGGCTGCTGTTGGCATTTGCCTTATATGGGTGTGGTCTAATCTGTTGGTAGCCTGTGATTGGCTGAAGCTCTACAGCTGTGATCTACTAAGACTCAGTCTCTTGGTTACAAGGTTATGGTTTAGGTTACAATTTGTTTACACATCAAGCTAGGATACAGTTTACTGTTTACGGAGATCATTTTGGGCTAAACTTTATCACCTAAGTACAAAGACAGGTTTAGGACAAACTATTCAGTTTAACAATATCCAACCTGAAACTGCTATATATTACTAAGCTATCAGGAAACTGCTATATATTACTAAGCTATCAGGAAAAATCTACTCTCTAGTCAGAGGACTAGAAAAGGGAACTTATGCAAGACAGAGTTCTTTTCATATTCAGACCTCCCCTTTGTGAGCCTCAGTGGAGATGTTACAATGCTGTAGTGATGGTGGCTCCCACAGGCTCCTTTGTCTCCCTGCTTTGTCATGTAGCTTTTGCTGCAGAAGTGCACAACAGCTCGGAGGAGTTTTAAAGCATCCGCTTTAGACCCAGAGTTGGAGGAAAGGGGCCCCTGGGAGCCAGAAAATCTGGAGAAGAAGAAACTGGTGAACTAAACCCTCTAGGTTGATGTAAGTGATTCTGGACATACCTGATGGCACACACATTGACAGCTGAACTGTGGCCTAGACCACTGTTATCAATAAACATACCTGGACTGTAGTTAAGGCAGTAAAAAGGATTTTTTTTTTTTCCAGGAACTAATGACACTAGAAGAGAGCAGAGCACTGATCAGTCTGTGTAGAACAGACTGTTTTAAAGGAAGAATAAAGGAGAGGGAAGCAGGTGAGTGCAGCCTCAGTAGATTCAGCCAAGTGGAAGATTACAAAGGGTGGTCAGCAACAGTGCAACTAGGCCACTGTGTCTGTTAGCTGGCAATTATCAGTATTCTGTCCTCCCACAAGAGAGTGGGAGACAGAGAGCTTGTCCTTCCCTGATGATTACATTTCAAAGGGATGGCTTTCAGGTTCTTGAGAAAAACATTTTTGAGATGTAAGAGATACTATTCACAGTTGTAAGCTCTTTTTGGCAAGTGCTTTCAGAAAGGGAGGTCAGAAAGCTATATAGTCAAGTGTCAGCTAGAATAAACAGCAGATTCTCTTGGCGGTGTGAAACTTTCTTAGGGGCCATAATAGGGACACAGTCTTATGCTGCTAGAAGCTATACTAAAGTTTGATTGTCTCTGTGTGGAGGCTGGGATGGAGTCTTTATGTGCTATGAATTTTGCAGTTCTTACCACCTTCCAAGACCCACACAGACCAGGAAGATAATGCTGAAAGGGTTTGAGATTCTAAACCGACATTAGGACCACACCTCCCAGAAGGGGATCAGGACAATGCAGGGAGTGGGGTAGTCATGATGACTGACTGCTTAAACCAGGAAAAAAAAAAAAAGTTGACATTCTTTAAAAGATTTTAGTAGGACCCAAAGTTTTGTCTTATAATATTCAAAATATCCAGAATGCAATCAAAAATTACTTAACAAACTGCTATTTCATGCAACATGGATAAATTGCACAGAAGTTATGCTGATCAAAAAGAAGCCAGACACACACACTAAAGTGAGTGCTATATGTTTCATTTAAATAAAGTTCAAAGTCAGGCAAAATGAGTTCAGGGTGTTGAAAGCAGAATAATGGTTAACTTTGGGAAGGTGCTAATGACTAGGATATATAACGGGGTGTTGGGAACCATGTCATTATTCTACATCTTGGTCTGGATATGCTACACAGGAATGCTCATTTTGAAAAAAAAAAAAATCAAGTTATGCTTAAGATTCATAATCTTTGCTTTTTATCAATCATACTATAAGAAAAAGTTTTACCCACAAATGGTGCTTTTGTGGACTGTACTCCTAGAATTATTTTACTTCTACCTATTGTGCAGGAGCCCTGTTTGGGGATTGGCTTGAATTGAGGTTGACTATGAGCCGTGGAGATTTGGGCATTGTCGCCTCCCGTACTCTCACGGGACTTGTTGCGGGATCTCGAGTGACTTGGCCGAAATTGCTGATCGGGTCAGCACCATTTTTTGGTGGTGTGTGTGGCGTGTGTTTGTCGTTGTTAGAACCAGAGAGAAAAGTTATCAGAATAAAAAGCTGTTTGTCTCCAGTTCGCCTCTGAACTTCTTCCCGCGGCTCGGTTGCTCCAAGCGCTTCAGGCGACAACACTATTGCTTTTACACATGAACAATAGTTTCCTTTGTATATTATTCTTGGGTCATAATTTATTTCCCTCAGAATTTGTGGACTTTGCTACACTGTCCCTGGTGTTACTCTGTAGACATCTGAGACTCTCTGGGGAATTTTTTTATCTTGAGGGGCCTTGACTTTTCTGCTTAGGTGCCTGAAATAATCTTTTTTCATACTTGAAGTTAAATAAGTAAACCTTTTATTCATGCCTCTGCATTAATTCTTTCTTGGCTCTGCAACTCTTCTCCTTTCTTATTATCTGGTTAGATTTCATATACAGTATGTAATTTTTTTAGCTACAAAGTCTGTTTTATCGTTTCAGAGAAATTTTCCAATATTAAAATCCTGGTAACTTTTTTTTTCCCTCTCATCCTCATCTTAATTTGTCTGTCTTCTACCTCTGTCATGTTTTCACTAATTATTTTGAGTTTTCTAACAATTTCAACTTATTTACATCTATAATGATGCTATACTGGCTTTCTTGGCTCTGCAACTATTCTCCTTTCTTATTCTCTGGTTAGATTTCATTTTTGAGTTCTTATTTCATTGCATTTATTATTAGATTCTGCAATAACTTAAAGCATTTTTGGATAACCTGCCTTGGGTTACTGAATTGTATTTTCTCCTAGACCAGCCTTCTAATCCATCCTTCCTTGTGCTGTTTTCCTACCTTCCTTTCTATTGCACATGTATCTAAACCATTTATTTCCATCATTTTTATTCTTAATTCAGATTGATTCAGTCCTGACCTTCCATTTGCTCTACTACAGGGAAGCAATTTCTGCTCTCTGCTACATTCAGTTTGAGTGGATGCTGGGAGTTATTTCAAGAAACTGCTCTTCAAGATACAGATGTAGGGGAAATGGAAGGAGCTTTTCTAGGCTAAATGCCATTCTTATTGAACCTTAGAGACTTATAGGATTGACCACATGGAAGTAATAGCTATATAGTTCTAGGTTGTAAGTTAAGGAAAAGTCTAGGGAGATGATTTAATATCAATTCTCCTGGGTAGGAAAACAGTCCAATGGTATGAGACACTTTCTGGTAGTAACAAAGCTCTTTATCTACCTAAATTATTAATGACTAGGAAGTACTTACCCATAGGAACCACTCTTACCCCTACCCCACTCTGCATCCTAGAAGGTGTACCCTAATGCTTTTTTGACAGTTCCTGCCTCTGTAAGAGCTGATGGTGATGTCTGATTCAACTAAACATCCAAACAGGAAGTGAGATAATAAATAGCAAGTGCCTTAGGGAGAATTAGGCCTATGCTCTTGAGTCTTCCTTTTGCACATAAAATGAATTTAAGAATCTGGTGGTTTTGATCTTGCAACATTAATGGTGTTTACAATGCTACCTGTGTTTGTTTAAAACCTTGGTGTTCCCTTGGCTACCTAGTCTAAATAAGCATGCGGATTCAACTCAGCAAACACTGAAGTGCCTGTGAGCATGGTGGTAAAGTTTCTTAAAAACATTCTGTGGGTTGGGGATGTAGCTCAGAAGGAGAGCACTTGCCTTGCACACATAAGGCCCTAGGTTTCATCCCTAACACCAAAAAGAAAAAAAAAATGTTTCTGTGACTTATACTTCCTAAATTCTTTTCCTCATGCTAAGTCATTCTTGGAGTCCTGGGTTGGTTAGATACATAAAAAGGTGCTTAATACTGTCAGGCTGATAGATGACCAATATGTTCAATTTTAAAAAAATATTTATTTATTGTTAGTTATAGGTGGACCACAGTATCTTTATTTTATATTTATGTGGTGCTGAGGATAGAACCCAGTGCCTCACGCATGCTAGGCAAGCGCTCTACCTCTGAGCCACAACCCCAACCCAGTATGTTCAAATTAATAAGAGCTAACATCTTCTAACTTTCTAAACTCTTACATATTCTAGGTTCCCTGTTAGTCGTATTAAAATCCATATTCACTAATCCTGATAATAATATTATAAAGAAATTGAGAAAACTAGTAAAACTTGGGAATGTTAGTTAAGGACACACAACTATCAAATGGCAGATTCAGAATCCACAAGAAGACCTTCCTGCACTGGAAGCCTGCGCTTTGACCCTGCAGCTCACTGTTGAGTGACTGTGGAGCAAAACTTGTATGCATTTTCTGCATGCAGAAGTAAGGTATTTAAAAAATAATAACTAATATGTTAAGAGCTAACTAATATGAAATGTTGTACAATTTCAGTGGCAAATTCGATTTCAAGTTTATATCTGTTTTTGTGCTCTCATCTGTGTTGACATTACCAATGAGACAAATCTTAAAAATCAGATGAAGAATGTCGTATTGAAAACTTGGTAAGCTTTCATTGAGGGTTCAGGTTATTATTTTAAAAATGCCATCTGACTGTCTTTTCTCTTCAAGGCTTAAAAAGCAGGACCCAGACAAAGCCATCAGACTGGTAACATGAGCTGTGTGACAAACCCTCCATAAGGAGCTATATTAGCTACTAATAGCTATCAGCTTGGGAAAAGATTACATCATCACACAGTGCTCTGCTCAGCGTGTTCCTCTCTGCTTTGTGAGGACATTAAGTCTAATGTGGCTAATGATACAGCTTCCCTCTCTAAGACCCTTCCTCCAGTGAGCCCAAAGTGCCTTGGAATGTTTTCTTGTTGATTGTCATCTCTCTGATGGGGCATTTAGAAGGCACCAGAAGGAATCAATGCAATTGAGGCAATTCACAGTGAACGGAGACATCTAGTCACCTCTGTCCTTGCTTAACTCAAGACTGGCTCCACCTTGGGTATGACGGGGGCCTTCTTCACTCCTTCCTCCTAAATAAAAAGAGGCTTAGCCAATTAGAAACTACAGTTTGTTACACGGCGCACCGTTTTTATATACCTTCAATTTGTTTACTTCCCTGAAACACATTTAAGTGTTACTTCCTTGGAAAGCTCTCTGTGGTTAAGTATTTCTCCATTTGGAAACAATTTTCCCAACATTCAACCTGCTTTCTTTCTTTGTATCTGTATACAATGGACAATGACAAACATTGAAACTTGATGAGAATTTTTTTTTTAAGGAGGGAAGGAAATTTTCTAGAAATCCCAAAGGAAGTACTTCCTCTTGGCTTTAGTAAGACAGACAGACAGACACACACACACACACACACACACACATACACACACACACCACACACACACACATATATATATACACATTTTGACCTTTTAGAACAAGTTAAAAGGGGCAGGGGAAGCCCAAACAATTGAGTTTTACTGAAACTGCGTTACAGATCTCTTGAGTGTAGCCTGCCTTGAAGAACCAGAGGCCAGCGGAATGGATAGTTCCACATATTAGCAGATGCACATTTATCCTCTGGTTTCTGTGTTTCCTCAGGGGCCTGGGTCAGAGTTTGTTCAAGAGGTCATTGCAGTCATCAAGGACAGCACAGAGCCTGCAGCCACTTTCAGTATTTCTCAGTGGCGGCATTATTGACATTTTGGACCAGCTCATTCTTTGTCTTGTGCATTGTAGAGCATTGAGCAGCAATCCTGGTGTCCACCCACTAGACACCAGCAGCATCCACTCCTGAGTCATGGTGATCAAAAATGTTTCTACACATTGCCAAACGTCCCCTGAGGGGCAAAGTTGTCCTTGGTTGAGAACCACTGTCCTACAGCCATCACTCTGAAGGGTTTTTTAATCTAAATGTCTTCCAAAAATTGGCTAGTGTCAAATATTTCCAAGAACACCATTGTAACGTGTGGAATGAACCAGAATATAAAAAACTCAAGAGATCCCTCACACACACATCAAAGACTCATACATCCCATAGCAGAAAACTTCATACCCATTCAAAAACAGGGTGCCTTACTTGAATGCCTTTTTCCAGGGGAAACTAAAGAAGGCCTTCCAAGCCAAAACTCTTCTTTCACTACTTAAGGCTTTAGGGATTAAAAATGTTATCCCTTGCCTAATTATAGGTGTCATTAAGAATTCAATGGAATGTTATACTAGTAATCAATTTTAAGATGAATTGCTTTGCCCTTAAAAATGCATGTGGATTATAGGATGGCTTAGTGATTAACCAAACAAATTGACACACATTATAATCATGTCACCACTGCTAACAATTACCTGTTGATGACTAAATTATAGGTTTCCAGTTAAAGAGTAAACTTAAATTTCTGTGCATGTTAATGTTTTTGATTGTTGGAAGTTATTTTTAAAAACAATCCATCCATCATTAAGAGCTCTTTTCAAGTGACTTGATTTATTTGTTTTATAAGCCGTGCTGGTATCATTAATTCAACTGCTATAAGCATTTGTTTTTTATCATTTCCTCTTCTTTGAAATGTTCAGCTGTGGAAAAAGTTCAGCACTAGTGAATTGTGTTAGGTTGGTGCAGACAGACCTATCATTTATAGCAAAAACAACAAAGGCAGCATTTTCCAAGAAATGTCACCTGGCAGGACTCTGCTGGTACAAATATTTTGGTGTTCCATTAGTAAGAATATACAATTATGCACAATAGATCAAACATAGCCCTGCAAAAAACAAACTTGCCATTGTATTGCCTCAGCCTCACCAGTTGCTGGGATTACAGGCCTATACTGCAGGATCCACAACCAATCACTTTTGAACCATCTCCTACCTTTCTGTATGGATTTGTCACTCCTCTCTTCATATGTCTGGGCTTCAAAACATCTCTTGGGTCCTGCGCTAGCTGCCTAATTCCATTGAGGCAAGACCTGAATTTGACATTCAAGATAAGGAAACAGTCCCATTTGGTTCACATGGAAAACCTCATTGACTGTTTTACTAAATAAGGTTATGATTTAAAATATGGCCCCTAAAGAAAACTATTTATACAAATCTTTTTCACTTGCCCATTTGAAATCATCACCTCGTCAGGACCACTCTATTCCAAAATAATTCAGTCTGTAGCATTGTATAAGTTAGGAAATTCTGAAAAGCAGGTGTCAGGATGGGATTAAATGGGCCAGAATTTCATGAGGGAAAGTGCCTATATGAAAAAGAAATGGGGAAGAAGTTGGAAAGCCATTAGACCAAGTGCAATCTGTTAGCACAAGTCTAACTTCACCTAAAGGAGAAAAGGAGAGAGTATTAGGCAGAAGCACCCTATACTGCTGCACAGGAAGCTGGGAGGAAAATTTTGGGGGAAGTCCTTGAGTTAAAGTCAGCCAACAAAGGAGCCCCATACCTCTCAGGATCAGATCTGCTTTAGTATCCCCACAGCCCTCAGTCACCCACTATAAGCAGCACGAGGCAGGTGTGGCCTCATGACATATATTGATGGACTTGAGGAACAGCAGTTAGACCCCAGTACCACATTGCATGTGGTATGTTCTCAGTGAGAAGCATTCTCACAGAGATGCCACAACTCAACTTTAGAACTCTGCAATCTAAAAACCATCTCTATGTATTGGGAGACAGAGCGTGTGGATCTATACTATAATCAGACATACATACTTAGAGGGATGGTTGGTAAGCAGTTAACCCTAAGTTACCACAACCTTTCAGTTATCTTCATCTTAAACCAACAGAGAAGGTTGCAATGTTCAATGTGTTAAAAATCTCAAACTGCCAGGATAGACTTGAAGACCAGATTAGTATGATTTTAAACCTACAAGATAATCGTTGAACACTTTTTATTCTGAGACTTGCTGGCATGTTAGCATAAACAGGGTAGTGAGGTTAAAAAAGGAGAGGGCTATAACCCTCACCTGCCTTCTAATTAACAGAAGCTACAGAAGCTACTAGTACTTTCCAGAAAGAGATATATTGTTCATAGATTGGAAGATTCCATATTAGTTTTTGTGTATGTGTGATTAAAAATAAGGCACTACATATTTTCCTTTATTAATCGCCTTAAGAGATGTATGTGTAAAGACAAATGGAAAACACTGTATTAATAAAATCATAGTATTTGTATATAAGCACAGAAACATTGAAGTGGAGAAATTAAAATGTACTGTATCAGAGTTCTTGTAATTTACCTGAAATAATTACTGTGGTCTGAATGTTTGTGTCCCCTTAAAATTCACGTGCTGAAATTCTAATTCCCACACTGATGGTACTAGGAGGTAGTACCACAGCCTTTGGTCATGGTGATGAAGCTTTCTTAAATGGGATTAATACATCAGTTACAGTAATTGGCACAAATAGAAAAACAAAAAGCAGTAAAGGTGGAGAAAATATGAATAACATTATCAAGATTATTAAGATTATTAATATTCCATATTATTAAAAAGTAACTTCTTCCTCAATTGGTTTACAGGTTCCACACCATCCCAATCAGTCTCCCAGAAGGCTATTTTATAGATACCAATCAGAATATTCTAAAATTTACAAAGAAAAGCAAAGGAATTAAGATAACCGAAACAATTCTGTGGAACAAAAAAGAAATTCAGAGGACTCACATGATTTCAAGATTTACTCCAAAGCTTAAGTAATCAGGACACTGTGCATTGGTGAAAGGATAGGAAGACAAACCAATGGGTTCATTTTTGCATATGGTTATCCAACTGTTCCAATGTGATTTCTCCTTAGAATTGCCCTTTTTATCTTTGTCATAAGCCATTTGACTACTGTATGTATTTCTATTCTGTTACATTATTCTGCTATTTTAATTCCTTTGTCATTAATTGAATGCTCTAGAAATGACAACCAGGTCAAGTTAATTGAGTGTGGTTTTAAGGTCATCATTATCCCTACTCACTTTCTGCCTACTTGTTCTCTCAGTTACTGAGAAAGGAGTCTTGAAGTCCCTATTCATGTTACAGATTTGCCTGTTTTCCTTTCAGTTCTATCAGTTTTTGTTTCATGTATTTTGTAGCTCTCTTGTTCAGTATATATACCTTTAGTATTACCGTGTATTCTTGAGAAATTCCAAAGTCTGTTTTGTCTGATTATTAGTATTGCCGCCCCAGCATTCTGTTGACTGTTTACACCACGTATATTTTCAACTTTTTATTTTTAACCTGCCATACCTTTATATTTTAATGAATCTCTTGTAAGCAGTATAAACTTCAGACTTGCTTTTTCTTTTTTTTTAAATATTTTTATTTATTTGCTTTAGTTGTACACAATGCGTTTTATTCAATAATACATTTTATTTGTACGTGGTGCTGAGGATCGAACCCGGGTCGCCCACGCGCTAGGCGAGCGCTCTACCGCTGAGCCACAATCCCAGCCCCGAGACTTGCTTTTTCAACCAACTTGATACTCACTGCCTTTTAATTGATATGTTTAAAGCATTCACATTTATTGTGAGTATTGATATATTTGGATTAAAATCCATTATTTCTGGTTGCAAACTGAGCATTTTATTATTCATTTACTATTACAATTAACTTATGCCCGGCGCAGTGGCGCACGCCTGTAATCCCAGCACTTGGGAGGCTGAGGCAGGAGGATCACGAGTTCAAAGCCAGCCTCAGCAATGATGAGGCACTTAGCAACTCAGTGAGACCCTATCTCTAATAAAATTCAAAAAGGGGCAGGGGATGTGGCCCAGTGGTTGAGTGCCCCTGAGTTCAATCCCCGGTACCAAAAAAAAACAAACCTTATTATTCATACCTGGTTTTTTTCTTTGAAAATCATTTGTCAGCATTTAATGAACCTTCCTACATGTGGCTTCACATTGCCAAGACACAGGCCCACAACATACAACTTAATCTTTCCTCAGCTCCTGGGCTAAAGAATTGGGCCTTCATGATGAGTCTATTTGAGGAGGTTTCCTCTCCCCAGGACTTTCCAGTAGTCTTATTGCACCACATCAATGATACGAGCAGCTCCAATCTCACTTTTGGCAGCATTTACCCATGTCTGCTCCCTGACCAAGGCCCACAATTTGTCAAAGTTTAATGTAGGGCAGAAGCTTTGGTTCCTCTTGAAGTGGTAATACCTTATACTAACTTTCCCAAAGGAACCTGGGTGATATTTGCTGAAGTTGATCCTGTGGTGATACTCCAGCCCTGGCCTCCCAGTGATTTGGGGGCTTGTTCATGCAGCCAAAGTTCACATGACCCCGAAGGTTTCAAGTCTTCCTTGGTCTGGACAGCATGTTTATAGCCAAGACGGAAAAGTATAACTATTTTTTTTTAAGTATTAGTGGTTGCCCTAGAGCCTACAATGTACATCTTTAATTAATCAGAGTCTACCTCCAAATAATATTCCATGTCTTTGCACAAAATGTGAGGACCTTAACACAATCCCTCCCAACTCTTTTGTACTATTGTTGCCCTATATTTTGCTTCTGTATTTATCTACACAGCTGATTGATGGAACTTTATTTTTATTCATTTATTTATATGCGGTGCTAAGAATTGAACCCAGTGCTTTGCACATGCTAAGCAAGTGTTCTACCACTGAGCCACAACTCCAGCCCCGCGACCCATGCATTTTTACCATATAGATATTGACATGGTTGAGGGAGGGAGCATTGCACCCTGTACTAAGTCATCTTATCACATATTCAACTCCCAGAGTTCATACAAACCCCCATGTTGAAAGCCCACCTGGAGAAAATGCTTCTAACACAATCACTGAAATCGTGGCCACTGCTCCTGTTAATTAACACCTTTTTAAAATTTTGTTTGCTTAGAACGAAAATGGATTCCAGCAAAGTTGGTGGCACCTATTCAAATGAATCACTGAAAGACTGCTGGCATTGCAAATGACATTGTAAATGCCTATCAGAGTGATTTATGAGGTAAGGGAAGGCAGCATACTTCACCATTTTTATTCAAAGTAAGAAATGCACCAGAGGCTTACACTCAGGACCATTTACCAAATATGTCATTTTGCAACATACCTTTTTGGGGCAGCCTAAATTTCATGATCCTGATGTGAATGCAATTATTGCCTACAATAGCCACTTTACCCTTTCTTCATATATGTTAGTTGTAGACAGACACAATACCTTTATTTTATGTATTTATTTTTTTTTTTTTTTTTTTTTTTTTTTTTTTTTTTTTTTGGTACCGGGGATTGAACTCAGGGGCACTCGACCACTGGGTCACATCCCCAGCCCTTTTTTGTATTTTATTTAGAGACAGGGTCTCACTGAGTTGCTAAGTGCCTCGCCATTGCTGAGGCTGGCTTTGAACTCGCGATCCTCCTGCCTCAGCCTCCCAAAGTGCTGGGATTACAGGCGTGCGCCACCGCGCCCGGCTTTATGTATTTATTTTTGTACGGTGCTGAGGATAGAACCCAGTGTCTCACACTTGCTAGGTAAACACTCTACCACTGAGCTACAACCCCAGCCCACTTCTCCCTTTCTTTTTAGCAAAACCCCAGGTTTGCTCTGACACACGTTAAATGATGTTGATCCAAGCCAAAGCTGGCAATCCTGTATGAGGTATTGGTTTAGGGGTAGCCAAATGGGCGTGGAGGGGAAGTGGCTAGGGAGCAACTTGGAAGAGTTTCCTCATTCAAGTTCATAAAAAGGGTACCCCTTGTCCCCACCAGTCCTTGTCATATCTCTATATGACGCCGCCTGTTTCTAGCTGCTGTCGTCTTGAAGCCATGCTGGAAAGCAGCCCTAGGACAGAGGCCAATCTCAGCAGAGCACAGAGGTAGGACATGGACATCTGGTACCTAATAACATTAGGGATTCACTGCCATGCCCCACTCTTTGTCTGGACTTCCAGGAATTTTGACACCCAGTGTTCCTTGCTTTAAGTCATTGATTTGTGATTACTTGCATCTGAAACCATCTTACCTGATAACAACCGCTTTTAATAGAGTTCCTTAATTATGACCCTGGGTGACCTTTGTGATACAATGTCCTGGTGGAGGAGTTATTGTGCTACATTAAACCCAGGATCAGCCATTATTCCAGCTTCTTCACTTCCATATGCCAATATTCATTCCTTTATTAAATAAGCGTGCTAGCCAGTATTTCCATTCTGTTATGATGTTCCTGATTTGAATCCATTCTCGATGGAATTAAATGAAAGCTAGTAATAAAATTAGGTTCAGAAGGAGATATTGGAGGGGAATCAACTAGGTCTATAAGAAACTGCATAATCACAGTGCACATATATATGCTGCAATAAGGTGTCTAGGCTCTGACTATATCAAACTGAAAAGGCCACTACTGTTTGAAGAGTTAAACATGTTTTACTAGGAAAACACTGAATTTTCCCCTTGTTTTTGTGCTTTCATATTAGTAGGCTAGTTTACTAATAAATATGTGAGTTTTTTTTTTCATTAAAGACTAAAAGATGTCTTAAGGTAAAATCTTTTGGCCATAACGCTGTCCGTGGTAATTTGCATATAGTAGGTGCTTACTAAAGGCATGAATAAATTAACGAAACCACCAGCTGTCTGATACAGAGCTTTGGCAGCGATAAGACAAAGACTATTACTTCTCAAGCATCATCACCCATTTTTTGGAGGTTCAGTTCAGGCTGGTGACTCAGCTTTGACACTTAGTAACTGCACAATCTCAGGGATATCACGGAACATCTTCAGCAAGCTCCAGTTTCCTCATCTGCACAATGAAGTTAATAGCAAATGCTCTTGCAGAGGCTTGTTATGATGTTTAAATAAGCTAATGTCTGCTCCCAGCCCCCCCACACACACACACACACACACACACACACACACACACACACACACACACAATGGAAATATCCAGGGTTCCAATCCCGAGGAAGCAGGGATGTACCTCTGATCTCTCCTGGCTCTTGTTTCCTCTCTGTTCCCAATGCGCCTCTACCCCTGACAAAAGAGACACTCATGGTGGAGGAGCCGACAGTGGTGACCAAGCCAGAGCCATGCTCCCTTAAGGATGCCAACACCGATGTCAGGAAGATGCCTTCTCTGGTTGTGTGCTGCTGGCCCAGCCAGGAAGAGCAACGTGAGGGGAGGTAACCTGAGAACTCCCCGGCGGCATCTGTCTAAGGTGACATTGAGGTATTTCTACCTGAGAAGCCAACTTGAATAATTTAAAGCTATTTAGAGACTTATAAGTTAATGACCTACAAATTATGAACACAATCCTTCAGTCGTCTGGAGATCAAAGAGCATTATTTTCAGCCGATCTTTCCTCTGAATGACGTTATAAAACGTGTTTTCCAGGGAGCTCAACCCTAAAAGACTGCAGATGAAGCCCTAGAGCTGGGAAACATACATCAGTTCTCAGTCAGAGTCACCAGGAAACTTGTTAGAAATGCAGATTCTCCAGGGCTACAGATGAGACGCTCTGGGGGTTGGGACAGCCATCTGTGCTTTAACAAGTCCTCCAGGGGATCCAATGTGCATTCCTGTTTAAGAACCTCTGGGATAGTGGATAGGCTCTGACTCAAGGAATTAGCTTTCTCTGACATCAAAAAAAGCCTGAAAAAATAAAACCATGCATATAGAATAGACAGCTCAAAATCAATCTGTAAGCCCCCAAACTCTCTTCCAGGTAAAAAGAATAAAACCTTCTTTCTATTCAAACTCCCCTGGAGACAAGTACTTTGGGACTTAGTTTTACAGTGAATCCTCTGCAATGATGTCCTAAACATTTAGGTTAATTGATAATAAGAACTAACATGGATCATTGTTTATGTGCTAGACCACATACTATACCTTCTATTATCTCATTTAATCCTCACAACAACCTAGAATATTAGTACTATTATTATTTTCATCTCATAGCTGTATAATCTTAAAATTACACACTGACTAAATAATATAGCTGGTATCTTAGTTCTTTTTGTTGTTGTTGTAACAAAATACTTGAAGATGGGTACTTTAAAAAGTAAGGAGGTTTATTTAACTCACAATTTGGCAGGCCAAAAAACCAACATCAGGTGTCAGCCTATAGTTAAGGCCACCATGGCTACATCACAAGCTGGTGGAGAAGCAGAAAGGGAAATGGCCAAATGCATAAGGAAGCAAATGTACGGACTGGCCTCACTTTATAACAACGCTATCTTGCAAGAACTGCATGGAGTTCCTTGAAAACCACACTAATCCCTTCCAAAGACATTTCCCCAGTGCCCAAACCACCTTCCACTAGACCCCTCCTCTAAAAGATTCCATTATCTGTCACTTGGCCACATTAGGTACCAAGTTTCCAGCACATGAACACTTGGGGATCATACTCCAACCAGAAACCATAGCAGCTGGTTTTCAGACCTCTGTGGTCTGATTTCAGGGCTCCGTTCTCTTTATCACCACACTCGACAGCTCCCTAATTCAACAAATATGTCCTGAACACCTACGGCTTATGAAGCAATAGGCGAGAAAAGAGTAGAAACAGGAGGAGCTGCCCTCCCCCATAAGAATCAACAACTGAAAGAGGAAAGTGGGTGGAAGAGCAGCTCTCAGATGAGACAGAAAGAAGTAAGTGCCACAGCAGTAGTGTAGGTACTGTACTGTGAAAGCCCGAGGGGAGACAAGAAAGTTCACCGGAAAGGACGGGGAAGACTTCCGGAGTGTTTCAGCGATCCAGAGGGAGGACACCAACCCAGGAGGAGGAGAGAGGACAAGTGAGAGTTTGGCGAGGCAGCAGCCTGCAGGCTCCATGTGGGGCCCACGGCTAGCAAAATGGGCACTGGGTGCACAGAGCAGCAAATGTGACTGGAAGATACAAAAGCCTCATTCCAAAAGGCTGGAAGGGCCTTGAATTCCACAGGAAACAGTTTGGAATGCTGTTGGTAGGCCACAGTGGGTCCCTAAAAAATCTTAAGCCTGCAAGCACCATGATTGGTTCCCCTCTAGTAGGATAGATTCGGGGAGGATTGGACAGGGAGAAGAAAGTAAACCTACATTCAGCAAAGGAGAAGCCAGATACATACATATATATACATATATATATGTATATGTATATAGAGACAAATAGTCTTTAAAATATATACATATATATACATATATATATACATACATATATATGAAGCAATAGGCGAGAAAAGAGTAGAAACAGGAGGAGCTGCCCTCCCCCATAAGAATCAACAACTGAAAGAGGAAAGTGGGTGGAAGAGCAGCTCCTGCTCTTTAAAGACTATACATATATGTATATATATGTATAGTCTTTAAAATGTATGTATATATATGTATATATTTTAAAGACTATTTGTCTTTTATATATATATTTTAAAGACTATTTGTCTGAAGGAAAGTATTTTCAAATGAGTATAGTCCTCATGAATGAAAGAATGAATGCAAACAATAGTGTCAAGAGTTACGAAAAGGGGGCTGGGGTTGTGGCTCATTGGCAGAGCACTCGCCTCCCACGTGCGCGGCCCGGGTTCGATCCTCAGCACCACGTAAACATAAATGCATTGCACTGTGTACAACTAAAGTAAGTAAATAAATAAATATTTAAAAAAAAAAAAAGAGTTACGAAAAGGTCAAGAACGTGAAAACTCAAAGCAGATTTTGGATTTAGAGGTGGAAAAAACAGAGTGTGACTTGTCCCAGTTCCCACCCACTTCTTGGAACGGACTTGCATCGCTGTATTTTATAAGCACTAATAACTAGTGCTTATAAAATGCCAAAGTATGTTTTGAAAAGCGGAATACATTCCCTTGACACTTCAGACTCAGGAAAGACATTTTGTGGGACACATAGTGTGACAGTCCTTCTATCCTTTTAGGATGCCTTTGTAATAAAAAGGCATTTGTCTCATAAAATAGTCTCGAGCTACTGTTCTAAAATTTAGTGTTCAAGTTCAGAATATCTGACTTGATTAGAAAATGGAGAGAGGATAGATGAACCGAACATTATGAATGCCTGCATGCTCTTTTGGTGTAAAAAATATATAACTGTGGCAAGATATTGGTAACAGAAGAATAACATCTGCTGGAATCCGGTAGCAGGATAGACACCTGGGTCTCCGGAAGGATTAGAGCCAGGAACAGGAACAGGGTTGAGGAGTTACCTGTGTCTCTGGGGCCTCGCATGTCAATCCTGGCTATTCATCCAAGTCCACTGCATTCTCACCCCCTTAAAACTGCCATCCCTCTTTTGGTACTGACTCTCCCAAAGATAGCTCAGAGCTTACATTTATTTCCACTTTGAGTACCTAATTGAGAATATTTAAGAGAATCACTGCTATCACAGAATATTGTACACTGAGTGTCTCAGAAAAACAACAAGAACAAAAAAAATAACCAGCCGGGCCTAGTGGTGCACACCTATAATCTCAGTGGCTCTGGAGGCTGATGCAGGAGGATTGTGAGTTCAAAGCAACTTATTGAGGCCCTAAGCAACTTAGTTTTTTAGTTGCCCTAAGTAACTGTCTTTAATAAAATGTAAAAAAGTAAAAGGGCTCGGGATGTTGCTCAGTGGTTAAGCATACCTGGGTTCAATTCCTGGTACACTTCCCCTCCCTTACCCAAAAAAAACCCATAAATTTATTTCTCATAGTTCTAGAGGCTGGAAGTTCCTGATCAAGGTGCCAGCAGATTAGATGTCTGCTCAAGTCCATGGGTGGCCATTTCCTGATTCACAGTTGTCATCTTCTTGCTGGGTCCTTACGGCAGAAGGGACAAGGGAACTCTCCGGGATCTCTTTTATAAGAACAGAATCATGTTCATGAGGGATCCATGCTCATGACTTAGTCATCTCCAAAGGTCTCATCTTATAACATCACAATGGGGATTAGGTTTCACCATGTGTATTCAAAGGAACATAAACGTTCATTCTACAGAAGAGAAAAACTAGCATTTCTGTGGTGCAGTCCCAAATTTAAGAGAGAAAATCTGGGTAGCCCAGCTTGTGTCAGAAGATCAAGCAAGTGCACCCTAAAAGGGCTGGCTCAGGTGTTAATCCTACAAATCCAGTGGCAATAGGTGGTCCCTGCTCAAGGCCCAGGTTGGGCAGATTGCCCCATAATTGTCCACAAGAGGTATGTTCCTGACAAGCTGTGTGCATACCACATCTTACTACAATGAGTCTATTCAAAACGCATTTAAATAACTAACATTTATACAGCAATGCTGTGGTTAAAGATCCATTTCCACACATTATTCATGTTAATGCCCACAACAATCTCGATGTGGCACATAGTATAATCTCTGTTCTGCAGATGAGAAAACCAGAGCTCTCAGATGATAGAGGAATGAATGACAGATGGTGACGAAAGTAATCCTCCTCAGCAGCAGCAAGCATCACAGGAGCACTAAGTACCAATTGTTCAAAGGAGGACATGGGCTTTGATGACAGTGGCTATCTCCATACACATGAAAAGATGAGTAGCAAAACTAGATCAAACATGATGGAACTAAAAAAAACTAGACAGGAAATCAGAGCTGCAGGAGCTCAAAGAAGGGAAGGACTAAGGTCTAAGGCAGGTGAGGCAGGCCATCCCAAGAAGACTGGGCTCCACCTGCCTTCAAAGGATATATGAGACTAGATCAACTGTAAGACTCAAGAGAATGTGGAATAAGAAGTTTCATGGAGTCCAACTCAAAAACAGAACTACCTTCAGATGAAATCTTGAGCCACATTTCTGGATCTGACCCAGCATGTGAATCATCTCTTTACCCAGCGTTTACATGGTGTATATACTACCCACCTGTTAATCGCTTAGAAACCATCTTGGTTACCAAATCAGCTGTCACTCTATTACAGTGCTTGTATTCAAATAATCCTTATATAGCAACCTACTGCTGTGGCACAATGCCTGTCATCTCACTTCATCTCACCGTGTAGGCATTGAATCATCTCCCATCATTACAAGAAGAGGAAGGCTGACTATAGCACAATGAGATATTTTTTAAAAATATTTATTTATTTGCTTTAGTTGTACACAATGCAATGCATTTATGTTTTTATGTGGTGCTGAGGATCGAACCCGGGCCGTGCACGTGCTAGGCAAGCGCTCTACCACTGAGCCACAACCCCAGCCCACAATGAGATATTTTGAGGGAGACTACATTCATGTAACTTTTATGACAGTATATTGTATTTTATTACTCATTGTTATTAATCTCTTACTATGCCTAGTATATAAATTAAACTTTATCAGCAGCATGCATGTATAAGAAAAAAAATACATTATATATAAGGGTTCAGGACTCTATGTACTTTCAGGCATCCCCTGAGGGGTCTTAGAATGTATTCTTCATGAATAAGGGTGACAACTGTTTATAATACACACATATACATTTAACATATCTATCTTGAACATATATATGTAAGACTTTCTATGTTTATGTATTCATATACATACACAAATGGAGAGAACCGAGAGAAGATAAAAGTCATCATTTAGTCAAAAACTCCTTAGTGAATGTGTTTTTCCATATAAGTGAATATTTTAGCCAACTGCAACTTAAGTACCAAAATATTTTTAGTTAAGACCATTTTGGATGGAAATATTTCTAAAATGAGATAATCCCTATAAAGCACATAGCACAGACCCTGGCACGTAACACTCAATAAATGTTAATAAAATGTATTATGTAAGTCCCTGCCTTACGAATCAGAGGAATTAGAGTATAATTTAACGTCTCTGGAAGGCCCAAGGTCATCATAAACATCAATTATTTAATGGAGCTGTGAGCACAGAGACATCTTGGGAGTGACTAGGGATTGTGGGGCTGCTTGTCTCTGTATAAAACAGCCCCAAATGTGAGGCACAGCTAACGCTGGGTTGGTAGTCAAGCTCCTCCCTCTTTAGCTGTCATTCTGTCACTTAAGGTTCTCAGTGTGCCTGCCCTAGCCATCCCGACCTCACCCCCAACTTCTACCACTAACTGTCTATGAGCTGAGACTCTGCACCCTGCGGATCTTAGAACTATATTCTGACACATGCATTCAACTTCTTTCAGCCTTAGTTTCCTGTTTGTCCAGAAAATCTTGAAGTTTCCAGCTTTAAAATCAATGAGTCTATTAAAGAGTCCAATAACATTCAAAGTGAAAGCAGGAGTCTCCTGTGATTTGGGGCTTGGGGTTCCATTTGGGGTATTTCTGGTAGTATTCTAAGGAACTGAACATTGACCAACTTCCTGGCAATTCATAACTTAAAATATTATTAGATTTTCAAAGCAAAGAAAATAGCAGCAAAACTCAGAGCTCTACAGAGGAATGTTATAGTGATGGTGTTGCTTTATAATAGAGCTAAAACTGTATTCCTAGGACTCTCCATACTGCTTTCCAGATTGGCTGCACCAATTTGCAGTCCCACCAGCAATGTATGAGCGTGCCCTATTCCCCACATCCTCGCCAGCATTTATTGTTGTTTGTGTTTTTGATAGAATGGAACCACCGTTTGACCCAGCTATCCCACTCCTTGGTCTATACCCAAGAGACTTAAAAACAGCTTACTACAGGGACACAGCCACATCAATGTTTATAGCAGCACAACTCACAATAGCTAGATTGTGGAACCAACCCAATGCCATTCAGTAGATGACTGGATAGGGAAAATTTGGTATATATACACAATGGAACACTACTCAGCACTAAAAGATAATTAAATCATGGCATTCGCAGGTAAATGGATGGAGTTGGAGAATATAATGCTAAGTGAAGTTAGCCAATCCCAAAAAACCAAAGGTCGAATGATTCCTTTGCTATGATGATACTGACATTATAGTGGCAAGGGAGGGGAATGAGAGGAATGAAGGAACATTAGATAGAACAAAGGGGAGGGAGAAGAGGGGAAGGGTCAAGGGATAGGAATAATGGCAGGATGAGTTAGACATCACTACCCTAAGTACATGTATGAAAACACAAATGGTGTGAAAATACTTTATGTAAAACCAGTGACTTGAAAAATTGTGCTCTTTATATGTAATACAAAATGAATTTCACTCTGCAAGCATGTGTAACAAATTAGAATTAAAAAATAAAATAAATAGATCTAAAACTCTTTGCAATCAAATAAGACTTAGGTGCATTCTTCCTCTACCAATGGGCCTGGGCCTTCCCCATGAGAAGATAAACTGAGACACTGAGTGGTGGCGGGGGGGGCGGGGGGGTGTTGGGGAAAGCTCAGATGCAGAGGATTTGGAACAAAAGGGTCCAAGTTCTGATCAACTGTCTGATCTTAAGCGAGTCATATAACCTCTCTATATTTCAGTTTCTCTATTTGTACATCTGGGATCACAATCCTTGCCTCATAGGATTGTTATAAGTATTAAATACGAGACTATCTATATTAGTTTTCTGGGACTGCCATAACAAAGTACCACATACCGGGTTGCTTAAATATGACATTTATTTTCTCATAGTTCTGGAGGCTGGAAGTCCAAGATCAACGCATCAGCAGGTTTGGTTTCTCCCATGGCCTGTCAGCTTGCAGAAGGCCATCTCCCTGCTATAATGTCCTCGCACTGTCTTTTCTCTGCATGAGCGAGTGTCTCCTTGTGTGTCGGAATTCCCTGTTTATAGAAAGACATCAGTCAGCTGGAATCAAGTCCATTAAAATAATGGACTTATTTTAACTTAATTACCTCTTTATAGGACCTATCTCCAAATGCAGTCACTTTCTGAAGGATTGAAGATTACAGCTTCAACATATGAATTTGGGAGAAATACCATTCAGCCCTCAACACTATCCACGAAAATACTTTGAAAATGCCTTATACATGGGAGACGTGGCTGCTGTATACCTGGGGCAAGAGAGACCTTGACAATTGAGATGATAATGGATGTGCAGCAGCTTGCAGAGAACAAGCCAGGGTGATTTGCCCACCAAAACTGGAAGCTCTGAGGTGGTCATTTTACACTGACAGCTGGCTATTACAGCTGTGTCCTTTTAGCAGTGATTTCTTGGGTATTTGCTGTGTGCCAGGCACTGAACGAGGCAATCTGAGGGTTACATAATGTCACCTGGTGTGTCTGCTTCTCCAGAACTGAGTCAGGATGTGGAGCAAAGTCCTCCTGTGGCTCATCCTCATCCTGAGCACACACTGTACACTGTGCATGGGGTGCTGGGTGCCTTCATAGACGCATGCCCCTTAGGGACACAATATACCACTGAGGGGTGCTCAGGGATAGGAAGAACCAAAATTACAGAACTAAGAATCGTGCACACACATATCAATGGGAGATTCTTCTCTTGGAAACTGCTCGTGGCTTAAGGAATGTTATGGTTTGGATATGTGGTGTTCCTCAAAAGCTCATATGTGATACAATGCAAGCATGTTCAGAGGTGAAACAATTGTGAGAGTTGTAACCTAATCAGTGGATTTGAATGGATTAACTGGTCACTGTAGGCAGGTAGGGTGTAGTTAGAGGAAGTAGGTCACTGGGGGTGTGCTTTGGTCCCTGGTGAGCGGAACTCTCTCTGCTCCCTGGCTGTCATATCCTGAGCTGCCTTTCCACCACGATGTTCTGCCTTACCTTGAGCCCAGAGCTGTGGAGTTGGTTGACCACAGACTTAACCTCTTAAACCATGAACCAAAATAAACGTTTCCTCCTCTAAGTTGTTCTCTTCAGATATTCTGGTTACAGCAATTAAAACTGACTAAAACAGAGGCAATTTGAGGTTTCAATACATAGACTGTCATAGTTCAATCAATAAGGCCTGCGCAAGAGCAATCACAAAGGTTGGAGAGATACTATAAACAAAAATATTTAGAGACTAGAATGAAGCACGGAATTGCTATATCGTGTCTTATTCTGTGAGTCCAAGGGATTCGGAATAAAATATTCACAAAGAAGAGTATAGGTCTATCTCTAAGGAAGACATAGCCGTGTTCTTCTTCTCTGTAAACTGTAGCCCTCTCACCTCAGACCTAACACCCTCGCCTCAGACTGAAATTGCCTTTGTGATTTTTCTATGCAAGAGGAAGATAAAAAATAGCCCAAATTTCAACTACTGTTAGGAATACTAAACTCATTGTATCATCTCATAAGAAATATAGCTTTGGGGGCTGGGGTTGTGGCTCAGCGGCAGAGCGCTCACCTCGCACGTGCGCGGCCTGGGTTCGATCCTCAGCACCACGTAAACATAAAATGCATTGCATTGTGTACAACTAAAGTAAATAAATAAATATTAAAAAAAAAAGAAATATAGCTTTGGTTTCAAGAAATGTTCACAGCATTAGGTAAAATTGAAGTTTTTGTTAACTTCTTACTGGTTGTTTTATGAATGTGGCCACTAAAGTAAATAAATAAATATTAAAAAAAAAAAAAAAAAAGAAATATAGCTTTGGTTTCAAGAAATGTTCACAGCATTAGGTAAAATTGAAGTTTTTGTTAACTTCTTACTGGTTGTTTTATGAATGTGGCCCCTAGACCACCAGAAAAGCATTTCTGCAGTTTTTATGCTCTCATGAAATATGCTTAGGAGAGGGTTGTCTACACAGCTAACTAGAAGTTACGCGCTTATTGGTGGGATTTTGTCATGACAATGCCCACGTATCTTAGAGCCTGCATTGTTCATGTTGGTATGTGGGAGATGCTGATATTCCATCGAGACATAACGCTGTAGGAACCAGATGCAAAGTGGAAGAAACAGAAACTTTTATAAGAGCTTTTAACAGTGAATTCTAATTCATTGTTAAAACATGTGAAGACAAGCTGGATGTGGGGGCACATGCCTATGATCCCAGCAACTCAGGAGGCTAAGGCAGGAGGATCACAAGTTTGAGGCCATCCTGAGCAACTTAGAGAGAACTTTCTCAAAATAAAATTTAAAATGGGCTGGATATGTAGCTTAGTGGCAAAGTGCCTCTGGGTTCAATCCTCAGTATACCCCCCACTACGTGTGTGTACGCGCACGCACATGTGCTTGCACACACACACACACACACACACACTGTTCACTAATGAAAGTGCTGGACTTCAGAATCTCTTAGTAAGTAGTAAGAGTCTGATCAATATCTACATAACTGAACCAAGATGTACTTATATTTTTAACTGACTAAATTATGACAATTGGAATACATACATATATATGTATATATATATATATACTTTTTAAATATATATATACTTTTTAAATATAAAATATATAT
Organism: Tamias sibiricus; assembly: GCA_025594165.1. NCBI lineage: Eukaryota > Metazoa > Chordata > Mammalia > Rodentia > Sciuridae > Tamias > Tamias sibiricus. The sequence continues at coordinate 14,651,857 of CM046670.1, read as the reverse complement.
ATATACTTTTTAATATTTATTTATTTACTTTAGTTGTACACAATGCAAGTATATATATATATATACTTTTAAAATTCAAAATCACACAGATCAATGCAATACATACATATATATGTATATATATACTTTATAAATATATATATACTTTTAAAATATAAAAATATATATATACTTTTTAATATTTATTTATTTACTTTAGTTGTACACAATGCAAGTATATATATATATATATATATATATATATATATATACTTTTTAAATTCAAAATCACACAGATCAATGCCCCTGTCTAAACATCCTGATGGATTTCTTATTTATTTGGAAGAGTTAGTCTAATGAAATTCTTTATTCAAAATGGATTAAGTTGAAATAGATGTTTGCCTCCTATATTTTTTTTTTTCGCTGTATATAGATAGGTGGGTAGGTAGGTTGGTTGGCAGGTTGGTTGGTTGGTTGGTTGGTTGGTTGGTTAACTCTAAGTAAATCTTCAGAAGTGAACGAGGGCTCTGCCCTCAACCCAACACTCCTCACTAGGCCCTACCTCCCAACACTTCTGCTTTGGGGACAACCTTCAAGGTGAGTTTTCGTGGAGACAAACATTCAAACCAAAGCATTCACATAAAAATGTAGCTATTAAATATCACAACAAAAATCTCATAGAAAACATTTACAATAAATCTAGCATCAAAGCACCCCTCTGAGCCTCAAAATACAAATGGGTAGGGACATAGTATCATCAAGAGCCACAAAACATACTCGGGATTGTTGGCCGCCGTGTACGGGAAAACAGATGGAGGCCAAGTGAATTCCTCCAGGGTATTCAGGGACTTCCCTGGTGACTTCCAGACTAGAAGTGTTTTTTGAGTAAACAGTTTTTGATTAAAATGTCTGGAATTATTTGCTTTTGTCCTTGCCCTTTAGAATGCAGGGTTGCTCTTGTTGTTGTCTTATAAGAATCCTAGAAAAATTGAAGTGCCTTCTTCCTCTTCCTCTTTCAGCCAGATCATGCCCTACAATTTTTTTTAACTCAAAACTCACCTCCCAAGGAAAGCTTTTTACATTTGATCCTTCCAGATTAATGGCTTCCCCAGGATGGCTTAGGACGACCTGCCTCCAGTTCTCATACACCTCATTCCCACTGAATTAATTTCTTCTTGCCAAGATTTTGTGCCTTTTCCAGTTGAGCCTGCTCAATAAGCTGAGACATTCCCAAAGAGAAGATTTTTTTCCCCTTCCAGGATCACGCACTGTCTCTGTGACACATGCACCCAACTTGATGTGTGACACAGCTGTAAGACAATACAGATGCCAGCCTCTGTGTGATTTCTGACTGCCCATCACAGTGCCACATATTGATTTAAAATGATGAGACAATTGCTAAAGAAAACCAAAGTCTGGCTAATTAGTCCTGAGTATTGCACTATGCACAGTAAATTTTCCAACAGTTTTTCTTTTTTGAAATAGAGCTCTCAGCGCTTTTTAATTTCGAAAACAAAATTATTTCTAGGTGAGCCAACGTTCTGAGAACATTTTCAGTAGCCCATTCTGAATGTAATTGGTACCTTGGCTAAAGGAGAAAGGGGAGCTGGATGTTAAGCAAACCTGCTTGACCAAGCACATTTTACAAGGCTGTCCCTCCCACGTGAAGGGAAACATCTAATACTGATTTGCAATTTCAGTACTAATTAAAGCGCCTAGCTAATGAGCCATCTTTTCCAAACAGCTACAAAGCCTTCTTTCTATCTCAAATAGGTTTCACCTCCCTTCCCAGGAAAGGAAGAGGAGAGTACCAAAGATGTGCCATTAGTACTTCTTTGCAAGTCTTTTGAGTATTCACTCTTAAAATTGTCTGGTGTCACTATGTAGCCATGTAATTAGAGTGCTTAAAAATTAATTGGACTTCTAATAATGAACAGACTTATAGTAGATCAAGGTGACTATTTAAAAGAAAGGAGTCTGCCTCTCAACTTGATAATAATAATGATTTTCAGAGGCAGACTGTGCACGGTACCGCTGCACATCTGACGGCTGTTTTTTTCTTCACTGATGGGAAGTTAATTACTCAACACACCCCAGAGAAATCAGGGTCTTTGACGGCTAATGCAAACTTCACAAAATAACAAATTGAAATGGTGATTTGCCTGTATAATGCACTTAACTGGCGTCAGATGGTCAATAAGTATTTATTGAGCAGCCGCCATTATAATTGGGGTGCACGTTAAAAACAGAATTTATTACCCACTCATCAGAAATCTCACTTTACTGCGGAGACACCATTACCAGTTAGATAGACAAATCATACTCCATGCTTCCCGTGGTGCAAAAGAACAGAAGAAGGAACATTTTAAGGAAGAACTGCAGGACATTTCTATTTTTCTGTGCTCTTCACTAACAAACAGTCACTCAGCACACAGGTCTTTCTTTGTATGTTCCTCTTGCAGATCTTCCAAGTTCTGAAGAAGCTCAAAATTAAACACTTCAAAGATTACAAGTCGCCCCACAGTGATCTCCTTCTAAACTTGGTTTTAATCTTTTGCCAGTGAAACCCTCTGTTCTGGTGCTCTAGTGAAGGCCAGTGAGCTGGGCCATCTTCAAGATCCCTGGATCCACCCCTTCCAGTCCCCTTGGCTTATCCATGAAAACAAACACTACCAGGAAATAGAGGCAAGACCCCTGAATGCTCTCTCATACTACCTATTGTCATTCACAGAATTGGCCCTCTCTGGCCCTGGATCACAGGCTCTGTCACCAGCATCTCCGTTGTTCCTGTGATGGAAACTATCCCCTGGAGTTCTTGTCTGGCTTATGTGGGTCTCAGCTACACCACAGGCTCTGGCCTCCACACAGTCCTCTGGTCATTGCTCTCTCTCTCTCTCCACTGTCTTGAGGGAAACAGATTGCTTTCCCCATCAACGCCCATTCCCAGCCTCACCTCCCCACAGCAATGGATTCATGAGAAGTAGTGGGGAGGAGGAGAGGGTAGGGGTTGCACTCCTGAATATATTCCTCAACCCTGTCACCTCTTCAACAAATTTCCAGAGATAATATAGTTGGTCTATATCCCCAGGCTCCACATCCATGGATTCAACAAACCACAGGTAAAAGATATTCAGGGGGAAAAAATTGCATTAGTACTGAGCAGACACAGACCATTTTTTCTTGTCATGATTTCCTAAATAATAGAGTATAACAGTTATTTGCATAACATTTACATTGTATTAGGTATTGTAAGTAATCTAGAGTTCATTTACTATATATGGGAGGATATATGTAGGTTTTATGAAAATACTATATCTTTAAAAAAAAAAAACTGAGAATTGAATCCAGGGACATTTTACCACTGAACTATATCCCCAGCCCTTTTCTGAAGGATCCCTGATTAGGAAGGGCTGTTGCAGCTAGCTGGAGGCCATGGGTTCCACCTGATGTGTATGTGACGCACCTGTGGGCACCCAAAAAGCTGAAGGTATATATAACCGGGTGAAGGCGGTCCGAGTTAGGCGAACGGAGAATTCAGTCAGCCGGGCAGTCACTCGGTCGGTCAGAAGAATCAGAGCGGCCAGAACGTAGGCAGAGCGGTTACAGAAGAGAAACCAGATAGAAGAAGTAATGACTGGTCAGAGTTAGGCCGAGGCTCCCAAGGAAGACAGAAGACAGAAGAAAGAAGAAGGAAGAAAGAAGAGAGAAGAAAGAAGCTCTAATCTTTCTCTAAGCTAAGCTCTATCTTTCTTAAGACTCTAAGCTAAGAAGAAAGCTAAGAAGAAGCTCTATCTTTCTTTCTCTCTAAGACTCTAAGCTAAGAAGACAAGAAGAAAAGCTCGCTTTAATCTTTCTCTCTAAAAATCTTTCTTTCCCTCTCTAAGCTCTAAGAAAGTAGAAGTAAAAGTAGTAAAAGCTTTACTCTGCCTCCGAGAGTTTTCCTCGCGGGTTACGGTACCAGGCAGCTTACACTTTTCCTCCCTTTGTTTTGGAGACAGAGTCTAGCTAAGTTGCTGAGGTTGGCCTCCAACTTGCAATCCTCCTGCCTTAGTCTCCTGAGTCACAGGGATTACAGAGGTGCACAACTGTGCCCAGCCTACACCAGTTTTTATAAGGAACATCCTTGATTTGGGTAACTACCAGAGGTCCTGGAACTCATCCCCCAAGGATACCAAGGGTCAACCATATGCTGGTTGTTAACTCATCCCCATACCAGCTGTCAAGGCCACGATGAGAAGATGCTAGAGGAAGATGCATGACCCATTAATCTGGTTCATGTGTGGACAGACAGGAAGGGGCACAGAGAGGCAATTAGTGATCCCCAATCCTCCTCCCATTTCAATCCCTGAACTTAGATCTAAGACAGGCCTCTCTGCTTTCTGTTTTTCCCTCCAATTCTTCCTGCAGACATGTGCAGGGTACCATATAGTAGAGGCATGTTACACAGGCATCTAACTTATGTTTATTTTATGAACCTGATCATCTCCCTCTGCTTCTATGAGCAATACCTAACCATTACTCCCAGGTACAAGAATACTGCTCAAAGGGCAGCCATAGACAGGAAGCAGGTGTCTAATTCTCTCTTTTCAAAGGCCAGGGTATATGTGGTCTGATGAACCAAGATTTCTTCTCAAAGCAAAAAAACACTTATTGCCACCTTCTAGGAATCAGATCCTAAGCTCCGTGCTTTCAATATCTGCTCAGTGCTATGGTTGGAATGTGTCCCCGCAAATTCACATGTTGGAGACTTAATCCCCAAATTCATATTTTAATGGCATTTGGAGGTGTGGACTTTGGGAGATAATTAGTATGAGACAAGGTCATGAGGACGGGGCTGTCATTACGGTATAAGTGATTTTATAAGGAGAGAAAACACCTGAATTAGCACTTCTGCTACCTCACAATGTGATGCCCTCTGCCATGTTATGATGCAGCAAAAAGGCCTTCACAAGATGCTTGTGCCATGTTCTTGGACTTCCTAGCCTCTAGAACCATAAGATAAATAAACCTCTTTTCTTTATAAATCACCCAGTCTCAGGTATTTTGTTATAGCAACAGAACATAGTCTAAGATTCTTGAAATCTTTTGTTTGTTTTGTAGACAGCTTGGGCATAGAAATTTTTAGGGATGTAAATATAGATTCAGTCAAATGTCCACTTGTAATATTCACTTTATTGATTTATCTACAATATGCCTTATAAAACATATGCACCAATATATGTAGAAATCTTAATTTTTACTTTCTTTTTGTTTCCTCAGTTTTATATCAACTCTTCATGTGAACATTTGACATAAGAATCTTTATTATTCCTAGACCCAAATATGAGCATCTTATACAATTTTCTAGAGCACGTCATGCTAATTTTGAATTACTATGTTCTACTTCCAATGGAAAGATGAGGCCAAATCAAAAGTATTCATTCTCATAGTTGACTGGGATGTTGATTTTTTTTCATTCATCTTACATGTTATCTTCATAATTTGAATAATTGATCTTTTAAAAGTCTCTGTAAAATCACTTTCAATAGTTGCAGCTTGAGGACACATTGTCATATTAATTATTAAACCTTTGCCAAATGTCTCTCCTCCTTTTTTTTTTTTTTTTAATGAGTGATTTCTTAGGTGACCTCATAAGCATCCAAAGATGGCATTCTTAAGATTCTTTCAGGATTAAATTGTTGTTCAAAATAATGTAAATAATGTACTTAGGATCACATGCCACATCATGAATTTTATATTGACTTAATCATAAGGTGGCTCTTTTTTTTTTTTTTTTTGGTACCGGGAATTGAAGTCAGGAGCACTCAACCACTGGGCCACATCCCCAGCCCTTTTTTGTATTTTATTAGAGACAGGGTCTCACTGAGTTGCTAAGTGCCTCGCCATTGCTGAGGCTGGCTTTGAACTCGTGATCCTCTTGTCTCAGCCTCCCAAAGTGCTGGGATTACAGGTGTGCACCACCTCACCTGGCTGGTGGCTCTTTTTAAAAAGTACACTTCAGGGAAGAAAAACACTTGCCTTCAATTAGGGGACATAGGGCATAGTATCTTGTTTAATCATTGCAATAGTAACCAACCTCCATTAAAGTTATAGAAGTTAAATTTTATAACTTAATAGAATAAATCCAAGTGATTGCTAGGCACTTACAAGCTATTTTTGGTCCAAAGAACTAGCATAATATCTAATATTATTGAGCATTCATAATGGACCCGGAACTTTTCTAAGTGTTTTACATATATTAACTCATTTAATCCATAAACTATGACTCAGATACTATTTTGGTCCCAAGTTATGTAAGAGGAAGCTGAGGAACTAGGTAATTTGTCCTGATCTCTACATATTTCTTATTTATAAAGACTAGACAGCTCATGAGAAGATAAATTTGTTTTTTTCTAATAACATCTAGAATTTCGATGGTTCTTAGCTCTGATTGCACATTATAACCATCAAGTGATCTCTGGGTTCTAACCAAGACCGACTCAATCAGATCTCTAGGGTGTAGTTTTTTGTTTGGTTTAGTTTTGTTTTTGATTGTTTTGTATTTTTTAATTTTTAAAGTTTATTGAGATCTTAACTTTTTATATTGAAAGAATTTTAGACTTGGGAATTGCTACATATAATGAATTCCCACATGCCCTTCCCACAGCATCATCTAATGCTAAGAATTTATGTTTTCATGGTATCATTACCAAAACAATTCTATACCTGATCTATATACTTTAATCAGTGGGGTTTGTTTTGGTTTTGTTTTCTTTTCTTTTTTTTTTTTTTTTTTTTTTTTTAATGCTTGCCCCATGGGATTCTAATGGGCTAACAATCTAAGAACCCCCCCCCCCCCCGCTAGATTGATAGTTCTCAAGTTAATGCACAAAGGAGGTACTCAGCGGGTTGCACGCCAAAATCAAGTTCCCCTTAATGGACCATTTGAGGGATTTAAGTTATTCTGCCAACATAAAATTATTCCTAAATTTCTGGCTTTAGAACCCAATCGTGGTATTTGGAAGAGGCTGAGAGCAATGGCTTTGAAATTAGATGTGCTGGATTGTAGCACTGCTTTTTATCAGCTGCCTGACATTCCAAAAATTCATATAACTTCACCCTGTTTATCTGCAAAACTGGGATATTTTCACTATTTTGGCATAATTGAAGCAAGGATTAAATGAAGTCATGTGTAGATCACAGCATAGCTCCAAAATTGAGCATCTGCAATAAATAATTCTAAATAAAATCTTAATAAGCCATGATCACCATCGTCATTATCAACAACGCCATCACCAGTCCTCTTTAATGGAAGCAAGGGGAAAAGGCCAGATCAAGGAATGGGGAGCCATCAAAATGGAAGGGACACCAGGAGGTGATCCCAGGGAACTGGAGCCATTGGCTATAGGGAAAAAAAACAGGTCACAGCCTCTCTCGTGAAGTAACTAGGGGGTGTCCAGGGTTAAGTTTTCTCTATAACACAAATTGGCTCTTTTGATTTGTGGAGGCATTTTAACCATAGCAATGACTGTTTCTTTCTGTTTGTTTATTTATTTATTAGTTCTAATCAGTTATATATGACAGTAGAAAGCTCTTTGATTCATTGTACACAAATAGAGCAAAATTTTTCACTTCTCTGGTTGTGCATGGAATCACACCATTCATGCAATCATACATGTACCTAGGGTAATGATGTCCGTCTCATTCCACCGTCTTTCCTACCCTTTTGCCCCCTCCCCCACTCCCCTTTTCCCCATCCAAAGTTCCTCCACTTATCCCATGCCCCCACCCCCATATGGTTTAGCATCCAATTATCAGAGAAAACATTCAGGGGTTTTTTGAGATTGGCTTATTCCCCTTAGCATGATATTCTCCAACTCCGTCCATTTACCTGCAAATGCCATAATTTTATTCTCTTTTAATGCTGAGTAATATTCCATTGTGTATGGGTACCACAGTTTCTTTATCCATTCATCTGTTAAAGGGCATCCAGGTTGGTTCCCCAGTCTAGCAATTGTGAACCGCTATAAACATTGAAGTGGCTGGGTTACTATAGTATGCTGTTTTTAAGTCTTTAGGGTATAGACCGAGGAGTGGGATAGCTAGGTCAAATGGTGGTTCCATTATGAGTTTTTTTAAGGAATCTCCATACTGCTTTCCAGATTGGTTGTACCAATTTGCAGTACCACCAGCAATGTATGATTGTGCCTTTTCCCTCAAATCCTGGCCAACACTTACTGTTGCTTGTATTCTTGACAATTGCCATTCTGACTGGAGTGAGGTGAAATCTTAGAGTAGTTTTGATTTGCATTTCTCTAATTACTAGAGATGTTAAACATTTTTTCATATATCTGTTGATCAATTGTATTTTTTCTTCTGAGAAGTATCTATTCAGCTCCTTAGCCCATTTATTGATTGGGTTGTTTGGGGTTTTTGGTGTTAAGTTTTTTGAGTTCTTTATATATCCTGAAGATGAGTGCTTTTTCAGATGTGCGTGTGGTAAAAATTTGCTCCCAAAAAGTAGGCTCTCTCTTCACCTCATTGATTGTTTCTTTTGCTGAGAAGAAGCTTTTTAGTTTGAATCCATCCCATTTATTGATTCTTGATTTTATTTCTTGTGCTTTAGGAGTCTTGTTAAGGAAGTCAGGGCCTAATCCAACACAATGAAGATTTGGGCCTACTTTTTCCTCTAATAGGTGCAGGGTCTCTGATCTAATTCCTAGGTCCTTGATCCACTTTGAGTTTTGCGCATGGTGAGAGATAGGGTTTAGTTTCATTTTGCTGCATATGGATTTCCAGTTTTCCCACCATTTGTTGGGAAAAACATTTGTGGAAGAGGCTACCTTTTCTCCAGTGTATGTTTTTGGTGCCTCTGTCTAGTGTGAGATAACTGTATTTATGTGGGTTTGTCTCTGTGTCTTCTATTCTGTACCATTGAACCAATGGCTGTTTCTTACTTGCATTTATTTACCACCCCAAAATTTTTTCACTAGGCAGCATGGGAAATCAGAAAATAAGGAAGATGGCATCCTGCACACCAAGACTAGTCTATCAAGAGAGATAACATATGGATGTAATAATGACAATCAAGCTTCTCTGTATATGCAACTGAGAGAGCTAGAAATAAAACACTGAGAGAATTCAAAGCAGAAAGGCATGAACTTTTAGCCAGGGGGGTCAGGAACACTTTCATAGAAGTGGCATTTGAGCTCGACAAGATAGATAATGAGGGATTTCAAAGGGGAAAGAAAAGAACAGAGAATTAAACTCAGAGAATCAAGGAAGTCCTTTCTGAGAGGGACTCTTGAGAATATTGGTTCTGTTTGATTGGCGTGAGGTTAATGAGAGAAGTAGTCAGAGGAAAGGCAGACAAAGTGCCCAGAGGTTTCACGCTCGGCCTCTTTGCTTTATATCCACATCCCATCACCCTCCTCTTCTGTTCAGTAGCACACTGAAGCCCTCTGCATCTGTCTGCATTTTCCAGATCCAGATCCTGCTGGCCTACAGTGGGGTTTGTCCATGGGAGGGGGCCCAGGTGAGAGACCCAAAGCAACTGGAAAGAGAAACCAAGTTGTGTCTACGATCCTCTCGCCACCTGTAGCCACCCCTACCACAGCTCCAGCTCCCAGTAGGCAGGCGCACGGTGCCTCCAGTATCTACCTGTGACACCAGCCCTGTGCTATGACCACCACTGGCTCCTCTCTTTGTTTCACCACACAAGGAACAGTAGTGACTTTCTGCTCTTATCAAACATTCACCAGCATAACAAATTCCCTGTATTATAGTGCTTGGTATTCTCTGGATTTTAAACATTTTGAGTTACTGGGTTATTTGGGCCCTAATAAAGTCAAATGTTTATGTAGCAAGCAATAAATAAATATCAATAAATCCCCTAAAGTTTTTAAGAACAAGAGTAATATGATGGGAGACTTGTTTTAGAAAATAATTCTGTCAGTATGGACATAATAGCCAAATCCAAAAGCTTCTTTACATCCTGTCTCTGGTAGGAGTATCTTGGTATGGCCTTAAATTCTCGTTATTGTTTACATATGAGACTCATGATTTGTTTCCATCCTGAAAAATTACAGGATGTGGTTTCTTCAAACGTTGCTTCTGGTCCATTTCTCTTTATTCTCCCCTTCTGAAATGCTTTCAGTCACAGGTTGGATCTTCTCATTCTTTATTCCATGTGTTTTATCTTCCATTTCATATTTGCCATACATTTGTGACACTTTTTATATTCTCAGCTATAGCTCTCAACTCAAAATCTAATGTTTTTTTACTTAGAATTATATGTGTGTGCATGCATGTGTGCACATATCTGTATTTTTTTTCCAAAATATCTATGTCAGGAAGGAGGCTATCATGACATTGATATCATGTATAACAAAGTTCTCATCTGCCTTTCCATCATTATTAAACTAATATAATGTTCCCAGCAATAATTTCCCCTAATTCTTTGGGAGAACTTCTTTTTCATTTCACTCATTGATGGGGTCTGAACAGCATCACATTCCTGGGCTGCAGGAATGGCACGTGGCCCAGGCCAATCCAATCATGGTTCCTAATCCTATTGGTCACAGTAATTGGTTTATGAATAGGATCAGTTCTTCACTTGGTTAATTCTTCATTTTTCTAAGTAGAATTAGTGGTTAAAGTTCTCTTTCTTCTTGGGAAAGGCTGGTAAACTTTTTCTTTAAACAATCAAATAGGAAATACATAGATTTTGCTGGCCAAGGGGCAAAATTGAGAATATGATAAAAGTACCTAAAAGACAGAAAACATATTTCTACACATTTTTATTGAAAGATAAAAATATAAAAGTTGAATACTTTTTTGTAGTACAGGTTTGTTAATGAGACCAATAAAATGGGGGGGGGTTTGTTTATTTTGTGATCAAATGATCAACATCAATTGCAAATGTTCATCTGTTAATGCTGATTTGTAATGAGACGTTATGTATTTTGTCATTAAAAATATCTTTTCACACAGACAGGTACAGCAAAATATTGATATAAATCCATGAGCATATGATTTTTTTTAGAATATTCACTGCTTGGCAGGCATTTGTAGAGTACCATTGGATTCTTCTATTGAAATGTGCTGTTTAGCATGACATTACATTACAGACTAATCATTTCCAACTGAAGGTTAGGTGGAAACTCCTCAACTACACAGTAAAAAATATTTTGAAATATGGAAATTTCTTTTTCACTTGTATTGAGTTCTGATAAGCACTGTTAGAACTGCACCTTGAATTCAAAGAATATATCTGCTGCAAATTGGTGGGGGAAACAAAGATATCTTTTCTTACTTTAAGTATGACAGTGTGAAATGCATGTGAAGCATTAGTTGTTATTGAATGATTTTACCACAGCTTAAGTTTTGTGTGTATGTTTTGTTTTACCTTACAATTTTTGAAAGCATTCATTAAGAAACATTATCAAGTCTGTGGCAGAAGCTAATTTCCAAAGCTATCCATTGCTTGTTAATGGGTTTAAGTGAAGTTCTTTTTGTTCAGAAATTTAATGTCAGTCCTGAACTCCAAAAATTACAATCAAATATTCCCATTGATAATCCATTGAACTGCTGTATGGTGGTGCAAGTCAGGATATTGTAGGGGTGAAGGGAAATTTCCACTCTGTTCTCTGAATGCTTTCTGGGATAAAATGCCAAAGCTAGATTAAATAGAAAAAAAGACATACAAATTTTTAACATGAAAAAAGGAAAAGCTAAAGGGGTGGGATTATTCACAGCTCAATATGACTCAGAAACTTATATACCCCATTTTTTATAAAGGAGGGGGAGAGTAAGAAATGTTAGGGAAACAGTAAGTGATTTTTAGGGAAATTCAATGACCTACGGAAAAGTCTTTTTGGTCAACAAAACAAACTATGGTTTGTAAATAATTCTCTATGGAACTGAAATAAAGGACAAAGGTATGTGACAAAAGTCTGCCCATCTGTGCCAACAGACTTCAATTTTTCTTCCTATGATGTAAGTTCAGGTAGTGAAAGCTCAGCAAAAGGACAAGAGATAATTGTCTCTTCCCTGGCAGATTCAGACTTTAGACAGAGATGGAAGCTTTGCAGAACGCCTCTCCCTGACTGGGAGGGGAGAAATAAAGTCAGAGGAGCCGTGGTTCTGAGGCAGGTTCTAAGGCCTCTCAACATGTCACAGTGCCATTGTTTTCTGAGTTCCGATGGAACTCAACTTTTTCTGACAAAACTCATGGAACTGGCTGTGGTTAAGCCCCACAGGGTAGCTGAGGTCCACTTCTGATATGAGCAGTTCATGACACATTGTCACCACCTGCAGCAATTGCCGCTTGCAGCAACCATACTGTGGGAGAAAACTCGGAGGCAGACTGGAAATGAAAAAGTTCTTTTATTCTTCTTTCTTCTAACTTCTCTCTCTGGCTCCAACAACCTCTCCAACTCCAACCACTCCTCTAACTAACCTCACCCTTGTTAAATACATTTTGCCTTAACAAGGACAAGTGCTAACAGCTCGAGCTTACAGGTGCGTCACACAGTGTTCACGGGCATAAAAAGATTCTTAGATAAATGCATGAATATCAGGTGAAAATACTTGAACACCTTTATGGCTCTCAGCTAACCGCCATCTAGCTATTTCCTCAATTAGGGCTCTTACAACACATAATCTACTATTTTCCGTCATGTAACTGCTGAAAAATAATATAATGAGTAACCACAGGCTTTAAACACCTTGCACATTCACAAGCTTTGTAAATTTGTTTAAACCAAGTTGTTTTCCTACTCCACAGATATTTTTTTTACCACCATCAGATAAAGACTATCTTAGCAGATTCCATTTGGGATGTATCAAAATAGTGTTTTTTTTTCCCCCACCTCTCTGAAAACATTCTCATCGTTCTTGCACACAGATTATTTATAGGGGTTGATTCTTCAATTACTTCCACCTTACCACTGTTATGGTTTGGATCTGCAATATCTCCCCAAAGATTCATGTGTTGAAGGCTTGGTCTCCAATGTAGCAATGTTCAGAAGTGGGGCTTTTAGAAAGTGATTGGATCAGGAGGGGTCTGAGCTGGTTAATGGATTAACCCATTCATAATTTGGTGGCATTATGTGGGGGTAGAAACTTTAGGAGGTGGGCCCTAGCTGAAGGGAGTGGGTCCTTGGGGATGTGTCCTCGTGAAATAAATATTATCCCTGGCTCCTTCCTGTCTTTCTCTGCTTCCCTGCTTCCATGAGGTGAGCAGCTTTGCTCTGCCACATCCTTTAGATATACTGCTTTACCACACCCCATAGTAGGGAGCCAGCCAACCATGGACTGAAATCTCAGAAACTATGGGACAAACATAAATCTCTCCTCCTTTAGGTTGTTTTTCTTAGGCATTTTGTCACAGTGACAAAAAGCTGACTAACACTACTAATGTTCTTCATAAACTACAACAGCTAAGGAGTATCAGTATCTTTTGTTGATTCTTCAAAAGCCAAGGAAAACCACATTTGCCTTGTTTTTAAGTTGACTTGCTGTTGTTCCAGACGTCCCACCTCTGTAGGGAAGCCAGTTCTCACCAAAAGACTAAAAGTTTTTAGTAAGTTTATCATCTGTGGACATGTCTTTGGATATTGTAATAAGACATGATTTCATTAATTACTGTTGATAAATAGCTTTAAATGAGCCATTTGGAAACTACTTTGCTGCCTTGTTTTCATTTTTGTGAAGAACTTCTGCTTGACATCTTGTTTTAAATGTTCTAATTGTTGTCACTCTCTTGTGAATTGGGAATATTGCTGTGATTGCTTAATCTAATAATGTCGACCTATGTAGTACTCATAGCTACGGTGTCATTGAATAATGAACATGATGGTTTGCTCTTTAATCCAATAAAATAAAACAAATTCTTCTATTTCTGAAAAGTGTGACACCCAAAGTCCACTATTCTTTTTATTGTGTATAAAGAATATGCACTGGTACTAGAAAGTAAAATGTCATGGCATAGTGATCTCTGTGGCAATTGAAATGCTGTTGAGTTCAATAGTGTCACTGGTATTTGAGTGTGTGTAGCAACAAGGCAAAATGACCAGAGTGCTACATACAGTCTGTCACAACTACTCATCTCTACTTTTGTAGTACAAAAGCAACCAAATACACAAATGCGGCTATGTTCTGATGAGACGGATGGACACAGAAGTGTGAACTCTCTATATATAATTTTTATGTCAAAAAAATATTATACTGGGCTGGGGTTGTGGCTCAGCAGTAGAGCACTCGCCTAGCACGTGCTCAGCCCGGGTTCAATCCTCAGCACCACAGAAAAATAAACGCATTGTATACAACTAAAGCAAATAAATAAATATTTTTAAAAATATATTATACTTCTTTTGATTTTTTAACCACTTAAAATGCAAAACCATTCTTGGATTATAGGCCATACAAGAATAGGAGGGGCTGGGGCTGTAGCTCAGAGGTAAAGCACTTGCCTCGAATGTGTAAGGCACTGGGTTCAATCCTCAGCACCACATAAAAATAAATAAAGATATCGTGTGTCCATCTACAACTAAAATATATATAGAGAGAGAAGAAGAAAGAGGAATAGGAGTCCCACGAACTGTAGCTTGTTGACTCCTGTATGGTAGTCATGGGACTCCTTGGGACATGTTGCCCTCCTTTGAGGGAGAAATAACCTCTCTAGTATTAGAGGGAATTGCGCCAATGCACAGAGAGAAGCAGAGATGTGTATCTGTGAGAGGGAGCAGGGATGGGGAGCAGAAGCAGGGGGGAAGTATGGAGGTGGGGAGAGTTATTGAGCTCCAGTTTAGTCCTGACTACCAGTTTCTATTTTTCTTCCTTGATTTTATTAATTATCCCAGCACCCTTCTTTCTCAGTGGCAGACCAGGTTGATTTTGTCATTTGCAACTGTAAATGTCCTAACAAAACAACTAAATTTATCAACTGCCAGTTTCCTGAGACTGTGCTTCTCACATGCTAAGAGACACTTAGCAGCATCACACCTGAGGGTTTCATTATAGAATCTGATGAAAACTGATTAAAGGCTGAGGAGAGTCTGTGACATTTCTCTTGGTGATGACATCCTTCTTGCACCTACTACTAAATCACAACCTGTATTTTTGCAGCATCTGCTGTCTGTGACAGTCCTTATCAAGTGATGTGACACATTTTAAAACAGGCATTTTCTTCTTCACCAGCCACTGCAGTTGTCAGCATGCCTTAACATTGCACTTACTATGTGATGTTTTTGTTTCTGAAAACAGAAAAAAAAGGAGAAAATTATTAGCAAAGTTCAGCATTAACTGAACTACCTATAAAGGAGGTTACTGAAATCAACCAATTCCACTAATTGTTAGAGTTGTCATTGCTCTCAATCCAAAATTTATCTCACAGGTGTGAAAAGACACACTTTGCCACTATATATTTATTAAGAGTAGGTTATTCTGAGTAAAAACCCCAGTAAAACCAACACAAATGACTGTAATAATGATTAATGTTTATTGAGTGTCCATTAGGCAACACAGGCACCACTTTACATAAAATATCCCTAGTCCTCACAGCAGCAACTCTGAAAGGCATATGTTATTCAACACATCTTGCAGATGAAGGCTCTGGGAGGCTAAGTAACTTGTCCAGAGCCATATCAGTTGCAAGCTCAAGAGATGGAACCTGGAGTCATTTGACCTCAAATACTAAACACTGTGCCATTTTCTCCTTGTCTTGTTGTGTGGCTGCTACCCACCTTTGGTAGGGGAATGCATAGGTCTTTGTTACGTGAACATTAGTCTGAATTAGTAAAGAAGTCTAAAATGTTTTCTCATGCCAAAGTGACTATAAACATCCCTCTTCATGGCAACAGAAGACACAGAATATGGTGATTAAAAAAATATTTGAATGTGGCAGGCTATCCCCAATGCAGTCAGGTTTCTCAACTGTGACTCATTTTACTTTAAGAAAACATGTATTAAATCAAGATAACGTGTCCTGTTTCTTTGTTCGACAAAAAAGGGGGTCTTTAGTAAAGATAAAGGGTCTGATATTGAACTTCTCATGAAAGTGTTCAGCATTAATCAATTTAATCAGGTACGCATACCTTTACATTCTATAAACCTTCATAAAGGTTATGAAGCCAGTTAAGTTGAACTAAGTAACAGTTCACACAAATTGTGAGTGTAATGCTAAATAATAAATAATAATAAATATGAGGCTCTCATCTCTTCATAGTTATGCCTCTGCTTTCATCTCAGCAATCCCAAAGTCAGGCACCTTAGAAAAGCCTCTGGTGAATATTTTAGTGTCATTGAGTTTTTAAAAACACATTTAGTGCAGGAGAGAATATGAAAGCAGAAGCTTAACATTGGTGTTACACAATTACAGTTCAGCTTTCTATCATTTATAGTGAGGATAGAAAGTAAAAATGATTATTTTTTTAATTATTGTGGTAAAATATATATATAACATGAAATTTATCATTTTTACCACTTAAAGGTATAGTTCAATGGCATTAGGTGCATTCACATTGTTGTGCACGTCACCATCAGAATCTTTTCATCATTCCAAATTGAAATTATGTATTCATGAAACACTAATTCTCCATGCTCCTTCCCCCAGCTCCCAACAACCACCATTCTACTTTCTGTTGCTATGAACTTGATGTCTCCTTATTGCTCATACATGTAGAATCATACCGTATTTGTCTTTTGGTAATAGGCTTTATTTCACTTCTATATAATGCTTTTAAGGTATCCTGTTGTAGCATGCACCAAAATTCTTAGGCTGGTTAATGTTCACTGTATGTTTATACCACATTTTGTTTACCCATTCAGTGGTTGATGGACACTTGGGTAATGTCACTTTATTTATGCTTATAAATTCACCTAGGAATAGCTCTTCTGAAGTTGTTCTTTTCCATTGTACATTTCCCTCCAAGCAAGCTCAGCATTCAGGAATAGCTGCTTTTCACATGGGAAGGGAGAAGGCCCTGAGTTTTCTTGAGCTGCTATCTCATTGATGCATTTTTCTTCCCCTTAAAGCTGTGTATTAAACTAGATTCATTGGTCTTAAAAATGAACCAAATGGTATCCATTTGCAGTGATGTTCTGCCCTGCTCTCCTTTCCTACTGATTTATTTCCCTAAATTGCTTTGTCCCATCCCCCATTTATGATGGAGATTCCCAACCACCATGGGATCTTGGCTTTGGCTTTTATTCTTAATTTAAAAGCAATTGTTAGGCTGCATATGACAATTAAGGAACTGACTTCTGCACATGTCCAAATGAATGTTGTCCTTTAAATTATCACCTTCTCAAAATTCCTGTGGATTTGTCTTTCCATGCATTTTATGTGTTTCAGTAGTTTTGTGGTGATTATCTCCTTCCCTTTTTGACTCAATTCAGTCACATCCCACCTTCTGCTGACTGTCCTTGGCTGTTTTTTTTTTTTTTTTTTTTTTTTTTTTTTTTTTTGACAGTGAAGTGGAAGTGGAAGACATGAGAAAGGACACAACTTCATAGTAGGTTTTTCTTGCCAGAAAATGCCTAAGTCAGTCAGGATTGTGCAGTGGAAACCCCAATCAGAATAAGTCTGTTATAGTTTCATAGTCCCCAACGCATAGAGAAAAGTCATTTTCTTTCTAGCTTCTCTTTGACCCTCTCACTCCCCTCCGCTCCCACTTCTGACTGTATATACATACAGGTTGCACATTGACCAGAGGCACAATATCACAGAAAACATACATAGATATTTACTATGACAGTTTCCTACAGATGGAAGTAAAGTGTATTGAATAGAAGAGCCTTTTTTTTCCTTCCTATCAAAATGTCATATAGGTCATTTCTAACAACTTAGAATAAAAAATAAATTTGAGAAAAAAATGTCATATAGCCTTTCAAAAGCCCTGCTACTAAAGATCCTGTGTTCATATGCACTTGTTCCCATATGAACAAGTGGGAACCTTAAGATATCATAAGGTCTGAGAAGGATGACTTAGTAGTGGCTAATAGCTAATCCACAATTAATTAATTAATACACTATTATCTATCACATAGTGATCTGAGCAAAGCTCAGATGGGTTTTGTTGTTGTTGTTGCTTTGTTTTTGCTTTTTGTTGTTATTATGTGTGTGTTATACTGGGGATTAAGCCCAGGAGTGCTTTATCAATAAGCTACATCCCCAACCCTTTTTATTTTAATTTTGAAACAGGTTCTTGCTAAGTTGCTGAGAGGCTCACTAAGTTGCTAAGTCTAGCCTTGAACTTGTGATCTTCCTGCCTCTGCCTCCTGAGTCATTAACATTATAGGTGTGTGCCACCATGACCATCCCAGGTTGGTTTTTGGGACTCGTGTTAATGGGTTCTAGTCCACCTTTGATTATTTCAGTCCATAATACAAGACTGGCCTTAGATTAGCTATGGCCAAAATTTGCCTCCAAATTTTGATGTGAAGACCTTTTTTTGATCAAAATTATTTTTTCCATTGGTAGTTGTTAGTACTTAGAATTCGATGTTGTAGTTTGGATATGAGGTATCCTCTGAAGCTCCACAGGAACGTTCAGAGGTAGAGTGATTGAATTGTGAGAGCTGTCACCTAATCAGTCCATCCTGGTTTGTTTTTTTTTTTTTTAACATTTACTTATTTGCTTTAGTTGTACACAATGCGTTTATTTGTACGTGGTGCTGAGGGTTGAACCCGAGCCGCGCACGCACTAGGCGAGCACTCTACCGCTGAGCCACAACCCCAGCCCCATCCTGGTTTTTGAATGGACTGACTGGTAACTGTAGACAGGTAGGGCGTGGATGGAGGAGGTGTGTCACTGGGGTTGACAGTGACAGGAAGGGTTGTTTTGCCTGTGGCCCCATCCCCTGCCCCTTCTTACTCTTTGTTTTCTGACCCCACCATGAGTTGATTACCTTTCCTCCACTGGGTCCTCTTTCCATGATGTGCTGCCTCATCTTGGGACCATAGCAATGGAGTTGGCCCTCTATGAACTGAGATTCTAAAACCATGAGACTCCAATAAACTTTTCCTCATCTAAGTTGTTTTTGTTGGGTATTTGGGTCACAGTGAAGCAAAAGCTTACTAAAACATTTATCATAAAATTTCTGAATTAGAGAGAACTTTAGATGAAATCGGGAATACCAAAGGGAGTCACAGTCCTCCAGTCCTGACCCTCCTTGCCTCAGCCATGCAGGCATTACCAACATCACTACACTTTCCCACCAATTGTATGATGGAGATTTTCCTGCCTCTGAGCTTCAGGAAGCCCCTGTGTTTCTAAAGAAAATGACATGTATTTGAAATTTATTGGCCTACTTTGGATTCTAGTCCAGGAGTCTCATTAAAATGCAAACACTAGAAAGGAAAAGTACCTTTATTCTTCTTAAAATAATACCTCCAGCTGTCACCCCAGCATGCAATATGAGAATCTTATTTGATTAATCTTTGCCCCTTTTGATCTCTACAATCAACCAGAAGTTGTAGTGTTCTGCTTCTGAAATAACTCTCCAATTTATTTCCATGCCCTTTCCACCATGGCTAGGAGCTTATTCCTTCTCCTGTCCACCTGCCCTGTTGTAGCAGCCTTCTATGCCAGGTTCCTGTCCTATCCTGCCCTGCCCTGTCCAACAACCTGCCTGCACAGTGGGCGTCTGGGACCTGTGATTGATAGTCATACCCCACTATCTGTTGAAGACCAGACTCTTATCCTGATAAAGATTATGACCCTATTTTAAGGTTGACAAGCAAGGACTTTTTAGGGAGGATGCTAGATATGCTTAGAAAGATGCTTTAGTCTGCTGGGCACTGTGGCGCATACCTGTAATCCCAACATTTGGGAGGCTCAGGCAGGAGAATCCCGAGTTCAAAGCCAGCCTCAGCAATGGCGAGGTGTCGGGACTTTATACTGCTTTCTGCTGCTTGCTACATTACCACGCCCTGTTACAGGACCTAGGCTAAGCAGGGGGCGTGGCTGTGAGAACTGAAACCACCCCAAAGATAGGCCAATGGCTCCGCCAATGGCATCTGCCCATGCTCCTTATGTGTCCCTATGATCTTTCTGTTGATTGGCCCATGTCCTATATAAGACCGTCCAACTTCCTCAATAAACCCGAGTTTTTGGCATTGCTTTCTACCAAAACTCCCCGGGTGTGGCGTGATGTCCGTCAATCGGTGGGGGTAGAGACACTCGGCGACTTTTGCCCGTTAAGCCTATCTTCGCCAGGTAAGCTACTTTAACTCTTTCTGCTGGCAGAAGGAGCCCCCTTTTAGGGCCCAAAAAGGGGGGTAGCTTTAGACCTCGGCCCCATTAATAAGTAACGCAGCAATCCCGACAGCGAGGCACTTAGCAACTCAGTGAGACCCTGTCTCTAATAAAAACACAAAAAAGCGATGGGGATGTGGCCCAGTGGTCGAGTGCCCCTGAGTTCAATCCCTGGTACCAAAAAAAAGAAAAAAGAAAGAAAGAAAGATGCTTTAGTCAGCAAGTTAGGTGAGGACAGTAAGTTCATTGGGAATGGACTAAACAAGGAGAGACACACTGACCCACAGAAATAAACAGGAATTCCAAGATTGGGGTGGGATGGGAGGTTGGGGGAGGAGCAGAGGAGAAAGGAGAGGAAAGGTCTGTGTGTGTATGTGTAGGAAGAGGGATGGAAATCTGCACAGATGCCATTCCAAGTGGTGAGTGGCCAAACACTCAGGTGACACTGCTATGCATGTGTACTAGAACGGGACAATTTGGTAAATGGATGGCAGATGGTAGGAGCCAGGTTTCTCACCACTGGAATGAGAAGTTGTGGATATGCAAGGAGAAGGCTGGAATGATGCCTGTGACAATGGAATTGTATTGGAAACAACAGCAAGAATCCCTGAGTATAGATACAGATGGTTACCTGTAGACGTATCTGTTGAGATGCGTATCAACATATGTTTGTACATACACATATATTTCTCTGGTCTATTAGCCTATAAGGCCTAGAAGCAATGACACTCCAGTAGTGCCAGCACACCTCACTTCAGATCATGGTTTCTAGTAGTATTTTCCAGAAAAATGAAACCAGGGATTCTTAGAGAAATGGCTGGTTCTTGGACTGGGGCACGAAATATACAAGATAAGCTTGGAGTTTTTTATGGTGCTAAAAAATAAAAATAAAAATACTTAAAAACAAGGGGGAAAAAACCACAATGATTAGCAGCTTTTCAAAGGGGAATAGGAGCCAACTTAAAGAACTCCCAATAACAGAAGCTGAAAGAATCTGAACAGAAAAATAAATATATTACTATATTTTAACTTGAAAGTATAAAATAGATATTCTTAAGTCCATATTGACACAAATGGCTAATTAATAAATGGAGAAAAGAACTAACCCCCTGGGCAGTAGAGTTCCAAGTAATTTCTGTAGACTTCCCACCCTTGAGGAGAGCATCCCTCCCTACCCTACAGACATGTGGGCTGCAGAGTGAGTGTCCTTCCAAAGAGTGCAGCGTGGCAGAGGGGGAGAGTGACTTTGTAGTGGCGAAACCTAAATTGGGTCAAGGTCACTTCAAGATCATGTTGATAGTGTGAACCTTGGATAGGAAGTGATAAAAATCCCATAAATGCCAGATGTTGATAGTAGGGAAAAGAGAGAATGGGGTATGAGGCAACTCTGTACCATCTTCTCAATTTTTATGTAAATATAAAATTGTTCTTACAAATCAATTTTAATGACAGGCAACTCAGAAGAAGCAGCCCTGGCCCAAGCCTTCTTTCTCAAATTTCCTAGAGGGAGATATATTAGGTGTAGTCAAGAAAATTATTCTAAGTACTTCAAATAGAAAAAAAAAATTTAATATAAGTGTTTGGTTCCAAAGAAGTTCACAGGGTCAACAAAACCAAAAGAAAGAGGAGACATTATGGGAGAGCAAAACAGAAAGAAGCGATCTCCAGAAACCTAAAGCTGTGAAGGCTTGTGGACTGGCAGCTCTAATCAACCCAGAAAAGAGGCCTTGATTATGGGGAGTGGACCTCTGGGAGGAAGCTGCCTCCCATGGGGCTGCTAGAGTCCAGATTCACCCCACCCTCTCTGCTGCTATAGCAAATGCCAGCAACTGCCTGCAGCCACGAGCAACGGGCAGAAGGATCTCTATTTTACCCACTTATCTTCCACCAGAGCATCCTCTTGGCAGAACCTAAAAGGAAGCCAGAAGACACAGTGTGTACCTCCTTAGCCCCAGCAGAGCTCAGAACAGGGTACAGAAGTGCAGGTGGATGCTAAGAGATACTGGTGAATAGTTAGCAAACAAAGTAACCCTGACAGGACATGAATGATGCTGAGTTGGTAATTAACACACAAGGCCTTTCAGGATCTTCCCTTTTTTAAAAAATGTTTATTTATTTGCTTTAGTTGTACACAATGCGTTTATTTTTACATGGTGCTGAGGATCGAATCCGGGCCATGCATGTGCTAGGCGAGTACTCTACCGCTGAGCCACAATCCCAGCCCCGGATCTTCCCTTTACTACCTTTGCTTCTTGCTTTCTGTTCCTCTGCCCAAAGGTGTCCATCATTCCTTATGGAGCCTTTCCTTCCCAGGCTATTTTTCTAAATTATATTATTTCCTGAGGATGCCTCTGCCCAAATATTACACATCAGAATCCTACACATCCTTTCAATCTCAGCTCAAGTAGTTCCTGCTCTGCAAAGCTTTCCCTCACTCACTGTTCTCACATGGAAGCACACATGGGATATATTAAAAAAAAAAAAAAAAAAAAAAAGTTAACACTGCCCATTTCCTCAGTATAAATATTCTCACGAGAATGTTGCTAATAGTAAATGCTTGTGAGCCTGTTCCACCTGGTCTCTGCATGACAATTGACATTCTATGGTCTGGAAGCATATTTCCTTCTTGTGAAGTTCCTTAACCATTTATTCAGCTCTGTCCCAGAGTGAGCACTCAACACATCCTATTACTGAAGGAGCGGTAGAAGAGTGTAGGCAGCCAGGGCAAGATGGCCAGTAAGGAAGTCAAGGGCAGGGCCAGACCAAAGGAGCACGGAGAGGGTCTTTCAATGAGATCAACTCTCTGGGTGATGAAAGTGCTTGTGTATACAAGCAGGAGACCCAATCAGACAGATACTTCCATACTGTGCTCCTAAGCAGGGGATTCAACAGAAAAACTAAAATAGACATGTGGACATGAAGGGGAACACCAATGAACAATAGTGAGGAGAGGGTGGATGCGAGGTGGGGGGGGAAAGAAGGAAATTCCAGAGACCAGAAAAAGGCCTCTTCTCTTCCGAGAAGCCTATTACTGTCGCTTTGGCAATATACCTGACTTACCTTATAGAAAGGGTCCTCAAATAGGGAAAGCTGTGGCTTAGATCCGTGGCCCTACACTCCCAGCTATGTGAATGGTAACACTGTACATTTACCAATTGGTTAGAGACTCAGTTTCCCCATCTAATAAAGGCAGCAGCAAAGTAAATTAGAACAGCCATTAAGAAAAACAGTATGAAGATTCCTCAAAAAATTAAACAGAATTATAACATGATCCAGCAATTCCATTTTTGGTATATACACCAAAGGATTAAAAGCAGGGTCTTGGGCTGGGGTTATGGCTCAGTGGCAGAGCACTTGCCTAACACGTGCACAGCCCAGGTTCGATCCTCAGCATCACATAAAAATAAAATGTATTGTGTACAACTAAAGTAAATAAATATTTTTAAAAAATAAATAAAAGCAGGGTCTTGAAGAGATATTTGTACACCCATGTTCTTGGCAGTATTATTTGCAGTAGTCAAAAGATAGAAGCAACACAAATAACATTGACACATGAATAGGTAAAGAAAATGTGGTATTTATATACAATACTATTATTTCTTTAAAAGAAAGCAAACATGCCATTTGGCACAATGTAGATAAACCTGGAGGATCCTGTAAAAAGTGAAATAAGCCAGGAACAGACAGGCAAATACTGCATGATACTCAGGAATCTAAAAATATTGAACTCACACCAGTGGAGAGGAAAACTATGATTACCATGTGCTGAGGGGTACAGGATTTGGGGGCTGGGAGGATGCTAGTCAAAGGATAGAAAATCTTACTAAGACAGGAGTAAATTCAAGAGATCTATTATACAACACAGTGACTATAATTAGTAACAATATACTGTAAACTTGAAAATTGTTGAGTAGATTTTAAATGTTCTCACTACAAAAAATAAGCATATGGGGTACTAGAGATGTTAATTTGCTTGTTTTAGCCATTCTATAGTGTATATTTTATCTGTATTCCATAAGCATATGCAATTTTTATTTATTAATTTAAAATTTAATTTAACAAAGAATGCTACTATGTATAAAAGGATAGTAGCAACAAAGAAACTCTATCCCATAGACTGTTACAAGAATTAAATGAGATAACTTGTAAAAGTTCCTGGTCTAACAGTCCCTGGAACATTGTTGAAGTTTAATAAATGTTAGTTTTCTCTTTTCCTTTGATTTTTAACACTCCAGAAGAAGAGCCATGTTATGATTCATTTTTTTTAATTAGCATGAGTGTCAAGATACTGCCTTTTAACTAGTAATTTCTTTAAAGTATTGTTAACAGATTCATGAGAAGAATGGAGGGGTTGAAGGCTTGGGCAATGTGGGGGTAGGGATGTGAACCCAGAACCTGTTCTAGAATGTAGAGGGTTGGGATGAGACAAGGAAGATGAGGGTATAAAGAGTGTGATGTCTAAGGCCAAGGCTTTCCAGGAGAGCTTGGAGGGTCTCTTTGACAGCTCTTTCCTCAGGCCTTCTATCTGACTGGGGACACACTGACCACTGCTTATGCCTCCACTCTGGCTGAGGGTCTTGGGATACCAACAGACTTCCAGGTGGCAATGACAACAGCAGCTACTTTAGTAGCAGCCCCTTTCCATAGGATTCATCCAAGGAGGCAGAAGTTGGTAATAGTGTCTGACAGCATGAAAAATACTCAACTAGAAAGGTTGGATTTTTCATGCAGAAATAACAAATATCCCAGTTTCTGGTATACCTGAACTAATCTATACCTATCAATTAAACCCTGCTTACAAACTAAATGCTTTCTAGAAGCTTCTGTCTGATTTTTCTGGCAGGACAGTTGTCAACAAAGTCTTTTCTCCCGTCTCTGCTCCTCAGTTTTAATCTAAAAACCACTGGATCATAGAACGGGAGGTGCTCAGAGCCACCACTTATTCTAGTTACTTCTCTTTTCAAAAACCATAGATTTGCCGGGTGCAGTGGTGCACGCCTGTAATCCCCGCACTTGGGAGGCTGAGGCAGGAGTATCGAGGATCGCAAGTTCAAAGCCAGCCTCAGCAATGGTGAGGCACTTACCAATTCAGTGAGACCCTGTCTCTAAATAAAATACAAAAAAGGGCTGGGGATGTGACCCAGTGGTGGAGTGCCCCTGAGTTCAATCCCCGGTACCAAAAAACACACACACACACACACACACACACACACACACACACAAAACGTAGATTTGACAAATCCCAAATATCCAATGATGAGGAAAAGAAGATTCACAGACAAAAACTGATTTGTTCCAAAAAAGTCTTCTCTGGGGACTGGTCACTCTCGGAACCCAGGCCTCTGGCTCCCGTGCCAAGTGTTTTTTCACCTGGCAGCCTCCTTGGACACCTCAGACACAGGAAGCTGGGCTTCTTGCAAAGAGGCACCACGCATAATAGTAGGGTGGTTCTACCCTTATGGGAATTTGCTCAGTTGTTTCCTCAATTCAATGATTCTCAACGTTCATGGGGAGGGATCCAATGGGGAAATGTTGCATCAGAATCCCAGAAGGACAGTATTTGTGCTCTGTAGTTTGAATGATGAGACACATTACTACTTTGATTTATTACTAGTTGGGGTATTTATTTTTGTTGGAGTTTCCTAATACAGTCAAAGGAGGTTATTCAATGACTGAGTTTAGCAAAATGGTCCGAAGGTTGCAGGAGGTCAGAGCTGTAGCAGTCTTCTAATGGAAATTTCTTCCTGTGGTCAAAGACTAGCGGCTCCCAATTACCTTGGGAGCTTGGTGTCACACAGGCCTGTATAACTGTCTTTTCTCCTCTACAGCCCAGCTGTCTGTGATTCTGACCATGAACTTCTGATTACAGTAGACCCATTGACACACCATGCTTGTGGTCCCCATCACAATAAATGCTTATCAGAGAAGTAAGTTCAGGTTCCCATGCAATCAGTACAGCACCACTATTCACCCCATAACTATGGTGGAACAGATAAAGTCAACAAAAAGACTGGAATGAAACACACACGATGAAATATTTTATTTCCCCCTTTCCTGGCTTATCCTAAATTTATATGATCAGCCTTACTTTTTTTATAATAATAAAACGCATTTGTTTTGAAAAGAACGACATCCCAGTTGTTCATAACAGAAAATGTGCTGCGGTTTTGACGCTGGCAGGGTTTAGGGAATTTATCATTTCCGCTGCCGTTATCACAAATCAAGAGCTTACAGAACAGCCCAGAGAACCCTTCAGTCAACTTTCTGAGTGAAGCATTCAAAGAACTTCAAAGACAAGCCAAATTTGGCATAAATATGTGCTTCCTTTCATGTCAAACCTGCAGTGCCCACCGAGTGCCACCCTTTGGGCCGGGTTCGGAAAATCCGAGCCCGCGGTCTAGCCCTCAGTACGGGAGACACACCTTTGCCACTGCGAGCCTTCCACATCTCGGCTCCAGCGATCCCCAGAGTTTAGGGGGGGGAAAAAAAAAAAAAGACACACACCAACATGCGCATGCGCCGCGCCCGCCCTTTCAGCCACATTCTTCGAAAACCCGGCATGAGCCTCAGCCACTGCGCCTGCGGGAAGAAGAGCTGTAGGGGCGGGGCGTGGGGGCGGAGCCGGAGGCGGGGGCGGAGTTACGCACGCGCAAGGGTCCTGCGGAAGGAAACCCGGCGCGCGGGGGCGGGGCCGCGCGGGAGAAGGGGGCGGGGCTTTCCCGGGCCGCCGCCGCCGCGCATTGTGTAGCAGGCGGGCCCCCGCGCGGCAGCGTCCTGGACGCGCGCGGCTCCTGGGGATGGTGAGCAAGGCGCTGGTGCGCCTCGTGTCTGCCGTCAACCGCAGGACGATGAAGCTGCTGCTGGGCATCGCCTTGCTCGCCTACGTCGCCTGTGAGTACGCGGCTCGGTGGCCCGAAGAGCCCCATTCATTCCCCGGCGCCGCGGCGGGGACTAGGGTGCTGCGGGCCCGGCGGCGGGCGGTGTGGGGCCGCTGGGTGGCCCTGCAGCCAGTGTCCCTCTTTTCCCAGGGAGCTACAGCTTCCACTGTTTTGCACTCCAGCGGCAAAGCAGCCGGCTAACTTGGGCGCAGACCCTTTGACGCTTAGGCCCGGGCGAGGAGACCCGGCGGCCAGGTGGAGGGCCCTTTGCCCCAGTCTCGATAACCAGGGGCGCCGCACGTCAGAGACGCCACCGTCCTCTGCCGACCCCGCGGCCCCGCACTGGGTAGCACGGGACTCGGCGGAGGCACCGCTGTCCACGTCGCCCTGAGAGCCGGCGAGGGGTCCCGGCTGGCGATTCCAGAGAGTGCCGCGCGGGGACACCCTTCGGGACTCCCGCGGCTGCGCTGCCGTGTTGGTTAAAGTAGGATAAAAATACTGTTGCCATTGGCAGAGTCTCCGCTCCGACTGTTTGCTCCACAGGAAAATTACTCAGCATTTAACTCTGGGGGAGCCAAGTGTTGCCAGCCCCCGAGACCGCGCCCAGGTGTCCAGGCGCAGAGGCACCGGGGGTGCCAGGTGTCCCCCCGGGGTGCGGCGGGACTTCAGCCTAGCCCAGCAGGGAGCCACAGCACAGGGGACCTGGCGGGGCGTTCCTATGACTTTGGCTTGTGAGGTTCTGCTTTCTGCCCTCACTCGCAGCCTACTACCAGGTGAGAGGACGGGAGGATAATTTGCAGACAGGTGGTAGGTCCTGTGCTTCTTAAGCAGAAGCTGTCCTTTATTTGTTTATTTATTTATTTATTTAGAGATCTGTTTGATGGGAAAATATTTGCTGCTATTAATGCTGGACCAAGTACCAAAATTTGACTAAAAATAGCTCCCAGCATGAGGTCCGTTTGAATCCTAGGCATCCAGACATACACAGAAATGAAAATACTCGCTAACTGGTTGAGTTACCTAAGTCTGATTCCCAGGTGACTGGGTACTCCAGAAAATGGCTTCAGCTGATAGGAAGGCAAGTGTGAGATCCATCCTGTCTGCTACAGCCCATCTGCACCAGGAGGTGGAGCCGGGAAACCCAAGCAGGGCTCCTGGTTGCTAGAAGTTTCAGGGATGGGTATTACAAGTGAGTAGTTTTGTGAGGAAGTAAGAAGTAGCCTGAAGTGTGCATGTTCGGTATTGAGAAAGAAATCTGAGACCCAAGAGAAAAATACTATTTATGATTGAATTATAATTAATAATACAATAACATGAAAATAATAATACCTAGGTTTGTTTAGTGCTTAACTGTATATTCACAGATATGATTCTTAAGACCATTGTCTCAATTATCTTAACAATCCTACGAAGTAGGTACTATGATTGTTCCCATTTTAGGGGTGAGAAAACCGAGTTCAAGAGAGATTAGGAAATACATGATCATACAAATGCAGACTATGGAGAGCCAAGGTTTGAGCCCTCAAACAACACTGGGGCTGGAACCCAGGCCATTGGACTGCAGATTTCAGTGTTGATTTGGGGGTAGGAGAGGAATGTTTGGTGCTTCGCTTCTAAGGGGGGTTTAGAATTAATAAATCAGGGAATTTATGGAGCCATAGAAAATTTTTCACTGTTCATTTGTTCAGCAAATCTCACGTAGTCTTTCCTTTGTCTCTTGCTGAAGTTGGTACCAGGGTACACCAATGAGTACAAAAACATCTAGTCTTTGTCATGATGACACTGAATCTAGACCCAGTAGCTTAACAGCATTGGTTCTCACACTTTCTGAGTATACAGAAGAATCACCTAGAGGGTGTTGCTTTTTTTTTTTTTTTTTTTTTTTTTTTTTTTTTTTAGTATTTTTTAGTTGTCAATGGATCTTTATTTTATTTCTTTATATGTGGTGCTGAGAATTGAACCCAGTGCTTCAGCCGTGCTAGGCAAGTGCTCTTCCACTGAACTACAACCCCAGCCCTGGTTTTTGTTTTTTTTTTTTAAAAAAAACACAGATGCCTCACACCTGAAGATTCAGATTCAGTAGGCCTGGGATGTGTCCTGAAAATTTTGCATTTCTAATAGTTTCTTTGTGATTCTCTTGCTATGGTCTAGGGAACCCCCGTTTGCCAAGAAAGAAATGGGCATGAATTGGACAATCATCCAAAGGAAAGTTAAATCGCAAACTGATGTGAAGAAAAGGAATGCATGAGAGCTTGTGAAGGGACTCCTGAGTGACAGCATTAGGGGTTTTTGAGTATGCATCAGCATTGCTTGGAGTTCGGTTTTTCTTGATTTTATTTTAAACACAGATTGCTGCCTCCCATGTGAAGTTTAAGGTTCCCTGGGGAATCAAGGTGTGAGTGGACAATGACAAGTCTGTAGGTGTTCACAGATAAAATATAGAAGGCATATGTTCCAGAAGAAACAGTATGTGCCAAGTTCCTGCAGCAGCCAAGAGCAGGGAATATTGTACTGATGCAAAGGAGTGTGGAATTATAGCACAGTGAGAAGTTTTTGAGGCAGATCAGGGCCAGAGCAGACAGACCTGGAGGCCTCAGTCCAGCTCACGAATTGAGTGGTAATTTTAGCCAGGAGGATTTTAAGACTGGGGTGGAGGCAGTGTTAATAATGAATGATGATGGTAAGTGTGAGCTGCTTTGCAAGGAAAAATGTTACAGGGCTTCTCTGATTGATAGTGTTTGAGGATCCTAAAGATGTAGCCTGGTCACAGTGACACCTGTGATTTCTGTTTCTCCTCGTTAATAATCTTGCTGTCCTATTATGAATAAAATCTCAACTCTGTTTAAAAAAAGAAGAGAAAACCCTGTACATTCTCCTAATTATACATACCTTCACTGTGAGTCTACCTTTTAGAAATGCCCTCTCTGTTCCTCAAGCAGAACTCAAATTCTGTGAATCTTTCTACTTTTAACTTCTCTCCTAGTCTTTGTTGCTCACCGTTACCTAGAGTCTCCCTTCTTGCTGTCCTATAACTTCTGCACCAGGCAGTGTGTGGGTGTGTGAGAGAGAGCCAATAGGCTGATTTACATTTCACTTGAATTCTTTTCCATGCACATGTTCTTTCCTCAATGAAATTCTTAATCCTGGAGGGCAGAGATTGAGTCATCTGCATTTCAGACTGTATAGCATTTAAGGCAGTGCCATTAATGCATCAGAAGAGTTCAGTAACTACAGAGTGGATTGAATAAAAATTCATGCCAACCTACTAGGAAGCTGTTAGGCATAGATCCAGCTTAAGTTACCATTAGTTTTTTTGTTTGTTTGTTTTTTGTTTTTTAACACATGTTGTTTAAAAAGGCAGATGAATCTCTGCAAGGTTTGCAGTCACATCCTTGGCAGGATTTGTTAGGTTCAACAACCTCCCTGCTCCCATTTCCCCTTACCCAGAAGCAAGCACTTCACTTCTATCTAGCTCATTATTTTGATTATTTTCATATTTATCATTGTGTTGCTGAATCATAGCCTTCCTGATTTTTTCAGTCATAGATGTAACGTACCTAGTGACTTTGTTCTTTGGAAGATGATTGAGATCATACTTTAGTGTTTATGTATGACTACGTACATGCTATTCACAGTGAGTCAGGGTGTACATTTCTTTTTATTCTCTCTAGAGTTAATTGGCTGTTTCGGCTTTGTTTTCAATATCCTTCACTTTCTACATACTATAATTCATCCAACTCCACATACTTTGCCAGTGGTCCACATCTTTGCCCAGGAGGTTTATGATTTTTAAGCATCAGAACATCTCTTCATTGGCACACCTTCTAGCAGCTGATCACTGGCATCAGCTTCCCCATCCACATGGATTGGCCCTCTATATAGCTTCTATGTTTTGCTTTTTCTTTCTTGTTTCACTCCCTGATTTACATTGGGAAAGGAGGTAAGTTTTGGTGTTTTTGTTGTTACTGTTTTTTGTTTTCTTTTTTTATTTTTTTAGTTGTAGGTAAACACAATACCTTTATTTACTTATTTTTATGTGGTGCTGAGATCGAACCCAGTGCCTCACACATGCTAGGTAAGCTCTCTACAACTGAGCCGTAACCCCAGCCAAGGAGGTAAGTTTTGAAGCTTTATCCATAAGTGTCTTTTCTGCCATCACACTTTTGGATTGATAATGTAGAATTCCAGAAAAAAACTCCTTCAGGGCTTTTAAGGTATTGTTGCATTACTTTCTGGCTTCTAATACTGTTGAGGATTTTTGAGCCAGTCCTTCTTTTTGGAGATTGTGGGCTTTGTGTGCCCGTGGTAGTCAGGATTCACTACCCATTACCAGCCCACTGCCCCTGCTTTTGATAGCACTGCCTTCCTCACCCTCTGTGCTCCCGGGCCTCGTGTAGTCGCTGTGCCCAGAAGCTGAATACACCTGCCGAGCAGAGCCTCTCGGCCCTGCATGGTGCTGTGGATGTAGGTTGCTCCTTTGGTTTTCTTTCCCTCTGGTCTGATAAGTAACTACATTCAGTGTGATGGAACTCAGTGAGCAGAACAGCCTCCCCTTTGCTCCAGTCCACTGAAATAACTTTAAAGAATAAATCTTGGGGGCTGGGGTTATGGCTCCGTGATAGAGTGCTTGCCTAGCATGAGTGAGGCACTGGGTTTGATCCTCAGTACCACATAAAAAACAAACAAATAAATAAATATATTGTGTCCATCTACAACCTAAAGGAAAAAAAAGAATAAATCTTGTTTTGTTTTCAGCCTCTGAGGGTTCCCTGGCAGCTGATTGCTGCAGCTTAGCAAAGCCTGCACTGACTGATATATCCCTAGTGTTGAGAAACGTGAAGGTAGGTAGGCCTTATCTAAGCATACCGGACATTTTTGAGCCCTTGCAATAGAGAAACACATATTCAGTACTGAGACTATTCTTAAAGTATTTAGTTATTTCTTCCCCCACCCACATTTCTTCTTTGAAACTACTTATGTTATTTGGCTTTCTGTTGCTGTGACAAAATACCTGAGAAAATCAACTTAAAAGAAGGGAAAGCTTGGGGCTGGGGTTGTGGCTCAGCAGTAGAGCGCTTGCCTAGTACGTGCACAGCCTGGGTTCGATCCTCAGCACCACGTAAATAAACGCATTGTGTACAACTAAAGCAAATAAATGTTTTTTAAAAAGAAGGAAAAGCTTGTTTTGATTCATGGTTTCACAGGTTTCAATCTGTGGTTTGCTTTTCCCTGTTGTTTTGGACCTATGGTGGCACAGTGTATCATGTCAGGTGTACACCTCATCGTGACCAGAAAGCAAAGAGACAGAAAGGGACTGAGGTCCCAATACCTGCTGCATGGGCACTCCCCAGTGAACTAACTTACTTTCACTAGAGTCTACCTCCTAAAAGTTCCACCACTCCAGTAGTGCCATAGGCTAGTGACCACACGTTTAGCACAAGGACTTTTGGGGGGCACTCCGGGTCTATAAACTATAGTGCTACCATATTCTGATATAGAATCGCCTGGACCAGTTTCTTTATTTTCTAATTTTTAATATCTTAAAGTGTAGCTCTACTTTCTTAAATCATTTTCATCTTTGTATTTATTTGTATCATCCAGTTTTTTAAATTTTATTTTTTCTATTGTTTATTATTTACAATCATTCTCTTCTGTTCTCTGAATTTTAAAAAAAAAAAAAAAAGTGGTCTGTGCTTCATGGTTGTATTCTCTTAATGATAGTTTTGTTTGCTGACTTTTCTCTGAATAGTTTCTCTCCTCTAGGTTACTTTCTCCTGTCTGAGTATCCTCAGATTGTCTGCTCATGTTTTAATAGTGGGAGGCCCCCAGAGATGATGAAAAACGCCCACTGACTGTGAGCTTCACTATTTCTCCCGATCTTAGTGCTATAGTTCCTCTTGGAGTGTCATGACCAGACTCTCCCTGGCCTCTGCTGGTTGGGGAGGCCTGGCTGTCCACATCCTGAAGCTCAGTGGGGTCAGAGGACTGCAGGCCCATGCAGCACCTTCCTTGTCCCAATTGGACTGGGGCTCCCGGACCCAGAGAGGAAAGTGTTGGTCTTCTGCCAGGGAAGGGCCTAGACCTGGAAGTTTGTCCTACTTCTTAGACTTATTTGAAAGTCATACTCCCTGTCTTAGGTGCCTGCACATCCCATGCAGACGTGCCAGGCTACACCAGTCCTTGTCCCTTTCTGGGTATGAATTGGCTATTCCCACCATTCACTTGGGTCCTGTCTTCTCCCTTCGCCCTTATCCATGTTCTTTCCACCCTCCAGCAACATTTGGGAGCTAACTTTCCTTCTTCCTGTTCACAGATTTATTCCTTAAACAAGAACAAAAAAGTTAAAGGGGAAAAAAAAATTCTGACATTTCGTAGAGTTGAGGAGCCATTATCTTTTCACCTTCAGCTCTCAAAAGCTAGAGTTGTGACATCCAGTAAAATTCTGGAACTTTTTGGTGTATCATGGGGTTTTTATTGTAATGACATCTTAGTTGGGTACCTTTCTTTCCTGTCACTGTTATTCTGAAAAGAAAAGACATAAAACACCCAAATCATATAAAAGAATGTTTTATGTACATTAACTTTGTACTTATGATCACAGATTTCAGACTTCTTTGTGGTTGGGATGTTTGTTTCAGTACGATTTTGTCCTTTACATATAATCCACACCCATGCGACCAAAGGCCACCCTCAAAAATTCACTCAAAAAACATTTCCTGGCTGGTTGCCCTGGAAGATAAGCAGTCAGTGAGACATTGTCATGACACCAGCAGACTCTAGGGAGAAAAAGTAGCTACATCAGTGATGTGTCCAGACTCACCTGAGTGTGAGAATCAGCCTGGGTTGGTTGGATGCAGGTTCCTGGAACCCTCCCCACACCTGTTACATAGCAAACTGGTGGTTGCATGTGAAACCTGGAAATGTTTTGATCCTTTAACATTTGAATTTGGAAAATTTCATACCTATTTTCTGCCCTTTTTTATTTTTAAATTTTTTTAGTTGTAGATATACACATACCTTTATTTTATTTATTTATTTTTATGTGGTGCTAAGAATCGAACCCAGGGCCTCATACTTGCTGGGCAAGCACTGTACCACTGAGCCACAACCCCAGTCCTCTGCCCTTTCTTTTGAAATAGAATTCAGTGAACACCCAGACACCCTCCACCAGGATTCACCAGTTGTTTACCTTTGCCACTTTTGTTTTTTCTTTCAGTCTTTATATATGGGTATTTCATGTGTACTTTTTTGGTTGAAATGTTTGAAAGTTAGAGTCATAACACTTTAAATATTTTAACATATGAACCTGAAGAATAAAGGCATTCTTCTATATCATCTCATTGCCGTTATCACACCCTAAAAATCAACATAAATAATATCATCTATGATATAGTCCAAATCTTATTTCCTCCATTTATAGCATAAATGTCTTTTGTAGCCTTTCTGTGTTTTTTGTTTTGTTTTTATCATTTTAAATCTACTGTCAAGATTTACATGTTGCTTGGGCTGGGATTGTGGCTCAGCGGTAGAGCACTTGCCTAGCACGTGCGCGGCCCGGATTCAATCCTCAGCACCACGTTAAGAATAAAGGCATTCTGTTCAACTAAAAACAAATAAATAAATATTTTAAAAAAAAAAAAAAAGATTACATGTTTCATTTCATTTGGTTGCTATGTTTCTTAAGTTTCTTTAGCTATAATAGTGTTTTTTTTCTTCAGAACATTTACTTAAAAAAAAAAAAAAAAAACCCGTGTTTTGCTTTGAAAATATAGGCATGAGTCTGTATCTGTGCATCTTTTACCCAGAAGAAGATAGTGTGCTGTATAGACAATTTTGCATCTCTTTTTTTTTTCCTGCTCATTATGTCCTGGTAAAAACTGTGTATGAAGTTGTAGACATCCCCTTCCTTCTTTTCTCAGCTGCATCAAAATCCTGTGTGTGTGGACTGCATTTTATTGGACAAGCCTTCTAAGATAGGGCATTTAAGTTATTCCAAACATTTTGCTATGATGTTGCAATAAAGAGACTTCTGCTCAGGCTCCCATCAACCATGTGTGAGGTCCTCTTTTTTCCTCCCTCTCGTACAAAATGTCGTGACAAAATATACATTTTCATCTGTATGAAAAATAGTATCCCTTGTAGTTTTGATTTTTTTACTATGTGTGAATTTAATCATCTTTTTAAATATTTGATGGTCATTAATAGGTCTTTTTTCTGAACTGCTCATATATTTGCCCATTTTTCTATTGAGTCTTTGGTCTTTAATTTTTTTTTTAATGTGGAATGCCCCACTTCTTTTTTTTTTTATTTTATTTTTATAATTTTTAATATGTACAACTCATAGTGCATGTATTTAGCATCTTTTTACATACAACTGTTTGTATACAAAGTATATTCGTACAATTCAGGTCTTCAATCATGCATTTAGGAAAATGATATCCGTCTCATTCAAACACCTTTTCTTTTCTTTCTTCTTCTTTTTTTTTTTTTCCTTTTCTCCCTTTCCCTCCCCCCTTGCTCCCTCCCTTACCCTCCCTTCCCTTTGACCATTCTAGTATTTGGTCTTTAATTTTTAAGAACTCTTTACACTGGGGATGTGAAGTGTCCGTTGTGATGTCAATTGCAATGATTTTTCTTAAGCTTGGTGTGGTCAAATATAACAATACACACACACATACATATATATTTGGTCTTGTTCTGGGAGCCTGGCACAGAGCCCCTGAACTGCTGGAAGTTCCTGAGTGACAGGAATGTCTTTATTCATGAAAGGTGCCCCTTTTGATCACACCTGAGTTAAAGCAAATGAGGTGCCTTAGCCTGAAGCTCTAGACAGCTCCAGGATGGGGTTGGTCACTAGAGTGATTACGTATTCAGAGGGCTGGAACATCAGCTTCAACACAAGACTCCAGGAAAGGGTATATGGTGCTGAAGATTGAGCTCTTAAAAACCTGAACAGTTCAAAGCCAGCCTCAACAATGGCGAGGCGCTTAGCAACTCAGTGAGACCCTGTCTCTAAATAAAATACAAAAAAGGGCTGGGGATGTGACCCAGTGGACGAGTGCCCCTGAGTTCAATCCCCGGTACCACAAAAAAAAAAAAAAAAAAAAACCTGAACAGTAAGATTTGAGGAACTCTAGTTTGGTTGGTGGACCTGCTGGAAGATGTCATGCCCAGAGAGGGCCTGAAAGCTCTGCATCCTTCCCTGACCTTATCCTAGGCTTCTCTCCCATCATCCTAGGCATTGAGTTTTCCCCAGAGTTATAGCCTTTATTTTAAAAACCTCATAATTTTAAATAAAGTGTTTTCTTAAATTCTGTGAACTGTTCTAGCAAATTTTTGAACCTGAGAAGGATGAGAATTCCTGATTTGTAGCTGGTTGGTCAGAAGTTAGGAAGCCTGGGACTAGCAGTTGGCTAAAGTAGGGGCTATCCTATTGGATGGAGCCCTTAGCTTGTGAGCCTGCACTCCAGATGGTTGGTATCAGAATTAAATCAGATTGCAGGTGTGGGACTAGCCCACACATTTGGAAACAGGAGTGTTATGTGGTAGAAGCAGGACTTAGGACCTGGGAATCTTCATTTTCAACAATTTTCCTATTTCCCCACGTAGTTCTAAAGAACTGGTCAAGGTAAATTGCCAAATACCGTGACAGAAAGTAGACCCTGAACTTTGAAGGAATGGGGATACTCTTGAGGCAGCTGACACTGAGTGGCTCAATAGGGATTGGACAGTGGAGTTGACAGTGAGGGGAAGTCAAGGGTAGGTGGCATGATGCAAAGAACAGGAATCCCTGGGGCCTATAAAAGTAGAATGTGAAGTCTGACTCAATACTTGATTGAGCGAGGTGAATAAATATTCAGTGAGAATTTTTGTGTGAGAAAGGAAAGTTCAGTGAACATACCCTAAGAATTAGGTCAGGACAAAATATACTGAATTTTGCATTTTGGGGGTGTCCCATCTAACCTGAATATTATGCTTTCCTCTGCACATTTATCTGTTTGTAGATATGCTGGTGACTTTTAGTTCTGGCATATGATGCTGCTGTATAGGTCAATGCTGTGGTCTGAATGTTTTGTGTTCCCACCTAAATTCATGTGTTGAAATCCTCATCCCCAAGGCGATGGACTAGGAAGAAGGGCGTTGAGAGGTGATTAAGTCAAAGCATGGATCCCTCAGAAATGGAACTAATATCCAGAGAGCTCCTTGCTCTTTCTACCTTGTGAGGACCAAGCAAAAAGATGCCATCCATGAACCAGCATGCAGGCCCTCACAGGACACCTAATCTGCTGGTGCCTTATTTTTGGACTTCCCAGCCTCCAGAGCTAGGGAAATAAATAGAAATAAATTTCTATTGTGTGTAAGTGACACAGTCTATAGTATTTTGTTATAGTGGCCTAAGCCAAGAAGTTGAAAGCATGTCTGTTGTGAAGATGTAGGGCTTTCATGAAGAAATAGGCATGTTGAACTCATGTTCATGCCTCCTTCAAGTGTCTTTTCTTGCTTTATATACTACAAATGTGATGGTGCTTAGACATCACCTGTAGGAAGAAACAGTCAGGTTTAGCTCTTTTCTGGAAAGGGTGGTTTCACTTGTCCTGATTGAGCCACCCAGTAACTTAGGGTGGGCCATCTGCCTTTCTGGGGCTTCCAGGTTTTCTTAGGCCTTGTAGGCAAGAATAACTTTTAAAAAATACTATGCAGAACTGAAAGAATTTATTTAAAGATATGATAGCTCCAACTGATTAGCCACATGGGAAAAGAAGACACGTGGGTCTTATAAAGTAACCTATTAGAGGAAGGGACTCCCAGGCATGAATCACACTGACAGCCGCTGAATGGGAGCTGCTCTGACATGGCCCTTTGCTTTAAAAGAGTGAGGAGTGAATTTGAGATTAATCTGTCAGTTTCTTTTGACTTCCTGACTAAGCTTTTTAGAGTTGTTCTAACCAAGATAAATAAGCAACAAAAGAAAACATTTGAACTTCTTCAAAGTAGTCTTTTTTCAGAGGGAGTCTAAATGTGCTAAAAAATGAAAATCATTTTCAAGGTGGTGAGATCTTAGAGTGTTATCCACAGTGCCTTTGAATATTTTTATAGTAGTTTCAGAAATTGAAAACAAAGCATGCTGGGTCTAAGTTGACCTACATACTGTAGGTGCCTGGCTTTCATTTATTTGTTTAAAGGTGTCTGCAGGAAGCTGGGTTATACCAGCAGCAGAAGACTAGAGGTGTCGGGCAGCAGAGTTGTAATAAGTAAAAGAATCTGAATAATCTGATTCTCATCCAGGGAGCCAGTGGTAGTTCTCGTGGAAATGTTATGGGGTGTGGATAAAGGATCCTCATGGTGGGGACTCTCAGCAGAACTCATAAGGGGACAAATCAGAATCTTTCTTCCTCTTAGTTTCTTTTGTGTTATTTAGAATTTGACTAGAATTCATCTTAATTACCTAAAAGACAAGAATTTCTCTCCCAAGTTTTCAATGCAGTGACACTCTCCCGTCCCCTCCAAGCCTTCTTTGCCCTCCTTAGGCTTCCCCTTGCCGGAATCCCCCCACCCCAACCCCACCTACCTTTGTAGATGGTGAATGCTGCTTTGTCCTTGGGCAGAAGGAGTGACCTGCTGAAGTCACCCTAATGTCCTGCAGTGAGGAGTTGTGGGGGGATGCCTTCTGCATTTTTAGATGGGAAAATTGAGACGTGGCACATGGCACATTTAAATCCTGCCCCAGGTCTCAGTCAGACTACAGTGATTTTGTGATGGCATAGAGGGACCTGAAGGAATCCCAAGAGTGTTCCTACCCCATTTGTTAGCATGGATTAGGCTTTTTTTTTTTTTTTTTTTCCCACTGTGGCAAAATGCACATAATATAAAATTTACCATTTTAATAACTTTTTTAAAAAACAGGGAATCAAACCCAAGGCCTTGCGCATGCTAAGCATGTGCTGTATTACTGACCTATACCCCAGCCTTTATTTTAACCATTTTTTGAATGTATAGTTCAATAGTGCTAAATACATTCACACTGTTTTACAACCAATCTCCAGAACTATTTCACCTTCCCCAGCTGGTGCGCTACTGGTAATTCTCCCCCAGTCCCAAGCAACCATTTTACTTTCTATGAATTCGCCACTGTAGGGACCTCATATTAGTGGAATTATGTATATTTGTTCCTTTTGTGGCTGGCTTATTTCACTTACCGTAATGTCTTCAGAGTTCATCCATGTTGTAGTATATATCAGATTTCCTTCTTAAAGCTAACTAATGTTCCACTGTATGTACATACCACATTTCTACTCATTCATTTGACCATGGATATTTGAGTTGCTTCCACCTTTTTGAGAAAAATGCTGCATGGGTGCACAAATACCCCCTCAAGACCCTGCTTTCAGTTCTGTTGGGTACAAACCCAGAGTGGAATTGCTGGAGCATGTGGTAATTCTGTGTTTAATTTTCTGTATGAACTGTCATACTGTATTACACAGCAGCTACACCCTTTTACCTTCACACCAGCAGTCCAAATCCTTGCCAACATGTGTTATCTTTATTTTATTATTTTATTATAGTAGCAATCCCAATGGGTATGAGGTGGGCATATAAACTCATGAGACATGTCTTGAAAGAAATGTTGCTTTAAGGCGGTCCTCATGGGGTGCCTACAAGATGGTAGGGGGCAGGAGGAAATATAGACAGCTGTATCCTTGGGTTCAACCAGGCATGGATTAAAGATGTTAAAATAATTATATCTGTACTGAAAATGCACAGGCTTTTTCTTGTCATTAGTTCCTAAACAAAAACAAATAAATGCTATTTGCCTAGCATTTACATTGTACTAGGTGTGATAAGTTCAAGTACATGGCAGACTGTGAATAGGTTCTATGCAAATACTGTGCCATTTTACAAAAGGGAATTGAACTTGTAGATTTTGCTGTGGGGGAGGGGTGTCAAGGTATGGGAACTAATCCCCAACAGATACCAAGGAGTAACTGTGTTTTGGTGGATTGAAATTGGAGATGTTTCCTGCCTTGTGCTTTTCCTGATGAGTGGTCCAGTAGCCTCTTGTAGGACCCTTCTTCCCTCTTTCCTACAGCACTAAGGTGGCTAATGGTGGCATGGTGCAGTGGTCACAGGTGGCCTGTTGTCATCTTATCTGGATTGAAAGCCCCAAAACCTCAGTTTCCCCAGTTTAGGTGATTGGAAGTCACATTCCTGACTAAGCTCTAGTAGTTTTTTATGCTGCAATGTGATGTGTCTGAAGGAGCTTCATGCACCTATCCCATGTGCAAATGCCTGGCACTGCCCTGCCATGCCCCACTGTCGCTGACTCCCCCAGAGCTCTCCCAAGGCACCTGCCCACCTTCCTCCTACCTTCTTTGTACCTCTCCACCCTTATGTGCCCTCCATTCTCTTTCCCACCTGTAACCCACCCACTTCTTCAGTCTCCTCACTCCCCACTCACACCCACACCCTCTTCTCTTCTCCACCTACCCCCTCATTCTTCTTACTCTCACTCTGTCCCTCTTTTCTAACTTTCTGATTTCCACATAGAATCTGCCTTTACCCTCCCTAATGACCTGGTGATAGGCAGGCAAGGCACATAGGCTGACCTCCAAGAACAGCATATCACGGGGTCTGACCACGTGGGATGGCCACACCACCATGGAGAATGAGCCTAGAGCACCATCTCAGTTGGAATGCAGAATGCCTGCCAGCAGTTACGCCCATGGTCTCAGGTCATACCTGTGCACCCAGGTCATGCCCCTGAGCACTGTGGACGGGAGGTGGACCTCCTAGATCCCTCCCCATATTCTTTTCCTCTCTCTCACTTTTGAATACAAAATGAAAAGGCTGACCTCAACCATCATTAAACATTTTAAAGCTCCATTTAAAAATTACAAAATAATGTGCAAGTAGGAAAGTAAGGTGCTCAGGGTGGAAAGACTAGATTGAAGTGCAATGAAGATTTTTAAAATCACAGTAGTCATAATCTGTGTATATTAAAATGTCTTTCACCTCCAAAATAGTGCATTTCTTTTTTTATATATTTATTTATTTGTTTTGTTGTTGTTGTTGTTGTTGTTGTACACAATGCCTTTATTTTTACGTGGTGTTGAGGATCAAACCTGGGTCATGCACATGCTAGGCGAGTGCTCTACTGCTGAACCACAACCCCAGCCCCCATGCATTTCTTTATTTAAGTAGATCTTTCACTTTGGTGCTCAGGAAGGTTTTGTGATTTCTTTCATGTGATGTTTATTTCCATCAACTTTTGCATGAGCATTCTACTTAAAGATTCAGTATCAATTACTAAGAAAACTTCAATAGTAAGCAATAAAATTGTGTTCCAAGCCATAATCTGTTTTTTTAAGCAAATTTCTCCTTTGCCTTTTATTCTCATTTTTAATGTATCTAAGTTTTTTCCATCTTAATCATAGTGTTATTTCTAAACGAAATTAATACAACTTTACATGTCATGTCATATCAGAGCATTCTGGCTGTGGTTCCAGGGTAGGTGGTAACTGTTCTTCCCTTAATGATGCAAAGTTGTGATGTGAGATCTGACTTGACTTTTTCCTCTGAGTGGCACCATGCCTCCTGCCTCCTCAGAATAGATTAATCAGTGGTTATTCTTATACTTAGCAGTTGTATTCATGAGAAGCCAGTGGAGGAGGAGAAGGCAGCCTTTGCAGTAGGACCTGCGTGGGCAGCAGTTTTCTGCAGGGCTGTCACTGACTTGGCAGCTGTGCTTGAGTGGGCCCCTCTGCACAAAGGCTGGGCATGCACCCACATGCTGCCTTCTCATTGGGAAGTGAATGGTGGCCGGGGGGGGGTGGGGGGGGGGGGGGGGGGGGGGGGGGGGGGGGGGGGGGGGGGGGGGGGGGGGGGGGGGGGGGGGGGGGGGGGGGGGGGGGGGGCGGGCAAGCACAAGGTACATTTCAGTATGTACCTGCCAGAAATGAGGTCTCTGATGCCATTGGAGCTTTGCTGGGAAAGATGAAGCTCTACTTAACTTTCATCACTCTTCTTGCAGCCCTCCTTGTCTGATGCTGGGTGGGGTGGAAGCTTCTCCCTTCTTTGCTCTCTTTTTCTTTAATGATTCTATTTCCATCAGAAAACTGAAGATATATTCATTTGGTAGCTTCAGGGAAGTCTATTTCATTTTTCATTGTTTAGAAAAAATATTGCTACATTTCCTTAGGTTGACCCCACATCTGTGTTTAAGTAGAAAAAAGCAAAAGTAACAATGTGGCAACATTTATAGTAGCACACCAGGCTCCCATTGGTAATTTGAGAAGTCTAGGGGAGGGTAGAAAGGAGATTTCTTGGTTGCTTAATATTTATCTGTGGCTCTTTGCAGAATTAGAGTACAGCTTTGCTTTTTGGAGTTCAGAAGTGGAACTGGCTGGTTTTTTGTTTTGTTTTTTTTAACCGTTTTTCCTCCCTAACTCTCTTCCCCAGAGTCGTTACTATCCTGCAGTATTCAGATTGAGATTTTTAAAAAAATATTTGCTTATTCCTTAGTGATACCGTAAGCTAGAACCTTGAGTGGTGTGTATGAATGAAACATGTTTATAGACTTATTGTTGTCCTGTGCCAATGCCAGAAAATATATGATTTTTCTCAGGTAAAGATTTATGGACAGAATGAATCATAATTCCAGCTGTAAGAATTAGTCATGTAGATGTTATTAATGCATGTTACACAGGAAGCTTTCCTTCTTTCTATAGGGTTGTTGCTGCCAAGTACTGAGTTGAGTTGAGTGACCTGGAAACCAGGACACTAAGTGGTTAAGTAATTTACAGTTTGTTTGGACGGTGAGGTATAAGAATTATTAAGAATTATTGAGATTTTTGTGTGTGTGTGTGTGTGTGTGTGTGTGTGTATTTGTATATTTGTATTTGTATGTGTGCTGGGCATTGGAACCCAAGCCTCCTACATGTTAGGCAAGTGCTCTACCACAGAACTATAGCCCCAGGCCTGAAGGAGGTCTTTTGGTGAGAAATCTACCTCATTCATCTGAATGGTTGCACTGAGTTTAGGTAGATTTAGATCATATGGTGCCCTCCTGTTGATGAAAAGAGATCTCCACACAGGTAAGGCTTTCAGTGGGAGAGGTTTTTTCCTTCAAACTTAATTCTTACAGCTTTCCTGAGTAAGGACAGAAATCAGTATTTAGAGCTTTCAAGTTTTACCTTAAAGCCAGCCTGTCTTGGGGTTGTAAGGTCAGTTGTGTTAAAGTTCCTTCCTTATTGCAATTTCTGCTCTCTAATGTTGAATATGCAGAGTAACAGAATGGTTAGGACAGGGATGCTGGCCTCTTTACAAATGCAAAGCCTTCACACTGGTACAGAGGAAGGGTCCAAGAGGGCATGTGATGGCCCACACAAGATTTGGAAAGATGACAGAGACAGATCATGAGAGGGGAAAAGAGGGGGTCAGTGTTGCAGGGAGGAGATCAGCAGGGTGAGGAATGGAAGATGAGGCTGGAGGGGTGGCAGGCAGGGCTTCATCACAGACAGTTTCTCTGGCATCTTGCCCAGGAGTATAGGCAGGGGAGCACTGTGGTTGGAATGCATTTGGAGAGGATGTTCCACCTGTGCCCGGTACATGTGAAATCAAGGGAGGAAGCACAGGGCACCCTCAGGGAGAAGGGAGCTGGATACCAGCGCCCATGCAGGCCTTTGTCATGCCGAGTAGGGTCACATCCGAAGGAGGCCCCACTCCTGAGCTGTCCAGCACAGGGACCCATCCTTTGAACTTCATCAGCGCCACCCTGCTAGCCACTATGGAGAGACCTGTTTATGATCAAAACACCAATTCTTTCATGGCTGGGAAATGCAAATGTGATAGAAGAAGCCAGAAGGCACTCTGTGGGTTGGGAAGACTGCAGTGCCCTGCTTGCTGCAGGGGAAGGAGGAGTGGAGGGGCCAGGGGCTTAGCTGGGGGTCTGGGGTGAGGGCCAGTGGAAGGCACATATTAGGGTGGGGAGGGGGATCCCTGGAACACCCCTCATGGAGTGTTGTGAAAAGAGACAATGGGGCAATATACATCACATTTTTTACCTCATCTCTTTACATTTTTCATTTTTATTGGGATGGTGCACAGAAAACAGTGGCACATATGCGTGTCTATGAAGTGTATGCCCAAAGATTTTTTGATAATTGGAAGTAGGCGATCAAAATGATTGGGAGAACTCTCAAAATCTTGAGTAGGACAAAGCAGTTGGTAAGGGAGAAGTGCCTCAGAGATGGCAGGGACAGAGCCTTGAAGAAGGTCACCTGGTGATGTAGTGACCAGGCCCTGATGTGGGGAGTGCATCTGGAAAGATGAGTCAGTCCTCTAGGGAAGGAGGGCCAGTGAAGAGGGAGAGGGGACATCCAGAATTGTAGTGGTGTCAGCAACAGAGGGGTGTTGGCAGAGAGGTTGTATTGGACATTGGCTGCATGTGTTCTTTGGGCTATTTTAAGAGGATTTGAGCAACTGAGGAGGACAGAGATGGGCCACCTGCAGCAGAGCTTCTTAGGTTTTAGTGGCATGGCCACCACCTGGAGCTCTCGCCAGAACCCACACTTCTGATTGTGGAGCTGTCATAATCCATTCAGGCTGCTGTAAGAAAGTACCTTAGACTAGCTGGAATTTATTTCCAAGATAAATGTGGCTGCCGATTCATTTCCTGATGAGGGGTCTCTTCCTGACTTTCATATGGCCATCTTCTTGCTGTGTCCTCTCGTGACAGGCAAAGGATGTTCTGATGTTTCTTCCTATTCTTTTTTTTTTTGTACCAGGGATTGAACTCAGGGGCT
The DNA here is from genome assembly GCA_025594165.1 of Tamias sibiricus. Classification (NCBI taxonomy): domain Eukaryota; kingdom Metazoa; phylum Chordata; class Mammalia; order Rodentia; family Sciuridae; genus Tamias; species Tamias sibiricus. Next base: position 14,606,960 of record CM046670.1, on the reverse strand, counting down.
CTTGACCACTGGGCCACATCCCCAGCCCTTTTTCGTATTTTATTTAGAGACAGGGTCTCACTGAGTAGCTAAGTGCCTCACCATTGCTGAGGCTGACTTTGAACTCACAATCCTCCTGCCGCAGCCTCCCAAGTGCTAGGATTATAGGTGTGCGCCAACGCACCAGCATGCTAATTCTTTCCACCCTCATGACCTGATCTCTTCCCTGCCCCCATGTCATCACACTGGGGGATGGGATTCCAGCATGTGATGTTTGGCAGGGACACACATTCAAACCATGATAAGACCATGGGGAGACCTAAGAATCTGCTTTTGCCACAGGTCTTCAGGTGATGGCTACCACCATCTGGAGACACAGCTTGTGCAGTCTGGCTGTACCATTTGTTCTGTCTATCCACAGGGATCCCTGTGGAAGGGAATTCCTTATCCAGGCTTTAAGACAGAGTAGTGAATGTCCTTGAGATAGTTAGGTAACTGGTTTTGAATTTCTGGCCATTTTGAAGGATTTGACCTGATACTTTGAAAGCTGTGACATTGCCCTACCTCGACTAGACAGACCAATTCATCCTCTACGACTTACAAAGTGTATTCAAATCTTTCTTCTGTGAGTTGTGGAAATTAAAGTAATGCAGTGCAAACGTATAGGAAGATCTTACATCATCTCTGCCATACTTCCTTCTGGTATAAAGAAATACATATGCATGTAGTTTTAAAATTATGTGTAGTTTTAAAAAGCAAAGCATTAACTTTACATGTTATTCTCTAAGTTTTTCTTTTTCACTTAGCACTGACATTTTTACCTATAAAGACTTTTCAAGGTCTGGATGTCATCTACAAACCCCAGTCTCTTGCACTTTTAATCACCTTTAAAAAACAAGTAAATCTTGAAATAAAACTTTTCCCTCTGATAATGTTGTTAAGTGTCTTTATAACAAGAATATCAAACACCAAGTAAATTATAAACAATAGAAGATTTTTTTGACTCACAGTTCTGGAGGCTGGGAACTTCAGGGTTGTGGGGCCACATCTGATGAAGGCATTAATGTGTCATAATATGGTGGAAGGTGTCCCATGGCAAAGAAGCATGTGTAAGACAAAGGGACTTGTACTGAACCCACTTTTGTAACCAATCTATTCTGGTGATAACTAACCCACTGTTGTGATACCAACCTTAATCCCTTCATGAAGGCTCTGCCTTCATGACCTATCACTTCTTAAAGTTCCCTTCCCCCAACCCTGGTACTGGGAATTGAACCCAGGGATGAACTACCACTGAGCTTCATCCCTACCCTTTTTATTTTTAATTTTGAGACAGGGTCTTACTAAGTTGCTGAGGCTGGCCTGGAATTTATGGTCCTCCTATTTCAGCCTCCTGAGTTCTTTGGATTACAGGCATACACCGCTATACCTGGCAAGATCCCACCTCTTAGTACTATTATAATGGCAGTTCAATTTCAATATGAGTTTAGGAGGGAACATTCCAGCCATTACAGTAGGGTTTTATTAGGTAAGTCTGTGGGAATGTGTGAGTAAACTGTTGAGGATTTAATAGCTGGAATTTAGGACCCACCAGCTGACACTCTGGGGACTGTAGAGCAATGAGTTTTGGTAAGGACTGCTCTCTCACCTTCTGGATTCTTCCCTGGGGGTCTGGACCCTGGGATGACCAAAAGCAGAGCTGGGTCCACGGGGGTCTGACAGGTCAATACCCTGTGCTTGAGCTTACAAAGTATGCCAATTTCCAGAGCCTGCTCACAGTTGCTTTTTAATCTGGGACACTTTTCACCCTGTACAACTACTTAGGTGTGCTCAGGCCTGGCTCAGGAATAGGTCAGGAGTGGGCAGGCTTCATTTTGGTGGTTCGTGCTGTCTGACCTTTTAGTTCCTCATTCTTTTTGTCTTTTTCCCCCATGCTAGGAATTGACCCTAGAACCTTGAACATGCTAAGCAAATGCTCTACCACTGAACCACAATCCAGCCCTAGTCCTTCATACTTAGAACTGGGGACTAGAAAGTTCCCTCACTTCTGCCCATCACCTTTTTGTGTTTGAAGAATTAGAGGCAGAATCATATCTTCTCATTTGAATCTTCTGGTCAGTTAAGCCAAAATTTTAATTCTTATTACAAGAATAATACATGTTCTTATGTGCTTCAAGAAAACATTTCAATTGTGTCCCCTCTGGGTTTATCCAGGGTGAGTCAAATATTTTCTTTTCCCAGAGTACTTACATCGTTGGGGTTCTGTGGCGGTAAGTAAGGGTGCATCTTTCCTAGGTGTAAATTGATGTTTTTTGTTCAATGGGCAGATGGGGCAGCAGCCATGCCAAGGGTGGAGGCATGTCAGGATTTCCCCACCACTACAGATTTGACCCTCCATACAAAGCTAAGCTTCTGTCTTGAAAGGTGCTGGAACACTTAGTAGGGAATGCTTTGGGTGGGGAAGGAATTTAATCCCAGTACCTGGCTTAGGACTGGATCTGAGCATCCTTTAAAGAGGACTACAGACCCAGCTGTGTTATTCCAGTTCTGGTTACATTTCACTGCTGAACCAATCACTTCTAAACTCTGTTAAAAAATCTGCTCCATTGTATTATGCTCATTGGCTCTGTGGGTCAGGAGCTTGAAGGCGGGGTGGCTCTTTGTGTTTCCTGATGGCTAGGTCCTCTGTTGGGATGAATCAGCCAGCAAGGCTGGAGGATTCACCTATACATGATTTCTTCACTGCCCCCAGAACAGACTTGCTAAGTACTGGCTGTTAGAGTGCCCTGTCCACACTGGGTGTAGTCAGACTTTTTCCATGTGACCAGGGGCACTAAGATAGAGTGTCCCAGCAAATGAGGCAACAACCACAGCTCCTGGCTGTCTAGGACAGCTTTGAAAGTCAGTGTCATCTCTGATCTTCCCTATGGTCCAAGCAGCACAAGCCCACTGGATTCAAAGGGACGACACAGAGACAGGCTGGAGCATCATCACACTCTGAACATTTGCTCCTTGCTCCTACTAACTGGAGCCCAGCTTTCTTGGAATAATATAAAAGAAAACATGGTGGTGCCCATATTTGGTTCATGAGCACAGTCTCCTGGGAAACTGCATGAGAAAACTATTCTGGCTCATCTTGACCTTAAAGCCTCCCCTGCCCCTCCCCAGGGGCCTCTGCTACCATTGCCTCTTGAACACTCTTTCTCCAGGAGCAGGTCCTGAACCTAGAAGTCCTCCCACCCCCACCTGTGTGTGTGCTCACCCCCCACCAGCCCCCGTGGTCTTCACAGTTCAGTGACCTGCCTCCTCCCTGCTCCTAGGAATCTGCTGACTACAGCCATTACTTCTCTGAAATGTATTTTATGTAGATGGCTGATAGCTGTTTTCTCCTCAAGGACACAAAGTCCTATGGCCCACAGGTCAGATCCAACCATTGCTAGTTTGGGTGGTACCCAGGAACTGAGAAAGTTTTAATAATTTTTAAGTGATTGAAAAATGTTTAAAAAATAATATTTGATGGCTCTTGGAAATTATATGAAATTGAAATTTCTGTGTCCTTGATGTGGTCTGGGAATACTGCCATGATTTTTCAAAATTATCAGTGTCTGTGGTCACCCTACAGAGGCAGAGTTAAGCAGTTGAGACAGGTCATGTGTGCTTTCAAAGCCTTAAATATTATTATCCAGCTCTTTATTTAAAAGGGGGCGGGTTCTGACTCTTACCTTGGGGCAGCTATTCTTAATCATTTGAGGGAGCTGTTTGTTCACTCATTCGTTCATTTATTCTTTCAGCAAATATTTAGTGAGTATGTATTATGTTCATCTGTCTTGGTGTTCTAGAAAATAGTGCTATGTGAAAATTAGAAGATCTTTGCTGCTTTGGAGCTTATATTTTATTGGGGGAAGGGAATTGGTGATAACTTGAGATCTCAGATAAATAGATGTACAGGTTGAGAATCCCTAATCTGAAAATGATAAATTCGAAATGCTCCAAAATCTTAACTTTTTTGGTACCAACACAACACTTGGTTATGCTGAACCTGCTGTTTTTCACTGTATGATGCTATGTTGTGTTTTTACTGTCAAGTCTGTAAGTGTAAGAAAACAATTGCTCATCAGTAGCCTGTGTATTCAGACTTAGAAATGATGGTGGTGCCACACGACCCTGCCCTCCCTCCGTGGGTGGCTGAGATAGTGGCACCTTAGTTTCCTGAGGATTCAGCATGCAGAAATTTTGTTTCATGAACAAAATTATTAAAATATTGTGTAAATTTACCTTCAGACTATGTGTATAAGGTAGATCTGAAACAAATGAATTTCATGTGTAGGTTTGAGTCCCATCCCCAAGATTTCTTATTGTGTATGTACAAATACTCCAAAATCTGTACACTTCCAGCCTCAAACATTTATGCAGCCTGTACAGATATATTGGCCAGTGATGAATGCTGTGAAGAGAAAGAGAGCAGGCTTAATGCAGATAGGGAGGTGAAGTGGGGTGGCAGTGGGGGTGTTCTTACTGATAGAACCCCAGAATACCTTTTTTGACTAGGTAACTTTTGAATTGAGACCTGGATGAACTGAACGACAGGCAGAAGAGGCAGTTGTGAGAAGTGCAAATGCCCTGAGGCTGGGGTGTAGGGAGCAGGCTCAACAAGTGGGAATAATTACAAGGGCTGAGTGTAATTACAAGTGGCTTGAGCCTGGAGGTGGGCAATAGGTGAGGTGTTAAAAGTGGCTGGGTTTCCAGATTGCCAGGATGAGTATCATCCTGGGGAACTTAAAAAATGTATCTGCCAGAGCCCTCTGCAGAGATTGATTCACTGGGTAGGGCCTGGCAGGCCATGAAAAGCCCTGGTTTTATTAGTTGAGATTGGAGAATCAGATCCCCAGTATTCCATCACAGTCTCATTCAGAGCCATCATCAGTCTGGAGAGCCTGTAAATGCTAATGGGCAGCCTGGATTAGGCACCTTGGCTGTCCCACCTCACACATAGCTTGGCTCCTAGCAGGGGCTCATTAAATAAATGTCTGAATTTATGCCTCTTGACTTCCCTCTCTGTTACTTTCATTTCTTTCTTTTTTTTAGTTGTAGATGGACAGAGTCTTTATTTATTTATTTTTATGTGGTGCTGAGGATCAAACCCAGTACCTCACACTTGTGAGGCAGGCGCTCTACCACTGAGCTACAGCCCCAGCCCACTGTTACTTTTCTATTTGAGGGGAATGCCATCTCTCTCTGCCTGGCAAGTTCCCCTGCTTCCAGTTGGTAGTGGTTGCTCCACCTTTCACTAAAGACATTCACAGCATCACACCTCCACACCCCTTCCAGAAGCAAGGAGGCAGGGTTTTCCTCCTGGAGCTCCAGGCACTGAGTTTGTTGAATCGGTGGCTGGTGGATTGTTGCAGGGCTGGGGCCTTCTGGGAAACTCAGGCAGGGCAAAGACTCCCCTCCCTTCAAACACTGAGTCTTATGATCATGTCAGAAAGATTTCATTCATGTCACTCAGAGTAACAGGCATGAGTTTATTGAAGGGGGATAGGAAAGGAGAAAGGGGACACTCTCCAGGGAGAGTGGGTCCTCAGAGAGCAAAGGGACGTGTGCCTCTCCTGCACTACAGTTTTATTGGGGATCCCAGAGAAGTTTCCAGAGAGTCCTGCCCAAGTCCACTTCTTGGCTTTTGACTGAGGAGGATGACATCAGACTGTCATGCCAACTCCAGGTCACTTTGTCCACGCTGACTGGTTCTCGTTGGATTCTAAACCATAAACTCTCACAGATTTTATGGTTAGGAGGAATTATCCTTATCTCCCTGAGTTTCAGAATTTGGTGTGTGAAAAGGAGCACAAAAGTTTCCCCCTTCAGGGTAACTTGGGTTCCTCTTATCAACATTATTTTGGGCTTGCATTTCTCCTACAGATAACAGGTAGCTTGCTGAGAAATGTGACATATCCACTTAAGCCAGGCAAGGCTACAATAATTGCTTCTTGGAAAAGAAAGCACGTGGAAGGGTCAGCATTGCACACCCATTTTGTAGAATTATTCTCTTAAGCTCCACCATTTGCATCTGTCTGTCCCCTATCAGGATGAGCGAGGAAGTTCAGGAAACATCATGAAAGGAAGGCAAAGCCTTCACGGAGTCCCTGTGTGGCCCCTGCTGTCTAAAAATTAGTCAGTTGACTTGAGTGCCCAGCATGCTGGTTTATGGGGTGGGTTGTTGTATGAGAACGTGCCTCAGCCAGGGCACTGTTTCCTTAAGCCACACTTAGTGTAGAAGTACTAACACTTTCTGGCTTAAAAAGTGACCAGAATGCCTTAAAAAAAAAAAAAAAATCTGAAACATCTTGCAGCCTTTTAAAATGGACACGTCTTAAATGGAAACGTCATTGTGTCAAACCCAGCTTTGTGAAGTTTCTTCAGCAGGGCCAGGGAAATGGCTTGCCCCAGACCTGGATTCCCAGAGAGGAGTCTGAGCCTTAAGTGGCCCTTGTATTCCAGAACTCAGATTAAACCCATTCTAAAACAAATGTGCCTCTTAAAATTCGAAGCTTTTGTGACTTTGAATTGGTGGTTTATAATTTGTTTCCAGTCTTGAACTCAACTTTTGAAAGCTTTGAACACATGATTTTGCAACTTTTTCAAAAGTTTTTCTCCCCTCTCTCAAAAATTCCTGAAAATTTTTCAGGAATCCATGGAGACCACAGACTGCAGATTGAGAAATCATGTTCTAAAAGGATTTATCTCACAATAGCTGAGTAATATTTAAGAAACCCAAGTTAGATTAAGAGAGACCACAAAGGTATTATGTTAGCATTTTAATTTTGTCCTGTGTTGGAAAAGGGTGCTTGTTTCTAATTATACATGTAAAGATAACCCAGTTTTTTGCCCCAAGGAAATGTGTATGTGATAAGATTTTCTTGAAACAAAGTTTAGATACAAACATAATAAGAATTGCAAAAACCAATTTCTTTATTTGTATTTTTGTGGCAAGAGCTTTACCACTAAGCTTCATCCCTGACATCAAGAATTGTGAAAATTGATGTGCCTTAGTTTGCCTATGTAGTATTTTTAAAATTTGTATTAAAAATTATCTAGAAGTCTATGCAAATAAATTTGGATTTAAGCCCATTATCAGTAAATAATTATCTTTTTTTTAAGCCACATGTTGCTTGATGATGGGGACATATTCTGAGAAGTATTTTTTTTTTTTTTGGTACTGGTGATTGAACTCAGGGGCCCTTGACCACTGGGCCACATCTCCAGACCTGTTTTGTATTTTATTAGAGACAGGGTCTCACTGAGTTGCTAAGTGCCTCGCCATTGCTGAGGCTGGCTTTGAACTTGCGATCCTCCTGCCTCAGCCTCCCAAGTGCTGGGATTACAGGCATGCGCCACCGCGCCCGGCTGAGAAGTGTATCATTAGATGGTTTTTGTCTTTGTTTGACCATCAAAGAGTGTACTTATAGAAACCTGGATGGTGTTAGTCACTCCATGTGACTTCTTGATGCAGTCAAGAGACTTGTTAAACATGAGGTGGATGAGGCTGTTGCCATTGTAAGAAACATACCATAGTAATAAATAAACCAGAAACTTAGTCGTTTGTTATCACTGTGGAATATTATATTTTGTACATAATTGTATGTGCTATACTTAGGTATGCCTGGTAGTGCAGCAGGTGTGTTAACACCAGCATTACCAAAAAAAAAGGTCAGGAATGCCTAGAGTACAACATTACAATGGCCATGATGTCACTCAGTGATAGAACCTTCCAGCTCCATTATAATTTTATGGGACCACCATTGGTACGTGCCATCTGCCGTTGACACAGTGACCACTGTGTTGCAGTGCAACCCTTGACTGTACTTACTTTCATGATATTGACTCCTGGTATTATGTGTAATGGATTCAGTTCAGTTCAGTTTAGTTCAGATATTTATGGGGGGTTTTTTGGTTTTTGTTTTTAAGTATTTATTTATTTGGTTTTACATTTACACAATGCGTCTTTACATGGTGCTGAGGATCGAACCCGGGCCGCACACGTGCTAGGCGAGTGCTCCACCACTGAGCCACAACCCCAGCCCCAGATATTTATGTTTATAGAGTACATCTCTTAGCAATTCCCAGCTGTCCCTCTAAGACACTGTAAGGTGGGTCAGAATAACTCAATCAGATTGCAAAGTTCTACAAGCAAGATTAATTTTTTTACCATGTTTAACTTTTAAAGTCTGTGATGAGCTGTGTAAAACCATCAGAGCCAGGCTCTGGAACTACAGAAAACTGCTGTGTCTCCCCTTAGGCCAAGTACACGGTGTCACGAGGCTTTGTCCTGCCTGCATGTGCCTCTCTTCTTTTGTCTATGCTGGGTGCTGAGCTCCTTTCTGCTCTCCAATGAAAAGCAGGCACAGCTTTTGATCATTTAAAAAGAGGCCCAAAACCCTTGACATGAAAACATTGAAAAGACAGATTGGTTTTAACACTCTTAAAAATAAACAGTAATAAGTAGAAGATAAATATTTATAAGAAATGAGACAAAATTCCATGACATTCACAACTAATTTTAGTGCTTGGATGGCATGTGCCTGGTGTTGCAAATGTGAGTAAGAAAATACCTCATCGTGGAGAGGGACTCCTGAAAACCACCAGTTAGAGCAAATGGAAGGTGGGCAGTATGGTAACAGGGGGCCACTAGTGTCACTGCGCAGGAGATAAGGGTGAGTACGCTTTCCTGAAGATGGAGTGCTCCATTGAGCTTGGCAGTGCTTGGCGGTGGCCACTTCTGGGCCAGACACCACCTGTGGAGGAGCCAAGAGGGTTGGGAGTGGCGAGTGGCTTAGGGAGGGCAGAGAGTGGGCTGCTGTGAGGTCTGATGGGGAGGAGGGGAAGAACAACCAGGAATGAGGGAGCACCTCCAGATGGGAGCTGCAGTCTAAGAGGCCTGAAGTACAGAAATAGATCGAGGCCTTATTCACTGCTGTCCATTCTCATTCATTTATAAAGGGCGGTGAAGCTGGGGCCTCAATTGCTTTCTGGGGAGTGGGGGCTAAGGAGGACCAGTAGGAAAGGAAAGAGGGCTCAGGGAATAGGTGTCTGGGAAGGGAGGCAGCTTTTGATGCTTTAAATGGTAATAGGACTGAGAGATGGCTCAGAAACCTACATTTTAAACTGACTTGAGCAAAGGTTGAAAGAAAAAAGCTAAATAAACCAGTAGCCATAAAATGATTTGAAAAGTCATCAAAAGGTGCTACCCCCCCCCCCCTCGCAGAAGGCACACTAAAGAATGGATTTTTCCTTGTATACACAATGCCATAGAGGGCCTCTCCTAGTCTGTTTGGATAAGGAGCTTAATGCTAAAGCCAGAATGAGTCCATTTATTTGACATGTACTCATTTATTTAAGAAAAAGTTCCCATGAGTCCACAACAGGTGCCTCCCCTGTGATCTCTGTGGGCTCTGTCGGGTGGTGGCAGTACCTTGTGCCTGAGGTGAGGACTGACCCAGGTGCTCACAGGGGTCTGGGAGGAGACAAAACAGGGTAAACAGGTGCATGCAGTTTAGCAAAAAATCTCTCCCGTTCTTTTTTAAAAACAAGGTAAACTCCTAAATCCAAGAAGAAACAGTTTCTCATGTCAGCATTTAAACTCAGGTTTTTGAGAATTTCCATTTTTTTCAGCGTATTTTTAGCAGTGTAAGTTAGGCTGTGTTATGCTTTGCTGGTGTTAAAGGCTTGGTCACCAGCCCATGATGCTGTTAGGAGGTGAATCCTTGTTCCTCGTGGGAGGGATGTTGGGTCATTTGGGAATATTAGAACCCCACCCCTTTCCTCTCTCCTTTGCTTCCTGTTGGCCATGAGGGAGGTGAATGGCTTTGCCAAGTGCCTCCTGCCGTGTTGTTCTTCCTTACCACAGGCCCAAAGAAGCAGAGTCAAGCAACCACAGACTGAAACTATGAACCAAAATAAACCTTTTCTCCTTTTAAGTTGTATCTCAGGTATTTTATTAGAGTAATGGGAAACTTACTAACATACTGTGTATATATATATTTTCATCAAATATATTCATGCTGTCATAAGAGCATTAATATGTGTTGAGACTCAGAAAATGATACCCCAAAGTATAGTGCTTTGGCATGCTGAGTATTTTGAATAATGGACATTGGAAGGCCTTAGAAGCAGTCTTAAAACCAAGATCTCTCTGCCCTCCTATCTCTTGCTTCCACAGAATTCCTCTTCTCCAGGGCACATCGTAGAAACTAGAGTCTTTTTCCCCAAAGTCAGCTATAAAGCCTAAAAATAGTATTCTCACCTTCCCAGACTTTCTGTCTCAGAGCTGGCCATAAAGAGATTCTCTGACTACCTTGTCGTCAGATCTCCATTCCGGAAAGGGTCCTGCCCCATTCCCAGGAAGAAGGAATACTGCACAGAGGGGCCAAGGAGAATCTGGACCAACAGGCCTTGCTGGACTTGTCCAGCACTGTTAGCTCACACCCTTTGTCCGGTCACATCTGTACATAATGGTTCCTGCTTCATCCAACTGAAGCATAAAATCGACATTTTCCTTTATGTCTTTGGGTCTTTATTTTGAAAGTTCTCATGTCTTATAAAACTGTGGTTAAATATGCACGTTTTGCTTTTCTCGGTGAACCTGTCTTGGTTATGAGAGTGTTGGCTGAGACCCTTGTGATGGGGAGGAAAGGGGTCAGCCCCTTCCTCTCCTACACAGGTTACCATTTAGTTTCATATGCATCCCCGTTCAGATTGCCTTGAATGAATCTTCTATAATTTGTAGAGGAGGTTTGCAGTTGTGCGACTTTGGGATTTATTCATTTTTGTGTGTGGGTAAGTTTATATCTTTGTGAAGGTGACTTTCCTGCTTCTGTGCTTATTTCCTGAGAATAATAGTACATGATCCAAGAACAAACACTTTGTCATTTTTTAATGAATAATGAATCTAGTATAGCTTTTAAATTTTCTCCCATTTCTTACTTCTTTACCACTTGTTTAGTTATTTATTGTTGTCTTTTCTATCAATAGTTTCCTCCTCTGAAGAAAGATGAGCTTTTATGGAATCAGTAACATTCCCCTCTTGACAATGGGAATTTCTTGTTGGAGATGACTTTGGACACTGAATTCTATTCAATCAACATTTACTAAACCCCTACTAAGTGCCAGAGATGGCAATGTGACAATGCCTAGAGTTATTAGATACTAGCCTCAAGGCCTTCCCAATTTGTATTTGCTCATCTAAGAGTGCCAGGTATGTTGTAGGCATGCAGTATCTGGCCAGAGACCAAATTGGAATGCATACAAAGTATTAAGACCATGTATGTATTCATGGCAAAAAGTGTCCATGAAATAATGTTCTGCTCACTAATTTAAGGTGATTTCTTATGGTCTAGTATGGTTCAGTGTCCCTTATTTGAAATAATTAGGACCAGCAGTGTTTCACATTAGGGATTTTGAGGGATGTTATTTTGTAATATTTGCCTATACATAATGGGTAGGATCCAACCCCAAACATGAAATTCATGGTTCCCTAGACATGTAACTGAAGGTAATTTTATACAGTATCTTTAACGATTTTATTGATAAAACAATGTTTCATGGTAATGGAATTTTCCACTGTGGTGTCATTTCAGGGCTCAAAAAGTTTGATTTGGGGACGTTTCAGGTTTTGGATTTTCAGATTCGGAATGCTCATCCGTATTGGGGGGTTTTTTGTTTGTTTGTTTATTTTTGTAGATGGACACAATATTTTTATGTGGTGCTGAGGCTCGAACCCAGTGCTTCACACATGCAAGGCAGGCGCTCTACCTGTGAGCTACAGTCCCAGCACCCTTGAATTGTGTTTTAAAATTCACAGTCTGGTTTCACTGTTGAGTCTGAAGGCACAAGGTAACCTGCCACCTGCCACCAGGTGTCTGTAACCAATAGCAGAGACCTGCAGAGAAGTCATTGACCAAGATGGGTTAAGTGCTGAGAAATGTTGGCCACCTAGTGGTGGTCAGCCTCAACTGCATGCAATATTTAGCTTCTGGGTTTTGTTTTGTTTTTTCTTTTTTTCTCCTTAACATTGAAAGGGAACGTTTGGATTGAACACACTGGGTTCTCTTTGAGACACACAGTTCTTTTGTGACTGACTCTTCCAGGAACGCTGGGTTAAGGACATACTGTCATTCAAAACACATGCACCCTTGAACTCTAAAAGCCAAAACTACAGGGATAAATAGGATTGATTTTTCTCTTTTTTAGCAGAACTTAATTCTTCTGAAAACAAAGTGTACATTTTATTGTCTGCATGATCTATAGTCTAGATTCTTAGTGGTTAAAAATTTAAATTTTGGGGCCGTGGCTGTGGCTCAGTGGTAGAGCACTTGCCTAGCACGCGTGAGGCACTGGGTTCAATCTTCAGCACCACATAAAAATAAATAAATAAAATTAAGACATTATGTCCATCTAAAACGAAAATAAAATTTTTTTAAATTAAAATTTTGTCAGTTGGAATTCCTGAATGTTACGAACTTAAATGTTGACTTTTTTTTTTTTTTTTTCCCTCCCTCTCTCTCTCTCTTCTCTCTTACAGCTGTTTGGGGCAACTTTGTTAATATGAGGTAATTGTTTTTAATTACTTGGGTATTGTGGTTGGGTTTTATAGACACATTTTAGTAGTTACCTACATGCTGTTGTTGTAATGGGTTAATCGAATAATTTTAGTGAAACTGAGTATTTTGCTATTCACACATTTGAGCTGTTTTGTTTCTTTTCTGCTGTGGGTATTTTCAAGGAACACAGCTGATTTGAATGTTTACCCAGGGAAATTCCAGACGTACACAAATGGTCAGCTCCTCTCTTCACCTCTTCACTACCCCTGCTCCTGTGGATAATATAGGCATGACCCTAACTTTTGCACTACTGAAATGTACATTGTATTTCTGGGTGGCAAGAACATGGACACAGGGGCAAAGCCTTTGAGAAGGGATTTGTTCCAGGGAATGATAGCTGGTCTTTTGGTCCCAGGGCCAACTACAGCTTGTGTAACCCTAATCCAAAATACTGAGGACCAGAATATTTGGATTTATGTTTCATATGTAACTTACATATATAGTCTAAGGGTAATCTTGTACAATATTTTTAGTGTATCTGCATTTTGACCATAACCTATCACATGAGGTAGGTCAAGTGTCGAATTTTCCACTTGTGTTATGTTATCTTGTCAGCTCTCAAATGATTTTAGATTTTGGAGTATTTTGGATTTTATATTTTTGAATATTCAGATTAGGGATGCTTAGCTCATACTAGATGTGGATGCTGAGACCACCTGTCAATCCCAGGGTTAGGCTTGAGGAGCCTTCTGACTTGAATATTCATTATTTGTGCCACTTAACAGGGCAGGAGGGACACTTGTAAAGCAAAATCCTTATGTTAATTATCTCTACCAAATTAAAAAAAAATAGTCCTTTTTAAAAAGTCAGCAAAAATGTAATGAGTATTCACTGTAAAGCAAATTTGGCACTATTAGTACAGTTTTCCATTTAAAGAAAATTCACTCCACTTTGTTATTCCATGGTATTAAGAAATGTAAGAATGACACATTTGTGTTGGTGAAGTTGGCACTGGAAATTCAGTCCTGCTGCACAAGGATACAAGGGTAGAAGACTACTGGGCCCCCAGCAGGCTTTTCATGTGGAGTTGGTTTTGCAAGGTGGGTGGGGCCATGTTGGTCTGATTCCTACCGCTGGGTTGTGTGTCTCCTGACAAAGGCTGCTGTGTGTGGCTAGGTGGGGTGCTCAGATCCCATTTAAAGGAGCTTTGTTTTTACTTGGAGAAACTCCATTTTGTGTTAAATCCCTGGGAAAGCCCTGCAGAGAAGCATATACTCCTATAGACAAGGCTTCCTGCTTCTAATTTAAAATCCCATGTTGTAATGCGGAGGTGAAATTAGTTTGATTTGATACAAACAACCAAGTTGGTTAAAACTGAGCATGTTTGCATATGGACTTAAGGAGATTTCTTCCTCCTGGTGTCCTACTTCCCCCTGGCACGCCCCCTGCTGGAGGGAATTGGCACATATCACTGGTGCCAGGGAGAGATGGCTGCAGCCTTTGGTTTGTTATGGCAATTTGTGCGGAAACAAATCTTAACGTCACAAGTTCTTTCAAGTGATCTCAGTGTTACAGCTTTCTGCTCAACAGGTCTATCCAGGAAAACGGCGAATTAAAAATTGAAAGCAAGATTGAAGAGGTTGGTTCCTTTTCCATATTTTGCTTTTGTCTTAACTATATATTTGTCAGTTTCACTTCCTTTGCTTATTCTGGGCTCTTTACTGTGGCAGCTTGATGTCATTCAGTGATTTTGAAACCATCTCTCAAACAACCATTCACTTCTTTAAGAAGTAACTGTTATCCTGTAGATATAATCTCTCTGTCACCATTTGCCCATTTTTATAAAAGTCTGAGGTATTAAAACAAATTTTTCCCTGAAGGCAAAATACATTTAGACTTTTACATGGCTTCAGGTGAGCCTTTCTTAGAGGAAGGGAAGTGATAACCTGTGAGAGATGGAGGCAAATGCCAACACCCAGTCATTGAGCAAACCAAATGCAAGGACTTGAGAAATAAAAACAGCATCCATATGCACAGATGGGTGGTCACACACCCACCTAGCTGCAGGCAAACACCTCTGTTTGATCATACATTTTCTAGTTTAAGACAATTACCTATAACAGATAAGTAAATAGATGGCTAGAATATTATAGCATGGGCTGTGGGAGGGGCTGGAGAGTTTTCCACTTTGGATTTGAAGCCAAATGCCAATGTCCCAGGGAAGTCCTTGGATTGCTTTCTTTTTGCCTGAGCTCCTGATGGATGGTGACACACACAGATGTGGTTTGACTCATAGCCCGCGATTTATTTGCGAGATTTGATAACACGAATACAATCACAGAAACAAAATATTAGGATTGTGGGAGCCACACTTGGGGGATTCTTTGGCTCCTGAAAGATGGAAAGTGTTGATCTGTTCGTTTTTATGAACCTGAAACACCTTTCACCTTCTTCCTAGTAAGGTGAGTGAGTAAAAAAGGTCTCAGACATCGACCTATGGAGTTAGAGTGCCAACATGGAGTTTATCTGCTTGATTCTAGCATTGTGACTCAAGTGGTTTATCTTAATTTCAAACTGGAAGTGAATTTGTAGGTCAAATTAAAATCTATTTTGCAGCCGGGCGCGGTGGCGCACGCCTGTAATCCCAGTACTTGGGAGGCTGAGGCAGGAGGATCGCGAGTTCAAAGCTAGCCTCAGCAATGGCCAGGCACTTAGCAACTCAGTGAGACCCTGTCTCTAATAAAATACAAAAAAGGGCTGGGGATGTGGCCCAGTGGTCGACTGCCCCTGTGTTCAATCCCCGGTACCAAAAAAAAAAAAAAAAAAAAAAAATCTATTTTGCATTATGTCATGCTTATATGAAATATCAGAATGGAATAAGAACAGTGGAAGACTGCTCTTGTTTTAAACCTGATTTTGGTTGATTTTTCTAGATTGTTGAACCACTCAGAGAGAAAATCAGAGATTTGGAGAAAAGGTAAGAGCAATGTTTGTTTTGACTTGAGGAAAATGCTTGTATCTTAGTTATGTGACAGGAAAGGTCAATATCAAATACAAGCTTATCTCAGTTGAACTTATGTGTGAAACTTTTGTAGTATGAAAGATGTTAGGCATTCTCAAGAGAAATCTTTTTCCATAGGAACATAAGTTTTTACTTTAAAATTTAAATGCAGGGCTGGTGATACAGCTCATTTGGTAGAGTGCTTGCCTCACATGTACAATGCCCTGGGTTCAATCCCCAGCACCACCAAAAAAAAAAAAAAAAAAAAAAATTAAAGCACTAGATACTCTCCACTAAGAAAGATTTATATCTATTTAATTCATTTTAAATTTAGTTTTCCAGAGGTCTTGCTGAAGCCCAACCACAAATGCTAAGCTAAAAATCCTAACATCACTTTGCTTTCTATAAACTACAGCAAATATCAACATAAATCTTTGGGTTTTTGCCTCCATTTGAGTATAATATTCCAGCAGTCGGAACGTGAGAAGAAGAAAGGATCTAGGTGTGCTGAAGTCCTTGCTCTAACTCTGTGAATTCCTGGATTTCTGTAGATCTATGACAAATTGAAGCCAAGCAAGCCTTAACTCCTTTTGCATTTCTGCAAGGTGGTCAGATGGCTTCTGGCATGCGTTGATTAGTCTAACAATTCCAAACCAAGAGAGCCATCTGGGAGTATAAATCAAAGCACCCAGTGATCGCACTTAAGAAACTAGATGTGGAGCCAATTACTTGTTGGGTTTAGTCACTTATCTGCTTTTGCCACCAGAGTACATCAGGCGATTTGCAGAATTTAGTCCAGGTAAATTAGCTGGGAGAGAAAGCTTGAATAGTATGGCAGAGATTTCATTTGAATTAGATTCTAGCAAAATATCCTCTTCACTGCACTGTTCGTAATCTGTCAGCCTGGCTGTGGCTGGCGGGTTCCATTCCGGTGCCACAGCATCTCCAGCAACACATGACTGACTGACCAGTGGCTCTCAGTTTCAGGTCTTGGAGACAGTGTTTCAGGAGGGGCTGTGGGTTAGGGATCTCAGGAGCCTGGGACCTGGGACTGGCTGTGTCCTGCCCTGTGCGGCCTACCTGGCCTCTGTGACTTATTTTAAAGGCAAGACCCACTAAGTATGGTGGTATATGCCCAGTGACCCTGGAGGCTGAGGCATGAGGATCACAAGTTCAAGGCCACGTTGGCAACTTAAGGAGATCCTAAGCAACTTAGCAAGACCCTATCTCAAAATTAGAAAACAAAAAGGGTTGGGGATGTGGCCCAATGGTAGAGCATGCCTGGGTTCAACTGCAGCATTGCATAATAAATAAATAAATGTAAAAAAAAAAAAATCCTCTTCATCCCTTAGCCTTTGGGCTTTCCCTTTTGAATGTGTTTAGCTGTCATACCTACGTCTTCTCTCCATCACTTGCACTTCCAATTGATCAAGTCTCAAGCACTGGTGTTTTTCCCTTGAGTGTACATACATGAAGGCATTGTGTGTCTATAGTGATAGTTGAGAAATTTTTAAAAGAAAATGAAAAATTCACTAAAATTATGTAATTTTTTTCTTTCCTTGGGAGGAATTGGATGATTCATGTCAGCATCCTACATCAAGCCCATAACCCAAAAAAAGGAAGAAGTGAAGAGTAGTTTTTCTTTGGTTTACATTAAGTGATCAAAGAGAAGCAAGGATTGAGAAAATTCATCAAATGTGTTCATTCATTTTCCTTATTTTCTTCTTATCCTCACCTGAGCAGTGAGGCAAACTATTTTCAACTCTTAATGGGATAGAAGTTGTTTTTAACAAATCCCCTTAGGAATGTAAAGCAGAATGAACCATAAACAGAATGAAGTATGAAACAAATAATTCATCTTTTCTTAGTCCCCAATTAATTATTTATTATTTGTCCTTTAAATTTTCCTTTCCAAAATTGTGCTGAAATTCTGTTGCTGGTATTAGTTTCATTGAGTGGAAGCCATAAATTCTGCCCTCAATTAGTCTGCATAATTTGAAAGTGTTTTCTTTTTTCTTTTCAGTACTGGGGATTAAATCCAAGGGTGCTGAACCACTGAGCTACATCCCCAGCCCTTTTTATTTATTTATTTTTAATTTTGAGATGAATTCTCACTAAGTTGTTTAGGGCCTCGCTAAGTTGCTGAGGCTGGCCTCAAACTTGTGATCCTCCTTCCTCAGCCTCCTAAGCAGCTAGATTACAATGCACACCACCATGCCTGGCTACTTTTTTTTTTTTTTTTTTTTTTTGGTACCGGGGATTGAACTCATCGGCACTAGACCACTGGGCCACATCCCCAGCCCTTTTTTGTATTTTATTAGAGACAGGGTCTCACTGAGTTGCTAAGTGCCTCGCCATTGCTGAGGCTGGCTTTGAACTCGCGATCCTCCTGACTCAGCCTCCCAAAGTGCTGGGATTACAGGCGTGCGCCACCGCGCCCGGCTTCTGGCTACTTTTGAGAGAGTTAAATTGAAGATTTTTTGAAAAATAAAATGTAAGAAATAACGCACTAAAGATTTTTTTGGTCCAAGAAAAATCTGTCTAATGGTGATCTTTTTTTTTTTTTTAATATTTATTTATTTGCTTTAGTTGTACACAATGCCTTCATTTTTACGTGGTGCTGAGGATCGAACTGGGTCACGCATGTGCCAGGCGAGTGCTCTACCGCTGAGCCACAACCCCTGTCCTTTTCTTTAGACAAAAATATTTATTTATTTATGAAAAAAAATAAATTAAGTAATTTGCTAAGGTAATAGCTTACAGATAAGATCTCTTAAAATATGAGAATCGTGATTTCCTTTGATACTTTTGTGATGCTTTTTGTGCTTTTGAACCAGAAAGAGAATTACAAGTCCAAATTTAATCTTAAGGATTTGCCAGTAACATATTCTTGTTACACTGGGAGAACTGCCTCTCATTAGGGGCAGAGGGTGAACATTTGCCTCTTGGGTCTGCTTCTTGGTTTCTAATCTAAAATGATTTTTTTCAAGTTGGTGAGCAAGTCAAATGATAAAAAAGAAAAAGCCCTAGTTTGTTTCAGTTAGAAAGCCAAGTGCAGACGTGACTGAAAGGGTTTGTGCTGGAAATTAATGGACCTCTGTCTGGTTTTTATTTTTCCTGACTGCAAATAAGAATCAAATAGCCATCTCAATACTGGCAATATAAGAATGTGTTCTTTGAACAGGTAGCTTAGTAATGTTAATTGAAATTCCAAGCAAGAGTACTTCTTGCAGGCTGCCCTACTAAGCAGGAAGATCTGAAAATAATATAAAGCAATTATGATCTGAAATGACCTAAAACAATTATGAAAGGATTAATTTGGGAAGGTATAAGAAAAGATCCATTATTTGCTTCATACTTCCTCTGCCTCTGCTTGCTGGCTGGTCTCTCCCACACTCAGGGGTGCAAGCATTGTATGGTTAGGGACCTGCTCCCTTATTTACTGCCATATCCCCAGTGCCTAGTATGCCTGGCAGTGTTCAATTAAGATTTCTAAATTAAGAGATGGGCCAGTACACTGGGTGAGATTCCCCCCCACACACACACTGCCCCCATGCAGGCTCTGTGCCTCTGCTGCCCACTGCCCAGCACTGAGTGCAGCAGATGCTGGGGAGTGCTGAGCCACTGGCCGAGGGTGTGGTCCAGCCATGTGCACCCAGTAGCTGCACCCTGCTCATCTTGCCCCATCACCCATGCCTACAAGAAGGCAAACATACTGGGAGGACCCCGATGGCTCTCCCATCCTGTCACTGTTTCTTGTGTGTGATTTCTCCAAGGAAGAAATGAGGGTATAAAGTGGTTTTTAAAAGTTGAATGACTTGATTCTGTGTACAAACTCTGGAACACAGTTGCTGCGTATTGAAGAAAACCAAAGCAGGAGACCCAAATTATTTTTTGTTGGTTAAATTGCAGGTTTCAGCACACAGTGTTGGAAATATATTTTAGTCCATCCTACATACACTAACTACATGGTGGGTAATTGTGCTTCTCCCTCAGATTTTTGAAAATTGAACATAAAAGTTGTATATATTTATGGGGTACTATGTAATGGTGCATGTACATATTGTGCAATGTTCATATCTGCTTCACTTTTATTTAAGTACATTTCCTATAAGAAAACACATTTTCTTCCTGGTATAAGTATTATAATATTATATTTTAAGCTTTCCAACAGGGCCTGTAGTTGTCCTTCCATTCCTCAGGTTCTGCATCAGATTCAACCAACCAACCATGAATCAAAAATATTTCAGGAGAGGGCTGGGGTTGTGGCTCAGCAGTAGAGCACTCACCTAGCACATGCGCAGCCCTGGCACAATCCTCAGCACCACGTAAAAATAAATAAATAAAATAAAGGTATTGTGTTCAACTACAACTAAAATATAAATATTAAAAAAATATATATTTCAGGGGAGCCAGGTGTGGTGGCACACGCCTGTAATCACAGCAATTTGGGAGCCTGAGGCAGGAGGATTACAAGTTCAAAGCCAACATTGACAACTTAGAGAGGCCCTAGATAAAAAGTAAAAATAAAGAAAGGGCTGGAAATGTGCTCGATGGTAAAACACCCTTCAGTTCAATCCCCAGTACCAAAAATACATATATATGTATGTATATATATGTGGGTTTGATGAGAAAGAGAAAATGTGGCCACACTGTATACCTGGACGGACTCTTCTTTTTGTTATTCCCTAAACAATGAAGTGTAAGAACTGTTTGCATAGCCTCCACATTGTATAAAGCATTGTAAGTAGCCTAGAGATGGATTAAGAATATGGGAGGATGTACTCAGGTAAAATGCAAATATTATAACGCTTTATGT
The DNA here is from genome assembly GCA_025594165.1 of Tamias sibiricus. Lineage (NCBI taxonomy): Eukaryota > Metazoa > Chordata > Mammalia > Rodentia > Sciuridae > Tamias > Tamias sibiricus. Next base: position 14,586,568 of record CM046670.1, on the reverse strand, counting down.
TAGAGGCTTGAGCATCCTCAGACATAGGAGTCCCAAGGAGAGGTTCTCTCAGGCAGTCTTCTGCCACTCACTGAGTAGATTTCTCTGTCCTTCCGCTTCATTTTCTGGGATGCAGCTCCATCTCATTCTATTCAGGCTCTTCCTCTAAAGTCATGGGGCTGGTAGAGAATGAACTCCTGGGCTGGTGTATAGCTCCTGGTGGATTTTTTTGCCTAGCAGGTTCTGACCCAGGTTCTGCCCCATCACCAGGTGGTGGGGGAGGTGAACTCTCAGAGCAGGTAAAGAATACCCAGGTCTGAGGTGGAGTGCATTATGGGTTCTAGCAGTCCGAGAGGAACAGCCAGGCAATGCTGTCATGGGAAAGAGTGCTTTTCCCTGACTCCACACCCCTAAGTGTGGCATGCCAGGGTGCTGTGTGCTTAATGGAGATGAGGGAGACTGCAGTGGGTATGAGGGGTGCCCTAGGCCCCAGAGCTTTACATTGCCAGGCCCACATGAGAAACAGGAAGGAGATGGAATGACTCACAGTTTTATTTGACCATAATCTGTCCAGCTCCCTTAAGTCCTGAAGTGTGGTCCCAGACCTAAGGCAGAAGGCCCCCATCCCCCAGAAGTGTTGATGACAGAAAGGGGCTGCAAGAAGTATGACTTCCCATGACAGGAGACAGTTTTGTTCATATCTCCTGTTCTCAGCTTTGTGTGGCAGCCTCCTGCCTGGGGCCTGACCTCATGTAGCAGCCACCCTCCATCTAGACTCTGACATACTTCCCTCCAAATGCCTTTTGCTCCCACATTTTGTGTTTTTACGTGGCCTCATATAGGTAGTGCTGCCTCTGCTTTAATGGCTGCCTGCGGCTTCTTAGTTTTCACCTCTCAGGGATAGAAACTCATGTTGTGTCCTTAGCTTGATTCTAAACAGGATCGGGTGATATATTTCTTAAACTGAAGCTAGCTGGGGCCTCGGGCTCTCCTAGTGGTGGTGAAGAGAGGAGGAGCAAATGGCAAGAACATGAGAATCTGGCATTTGTTCTGATGGTCAATGGAGAAAATGCAGGAGATATTTGACTTTTCTTTTTTAATCTCTTCATATTATACAGCTTTACCCAGAAATATCCACCAGTAAAGTTCTTATCAGAAAAGGATCGAAAAAGAATTTTGGTAAGTTTGCATATCTGGTTTATATTTCTAATATTAAGACACTTTTTTAAAATGGAGAGATAATTCATATGCCATAAAATCCAACCTTCTCAAGTACCAGTTGAGTGGTTTGTAATTTGTTTGCATCGCTGCAACAGCACCATATAAAATTCCACAGATTTTCATCACTCCAAAAAGAAACCCTGTACCCACGAGCACTTACATTCTATCACCTCTCCCCCAGCTCCTGGCAACTAAAACTACTTTGTCTCTGTGGATTTTCCTTTTATAAATATTTCATATGAATGAAGTGATAACCATATGTGGTCATATGTGACTAGTTTCTTTCACTGTTAATGATATTTCTAAGGCTCATCCATACTGTTTTCTGAAGCAGTACTTCATTCTTTTTTATGGCTAAAGAATATTCCATTTTATGGATGGACCTCTTTTTTTTTTAATCCATTCCTCAATTGTTGAACATTGGGAGTTGTTTCTGCTTGGAAACTGTTGTGAATGATGCTACTGTGAACATCTTTGTGTGTTTTGTTGTGGGTGTAGGTTTTCAGTTTTAGGGTATACTTAAGAGTAGAATTACTGAATCTTGTAATCCTATGTTTAGTTTTTTGAGGAAGTGTGAAACTTCCAGAAGTTTTCAACTTTTTCTGATTTAAAGACCACTTTGGTAAATACTGTGGTGGCTTCCTTGGCTAAGAGTCTTCTTGTTAAACATCAATACAAATTTCACCAGTAAAAAAGCCCTATTTTACTGTCCTATAGAAAACTGTTTGATGAGATTGCGCCTTTACATTTTTTTAACTAACAGCTTTATTAAGATATAATTTGCTCTTTAAAGTGTACAATTCTGTGGTTTTTCATATAATCCCAGAGTTCTGCAGCCTTCATATATCCAATTTAGAACCCCCCAAAAACCCTGAACCCATTGATGGTCACTTGTTTTCCCCCCAAGTCCCACAATGCCTCAACCCCTAGTCAACTATCAATATACTTTCTGTCATAGATTTACCAATTCTGGATTTGTTATATAGATGAAATAATGACATATCTGTTCTCTTGTAACTGGCGTCTCTCATTTAGCATAATGTTTTCATGCTTCATTCATATTGTAGCTTGTCTCAGTATTTTATGTCTTGGTACTAAGGTACCAAATAGCCGTTTACATGAATAAAGCATGTTTATTTATACATTCATTTTATAGGTCAAATGGCGATTCTGTTTAACCTTTTGAGAAACTGCCAGACTATTTGCCAAAATAGCTGTACCATTTCACATTTCCACCAGCAGTGTGTGAGTGTTCCTGTTTTTCCACAGGCCATTCATTGTTGTCTGGTCTTTTAGATTGTAGGTGTGAAGTGATTTCTCTCTGTGGTTTGGATTTTCATTTCCCAGATTACTAATGATACTGATCTTCATTTTTGGTGGGGGTGTGGAGGGCGGGTACTGGTGATTGAACTCAGGGGCATTTGACCACTGAGCCACATCCCCAGCCCTATTTTGTATTTTACTTAGAGACAGGGTCTCAATGAGTTGCTTAGCTTCTCACCGATGCTGAGGCTGGCTTTGAATTCTTGATCCTCTTGCCTCAGCCTTCCAAGCCGCTGGGATTACAGGCATGCACCACTGCACCTGGTTGATGCTGAGCTTCTTATCATGTGTTCATTGGCCATTTCTTATCTTTGGAGAAATTTCTTTTCAAGTACTTTTAAATTGGATTATTTTCCTTTCTATTATTATTGACTTATAAAAGTGCATTATATATTCTGGATACAGATTCTTTATCAGATATTTAATGTACAAATATTTTCTCCCACTCTGTGACCGGTCTTCACTTTCTTGATAGTATTATTTAAAGCACCAAAGTTTATAATGTCAACCAAGTCAGTTTTTCTTTTGTTGTTTGCACTTGGTGTTATGTTTAAGTCACTGCTTACCCTAAAGTCAAAAATCTTTACTATGTCTTTTACTAAAAGTTTTATAGACTTAGTTCTTAAATTTAGGTTTCTATCCTATTTTGAGTTAACTTCTAAATATGGTGTTAGGTGCATCTGGCTGCCCAATTGCCCAACACAATATGTTGAAAAGATTCATAACTTCCCATCAAATTATCCTGGCACCCTTGTTAAAAATAGCTGACCATAAATACATTTTGTTTCTAGGTGCTCATTTCTGTATATAGATAGGGCTGTCCTTTGCCAGTGCCATGTTGTCTTGATCACCCCTAGCTTTATAGTAAATTTTGAAGTTGGGAAGTGTGATTCCTTTAACTTCGTTCTTTTTCCAAGATAGTTTTGGCTATTTTGGATCTACATTAGTCATATTTTCATAGCTATGACCAAAATGCCTGACATCAACAACTTAGGGGAAGAAGACTATATTTTGGTTCACAGTTTCAGAAATTCAGCCCGTCATCAGACGGTTCCATTGCTCTGGGACCATGGTGAGGAAGAAGACCGTCGTGGCAGAAGGGTGAGATGGACGAGCACTGTTTCATTCATGGATGCCAGGAAGGAGAGAAAGAAAAAAGAAGGGACTGTAGGGAAGATGAACCCTTCCATGGTGTGTCTCAGGGACCCACCTCCCCCAGCTACAGGCCACCTGCCTACAATTTCCACCCAGTTAATCCATTCAAACTAGGAGGCACTGATTAGGTTACAGCTCTAAAGATCCAGTCATTTTGCCTCAACATTTCTGCATTAACACAGGAGTTTCTGGGGGATATCTTACATGCAAACCCTAATGGGATCCCTTGCAATTCCTTATGATTTTAGGATTGGCTTGTCAATTCCTTTAGACAAATCATCTGAGATTTTTTTTTAATTGTTTAATTGTTTTGTTGCTATTGTAGATGGAATTGTTTTATTAGCTTTATTGTAGGTGGCAAGTATAGAAACCAGTTGATTATTTTGCTGTATCCTGCAACCTTGTTGGATTCATTGGTTGACTTTAGTAATTTTAATTGGATTTCTTCGGATTTTCTAAACGCAAGGTAATGTTACCTGCAATTATAAGTAGATTTATCACTGGAGAAGGTCCCAAAGAGAAGGACCTCAGGATTAGTGGGGTTCTTTTTGTTTTTTTCTCTTTTTATATATTTATATATATATATATATATATATATATATATATATATATATATTTTTTTTTTTAGTTGTAGATGGATACAAGACCTTTATTTTACTTATTTATTTTTATGTGGTGCTGAGGATTGAATTCAGTGCCTCATATGTGTGAGGCAAGCACTCTGCCACTAAGCCACAATCCCAGCCCTAGTGGGGTTCTTGACAAATGTCACAGAAAAGGCTTCAAGAATACATCAGGTATCCTTGAAGCACAAGCAGAGAATTGTTTAGAAAAACGATTATACCCTGGGAGGGCGAGAGAGAGTGCAGGATATCTGGCATTGCGTTGTTCTGAGGTTTTGATATTTATAGAGGGATGGTGGCCAGGGGCTGAATTAGAGGTGAAACTGGTAACACAGCTTTGCCTTAGTTGGTTGCTCTAACCATGTACTGTTCTGTGGAAGGGAGAGGGGCTGGTTTGCTCGTGTTTTGCATGTTTTCATGTCATCCACTTATCGGTGTTTCCTATATGCTGATGGTTAATGGGTGCTTCTTCATTCCAATGAGATTTATGGGTCTCTTTGAGAGATTTGGTGGTGGTGGGTTTTTTATCCCCAGATTTCTGCCTCAGTTTAACTTCTGCCTTTTCAATATGGATATCTTTTATTTCATTTTCTTTGCCTAATTGCTGTGGCCAGAACTTCCAGGACAATGTTGACTATAAGTAGAAACAACAGATATCCTTGCCTTGTTTCTGATCCTAAAGGGTGGAAAACTTTTCAGTCTTTCACAGTTAAGTATCATGTTAGGTGTGGCTTTTTTGTGGATGCCCTTTGTCAAGTTGAGGAAGTTACCTCCTAATTTGCTCAGTTGGCAACCAATATTGCATATGTGAATTAAATCCCAATTGGTTATGGTGAATCTATATTCAAAAGGAATATAGAAGTCTATGACTTTTTTTTTTTTAATAAAGTAATACTGGTCTCATAGGATAGATTGGGAAGTATTTCTCTTGTGCTTTTATTTTTTTTTTTTTTTTTTTGATGAGTTTGTAAAGACTTGGTTTTGATTCTTCTTTACATGTGTACTGAAATTAACCAAAGAAGCTCTCTGAGCTTGGACTTTCTTAGTAATTTTTTGTTTTTGTTTTTGTTTCTTCTTTCAATTATTAATTCAGTCTTAGGTTTTCTGTATCTTAAATCAGCACTTGTACCTTGTATATTTCTAGGAGTTTCTCCATTTCACTTAAGTTGTCTAATTTGTTGGCAAATATTGGTCAGACTATTGCTTTGCTATAATTTATTTTCTGTAAGTTCAGTAATATTTTTCCCCTTTCACTTCTGATTTTAATAGTTTGAGTATTTTCTCTTTTTTCTTAGTCTAGCTAACGATTTGTCAATTTTGTTGATCTTTTTAAGGAACTATCTAGTTGGTTTTCTTGGGTTTTCCTAGTCTCTGTTTTCATGAATTTCTGTTCAAATCTTTATTATTTCCTTCCTTCTCTTTTAGGGTTAGTTTGCTTTTCTTTTTCCAGTATTTTAAGATGGACGTTTAGATTATTGATATAAGATCTTTTTTTATTCAGTATAAGCACATGCAGCTATAAATCTCACTTTAAACACCACTTAGCTACATGCCAAAAGTTTGGGTATACGCTTTCTTCATTGTCATTCATCATAAGAGTCTTTTCCAATTTCTCTTGTGATTTCTTCTTTGATCCCTTGCTATTCAGGAGTGTTATTTAATTTCTACAAACTTGTGACTATCTCAGCTTTCTATGTTTTAGTCAAATTTATGTTGTTGTGACCAAAAAAATCTGACCAGATGAAATAGAGGACAAAAAGTTTATTTTGACCCACTGTTTCAGAAGTTCAGTTAATGGTTGGCCAACTCCAGGACTATGGACTCTGTGTAATGTAGGACATCATGGTGGAAGGGTGTGATGGAAGAAAGCAGTACAGAACACGGCAACCAGGAAGTAGAGAACCCTGCTCACCAGGGACAAAATATAAACCCCAAATGCATAACCCCAGTGACAGGCTTCCTCTAGCCCCACCCTACCTGCCTACAGTTACCAACCACCCAGTTAATCAGTGAACTAATCCACTGATTAGGTTGAACCTCTCGTGATCTAATCATTTTACCTCTGAAAATTCTTGCATTGTCTCACACCTGAACATTTGGGGGATACCTCATATCTAAACCATAACATACTGATCATTTGATTTCATTCTTTTGTACTTGGAGAACACACTTTGTATGCTTCAAATCCTTTCAAACATATTGATGCTTGTTTTATGGAATAGGATGTGGTCTAACCTGATGAATATTCCATTTCTCTTGAAAAGAATCTGTGTTATAACAGTGTTGGTTGGAGTATTGCATAGCTGTTCTAGGTCTAACTGGTTTATAGTGTTTTCCAAGCCTTCGGTTTCCTTGTTAATTTTCTGCATGGTTCTGTTAAAAGCGTGGAAGATTGAAATCTCCAGTTATTCTTGTTGAATTCTCTATTTCTTCTTTCAGTTCTTTCAGTTTTTTTCTTTATAAGTATTGTTAGGTACATAAATGATTTTAAGAGTTCTAGGGGCTGGGGTTGTGGCTCAGCGGCAGAGCGCTAGCCTCGCATGTGCGCGGCCCGGGTTCAATCCTCAGCACCACGTAAACATAAAATGCATTGCATTGTGTACAGCTAAAGTAAATAAATAAATATTTTTTTAAAAAGAGTTCTATCTGCCTTGATTACCCTTTTGTCATTATAAAAGGTGCCTATCTATTTTAATATTTTTATTTTAAAGCATTTTTTATTCAAAGTTATATTTATAACAGTAGCATGCATTACAATTCATAATACACATATAGAGCATCTTTTTACATAACACTCTATACAAAGTATATTCATACTATTCAAGTCTTCAATCATGCATTTAGGATAATGATATCCATCTTATTCTACCACCATTTCCCCCCCCCACCTTTGACCTTTCTAGTGTTCCTCTAATCCTCCTATGTACCCCGACCCAACACCACTGTGAATTAGCCTTTTATAGCATATTTATCTGATATTGTTATAGCCACTTTTTTTGGTTCCTGATTGTATACTATATTTTAGATCTTTTTATGTTCCACTCATTGTCTTTAAATGTGAAGTGTGCCTCATTTAAATATTTACATCATTGGATCTTGTTTTGTTTTTCTTCCATTCTAATCATCTCTGCCTTTTGGTGGATTGTTTAATCCTTTCACATTTAATATTATTGAGATAGTTGGATTTATACCTGCCACTTAACTTTTCTGTATGCCTCATGCTTCTGTTTCTGTATTTCTCTATTATTGTTTCTTAAGTTATAGATGGATACAATACCTTTATTTTATTATTTTTATGTGGTGCTGAGGATCAAACCCAGTGCCTCAAACATGCTAGGCAAGTGCTCTACCACTGAACCACAACCCAGCCCCGCTAGCAATGACTTCTATCATTTTGTGTTTACTCTGGCAATGTCATTTTTAGAATTATTTTTGATTGCATATAAAATTCTTTACTATCAGTGTTTTGTGTTTTTGTTTTTTTTTTTCCGGAAGGAAAAAATATGTCATCTACTGCTTTCTCCATTATTTTTTGCAGTAAGTTTGCTATTAACTACATTTGGGACTAACTTGTATTTGATAAGTCAGTATCTTTCTTTTGCTGTACTAATTTCTAGGGCTGCTCTAGCAATTATTGCCAATTCTGTGGCTTTGAAAAAAAATGAAAATTTAATCTCTTACATTTCTGGAAGCTCGAAATCTTAAAACAAGGTGTTAGCAAAGCCATACCCTCTCTGAAGGCTATAAAAAATAATCATTCTGTTCCATGACTTTCTCCATCTTTTGGTATTACAGCAATCTGTAACATTCCTGGGTTTATAGAGAGGCCTTGTCTTTATATTTGGTTTTCAACACTTTCAGTATCATTTATGTATGTGTAATTGTTTTTGTTATGCTTTATCCTACTTACAGTTGAGCTTCTTTGAATATTTAGACAGATATGTTCATCAGTGCTCAGGAATTTTCAGTGAATTTTTTTTTTCTGTTGTAATTATCACTTCATGTAATTTAAAGAAGCTGAGAATAAAGGAGAACCAGGGTATATTTATAGAATTTGTTAGGTGAACCTTTTTTTGTTACTAAATTCCCTCATTTCTTCCTGAGATTGAATCAACTTTTGGTTTCATTTCTTGCTACAGTACGTACAACTTGGCTGTTTGTGCTGCTATTGTCAAATTTATTCATATATGTTGTAGGACTAATAGTACAATTCTACATGTGTCATTATATACAATTAAGTTTCTTTTATCTTATGTTGTAAAAGTATATTCACATTGTTGTATTAATATGATAGCTTTTAAATTAATTAAGGACAAAAGTGAGAAATATGCAATTTTATGGTTTGGGGTAATTATTTTATGCTCTTATTGGTCTATCCCTCCCCTCTCCTTTTTCCTGTGGATTCCACTTACTTTCTGGGGTCATTACCAGATGGTCTTACCTTGAAGATTATCTGTCTTCCTCCTTTTTTATGTTCTATTTGAATGTATGTTGGTGCATTTAATGACATCCCTTTTTCTGAGGCTCTATGCTATTTCCTTTCCTTTTTTTTTTTTTAATTTATTTATTCTGTGGGTTCCATAAGTCCTCTCAATTTGTCTTAAGTTTGCTAATTCTTTTGGCAGTTTTGATCAGCTGTTGAATTCTTCTGTTGAATTTTTCTTTTCAGTCATGGTACTTTTCAACTCCAGACTTTTCACTTGTTTCATTTTGTATTCTCTCTTCTTTAAGCATGGTTTCTATTAGTTATTTGAACATATTTGCAATGACCACTTCGAAATCTCTGTTATGTCTCACATCTGGGCCCTCACACAGGCAAGTTGTTTTGCCTGGTTGTTTCTCTGTGTATGAGTCACACATTCCTGCTTCTTTATCTGTCTGGTAATTTCTTGTAGAAAAATTGGACATTTTAAGCAGTATATTATTACATTTCTGGATACTATTCCCCTGCTTCTCCACAACTTGTTTTTATTTTTCTTTGCTTTTTTTGTTTAGTGTCTTTGCTGTTCTATTTTAATGAAGTCTGTTTAGCTATGCAACATTATGATATTTCTGCCTGTTGCTCCTCTTGAGACTGTATCCTTGGCCATACCTCCTGGGATGGTGGTGGCTCTAGCAGGTTGTCATTGACAGTCTCTTTCCCTGATTTTTTTGGTTAGACTCTCTTGTCCAGTGATTGTTGACTGATTGCACTATTCTTTCCAAAATGCTCTGTTATGAATTATTCTATTGATTGGTTTAAATTCTGGCCCCTTTACAGTGGTAGATTTTTAGACCAGTCTTTGAGGTTTTTTCAGACTACAGAGGGCTCTTAAGTATTTCTTTTCCTGGTTCTCTATGTTAAACTGGTTGTCCAAGACTTTGACTTTTTTTTTTTTTTTTTTTTTTTTTTCCGGAAGGAAAAAATATGTCATCTACTGCTTTCTCCATTATTTTTTGCAGTAAGTTTGCTATTAACTACATTTGGGACTAACTTGTATTTGATAAGTCAGTATCTTTCTTTTGCTGTACTAATTTCTAGGGCTGCTCTAGCAATTATTGCCAATTCTGTGGCTTTGAAAAAAAATGAAAATTTAATCTCTTACATTTCTGGAAGCTCGAAATCTTAAAACAAGGTGTTAGCAAAGCCATACCCTCTCTGAAGGCTATAAAAAATAATCATTCTGTTCCATGACTTTCTCCATCTTTTGGTATTACAGCAATCTGTAACATTCCTGGGTTTATAGAGAGGCCTTGTCTTTATATTTGGTTTTCAACACTTTCAGTATCATTTATGTATGTGTAATTGTTTTTGTTATGCTTTATCCTACTTACAGTTGAGCTTCTTTGAATATTTAGACAGATATGTTCATCAGTGCTCAGGAATTTTCAGTGAATTTTTTTTTTTCTGTTGTAATTATCACTTCATGTAATTTAAAGAAGCTGAGAATAAAGGAGAACCAGGGTATATTTATAGAATTTGTTAGGTGAACCTTTTTTTGTTACTAAATTCCCTCATTTCTTCCTGAGATTGAATCAACTTTTGGTTTCATTTCTTGCTACAGTACGTACAACTTGGCTGTTTGTGCTGCTATTGTCAAATTTATTCATATATGTTGTAGGACTAATAGTACAATTCTACATGTGTCATTATATACAATTAAGTTTCTTTTATCTTATGTTGTAAAAGTATATTCACATTGTTGTATTAATATGATAGCTTTTAAATTAATTAAGGACAAAAGTGAGAAATATGCAATTTTATGGTTTGGGGTAATTATTTTATGCTCTTATTGGTCTATCCCTCCCCTCTCCTTTTTCCTGTGGATTCCACTTACTTTCTGGGGTCATTACCAGATGGTCTTACCTTGAAGATTATCTGTCTTCCTCCTTTTTTATGTTCTATTTGAATGTATGTTGGTGCATTTAATGACATCCCTTTTTCTGAGGCTCTATGCTATTTCCTTTCCTTTTTTTTTTTTTTTTTAATTTATTTATTCTGTGGGTTCCATAAGTCCTCTCAATTTGTCTTAAGTTTGCTAATTCTTTTGGCAGTTTTGATCAGCTGTTGAATTCTTCTGTTGAATTTTTCTTTTCAGTCATGGTACTTTTCAACTCCAGACTTTTCACTTGTTTCATTTTGTATTCTCTCTTCTTTAAGCATGGTTTCTATTAGTTATTTGAACATATTTGCAATGACCACTTCGAAATCTCTGTTATGTCTCACATCTGGGCCCTCACACAGGCAAGTTGTTTTGCCTGGTTGTTTCTCTGTGTATGAGTCACACATTCCTGCTTCTTTATCTGTCTGGTAATTTCTTGTAGAAAAATTGGACATTTTAAGCAGTATATTATTACATTTCTGGATACTATTCCCCTGCTTCTCCACAACTTGTTTTTATTTTTCTTTGCTTTTTTTGTTTAGTGTCTTTGCTGTTCTATTTTAATGAAGTCTGTTTAGCTATGCAACATTATGATATTTCTGCCTGTTGCTCCTCTTGAGACTGTATCCTTGGCCATACCTCCTGGGATGGTGGTGGCTCTAGCAGGTTGTCATTGACAGTCTCTTTCCCTGATTTTTTTGGTTAGACTCTCTTGTCCAGTGATTGTTGACTGATTGCACTATTCTTTCCAAAATGCTCTGTTATGAATTATTCTATTGATTGGTTTAAATTCTGGCCCCTTTACAGTGGTAGATTTTTAGACCAGTCTTTGAGGTTTTTTCAGACTACAGAGGGCTCTTAAGTATTTCTTTTCCTGGTTCTCTATGTTAAACTGGTTGTCCAAGACTTTGACTTTTTTTTTTTTTTTTTTTTTTTTTTTGTGGTACCGGGGATTGAACTCAGGGGCACTTGACCACTGAGTCACATCCCAGCCCTTTTTTTTTTTTTTTTGTATTTTATTTAGAGACAGGGTCTTACTGAGTTGCTAAGTGCCTCGCCATTGCTGAGGCTGGCTTTGAACTCGCAATCCTCCTGCCTCAGCCTCCCAAAGTGCTGGGATTACAGGCCACCGCGCCCGGCCAAGACTTTGACTTTTTGTTCTCAGAGCAGTTACCTCCTTCTTTCTGCCTATTACCTATATTTCCATTGTTTTTTGTTTGGTTTGGTTTTTTTGTTTTGTTTTTAAACACCCTTATGCTTGAACTTCACCATTTTCTCTTTCAAATAAAGTCAGTTCCTCTGGGGAGAACTTTTGGAGTACTCTATTTTTATTGACTAACTTTGTCCTCGGGAGCAATCCCTGAGCCAGACAGAGCTGGGAGTGAAATAACACCTCTGCTCTATAATCAGGGTTCTGGGCAGGAGCAATAGGCTCTGATCTTTCCTGCCTCTCACCATGGAAATTACCAAGGGTAACCAGAATCCACTATTCTCGGCCTTCCCTGTTTGGGAAGTGCCAATGTCTAATGAGATATCATAACTTTTGATTGGTGCCCAGGTCTGGCATTGGTGCTAAAAACTTCTGTAGCCTTTTCAGTAATTGTTTAAGCCTTACGACAAAGAAGAGATTTATTTGGAAATGTAATTTCCTTTGTTAATTTACTGAGCAGCCTGAGATAGAATGATGACCTTGAACTGGACAATTTTAATTGCCTATTAGCACTCACAAGGGCAAGAAGTATAAAACACACTGAGATGAGATTATATATTCAGAGTCATGCAAAGCTGTCGAAGTTCTAATCTATTTCCGTGTAAGAAGTCTTGCGTTTTGCTTCTATTTGAAACACTTTCCTAAGGGACTAAAAAATTATAACTATTCAGCTGTGTTACATAGATCCTTAAGTATTTATGGTAGAATTTACTTTAAGACAATACAGAATTCTAGTATTTTAATCAAGGCTAAGGTGCTTCCAACAATTTTGTATCACTACTAAGACTTCTGAAATGTTAGAGGAATCATATGTTATCTAATAGACTATACTTGTGTTTTTGCAAGCTCGGGCTTTCAGCCAGGTATTTTGGATGCAAAGATAATGTTAGTTGTAGTTAGACACAATACCTTTATTTTATTTATTTATGTGGTGCTGAGGATGGAACCCAGGGCCGCGCTCGAGGCAAGCACTCCACCACTAAGCCACAACCCCAGCCCAAGATAATGTTAGAATGCCACAGAATGTCTTCCTTTCAGAAACACTTGCATGTGACTATACAGAGCTACATTAAAAGGGGTTAAGGGGCTGGGGTTGTAGCTCAGTAGTAAAGTACTTGCCCAGCACATGTGAAGCACTGGGTTTGATTCTCAGCATTGCATATGAATAAGTGAATAAAATAAAGATCTATCAGCAACTCTGTGTGTGTGTGTGTGTGAAATTTTTTTAAAAGGGTTGTTTTTTGTTAAAAATTTTTAAATTTTTTTCTGATTTAAAAACCATGGAGATCTTGGAAAGAGGCACAGAATAAAGTTAAAATAAAATGAAACCTTATCCCATGAGTTAAGCAGTAGTGATATATCGAGTTTGAAAATAAAATATTTTCCAAGAAAATTATTTTTCATAATCATCATGCAGGTATACAAGTAAAATGTAAGTGTATTGCTGTAACATATCAGAAGATCAGCACTTCATAAAGAAAAAAGGCTTACTTAGCTTTCAGTTTTGGATACTGAAAGTCCAAGATTGGACTGCCTCATTTCTTGGCCCCTGGTGAGCACCTCCTGGTAGATGGTATCATGGCAACAGTCTGTGAGAAAGGAGATAGTAAAGACCAGGTAGGAAGCCAGAAAGTAGGCAGAAGACAGCTTTGATCTTTTGTGATACTCCTCTTGTGAGGGCTAACTGGGATCCCATGAGAACTATATTAATATATCTTCCAAGGGCATCCCTAGTGGCTAAACTACTGCATGGACCCTTAGGGGACATACCACATCCAAGCTATAGCGGCAGGGGACCTATAGGTTTTTAAAAAAACACAAACTAGACAAATTGATAGGTAATAGAGAGAGCATGTAATTAGGAAGAGTATAGGTCTATTTTGCCATGACTTGATCATTTGAGGATCTTAACAAAAAATTCAATTTTCCTGCATCATCCATTTCTTATCTCTCTAAAGCAGAGGGGGTTCAGAAAATGATGCTGTCAAGCTAATTGAAAGCTAGTGAGGATCAGGACTTCTATTCTTAACCATTCTGTCTTAAACGATTTTGTCAGTATTTTCATCAGAACATATGGAAATATCTAGTTAGTGGTTGGGAATTGGTTCTCCTTGCAATCTGCCCAATACTGCCTCCCAGTCAGTGTTAGTCAGTTTTACATTGCTGTGACCAAAACACCTGACAGGAACAACATAGAGAGGAAAGTTTATTTTGGCTCACAGTTTCAGAGTTCTCAGTACATGATTGATCAACTCCATTGCTCTGGGCCTGAGGTGAGGCAGAACACTGTGACAGAAGGTCATGGTAGAAGAAAGCTGCTCAGTTCATGGAAACCAGGAAGCAGAGAGAGAGAAATGAGCTGGAATGAAGATAAAACCCTTCTAGGGCACATCATTTACTTCTATAAGTCTTACCTACCAGTAGTCTATTCATCAATCAGTGGATTAAACCAGGTAATGGATTAATCTACCAGAAAGGTCAGAGCCATCATGATCCAATCATTGCCTAAAAGCCCCATCTCTGAACCTTGCTGCATTGGGGATCATGCAGGGGGAACTTCCAGATACAAACCATAATATTCTCCCTTCCCACCCAGCCTCTCCATTCTCTCACCCATGGCTGACATCACATTGTGAGATTTCAGTTGAACAGATGGCTCTTGGAGAATAGCAGTTTTACATTATAGACCTAGGAACTTACATACTTTTTACTTGAAGTAAGGAGACATGTTTCTTGCAGCTTGAAGCAGGTAGGTGAAGGGAACTAGAATCATGATGAAATGGCAACTAGACAGAACATGACAGGAATGTGGCTCAATTGCAAATCTATTTCCTGAGCTGGTTCTTTGCACTCATACTTCTCGTATCCAGCTGGAAAAGGAAGCCCTTCTCTCTCTGGTCACCTCCAGTTACACAGTTCAGTTTGAATAAAATCTTCCTATTCATTTTTAAGAATTTTTTTCAAACAAAATTGACATTTGTAAGGGCTTGAGGTTTAGGACACATTATTGCTTAGTTCCTGTCCTGATTCCTCATGGCTGCATCATTCTGCTTTGGGCTGTTAGTTAACAGTATGCATTGGTCATGTTCTCCCTCAGACATTAACCCAACAGGGAAACTTCACTTTTATCTTTGGTCCTCAAATGGCACCAATTGCTTTTGTTCTCACAAACAGTTTGAAAGATAAAGTTTTTCATGACATGTTTAGTCCAATTTAAATATAACATACTTACTTTTTTTTTTTTTTTTTACACATTTTGCTGATTATTCTTTTCTAAAAGTTTTCAGTTGTAGTATTGGCACCATATATACCTGTTCCTTGTTATCCCTGGGGGATTGGTTCTACAACTCCCAGAGGATAAAGGAATCTTGACAATACTCAAGTTGCTTGTATAAACAGCTTAGTATTTCAATAGAACCTGTTTACATCCTTCTGTATACTTTTAACTCAGCTCTACGTTACTTATACGAAGTCCAGTGTAAACGCTATGCAAATAGTTGTACTGTATTGTTTAGGAATTAATGACAACAACAAAAAGTCTGTACATGTCTAGTATGGACATAACTATCACAGGCCTTACTAGATTTTATATCCATGGTCAGTTAGATTGGGGGATGTGGCACCCCAGATATGGAGGGCCAACTGTAAGGGATGTTCATCATCTCATCTGTTATCAAACAAGAAACATTTAATGTAAAAATATTCCTATGAAGACATTTTGAAACCTGTAACTATGATTTTTCTGTATCATTCACTGAGTGGTAGCTCAACATTTTATGCTTCTTGGCAATTCACAGATAGTGTCACTTCTTTGTTTGGAAGTGAGTATAGAGATGCTGCCTTAAAAACGTTTTCCTCTTCTTCCCTCATCTTTTTTTTTTTTTTTTAAGTTGTAGATGAACACAATAACTTTATTTTGTTTATTTTTTATGTGGTGCTGTGGATGAAACCCAGCGTGAGACAAGCACTCTACCACTGAGCCACAACTCCAGCCCCTCTTCCCTCATCTTAACAAATTTTAAGTTGTGGCTGCACCATAGACGTGCCTCCATGATGTCAGTCATCACAGTGTTTTTATGTGCCTTTCTCCGGGGTGTTTCACATGCTGTGTCCCAATACAGATTACCGGAGGTGCAGGGTTCGTGGGCTCCCATCTAACTGACAAACTCATGATGGACGGACATGAGGTGACCGTGGTGGACAACTTCTTCACAGGCAGAAAGAGAAATGTGGAACACTGGATTGGCCATGAGAACTTCGAGCTGATCAACCATGATGTGGTGGAGCCCCTCTACATAGAAGGTGAGAGACAGTTGTACATCAGCATCATTTAAAGTTTTGCAGCCATTCTCCCCAGAGCAGCCAGATCCCCAAGGGTTTGCCTGATTTGGCCATATTGAATGTGGTGTTATGTTTTGATTTTGTAATGTTCTCAATGTGCACAAGGCACCATCCTTGTTCCTATGGTGAAGAATGGTTATCACAATGTGATTATCTTCCCTATCACATGGCCTCCTCTGGTTTTGAACTTTTTTGGATTTGATGAGTAACTGTGTACTATACATCTGTTATGGTCTGCGTGCATATACCCCAGGTTCCTATGTTGAAATCTTAACCCCCAGGTGATGGTATTAGGAGTTGGCATCTTCAGGAGGTGATTAGGTCATGAGCGTGGAGCCCTGTATGACTGGGATTAATGTCCTTATAGAAAAAGCCCAGAGACCTTCCTAACCCCTTGTGCCATGGGTGGACACAGTGGGAAGGTGCCATCTGTGGGCCAGGAAGTGAGTGTTCGCCAGACACTGAATCTGCCAGCACCTTGATCTTGGACTGTGAGAGATAAATTTCTGTTGTATATAAGCCACCAGTATATGATACTTCATTATAGCAGCCTGAGTGAAGTAAGACAGCATCCCTATTGCCTAACAAGTCAAATTCCTGAGCTATTTGCATCTAATTACTTCTAGCTTCCTGTAGAAAGTTGGTGATGTAGAATGCTGCTATAAATTTGAATCTTGAGTGTTCCCCAGGAGTCTGTGTATTAAAAGCTTGGTCCCTGGGGTTGTGTCATTGGGAGGTGCTGTGGACCATTAGGTGTTGGGGCCTTATGGGGGTCCTTAAGATATTGGGAACATGCCTTTGAAGGGTGTTGTGGGACCCCAACTTTTCTCTTTTCCTCTCTCTTCCTGGCTTGTGATGTAATTAATTCTGCTTTGCCACAAATTCCTACCATGACGTACTGCCCTTACCAGAGGCCCAAAGTCATGGGGCCACTTGATTTTGAGCTGAGACCTTCAGAACTGTGAGCCAAAATAAACCTTTCCTCTTTATAAGTTAATTGTCTCAGGCATTTCATTATAGTAATAGAGAGCTAACTAATATAAATGTTGAATTAATAATAAAATCTCAGTTATAAGTGTTTAGAGCCCTCTAATAACTTTGCCATTTTAAAGGGATTGTGGTTTGAGCCAATAGTGATAACATAGTGACTCTCAAAATGATTCATCCACATATTAGCCCCCAGAACCTGTGAATATATCTCTGTGGAAAACTGGTATATTAAGGATTTCCTGTGGATCTAATGTGGATTACCGGGATAGATCACACTTTAAATGGCAAGTGTCCTTATAAAAGACTTAGAGAAGACTCAGACACACAGGGAGAATAGGAGAAGGCCATGTGAAGACTGAGAGAATGTAGTTATGGAGCCCCAGGCCAAAGAGTGCCTGGAAGAGGCAGGAAGGCTTTACCTAGAATCTTTGGAGGAAATGTGGCCTGGCCACTGCTGTGTTGTCAGGCTTCTGGTGTCTAGAACTGTACAAGAATACATGTTTTAATTTTTGTGGTTCTTTAGTTAAAGCAACCTGAAGAAGCTAATTCAGGGGCCTTAGATAGACTTTGAAAGGTCTCCTTCCTCTACAATTCTCTAAGGTGTGCTGAGGCAAGCCACCACTGAGTCTTGCTGGTAGGAGCCTCTGAGCTCATAGACTTGAGGTATTCTCATTTGCGTCTGATGGCAAACTTGTGAGCTGAATGGTTTAAAACTGGAGTTGGACTGGAACCTTCTCAAAGCCATGGGGCTATTAGTGGCAGAGCCAGAATTCAGCCGGGTTCTGTGACTCCAGGGCTTCTACAATCACCCCACCCCAGCTGCATGTAGGGTGCAGCTTTCTACCTTCCTCAGTGTTGCCGCACTGTGAGATTTCCCATGTCCCAGCAAAGTGTCTTGAGAGCCAGTGTAGTCACTGAGGAATACTTACTATATGGCTGTCCCAAAGCGTATTTAATCTTATTTAACATTCTGCAGGGGTTTGTTACATACATTTGTTGGAATGTTTTGCTCCACAGTAAATACCAAAAAGAGAGTTGTACCAAATACTTCCATGTCTTCTTCATTTTGGGGGGTGGAGGGGGTCCTTCTTACTTTGACATTAGTAGCAGTAAGTATTATCTTTAAAAACTAACAAAATATTTTGCTAATATAGTAGGAAATCAGTGGTTCAAGGTACATTTCTTTGTATTGAGATTTTTATAACAATTTAATTCACAAAAGAAATTTAGATTGTTTCTTTAACCAACATATAAAATTTGCTTTTAGCATGAGTTCTTCATGCCAGGAATGTTGAGCATTCGGCTGTATTTATCATCTCCTCCCAGTTTGGTTGTTTTTTTTGTTTTTTGTTTTTTGTTTTTTGTTTTTTTTTTTTGGCCTTCTTATTTCATCAAAACTTTGTAATTTTAATATAGTCTTCTGTTCATTTCCCCTTTAATATTTTTTTCTGTTTATTTTATGTTGTAACCATTTCAAGATTAGATGAACATTTAATCTAATCTTTTAAAAATAGCCTTGGTGGGGTTTTTTTTCTTGGTTGATTGGTTTTTACCTTGTTTTAAACATTTAATTACTGAATCTGCTTTGGTTTGACTTTTGTACTGGGCTGTGGTTTTTGTAAAGTGAACCAGATTTGAGATAATATAGGACATATGCTTCACCTTCTGCCCCTGAACTTACTCATGAAGTGCTGAGGGCCAGGTAGGGTGATGCATGTGACAGGGCTCTGCCAGGCAGAGTTCTAAAGGAATCTTCTTCCAGGAATCACCCAGAAATCCAGCTAGAGGCTGCTGTGAAGGGACTCTGCTGATGAAGCTGACGTTTAAGAACCACTTCTTATAAAATGGAGACTATGTTGGATTATCTGGGAGGGTCCCTTATAACAAGCATATAAACACTTAAAGAGCAACAGAAGAAGTAGAAGAGGCAGATAGAGAGATTCTGTGGAAGAGATGCCCTGGGGAGTCCCAGCAGAATGGAAACCATGAGATTTGTGTGGGGGAGACACTTTCACAAAGGCTACCAGCCTTCAAGGGGCCATGAGCCAGGGACCACAGCACTGTGAGCAACTCTCAGTCAGCAGGAGGAGCCTCCATCCACAGCCTCGAGGAGCATCCTGAATCACCCTCTGAAGAAACGAACACAGCCCCAAGAGAGCAGAGCTGAGAACTGGCTGAGGCATACTGTGGCTGGCCTCTGATCTCATAGTCGGGTAGTTTTTAAGCCTCTAAATTTGTTGGGACAGTAGTAAAAAACAACCACAGGGTCTTGGCACAGCACCTGGCCCACAGCTCCTGCTCCCCAAAGGATAGCTATTTTTCTTCTTATTACTCTTTTTTTATTCTACACTTGGCGATAACGTTTATTATAGTATGAAGCAGTTGATTACATAATTTTTAGTAACTTGGTAAACAGAAACTTGGTGAAAATTCTGTTAGTAAGTAAATTATGTGCTTTAACAAGATTTGACTCCAAAGCCAGTCTTGGCCATTTCTACCACTTCTGCATATAAACTGAGCATAGAACACATCATACACACACATGCATGCCCCTGCACTGGTGGAATCATGATAAATGATGAATAAATCCCCTCAGCTAACATTTATCTTGGGAGGCACAAGACATTACCCTCTCATAGTTAAAGGGTATTTTTCACTCCCTTCTTCCAAGGTTCCCAGCCTTGGCAGAGGGTTCTTTCACATGCTTGATAATTCCCTCCCTGTCTTGCAGTAGCCCCCACACCATCTCTTCTCTTCACTTCTACCCCCACAATGCCTGCTTCATTCAGCAGTAGCTGAGCACATTTTCTCAAGCTCATAAGGAACACTCTCCAAGACTGACCACTTTCTGGGTCACAAAACACACCTCAACAAACCCGAAAGAATAGAAGCCAGATGAAGTTTACTGTCAAACCACAGCAAAATTAAACTATAAATCAATGGCAGAAAGATAGCTGGAAAACCACAAAATACTTTGAGATTGAATGATATACATACTTGTGACACCTGGATCAAAGAAGAAATCTCAGTAGAGATTAAAAAGTACTTTGACCTAACTAAGAGAATTAGGTTTTTCCTTTAAGCATTTGATAAAGATTGAGATGGGAGAGAATCTTAAGTGTGTTTGTGTAACCTAGCTAATACAAATAGGTATTCATACGTCTCCTTGAAAGAGACAGCAGCCTGTTCCGTATTGCCCTGCATCTCATTTTTTTCCTCATACTATATCTTGGTGATCTTTTCATATCATACATAGTCAGCTGCTTAGCATTCTGTTGTGTGGCTATTCTAGATCTCTTTGTAAAGATACATTTTTCCCCCTCAGTGTTATTTATTGGAAGGTCCCCATTGTGTGAATATATACAACAGTTTTATTACTTCTTGTAATTGAGTCTTTAGGTTCTTTGCAACTTGGGGCCATCATAAACCATTCTTCTGAGAGCCACCGGTATACACTTATGTGTCCCTTTCATCATTATTTCCATGTACCTAGCCAGAGCTTTGTTGAGGCTCCCACTAGAGACATGGAGCCTGCATTTTCCTGAAAAGCTGTTCTGGTTTGCTTTTCCACTATCTGCATGGACAGGAATCTTGAGACCAGCATTCCTGTAGAGAACTGAAAAAGCAATAATGCCCATCATGTCCTAGGGAGACTGATACCTGCAAATTGCAGTAAAGAAGTTCAGGAAAATGAGAAAACCTGACCTCAGGTAACACTCACTGCACACGTCCTATATTTGAAGCCGTGCTCTGATCATAGTCCGATTAGCAGGTTCAGTGCCCTCAGTACCCTGTTCAGTAGACAGTAGTTATCTTCATTGTACAGGTGAGGAAAGCAAAGCACCGGGTTCTGTTACCCATCTTTTACCCAGATACTGAAATCCTGTGAAAGGCCATGGAGAGATGTCAAGAGAGGGAAAATAGCAGAAACTGGGCTACCAACCCTGAGGTCCACTGTGGAAAGGTGTGTGGAGAGAAATAAGGTTTGCCAAGGGGATTGAATCCATATTTATGTGCTGGAATGCTGGGGCTTCCTGCAGAGCAGCTCAGGACACTGGAAGTCTCCCTCACTGTGGTAGCATCTTGAAGCAAGGGAACCCTCCATATCTTGCCAGTAGCACTGGGGCTGAGCCAAATGTCTGGCATGTGCAGTCTTTTCATTATGTAAATATTCTTTGACAAGAATCAAGGCAAAATCCCACTCTTCTTTATACTGAGAGAAATTTTAGTTCTACATCTTCTGAAATCCTTTTTTCCATCGTAAATACTGGTGCTTGGGACAAGGGTCAGGGCATGCTATGGGATGCCATGTTGCAAAGTGACTTCTCCTTGAGCAGTAGTCATCCCTCCATACCCAACGGGGGCTGGTTCCAGGATCCCTGTGGATACCAAAATCCACAGATGCTCAGGTCTCTTATATACAGTGGTGTGGGTTTTGTGCAGAGTCTATGCAAATCTTTCCATGTGCTTAAAATCCTTTCTAAATGACCTGGGATACCAAATACAAAATAAATGTTATGCAAACACTTATTAATGCTGTGTTGCTTAGTGAACAATGATGAGACAAAAAGTCCACACATGTTCAGTACAGACACAGACTTTGGGGGATATTTTTGATCCACGATTGATGGAATCTGTGGGTGCAGTACCGTGGTTATGGAGGCCTGACTGTATTTCTGCCAGGCCTCTGACTTGGAGTCAGAAAGAGAGTCCTGTAGAAAGTGTATCTTTGTAATGGGATTTTATTATATGCTGAATAATCACGGGCATTCACAGAAAGAACCAACCCTTTTTAGCTGTTTCATTGTCCATAGTCTTCAGTTTCAAGGTGCAGATTTCTAACTGGCACTTCACAGTGCTATTGACAGGGCTGGAGGAGTTGACACCAGGTACCATGGAAGTTCTAAAGAAGTGACCAACAGGGGCATGTATGCATGCAGTCTGTTTTTATGTGGATTTCCTCTCAGGTAGAAGTTAACACCTGATTTCTCTGAAAAGTGGTTTTGGGTTCTCCCAAGAGTTGTTCTATTTCTACTGTGTTCTTTTCTTCCCCATCTATGACCATTAGCAAAGTCCATTTGAAGAATTTAGAAAGTTAATTTGTGACAAGAGACAGGGTTTCCTTTGCCAGGATTCATGGGAGGGCCAAGCAGGCCGTGGCTGCCCTCTTACCTGCCTTTTCCCTTCTGGCGGGAGTGCTGTTGATAATTAATTGGAGCTCTTTTAGGCTCGTTTCTTGAGTCTCCTGTCTTTCTAGCTGAAATCATGGCACATGTGACCTGGTAATGAGAAAGGGTCGTGACAGGGTCACATGGAAGTCACCACATGTCCAACAAATGAGTGGGCATCCCTTTCTTCCCCACTTTGGGTGCCTCTCCACTCCCAGCAGGGGTGTTATTTTGGTTTTGGTTTTGTTTTTCAGTTCTGGGGATTGAACTCGGGCACTTGACCACTGAGCCACATCCCCATCCCTATTTTTTGTATTTTATTAGAGACAGGGTCTCACTGAGTGCTAAGTGCCTTGCCATTGCTGAAGCTGACTTTGAACTCGAGATCCTCCTGCCTCCACCTCCAGAGCTGCTGGGATTACAGGCGTGCACCACCACACCTGGCCCCCAGCAGGGGCTTTTGAATGCCACACTCATTTTTGATGTACTTTGAGCTACATGGATGCCATGTTTTGGGGCTTCTTTCCCTGGGTTATTAATTTTGCACTTTATTTACATTCCAGAGCTGGTTGTTATTAATATCTCTTAGTATTTATGTGGTTTCTCATCTCTGCGTGTTTACCTCTGCTCTGAAGTTTCCCTCTTCTCTTCCCTTCATGATTCCTTACCAGATTAATTAAATCAACAAACTGGTGCAGTGTCCTTTTTAGGACAGGAACTGGAGTTACTGTCATCAGTATTACAGGCCAAATACTTCCTCAGAGGGAAGAGGAGCTGTGGAGAACTTTGCTTTTCACAGAGCTCTTAGGTTTCTAAGTGGGATGCTACACCAGTGTTCTACCTAAGTAAGGTTATGACACAGTTTTATGGGGCATCCCTTAACTTTTCAGGAATAGTAGATTGATGAAACTGTCAAGTGGTGGGGGGAAAAAAAAACAGATGGAATACCCTTTTCGAATGAAAATTTCCAAATCATGGCTTCGCTCAGCTAACTCAGAGGGCTATTCCCATGGGGCCTGGGCCCAAAGGGCTATTTGTCTTCCATTGAAGGTTTCCAGACCCATCTACAGTTTCTGCGCATGAGCCCTACAGTAGGCTCAGAACTCTGTGTTTGCACGTGCCAGTAGGCCACCAAGGAGGCCTGCTTTCCCTGAGACCAAAGGTGTGTGGAGATAGGAAGGGAAAAAAAGGCATTTTGGTGCTCACCGAGTTTACTGAAGACAAGTGTGAATCACTTGAGGTAGCTTGAAGCTGTTGTGAGCCAGCCTAATAGCCCCAAGGCAGCAAGAGGGATTATTTCTAATCAGGGACTACAAAGAGGCTTCCCAGAAACTGTTGGAGGCTTCCCAGAAACTGATGTCTGGGTTCAGCCTTGAAGAAGAAAGCCTGGCCTGGAGCCATGAGGGAGAGAGAAAGGTGCAAGTTGATGGTTTCTGTTTGATGTCAGGGAAGTGTCATGGGCTCTCAAGGCATTTTTTTTTTAAGATGAACTATATTTATATAATTTTGTGTGTGTGTTGTACAGTGGTATAGGGATCGAACCCAGGGCCTTGCACATAGTAGTCAAGTGCTTTGCTGCTGAACTGTATTATATCCCCAGTTCTGGCCCTATCAAGGCTTTCTTTTCCCTCTTCATCTTCGGTGCAGTTTTCTGTCTTTCCCTGCAGATGTTGTCTCCACAGGAGTAAAGACGGCTCTGAACAACTTGCTCTGTAAGATCACAACCCAGATACATTGGCTTACACTATCTTTGAGGAACACAGGGTGGCCCCTGTGTGAGAGCAGAAATGCCAGTGGCTTGTGAGGTGGGTAGCAAGATCCAGGTCTTGGCCCACCTCCATGTGCTCTGGGGTCACTCCCAGCTCTGGCTCTGAACATCTGTTTGACACATTCAGTTTTGATGACCCAGTCCTGCCCTAAAGTGTTGGACATATTTTAGGGAGAGCCTCAGTGCCCACATCTGGGGTTAACTATCTGCCACTTACACCTACAGCCCCAGAACCTTTAAGCACATACACAGGAACTATGTAGTATGTTAGTCACATTCGTGTTACTGTGACAATTACCTGAGATAAACAACTTAAAAAGAAGAAAGGTTTATTGTGGCTCATAATTTTGAAGGTTTCTATCCACATTCAGTTTGCCCTGTGCCTCTGGGGTTTGTGGTGAGGCAGCACATGGTAAGTGTACCTGGTGGAACAGAACTGCTCCCCTCACACAGGGAAAGTGAAAGGGGGGAGGGGAGGAACTGGAGTCTCATTATCCCCTTCAAGGGCACACCCCCCAGTGACCTTAAAACCTCCCACAAGTTCCCATCCCTTATGGTTGCATTTCCTTCCACTAATGCTAAGCCGAGAACCAAGACTGCCACAAGGACCTTTGGGGGACATTCCAGATCCAAACTGCACCACACAGACTCATGCTGGTCCTCTCTCTAAGCTGGAAAAGACAGGAGCCTCAGGGTTAAGGAATTTTATGAGAATTGATTCTAAAAACATTTGTTTATTTCCAGTTCATGTGATATATATTTTTTGTTTGCTTTTTATTTTTAGCAATTTATCAGATTAGAATAATTTGTGGGAGTGGGAATGACAAGATTTTCCTGTCATTTGGACACATCCTTTCAATGAATTTGCATATTGGCAGATGCTCAACTATTTTTAAAGGTTTTGTGTTTTCTTAGTTATCTTGAAAAAAAGATTATTGTTTCATCAAGCATTAGTTCTGTTTTTAAATTAGGTTGATGTTTTTTGGACTTTGCTTTAAATATACATATATTTTGTGTGTGTGTGTGTGTGTGTGTGTGTGTATACATGTATATACATATACACATACACAATACACACACACACACACACACACACACACACACAGTTCCAGAGTCTACCCACCTGCAACTCCTATATCAGAATATTATCCAGGGATGGCCCCACTGGGTAACTCTGTGAGGGGTGTGTGTGTGTGTGTGTGTGTGTGTGTGTGTGTGTGTTATTATAACAATACCTGATGTAGGGTAGTGCATAATGAAAAGAGGTTATTTTAGCTCACAGTTCCAAATGTCCAAAAGTATGGCATTAGCAGTAGCATATACAAGGATGAGAGAGAAGAGGAAGAAGAAATCACATGGCCAGACAGGAAGCAAGAGAATAGGTAGTGGCCAGGCCCACACTTTTATAACAGTTCTCTCTCTTGAGTATTAATATAGCCCCAAAGAGCTGGAACTCTGGAGAGACAGCATTAGCCCACATTAATCTCTTCTGAGAACAATCTGATGACCCCCTATCAGGCCCCACCTCTTAAGGGATCCACCCCTTTTTGACACTGCCACCTACATGAACCCTTAGAGGACAAAACCATAGCATTCAGATGTGGAGCAAATATTAATGGAGATCCCAGCCTGAGCCTCAGGTACTTCATCTTTAGCCCTTACACCCCAGGGTCAGGAAAGGGAGGGAGCAGTGGTCCCCTGGTCAGGAGGTGGGCCAGAAGCCATGGGGAGGAGCTGGTATGTCAGGGCAGAGGTATTTCCTGTAGGCCTCTTGTCCAGGATGAACCTATGTGCAAAGGATGATTGATTTTGGCAGTTAGGCTTTCCAGTCCCATTCTCAGCTCTGCTGTGAGCGATGGATGTTTCCTTGCAGAGCTTAAAACCAGACTCTCTTCTCCAGCTGTCATCTCAGGGTCTAGTTTTACATGTATAGGATGCTATTTTCTGCCCTAGTTTTATATCAGATTTGCTCCACAAGCTAAAAACGTTCACTTTAGGTATGCATGCTTAATTCTGTATCTCAAAATCAGTCCTCTTTCTGATATGAATACTGTATCTGAGACACAAATCTCAAAAAATTTTCAACTTCATCATCAGATAGACTTTAATCACAGGAGAACAGACTCCACTTACTGGCCCAGCACATATGTTTTTTCCAGATAATTAGACTTTCTATTTTTGTTCGAAGTTCTTCTAATTACAAATGTAAATTAGTTTCTACAAAGAATAATGTGCTAACAACTAGAATTTCAGCGAAAGATACACTAACACCTTTGTTTTACAGTGTAATCACTACAAATTTGAAACTTGCCAAAGTGTTTTATTTGGAAATAACATGCTTTCCTTTTTTCTCCTTCAGTTGACCAAATATACCATCTGGCATCCCCAGCGTCCCCTCCAAACTATATGTATAACCCTATCAAGACACTGAAGACCAATACAATTGGGACATTAAACATGTTGGGTAAGTGGTCATTTTCTCATTTTGCTACTCTTGCTGAGAATATTTTGGGCAATTCCAAGCATAGGTGCAGTTATCCTTCCTTGTTTGCAAGGGGTACATTTCAAGGCCACCAGAGGATTCCTAAAACACCTTTTCTCTTAATAGGGTACTTACTGCCCATGATTGTAATTTTGCAGTTAGAGATGCAACCATAAAAATAACATAAAGATATTTTTTCTTTTTCACAATTTTAGCTTATGATTATTTTTTTCTTTCCTTATTCAAGGACTTTGACCTTTCTCTTACAGGAAGCACATTATTGCTTCTCTTTGGCATATCTGAATTTTGTCCATCTTAGGCGCCAGGACCATTATTAAATAAGATAAGAGTTTCTTGAACACAAACACTGCCCTACCAAAACAGTTGATCATTGAGATGGCCACTGAATGGCCAGCAGTTGGGTGGCAAATACAGTGTGGATACACCAGAAAATAGGATGTTTCACATACTGAGCAGAACAGAGTGACACAGCACAAGAGTTCATTCTCTATTCAGAGCAGTGCACAGTTGAAAACTTATGAATGGCTTATTTCTGAAACTTCCCATTTAATATTTTCAGATTGAGGTTGACCACAGGTAGCTGAAATCATGAAAAGCAAAGCTGGGTACCGGGATCCCCATCTTTGGAAGTTAATTAGTTTGACCTTGGTGTTTATATACCTTCTTCATCACCTTGCCCCTGTTACTTGACAGTTTCACAGTATGCAGCATGCATGTCATCAGAATTTGTCATTGGTGACAAATTTTGGAATAACTTTGTTGTGTCGCAGTCACTGGTATTTGATGCTTCAGGCTAAATCCCCTGGGAGTGACCACAGGTGATCAGCATCCCTCTTTCGGTTGACCAGTGCCCAGGATTAATGGCACATCTTGTGCTGGAAATCTCTGGTCCCAAAATTGTGCTGGAGTGGCCTTTCCCAAAGAGGTGGCTCAGCAGCACTGCTAGTAGGTTGGGGCCAAGAGGCTGCCTATGCAGGTGTTGTGGAAACTGAATTCCTGCTCTAGACTAACCTTAGGATTTACATTAGAAGTGGAAGATGAAAGGGTTGGTGACATTAAGAATGGTCACATGGCCGGGCGCGGTGGCGCACGCCTGTAATCCCAGCACTTTGGGAGGCTGAGGCAGGAGGATCTTGAGTTCAAAGCCAGCCTCAGCAATGGCGAGGCACTTAGCAACTTAGTGAGACCCTGTCTCTAAATAAAATACAAAAAAGGGATGGGGATGTGTCCCAGTGGTCAAGTGCCCCTGAGTTCAATCCCTGGTGCCAAAAAAAAAAAAAGAATGGTCACATGTATTCACAAACAATGTGCCTTACCCTGTGGGTAATATGTACTTGTTAACATTTAAAATTAGAGGCATGCTTAAGTTTGGTACTTTTTTTTTTAAAGTAGGTGTTTTGATTATTTGCAAAGTGGAAGAAAGGAACCACTTTTTTAAATGTCAAGTGAAAAATGGTTTTAATTATAAGAACATTTAAAGCAGGTTCTAAAAATGGATTTAGGAAAGACAGTCCTAAATATTAATTTGAGTGGAGCATGGAAACAAGGGTCTAAAAGGGCAGCCAGAGACTGGATTTTAAGTCTCTAAGACTGAACATTTTGGAGGGTTGTGTTAGTTAGGGTACCCGAGAGGAACAGAGTAGGAATATAATTAGATACGTAAAAAGGGGGTTATTCAGGTCTGGGGATACAGCTCAGTGGTAAGCGCTTGCCCAGCATTCATAAGGCTCTGGGTTCAATTCCCAGTTCTACAATTTAAAAAAAAAAAAAAAAATTAAAAAGAAGAAGAGGACTTATTATGATGGATTGGCTCCTGTGATTATGGAAGCTGAGAATTCCCATCTTCCTTCTGCAAGCTGGAGACCCTGGGAAGTGGATAGTGTAGTTCAGAGGCCTGAGAACTGGAGAGCTCAGGACAGATGAGTGTCCTACTTTTTTATTCTGTTAGGCCCTAAAGGAATTAGATGATGCCTATCTCTTTTACTTAGTCTACAAATTCAAATGCTAATTTCTTCCAGAAATAACTTCACAGACACACCCAAAAATAATGTTTGATTAGATGTTTGTTGGGGTATATCCCTTAGCCTATCCACTTGATACATAAAATTAACCCTCATAGGGGTCAAGTTCTGAGTGGAGTAAGATGACCTATTCTTCTAACCTGGAAAGAGCATTTGCCCTCTTTTTTACTGTCCCCTGCCCTGATCACCAGGCAGGAGAAGGGTGTCTATCCTCCTACTTAGAAACATGGCATGCTGCACCCAGGTCTTGCCACCACAATCTCAGAAACCTTCCCATACTCTCTTGGCCCCCATCCCCCTCCATCATGCCATAGCCAGACACCATGGAGGAAAAACCCACTGTGCACATGGTATCTGATCTTCTGTTTAGGGAGTGCAGCCACTGTACCCAGGGCACTGTACTGTGCACTGTGAGGGGAGAGTATAAAATAAGATAAACTTACCCAGGCTCTTCTGCTAGGGACCTTGACGTCCTGTGGGAGGGTGCTCTGTAGGCACAGGCATTGGTGATGCAGATGAGGAAGGGAAATGTCCCAGTCAAGAGAGGCTCCAGCAAGATACTGTTGGAGTTCAAGGCAGAAGGACTCCTGAGCTAAGGCTTGAGTCAGGAGTGAGAGTGGATGTGGAAGTCTTGCAGGAAGAATGGGTGCTGTTCCAGGGATGTATGGACAAAGGCCAAAGGAGACCATCACTACAATGGGGAGAACTTCACATGGAACTTTGCAGTCCGAACTGATAGGAGTTGTCATTAACCATTTTGCACTTGAGACAAGATGCACTGCCCTTTACCTGGCTTCTTCAGGGGAGGGCCCCTCCCTCCACTGCTTCACCACCTCTCAGTCTTACGTTGACTTCATGTGATGAAACCTCTTTGTTCTTTGTCCAGTCTCAGCATAAACACCTGAGCTCTGCTGCAGCTGGGTTGGCTCCCCTGGCTTCACCCTGGACAGTTGCCTGTTTCGAAATCTTTAGGCTCAGTTTCTCTTATATCAACACATTGCATATGTGATATGTATATTTTACCAAAATTTAGAGAAAACAAAAGCTAGTTTATTCCCACATGATGGAAATATGAAAAGGTACAGTTACTCTGGAGAACAACTTGATGCTTTTTTTAAACTGAATAGAGCAGGAAGGCACAGTGGTACACATGTGTGATTCCAGCTCTCTGGAGGCAGAGGCAAGAGGATCACTCCAGGCCAGCCAGGGCAACTTAACAAGACCCTGTCTATAATAAGGTATGAGAGGGGCTGGGGATGTAGCTCAGTGGTAGAGCACCCCTGGTTTAAAAAAATAAATAAATAGAATAAGTAAATATATAACTACCATAATACCTGGTAATTGTCATCTTGGGCATTTATCTCTGAGAAATGAAAACTTATTTTCACATGAAAACCTGTAATAAATGTTCATAGCAGCTTTAGTCATGTGGTGAAAAAATGAATACAACTAAAATGTCCAGTAATGGATAATTGATTATATACCCATTCCCTGGTGTGGTCCTCAGGACAAAATAGGAAGGAACTGTTGACACATACAATAACTTGGTAGACTTCCAAGGAAATGTGGTCAGTGAAAAAATTCAGTTCTTGGGGGCTGGGGTTGTGGCTCAGCGGCAGAGCGCTCGCCTCGCATGTGTGCGGCCCGGGTTCAATCCTCAGCACCATGTAAACATAAATGCATTGCATTGTGTACAACTAAAGTAAATAAATAAATATTTTTTAAAAAATTCAGTTCTAAAAGGTGATGTACTGTATGATTCCATTTGTGTGTCATATTAGACATGACAAAGTTACAGGAATAGAGAATGAATTTTTGGGTTAGAGGAGTGGGAGGAAGAGAGGAGGTAAGGTGATGTGGGGGCTCAGGTGGAGGTGGAATGTTCTGTGTTTGTTACATCAGTGGAGGACTCTTATCAGTGGAGATGATCATTGCATCAGTGTCACTATAACATTGTGAGATCTGATGCTCCAGTGTTGCATGTTTTCACATTGAAGAAAACGGTGAAGAAGTGCATGGGATCTCTCTGTGTTACTTCATACAGCTGAATTTGAATGTACAAATATCTCAGAAAGTTAACTTTAAAAATAAAAAAGACCTCAGGATCCTTATTGAAGGATCTCTTCCGTCTCTGTCACCAGGCTGTCCTCTGTGGTGATCCACCTCCCAGGTTCCGTGGGCCCATGGAGTTGGTAGACTATGGATATGATCTGATGCAACCTCCCTGTTAACATTTTTCCTTCCTCCTGCACACTGTGGAGTTGGCGAAATCCATCTCCAAATTCTCACCTTTTTAGCAACTATATTCTCTTATTCTTGTATCTTCGTGGCTCTCTGCTTCCCTCCAAGTCCTCAGACACTCAGACCCCTGGCTCCCTCTCACCTTAGCCCTCAGCCTCCCCACACTGCCCCTGGGTCCTGCCTGCACACCTTGCCCCATGGCTCCCTCCTGGCAGTGCTCCCTGGGTGGCAGGAAGACTCCATTTTGGAGTGGAAGAGCCTTGCCTTCTGCCTACCACAGTGAGGTTGGAAAATATGGGGCAATATTTTAAGGTAAAATAATTCCTGAAATCATACCTTAGCAAACCAACAGAGTCTGCATGTGGTCTTCCACAACTCTAAGAATCCAGCTAATACTGTTTTCCTAAGAATCTGTCTGTGATTTTTCTTAACTGCTTTTGTTTGGTCCAAGGCATATCCAATCAGAGTGGATAATTTGTTGGCTAGCTTTCATATTAAAACATGCTTAAATTAGCCACATGAAGTGTGCCTGCCCATGAAGTGATCATGTCTTTGCTTTTGGCAGGATTGGCAAAACGCGTGGGTGCCCGTCTACTCCTGGCCTCGACCTCGGAGGTATATGGAGGTGAGTGGGTGGAGCCCTCGCCACAGCTGCTTCCACTAAACCATTGTGCTGTTTGCCTCCTGTCCTGGGTGAAGAAGGAATCAAGCCCAGGATCCCATTCTGACAAGGCCTCACCTGCTCAAGCTCTTCCTGTGTGTGATGGCCCAGAAGCTTTCCATCCCAGCCTCTGGGATCACCAGGCTTGTCCTCTGAGTGGGATAACTGTCTTTATGTATATCCTTGGAGGACTGGATTGTGTCACCTGGCCAATAAGGGTCCACTGTTTATGATTCCACACAAGTGGTTTTGTCCATTCTGCTCTTAAAGTATAACAGAAATTGCATTCCATGGGGATTGTTTGGCCTGTTCAGCTGGCACGTGTTATTCTTCACTATGAGCAATGCATGCTGCATGTCTGATCCACCAGCAGCCTGCAGGTTGGCCTTCAGAGCTTGCTGGGTGATGAGGCTTGTGCTGATTGCCTTACCTGTTATAGAACAGTCTTTGGAAGAACCGTAAGTGGATAGTGCCAGAAAACTCCAGAGCCTGATTTAATAGCCTACAGCCTCCCAATGCACCAGTGCCCAGGAATTCATGTTGGTGGTAGGAGGAGGATTATGTTTTCAATCCATGTTGGCTTCTATTCAGCCCAAAACTTACTGGATGTGAGGTTTGGGAGAACTGCTTAGTTGATGCAGAGGGAGCAAGACCTTGGCTTCTTTTTCCCCCCTATTTTGCATTGCTGTTCTGAATGAGAGAAATGAGGAAGCCAACAGGTAAAATTGGAAGAGATACTTTTTTTTTTTTTTTTTTTTTTTTTTTTTTGGTATCGGGGATTGAACTCAGGGGCACTCGACAACTGAGCCACATCCCCAGCCCTTTTTTGTATTTTATTAGAGACGGGGTCTCACTGAGTAGCTAAGTGCCTCACCATTGCTGAGGCTGGCTTAGAACTCGTGATCCTCCCCAAGTACTGGGATTACAGGTGTGCGCTACCATGCCCAGCAAGAGATACTTTTTTTTAATGTAAGAAAAGCAAATGAAAAAAGTGCACAAAAATTCTACCCAGTGCAGTTATAATCTTTGTAACCCCATGAAAATGTAGCACATCATCATCTTTGAAGTCCTGAGCAACTGGAACTGGGGCAGAGTATGGATCTCCTCACCTATGTTTCTGTCCAAAAAGTGGAGTGACATCTTTTTCCTTCATCCTCACTTGCCGCATTTATTATCTGCATTTTTGATAAGAGCTGGTGTCCTTTAGATTGTTAAATAACTTTAGGGGGTAATCCTTGCAATTAATTTGCCAGCTGCTCTACTCTGATATTTGATAAGTGAACACTTATGTTTTGTGGAGCATTTGTTTAGTCCATTAACCTTGCAAAATACCAATAAGGTGGGAAGCAATTAGAAATCATTTTTTACGAGGCCTTTACTTTTCTAATAACAAAGTGGTTTGTCCCAGTTTTTCTCCAAAGTGATGTTGTGAGGGGACTTTTTCAGCATCTTGGCGCCTTGGGCATTTCAGCCCAGACGGTGCCAGTGGATGGCTGAATGGGCATGCCCAGCCCTCTCTTTCTTCTCCTTTGCCAGAAATTTATGACCGTCTAATTTGTTGTCTGGCTTGCCCAGCCCCTGTCAAAAATCCCTGGAAAAAGTTCTAGTATCAGTCATCTGTGAATGTAAGTCTTTGGTTTTCCTCATGAGAGTCTTTGCTTCAGTCTTTTCTACCCATGTGCAGTGAAAGCCTCACCTCTTAAGGGAACAGTAAGCTGCAGCCCCAGACAGAGAAGCCTTGCTCTGTGCTGCTCAGTGGCTGTGGGGGCGGGGCTGCATGGGTGGTAACAAATCAGAGGTCCTTGCCAGATGTGCGCATGTTTCCCTCCCACGCTTGTTCAAGACCCCCACCAAACTTCAGGGGCAAGATTAGCAAGATGTGAATTGATAACACAGAGCCCTGTATCTTTTTGTCTAGATTTCTTGACAAAGATTTATATGTTTTCTACCCTAATTGTACTCAGAGTATAAAGTTCTTGATGTACTGGATAAACTAGGTAGTAATTCACATTCCAGAAATACACATGTACTTAAAAAGGAATTTGTTACTTGGTTTCTTTATATTGTCTATTTCTCTGGTAGATCTTAAAGTGTGATTGATTTACACACTAGAGAAACAGGAATTGGGGATTCCATTTGCTGGTGGACACTGTGTCCCTCTGTTTACCCCACAGAGGGCCTCCAGCTTGTCTCATCACAGGTCTCAGATTTTTTTTTTTTTTTTAAGTGTTGGCATGTCACTTTCACCTCTTTTTTTTTTTTTTAATATTTTATTTATTTGTTTTAGTTGTACACAATGCCTTTATTTTTCGCGCAAGGCAAGCGCTCCATCGCTGAGCCACAACCCCAGCCCCATTCAGGTCTCAGATTTATTCTAGTGATAGCACATGTGAAAGTCATCATGTTCCAGAGATGCTGTTTGTTTGCTCTCTATTGGTACATTATAATCACACGATAGTGGGATTCCTTATGCCATATTTACACATGCACATAATTTGATCAGTCTCCTTCCCTAGTACCTTTCCTTTCCTTCCCCTCCTTACCTCCACCCCCACCCCTGCTTCCTGATACTCTACTGATTTCCTTTCTATTATATATTAGCGCACTGACATTAACACACATACACATGTTAGCTTGTAACAATCTAAAAGTTAAGAGCAATTGGAAGAAAAGGGAGATTTGAGAGACTTTGATGTTTTATTTTTTTCTCTAAAATACTGCCGTTAGCCAGGCGCAGTGGTGCACGCATGTAATTCCAATGACTCGAGAGGCAGAGTCAGAAGGATCACAAGTTCAAAACCAGCCTCAGCAAATTAGCAAGGCTGTGAGCAACTTAGTGAAATCCATCTCCAAAAAGGGGAGAGAAAGGGATATAGCTGAGTGGTAAAGCGCCCCTGGGTTAAATTCCTAATACCAAAAAAAAAATAAAAATAAAATGCTATCATTACTTAATATCAGTAGTAAGAACACCAGTTCTGACTGGAACTTAGGAGAATGGTGTATGGAACACTGTGAGTTTCCTTCCCTCTTTGATTTTTCTCTCCATTTATAGATGTTTGCATCACAAAGATGCAAATGTAAACAGGTTAGAAAGTGCAGATGAACTGGTTAAAAAGGAAAGATGAAAACACAGTCTCATTTTTCCCTAACCTATAGATCCTGAAGTCCACCCTCAAAGTGAGGAGTACTGGGGCCACGTGAATCCAATAGGACCCCGGGCCTGCTACGACGAAGGCAAACGTGTTGCAGAGACCATGTGCTACGCCTACATGAAGCAGGTACTCAACCAGGTTCCAGGGCTTATGTTCTAGGCACACAGAGTGACAGCATGTCAGAGGTAAAGTGCCATAAAAGAATTAAATGCTGCCATTAATTATGCCTGGGGGTGAGTATGGGGAAGTCCAGTTGCCCATTATTACTAATGAACAGTATTATGCACAGCTTTTTTCATGTTTCCTTATTTTAAAACTAAATTCACAGAGGTGAATTCTTAGGCTTGGAATACCATGGAAAAGTATGCTTCTCTTTCGCCATTTACCCACCACTAGCCTATGAGTGCCTCTCTTTTCCTGAAGCCTCCAAATGGATGGATTTATTTTCTTTCTTTCTTTGTTTCTTTCTTTCTTTTTAAATTTTTCTTTTGGTTTTCTTAATAATATAAAAATGAATTCACTATTGCTTCAGTCTATATTTCTCTAAGAATTGTTCTTCATATTTACTGTCATTTCCTGCTTTCTCATTGTTCATTATTGTTCTGGGTGCTTCTGCCACAGATATCTCATAATGTCCACATGATGTAGCGGAAGTTGACCACAGACTGAGAGGCTGAGGTTCCCACACAGGCTCTGCTGCTGTGTAACCTGGAGACATGACCCGCTGGTTACTCAGTTCTTAAACTCTGACATGGGGGCACCTGCCGTGCCTGCCAGTGAGCTGTGCAAAGGGGTCCCCACAGGCTAAGGTGACAGCCCAGGCTCTTCCATGCATTTTCAAAGGGAGTGTGACCATATTCTTTGTTCATCTCTCAGATCCTTGGGATAATGTTCTTTATTAAGTGGAACATGCAGGGAAATACATGTGGGAATGGAATGTTGTTCCAGGACAGGTTGTTAAACGATGCATTGTCTGTCAGTGGGAACAGTATTCTCAGGCCCAGGGTCCAGCCTGCAGGCAAGCTCCAGGCATTGAGAGGAGAGTGGCATACGGGTACCCAGTGCGCAGGGAATCTTCCTGATTGTCTGTCTGAGGCCCTCGTGGGGTGGGCAGTATGGACATGCCACAGCCAGACCTCACCCTGGGGACTGTCATGGCCTTCCATTACATGGTGTTGCACAGATGGTGTAGCATGAAGCCAAGCAGGAACATGCTGCCTCTTTTTATGGCAGGAGGGGCTTGTCAGGGTCTCTCTTGCTCCTCATACTTTAATATAAAAAAAAAAATGAAAGGTTCATTAAAAGAACCTGTGCTGGTATCAGTATTAGACCTGTCTGCTTTATTTCCCTGCCAGAAGTAACCTAAAGCTTTCTAGCCCACTTTGGGGCATTGCCTTCACTTATTCCAAGAAATGTTACCAGTTTAAAAAGAATGTGCCTTTGTCATTTTTGAGCCCAGAACATCTAGACCCCAAAATTAAAATGTTCTGGATACATAAAACAACCTGTGTGCCTACAAAAACTGGCTAGGGTGTGAAGGCACATCAGTGCATTTTATCCAGTAATATGTTTCAGGAATAATATGTTCTCAACTTTTTTCTTTTGCTTTCAGCCTTATGGGCTATGGCAGGGAAAGGGTATGGGGAATTGGACCCAGGTTCCTCTGCCACTGGGCTGTATCCCCAGGCCTTTTTATTTATTGTTTTGAAACAGGATCTCTCAAAGTTGCCTGGGTTGGCCTCTCATTTGTGTTTCTCTTGCTTGGCCTCCCAAGTAGCTGGTGTTACAGGTGTGTGCCATTGTGCCCAGTGTTTGGTTGTATTTCTTACTTACTGAATTTTTATGTAAGTAAAACTGGTAGATAGATGGGAAATGTTAAACTTTTAGTTTTTATTAAATGATTATCAGTGTAGCCTCATTAACATTCAGTGAGTATGTGCTCGAGATAATGACAGAATTTAATAACAATGGAGCCAGCATTTATGAGCACTGTCTTTGTGTTGAGGCCCAGATATTGGCACCTGGATACTAGCTGGAGTCTATGTGTCACACACCTCTGAACCATGGATCCATGCATGTCATGTACTCGGGAAGGTAGCTTCTAGATAGCTCTGAACTGTCAGCACTTCAGTTTATGCTTGAATTGTCTCAGTTTAGTGGCATGAATAGCATTGCCCTGAAAACAGTAGAGGGATGTACCTGTTAAAACTCCCCACGTGGGTAGCTGGTCCCTCGCCTCTGTGGCTGAGCATCCCTGCCAAGAACCCTGTCAGGTGTCCCCACATGGCAAGGGCTGTCCTTGTAAAGGACCTTTACCGCTCCTTTGCACAGTGCCTCCCCTATGCACTTACCAGGCACATGCCTCACCCACAGTAGGCGCCACAGACAATGTAAGAGTCACGGCCCCACCCAGCCTCCTAGTGCACTTCTCACCAGGGCACTATGGGTCCTCCTTGTGGGAACAAAGCTTCAATTACTTCCCAGCACCTTCTGAGAAGGAGACAGGGGAACTTGGCCTCGTGTCCTGTAGTTTGTCAGTGCTTCTCACTGTGCTTAGCATATCTGGCCAAGGTGCACATCTGCCCAGGTGAGTGCTGCATTCTGTGTCCTTCTAGAGATAACACGAGGAAAGCCTGCCCCTGGTGACAGTTTGGGACTCATAAGCAGGTAGGTATAATATAGCTGCCTGTTCCTAGAATCCCTCACCTGTTCCTTGAGTGGCCATTAAGCCACAGAATGACCATATACCTGGCCCTGGGTATGCCAGAATCCTGTCCAGTTCTGGTAGCTGCAAAGCAGACAGGTAGAGGTTGTGGCTTTGAGAAGGGATAACATGGCCAAGAGTAGTAGTCACTGTGATGTCACCTTCTAACAAGCCTGTGAAAAGGACCTGGGATAGACTCCCAGCTCCCTGTCCGCATATTTTTCTTTTTCTTTTTCTTTTTTCTTTTTTTTTTTTTTTTTTTTTTTCTGGTGAGGGGAGCTGGTACTGAGGATTAAACCCAGGAGTGCTCAATTGCTGAGCTACATCTCCAGCCCGTTTTATCTTTTTTTGTGGTACCGGGGATTGAATTCAGGGGCACTTGACCACTGGGTCACATCCCCAGCCCTTTTTTTGTATTTTATTTAGAGACAGGGTCTCACTGAGTTGCTAAGTGCCTTGCCATTGCTGAGGCTGGCTTTGAACTCACGATCCTCCTGCCTGAGCCTCCCAAAGTGCTGGGATTACAGGCATGCGCCACCGCGCCCGGCTTCTTTTTATCTTTTGAAACAGGGTTTTACTAACTTACTGAGGCTGGCCTTGAATTTGAGATTCTACTGCCTCAGCCTCCTGAGTAACAGATTATCGGCCTCTACCGTCATCTCCTGTCCTCAATCTTTGTGTTATGAATGTTTTGCTCTCTCTCTCTTGTCTGAACCAGTGCCAAGTAAGGAGGTGAAAGTGAGACATGTTTAGGTTCCTGCTATGGCAGGGTGCTTTGCAAGGTGTAGAAACATATAATCAAGGATAAACCAGAAGGAAGTTTTCTTCCCCATAATGCCATAATGCTGCTCCTAATGCCATCTAGAGACAACTATAAGAGGGGAAAATAAATGAACGAAAAACTATCATGTAAAGAGTGAAAAGGCTATAAAACATTCAAGGCACAAAGACCAATCTTTAGCTTGGGATTTCATGTTAGCAACCAGCTAGGGTGGATGGGAGCACCTGCTGCCCCTACTGGGTTGGTCCACTGAGTGTGGCCTGGTCTGGGGCAAGTTACTGGCCAGCCTTCTTCAGGCTCTGACTCCAAAGTGACATATTTTCTGGGACTATGCTGCTGCTTATTTCCTTCATTTCAGCGTATGTACTCCTGTGGGTCCTACATGCTGAGCCCACTGATCTGCAGGGTGCCATGATATTGTACTCATCTGAATGTGCCGCTCTCTGGAGGTGACATTATTCAAGGATGCCCTGCATACCTGGAATGGGTGTTGCAAAGGAGCAGGAACCAGGGCTAGAGTGCCAGCCACGCCTACACTTGGCCTCTATTAGTGCTGAGTCTATTTCATCTTCCCTCATTTCCCACAGCCTTTTTTAAGGTGGGTGGTTAATCCATTGTACAGATGGGAGGGGGTTCCAAGACTTGTCTCCAGCTCTCTGGCCCATACATGGGACTCAAGCCCACGGTGGACTCCCTGCGGGGTGTGCCCCTTCCCCTGTCTGGCTGTCCTGTCAGGTTGCTGCAAATAAGGAAGCATTGCTGATCAAGAAGGCAACTCCTGGTCCAGGGGTATCAAGGGCCAGAGCAGTGTGCACAGTTGTGTGGTGCTGCCCAGAGCAAGCAGCCCATGTGGCATTGCTTTGGAATTACCAGTCCCTCCTCAGCAGGGAGAGGAAGCCATAGTTGTCAGTTCATAGTTCTAAATGTGCAACCTTTTGAGATAAAAGGATTTAGGAAAGACTTTTGATATTTTAGTTGTGAGGATTAATGCTGTCTGGAGACAAGTGGGGATAAAAAGATTGGAAATGATGAGCCCAATGCAATGATGTACCTTTCACACATTTTTGTTTCATTATTTTAATAATTTAAATTTTTTATACATAAGAACATATCCCCTCTTTGGTATAAATTATCATTTTTTTCAAGATGCTGTATGGTATGTGGCTGTGTGTTACTCTAAATAAACCTAATACATAAAGACTGAAAATATAAACAAGTGAATAGAGGTATGGATAATCTCTTTATAAAAACTTTTTGCAGGCTGGGGTTGTGGCTCAGTGGCAGAGCGCTCGCCTCGCAAGTGCGCAGCCTGGGTTCAATCCTCAGCACCACGTAAACATAAAATGCATTGTATTGTGTATAACTAATGTAAATAAATAAATATTTTTTTAAAAAAAAAAAGAACTTTTTGCATTTCTAGAGGATTCACATCTGAGTTTCTTTCAATGAATGAAATATCCTCTAATGTATTCAAAATTAAGTTTGATTTCCCAGGAAAGCCTTTTGTACATCCCTTACAGAAAGAGGCTTCCTTGAGTTTCTTTTGGAATAGAATGAAGTGGAAGTTGGAATGAAAGGTCATAGCATCCTTCATAAATAATTCAAACTTGTGAGGAATTAAATTGCCCCTTCTGCATGCTTGAGGTCCCAGTGGTTTTATAAATGTGGGGCCTTATCTTGTAGGCTGTGGTCAGGGTTTAGTGTACATTTGAGCTCGTTGCCCCTGGTGAGTCTGACTCCGAGGTCATGGCCCACCCACCAGTTGCACTGGGTCTGCAAAACAGGCCACCATTCATAAAATTATAGACCAGCACAGCAAAAAGAAATCACCTAGTACAGTGGC
Source organism: Tamias sibiricus (assembly GCA_025594165.1). Lineage (NCBI taxonomy): Eukaryota > Metazoa > Chordata > Mammalia > Rodentia > Sciuridae > Tamias > Tamias sibiricus. Next base: position 14,546,522 of record CM046670.1, on the reverse strand, counting down.
CCTCAGGATGTCTTTGTTTTTTGTTTTGTTTTGTTTTGTTTTTACCTTGGATACCTTATTTAAAAAAAAAAAAAAATTGGGGCTGGGCCCAGTGGCGCACACCTATAATCCCAGCACTTGGGAGGCTAAGGCAGGACGATCACGAGTTCAAAGCCAGCTTCAGCAATGGCGAGACACTTATCTACTCGGTGAGACCCTGTCTCTAACAAAATACAAAAAAGGGCTGGGGATGTGGCCCAGTGGTCCAATGCCCCTGAGTTCAATCCCCGGTACCAAAAAATAAGTAAATAATTAAAAAGTTGGTATGTGTGTTATACTTGTTGGAAAAAAAAAAATCAACCAATTCAAGTCCAGTGTCTCATAGGTAAGCCTCACACTCAGCCTAAAATCAGCCTTGTTTCCTGGCCCTGCAACTTGCCCACTAGGTACCTGCCCTCCATATTTTGCTGCCCTGTCTAGACGTTGGCAGGTAAAATTTGCTCTTGCCTGGCCTTGCAGTGATTGGTAGCATAGCCTATTGCACAATGGGTGTTAGAAAGTTTGACCTGGTTATTAAGGTAGTGCCCCCTTATCCTTGAGGTCAAGGGCAAATAATTATCCCTCCCTCGTTCAGTCTCCAGGGATTCAACCAAGCGTGGATTGAAATTATTGGGGGTGGGGGGGTGGATCTGTACAGACTTTTTTCTTGTCATTATTCCCTACACAGTACGGTGTAAGGGCTATTACATTGCATTTACATTGTACTAGGTATTGTAAGTAATCTAGAGATGAGTTAAATTATATGAGACTGTGCCTAGGTTGTTAGCTCATACTGCACCCTTTTATATAAGGACTTGAGCCTCCTCAGATTTTGGTGTCCAAGGGATCCTGGAACCAATCCCCTGCAGATACCAAGAGACATTAGAACTGTGTTCTACACCATGGTGTGGAGATAGATAACAGCAAGGGCATTTTTCAAAGCAGTTTTCCTTTTCTTTTAATCCCTGTGACACGGGCAGAGTGGATATGTTTCAAAGATTAGGCTCTTCAGTCTTAGAAAATGAAGTGACTTCCCCAGAAATGTGTAGTAGTGAGTGCCAGGGTGAGAGTGCAGTGTTTCTGTCATGCCCCCTGTGTGCTTGCGTGTGTGCCACGTGTGTTCAGGTATGTTCTCCCCAGGCGGATTTTGACACATCCACCCTCTTAAGTTTCTGTTCATTTTATATTGACCTAACTTAAACTCACAAGAGTTGCTTTTGTCCTTCTTGATGCTTGGAGTCAGAAGTAAATGACTCACAGTCCGCCACAGGGGTAGAACCACAGAGCACAAAGTGGCACACAGCTGTGATTAAGAACAAATCGGTAGTTTTCTGAAACCCCATCGTGAGGATGGGGGATGGTGTCAAGGGGACTGTGCGTGTTGAACAGGGGTTTCTTCTGTGTTGAGGCAAAGGTTTGCTGATGCATCTGGAAAGAGACAATCAGCAGACACACTCTAGAAGACACCAGTATCCAAAAAGAGAACAAGTCTTAACTGGAGCCAGCCTTGGGTTTATCCTTATTTCATTTAAGGAGCTTAGACTTAAATATAGCTGATCTAATAAGATAAGGTGTAAATCAGGCTTGAGAGAGCCCAAGTTCATGGAAATTGCCATGTTTACTCCTAAAACTTGGGAAATAGATGAGGCTGCTACACACAAAGGTTGTAGTCAGGGGACTCCAGCAACAGGGGCCCTTGGGAAATTTACAGCTCATCCCATTTACCTTGTTGTCATGTGTTGCCTCACATCTACAATTCCAAATGGAGAAATCAGAACAAGCAGGCTCATTTATGTGCTGACCAAGCAATGTCTACAAACTCAGCTCTTAATGAGGCCATCTTCTGGAACGTTGTTCCTGAGGGAAGGGAACAGCAAGAGGAGAAAAGCATTTGATTTGTCACAAACTTGGCAGAGCACATTAAGCTTTCACTGGACAGGCACACTGGTTTGAGTATTATAAATTTACTTAGGTTTTTCCAGTATTTTTCTTAGAATAAAGCCATATTCACCCACTTACTTTTTTTCCCCCCTCATCTTTCCTCATCTTAACAGTTAAATGCAAGTAAATATTTTTTAGTTCTTTTCTTTTTAAAACAGTATCTCTGCTTTGCTTTTCCTACTTCTTAGGCACATTAGCCCCATTATGCATGGGGGAAATATTCCAAGACCCCCAGTGGATACCTGAAATCATGAATTATGCTGTACTGTATAATTTAATGTCTTTCCATCTTAACTAAGCACTTACCATGCACTGTGGCTATAACATTTCAGTTAGAGGTGCAACAGCAAAGCTAACATAAACTTCTCTTTTCTTTCACAAGTAGATTTGTTCTTACTATTAAATGTTAGCAGCCTTGGCATGTGATTTTTTTTTTCAAGTGTAGAACTTTCATCTTTTTATTTAAAGGATGCACTTTCAATTCCTCTTGCTTATTCCAGTTGCCAGCATACTACTCTTGAGCTTCAAGAACATTATTTTATATATATATATATTTTTTTTTTAATTGTAGGTGAGTGAACACAATACCTTTATATTTATGTGGTGCTAAGGATCAAACCCATACTAGGCAAGCACTCTACCACTGAGCCACAACCCCAGCCCCTCAAGAACATTATGAAATTACAATAAAGGTTACTTGAACCCTAGCATGTGCTATCTCAACAGTGATCTGATCACAGGGACAGCTAAGTGACTAATGAGGAAATAGAAAATACAACATGGAGACTCTGCACAAGGAGATGACTCACATCCTGGACAGAACATTGAGATCATGAGAAATTTCATCATGCTACTCAGAATAACTTACAATTTAAAACCTATGAATTCTTTATTTCTGGAATTTTCAATTTTATTTTTCTGGACTACAGGCAACAGAAACCACAGAATGTAAAACCATGGATAAGGCGGGTGACTATGTACTCTAGTTAGTTCACTAGAGAAAAGCGTTGATTTATTCCTAAGAATAAGAATTCACATCTTGGTCTTAAGAATCTGAGTGTTTCATGTAAAAGCATTGTCATAGATTGCTGAGCAGAATTAGCACTATGATGATTTCTGGAAGTTAGCATTGTAATAGATCTGTGTGTCCCAACCCTCTTTATATCATAGCACATATGGAAAGCTCCTGTGTTTGTCCAGTATTCTGGGGAGATAAATGAAGTTTCTGTGGGCAGAGGCAGTGACTGGATATCTCATGTAGGCCCTGGGGACTATGCAGTTCATCCTGCTTAACCTGCTATGCTGGTGGATACATTTTGTGTTAAGTAAGCCTCATTAACTAAGGGTCTATTAGATTCCCAGCCCATGTGAGGTCTAAGGTGATAGAATTAGAAATGAAAAGATTTGTTCAACTGGTAGTAACAGCAGTAGCAACTAAAATATATCATCATTACCTCTGGCCCTGTGCTAAGGGTGTACAGGGACTTATTCCAGTCTTACCCCTGGGAAGTAAGTACTGTTCCTTTCCCAGTTTTACTGTGAATGGGAGAAGGTAAGTGACAGGCCTGGCAAGAAGCAGTGAGGCTGGAAGAGCTCTGAACAGTGAGAAGGAAAAGAAGAATTCACATCTTAAGAATCTGAGTATTTCATGTAAAAAGGAAGAGGTGGTCACACCTCATCCTGCCTGCCCTAAGGCTCCCAGAATATGCATGTCCACAGCTTAACAGGTCACACGCTGTGAAAGCCCACTAACAGTTTATTATGAGGACATTTAACTTTTTCATCTATGGCAAAGCACTCTGCAAAATTTTATAATTAAACAGGTCATTTGGGAAAGACTTTGGTACTTGAAAAAATAACACTTTCCTGATGACATATTTGAAAATAAGCTTTTCTGGATTGTATAAGTCATTCATGTTTAGTGGTAAAATTTCCTATAAAATGCATAGAAGAAAATGAACAGAGGTGAAAATGAATAGTAGAGGAAAACATGTTAAACAATATTAGGATATGTCTTTCTAGGTCATCAGCGGAGCCTTTGTGGGGCACCAAGTTGTATTTAAGCTTTCTCTAAAAGAGAGATTGAGGTTCAAGGCAGCTCTTTAATAATTCTTATTTCCTTCTTTCTCCAAGATAAAGTACTTTCTGAGTTTTTGTTTTTGTTTTTCTTACCAACTGTCAAATATTCATTGACCTTTAAACCTCTATTGTATGATAAACTTGCACAATGTATTATATGATCCCATTTGGAAAATATATGCTTACCAGAGAAAAATTCATCTGAACATTTCCCCTTGTACCGCTCATAGATTCTCTACCAGAATGTTGGTGCTAGTGGCCTTTTGTTGGTGAGACCTTGTACCCTTGTCTAGTGACCTCTGTAGGTCACTAGAAATTTACATATAAACTAGGAAGGGAAGAACACCTCACTTCTTCTTCTCTTTGTTCCAGGAAGGCGTGGAAGTTCGAGTAGCGAGAATCTTCAACACCTTCGGGCCACGCATGCACATGAATGATGGGCGGGTGGTCAGCAACTTCATCCTGCAAGCACTCCAAGGGGAACCACTCACGGTAGGTGCTGGCCTTGCTGGGCCCAGGGGCACTTGCAACCCAAATCAGGAATCAGCCCAAAGTGATGGAGGACAAATGGGTCTTGATTCAGGGAATAGCATTTCTAGCATTGCCATTTAGGATTCATTTATATCTCTACAATGCTTAGTGAAGGGAAAGGAAGGTATAGACCGAACCTAGATAAGGGATGACCACACAGTGTAAGGCCCTTCCATGTCCATCTTTCCGCACTGCCTATATCTTAGGCTCCCGCTGCCTATGCCAGCAGTCCTGTTTATCCCTGTTTATCCTCGTCATTTTCTTGACCTAGGGCTATGGCCAGAGTTGTACCTGAACTCAGAGGCCTCAGGAGGCCAGGAAGCACCCACAGGTCAGGGTGGGAAGGAAGTGAGCCATGTCTCAGTCAGTCTGGGAACTTACCTTGAAAGGCCTACAAGTGCTCAGCTTTCTCCTCCCCACAGGCTCCTGGAGCTCGGTGAAGCCCAGTGGTCTAGGATCAGTGGTTCCAGTGAGCTGCGAGGATGAGAATGCTGACCCTTGTTGCCCCTGGGAGTCATCTGTGGTGTTGGAGAGGTTGTTCATTCCTCATCCATCTCCGCCCCCTTCACCTACCTGGCTTTCTCTTAAGTTTGGGTTTCTTTGCTTTTGCTGATACCTCTTCTTGGCTCTCCTCCTCTCTCTTCTGGCCTTTCCCATCCTCTTTCTGGTTATCTGTCTTGATATCTTTGCTCTTCACATCTGTAGTCCTCTAGAGTCCTTTTCAGCTTGTAGTTTGATGGGAACCCAGAGGAGATAAGTATCCTGTTCCTCAGAAAATTCTGCAGGATGGGTTCCTTATTGATTATATTCCAGGAGAAAAAATTATAACTATGTATACATTCCTCAACTTACAATGGCACTATGTCCTGATAAAATAAGTTGGAAATTATATATGGAACCACCACAGGTCCAGATGCTCCTCGACTTAAGATGGAGTGTTTACAGGTGAATCCATCATAAATTCACACCATCATTAGTCAGGGACTGTCTGTATGTACTTATGTATCTACCTATTCCCAGTCAATCCATCAATAAAACTAGCTTATTATTCTGTGATCTTTATATCTGTTAACTCATTTAATGTTCACAATAGATCTCTTGGCTCCAGGTGACCTTAGTACCCTTTATTACACCCATTTTCCAGGTAAGGAGACTGACGCACTGAGGTTAAAGTGCCCAGGCTTCCTTGGCTAAATGGTTACTCCCTGTTTTTGAACCCAGTGACCCTTCTTTTTTTTTTTTTTTTTTTTTTTAATATTTTTATTTATTTGCTTTTAGTTGTACACAATGCGTTTTATTCAATGCGTTTTATTTGTACGTGGTGCTGAGGATCGAACCCGGGTCGCCCACGTGCTAGGCGAGTGCTCTACCGCTGAGCCACAATCCCAGCCCCCCAGTGACCCTTCTTAATCTCTCTCCATGTTTTGCCTCCATCATATGTGTTAGCTACTCCACTGCCAATGTAAAACAAAAGGCTTAGCCTGTTACTAAGTGGAATGGCCTCCCCCAGGCAGGTGCATCACATAGGTGACTTTTGCTGAAAACATTTCAGGGCAGAAGTGAGTCCAAACTCCAGCTCTAGGTTCCCAGTGGTCTGAGCCAACTCTCTTCTCCCCCATCTTGTTAAGTGGCATCTCAGTGCCCCAAGATGAAGGTGCCATGTTCGCACAAGGCTCTTCTTCCCACACCACACATGGGACCCACAGCTTATCCTATAGCCTGGCCCTGGGTAGCCCCAGAGCTCAGCCCTAATCTGTACTGCTAACCTTCCATCCTGACTTATTGCCTCCTAACCGTCCTAGTTCTCCATGTTCAGCATGTTGTTATCAGCTCAGCAGCGAGCTGGGTTGGTTGGTTGGTTGGTTGGTTTTTGAGGGGGTGCCTTGGATGGAGCCCAGGACCTTGTGCATGCTAGGCAAGTGCTCTAACACTGAACTACACCCCCATTCCCAGAGCAAGCCTTTTAAAGAGATGTCAGAAACTCAAGTGACTTTCATCTCACAGCAAGTGTAGTCCACAGTCCTCTTTTCTCACAGCCCCTTGCTCTGCACTCCAGGTTGAGTCCACAGCTCCTTCAGTCTTGCCTGTCCTAGGAATGTGTTTCTGTTGTACCTATTTGATTGCTGTCACTTTAGGGAAGCCTTCTGGACTGCTTTTTCTCCATGATCACACCATTTTAGTTTCAAATAACTATTGTTTCATTGCACTTGTCACCAACTGCCCTATTAATTTTCCAGCCCTCATCCCTGTCAGTACAGTGTTAATCCTTTGAAACCAGTAATTCTGTTTAATTCACAGTATGTCCCTGGCCGTAGCACTTAGGCCAGCATGAGATCAATATTGGTCAAATTAATACTTGGGTTTATAGTGGCTGCTTTCTGTTATGAGTAAAAGTGGTTCAGTGACCGTTTTTGAAAGCCAGCAATTGTAATTGTTACTAGAAAACCAAATTTACTGTCATTCCATGTTTCCTTCTTGCTGCTAGAGGCTCCATCCCTATTAGCAGATTTAGCCAACTTTGGATGGAAAATGTTGGGAAAAAATTATGTCTGTTAAACATGTACAGGCAGTGTTTCCTAAACAGTACGGTATAACAATTATTATTATACAGTTATTGTTCCCAAAACAGTACAATATAACAATTTATAAGGCTTTAACATTGTCTTAGGTTCTAGAGTTAATCCAGGGGTGATTTAAAGGACATGGGAGGATGTGTGTAGGTACCACACCATTTTATATAAAGGACTTGAGCATCCATGCATTTTGCTATCTGTGGAGTGTCCTGGGACTGGTCCCCACAGATACCACGGGATGACTGTGCCGTGGGATCCCTTCCACCCAGCTGCTCTGTTAAGAATTCCACCTCTTAGGGATAGCCCTGGTGCATTTTTAGCCACTGTGCTCAATAACTCTTCCTCATACCAGATCCGAGCCACCTTTTTGGCACAGTAAACTGTTAACAGCCTTCCCAGGAACAACTTCTTGATTTGTGGCTTCCTTGGCAGCAACCTGAGCCCCGTGTTAGGTAGGGGAGCAGGCCCTTGGCTGGCCCCACAAGTGCACACATTATTGGCAGAGGGTAATAATTCATGTGTGTTGTCTTCAGGTCCTGCAAGCTTCTGTGCCAGAGGCAGGAAGAGAAAGATTGCTGGTGCCATTGTGAGTGCCATTAATCCAGAACACGCCAGGCTCTTGTCTTTTCTGGACGCCTTCTGAGGGCAGAAGCAGGAGCCTGAGGGAGGCCTTTCAGAGTGCGTCTTGTGTTCTTTTATCACACAGAATTCTGTTTCTCATCAAGAATTTGTCTTCTCTGTCCAATTGAGGTGTCATTTATGGCCTTTATAGAGGGCTCTATAGCGGTTGTCTGAAGACAACTGTTTCCAACCTAGGCTGTTTTGTATTTATTTAATTTTATGTGGTGCTAAGGATTGCCTCACACATGCTAGGCAAGTGCTCTACCAATGAACTACAGCCGCAGCCCCTAGGCTGTTCTTGAAAAATCTTCACTAAGGAGGGGAAATTAGGAGATAGTCTGTCTCCCCTTGTTACCATGGTTCCAACAAGTCTCTCTGAGACAAAAGACATCCTCAGGTTGATGGCACCAGATCAGTCCTTTCCCTTCCCCTTGCTGAGCTGGCTTAACGCAGATGCTTATCTTCCAGCCACCCCCAAAAAGCCCTCTTGGCTTGGGACACGCCCTAGGGTCTTACTGGCAGTCATATCAGATGCCTGCCATGAGGGGTGAAGCGAGAAAACAGTACACTGAACTTAAAGTTGCATTTTAAATCAGATCATATAGAAGTTCAGAAGAAACTTTGTCCAGTTTAGGTATAGAAAATAAATGAGGGGCTGGGGTTGTGGCTCAGCAGTAGAGTGCTCGCCTAGCACGTGCGCAGCCTGGGTTCAATCCTCAGCACCATGTAAAAATTAAGCGCATTATGTACAACTAAAGCAAATAAATAAATATTAAGAAGAAGAAGAAATGAGTATGATTCAGGTGTAGCTAGCTTACTAAGTTTATTTTTGAAGAGGCTTTGGCTCACAATTCCATTAAAGCATACACATTCACAGTTGGGTTTCTGTTTTTCCATTGATTTATTTCAGTTTACAGACAAGAAAACAGCTTCATTGAAATGACTTTACCCAAGATAGCCCAGATGTGGCAGAATTGGGGTCTGAATTGAGTTCTATTTCAATTTAAAAGGCTTAATGTTTTTCCAGAGGGCAATTTTAGAGAAGTGTATTTCTGATACCCAGTTCAGAGTTGGTGTGGTAATTCCCCTTACTGATGCTGTGGTGTTTTGAGCGCTCCTGATGTGGGACTTTCATTCATGAAGAGAAGCCATAGGATCTGTTAAAGAAACAATTCTTTAGTGCAGCTTGTTAAAAACATGGAAAGGAAGAGTTTATTCAGAACTGTGGTGGTAGATAGGGGAACATGGCAATGGGATTTTGTAGCAAGAGAGAGGTTGAGCTCAGCTGCAAGTACAGCATGAGCAAATGGGAATTTGTAGCCAGGTAGCAGTTTGGGGATCGGTAGGTGGAAAATTAATAAGAGGAAGCATTGGGGGTCAGGGGAATTTTGACTAAACTAATCTAATAAGATTCTTGCTGAAGACAGGCCAGAAAAAAAGCAGATAAATCCTGAGGGAAAATGAAGGATGAGGAACCTGATCAAATATGGAAGGTAGTCAGATATGGAGGTGGAATTTCTAGCTAAACTGACTTAGCTGGTTTCTTGCTAAAACTGGACCTTAGAAAAAAAATGAACAGATAAACCTAGGAGAAGTTTTGGAGCCTGACTAAAGCTTGGTTTAGCAGAGAATCTTTTGGTATCTTGATCTTGTAAGGCACAGTGGTGGAGAACAGAGCCATGTTCTCCCTCTTGCCTGGCCCTCTCCCTTCTTGGGGACTCCTAAGACACCATGCTGCTTTGACCTACACACAGCCCTTAGTCCCTCAGGTCCCGAGAGTGGCCTTGACTCTTTTCATGTCTCCCATTCCATGAAACAAAGTCAGGAGGAATAAGTCTCCCACTCACTATCTTCTGTTAGGAGGACAACACAGAGACCCTGGCTATGTAGATGCCTGCTAATGGCACCAGACCTCTGTGTTACTCATGCCCTGGCCTTTGCTTTGCACCCACTTTGTGTCAGATCAGTAAAAAAGATATGGCCTCTGGCCTTGCCGACAAATATATCTGAAGTGTCAGTGAGGCCAGAGAGCTGGGTGTGTCAGTCAGGAAGTGGGCTCTGCTTCTAAGAGGCCCACCCATTTTTCCTCATTGTCTCTTTACTGAGGTTTGCTGCTGCAGTTTCTATATCTTTTCAGTTTCTATATCTTTTCAGTTTTCTATATCTTTTCTATATCTTTTCTCACTGGAGAGCCATCTGCCCTAGAACAAAACCTAAATAGAGCTAAAACTGATGGAATCAGCATGTGTAAATATGTGTTAAAATAAGGAAAGCAGCCTTTAAAGCTGCTTTAAAAAAAAAATAAAATGACATTCAGGAAAGTTGAGGCCAGCTTTTCTTCCCTACGTGTTCCTCGCTCTTTTCCCACCTGCTCAAATCTGATGGGATGAGCTCCTGGAAGTAGTACTAAGGGAGGCTGCTGGGGTTGGGGCTCTCTTCAGAGCTGCTGACTTTCTCCTGTTTGAGATCAGGCCAGATGATGGGAAGTGATGCCAAATTGATGGGGAGGGGCAATGGGGTTTTATAGTCAGGCTTACTCTAAAACATTTGCTCTCCTAGCCATCTTCTTGCCACCACAAGCTTGCAAGCAGACAAAAACTCTGGTGACTAATTGTTCTCTGTGACTATAAGATTAGGAAATCTCTCAAAGAGCCTTCTGTTTCAGTCTTTTCATTCTCAGTAATGATACAGGTTGAATATCCTCAATCAGAAAATCTGGAACTTTTTGAGTGCCAGCACGGCACTGCAGATAGAAAGTTCCACATCTGATCTGGTGCAGTAGGTCACCATCAGAAAGATAGACACACTAAAAATGTCACATAAAATTACCTTTATGCTCTGTGTCTAAGAATGTAAAGTGAATGAATTTTGTGTTTAGACTTGGGTCCTATCCCTAAGATGTCTTATGATGTATGTGCAGATATTCTAAAATCTGAAAAATTGAAACCTTCATGAAGCACTGTGTTCCCATGCATTTCAGATTAAAAAAAAAAAAAAAAATCAACCTTTATAAACTACAGAGTTCCAGGTTATTGTTAGCAAGTGTTCATCCAGCACTTGGACTATGCCAGGCATTGTGAGCTCACAGTCAGGGAAACTGGCATGTGGAGTAGACATTCCTGGGGAATGAGCCTAGCTGAATGTTCCCAGGGAGGTGGCATCAGAGCTGGTCCCTAAAAGAGGGTTGCTTAAGCCTACACTCCTTGCCCCTCTGCCAAGTGGGAAGCAGACAAGACAACTCATAGCTAGCAGGGGAAAGAACGTGAGCCATGGCAGAGTGGTGTAGAAATCCATCGTGGAAAGAAAACCTGTGCACTATGTGTTGGTGTCGCAATTTCCCCACTTGTAAAATGGAATAATAAAGTAATTACCTCATAGGGTTGGCTTGAGGATGGAAGGAAAGGATGACCCTATAGTCTCAGCTGGTGCCTGACATACAATAAATGTGTAGTACACGTCAGCCACTACAGTTGTTATGTTTTTGTGCAGTACAGTGGCACATGTGTAAAGGCAATGAATGGGATTGTGTGTTTTCTATTCTCATTTTTCTTTTTTTTTTTTTTTTTTTTTTTTTGTATTCCTTGTTCAGTAAGTAAAAATCAAGACAAAAATGTTATCTCTGTAACAATCTAGACACATTACCATTATAATTGGATTTTTGTTTGTTTGTTTACATGACTGGAAATCTTGTGATGGAACCCATAGTTTAGACACATCAATTTACAAAGATTCATGTCCTTTTGTTGCTACTTCCTTAGCCATCATTAATTTTAAATTAAAGCGCATGCACAGAGTAAAACTACCTAATATTTCTTAAAATTTCTTTTTCATAACAGTTCCAACACATTTAGGGGTGGAAAATTTTAGTCAGGCTTTGGAAATCTCTGCAAAAGACATTCCCAGAGTGGAAACTGTGCAACCCATCATGTAGGGCACAATGGCTGAGTATAATAGGACACACATTTTACTACCAGCCCCACCACTAACATCACAGTGAAGCAGCCTGAAGCACTGCAACACACTGAACCTCAATTTCACATCTCCAAAAAAGGGATGGTTGCAACTCTCCCAAGGAAATGGGAAGGCAAGGATTATAGGCTTAAGCAAGAGGGATTGTGGCTCAATGCCTGGTCCAGACTCCCATTCAATGCCTATATCTCTTTGTCCCCTCCTCGACAAGTTGGTTTCCATAGATCTGCTCAGAGTTTATGTTTCATTGACAGGGACTTTCAGAATATTCAATACATAAAATAATGAAAACTTGCTTAAAATATCCCACTCCTTCTGCCTCACTGCTTTCTTGTACATAAAAAGAAGCAGGGCAAAGTGTATAAATGAATTTTTATGGTCATCATAGTCCTCTGCTTAGTTAGAGCAGTGGTTCTCCAAGCATGGTCCCAGGCCCAGTAGTGTCACCGTCACTTGCAGAATTGTTAGAGATGTGAATTTCTAATCTGGCTCTACTCCAGATCTTCTGGATCAGAAACTCAGGGATACAGTCCAGAAACCCGTGTTTTAATAATCCTTCAGGGGGTGGGGGGTTGCATACTAAGTGGTTTTAAGCCTTGGCTGCACATTGGAATCATTTTAGGACCTTAAAACGTAATGATGCATGGTCCCGCCCAGATCAATTAAATCTGTCTGCCAGTGGTGCTTAAGCTTTGGTAATTGCAGAAGGCTACCAGGGGACACTACTGTGCAGCCAAGACTAAGAACCATTGATGTAGAGATGCCAAGAGAGATGGGAGGAGCCCATGGCCTTATGGGCAGCTAACCTCATTCCACCATGCGTGGTTTCTACAGGAACCTCCTGTACTTATTAATTGATTCTAAGTTCAGGAGAGAAGAGGCGGATTAATAAGATGGCACCTTGGTCTCGCGTCCATTCCTGTGGGTGGCTCTTTTTAACCTTGGAAGCACCTGGGGAGCTAGGTGTAGAAACACTGGGAGATACCTGCCTCACCTCAGAGTCTATGGACCTGAGCAGCAGAGGAATACCAGCTGTTACGATGGACAACCACAGTGGAGAACCCCAATTGAATGTTCACTTTACTCTTTGGATGTGGGTCTGTTATCCAGCTGGACTCTGGGATCACAGTCTCCAGAAACTCATGAGACCCTGGGAAAAGTAGATTCCTTCAGATATCATAATTTGAGGGAAAAACTTTATACACATATACCTGCGTGCATTAATTGTTTCTGCTGCCTTCTCACCATTGGGCATAATTGAAGTACAAAATGTGAGATGTGGCTCAAGACAGTGTCACTGTCCACCTTTGGGGATCAGTTTTGAGGTTGTTCCCAGAATTCCAAGGAGCCCCATTTTCCGGTGCCAGTGTGGTTTTGTCAGGAGGCATAACTGTTGCTTTCCTTCTAGGTGTATGGATCTGGATCTCAAACAAGGGCATTCCAGTACGTCAGGTATGGCTCTTAGAACTGATTTGAAGGAGGGGGAATGCAGAGTGGACAATTCTGTGTCTGTTCTATGTGTTAATTACTTCAGTGACCCTGTATATATTGATTAAATTTAATTTTAATATCACGATGGGAAAACTTTTGCCATTCTCTGTTGAAAAGATTTGACTTTCATCTTCATGTCTATGGCTGCTCAGCTGATCTTTTACTGCCACCTAGTGTTGTGTAGGTGAAGTTGCCTAGTGCTGAGTGGGGCTTGCATGACTTCGCTGCAGGCTCAGTTAAGAGAGGGCCTTGCTGGGCATGGTGGCACATGCCTGTAAGAGGCTGAGGCAGGAGGATCACGAGTTCACAGTCAGCCTCCGCAACTTAGCAGGGCCCTAAGCAACTTAGTGAGACCCTGTCTCAAAATAAAAAATAAAAAGGTAAGGGCTCAGTGATTAAAACCCCCTAGGTTCAATCTCTGGTACCAAAAAAAGAGAGAGGGGACTTTATTCACTCAACCTGCAGATTCCAAAATCTGGCTCATTTTAAACATGGGTGGAGGCAAGAGTCTTCATTAAGGATACATGATAAATAGTGTCCTAACTTCAAATTTTAAGGTGAAACTAAATGTACATAGAAATATTTTTTTTATAGCTTCACTTGGTGGCTTTTGGTTTGTTGTTTTGGCAGTCCTTATAAATCTAGGTTTTTGTTGGTCAGTGCAGTTGGTGACTAACTGTAGAAAGTAGTTTGGATTCTGAGAGTTACTGTTTTAAGCAGTTAATAATAGTCCAAAGAATCATTCACCATTATACAGCTATTATAATTTTTGTAAAAGTTTCTGGTATCCTGAATCATTGTAAAATCCCTTTCTACATTTTGACACCATGTATTTTTGCTATTTAATGCAAATACCCCAGAATACCTGTCAATCCAAAAATACTGTTCCTGGTGCCATGGGGTCGTCCCAGGGGCACTAGAGTGGAGAGGCGGCGGCTGTGGGGTACAGGTCTGGGCAAGTCCCATCTCAGCCAGCACAAGCCCGTCAGTCCGTGTGCAGTTTAATGGGAAATGGCAGCTGCCCCTCCTTCAGGACTGTTTCCATTTCAAAACACTTTAAGTCAGGAGAAAATTATCTGGGTATATTTCTGTAGCAGGACCATATCAGTCAGACTCCTGTGTATTGAGTACCATCTTTTCACAGTAATACATCTTCATCCCATCCTCCGTTGCCCACCCACAGTCATGCACTCTCCTGAGGAGGTCTCAATGATGTTTTTAGTACACAGTCTCATCTTGAACTACCTAATTAGTGGCCCCAAACTTCCCCAGTGCCCACCCATGCCAGAAAGAGTGTAATAAAAGGGAAACCAGTTAGAACTCTTTTCTTCTTTCTGGTCACGTGACTACAAAGGCATCACATCAACATTCATTTAAGTAGACTCAGATGCTCTCTTTTTTTGAAGGGGTATAGTGATTCAAATATTTTAATAATCAGCGCTTGTACTGCACACTGTTTAGCTCTGCCCTGACAGTCTGCTGTCACACGCATGGTGGTCTCCCAGCCTACAGACAACTTAAAGGACTGGTTTCCCTAGATATGTAGGTGCAAAGCATCGTAGAAAACCCTCCCCATAATACTGCAATGTCATCTCAGGTTAGTGGTGTCCCAGATGACAAGACTTCAGGGACTTTGCCACACTTGGGGACAGGATTTCCAGCATACATGGTGTAGTTATTCAAGTCCCACCTGCGATGGTTAAATGACCAGAGTTTTGCTATTTTTAACAAGTTATTTTTTAGAAAATGAGATATTTTACTTCATGGTAAAACTGTATATCTGATCCATAGTTAGCTGGACTAAATTAACTATTCCCAAATCCACAGTTGCTGTGACAGTATCGCAGGGATTCAGTCTAGGTGGTCATCTGCATTGACATTTGGCATGACTGTGTCTGATAGTTTCATGATCAACTTATATCTTCATTCACATAACAAAGGCATGCTATATTTTTTTTAAAAAGTCACTTTGTCAAAATGACACTTTTAAAGAGCTTCAGGTTAAATGAGTGTGATCTATGCGATTTTGACCTTAAAAGTTGCCAGCTTATTACATAAAGATGCTTGGCCCTCCCTCCCCCTTCTCCAATGAGGAACTTAATATGATTCCCCAACCCCAGTTTCAATATTAAAACCTATTGTGGATGCTATTGAATGGCAGCTTTTAATGTCTCTTTATAAATATGCACAGATGGAAGCCATAAGAGAATAAATTGCCATGTAATGATCACTGCCATAGTGATGAAGTGACTTTTTGCCAGTTTCTTCAAAAAGAAAAATCATCCAAGGTCAACAGTGATTTGCATTTGCACTTGATCTGTGAGAATAGACTGTTAAGCATGTTCATATAAAATACCCATTTGTTAAATAAAATTTAAAAAAAAAAAACAGAAATAACTTGTTACTAAATACCCCACAAAAAAAAAAAAAAAAAAAAAAAATCCCCAAACAAAATCAAAGCAAAAAACAACTGGGGTTTTCTTTTGGGAGTTGATCATGACCCGTAGTGACCTGCTTCTTGCTGGTAATGATGGAGGAAGCGGAGGGACAGGTTTCAAAACAGACTTGGTTTGAACCTCCAGGATGGAATTTTAAAAGTCTTCTTAGAAACATAGCTGATGAACAGCATTAGAGAAAGTGCTTGTGTTTAGCAGTGAGGTGTCATTTTTACGAAGTAACTTTTTTTTAACAGAGCCACACTTTAAAGCTTCTGAAAATAAGAACCAAACCTTGGTAAGCGAAAATTTGCTTACTTATCTTCACCTTCATGGCCCAATCACAATTCATTTGAAACATCCAGATATCCCTGACAGCTTCATATGAGGTGTTTTGGGAGGGGGCAGGTTGAAGGTTGGGGGTAGAGAACAATGTTCCAGTTGATTCCAACTTTCAGTATTGTTTGGCTTTATCTGTGATTTGCCAGTATGGGGTTACATACTGGAGTTCATTCATTTTGGTGGATCTTATTTTGTAAAATAACCATATGCTTTCATATAGGTCAACAAATGTGAGTTCACAATTAAACATAGGCTTCCATTGAAAACTGTAGACTCCATTTTTTTGGAGGGGGTGCCTATTTTAACATGTTTTGGGTTTTTAGTTGTTAAAAGGGTTTTAGAAATACACAAATGTGGCAAACTCGGCCCCCCTGCCCAGCTTCCATCATGTTTTAACCACCCCTACCCGCCCCCTGAGAGCAAATCCCAGATGCCATAGATGTCATTCCATCCATGAATGTGCTAATGTTGCAAGCACCATCTTAATTTGCAGGATTTCCTTGTTTTCCATTTGGGTTTTTGTTTTCTGGGAGGTGGTAAATTTTCTTCTGGGAGGGCTCATACGTGACGCTCAGCACTGGTGCACCTTGGCAGACAGCGCCTGACCTACCTCCCCTTCTTTTCCAGTGATCTAGTGAATGGCCTGGTGGCTCTCATGAACAGCAACGTCAGCAGCCCCATCAACCTGGTAAGTACTGCTGTGCTGGTGCTGTGCTGAAGACAGACACGATACAGATTTTAGGAAAACAGGTTCCTGAAATGAGATGGATACTCTTAACACTCCTGTGCAAACACCTGAGTCATCCATACCCCAGCATTTTTGTTACATGCTGTTTAAAAAGATACTCTGCTCTCAGGTACCATGTTCCTTCTTTCCTGTTTTTTCGGAGGGTTGTTTAGGAATGTCCACCTCATTTTAGAAACCTGTCCTTCTAATATCTGAATCATATGACTACCAGAAAGCCTGAAAAACCAAGAGCCACTTTCTCCAAAGTCCCATTGCTCTGTTTTTCCATTTCAGCCTTTCTTTATGCTCATAAGTAGGCCCAAGTTTCTTCCTGCCCCTTTTACCACTTGGTTTCAGACCACCCTAAGAAATGGGCAGTGAGGAGTATTGGGCATATATCGTATGCAGGAGCCCTGTTTGGGGATTGGCTTGAATTGCAGTTGACTATGAGCCGTGGAGATTTGGCCTTTGTCGCCACCCGTAGTCTCACGGGATTGTTGTGGGATCTCAAGTGACTTGGCCGAAATTGCTGATCGGGTCAGCGCCATTTTAGTGGTGTGTTTGGCGTATGTTAGTTGTTGTTAGAACCAGAGAGAAAAGTTATCAGAATAAAAAGCTGTTTGTCTCCAGTTTGCTTCTGAAGTTCTTCCCGCGGCTCCGTTGCTCCAAGCGCTTCAGGCGGCGACAATCGTTACCAGCCTTTTCTGTGGTGTCCTATAACTGGGGGTGTTGGGGATGGAATAAGAGTTACAGGACTGGGAAGGGAAGTGGGATTGGCTGTTAAAATGTGTGATGGAGGGCTGGGATTGTGGCTCAGCGGTAGTGCACTCCCCTAGCACATGCACGGCCCAGGTTTGATCCTCAGCACCACATAAAAATAAAGGCATTGTGTACAACTAAAACAAATAAATATTTTTTTAAAAAAATGTGTGATGTAAAGAAGAAAAGGGAAAAATGGTTTTCCTGGAAGTCTCCCAAAATAAACTCCCTTTACAAAACTAGTAGACTGCCGTTCCAGCTGGTCCAGAACACTTTTCTGTGAGTGCATCCATCTCTGTTACTGCTTTCCCCCACAGGTTTGCAAGTCCTTTGTCATCGCAGTTGTTAACACAGTGCACCCAGGGGGAATGAATATATTGGCTTAGGAAAGCTGATTTTATAATCCGAACTTTCGTGATAAGTGACACCAAACATTTAGGAATGTTAGGTAAAAAAGTGTCTGTCCTGGCCGGGCACAGTGGCACACGCCTGTAATCCCAGCACTTGGGAGGCTGAGACAGGAGGATCGAGAGTTCAAAGCCAGCCTCAGCAATGGTGAGGCACTTAGCAACTCAGTGAGACCCTGTCTCTAATAAAACACAAAAAAAGGGCTGGGGATGTGGCTCAGTGGTCCAGTGCCCCTGAGTTCAATCCCTGGTACCAAAAAAAAAAAAAAAAAGTGTCGTCCCAGAAACTCAGCCAGTGGACATGCAGCCTCATTAGATACCCTTGACTATTCTTGTGCGTGGACATTCTGGAGGATGCCAGTAAAGGTGGGTGCAGTTAGCACTTAGCAAGGTTGAGCAACTGTTGTCTTAGGAAGTTGAAGCTCAGGTGAAGTTATTCAGGGTGGCGGGCAGGGCTGGTACCTTGTGGGATGTGGTGGACCAACAGACATCTTTGAAAATATGTGTGACTTGGAAGACTTGGAGTGGGGGTTGCTGCTTGTCGTCATTACACTCATAACCAGAAACCATTTCTTCCTTAGGGGAACCCAGAAGAAACACACAATCCTAGAATTTGCTCAATTAATTAAAAATCTTGTTGGTAAGTAGGATAAACCACTTCTTAAATAACGTTTTCTGTGCTTACCCTATCCATTAATAATACCTTGACTAGAAAAATGGGTAATTAATATAAGCCAAATGAACTGGATCAAAGCAGAACTTTTTATCAAGAGCACCTAGCTGTTTTCTAATTCTTGAAGTAATAAAGAAAGGAGGTGGGGTTCGTTTTGTTTGGTTTTAATTGCAGATCTGCGTGGAGTTAGGAGCAAGAGATTTGTTCTCAGTGTTCGATGTTAGGTCATCCTACACGGGTGACATTTTGAGAAACTCAAATCTACAGCCTGAGGAGCCACAGGATCTCCCCATTGTTGCTCTGTGTGGCCGTGCATCACACCACCCCACCCACACTGGCTTAAGTCAACCATCATTTCATTTGCTCCAGATTCTACATTGGCGCCAGCCTCCACTGGGGATTACTTCTGCAGGTCTGGCTGATGGTCACTGTTGTGGTTTTTCTCCTCTGGTCTCGGATCTAGGCCCACCTCAGTTGCTGGACCCAGGCATTTCTGTCCTCCATTTCCTCCCTCCTGCAAGATAACTGGATATCTTAGGTGTCAGCTTGGGGCATGCTTGTGGCCAGAGCCTCAGTGACCAGGTCTTGATGAGCTGTAGACCTGGAACTGGCCATGGTAATTCCCCCTGTGTTCTGCTGGTTAAGGTGAAAGCCACCTAATTCCAGGGGAGGGTCCAGACACCCCAGTGTGGCCTACTGGGAGTATTATCCACCTCAGAGTCGGCCCTATCCCACAGTTGTGGTTTTCACGTACACAGAGGTCATTCCCAGGGGGATGTGTCTGCATTTGTAACCTGTGTGAGTAGTCTGCCTTGGACCAGGCCCTCACTGTCCAGAGGAGGATGACCGTCCCCTTCCTTACCAAGCTCTTAGGGATGCAGAAGGAAGCCTTTGCACTAGCACATGTCAGCTCCGCCACATTTATGCCCTAGATTCCCAAGGACAGTCCCCTATGCAGCTGGGTGATTTGTGGGAGCTGTTTTCACATGGCCTATACCCCTATTTACTCTATAGATAGGATTTTACTTAAAGACTGATAATAAAAGGACTCTCTCTTACCTTATCTTTTTTTTTTTTAAACAACTCAGGTAGTGGAAGTGAAATTCAGTTTCTCTCTGAAGCCCAAGATGACCCACAGAAAAGAAAACCAGACATCAAAAAAGCAAAGCTGATGCTGGGGTGGGAGCCTGTGGTGAGTGTGGGGAGAGAAACACTGGCTCCAGAGGGTTTCTCCCCTCTGGGGTCGTGTGTCCTCCTAGGACAGGTGGCCCCTAGTGGAGTGAGGTGGGCTGTGCATCCATACAGATGGAGGGTTTTCTCCAGGCTTTTAAATGGTGTTTTGTGTCTCCTTTCTAGCTGGGGAAATGGCTTGGACCTGGTGGACTTTATTCTCATAAAATCTCACAGTGGCTCAGTCATGAAGACTGTGTCAAGGAGCGCCATGGCAGTGTGTGCTCAGCCTCTTAAATATCCCTGGTTGCCCCATGTAGCATTGGGCAGGGTTCCAGTGTGAAGAGGGGCGAGCCAGTCTATGTCAGCCCCATGCAGGGGGAGCCTCAGATTGAAAGCATGCTAGACTGAAGGGTGCCAATGAAGGTGGGCCTCCATGCCATCCTAGTGCTCTCAGACTTGAGTCACACCCTTCTTTGGCCTGTAAGATGCTGTGAGGTGTGGCTGCCCCCCTCACTCACCCGCACATTGGAATCATTTTAGGAGCTTAAAAAATAATGATGCAGGGCTGGGGATATAGCTCAGTTGGTAGAGTGCTTGCCTTGCAGGCACGGGCCCTGGGTTCAATCCCCAGCACCACAAAAAAATTAAAAAATAATGTCGAAGGGCTGGGGTTGTGGCTAGGTAGTAGAGAGCTTACCTAGCATGTATGAGGCACTGGGTTTGATTCTCAGCACCACATATAAATAAATAAAATAAAGGCCCATTGACAACTGAAATAATATTTTTGAAAAGTAATGATGCATGTCGCGGCTGCCTTCTGCTCCTTCCCACTGCAGGTGACTGGGTGTTCCTCGCTTGCCAATGAATGCCCTCCTGCAGGGCTGTGTGCAGCTACTCATTCTTGTCTTCTAAGTCTCTGTCCTTCAGAGAACACCTTTTTAGAGAGGACTGGCCACAATGCCAGAGCAGGCCCACCTCTTTCACTCTCTGCTGTATCTGACTATTCCCTCTTTGCTTACCACACATGTGCCACTGGAGCAGGGGCTCCCCAGGGGCAGGGGCACATGGCCTCATGCACAGCAGCAGTCCCAGCAGCTGTCCCAGCCAGACACACGTTCTGTGCTGGGTAAAGGTAGGGCCATCCTAGGTGTAGCCCAGCAGGTGAGGCTGCCTCGCCATCAGGCAAAGTCAGAGACAGATGCAGCTCAGACCTCACTTTACCTTTTTAAAATGTATGCCATAGTGAGCTGAGTAAATAGAATCCTAGAACGTTGAACCCTGAAGGGACGTGAGAGTTCAGTCTGACCCTTATCCTGTGACGTCTACATCTGAGTGGTCTGCTGAAGGCCGTAGAAATTTGGCAAATGAAATAAAAACTTACAATTAAATAAAAACTGACTTAACAAAACCTGATTATCCCAGCTGGGCAAAACAAGTCACAGCAAGCATGCCAGGTCTTTCTTTGTAAGGTTTTTTTTTTTTGTGTGTGTGTGTGTTTGTTTTTGTTTTGTTTTTTGGGTCTTTGTTTTTTGAAGGAATTTTCCATTAGTATCTCTGCAGTAGAACCTGTATTTTAAGGAAATATGTGTTTTTTTTTTTTTAAGTTACAAGCATGTTCACTACATTTGAAAATGTTGCATTGTGTGAGGTGTGTACAGTCAGTATTTTTACTTATCTATATTTTAGATGTACAGTATTCTGACTCTTCAGATATGAGTTTATCATTAGCTTTGTTCTTTGTAGTAGTTTTATTTCAGAAGGAATTTTGAGTGAGTCTGATGCAAGGGAACTTAGACATCTCCAACTTAATTGTCCTCGTATGGGGGGAGGGGCAACTTGTGGAGGTATAGTAGCCATTCTGGGGTGAGGTGGTATCTCCTTGTGGTTTTGATTTGCATTTCCCTGATAATTAATTATGAACATTTTTTCATGTACCTGTTCTCCATTTCTGCATTTTGCTTTGAAAATGTCTGTTTAGATCTGTGGCCCATCTTTTAGATTTTTCTTTTCTTTTGAGTTTTTTCAATTCCTTATGTATTCTTGTGAGTAACTCCTTGTCAGAGGTTATAATTTGCCAGTATAGTCTCTCGTTCTGCATTATTGTCTTCACTCTTTTGATTGTTTCCTTTGCTGTTTGGTGAAATCCTGTTTGTCTGTTTTTTGCTTTTGTTTCCTGTGCTTTTAGGATCTCAGCCAGGCCTGTTGTGGTTTAATGGGCACACAGCAAATGGCTCATATTTTAAAATGTACAATTTGATAAGTTTTGATATATTTGGACACTTGTGAAACCATCACTACAAATTAAGGTTGCTTTACATGGTGTGGTGTTATCATGGTTCCTCTCAGATTGCCAAATCAGAGTGGGTGCAAGTGGACCATCTGCCAGAAAATGCAAAGGGTTAATGTCACATGGAAGGATCAGTCTGTGGGTCAATGCAGATGGCCTTCTCAAAGCATTTTCCTTCCACTCCATCATAAATTTCTTAACAAATGGGCCGTGTACATTATTTTAAAAACAGTTGTTGTGACTCATTCACACTGTAGGAGATATTCCAGCAAGAGGTGGTTCTGGGTCTTATGGGGTTTGGATCTTACTCTGCATCAGCAGGAGTATCACATGTTCAGTTGCACAGTGCATTCTGGCTTTGGAAGGACCTTTGCTTTTCCAGGGTGGGTCTGATTGCTTTCATGACCAGTGAGTGGTTTTGTGAATGTCCTCAGAAAGAAGCCAGCTAACCACACATCAGCACTTCTGAGACAGTCTGCTGCTATTATTTTCAACCAAGTCCTTCTGTGAATGTGACCTCTCTCTTACTTTCTCTGTCAACAGGTCCCATTGGAAGAAGGTTTAAACAAAGCAATTCACTACTTCCGTAAAGAACTGGAGTATCAGGCAAATAATCAGTACATCCCCAAACCAAAGCCTGCCAGAATAAAAAAGGGCCGGACGCGCCACCACTGAGCCCTCGCTCTTAGGACACAAGACTCCCTGTTTTACACTTGATGAGATGTATTTTTTGGTTTTTTTAAAAAGAGACTTAAACAGGTGTCATGAAGAACAAACTGGAATTTCATTCTGAAGCTTGCTTTAAAGACATGGATGTGCCTAAAAGCTCCCCTGAAAACCTGCAGACTTTGCTTGCACTTTTTGAATCTGTCTTTTTGTAAAATAGCCTAGATGCATCTCTGCATATTTTCAAGTTTTTTATCTTGCTGTGAGAGCGTATGTTGTGACTGTCATTGACAGTTTTATTTACTGGTTTCTTTGTGAAGCTGAAAAGGAACATTAAATAAGATGAAAAAAATCCTAATTTTATTTATAAAGTAAATAAAATGAGATGTTATACTATGCATAAAGAAAAACAAAAACCTAGCAGTATTGTCAGGTGGGTGGTGCACTGGCATTTATTTTTGGACAGATAAAAGAATTCTGTTTCAGAGCTTTATGTTTCTTTTTTAATACAGAATTTTTCCACAGTCTAGTTTTTAGTTGCAAACTTGACTTTGAGATATTTTCTGTTGGTTATCATGATCAAGGATATTTGAAATCACTACTGTGTTGTGCTGCATATTTGGGGGTGGGGGGACAAAATTAAGGTATTCTTGGTTAATTGTGATTAAATTGCTATTTTAATAAAATATTGAAACTCATCAGTCACAAACTTCCAGTTTCAAAGATTGCTTTCTGATTTGTATAAAACATCATTGGATTGCTCAGAAAAATATTGGAGAATTTAACTTAGGAGAAGATTCTGAAAACATCTAGGATTACATAATATATAAATTAATGTGTATCTACATTAAGAGCATTTATGTGCTGCTTGGGCTGGATCTGTGCGTGTAATAGAGATTATGTGTCCCTCATTTACAGTGCTTGGGACCAGAAATGATTCAAATTTAAGAGTTTTTTTGAATGTGTGAATATTTGCATAGACTTTATCTGTTGAGCATTCTTAATCCCAAAATGCAGTCAAATTCTCCGAGGGGCTGGGGTTGTGGCTTAGCGGGTAGAGCGCTCGCCTAGCACGTGCGCAGCCTAGGTTCGATCCTCAGTACCACGTACAAATAAACGCATCATGAAACGCATCGTGTACAACTAAAGCAAATAAATATTTTTTAAAAATTCTCCGAAATTTGCCAGGCAAGGTGGCGCACACCTGTAAATCCTAGTGGCTCTGGAGGCTGAGACAGCCTCATGAGTTCAAAGCCACCCTCAGCAAAAGCGATGCACTAAGCAACTCAGTGAGAGTGAGACCCTGTCTCTAAATAAGTTACAAAATAGGGCTGGGGTTGTGGCTCAGTGGTCAAGTACCCCTGAGTTCAATCTCTGGTACCATAAAGGGGAAAAAAAAAAAAAAAAATTCTCCAAAATCTGAAACTTCAAGCATCATGTTAGCACTCCAAGATTTTCAGATTTTGGACTTTTGGGTTAGGGACACTCAGCCTGTATTAGCTGTGTGAAATTTCAGGTCTCGCCCAGGGTTAGAATGGTTTTTGTGTCCTCTGGCATCATAGACCAGATGGAGCAAAAGAAGTGCCATTTGTCTTATGTAGAAAGATTTGCAAACGGGGCTCATTGAGTGAACACTTTGAGAGCTTTGGTTTTTATTCAGAACTCTTTCAAGGCCTGATGTTAGGATTTTACAATTCCTCTTAAAATCAGTGGAAGAACAAGACCATAAGTTTAAGTGATACATCTTCCAAATAAATTAACTCTGCAAGATAGCAACAAAATCCTGAACAGGTGGCAGGATAGAAATCAAAAGCACCTAAAAATGGGCAGCCTGTGATACCTCAAGAGACTCATCTATCCTTCAGATCATCTTATGATTATTTGTAATTGGACATGTTTTTCTTATCAGAGTCTCTGGGGCCTGGCCAATGATGCTGTGGTTTTCTTTGTCATGGTAAATTTGCCAGAAGACTCTGGAACCGAGACTGGTATAGATTGAATGTGGTATGAGAGAGAAAGAAGAATCAAGGATGATATAACATGTTGTGCTTTAGCCCCTCCCTGCCCTTTTTTGTCATTAATGGGGATGGAACTCAAGGTCTTATTTATGCTAAGGATGCACTTGACCACTGAGCTACATCCCACTCTCTTATTTTTGATTCCCATTATTTTGATTCAAACTAAGTGAGACACTATTTATGGAGGTAGGATGAACAGAGTTGTGAAACTTGGGAACATCCAGTGGTGAACCCAGACATTGAAGAAGAAGTTTATATAGGGTTGGCTCAGATTTTTGTGGTGCTAAGTGGGGCAATGTGATCTGGAAGTACCCAAAGGCCCCAGGGTCCAGAATTCTCTTGTTACTTGCTAAGACCTAGGATTCTTCCATGGAATTCATTCATTTGGTTTTCTTGCCTATAATTCTCATAAAATATTTTCAGGATAGGGAAAAGAAATGGAAGAGGAGTTGTCTGTAATTCACCTTAAGGATACATGTAGTGTGAGCTTACTTAGATAATGTGAACTTTGAGTCCCGCAGTGCATACCCTGGGGAGACAGAAGAGTGGAATTGGGAGTCCTGGAAAGGAATGAATAGGTGGCCAGGTGATGGCTGCCATGGTTCAAATGTTTGTCCCCTAAAATTCACATGTTAATCTAAAGTGCAGTAGTACCAAGAGGTGAGGTGTTTATGAGGCAGTTAGGTCAGGAGGGTGGAGCCTTTGTGAATAGGATTCGTGATGTTATAAAAGAGGCCCAAGGGAGCTTGTTTACACCCTCTGCCAAGTGTGATAGAATCAGGAAGTGTCATCTGTGAACCAGGAAATGAGCCCTCACCAGACACCGAATCTGTCAGTACCCTGATCTTGGACTTTTCAGCCCTGAACTATGAGCAATAAATTCCTGTTGCTTATAAAGTACCCAGTTTATTGTATTTTGTCATAACATCCCAAACAGACTAAGACAGTGCTGCCCTCACATTTGGAAAGTGGCTTCTGATTAAATGTGATGGCTGGCAGGGAGGAGATTGGTACAGGTTGACTTATCACTTCAGTGGCAGTCATGGTGGCTCAAGCAAGGTCCAAATCACTCTCTGAATATACTGGATTTCAACTGTTCCCTCCTGGATAATGAACCCAGGCCACCAGCTCCAGCTGTAATCTCAAGCCCTGGCTGGATGGGCCATCATGCTGGTTAAGGATTCTTGGTTATGTGTGAGCTTGACTTCATCCTTAACCCAGCATCTGTGTTGAGTGAAATGGTGTTCTGGTCACTGCTAGTTGTTAGTTTGCCCTCGTAAGACCGTGGGGAAAGTGGAAATCCTAGGACAGAATAATTGTGAATTTTAATATTTTGGTATGTCTGTACTCTCTCATGGTTGATTGTTACCTTTGATAGACAGATAGGGAGCTGAGATACTGCATTTCCCTGAAAAATGGTACCACAGTATGCCCTGTGATGCACTTTGCTTCAAAGATAGCAGTGGGGCTTTATTGCTCTAACCACCAAGACTGACCCGCATGGCTTCTTGATAATGTCCTATTTGTAGCTTTGCCACCTTGGGGAACAAGGGACATTTTTATCTACAGCTGTGAGAAGAAAAAAAGTAGGGATTTTTTTAATATTAAGAAACTTCTTGGGCTGGGATTGTGGCTCAGCAGTAGAGCGCTCGCCTAGCACTCGGGCGACCTGGGTTCGATCCTCAGCACCACTTACAAATAAAACGCATTGAATAAAACGCATTGTGTACAACTAAAAGCAAATAAATAAAAATATTTTTAAGAAAAGAAAGAAAGAAAGAAACTTCTTGCTGGGCGCCTAAAAATCCCAGCAGCTCGGGAAGCTGAGGCAGGAGGATTGCAAGTTCAAAGCCAGCCTCAGCAATTTAGCGAGGCCCTAAGCAACTTAGTAAGACATTGTCCCAAAATAAAAAGTAGTCTGAGAGGCTGGAGATATAGCTCAGTTGGTAGAGTGCTTGCCTTGCATACACACAGGTTCAATCCCCAACACCACCAAAAAAAAAAAATCTGGGATTGTGGCTCAGTGGTTAAGCCCCTCCCCACCCCTGGGTTCAACCCCTGTACCAAAAAAGAAAAAAGAAACTCCTTGTGGTTTGAGAGTATCCCCCAAATGTTCATGTGATGAAATGTAATCCCCATTGTGAGATATTAAGAGGGTCAAAACTTAGTCCAATTGTGATGTTTAGAGGAGCTCCTAGGAGGTGATTAGGGTTAAATCTGGACCTCAAGTGGAACTCCCAGGATTGACTGCTGGTGGCTTTATAAGAGAGACTGGAAGATGCACATGTGAGCTTCCTGTATCTCCATGTGACATCTGAGACTACAACTATGCCAGCAAGAAGCTATCACCAGATATGGCACATCGACTGTCAGCCAAAATAACTCTTCATTAAAACTTACCCAGCCTATGACATTGTTATTTGCAACATAAAATGGACTCATGCAGAAAACTTGTACCAAGGAATGGGCCTTACTATAACTACCTGAAAACGTGGAAACAGCTTTAGAATTGGGTGCCAGACAGAGGCTGGAAGAATTTGGAGGAGCAGACTAGGTAAAGCCCAGAAGACTTAGCAGAACATTACAGCAGTTCTGCAAAGGGCTCAGACAATAAGGAGACTCAGGAAATGGTCTTAGAAATGAGGATGCTGTTAGGAATTGGGGAAAGGGCCATCCTTGTTGGACTGCTGTGAAGAATTTGGATCTATCTGTGCCCTGCAAATTTGTGGGAGGATGAACTTAAAAGTGGGGGAGTGGTTTATCTAGTAGAAGAAATTTCTAAACCAGATATAGAAAGGGCTGCACAAGTGTTTTGGGCCTGCTTTCAGTTGATTTGGAGCAAAAGGAAACAGCTGAAAGATTTAGAAAATTCACTGCCTCACCAGGAATGGAACAAAGGAAAAGTGTGTAAAGGTGTGGCTGAGCCCTGCTTTCTAAACGGATCAACATGGAGAAAAGTGAGCCAGTTCCTTCCATTGGGACAATTGGGAAAAGTCCTCCAGGGCAAATCAGAAATCTTCAAAACTGCCCTTCTTGTCACATGTCCAGAGGTTTGGAAAGGGCAGATCATTTCCTGGAGCCCTGAGGTCCCTGCACCTGCTTGCTGTGCAGGGCCATCCCCAGATTCTGACCTGGCATAACGTCACTGTGGCTGCTACAGCCATGCCTCAAGCAGGGCCAGGCACCACTTGTGCCGGCAGCAGACCTTTGTGACCTGTACGTGTTGCTGGTTCTGCCAGCGCACAGAAATGCAAGGGTTATGGGGCCATGGCAAGCTCCACTGAGATTTCAAAAGAAGGCCTAGGAGGCCAGGCAGAAGTCCTTACAGAAAGCATCAAACGGGGTGTGCCTCATGGAGACCCCCAGAAATGAAAAGCAACCATCAATATACCACCCTGGCCCATGGAAGTCACCAAGAATGTGCAGCCCTAGAAAGCAACCATGTGGCCTGTGACCAGTAAAGCCATAGGCCTGAGGCCTCCAGGGCAGCACCCCCTTTGCCACAGAATGCAAAAGATGCCTGAGTTGAAGGTTTAGGATTTAATGTCTGCCTTGCTGAGTTTCACTATTGCTTTGAGTCAGTTACTCCTTTCTACTTCCTTATTTCTTATTTTTTGAATGGCAGTGCTTGTCCTGTCCCTGACTTGCTACTGTGTCTTGGAAATAGGTAACTTGGCTTTGACTTTTAGAGGTTCAATAGATGAAAAAATTTCTTGAGTCTCATCTGAGACTTGGACTTGTGCTTTTTTTTTTTTTTTTTTTTTTTTTGGTATTGGGCGTTGAACCCAGGGCACTTTACCCCTGAGCCACATCCCCTT
This sequence comes from Tamias sibiricus, assembly GCA_025594165.1. Classification (NCBI taxonomy): domain Eukaryota; kingdom Metazoa; phylum Chordata; class Mammalia; order Rodentia; family Sciuridae; genus Tamias; species Tamias sibiricus. Next base: position 14,517,994 of record CM046670.1, on the reverse strand, counting down.
TTTATTTTTTATTTTGAGACAGGACCTTGCTGAATTGCTTAGGGCCTCACTAAGTTGCTTAGGCTGACTTTGAACTTCCAATCCTCCAGCCTCAGCCTCCCAAGCCACTGGGATTACAGGCATGCACCACCAGCGCCCAGCAGACTCAGACTTTTGAGTGGTGCTGGAATAGTTAAGACTTTTTAGAACAACTGAAAACAGAATGAAGGTGTTTTGCATCATAACAACACCATGAACCTTGTGAGTCAGGGGCAGAATGCTAGGGTTTGCATGTGGTTTGTACCTCAAGGGTTCATGTGTTGGAGGCTTTGTCTCTGGGGTGGTGGTATTGGGAAATGGTAGAGACTTTATGAGGTGGGGCCTGGTTGGAAAGGTTTGGGTCATTTGGAAAGCTGTCCTTAAAAGGAAGTAGTTCTTGTGAGACCCCAGAATTGTCCTTCTGACTTCCTGTTTCAAGATGTGATTTCTTGGGGCTATGGTTATATAGCTCAATGGCAGAGCGCTTGCTTAGCACATGTGAGGCCCTGGGTTCAATCCTCAGCACCATATAAAGACAAATAAATAAAATAAAGGTATTGTATCCATCTACCACTACAAAAGAAAATTTTTTTTTTAAAGATGTGATTTCTTCCTTCTACATGCATTCTGTCATTGTGATGCCATGATGTCATTAGGCCCTCACTAGAGGTTAAACTTAGGGGACTGCCTGATCATAGGCTTTTAGTCTCCAAAACTGAACTAAATGAACCTCTTTTCTTTATATAGTTAGCTTGCCTCATGTATTTTATTAAAGTAACAGAAAAAAGTCTAATAAAAACCTCAATATTTTTAAAAGTCAATATTTTGGTACTTGTTGAATTTTTACTTTCTATATTTCATATACATTTTTTTGTGTGTGTGTGTGGTACCGGGGATTGAACTCAGGGGCACTTAACCACTGGGCCACATCCCCAGCCCTTTTTGTATTTTATTTAGAGACAGGGTCTCACTGAGTTGCTAAGTGCCTCGCCATTGCTGAGGCTGGCTTTGAAGTCGTGATCCTCCTGTCTCAGCCTCCCAAAGTGCTGGGATTACAGGCGTGCGCCACCACGCCCGGCTTCATATACATTTTATTTGAAGTGAAACTAATGTGAACTGGTATAGAGACCCAGGATGAAACAGTCAAATTATTTGGCTCTGTCATTTCCTAGCCAGGGATTAGTAAATGAGTTTTACTAACCAGTCAATTTTTTTTTGTTTTTTGGGGTTTTTTTTTTTTTTGGGGGGGGGGAATTGGGGATGGAACTCAGAGGCACTCAACCACTGGGCCACATCCCCAGCCCTTTTTTTTTGTATTTTATTTAGCGACAGGGTCTCACTGAGTTGCTAAGTGCCTCGCCATTGTTGAGGCTAGCTTTCAACTCACGGTTCTCCTGCCTCAGCCTCCCAAGTGCTGGGATTACAGGTGTGCACCACCACGCCCAGCTAACCAGTCAGTTTTTAAGAAAACAAAGCTAAAGAAAAATGCAAAGAGACTTTTATTTTCAAGAAAATGAGGTAGACATACTTTTCCTAATCTTCTAACTAAGTACAATAAAAAATTTTGGACATTATATATAAACATAAGACTCTGAAGGTGAATAGAAGAAGGCAGACTGTCTAGGACCTGAGGAAAGACATAGTGGTATTACAGGCTGACTTATGTTGCCCCCAAATTTCTATGTTTAAGTCTTAATCCCCAGAACTTTGGAATGCAACATATTCAGTGAAAAAGTCTTCAAAAGTGATTAAACTAAAATGAAATCTTTAGGGTGGGCCCTAATTCATTATGTCTTGTGTCCTTTTAAGAAGAGGAAATTTAGATACCAGAGATGTACACAGATGAAAACCATGTGAGGACACAGCAAGGAGATGGACATCTCCAAGCTAAGGGAGACACCCACCCTGCTGACATTTTGATCTTAAGACTTGCAAACTCCAGAATGTGAGGAAATAAATTTATCTTGTTCAAGTCCCCCAGTTTCTGGTATTTTGTTATAGGAACTAGGGTTTTTAACATAAGTGGTCAGTTCCCTGAGTTTTCTTTATTATCTCATACATACTAAACTTGGAACTGGAGAAGTCAGCAACCCAGGATGTAAATGGGCACAGTAAAAAAAAAAAAAAAAAAATCAGTAAAAATTTAATTTATGTAGCCAAAAGCAAAACTTTTAAACAATAATGGCTGTGTTCCAGCCAAACACCACGTATAAAACCTTTAGTGCTATTATCCCAAACTGCCAGCAAAGACCAAGTGGGGCTTAGTGACCCTTGCCTGGCTATGATAAGATGCCTCAACCTCCTCCCGTGCCCCACCACGGTGGTATCCGAAAGGCCAACAGAAGCAGAGATTGGAGACCTGAGCTGGGATAGTCCCTGTGATCAGTAGTGACTATGTGGACAGCCTGGACTCCTACCACCTGCCAATAGCCCTGCGATGCCCCTTTCACTTACTGCTAGGGTGGTGTCAAAGCAGGCCTAATGGAGAGTTAGGACTTTTGATAGTCAGCACTTTTCAGTACTCAGCAGTAACAAGGGTATCTGCCCATGCAAGCCACCTGGGGAGAAGTAAAGAGGTACCCTTCCCCTCTGCTAGATCTTCAGTGTTCCCCAAACGCCTATGTATTGAAGTCTCGGATTCCAGTCCATGGCACTGTTGGGAAGTGACAGAACCCCTAGTAGGTGGAGCCTAGGGGAAGGGCACTGAGGTTGCACCTTTAAAGGGACTGTTAGGACCCAGGTCCCTTCTCCTCCTCTTTTTTGCTTCCCAGCCTCCCTTAGGTGAGCAGTTGTGCTCCGTGATGTGCTCCCTGCCATGATGCGCTGCTTTGCCACAGGCCCAAAAGGAATGGAACCAACCAGCTACTGACTAAAACCTCTCAAACCACGAGCCAAAATAAGCCTTTTCCCTAATTAGATTGATTATCTCGGGTATTTTGTCACAGTGAAAGAAAGCTGACTAACACATCTTCCCAACCTTAATATTATCTGTGGAGGCCTGGTACATAGACTTCACCCACACCTGCCCACTCACTAGAGCTGTGTCAGAGGAGGCTGCTAAAACACAAGATTTAATCAGACCCAGACACGAAATCGATGAAGTTTCATTCAAGTCACTGCAGAAGATCTCAAGATAAATGAGATGAGAGATGTGAGCTCAGAGGTGACACTGGTTAAGAATTACCTGACAAATATTTTAAACCGAGAATTATAAAAAATACATCAATGCTTTTAAACATTAAAAAATTGAAAAAGTTCTCAGAACTAAATGGAAATCTTAAAACTGAAAAATAAAATAACCAAAATAAAGAGCTTTGCAGATGAGTTCAATAAAGGAAAGAATCCATTAACTTAAAGACAGAACAATATAAAGTACCCAAATCCAGGGTGGGAGTTGGCCTGCCAAGGTCCAGAAGCTGGTGAGTGCTGATTGAAAAGATGTGCCTACATTTCTAGCAGAAATCCTGGCTCACTGTGACCTGTGGAACCTTGTCATTAATCTTCTTTACTTAGTTTATGTTTGCAAAGTTCCCTGGTCTTCCTTATGGGCACCAGTACCACCCAGGTATCTGTTGTGTAATAAAGATGTGCAAGATAGGGCACACCTAGCTCTGGCAGACAGGCCCAGGGCACTGCCTACTGACCACAGCCCTTTGCAGGCCCAGCCTATATCTTATACCTACCCCTAAAGTAGAGGAAGACAAATTTAGCCTTATGACTCTACTGGCCAGGAAGGGGCTAATGAAATGATGAAAGAAGACAAAAAGACCCCCATACCTTAGAAATAAAACAAGCAACAACTTGGAGGGGAAAACACAGGAGGTGTGCTTGGATTGAGCTAGGAACTTGGACAGAAATCTTACATGTTCAAGGGATCCAGAGGACAAGAAGAACAAAACCAACCTAAACACAGGAATTAGAGAGGCAAAGAGGACAGCTCAGTGCCAGTTTGCCAGTTCTCTTTCTGTATGTATGTCCCTCTCCGCACATGCGCAAACCTATGTAAAAACTCTTAATGTTACTTAAGTATCTCCTGAAGAGGCAGCAGGTCACTAGAGCTGGGTACCAGACCAAGGCCTCCACTACTGGTTGTGGGTGTGATGTGTTCCACCTGCCAGGCTGTGAACTCTGAAGGCAGGGGATGTGTCAGAGATTCATCACTGCTGATATTCAGTAAACAGTCCGTGTCCTCAGTGTTCCAGGGACCTGCACTCACCAGGGGGCAGACAAAGGTGCTGAATGCATGCAGGAATGAACAAACCCAAGACTGTGGTTGTTTCTCAGGCTTCTTGTTTGCAAAACAAGGGGACCTACCTCCTAGGGTTGCTGATACCTTTATTGATTTACTCAGTAAACAGTCCGTGTCCTCAGTGTTCCAGGCTCTTTGCTTAGAGGCCTGGTTAAGAATTATAGCCAGCAAAAAGCCGAAAACTCCGTGCAAACCAGCCCTGTGGGGGTTGAGGGAGGGCATGAGCAGATCACAGGCATGTGGCCTGAGTGCAGCTGAGAGCAGCTGCTTGGGTGGGCCAGCCATGCCACGTTCTTGTCCCATGGCCATGGGTTCCAGGGTAAACCAAAGTAAGGTACGTGGTTGAGGGGATGTGGGATCCATAATGCTATGCTTTGGATAAGTGTCCCCAAAGGCCCATATGTTAAAGTCCTGTACCAGGCAGCCCCTAATATGATGTCCCCACTGGTCCCCTAATAGGGGGACTGGGAGCTGATAGAAACAAAGAAGTGGGGCCTAGTGGGAAGTCTTTGGCCATTGGGGGCATGCCCTTGAAGGGGTTGGTGGGGCCTCAGCCCCTTCCTCTTGCACACTGGCCATGAGGCTCAAGGGCTTCCTCTACCATAAAGTCCTGCCATGATGTGCTGCCTTGCCGCAGCCCCAAAAGGAACAGGGCCACTGGCTGATTCACACTTGGAATTAATTTGTCTGGTTCCCCCATCTGCTTTTTCATTTGTAAAATGGACACAGAAGGAAATCCATCCCTAGTTTCCATGATGAAGATAGACAAGATGGACAACTGTTCTTTCCCATGAGCAGCCCCAGAGAGCTCAAGTGTGGGTCAGTGGAGGGAACTGGGTGATGTTCTTTCAGAGGACTGCCTGAGGTCCCCCTTCTGCTGTTGCCGCCTGAAGCGCTTGGAGCAACGGAGCTGCTGAGGAGACCCCCTTCTGCTTAGTGGCAGAGCTGGGCTGGGAGCCAACTGATTCCACGGCCAAGTCAACCCCAGTGCTTGGGCATTCTGCTCTAAAGCCCATGCATATACCCTCCAACTGTGGCCGCCTCTGGGATGCTAGAGAATGCCTGAGCATTTCCCAGCAATAAGGGACTCCATGGTCAGTCAAGTCTGGACACCTTGGTTGATCAGGGTGGCAGGACTCTTCAAGCCTCTCATCTGCATGGGGAGGGGAACATGGGGAGCTTTCCCAGCCATGGAACTGGGATAGAGGGGGCTTGGCAGGGTGGAGGCAGGCCCCGTAGCTCACTGCGTGGGCCTCACTTTTGCTGTCCTAGGAAGAAACTTCTATTGGGGGGGGGACAGCATCCTCCTGGGTGACAAGCAGATCTCTGTGCAAATCTCATCTGAGACCCAGACACTGATTTTTGCCCTCTGTGTTTTGGAACGTCAGTATGGGTAGTGACAGACCCTCGGTTTGGGCAGCAAAGATAAACCCCAAGTCTCTGTCTATCTGCCCAAGGCTCTGTCCCTGACTTACTAGATGATCTTGGACAAAAACCTCAGTTTCTACACCATTAAAAGAGGAAATAGGATCCTTAAGTACTAGTCAAGCTGTGGCTCCTGAACCCCTGGTGGGGGACAGTCTCTCCTGGCTTCCCCCTAAGCAACATATCCTGTGTTTGACGTACTGGGGTTATGTGGTATGTGTCAGAACACTGAATAACTCCCCTACATAGTGGTCTTTTTAAAAGACAGGGCTTCACCAATAAAATAATGTGGGGGGGGGGGGGGGAAGGACAGGACTTTGTGGGCTCCAGGGCAGCCCAGCGCCTCTGTGCTTCCTGTGCCTTCCTTTTTCCCTGGGTATTCAGGAAGCCACTTGGGTTCACAGACCACAAGCCCAGCCCACACAGAACCCACCATGATCCAGGAGTCACCCTTAGTCCAAGCATGTAATCCTGCACAAGCCAAGGTGTTCTTCATGCCTTTATTTCATTTTGCATGATAAAGTGCCAAGCAAGTCTTTTTTCCCTTATTTTTTTCAAATACAGATGAGTTTTAATGAAGTAGCTGATTATCCTGGAGCCCCTCATCCCTAGAGCCACGCCCTTTCATGTCACACAGTGAATGTGAGCTCCACATGGGCCGAGACCAGGGGGTGTCAGGTCACTGAGGAAGCCACAGTGCTGGGCACATGGTGGGGGCCAGTGAGTATTTCCTGCATAGGTAAATGAACGAGTGGATGAATGGAGGAATAATTGAATGTCTGAAACCCAGGAGTGGAACTCCTAAGCACAGGACTCACACAGGAGGCATAGGACGTGTCCACCCACCCTTCCCTCACTGGGTCCTTCACCTGTGACATGATGTCATGCTGGGTCTTCATCACTCCTCTGTAAATACTGCTGCACATCCTGGGATCAGCCAGCAGGAAGGCCCATCTGTGGAGGGACTCCAAGACCCTGGGCCCTAGTAGATCCTTATTACCACCTGGCAGGTGGCTCCATACAGGGGCCTGACATGGAGCAAGTGTCTCACAAGTCATTTCTTAGTTATTTGTACAACAATCCATCAGGCCAACCAGGTTTTTTCTCATTTAACAGATTGGAAAACCAAGGTGTAGCACAACTCTGGGGTTACCAGGCTGGGCAGGACAAAGATCCTCATCTCTGACTTTGGAGATAAGGGCCTTCTTAATGCTTCTCTTCATTGAGGTCGCTCTGGATCTCAGGGGTCCTGGCTGCCTCTTAGGCCTAAACCTCCTAGCTGGGAGCTCTCACTGAACTTGGGGGGGCAGGGCCACCCCTGCTGCCTGGGCAGGGTGTGGGGCAGGGAAGGGGTATACACCCTCACCTCTCCCAGTTCTGGGACCAGCCTCCAAACAGGCAGAATGGGGCTTCTGTCTGGTCAACAGGTCCAAAAGTTCTCAGAACTGCAGAGCCCAGAGGTCCCTCCCTGGGCAGCTGGGTATAGCCCCATGGGGTCTCACAGGCTTTAGGTTCAAATCCTGGCTCTGCGCCTCTTTTGAGCAGAGGGGGCATGTTCTCAAGGCCTCAGTCTCCCCATCAGTGCAATGGGAATGCTTTTCCCACCCCTCCTAGAGTCACTGGAGGACTCAAGAGTGATAAGGCACATGGAGCACAGAGGCCCTTGCAGGGAAGTGGTGACTCTCAGCTGTTCCTGCTGATATCACCCTGCTGCCAGCCCATTGCTGCCATTAGATCCCTATCTTTGGTACTGGACATTACCTGCAGCTCACCTCCTTAAGCCTAGACACAGAGTCCCATCACTTACTCTGCCATCTCTGGTTCTTAACACCTGATGGATGAGGGCTACTGCAGAATGATGGACGAAAACAGAGCAGAGGCTTAATATATTGAGATAGATCTGGAAAAATAAGAGACCCAGAATAGCTAAAGCAATCCTTAGCAAGAAGAGTGAAGCAGGTGGCATCACAATACCAGACTTTATACTACAGAGCAATAGTAACAAAAACAGCATGGTATTGGCACCAAAATAGACTGGTAGACCAATGGTACAGAATAGAGGACACAGAGACAAACCTACACAACTACATTAGATAAAGGTGTCAAAAACATATTGAGCCGGGCGTGGTGGCGCACACCCGTAATCCCAGCACTTGGGAGGCTGAGGCAGGAGGATCATGAGTTCAAAGCCAGCCTCAGCAATGGCGAGGCACTTAGCAACTCAGTGAGACCCTGTCTCTAATAAAATACAAAAAAGGGCTGGGGATGTGGCCCAGTGGTTGAGTGCCCCTGAGTTCAATCCCTGGTACAAAAAAAAAAAAAAAAAAAAAAAAAAAACATACATTGAAGAAAAGATAGCCTCTTCAACAAATGGTGCTGGGATAACTGGAAATCCATATGCAACAAAATGCAATTAAACCTCTATCTCTCACCATGCACAAAACTCAAAGTGGATCAAGGACCTAAGAATTAAACCAGAGACCATACGTCTATTAGAAGAAAAAGTAGGCCCAAACCTTCATCATATCGGATTAGGCCCCTACTTCCTTATGACTCGTATGCACAAGAATTAAAATCGAAAAAGTAGCACAAGAATTAGCACAAGAAAAATCTAGAATTAATGAATAGGATGAATTCAAACTAAAAAGCTTCTTTTAAGCAAAAGAAACAATGAGTGAGGTGAATAGAGAACCTACTAATTGGGAACAAATCTTTACTACACTCATGTCAGAGCACTGATCTCTAGAATATATAAAGAACTTAAAATTTTACACACAAAAAAAAAAAATACAAATAACCCAATCAATAAATGGGCTAAGGAACTGAACAGACACCTCTCAGAAGGTGATATACAATCAATCAACAAATATATGAAAACGTGTTCGACATCACTGGCAATTAGAGAAATGCAAGTCAAAACTACTCTAAGATTTCATTTCACTTCAGTCAGAATGACAGCTATTAAGAACACAAACAACAATAAATGTTGGAGAGGACGTGGGAAAAAGGCACACTCGTACATTGCTGGTGGGACTGCAAAATGGTGCAGCCAATATGGAAAGCAGTATGGAGATTCCTTGGAAAACTGAGAATGGAACCACCTTATGACCCAGCTATCCCACTCCTCAGTATATACCCAAAGGACTTAAAAACAGCATACTACAGGGACACAGCCACATCAGTGTTTATAGCAGCACAATTCACAATAGCTAAACTGTGGAACCAACCTAGATGCCCTTCAGCAGATGAATGGATAAAGAAAATGTGGTATATATACACAATGGAATATTACTCAGCAATAAAAGAGAATAAAATAATGGCATTCACAGGTAAATGGATGAAGTTGGAGAATATAATGCTAAGTGAAGTTAGTCAATCCCAAAAATCCAAATGCCAAATGTTTTCTCTGATACAAGGAGGTTGATTCACAGTGGGTTTGGGACGGGGAGCATAGGAGGATTAGAGGAACACTAGAATGGCCAATGGGGAGGGCGGGGAAGGGAGGAGGCAAAAGGGTGAAGAAGAAAAACAAAAAAAAGGTGGTAGAATGAGATGGATATCATTACCCTAAGTGCATGTATGAAGACGCGAATGGTGTGAATATACTTTGTATTCAACCAGAAATATGTAAAAATGTGCTCTATATGTGTAATGTGAATTGTAATGCATTCTGCTGTCATATAACAACTTTGAATAAAAACAAAAAAGATATTGAGATAGCCTCCATGTGAAAACAACTTCTGGTTGTTTTGGTAGTTTCTCTTTTTCTCTCTATAGTTTCTTTTACCAGTATTACCAAAGCATTATGAATATAAAAAAGTAATAATCTACGAACATTCATTTTTCTCTCTAGAACTCCTTCATTTATTTTTATTGTAAATTGACAAATTATGGTTGCATATTTTTTCAGGATACAAAGAAATGTTATGATTTATGAATATAATATAGAACAATTAAATCAAGCTAATTAATACATACATCTCAAATATTTATTTTGTGGTAAGAATATTTGAAATTTACTCGCTCATAAATGTCTCAAATGACAGAATCTCTTTTTGTAAGGCTGACTAGTATTCCATGGTTTTATTTACCACAGTTGCTTTTATATTTTTTTTAAATATCTATTTATTTATTTTAGTTGTATACAATGTGTTTATTTTTACGTGGTGCTGAGGATCGAACCCGGGCCGCGCATGTGCTACGCGAGCGCTCTACCGCTGAGCCGCAACCCCAGCCCCTGCTTTATATATTCATCCACTGATGGTCACTTGGGTTGATTATAAATCTTAGCTATTTGAGTAATGGTACAATGAACACGGGCACACAAACATTTATTTGACATACTAATTTCAAACAGTTTGGATAAATACCCTGAAGTGGTGCTGCTGGATCTTATGGTGACTCTATTTTTAGTTCTTTGAAGAATCTCTGTACAGTTTTCTATAATGGCTTACTAATTTTATATTCCCAACAGCAATAAACGGGGGTTTCCTTTGACCCACATCTTTGTCAGTACTTGTTATTCTTTTTGATAATAGTCATTCTGATGGGTGACAAGTGAAATCTCATTGTCATTTTGCAAATTTCCCCAAAGATTAGTGATACTTAGCAGTTTCTTTGCACATATGTTGTCCATTAATATGTCTTCTTTTGACCAATCCCAAAAATCAAAGGTCGAATGATTCCCTTGCTATGATGATACTGAATTATAATGGTAAGGGAGGGGGAATGAAAGGTGATAGATAGACTTGGGCAGATGGGCTACCTCCCCCATGGGAATTTCCATGAGGAGCAACCTGGTTTCATTTTCCCCAGGCAGGAGCCAATCAGCTTAAAGGTCGCACTATTCCTGAGACAGGAGCCAATCGGCTTAAAGGTCACCCTATTCCCTGGGAAAAGAGCCAATAGCGTTAAAAGTCGCTCTGGTACACACACACCCCACCAGAAATCCCTGTTTAAAGCTCCTGCCTGCCTGGAGCTCAGACACAACAGCTCCTCCCTACTGAGAGGAAGCAGCCGCTGCAACAGCTCCAGACTCACCGTCTCCAGCCTGACAGCAGCTGCCCCAGCCAACAGCTCCAGAGACCAGAGCCGGCATGACCAGGCACCCACCCTCCATCCAGAGCTCCCACACTCCCGTTTCCCTGACTCCTCTCTCCCACCAGAGCTTGCACACTTCCCTCTCCCTGACTCCTCTCTCCCCATACTTCTTCTACCTCCGACCAGTTATAAAGGCTGGTGAATAAATCTCTGGGCTGCACGGTTGTCTCCAGTGTGATTTTTGCCCTTCAAAAGGAATGAAGGAATGTTAAATAGAACAAAGGGGAGGGAGAGGAGGAGAGGGGGCAAGGGGATAGGAATAATGGCAGAATGAGTTAGACATGAATACACTAAGTACATATATAAAAACACAAATGGTGTGAAAATATGTAAAACCAGTGACTTGAAAAACTGTGCTCTTTATATGTAATATGAAATGAGTTGCACTCTGCAAGCATGTATAACAAATTAGACTAAATAAATAATTTAATTTAAAAAATCTGTCTTCTTTTGAGAAATGTCCATTTAGGCCTCTTGCCCATTTCTTTTTTTTTTTTTTTTTTTTTTTTTTTTCATTTTTTTTTTTTTTTTTTTTTTTTTTTTCTTTTTTTTTGGTGGGGGGCACTGGGGATTGAACCCAGGGGTGCTTTAGCACTGAGCTGCATTCCCAGTACTTCATTATTTTTTTTTTTTTTTTTTCTGGTACTAGGGATTGAATTCAGGGACACTCAACCACATCCCCAGCCTATTTTGTATTTTATTTAGAGACAGGGTCTCACCGAGTTGCTTAGCGCCTCACTGTTGCTGAGACTGGCTTTGAACCTGTGATCCACCTGTCTCAGCCTCCAGAGCCGCTGGGATTATAGGCCTGTGCCACCGCACCCAGCTCCACCCTCGCCCATTCTTAACTCAGATTGTTTTCTTTCTGTAGAGTTGTTTGAGTTCCTAGTGTATTCATCAGATGTATGGCTTCCCAATACTTCCTCCCAATCCATAGGTGTCTCTTTTCTCAGAGAATCTAAAAAAATGTTTGACCAGGCCAATATCATACAGTTTTTTTCCATTGTTGGATTCCTGGCAGGAGGCTGCACCTCCCAGGCAGAAGGCCACACCTCCGCAGGTACTTTGTAAAAAGACTACCTTTCCCAGGTGCCCTCACCGCTGCCCCCTGACCTCCGGCAGCCTATGGAGACACTCGCCCCCAGGGGTCTGCCTGACCAGCACTCTGCTATTTAAGCCAGCCCCGGACTGAAACCTCTCTCTGTTCCTGCCTGTCCCTGTTCCCGTTGGTCCCTTCCCTATCCCCCTTCCCTTCCCTTCCTTTCCCTACCCTTGCCCACCTGGCACCCCAATAAACCCTTTTATTTCACTAACACGGTGTTCCAGGTTAACTTTGTTCAGCATTTTCTAACATCCATTATGTTTGTTTTCAGTCATTTTGCAGTTTCAGGTCTTAGATTTAAGTCTTTACTTCATTTTGAGTTGGATTTTGTGTAAGGTGTGAGTGAGTCTAATTTTATTCTTCTGCATATTGATAACCAGAAACTAGCCCAATGCTAGAGTTGCTCCCTATGAGTCATTTGTACAACATTTATGAGTGAATGTTTTAGCCACTGATGCCTGAGGCAATGGATAATAGTGGGGGCAAATGTTAGGATAACCAAAAAATTGGCAGGAAAAACTGGGGAATCAAGCCGGGCATGGTGGCACATGCCTGTAATCCCAGCACTTGGGAGGCTGAGGCAGGAGGATCAAGAGTTCAGAGCCAGCCTCAGCAATGGTGATGCACTTAGCAACTCAGTGAGACCCTGTCTCTAAATAAAATATAAAAAAGGGCTGGGAATGTGGCCCAGTGGTCGAGTGCCCCTGAGTTCAATCCCTGGTACAAAAAAAAATGGGGAATCAGGTGTACTTAAGATACACATAGGCCCAGGAATTCAGAAAGATTTTGTAAAGGCCCTAAGCTCTGGTTTGTCGGGATTGCTGCGTTACTTATTAATGGGGCCAAGGTCTAAAGCTACCCCCCTTTTTGGGCCCTAAAAGGGGGCTCCTTCTGCCAGCAGAAAGAGTTAAAGTAGCTTACCTGGCGAAGATAGGCTTAACGGGCAAAAGTCGCCGAGTGTCTCTACCCCCCCTGATTGACGGACATCACGCCACACCCGGGGAGTTTTGGTAGAAAGCAATGCCAAAAACTCGGTTTATTGAGAAAGTTGGACGGTCTTATATAGGACATGGGCCAATCAACAGAAAGATCATAGGGACACATAAGGAGCATGGGCAGATGCCATTGGCGGAGCCATTGGCCTATCTTTGGGGTGGTTTCAGTTCTCACAGCCACGCCCCCTGCTTAGCCTAGGTCCTGTAACAGGGCGTGGTAATGTAGCAAGCAGCCAGAAAGCAGTATAAAGTCCCGACATTTCCCCGTTTTTTTTTTTCAAAATGGGGCTCCCCCATTTTGTTTTAAAAAATGGGGTGTCCATCAGGTGGACACACCCAGGGCTAGCAAGTGGCCAGGGGAAGGACATGGGACAGGACAGTCGCCTTTGGGAAGGCTTTTCAAGGATGGCTGGTTTAGACCTCCGCACCTTGTTAAGGACCATGGCCAAGTCTGTAGGGCTCTCACTCAGCATCGCTGAAGGCATTATTGGCAGACCACCAAGCTGTACACAGGGCCCAAAGGTGAACACAAGGAAAATGACAGGGATTTCACACAAAAAAGGAGAAGGTAGGGATTAGACAGATATAAAGTCCAGCATGAGGAAGTAACCGCTTAAGCTAAAGCCATTTAGTTTAGTCTAAAGGAAGCTGTCTAGAACAAAGTCTGGACAGTTGGCAACGAAATAGCACTTTTCTCTCAGGAATAGGCATAGTCCCTCTTCTCTCGTCGTAGAGAGTTGAAATACTGACAAAGGGAGAGTCCAAGGCAACAGTGCTCATGATGAACATCAGGATAGAGATGATGAGAAGTCCAATCACAATGAGACAGAGGGTCCATCATGGTTTTTTCATTCCTGTGGAAAAAGGGAAAAAAATCACCCCTCAAGAGCATGTGCTCTTGGGTAGTCATTTTGTTCTAATTGGCAGTATTTGAGGTCCCTAGCAGGTACCCAAATAGGGCTTGGTTCTCCAATTGGAAAGACACATAGGTAGGGTGTCTGGTTGGATCAATGTCTCTGAAAGACAGTCAAAGGCTGATGCTTGGAAAAATTTAACAATCACTGTTTTTAACTGATCATGGGGGCTGTTTCCCCCCTTTTTGTTTTATTTTAACCTGGGTTAAAGCATCTTTAAACTTTTAAGTGGAGAGGATTTAATAAGCTATTGAGTGAAGATAGATACCAACTATCTATGAGATTTTGGCTTTTTTATCCTTTTAATTTTAGGAACTTTTTACTACTTTAAGGGAATAGGACGACGATCGAATCTGGCTTTTTCAAGCTGAAAGTGGGCGAAGTGATGGAGGAAGTAGTTTGGAGTTCCCTTATTAGAAGTCAGGTCAGATTGAAGCCTGGGGAAGGTTGTAAAGTCATCAGGTATGGGAGCTTTTATTAGAGAAACAAAAAACATGAGTATTGAATAAATGTCACAGCATTTGGAACATTTTAATGTATATCATGAGGATGATAATTTAAATCTTTAGTATGTATAGAGTTATCAGGAACGTAAACATAACATTTAATGTTATAGATATCTATCTAGATAAGATGGTAATTAAGCTACTTAATGTCATTTGATCTTATAAAATTTTTTTATTGGCATGACCTCTGTGTCTAGTAGAGAACTCTTTTATCTCTTTTACTTAGGGCTAGATAATTATCTTATTGAATATTAAGTCTACTTGTGTAGGTTAGGAAGATCTGTAGGCCTTAAACTGACTAAAAACTTTTGACTTGGCAGTTATTTAGTTGTTAAACTGTTTACAAGTGTATGTCTGAAGTTACTTTCATTTCTAAAAAATGTCCAGGAATGGTTGTATTTTTGGTTTTAACTGTTTTTGTTAGGTGTTTAAAATGAAGTTAAGTCGAACTGACTTTTGCCTTTATCTATCGCTAAGAGTCAGTTGAATTTCCATGGGAGTAATTTTGGGGGAACTCAAGAATAGCTTTTTCCATTTTGTTAGTGTTTTCCATGAGGATGGATCTAGGTCTTGCTTGACCATGTGGCTTTTCTTGGAAGCAGCAGGGATGTCTCTCTTTTTTAGGACCCTCTTTTTTATAGCAAGGTCACTGTTTGGCTTTCTTTTCTCTATAGGTCTCACAACCTCTCTGATCGGGAAGTTATGTGGCCCAGAGTTGCAAAGCTTTTTAGAGAACTTCTTTGTCTCCTGGATTTAGACTTGACTCTGAGGGCAAGAACCAAATATTGGTTTTTTTGACCCTTTTAATTTAGCTTAAAATCTTGATTTTAAACATTTAGCAAGTTAATCTTAAATTAAGATTACTGGACTTTAACTTTAATGTTTATAAACTTATAGTTGTCGTTTACTCTTTATTAGCTGGGGTCTGTGGTACAAAACATTATTAACAGGCAAACTTAAAAACACATTTAGTTTGTGTAATAACTATCTTGTATTTTGAGTTATATATTATAATCTCTGTTTTTGAACAAGAATCACTCTCTAGACCATATATTTTGGCATGTAAGACTAGAGCCTTATCTTATCTCAGGTATGGTGGGATTTTTTAATCTTAGGTCAGGTGTTTTAATTTTGAAGCTGATCTCTGTTTCTTAAATAAAATTTTACAGTGTTTACATATATTGTTGTTTGTGCTTTTAGGAACTTTAGCTGACAAAATATCACATTTAGAATGGATTAAAGACGTTTTGAGAGTATTTAACTTTTTTGGAAAAGTAGCAAAATGTTTTTATAATATATAATTATATTGATGTCTTTATAAATCAAGTTTAGCTTTTAAAGAAATAACCTTATAATATTTTAAATTAATAGTTGTTGTTTAACAATAGTTGTATAATTTTTAATTTTTTTTAGATTACTTGTTTAAAAAAAATAAAACCCAAAACTTAACAAATATAATGTTATATAGAAATCTTTTATAAACCTTTATATAGAATCATACATATCTGTTAACTACTTTATAAGAACATAATATTTATGTATATAGAATTAGACTTGTTGAAATTTTAATCTGTTTTATTGATGACAAAGACTAATTTATGAAAACAATCAATAATGTTACTCGATGTGTTAGAATTTGTTAGGACAAGAAGTTACCTTGGAATGTCGTGTTGAAAAGGGATGGTTTATTGGGGTGCCACGTGGCATGGTAGGGGACAAAAATGGCATGGAGGGAAGGGAAGGTGATGGCCAGGGCATCTGCTAGTCAGGTTTGTAGGCCAGGCTGAGGCACCTGGGAAATGTAGTCTTTTTTACAAAGTATCTGGGAGGTGTGGCCTTCCACCTAGGAGGTGTAGCCTCCTGTCTGGAACCCAGCACAATGGAATTTAAGAAGTTATCTGATGGCATATTTAACAGTATTTTAACCTTGAAAATTAATGTCTAACAAACAAAGTTACTTATAAATTTACTTTTCTTATATTTACTCTAGAGAAGAGACACAATAAAAGGTAGAAAAACCGTAGAATACAAGACAAGACATGACATAAGATGGCAAGAACTAGAAATTATTATTATTATTGTTATTATTTTTTGTTTGATGTGGCAGTTTACTCTAGTAATCTAAAAATAGAAGGCACATCTTGGGGCCTTGGAACTTTTCCAAGGTGTGCATCTCCTTGGATGGCATTTTATCTTGGAGTTTTAGAGCGAAGGTCTAGCTTTAGAATTTGTGATGGTAAAGAACTTTTAAATCACGTGAGTTAAAGGTATTTGGATCCATATTTTAAATTTTTATGAGCGCTCAGTTTACACACACAAACATATAAACAGAACACAAGTGTACACACAACATAACCAAAACATCAATATGGGTGCACAAAATTAGAATTATGAGCTCAAAAAATTTTAGAAAAATGACAGGCTGGTAAAAAGACATTTTACCCTTTTTTTTTCTTTGGGGCTTAAGCTTATTTCCCCATTTGCATTTTAATGTAAGTCTTTGCTCAGGTCTGGAAGGGTGGGGGACTGCAATTGTGAGCAGGTGTCTTTGCCTAAGGCACTTTTTTAAGGTCTTAACCAGTTGAGTTTCCCTAAGAGCTCCCGCAGCTCTACCAAAGAGTAAGGGGACAGACAGAATCTAATTTAAGTTTAGCTCCTAAGATTTTAAAAAGAGGTATAGTTTGAACCTTGTTGAAAGAAGGATGGGCTATTGGCATGTGTCCCCGGGGCTTTGCCTCTGTAAGGCAGGGCGCAGTGGCCAGAGTGAGGGTGGGGGGGAGGAACCTTTCTTGATGGAGAATTGAGCAAGGTTGTCCAGGCTTAAGCCTCAGGCAAATTGCCTTGGCTCGGCTGTTTTGGCGCATAAGTCTTGGCTCAAGGAACAGAAGTCTATTTGCGTTGTAGCCAGCCAGTGAAGGGATCTAGAGGACATAGGCTGTATGTAGCCGCTGGGCTCAGACAAAGAACGCCGGCCGCTCGCAGCTGCCGAGAGGGACTGCGTTGCACAGGCAGGAGAAAGCTGGCGCCCCAGTCATAGCGAATTGGCTCGTCCCGCGGGCCGCCCCAGCCATTGACCCAGGGAACCCCGCGGGAGCTAGTGTCCAGCATGAATGTTGCATTGGTCCCGCTGAGCTGTGCTGGCCGCCTGTGTGTCTCGCCATGCGCGGTCGTAGATGATGTCAACGGTGCGACGGTGGCAGCGCTTTTGGGCGGCCATTTTACACACCATTGGCAGCCTGTTGCCAGGCAACAACCGGATGTACCCACGTGCGTTTGGCCCTGTAGGCGACTCTGGTTTGGATTTTGTTTGTCTCCAACTGTAGGCAGCAGCGCTTTTGCCTTTGCTCCCCCTCGTACCCCATTGTGCCGGGCTGTCCCGAGGTGTCCCAGCTGGCAAGGCCCCTTGCACGCCCGGCCCCCCGCCCCCAGCGGTTTGGACGCAAGCAGCAAGCTGTACGCCAGGCAGGCCGAGACACAAGCCCGGGCCATGTAGCGGTACACTTTTTCTTTTTGTCGAGCCACGGAACTGCGAGCCCTGGTGATGGTGGCAGCCATGTACTCGGGACGAAAGCCCGGGGCCACGTGGCAGCGGCAGCAGCCCACCGTCTGTATACCACTAGCGACCCCATATGGTCGCCACCCACATGGTGCTGTAGAGGGCAGCTCTTCTTTGTTCTTAAGTTTGGGCTCGCTCTGAGTTTTTTCCGCACCCAGGCTGGGGCTCCCTTTAGTGAGCGCGTTTTTCCCGGACATCTTTCTGTTCTCCCCCACCAGGCACATACAAAAATTGTAGGTTTACTTGCGCAGAGGTTCCAGAAAAGGGAGAGGAAGAAAGAGAGAGAAAGTGGATGAGAAAGAGAGAGAAAGATATATGGTTGTCTCATTTTCTAGAGGATATTTTTGCCAGAGAGACGCTGTGTCTCTAACCGATTGTTAAGCCTATCTATAATTTTCTTTTGTTTTCGTGCCCCACGTTGGGCGCCAACTGTCAGGATTGCTGCGTTACTTATTAATGGGGCCAAGGTCTAAAGCTACCCCCCTTTTTGGGCCCTAAAAGGGGGCTCCTTCTGCCAGCAGAAAGAGTTAAAGTAGCTTACCTGGCGAAGATAGGCTTAACGGGCAAAAGTCGCCGAGTGTCTCTACCCCCGCCTGATTGACGGACATCACGCCACACCCGGGGAGTTTTGGTAGAAAGCAATGCCAAAAACTCGGTTTATTGAGAAAGTTGGACGGTCTTATATAGGACATGGGCCAATCAACAGAAAGATCATAGGGACACATAAGGAGCATGGGCAGATGCCATTGGCAGAGCCATTGACCTATCTTTGGGGTGGTTTCAGTTCTCACAGCCACGCCCCCTGCTTAGCCTAGGTCCTGTAACAGGGCGTGGTAATGTAGCAAGCAGCCAGAAAGCAGTATAAAGTCCCGACACTGGTTGACCTTGAGGCTTTGCAGAAGCAGGAAGTAAGGCCAAGGGAGAGTTATACTGTTGAGGGTATGCCCCAACACACAGAGGCCCACTGCAAAGACTAGGGATTGTTGTGGCTCCAGGCATTTTAGGAAATCTCTGTCCAATTATTAGCTGACCATTAAGCTATTAGACTTCAGTGGCCAGACATGACAAAGAAAACAGACTTCACAAAATTAGTTCAGAAAAGTCATTAAAGAAACACCAATTACAGCCAGGCACAGTGGCACATGCCTGTAATCCTGGCAACTCAGGAGGCTGAAGCAAGAGAATTATAAATTCAAAGCCAGCCTCAGCAATTTAGTGAGGCCCTAAGCAATTCAACCAGACCCTTTCTCAAAATTTAGAAAAATAAATAAATAAAAGGCTGGGGATGTGGTTCAGTGGTTAAGCCTCTCTAGGTTCAATCCTGGTACCAAAAGAAAAGAAAAATAAATAAAGAAAAAAAAAAAAAAAAACACCAACTACAGAGTCAATAATTACAATTCCTGGGGAAAGGGAGAGTCCAATTTACACATATAAACATACAAAATGTCCAATTTTCAACAAAAATTGCCAAGTATGCAGAGAAACTGTGGATAAAAGTAATCAATAGAAACTGCCCTGAAGAAACGGAGAGCATTATATTAAGTAAAATAAGCCAAACTCAGAAATTCAAAGAGTGTATGTTTTCTCTTATATATGAGAGCTAGAGAAAAAAGAGGGAAAAACACTGCAGGGAGGGATCTTCTGAAAACAGAAGCAAGATGAGTAGAGTAGAGGAAGGGGACTGTTGTACCAAAAGTGTTGTATCCAGCATAATGCCAATTAAAACTCCAAGCCACGTCACACCTGAGCCAATAAAAAGCCTTTATTAAGCTGATCAGCGGCCACCATCCTCACACATCACACAGTGTGACAAGATGGCGCGCAGGCAGTGATTTTTCAAGGGTTTATAAAGAGCAAAATCACAGAGGGTGGAATATTCAATTGCAGGGTTTTAGCCAATGCAAGCAAGCCACAGTACAGAAGCTGAATCTAGGCAGTTAGCAAGACAAAGCAATGGGTACAATAATATTTCCCACGGGACTTTCCAGGTTGATATAGCAACGATCAAGTTGAAGGGAATGGGGTAAAGATGACCCTAGTTGAGTACATGTTAGAGAATGGTTACTAACGTCTAGACAAGCAATCTCTGACAAGGTATTTGCCCAGGAAAAATGGAAACCAAAGAGAGCAATTTTACATTGTATAGGAATTGCTGTTTTTATGCTGTCACGCGTATTATGCTAGGTAATGATTAGTGGGTACACAGGCAGGACTTTCTGTATTCTATTATTTCTGAGAAACAGAACTATTTCTCGGAACTCCTAAGATGGCTGCTGAAGAACAAGATGGAGTCCCTTTAGTTCTCTTATCACAGGACCAGAAGAAGGGAAGAGGGGAGTGAAAGGGGAGCAATAAAATTAACTAATTAAATTTATCAATTTATTTAATTTATTATGTTGTTTTCATGTGTAACAGTAAATCCCACTATTATGTATAATTATAATGCACTGTAAGGATTTTTTTCTTGGTACCAGGGATTGAACTCAGGGGCATTTGACCACTGGGCCACATCCCCAGCCCTTTTTTGTATTTTATTAGAGACAGGGTCTCACTGAGTTGCTAAGTGCCTCGCCATTGCTGAGGCTGGCTTTGAACTCTTGATCCTCCTACCTCAGCCCCCCCAAGTGCTGGGATTACAGGCATGTGCCACCACGCCCGCCTGGGCAACAGCTTTAAAATTGAACAGTGCAGAAGGATAGAAAGAAAGCTAGATGCAGGCATCTTCCACACAGAGTACTTTCACGCAAATTGCCAGGCAGGCGGGGCTGCAGGCTCCGGAGCAACACACAGGTCTGGAGAAGTGCTGTTGGGCCCGGAGAACGATTGCCACCATTTTTGAGGAGAACCTGCAGCTGACCGGGAGAAAGAAACAAGGAAGTAAGGAGAAGCAGCTGTGCGCAGAGGCCAGCGGGCATCCAAGGATTTGGCCAGTCCTCTGAGACCAGCACACACCTGGGTGACACGCGGGCGACCAGCGGGGAAGGGCATGTCTGAGGCCAGCATGGCGGCCCTTAGACACTGCAACTGTGGATGAGTGCGGGGAGTGGACGCCTTCTGGACAGACTGTCTCCTGGTGCCATTCACTGTTGACACATCCCCCCTGAGCCATTCTTCTGCTGGCCAGAGGTGCAGTCTTGACTCCACCCACAGGTTCTCTGTGACTGCCTGGGCATGATCTGTGACAGCTGGCTTGACAGCTGAGGGGGAAAAAGAAGGGCTTCCCTGGGTGCTGCTTGACTGAGACCTGTTTGTGGGTTCGACTTTTTTTTTTGTTTGTTGTTGGTTTTTGTCTTTTCTTTCTATCTTTTTTTTTTTTTTTTTTTTTGTTTCTTCTCTCTTTTGTCTCTTTTCTTCTTCCCTCATCTTTCCTATTTACACCCTGCCATTGCATTCTCAACAGAGGCAAAAACAAGTTTTATGCAGGAATTGGGATTTCTAGAACTGGGGCAACTGAATAATACAACAAAGTGGTATTATATGTAGTTTATTCTCTATTTTTTTTAAACTCACTTTCTTTCTCTTTTTCACTAATTTCTACTACTTTGTCTTTTTTTTCTTTCTTTCTTTCTTTTTTCTTTCTCTCAACATTTCCATAAGTTTGGTTTACATATACATCGGTCTTCCCACTAAATTGTTCGCCCCAATATCTTTCCTCTCTCTTCTGCTGATATTAAACTACTTCCATAGATTTCTTTTTTCACTTCCTAAGAAAAAACAACTCAATACCCTCACTTCCTTCCTCCTAAACATATCACCTCTGGGTCCAATATTTGTAATTATAAATCCCACCGCAAACATACAGAGTATATTGGAGACAATATCTGAATTAACTAATTCTGTACATTGTGATCAATCTGTGATTACCTGAATAGAAATTGTCTGGTTTTTAAAGTGTAAAGTATTTATAAGGGGATCTGACAGCATTGTACTACAGGAGCATCATAAGGCTTTAAGGTAAAAACGAAATAGCCAAGGTTCCACAGTGCTAGAAGAAAAGCCACACAAGCAATATGAAGAATCAAGGGAAGAAAGTGACTCAAACAAATCAACCTACCTTCTCAGCAGATTCCCTGGCAAGCACAGTTGGTGAAATGTCAGAGATGGAATTTAGGAATTACATATTCCAAATATTTATGGAACTCAAGAATGAAATGAGGGAGCAAATACAGGTGATAAAAGATCATTTTGGCAAAGAACTTCAAAAACAAATACAAGAAACAAAAGATTATTTCAACAGGGCGATAGAAGTTCTAAAGAGAAACCAAAAAGAAATTTTGGAAATGAAAGAAGCAATAAACCAAACTAAATGTTCATTGAAAGCATCACCAACAGATTAGACCACTTGGAAGAAAGGACCTCAGATAATGAAGACAAAATATATATTCTGGAGAAAAATGTAGCTTACACAGCAAAAATGGTAAGAAATCATGAGAAGAACATTCAAGAAATATGGGATAGCATAAAAAGACCAAATATAAGAGTGATTGGGGTAGAGGAAGGTGCAGAGTTCCAAACCAAAGGAATGAGTAATTTATTCAACGAAATAATAGCAGAAAAATTTCCAAACATGAGGAATGAATGGGAAAACCAAGTTCAAGAGGCTTACCGAACACCAAATGTACAAAATCACAACAGATCCAAACCAAGGCACATTATAATGAAAATGCCTAATATACTGAACAAGGAAAGAATATTAAAAGCCACAAGAGAAAAAATCAGATTACATATAGGGGGAAGCCAATTAGATTATGTGGAGATCTTTCAGCCCAGACCTTAAAAGCTAGAAGATCCTGGAACAACGTATTTCAAGCTCTGAAAGAAAAAGGAGATCAACCAAGAATCTTATATCCAGCAAAATTAAGCTTCAGATTTGATGAAATAAAAACCTTCCACTGCACTTCAGAACATCCTGGGCAAAATATTCCATGAAGAAGAAAAGAAAAATAACAATGAAAATCAGCAAAGGTAATTATTAAACTAAAGGAAACACCAACCAGAGGAGAAACCAAATCAAGTTAAATACCATAATCAAATAAAAATGGATGGGTATCTGAATCACATCTCAATAATAACCCTGAATGTTAATGGCCTAAACTCACCATTCAAAAGACACAGACTGTCAGACTGGATTAAAAGAAATGACCCAACAATATGCTGTCTTCAAGAAATCCTCATCATAGAAAAAGACATCAACAGACTGAAGGTGAAAGGCTGGGAAATCTTACCACTCATATGGGCTGTAGAAGCAGGAGTTTCCATTCTCACATCAAATGAGATAGACTTCAAGCCAAAGTTAATCAAAAGGGACAAAGATGGATATTTCTTACTGCTTAAGGGAACCATTCATTCATCAACAAGATATAACAATTATAAGTCTATATGCCCCAAATAATGGAGCACCTACATTCAAGTTCAAGAGATAGATCATCCAAACAAAAGCTAAACAAAGAAAACTTAGACCTCATTATTACAATTAATAACTTAGACCTAACGGACATATATAGAATATCTCATCCCTCAGAGAACGAATACACTTTCTTCTCAGCAGCACATGGCTCCTTTTCTAAAATAGACCATATATTATGCTACAAAGTAACTCTCAGCAAACATAAAAAAGTAGAGATACTACTCTGCATTCTATCAGACCACAACAGAATGAAACTAGATATCAATGTTAAAACAAGAAATAAAAAAAGTTTCTCCTACAATTGGAAACTAAACAACATGCTACTGAATGAACAAGAGGTTGCAGAAGACATCAAGGAGGAGATTTAAAAATTCTTAGAGGTGAATGAAAACACAAATACATCATATAGAAATCTCTGGGACACTATGAAGGCAGTATTAAGAGGAAAATTCATCACACTGAGCTCATTCCTTAAAAGAAAAAAACCAACAAATAAATGACTTAACATCACACCTCAAAGCTCTAGAAAAAGAAGAGTGGATCAATGCTAAGAGCAGTAGAAGACAGGAAATAATTAAAATCAGAGCTGAAATTAATGAAATTGAGACTAAAGAAACAATTCAAAGAATTGACAAAACCAGAAGTTGGGTTTTTTTAAAAATAAATAAAATTGACAGACACTTAGCAATGCTAATGAAAAAGAGGAGAGAAAAAACTCAAATTACTAGCATTCACAATGAAAAAGGAAATATCACAACAAACACCTCAGAAATACCAAAGATAATTAGAAATTACTTTGAAAACTTAAACTCTAATAAAATAGAAAATATCGAAGGCATTGACAGATTTCTAGAGTCATATGAATTGCCCAAATAGGATATGGAGGCTATACACAATTTAAACAGATCAATTTTAAGTGAGGAAATAGAAGACGCCATCAGAAAACTACCAGCCAAAAAATGTCCAGGTCCGGATGGGTTCACAGCCGAGACCTTCAAAGAAGAACTAATACCAATACTCTTCTATTTATTTCAGGAAATTGAGCTGGGTTAGGGAACGTAGAAGGATTAGAGGAACACTAGAAAGGTCAATGGGGAGGAAGGAGAAGGAAGGGAACAAGGGGGTATGAAGGGGGAAAAAAAGAAGATGGTAGAATGAGATGGATATCAGTATCTTCAATGCATGATTGAAGACATGAATAGTATGAATATTCTTTGTATTCAAACAGTGTTATGTTAAAAGTTGTTCTATATATGTAATATGAAATGTAATGAATGCTATTGTTATATATACAACATTGAAAAAAAAGAAATAAAGGTGACAAAGTTGGAGGATATTAGTAAAGACAAAGTATAAAAAAGAATCAAACAGAAATTCTGAAGTTGAACCATACAGTAACTGAAATGAAAAAATCACCAAAGGAGCTCAAAAGGAGATTTGAGCAAGCAGAAGGGGAAGAAACAGTGAACTTCAAGATATTTTATAAATTAAAATGTTAATGTGTATATAGTAATATATGTAGCAATACATATTGCTGTATATAATGTAATAATACACATTATATATTATATAATACATTTTACTATATATGTAGTAAAAGAAATGACAAGGGAAAGAAAATGATACATTAGAAAATATTGACAACACAAAAGAGGACAGTAACAAAAACTGAACAAAAAAAGTTCCTCCCTGCTAAGAAATAGCCAAAGGAAAGCTAGAGTGACAATGTTGATATCAAAGTCTAGCCAAAGTTGCTATTTTAACCCTTTCTAAATGTACAGTTCAGCAGCATTAATTACATTCATAATATTGTACAACTGCCACCTGTATTTCTAAAACCTTTTCCTCACCCCAAACAGAAATTCTGCAATGAGCTGGTGGGACTACAAAATGGTGCAGCCAATCTGGAAAGCAGTATGGAGATTCCTTGGAAAACTGAGAATGGAACCACCTTATGACCCAGCTATCCCACTCCTCGTCTATACACAAAGGACTTAAAAACAGCATACTACAGGGACACAGCCACATCAATGTTTATAGCAGCACAATTCACAATAGCTAAACTGTGGAACCAACCTAGATGCCCTTCAGTAGATGAATGGATAAGGAAAATGTGGTATGTATACACAATGGAGTATTACTCAGCAATAAAAGAGAATAAAATAATGGCATTCTCAGGTAAATGGATGAAGTTGGAGAACATAATGCTAAGTGAAGTTAATCAATCCCAAAAATCCAAATGCCAAATGTTTTCTCTGATATAAGGAGGTTGATTCACAGTGGGTTTGGGACAGGGAGCATAGGAGGATTAGAGGAACACTAGAATGGCCAGTGGGGAGGGAGGGGAAGGGAGGGGGCAAGAGGGTAGAGAAGAAAAAAACAAAAAAAAGATGGTAGAATGAGATGGATATCATTACCCCAAGTGCATATATGAAGACACGAATGGTATGAATATACTTTGTACACAAACAGAGATGTGTAAAAATGTGCTCAATATAATATGAAATGTAATGCATTCTGCTGTCATTTATAACAACTTAGAATTTTAAAAAATAGAAATTCTGCAATGATTAAATAATAATTCCCCATTTCCCTCTTCCCTCTGTCCCTGGTAACCTCTAATCCACTTTGTCCCTATGAATTGGCCTCTTATAAATATTTCATATAAATGAAACTACAGGGGAAAAAATAGAAATTTAAGCCAAAATTTGTTTATGAAGAGATAAAGGAGGACGCTGTACAATGATAAAAGATGAATAAAATAATTTAAAAATCATGCATACTCCTAAAAATAGAGCCCCAATATACATGGAACAAAACCTGACAGAATCAAGGGAGAAATGAACCATAATAGTTGGAGACTTCATTAGCCTCTTTTCAACAATGAATAGAATTAGAAAATTGGCAAAGATACTGTTGATTTGAGCAAGTCTGTAAACCAACTAGACCTAACATTCCAGACATAATGATTGGAGGACTTGTTAAGATGCCACTGGTTCCTAAATTAATCTGCCAATTCAATGCAACCCCTACAATAATCCCAACTATCTTTTTTTTTTTTTACTTTTTGGGCAGAAATTGACAAATCATTCCCAAAATTCATATGGGAATGCAAGGGAAACATAATAGCTAAAATAATTTTGTAAAGAATGAAGTTCGAGGTTATTTCCTGATTTCCAAACTTACTTTTTTAAGGCTACAATAGTCAAGACTGTGTGGAACTGACATAAAGATTAACAGAAAGGAATCTCACATCCAGACATAAAAACAATATAACTATGGTTAGTTCATATTTGACAAAAGTGCAAAGACCAAGGATGTCTACTCCAAGTCCCTGATGGATGATTCCAAGACCACCCTCATGCCCCCATGACTTCTGGGACAACTATGTGGCCTCCAAGCCACCAATGATTCCCAGACCTTCCAGAGGTTTGTACCATGCTCTGTGAAAGCCCCTCCAAACTCTAATCCTGGGAGTTCTCAGGGCATCTCAGCATGTCAGTTAAAAAAATAAACACTTGCTTTGTGTGAGGTGGACATGCATAGTCCTTCACCTTGAGAAGGGTGGCTGGTCCTTTCCACTAGTGTACAAAATAAACTGAGAATCCCGTGAGTTCTCTAATTTTTGCAACAACAACAACAACAACAACAAAACACAATGAGTATGCTGTAGTAGAAACAGGATTTTTAATACAATATTCAAATCTAGCATTTTCTTTTTACAACAAATATTGCCCCATGCATATCAGTAAACACTTATTTTGCTTTTCATGCAAATATTCAGTTCTCTCTGAATCCTCCTTGCCTCCAAAACCCCCATCTCCTGTGGATAAAGCCCATCTCCATAAATCCCAGGAAGCAGTGGTGAATGGCACTTTCTATGGCATGAGATTCGACACCAATGGTGCTGTCCTCAAGGGAGTTGAGGAGTATAATATGAAATGTAATGACCCAGCTGAGAGGGTTTCTCTCTGCTCCTGGGGAAGTCTGGGTACATGATGGGTGAGGCACTCTTGAGGCTGGAATCTTTGGTGGAGACTGAGAAAGAAGTCTATAGTAATAAGAGGAGGGGACAGGAGCCAGGGAAGTTCCCAGGCCAATGTCTGAGGGTACCAGGAGAGAACTGCAGAGGCCAGAGCCACTGGATGGGTTACTCTCGGTTGCCCATGGGCAGTGAACCCTGGAAACGTCATCCCAGGGCAGTGACTGTCACCTGGGGAGGTATTAGAAATGTGTATGGAGGGCAGTACCTGAGGCAGGCAAGGTGCCATGCCCATTGGCAGCACTTCTTGGCAACAGGCAACCTCTTGGTTCCAGAGGGCAGAAGGCACCTGAGGCAGTAAGTGGCCCAGGGAGGCCAGAACAGCCTGCTGAATAGCAGGTGTTGATACCAGCAGCCGGGAGGGTATAGCTGAGGGAAACTATAGTCTGGCTGCCATGTGGGCGAAAGAAGCCTGCTTAACTGCACCTAGTCGGAAAGTGTTTGGTCACTGGCCAGGCAGTCCGGACTCAAGTTAAATTCTTAGAAGATGCCCTTGGCTGTCTTGAGCCATCTTTGCCTCAAGCTGGCTCTGTGCTGGACCTTTAGCCACTTAGTGAAGGTCTACTTTTTCAGGTGAAATCATTGTTGGCGATAAGAGTTCTTGTCTTCAGGGATCTTAAGCTCTGGTGGAGAGAGGCAGAGAAGTGGTCAGTGGTATTCATAGGGACCCTGTAGGACAACCCCTACCACCCGGGACAGGCCTGGTCAACGGAATTGAAATCCCTTCAGTCCAGCTCCAGGACCACCAAGGACCCCTCTCAGTGGCTCCTGCCTGAGGACAGACTGTGCTGAGGTCCTAGACACACCTAATACCTCTTCTTGAACAAGGTTCTTAAACTTCAGCATGTCCCAGCTCAGCCTGGAGCTGACAAGGGCATACTATTACAATTTGGACCTGGAGTGTCCCAAGGCTCATGTGTTAGCGGCTTAGTCCCCAACACAGCAAAGGAGGGGCTTTGGGGAAGGGATTAGACTGTAAAGTTTCTGACTTCATCAGTGGATTAATCCACTGACAGCTGAATGTACTACTAAGTGGTGGTGGAAACTGGAGGCAGGTGGGGCACGATTGGAGGAAGTGTGTTGGGGAACAGCATGCCCTTGGAGACTATATCTTGTTTTGGCCCCTCCCCTGCCCCCCTCTTCACTCTCTCTCTCACTGTCTGTTTTCTGCTGCTATGAGTTGAGCCCCTTTCCTCCACCAACCCATCTGCTATGATGTTCTGCCTTGCTGTACATCCAAAGCAATGGAGCCAGCCCACATTGGACTGAAACCATGAGCCAAAATAAATCTTTCCTCCTTTATTTTTTTTTTTTTCAGGTATTTGTCAAAGCAACAAAAGCTAAATGAAACACACTTCATACTGTCTATGCTACTGCCTTTGCTGGTCAGGTCCTCCATGTGAACCAGGCTTTCTGGAATCCAGGCCACCTGTGAATGCTTCCCTAATAAGGACAAAGGCTCCAAGGACCAGGAGAGGGTAGGCTGTCATGAGCAGTCCGTGGTGTGTGTGGACTGTTGTGCACAGTAGCCTCATGAGGGGATAAGTCTGGCATTGGGAACTTCCCGTGGCACCCCCACAGGTATTGACCACCTGATGCAGGTGAACCTCCCCCTCAAGCTCTGCCAAAGATCCCACACAGCACCTGAGATCGGTGTGACCTGCCAAGATGTCAATCAACCTGTTAACTGCAAGACACCAGGAAGCAAGCCTTAGCCCTTGAAACCTTATCCCTGCCTTTGATGTACCAGTGGAACCATTTTGTCTTTGTCTAGTTCCAGAACCCATGTGGACTAGATCTAGCAGGGGCTTCGCCTTGTGTAAATATATTTCTGAGTATTTGTGCTTTGTTATTTACTAATTATTTGAGATTGTAAGTTTCAGGGTGGCTTGGATTTTCCTGGGAAGGAAGAACAACCCCTTTATGAGATGCTGGCCATTGTGTCTCCCCAGCCCCCATAGTAGGCCTCACCAAAGCTTCCTTCCAAGTTCCAAGGATACCTTCACACCCTGTGAGTTCAAGGCACTCATCAAGTTTTTCCTGTGGACTCCAGCTCCCCACCATCCTCCTTTTAGAGCCTGCACTTTACCAGTGCTGGGTTGAGCTTGTGTGCCTGGGTTTCTGCTTCTTTTTCCTATCTAGGCATCAATCTCCCTTTTCTGTAATATGGGAATTCCACCAACCTTGCCCACTTAATGAAAATGAAAATGGTGCACATATTCCTGCCACTCCTTGAGTAGTGGTTCTAATCAAGCCCCTGGTCCAGCACTCACTGGTGGGGATCCTGGGCCAGTGGCCTGGCCTCCCTGTGCCTGTTTCCTCATCTGCAGTGTCAACAAGAGTGCACCTGCCCATGAACACGGAGAGGGCCGTCACCTTCCTGCCAATGATGCTGTCCTGACTCACCCCTCTGCAGCACAGTCCTACTCAGTGCTTCTGTACTTTCCTTCCCCCCTTGGACCTCACTACAAGGGCAGCACTCCAGGATCATCATTCCTTCATTTACAAATGAGGAAAATGAGTCCTAGAGTGGGCCATGACTTACTTGTCCAGGCCCCCACAGAGACTCACAAGAGAAGAGGCCTTCAGCCCCCTTCCAGTCCATGACTGTTATTCTGTTCTCCAGCCTCTTGGTGTATGAGCCCCAGCCAAGATGAGCCCCAGAAGGAGAGGGATAAGGTCTCTTAGGTTCCCAGCTTCCCCAGTTCCCTTGGAGACTCTGCCATTCCAGGGAGGGTCCACGCCAAAGGCTTTACATCTCCAAGGAGCTCCTCACCATGTACTCCTGAAGAGAACTCTGCCTTTGTCAACTCAGACAGGGGAACTCTCCAGGGGCCAGCTCTGGCTGACTAGAACCTCAGTTATGTGGGATGGTGACACTCTGCTTTCTCTACTACATGGAAGCTTTGAAGGTAGGTCAGAAAGCCACCAGGGCATCTGCCATGGTTCAAAGTCAAGTGGGGGCCTCCTGCAAGTTTTCTGCTGCCTCTGCTCTATGGGCAAAACCCAGAGGCACACAGTCCACCCAGATCTGCCTTCCAAATCTGTACATTTGGAAACAAGGCCAGCAGCCCCATGATTGTCTGGCCCTGCACACCCACTATAGTTCCCCATCCCTGGGCAGGGCTCTCCCCTGTGATGTGCAGGGGGCGTGGGGGCCTGGTTTTGTGAGACAGTGGTCTGCCTGTCCCTAGAGCAGCCCAGTTGCCCCCACCACATTTAATTATAGTGGGGTCTCCTGCCCCTATAACTACCCCCAAACAGATCCCTCTCTTCTCCATCTAGAAGAGACAGGATTATAAGTTTTCAAAGAAACTTTCAATGAGGAACTCACACTCCCGAACCCCCACTGCACCACTCCATCTGTCCCTTACCTCTTGATCTTGATGACAAGCTCTCTGCTAAGGTAGTTGTTCTTATCAGAGAAAATCTTCAGAAAGCTTCTGGAATATTTGTAAGCTTTCCCTATAAGAAGAGCAGAGAGAAATTTCAACAAAAGAATAATAGTTTAGAATTTATTTTAGTTTAGACTAATACAAAATTCTAGACAAAAAAAAAAAAAAAAAAAAAAATTGAAAAGGACATTTTGGGTACTGGAATAATGTCCTAAAACCAGAAGAGACTACTGATCCTAAATCTAGTCTCTGTATCAATCATTTATATTTATGACTACCTAATAGACATGATTATGATGTCTTCATTAGCAGACTAGACTTCATTGCCTCTAAAAATATATTAACTATTACCTTCCAGAAAACCATAGTCTGTGCTGATATAAACACAGGAGACTAGTACCAGCAGGGGGCCTGCTATCTTTTGTAGCAGTTGTATGCCACATTGCATGCATCCTTCATAATGTTGGGCTTAAATAGAGACATGCAATCATGCAAATGAGACCAGGAGACCCCCAAGTTCCTCCCTGGATTTGGAGATGATGAAGGACATGAACTGACTCACAAACATCCAGGTACATATAGGTAGGGGGAACAACAGATAAAATAAGACCATTCACAAGTTGTTAACTGTTGAAGTTGGGTGATTTAGTACATGGGGTTTCAAGCTTTGCATGTGTTGGAAATTTCCATAATAAAAAATTAAAATAAACATATAGCACTTAAGATAATAATACAGTTTCTGGAGTTAGACTGGGTTTTAATTCTAGCTCTTCTGTTTGCAATTGGAGACATTAAGCAAGCAACCTGACCTCTCTAAATTTGTTTTCCCCTCTGTAAAAGGAATATAAGAATAATACCTGCCAAAGTTTTTTTAATAATATCTAAACTAAATGAAACAATTCACTTCAAGCTCATTGCACAGTACCTAGAACGCATTAAATGTTATTTTTCTCAGGGCACGGTGGCACATGTGACTCAGGAGGCTGAGGCTTGCAAGCTTCAGGCCAGCCTGGGCAACTTCATGAGACCCTATCTAAAAAAAAAGGGGGGGGGGGGTCTGGGGATGTGGCTTAGTGGTAGTCTGCCCTTGAGTTCAACCACTAGTACTGAAAAAGAAGTTCTTTTTCCTCACCAAAACTAAAATTCTCCACTAAATTTTACTAGTTTTAATTATATCCATCCCTCCTCCTTTCTCTGTCCTTACCTCCATTTGCTTTCTTAATAATATAGGTGTTTGGGCTGGGGATGTTGCTCAGTTGGTAGAGTGCTTGCCTTGCATGCACAAGGCCCTGGGTTCAATCCCCAGTACCAGAAAAAATAATAATAATAATAATCTGGTTGTTTGATTTTCCAAAGGTGTTTCAGTCACCATGCTGAAAACTCAATCTTTTATCATTTGCTAGGCCCACTTTGTGAAACCATGAAATTGCACAGTCCTCCTTCCTCCCTTTCCACTAAGATTTGTTTAAAATAATGCTGTTTGGCCCATGACAGTCTTTTCTCCATTTTTTGTTGGAAACTTACTGCCTCGTTGTAGCCCTTTTGTTCCTTACTTATCAACTCTCCAAACTTCTTGCAGCAACTGTTTCATTTTCTATTTGCTTCAAGACTCAAAATTATTCAAAGCAGATAACCTTGTTCCCTACTTTATTGAAACAAAGTACTACAAATACCTATAACCTACCCAGGGTATCTACCCAGGAAGATATCCCCTAAATTTTAGATTAATATTCAATTGCATTCTTGGTCTCTCCATTTAGATTTAAATGGCACAAGTAGAACATCCTATACAATTACTAATTTTTTGAATGGGTTCTGTTTCCCTTCCTGTTCCTTGGGAAGAGACTCTTTATCTTGGATCTAGCACCACAATTAGCTGCCTACTAGGCAAAATTCCTGTTTTTTTTCCTCTAGTCCTGCTCTTCCCCCAGTCTTTGCTAGTTCAACACAGGAAAACATCATCGTCTTTCTGCATGGATCATGACTATTCCAGGGGTGTTAACTTTCTAACATGTCCCAGCTGTGCATGCATGCGTGCTGAGCAGGTTCTTGCTGCAAGGGAATTTTAGAGAAGCCCTAGAACAGAAAGTTAGAATTACAGCAACATAGGCCTAACAGGTTGTTCCTGTGTAGAGATAGCTGAAGACCATATGGCACAGGAGCTACAGTAGGGGAAGAGTAAAGGTGAGACAGAAGCGATTTGAGTGCATGTTTGAGGGTTTGAGCAGAGTACAGTGGCACACACCTGTAATCCCAGTGGCTCCAGAGGCTGAGGCAGGAGGATCCAGAGTTCAAACCAGCCTCAGCAAAAACAAGACACTAAGCAAATCAGTGAGACCCTGTCTCTAAATAAAATACAAAATATGGCTGGGGATGTGGCTCAGTGGTTGAGCAGCCCTGAGGTCAATCCTCGGTACTTGCCTCCCCCCCCCCCCAAAAAAAAAAAAAAAAAAAAAAAAAAAAGAATTGAGGATTTGAGATTTTATTTATTTTTTTTATTTCAGATTTTATTCTATATACAAGTTCAGTAAGTTTATCATAGCTTCATGAATGCAAGCAGACGACACCAGACTCTTGGGTCAAAAACAAAGAATATTTTTATTCATAGAAATAACTGCAGTCAGGATACCAGCATTTTCCTAAAAGCCAATTCCATGGACAAAGTGAATGATTAATTCTTAGCAGTGGACTATGTTATAAGAAAGGATACTAAGCTTAACAAGCCCTAATTATAATGATCAGAAACTATGCCTGCTATTTTCTTAATAAAGAAACTTTTCTCCTAAAGATTTTCACCATATAATCTTTTAAAAATGGTCTACAACAGCCTGGGCATGGTGGATCAACAAGTTGGGAGGCTGAAGCAGGAGGATCTCAAGTTTGAGGCTAGCTTCAGCAACTTTGTGAGGCCCTAAGTAACTTAGCGAGATTCTGTCTCAAAAACAAAATGGGCAGGGGGTGTCACATATGGCTCAATGCTTAATCATCCCTGTCTAAAACAATTGCAGACAAGATAGTTAGAACCATGGAGACCCACAGAAAATTGTCTCCCAACAGTGTACAGAAAGTAACCCATAAGAGCCGGGCACAGTGGCACAGGCCTGTAATCCCAGCACTTGGGAGGCTGAGGCAGGAGGATCGCGAGTTCAAAGCCAGCCTCAGCAATGGCGAGGTACTTAGCAACTCAGTGAGACCCTGTCTCTAATAAAATACAAAAAAAAAAAAGGGCTGGGGATATGGCCCAGTGGTTGAGTGCCCCTGAGTTCAATCCCTGGTACCAAAAAAAAAAAGAAAAAGAAAAAAAGAAAAAAAAAGAAAAAAGAAAGAAAGAAAGAAAGAAAAGAAAGTAACCCATAAAATGACTAGTATTTGAATATGTACCTAGCTCCTGTCTTTTTCCCTGGGGGAAGACATTGTATTTTATCATCTCTAATTCATCTCTTGAATTAACAAAGATTAGTTAACTAAAAACCAAACTAATAATCTGTGAATTGTGACACTCTATACACACATACGCCTACCTAAAAAAAATAATAATAACTTAATCTCAGACTACACAAAAATAAATAAGCTAGATGATAAACTCTGGGAAGGGAAGAACTAGGTCTGTGTTGTATCACAGAATGTTGAACAGTACCTGGCACCTAGTAGGACTTCAAAATATATCTGCTTAATGTACATATCAATGTAGTCTAGAACAAGAGAAATGATTGCTTTCCTTACTGCTCAGGCCAAATCCAGAGCATTACATTTAGTTAGATGCACCATTTAAAAGGAAGGTTTTCAAGGCTGGGATGTAGCTCAGTGACAAAGCATTTGCCTTGCTTTTCCAAAGCCCTGGGTTTGATCCCCAGTTCCAAAAAATAAAAATTAAAAAATAAAAGGAAGATTTTTAATATGTAAAACTACAAAGGGCCTGAATACTGAAAGCCCATACATCATCTGAGAAATGGTTAAGGTACAAATGAATACAGCTTCCCAGGTTTTAGCCCTAGAGTAAAGCTCACCAAAAATAAAAAATAAATTGACCAAGAGATCCAAACTCCTGTACCCAAGTTCTCCTTTTCCTATAAGGATCCCTCGCTCTCCTTCTGACT
Organism: Tamias sibiricus; assembly: GCA_025594165.1. Taxonomy (NCBI): domain Eukaryota; kingdom Metazoa; phylum Chordata; class Mammalia; order Rodentia; family Sciuridae; genus Tamias; species Tamias sibiricus. The sequence continues at coordinate 14,483,188 of CM046670.1, read as the reverse complement.
ACCACAACCACAGTGCTCCCAAGGACTGGCTCCAACCCTTCACATAACTGGCTCAGTTACCAAAACTTGTCCATTGTGTCTCCTAATCACAGCTATGACAAGCTAAGGAAAAATCTCAAAAAAAAAAAAAAATTAATAAATAAGGAAAACTCACAAAATAGAAAAGAAAGGCCAGCCTACACAGATGTTTGTTCCTACAGTATTAATTCTGAGGGTCACAAGTTACTCAAGAAGCAACACTGTAGTCCCAGATTCCTTCAGCTCCCAGCTCCCCGCCTATTCACCAGCTGAGCAATCTCATTGCTATCAAAAGAGGTGCTTCTTTTCTCCATGAATGTACTGCTAACCTACTTATACCTCATGCACTACTTTCCATTCTAGCGTACTATTGATTCAATTCAGTCAACAAATATTTACTAAATTCTATCTTATGCCAAACATTGTCCTTGGCACTGAAGTTATCACCATGAACAAAAATAACAGTAATACTTTCTCTTACTGATCTATTTTATGCCATAGAAAACACTAAGTGCTGGAACTAGAGAATATCATGCTAAGTGAATAAGCCAATCCCACAAAACCAAAAGCCAAATGTTTTATCTGATAAGCGGATGCTGATCCATAGTGGGTGGGGTGGGGGTTAGGGAAGAATGAAAGAACTTTGGATTGTGCAGAGGGGAGTGAGGGGAGGGGTGAGGTGGTGGGGATGGGAAGGACAGTAGAATGAGGCAGATATTATTACCTATATACTTGTATGATTACCCTACTGGTGTGACTCAGCACCACGTACAGCCAGAGAAATGAAAAGTTATGCTCCGTGTGTGTACAATGTGTCACAATGCATTCTACTGTCATGTATAACTACTAGAATTAATTAAAAAAAGAAAACATCAAGTGCACATGGCAACAGTAAAAGCATTGTTTTGGCATTGTTTTGGAATTTTTTCAGTTTTTTTTATATATGTGTGTGTCGGGCCTTCTGACACTGTCGCTGAGAGGATGGAAAGCTGGCTTTCTGGCTGCTTGCCATGCCCTCTTACAGACCTAGGCTAAGCAGGGGGCGTGGCTGTGATGTATTGGGAGAACCGAAACCGCCCTACTGATTAGCTACTGTCCGTTATAAAGCATTGTCCACTTTACTCAATAAATGAGCTTCGCAGCTGACCACTGACCGGGCTCCCCGGTATGTTCCTGGGTCTTCTAAAGGCGGGGGAGGGAAATGCCGGCGACCTATTACCTTTCCATTTTTGCCTCATTCATTGTGGTATGCCCTTCTAGCCTACTTTGCTGGACAAAGAAGGCTCGTCCCGGGTCACAAAGGGTTGAAAACCTCAACCCCTTTATAAATTCCCAACATGTGTGTATACTTGTGTGCTTACTTGAGTAATGATGTCAAATAAATGTATTTAATACTGTGCACCAAGGCTTAAAAATACACAAACCATGGAGCTGGGGTTGCGGCTCAGTGGTAGAGCACTTGCCTATCCTGTGTGAGGCACTGGGTTCAATTCTCAGCGTTGCATGAAAATAAATGAACAAAATAAAGGCCCATCAATGTCTAAAAATAAATTTTTAAAAAATACACAAACCAGTGAAATAGAGAATGCAAGGAGTAAGGTGATATTGAAATACTAAGTAGGTTGGTAACAGAAAGCCTTGTGGAGATGACATTTCAGGAAAGCCCTGAAGGAGGTGTGAGGTAAGACAGGAAAGCACCTAAGGAAAAGTCATCCACCAGAAGGAACAGCAAGGGAGGATGGGCAGGAGAAGAGGTCAGGTAAATCTAGAGAGGTAACTGGGAGGCGGACCATGTAGGGCCTTGTAAACCACCACCAGGACTTTGAATTATGATATAGCACATTGGTGGGACAGTGGGTGGCATCATAATAGTCTGTTTATTAGATATCAATGTATTAATGTTAATTTTCTGATTTTAATTATTATGATTATGTAAAGTAATGTCTTATTTTGAGGAAATGCACTGAAGTATTTAGGGATAAATGAACATGATGTCTATAATTTGCTCTCCATGTTTTAGAAAAAAATATGTTATTCAGACACTGAGCAACCATGATAAAGCAAATTAATAAATTGTTAATCTGGGTGAAAGGTGCACAGTCCTTTACTGTTTTTGCAACTTTTCCCTTAAGTCTGAGGACTAAGTGGATTATAGAGTAGGAAGAAAGACCTTCCACTGGTGTCAACAACCAGCAGCTTGCTCCTGGTCATGCCTCTGCCAGCTCCTTATTTTGTCCCCAACCATTCAGGCATTACCACTGCTGCTCTTTGGCATCACCATCTCATTTGCTTAGAGGCATATTCTTCTGAATCTTAATTTTAGAATTGGTTTTATATGCCTTTTTAGGATTAAAATTTACATGGGGTACAATATGTTAAGCCTTAACTCACAGCACATGCTGAACATGACCTAATTTGGAAATGGAGTCTTTACAGAGGGAAGTTACTATATGTGTTCATCAGATGGACCCTGATCCAATATAACTGGGAGAAAAGGGGAGAAATTTGGCTACAGAAATACAGAAATTTGGCACAGGGGAAGACACCCATTTCTAAGTCACGGAGTGAAGCCAAGAACAGATCCTTCCCTTACAGTCTCTGAATAAATCCTGCCTGCCAACTGCTTTGGACTTTTGGTCTCCAGAACAATAATGTCTGTGATCTAAACCACCCAGTCTATGGTGATTTCTTATAGAAGCCTAAGAAAACTAATAATCCTATAATCTGATATACTGAACACATAGAAGCCCATCCTGACTTAAAGTAGAAATGAGAATTCACCACTATGAACATATAAGAATCATGGACATTGGGCTGGGGTTGTGACTCAGTGGTAGAGCGCTTGCCTGGCATGCATGAGGCACTGGGTTCGATCTTCAGCACCATATAAAAATAAATAAGTAAAATAAAGGTATTGCATTCATGTACAACTAAAAATTTAAAAAAAAATCATGGACATTTGTGTTCAAAATTGTCATACTATTTAGCCGGGCGCGGTGGCGCACGCCTGTAATCCCAGCACTTGGGAGGCTGAGGCAGGAGGATCGCGAGTTCAAAGCCAGCCTCAGCAATGGCGAGGCACTTAGCAACTCAGTGAGACCCAGTCTCTAATAAAATGCAAAAGGCTGGGGATGTAAGCCAGTGGTCGAGTGCCCCTGAGTTCAATCCCCTGTGACAAAAAAAAAAAAAAAAAAAAAAAAAAATTGTCATACTATTTTACTTAAGAAATTAAAACATAATGTGTGCTGGCAAGAGCATGCTCATGTGACTCTATAGTATAATACCAGGTAGCTAATATTTTCTTGTCATGAAAAAGAAAGCATTGTACTGAGGGTCAGGAATCCTCAGTTCTGGCACTATCTCGGCTACTGAATACTTTAGGACCTTTAGCAAGTAGCATAAATTCTGGCTTCAGTTTCTTATGAGGTATAAGGAGCAAAAGGTTAGAGCAGAATAACTATACTATACCACTTCTATTTTAAGCCTTATATATATTAAAAGTAAATTGAGCTAGGCATGGTGGCACACACCTATAATCAGAGCAACTTGGGAGACTGAGGTCCTAAGCAGTTTAGCAAAACCCTGTCTCGAAATAAAAATAAAAAGGGCTGGGATGTGACTGAGTGGTAAAGCACCTCTGGGTTCAATCCCCTACCAAAAAAAAAAAAAAGTTAACTGAAATATATGATGTGGTTTTTAGCCACACTGGTCATGAACGATGTACTTCTTTCATGCCAATGTTGAGTTATAACTGAAATTGTAAAGAGCCAAGGATTGAATTTTCTAAATAAAGTTTACTCCTGTACTAACAACAACAACAACAAAAAGATCAGGTGTCTCTCTGGCACCTCACCAAGTAACAGTTTTTTTGTTTTGTTTTGTTTTTTTTGTTTGTACTATGGATTGAACCCAGGGGCACTTACCCAGTGAGCCACATCACCAGCCCTTTTTAATTTTTATTGTAAGACATGGTCTCACTAAGCTGCTTAGGACCTTACTAAGTTGCTGAAGCTGGCTTTGAATTTGTGATCCTTCTGCTTTTGCCTCCCAAATTGCTGGGATTACAGGTGTGCACCACTCCCTCAAATGTTGAAGTTTGAAAATTAGAGAAGCATGCCAAGGCAAGCATATAAAGCAGGTTTATTTATAAAGGGGTAACATAGACTTCTCCAGGGAGGGAGAAGTGAGCCATAGCTGGTATCCTGGAATCACAAGAAGTGAGGCATTCTGCCCTTTGTATATGTCCTAGGCTTCCTTAGTTCTACTTCCTGTGTGTGTGACTAGTCCCAGGAATGCTCCCTAGGCTGGCCAAAAGGTGGGGAACAGGTGAGCTGAAGGGGGGAGGGCAGGATGGTGCAGCCCAAGATACATTAACACCTTTATAGCTCCCTATAGGGGGAGGCCATTCCTGGGACCAGTTACCTTAGCAACAGGTTGGCGCAGAGGCAGATTCTTGATAAGGGTGGAGGAAGGGCTCTGAAGGAATTAACATTTCTATCCCTCAGGGGACAGTCTCCAACTTGCTCAAAATTGGCCTCCTCATCTGACCTGACTCAATTTACCTATCTCTACTAACTGCCTCTCTGATTCTGGCTTCACAGCAACAGGTGCATTTTAATGGAATGGTGGCCTTATGCCCAACTAGTAGATAATTTTACCTGGGCAGGGCCTTGCAATATCTTCAAATTATATTATGGGAGGAGTAAGTGCTGGTTAACATCAAGCAGTCTCCATCTGGTATACAATGTATGCAGTAACACAGCACACATAATATTGACAAATTCATTGTCCCTGTTATCTGCTTCTATAAAAAGTTCAAGGTGAAAACTGGGCCCAGCACTTGGGAGGCTGAGGCAGGAGGATCATGAGTTCAAAGCCAGCCTCAGCAATGGTGAGGCACTTAGCAATTCAGTGAGACCCTGTCTCTAAATTTAAAAAAAAAAAAAAAAAAAAAAAAAAATATACAAAAAAGGGCTGGGGATGTGGCCCAGTGGTCAAGTGCCCCTGAGTTCAATCCCTGGTACCAAAAATAATAATAATAATAATAAAGGGTTCAAGGTGATTTTTATTTTCTTTTTGAGATTTTCCTGTATTTTCCAGATATTCTTCAATGAACCTGTGTTACTTTTACAATTGGAAAGAAACATACTCATTTAACAAGTCATGAATTGACTCATCAAGCTGCCATACATTCCAAAAAACATGAACTAATCTGCAGTCCACAGGATGTGAATAAAAAGATATTTTTCTAAAATCAAAATAAGCTCTTTGCAATTGGTAATCCCCAGCACTTGGGAGGCTGAGGCAGGAGGATGGATAGTTCAAAGCCACCCTCAGCAATGGCAAGGCACTTAGCAACTCAGTGAGACCCTGTCTATAAATAAAATACAAAAAAGGGCTGGGGATGTGGCCCAGTCTTCGAGTGCCCCTGAGTTCAATACCCAGTACCAAAAAGAAAAAAAAAAAAAAAAGAATTTTGGGAATCTCAGAGTGCGCACAATCAATTTGTAAATATTCTTTAGTTAAAGTATAAAAGATAATAAATACTTTTAGGAGATTTCTGCATTCACTGTAACTAGTCAGGTAAGAAATACAAAAATTTTTAAATAATTTTTAGTTGTAGATGGACATAATACCTTTGTTTTATTTATTTATTTTTTATGTGGTGCTGAGGATTGAACCCAGTGCCTCACGTGTGCTAGGCAGGCACTCTACCACTGAGCTACAACCTAGCCCCAAGATATTTTTCTTTAAGAAGAACAGGGCTGGGGTTGTGGCTCAGCGGCAGAGCGCTCGCCTAGCACATGCGCAGCCCGGGTTCGATCCTCAGCACCACATAAACATAAATGCATTGCATTGTGTACAACTAAAGCAAATAAATAAATATTTAAAAAAAAGAAGAAGAAGAAGAACAGGGGGCTGCAGGTGTGGCTCTGTAGTAGATCACTTGCCTAGCATGTGTGAAGCACTAGGTTTGATCCTCAGCACCACATTAAATAAATAAATAAAATATATGTGTCCATCTACAACTAAAAGACCTTTTAACTAATAAAAATAAGAAAAGAACAGAAGAGGCCCTCACATTGTCAAGGACATTATGCCTGCCACCACCCTTTCAGAGGGAAAAAAGCCCTGTACAATAACAATTTGAAAAGCAGACGGTGGTGAAATGGAGTGGTTGTAAGGCAGTTGGGGTATTAGGAGTACATGGACCCTCATCTCCCAGGGACCCCCAGAAGGTGCTGCTCTACCTGCCACAGAAACTCAAGGACAGCTTTACTCAAGCCAGTGTAAGGGAGGAATGGATGAGGGGAGGAAGAACAAAAGAAAATAAGGCTCCCTTTGGCTTCACGTGTGATAATGACAGAGTTCTGTGAGAATATCAGTTTTGGAGTAATTCATGGAGCTGTATTCCTAGAATGTAGCTGTTTCTGACTGTGTTTAAGAAAATTTTACAGGTTTGGGATGAACACAGCATCTACTTAACAGGCTCTTTTATTGCAAGTGATTTCAAGTTGCTCATCAAAATAGGAATCTACCCTAAGTTTCTCTTACCCTAAGTTTCTTTGGCAGTAGAGTGAAATAATTTGGGCCATAAAATGTAGCATATACTTGGGAATCTTTGGAGATTATGTGTATGTATATATTTTATACACATATATGCTAAAATTTTACATTAAAATTTTAAATTTATATTTAAATTAAATTTTACATATAATATATATAACTTAAAAATATTTTTATTATATTTAAATTAAAATTTAAAATTATATTAAAATTTTATATTTTAGCATGTATGTGTAAAAATTAAATATTATAGATTATACATATATATGTGTGTACACAAACACACACACACACATACACATGCTGTTTACTCCAACTTCACTATACCCCTTGGTCCACTGTAGAGAAACTTCAAAAAAGCAAAGCATTCAGATTTTTCCTATTACCCCTCACCTCAGAAGTGCTGAATAGAAGAGCTAACGTTGGGGGCAGCAACATTGATTTTCTTCCTCACTCTTAGAAATGATGCTATTTCACCTCAATTATGAGGAATAAAATTTGAAGGGACTGAGAAATTAAAGTTGAAAACAATGGGATGATATGCTGAATAATCTTCTGATTCAGCCCAGTCTGCATATATGTGGTTTAATTGCTTTATTTGAACTGTCAGGTTAAAGCAAAATGCTTAAAAATATTCTAAACCCAATCAAGGAATGACTGCTATGTTGGGACGATATAATGAATCATTTCAATCATCACAAGAAGGAAGTTAGTTGTAAATACATAATTAGGGCTCCTTGCATGGTAAGCAGAAATGAGCTTCAGTAGAAAAGAATGGAGGTTAAAGCAGCAAGGTCTAAGTTTCCATCTAATCTTGAAAGTTAAAGGTTTATGTAAAACAACACAGTCAACTTCAGAACCAAAGTAAAAAGGATCTTTCCCAAAAGCCAAGAATGGGACAATCTGAACAGTGGGAAAGGTAAGAGCTACAGTGAATTGAAATTTTTCAAATATTTTTAGATCCATGGATGATTCTGGGGGAAAAAAATAATTGGTCACTTTTGGAGGATTGCTTTGAAATCCACTGCTTTGAAAACTAGTAAGTATAGTAAAAATCAAACATTGAACTTAAGAGACTAAAAATGTTAAATGAAGGGAAGTTTTTTCTTAAAGAAGTACCTCAGGGCTGGGGCGGAAGCTCACTGGTAGAGCACTTGCCTCTAACATGTGAGGCACTGGATTCAATCATCATCACCACATAAAAATTAAAAAAATATATATTGTGTTCATCTACAACTAAAAAAAAAAAATTTAGTACCTCAGCTAATAAACAACAATAGAATCAGAAAATCACCATTTTCGTAACTCCTGATGAATTGATGGATCCAAGAAATGATCATCAAAATCACTGTCAATATCACAAGATGACAGATTTTGTACATCTCTTAATGGAATTACATTACCTATGAACTATTCACATGTGTGCTTGCATATAAAAACACAAACACAGCCAGGCACTGTGGCGCACGCCTGTAATCCCAGCACTTGGGAAGCTGAGGCAGGAGGATTGCTAATTCAAAGCCAGCCTCAGCAATAGCAAGGCAATTTAGCAACTCAGTGAGACCCTGTCTCTAATACAAAAAAAGGGGGGGGGGGCTGGGGATGTGGCCCAGTGGTCAAGTGCCCCTGAGTTTAATCCCTGGTACCAAAAAAAAAAAAAAAAAAAAAAAAAACACACAAACACAAACCAGAGTTTGATCAAACCTTTAAATTTAAGTAGTAATTTATAGGAAACATAGACAAAGAGAATGGTAAATGAGAACACAGGGATTCAATCAGCAAAACCCAATTTAAGAAACTCTTCCTTGCAGTTATTAAAGAAAAATAGGAAAAATAGAGATAGAGGTGGGCCTTCTGATTAAAAGACTTAGGTGAATTCAATTGCAATGTGCAGGCCTTTTTAAAATCTGAATCAAACAACCAACTCTGCCAGGTGCCCCTGGTGCACGCCTGTAATCCCAGTGGCTTGAGAGGCTGAGGCAAGAGGATTGTGAGTTCAAAGCCAACCTCAGCAACTTAGTGAGACCCTATCTCTAAATAAAATATAAAAAGGGCTGGGGATGTGGCTCAGTGATTGAGTGCCCCTGAGTTCAATCCTCAGTATACAAAAAAAAAAAAAAAAAATCCCAACTCTAAAAATATGTTAAGAAAATCTGGCAAAAACAAACACTGATTTGGCATGTAGTAATATTAAGAATTCACTGTTATTTGCTACTCAAAGGGGAGCATAAGGATCACAAGTTCAAGGCCAAATGGCAATTTACTGAAATCATGTCTGAAATTTTTTTAAAAGGGCTGCAGATGTAGCTCAGGGGTAAAATGCTTACCTGAATCCCTGGCTTCAATCAATCCCCAGGACTGAAGAACAAAAAACAAACAACAAACAACAACAACAACAAAAAACTCACCATTATTTGTACAACAATGCTATTGTTCTACTTTTCTATGTATAAGTATGTAAGAGTATAAGTATGTATAAGTATGTAAGAGCCTTTAATGAGGAAGTAGCTAAGATGGCAGCTGGCTGAGAGCCAAGAGGAGGCGTTTACTTGTTTACACCTGACCTTAATGTAATTGACTAAGAATTTTTCTGTGCTCATGGGCACTGCGTGCCGCACCTGTAAGTCGAGCTTGTGACACGTGTATGCTTGATGGGTAAAGAGTATTTAACCAGGCTGGGGGCGTCAGAGGAGGGAGAAGATAGAGAAGAAGAAGAAGCAACAATAAAGGAACTACTCATTCCCAGTCTGCCTCCGATTTATTTCCCACAGTATTGTTGCCTAAGGCGGCACCAAGTGGTGGCCCGTATGGGGAATCGGCACGGCAGGTAAGTACTGAGGAACCTTGCAGGAATCTCTAGCCAGAGTGGTTAAGGGCGAGGGAAAATGGGTTCGGAAATTTCAAGGAATCAATTGTCAAGGTTATTGAAGATTTGTTAAAGATAGGGAATGCCTGCTCTCAACTAGAACTAGGGTTCAGGAAAGTGTTCTGAGTCAGTTAGGGCTAGTGAGGGTAGTATTAGGAGGAATTAAGTGAAAGTGATCTTGAGAGCGCAGTCTTTGATAAAATGAGCAAAAGGGAACTAAAAAGGACCAGGATGGAGGATCGTCAAGTGGAGAAACCACATGTGCCTTCTGCTCCCCCATGGGATGACTCAATTGCAGAGTCCATTAGGGGTCTTTCTAGGCGCTTGAGTGCCCTTGAGTGTCAAAGTTCACAGGAACTATGGGATCTGCCAGTGTTTGAAGATCAAAATGAACAAAGATACCATCAATATTTAGATTTTAAAGCTATAAAAATTTTTAAAGAAGCAACAATGAGGGGCTGGGGTTGTGGCTCAGCGGCAGAGCGCTCGCCTCGCACGTGCGCGGCCCGGGTTCGATCTCAGCACCACGTAAACATAAATTCATTGCATTGTGTACAACTAAAGTAAATAAATATTTAAAAAAAAAAAAAAAAAAAAAAAAAAAAAAAAAAAAAGAAGCAACAATGACATATGGGCCCCAAGCTCCTTTCACCATAAGCATGTTAGAATCTCTTAATACTTTGAATTTAACTCCTACAGATTGGAAAGGCTTATGTAAGGCAGTATTGAGCGGGGAACAATACTTAGTTTGGAGGTCTCAATTCCAAGAGCTCTGTGTTGAAACCGCTTGTAGAAATGCGGCTGCAGGATTTCCAGATCGTAATGTAGACATGTTAACTGGAGAAGGGCAATATGCTGATTTACATGTTCAGATTCAGTACGATCCTGGAGTTTACGCTCAAATATACGCCACAGCTATTAAGGCATGGAAAACATTGCAAGGATCTGGTGACTTGTCTACAGGGTAGCTTGTCCAATGAGCCATATGCCGAATTTGTTGATCATCTTTTACAAACAGCAAGTAGGGTTTTTGGAGATGTTGATCAAGCCATGCCATTAGTTGTTCAGCTGGCATATGAAAATGCCAACAAATATTGTCAAGACGCTATAAGACCTTGGGAATCTAAAAAGGACCTTTCTGTTTATATAAAGCTTTGCAGGGACATAAATGATGCATTTATTACAGGTAGTGTAATCACAACAGCCATGAGAGGTGCTTCTCCTCTTAATTTTACAAGAGGGGCTCGACCTAAAAGTAATTATCAGTATAGTCAACCAGGTTATTTTAAAAAATAATGTCCACAAAGAAGACAAGAGACAATAGAAATAAAACCAAGATCTCATCTCATGCCCTAGGCCGCTGCCCCAGGTGTAAAAAAGGAAACCATTGGGCTAGTGAGTGCAGATCCCAAACTGATATTAATGGTAACATTTTGTCTGGCAATTCAAAATAACGGGGCACAGGGCCCAATGCCTCAGGGCCCACAAATGTACGGGGCATTAGAGAAGGAGTATCCTCAAACACCTATCCAGATGATTCCTTGACACAATCCCTTTTACCCATTTACTCCCTTGTCAGAGGGACAAAAGGAAGTGCAGGACTGGATCTCTGTTCCACCGCCTGAATAGTGCTAACACCTGAGATGGGGGTTCAACTGATTCCCATGGGAGTCAGGGACCTCTTCCCTTAGGGACTGTGGGACTTATCCTGGGGTGAAGTTCAACTAGCTTATCCGGACTTCAAGTTACTCCAGGAGTGATACATTCTGATTATCAAGGAGAAATCAAGATTATGCTCAGTTCACCTCAAGGCATTGGCTCTGTTAGCCAAGGTGATAGAATTGCTCAGCTACTTCTTCTTCCCAGTCTACATGACTCATTTAAGTGTATGCCTCAAAATAGGAAGAATAGGGGATTTGGCTCCATTGGCTTGGGATCTATGGCTTGCTGGGTTCAGGATTGTTCACAGAGGCCTATGTGCAGACTTAAAATACAAGGAATAGAAATGGAAGGGTTAATTGACACTGGGGCCTGACTCTTCTATTATTAACTTCCAACAATGGCCCAAACATTGGCCTTTACAGAAGGCTTCAACTAGTTTGAGAGGCCTAGGATATTCCAATAGCCCAGAACAAAGTGCAACAGTTTTAAAGTGGAAAGATGATGAAGGGCATCAAGGAACATTTCAGCCTTATGTTCTGTCCAGCTTGCCAGCTACCTTATGGGGAAGAGATATATTAAAACAAATGGGAGTACGCCTTACAACTGAGCCCGTATGTGTTACAAGTAAAAGCTGGAGTCTCATGGAAAAACAGGGATATATTCCAGGTAAAGGACTAGGAAAAAATCTATAAGGTGATCCTAACCCTATTGAGCTTAAAGGAAATCGTCATCGAAAAGGTATAGGATATTTTTTTTAGGGGCCACTGAGAAAATAATTTTGAAAATACCATGGCTTTCTGATAATCCATTTGGGGTCCCTCAGTGACCCCTATCTAGAGAGAAATTACAAGCGGCCCACTTACTGGTCCAAGAACAGCTAGAGGCAGGACATATAGAACCTTCTACCTCTCCCTGGAATTCCCCCATATTCGTGATTAGGAAAAAATCAGGAAAATGGCAATTGTTACATGATCTTAGAGAAATCAATAAAACCATGCAAATTATGGACCCTACTCAACCTGGGCTTCCTAATCCTATGGCCATTCCTCAAAATTTTCAGCTCATAACCATTGATATAAAAGATTGCTTTTTTTCCATTCCTTTACATCCCCTGGATGCCCCTAGGTTTGCTTTTACAGTTCCCTCTATTAATAATGACGGACCTGACCAAAGATTTCAGTGGAAAGTTTTACCCCAGGGTATGGCTAATAGCCCCACTATGTGTCAAATCTATGTAGATAAAGTTATTCAGCCTATCAGGAACAAATACCCGGAGCTTATGTGCCTCCATTATATGGATGATGTTCTGCTTGCTCATCCTAACCAAGAAGTCTTATTCACCATATATAGCGATATATCAGAAAACTTGAAACAATATGGACCAAACATTGCTGAAGAAAAGGTTCAGACTAGATCTCCAATATTATATCTAGGATTCCAAATTATGGATACTTTTATTAGGCCTCAAAAAATCTTAATAAATAAGGAACATCTAGCTACTCTTAATGATTTTCAAAAATTGCTAGGAGACATTAATTGGCTTCGCCCTACACTAGGCCTCACTACTGGCCAACTAAGACCCTTATTTGATATCCTTCACAGAAACCCTGATCCATCTTCACCGAGAACATTGACTCCTGATGCTAGGGAAGCTTTAAAGTTGGTAGAAAAGGCCATCGAAGGATCCCATTGTGATAGAATTGATTTTACTCGACTGCTGATACTGATAATTATTTCTTCACAATATACACCCACAGGAGTATTTTGGCAACAGGGGCCTTTATTATGGATACATTTGCCCGTCTCTCCTAAAAGTACAATTGAGTCTTACACCTCCATGGTGGCTAAACTTATTCTCCAAGGACTTAAGTCTTCTATTAAAATATTTGGCATTCACCCCGCTACTATTATTACTCCCTACTCATCATCACAGGTTGAATATTTACGCTTCAATGATAATGATTGGGCTATAGTTAGATGCTCTACTTCTGCAAATTTTTATAACCAACTTCCTAAGTCTCCTATACTAACTTTTTGTATCAATCATCCCATTATATTTCCACAGGTAATAAAAAATCAACCTATTCCCAAGGCATTAAATGTATTTACAGATGGGTCCTCTAACGGTACTGCTGCAGTAGTCACTCAAAAAGAAAATATGATTCATATTACTGCCCATAAATCAGCTCAATTGGTAGAGTTAGAAGCTGTTATTATAGCTCTTGAAAGTTTTAGAGAGCAGCCCATAAATATTTTCTCAGACAGTCATTATATTGTACATGCCGTCCCTAAATTAGAGCTAGCAGGTCCAATAGTACCTCGTACTCCAGCCTTTAAATTGTTTTTCCAAATATAAAACCTTCTATGGGAACGTAAAGAACCTTTGCTTATCGGACATATCAGAGCTCATACTAACTTGCCTGGTCCCCTCCATGAAGGTAATCAAAAGGCCGATGCCCTTACTCAAACAATCTTTATATTTTCAGCAGTCCAACAAGCTACCTCATTCCATTCTCAATTTCATGTTAATAGTACTACTTTACAACAAAGGTTCAAAATAACTAAAGATCAAGCTCGAACAATTGTGAAGGCTTGTCAATCTTGTGTGACACATTTGCCCAATCCTCATCATGGTGTTAACCCAAGAGGATTAATGCCCAATCATTTATGGCAGATGGATGTTACTCATGAGCCAAGTTTTGGAAAATTGCAATTTGTTCATGTGACCATAGATACATGCTCAGGCATGATTTTTCCTTCCTTACATGCTGGAGAAAAGGTTAAAGATGTTACATCTCATTGTTTACAAGCTTTTGCTGCATTGGGCATTCCCAAAATGCTTAAAACAGACAATGGCCCCGCATATACATCTTCATCTTTTAAACAATTTTGCTCCAAATTCGACATATTTCATAAGACTGGTATTCTGTATAATCCTCAAGGCCAAGGTATAATTGAACGAGCTAATCGCACACTCAAACTTATGCTTTTAAAACAAAAAGGAGGATATTGGGCGACTCCTAAAGATAGATTAGCCGTAGCCCTTTTTACTTTAAATTTTTTTAACTTTGGATTCCGAAGGATATTCGGCTAGAGACAGACACTGGAACCCACATCAACAACAAAAACCTTTGGTTTACTGGAAAGATATTCTTTCAGGCGCATGGCAGGGCCCAGACCCAGTATTGATTTGGGGGCGAGAATCTGTTTGTGTCTTTCCACAGTACACGTCCTCGCCGGTATGGATACCATCAAGATTGATAAAACAGGTGCCAAGTCAAAAGGGCCAAGATGAAGTTGTTGCGGATCCTCCTCTTAATGATTCCCTTACATAGTGGAAAAGAGGTAATTTGTTATCAATCCGCGCACCTGCGCAAGTTTGTCTCTTTTCCAACAAGGGGACCTCATTTTTATATTTTGCCAGCTAATGTTCATGGGAGCTCAAGCAGCAATGTATGTGAGCAGAGATCAACTTCAGAACTAAAACACCTGACCTAAGATCTAATAGTTCTATTTTTAATGATCGTTTGAATTGCGCTCCTACAACTTGCTTCTTGACTCAGTGCTGGAATGGCACTGCCTTTCCTCTAATGATTGTTGCTTGAGTTCCTAGGTACATCCCTATGCCAGTCTTAGCGGGCCCTGAAGACTTGCTGGTGGCATGTCTAGACATAAAAGAGACAGCTGCTGCTGCTACAGCTGTAGGGGTTGCAATCCCTACAAGCATCCCTACTGCTCAAGCATTAAACAACCTCACCATAATCCCTACAAGCATCCCTACTGCTCAAGCATTAAACAACCTCACCATCAGTGTGGCCTCTGCTCTGCATGCATGGGGCCTCCTAGATCAGCATCTAAATTTTTAAATTGTCAATCAACGTGTTGATCTTCTCCAAGAGCAAGTGAACATTTTGGCAGATCTTTCTACCATAGGATGTTTAGGACATTACACAGGACAATGCCTTATGGTTATCCCTTTTCTCAACCTTAATAGGGCAGCTGATTTGTCTAGAGAACTTAGTACGCTACTTAATGGAACTTAGGGCAGCTGATTTGTCTAGAGAACTTAGTACACTACTTAATGGAACTTGGCTTGTCAGCGCAAAGAAAAATGCACTTGCCACCTTAGAACCGGAGCATCTCCTCATGGTTGGTTGGCTCAATTGGACAACTGGTAGTCAAAGATGGGAAAGTCTCATGTGACCAACATATCAACCTAAGACAGGAGTCAAGGGCACTTTATTTACGGCCTTGATTATCCGATGACGGGTAAGAATGTCGGTTGCACATGCAGACGCCTAAAGACAGGCACAGTCGATCCTGATGTGGTGAGGGTCGTCACCCATCCCTCTTTTAAAAACAAAAGGGAGGAAATGTAAGAGCCTTTAATGAGGAAGTAGCTAAGATGGCAGCTGGCTGAGAGCCAAGAGGAGGCGTTTACTTGTTTACACCTGACCTTAATGTAATTGACTAAGAATTTTTCTGTGCTCGTGGGCACTGCGTGCCGCACCTGTAAGTCGAGCTTGTGACACGTGTATGCTTGATGGGTAAAGAGTATTTAACCAGGCTGGGGGCGTCAGAGGAGGGAGAAGATAGAGAAGAAGAAGAAGCAACAATAAAGGAACTACTCATTCCCAGTCTGCCTCTGATTTCTTTCCCATGGTATCGTTGCCTAAGGCGGCAACATAAGTGAATAATGTCTTAGGCTTATTTCAAAATAATATGGAAAATTAGAGCAGTAGTAGATATGAGTAGAAGCAAAACAAGCCTAGTCACATGTTGTCAATTATTGAAGATAGATGATGAATATACATGGGTATACATGTTTGGGATAGTGGATGAATGAATGGTAGACAGACAGATAAACAAAAGGATGTGGCCATCTTCTTGGCCATGTTCCCACAGTGGAGCAAAGGGTCTATCAAAGACCATAACTTTTGGGGTGACACTTGAAAGACTTACATGTAGTTGGGCATGGTGGCTCATGTCTATAATCCCAACAGCTCAGGAGGTTGAGGCAGGAGGATTGCAAGTTCAAAGCCAGCCTCAACAACTTAATGAGGACCTAAGCAACTTAACAAGACCCTGTCTCAAAAAAAAAAAGGGGGAAGGAGTGGTGTTGGAGATATGGCTCAGTGGTTGAACACCCACCCTCTGGTACAAAAAAAAAAAAAAAAGAAAAGACTTACATGTAATGAGAATATCACCTAAGAGTACAATAATTAGGAGTGAGTCACATAGTGCATCATAGATGATAAAAATAAAAGCACTTTCAGAAGTGTAGACTGCACAAACCATTTTTCACCATTCCTGCACATAATTTTCATGAAAGACATAAGGATGCTTAAATTGCAGATTCACAGGGTCCATAAAAAGGCACACACACACACACACACACACACACACACACACACCTACAACTAACATAATTAATGGTGAAACACTGCTTTTCTCCAGAGATTAGATCAAGGCAAGAATGTGCGCTTACCCGCCCAGTCAACACAGTACTGGAAGTCTAAGCCTGTGCTACAAGAAAAGACATCCCTATTGGAAAGGAAGAAGTACAATTGTCCCTCTTCACAGGCGACATGATTAACAATATAACCTTCAGATACAGGAAAATCTACAAAGCAACAGGACATTGAGTCAACTGATAGGGCCCTCCCACAAGATCACTTTGGCTTCCTTCCTCCACTCTGAACCTTTTCTGATCTGTCAGTTGAATCAATTTTTGATCTCCACAAGAAACTAGGTATGATGGTAAAAAAGAAAATCCAGGAGAAAAATCTCCAACAAAATGTCCTGCAACTAATAAGTGAGTTTAGCAAGGTCACAGGATACACGTTGTTAAAACCAATTCTACTTGGAATTCTCACATTTCTGTACATCTTTCAAGCAGAGGAACCTTCAGGTTTTTATGTGAACTGTTCAGGATGTTGTATAACTAAAATATATGGTGTAACCAATGAGATAATAGTTTTTTTGGTACCAGGGATTGAACTCAGGGGCACTAGACCACTGGGCCACATCCCCAGCCCCCCTTTTTTTTTTTTTTTTTTGTGGTACTGGGGATTGAACTCAGGGGCACTCGACCACTGGGTCACATCCCCAGACCTTTTTTGTATTTTATTTAGAGACAGGGTCTCACTGAGTTGCTAAGTGCCTCACCATTGCTGAGGCTGGCTTTGAACTCACAATCCTCCTGCCTCAGCCTCCCAAACTGCTGGGATTACAGGCGTGAGCCACCGCGCCCGGCCCCAGCCCTTTTTTGTATTTTATTAGAGACAGGGTCTCACTGAGTTGCTAAGTGCCCGCCATTGCTGAGGCTGGCTTTGAACTCTCGATTCTTCTGCCTCAGCCTCCCAAGTGCTGGGATTACAGGTGTGCGCCACCGCACGCTCAGATCAATTCCTTTTGAAAAGCAGCTTTTAGCTAGTTGTAGACCTCTTCAAGACTGAATATCTGACTCATGCATGCCTCATGAATCTCAACCTTGATATTCCCATTATTGGGTGGCTCAATGCAGACTCTATGACTGACAGTGAGAAATGAAAACACAGCTGAACTGGTGCCATATACAGCTGGCTTAACACTAAAGAGTGGTATCAATTGCTGAAACTTTTAGCCCCAATCAGCCATGTGAGCCATTTAACTAGCACAATGGGGCTCTCAAGCCACAAAGATTCCCCCTATACCCAAAGCCTGGTTTGACTAAGCTGAAACTTGATGATTTCTACTGCACTACAGTGACTTTTCAACCACAGTACCAGATCTGCAGAACCAAAAACATGTGGTACCTCCTCCACTCAGCAGATAGAATTCAAGGCCCTTCACAGAGCTCTGTCAATACTCCCCTTGATGAAATGTCTTACATGTTTACTGACCCTTGGGCTGTTGGCAATGGCCTAGCTATTTGGTCTGCTACTTTGAAAACTAAAGTCTGGCAGATTAAAGACATCCCTCCAAGCATCCCTGTGAAATGCAGAAACAAATCACAGCTGCTGATTAAACTTTCAGAGACCCTCATGTATAATCCCACAGGAAGGGCCCATTCTCGGATGAGAACAACCAGAATCTAGCTGCCCACTGAACCTGCTCTGGATGCTACTCTATTACTGCCTGAATCCTTCTATCGTAGTGGCAAATCTGCCAGCAGGAATCAGAGATGTACGTTTCTTCAATCATACCAAAGGAAAAAAATTATCACTAAGTCAAAATATTAAACAGAAGCCCCAAACCTCACTGCCTGTACACCTTGGAGTATCTGTTATCCCTGAACCAACCAAACACTAAGGGTGCTACACACTGTAGAAGAAGAGTAGGTGATAGAGCATCCTAAAAGTCTCCAGTAGTCATTCTCTCTTTTAGTTGACACTTCCTTTACCTAATAGAATCAGCTACCATTTATTTGATCCATACTGTGCCCTGCCTCTTTGCATTCTTTTGGCCATTTCAAATTACAGGGAAATGAGTTATCGTTCCAGGTTACCTTAGTTAATGGGAGTGTCATGGGAAACACTAATGGAAGGTCAGGGTGACAGCAAACACTTCAGTAGTTAAGCAGAAAGGCTTCTTGGGGCACCGGAGATCCGATCAGGGCACAGTAGCAGCTCTGGTGATTCCACAAGCAAATCTTAGTGGGGTGCGTGGGGAAGTGGGGATCCTTGGTTTTATTCTGGTTATCTCCCACACACGATCCCATCACCAATATAAGGGAGTCACAGAACTCAGACCTACCGAGTTTGCGACCCACAGGCCCAGGACCCAGCTGGGTGAAGCGCACACCTGATGGCACCTTGGTTCAATGCAAAGATGGCACCAGACCAAGCTGGGGAGCTTAGGGAACAGCCTCCCGAGCTGAGAGGCGGAAGCGGAAGCACCGAAGAGCCGTCGCCTTGGAGACGCAGGAGGCGGGGCCGCCCCAAAGAGCGCAACCTTTGACCCACAGTCGGGGCTACGTCAGAGGCGGCCGCAGTCGGAAGCCCTGCGGCGGTGGCCGTGGTGTGGGTCCGCGGCAGTCTGGAAGCGATGGAGGTAACACGGCCGGGGCGGCCTGGCAGGGCCCATCCTCTCGCCGCCGAGCCTCCCGCATCACGACTTGGGGACGAGGGTGGGACCCCGGGAGGACTATGCCGCCGCCCTCCCATACTCTGTCCCGGTTTACCTGTCCCTTAGAGCCCGGCTTGTGCGATTCCCTCAGCAACGAGCCATCCCCACACCCCGCTGTTCTCGTTCTCACCTGGGGGCTTTTCCTCACGCGGAGGTTCCCGACCTGTGGGGTTCTCGCGTGACGCCTGGGATTAGCAAAAGAGTTCCTTTGACACCTGGGTTTGATTTTATTTTGTAGGATCCTGTTCAAGATGGGGTGGCCTCACCAGCCACCCCCGGGACCGGGAAGTCTAAGGTGAAGAGAATGTTTGACCAGCAGCCTCGCTCAAGAGTGGAAGGGTGATGAATTAGAAAAACTTTGACGTGGGGAGAGGGAGGCCTGTTTAAAAGAAAGAATTGAATTGACAGTTACTCATCTATTTTCCACTTCTCTCTCCGTCTCTCGCCTTCTCCTCTCAACCTTAGTTTCCTGATAGAGAAACTCGTTCTTGTTTACTTCCTGCTCCTGGTTTGCACTGCTAAGAGGTCCTGCAATTTTTCAAACATTAAATAAGGCAGTCTAATAAAAAGATTTCTATAGTGGTACAGCGGAAAAAGCAGTGACTTAGGGTGGGAAACCAGGGGCTCTGGTTCCTATGTTGTGAAAAGAGAGAGTTGAATTAGACCACTTTTATGGCCGCATGCAATATTTAACATTCAATGATTTCAGATGATGGTGGTTTATTGCCAAGATTTATTGTTTGCATGCCAAGTTTCAGGCCTTTGCCTAAGCACTGGATTCCTTTATTTGAGCTTCCTGATAACCACAAGATAGTGCTGTTATTATTTTACAAATGAGAAAACTGAATCCACAGGGGTTAAGTAATTTTCAAAAGTGGTGAAAGCCTAATTTTTAGTTAAAGCTGAAAAGTTTCCTTATGTATCTTGTTGTTGTAATTATAAATTTTCATGTGACCAGAGACTTCTTTTAGCTTGGCATAAAATTTTACAGCTCTTTAGGAATCTTAAGTAGTATTAGTTCCAATCCCTAATTGTACAGTTTAAGAAATCAAAACCTAAAAAAGTGACCTTCTGTCACAATAGTCTGTATAAGAGGTTATGTGCTCTTTTTGCCAATAACTGATTCTTGAGTCGAAGTTGCACTTGCTAATTTAAAAAAATATGGAATAAAGTATGGTGTTTGGTTAGCCTAAAGGTTTATTCAGTAGAATGTTTTTATTTTTAAGTACACATTACCTTTTGTTTTGTTTTTGTTTGTGTGTGTGGCATACTGGAAATGTGATAACAAGTTGGTTACATCTTTCAGCTGGAAACATTGCCCAAGGAAGATCTCATCAAGTTTGCCAAGAAGCAAATGATGCTGTTACAGAAAGCTAAGTCAAGGTGTACAGGTATTAGGTTGAAAATATTTATCTTGACTTAAAATGGTAGTTTAAATAGTACATTGGCCTGTTTTTAGTTTTCATGATTCCAAATGCATCTTAGTCACTTGTAGAATCTCACTACTTAACAACACTTACCTATTTTTGTTGGGTTTTTTTGTTTTATTTTATTTTTTTTTTTTTAATATTTGCCTGTCTAAATTACAGTTACCTTTGAATTGTTAAAGTTAGGCAGGATTATTTTTAAAATTCTGTAAAGTTAAGCATTTTTTTCCTTGATGTGGCTTGTAGCTTCTTCTGAGTTAAGTGTGTTTTCTAGAAGAGTTAGTTGAAATATTAGACATACAAAGTGGTAAGCCCAAAGACATAGTCAGTGTCCTTAAGTAAAGTAATAAATTCCCGGGAATCTGAAGTGTATACATTTGCTGGGATTGGTTGATTTTCTATTCTGTTTAGTTTTTATTCCAAAAGAAAATTGATGCTAATGTTCTGTACTAGTATAAATGGGTGAGGTCTTGAATTTCAGATGACTTAAAAATGTTAACTGCCCAGTCTTTAAAAAAATAAAATAAGACTTCCTTTCTTTTCTTTTCTTTTTTTAAATATCTTTGTTTTATTTATTTATTTATGTGGTGCTGCGAATCAAACCCAGTGCCTCACGCATGCAATGCAAGCACTCAACCACTGAGCTACAACCCCAGCCTTCAAGACTTATTTTCTGTCAGAAAGTCAAATTATGCTTTAGAATTTGAATCTGCTTGTAATTAAGAGAATAATTTATTTGAAACAATGTTCTAGGCTCTAGGGCCAGGTTTTTTGTTTAATATGAGGTTAGCTATTGCTTTAAATTATACAGTAAGAAGTATTTACAACTAAAATAATATGATGTCTAGAATTTGTTTCAAAATTCAAGATGGCCAGGTACAGTGGTGCATGCCTATAGTCCCAGTTACTCTGGAGGCTGACAGGGGAGGATGAGTTGAGCCCAGGAGTTTGAGACCAGCTTGGGCAACATAGTGAAAGCCTGTCTCAAATTTTATTATAATAATAATAATAGATAAGAGGGCAAGGAGGAACTGAGTACCATTAAGCATGAAATAAAATTGTCCGTGTGATAATCACTAAAGGAGGATGATGGGTACATGCAGATTAATCATACTATTTTCTCTACTTTTTTTATCTTAAGTATTCCATATTAAAAGGAAAAGAAAAGGTGATGCTATTATATGAGTCAATATTTCTCAAAATGTCTGATTCTTAAATATATTCAAAATTTATAGGTTTTGGAGGTTTTTTTTTTAAATAATGTACTTAATTTTTAAGTTTAGTGATTATTTTCTGAACTGGAAAATTTTTTTTTAATTATTTAGAATTGGAAAAAGAAATTGAAGAATTCAAATCAAAACCTGTTGATGGAGGAACTGATGATATTATTAAGGTAATGAAACAATTGTGAATATTGCTTCAGTTTTTATTTACCAAGAGGAAATGTGAGATAATAAATAGAATTTCCTTGAGGGCTGTCAGTTTGCTAGCGGCCATCTGGCCTTGGTTAAGTTTTTACCACTCTGATTAACTATTTTAAAAAAACAACAACAACAACAATAAGGCTAATGACCTCTAGATCTCTTTCTATCTAAAATGAGTAATTTCTGTCCTTTTCTTCCCACATACTTCTTAATTATTACCTCAGTCTTTGCCCTGTTCTTTCCTGTCCCTCTCAGAACACCTGGCCATGCTCAGAACTTCATTGTTCTAAAGATATATATCTAATCTGTAAGTAGATCTACATCATTAGATGTGCCTACTGACCCACATCTGAAGTTATATTTCTAGCTGCCTGGGGGAAAAATCCTCACACATTTCACTTGTCTTCTTCTCAAGTGTAGCATGTCCAAATCCCCTCCTCTGGGTGGGTCAGCAGCACCACTGGGCTTTGTGCTTTTTGACTTACGCTTTAATTTTCCTATTTCCTTTATCCTCCACATGTATCAGTCACAAGACACTTGTGATTACTTCTGTTTATTATTCCAGTGTTTCTGCTTTCTCTCCATCTGCATGGCTCTCTCCTGCCTTCTGTCTTCATGTACTTGTTTGGTCTGCTTTTTTTCTAGGTCTGCTACACATTTTTCCTGGAACTGGTCTTTGGTGATGATCCTCTGAAATTCTACACTGCTTTCCTCCATCAGGGCCCCATTTGCTAGGGTCTCTCATCATTCACTTTCTCAGTTAACCATCTCATTTTTTAAAAAAAAAATATTTATTTGTTTGTTTTGTTGTACACAATGCCTTTGTTTTTATGTGGTGCTGAGGATCGAACCCAGTCCACACACGTGCTAGGCGAAGCGCTCTACTGCTGAGCCACAACCCCAGTCCCTACCATCTCATTTTTTTGTTAAATAGAAATCATTTTTATTATTATTATTATTATTTTTTAGTTGTAGTTGTACATAATACCTTTATTTATTTATTATTTTTATGTGGTGCTGAGGATTGAACCCAGGGTCTCGCACATGCTAGGTGAGCGCTCTACCACTGAGCCACAACCTCAGCCCTAACCATCTCATTTTGGTAAAGCACATCCTTCTATAGCTTCCTAAGAATGAATGTGTAGGAGGTACATTTTTGTGTTATATTTAAAAATGCCTTTATCTTACTCTCCTATTTGATAGCTATAACATGATATAGAACTTCTACATTTATCTGTATCTGCTTTGCTTTTGTTTCCTTAAACAGCACAGGGTTTTGTTTTGTTTTGCTTTTTTAATTAATATTTTTTCGCAGAAGGAGACAGTCCTAGAGTTGGTTGAGTCTCGCAGTGGTGTCATCAGGACAAATTCCTTCATCTTTGTGCTTCTGCATCTTTATCTTATCAACTGAGGAGACTGGGGCTTTAGGTTTTAACCTTCATAGTGTCTATAGAAAAGACAGATAAAGAAAAAATAGTTGGGCTGGGATTGTGGCTCAGCGGTAGAGCGCTCGCCTAGCACGTGCGCGGCCCGGGTTCCATCCTCAGCACCACATACAAATAAACCCATTGTGTACAACTAAAGCAAATAAATAAATATTTAAAAAAAAAAAAAGAAAAAATAGTTGATCATAGAGGTTGAATGAGACAGTCTACAGAAAATGCCACAGAACTTTTTGGAATACTAATCTAGAATTATATTTTCATTCCAGTTTTCCATTTCGTCTGATAAATGTCATTGGCTTCTAATTTTTCCACAATTATATTGAAATTTCTATTTTGGGGTTTGAATGTTTAATTTTGAAGAGCTCATTATTGACATCTGAATATTCATACATCTCATTTAAAAATTTAATATGTTCTGTCTTTCTGAGGAAATAAATTCACGTGTCTTAAAGTTTACCTCTGCTTTTGTATTTTCTGTTTCCTTCAAGTTGAAGTATTTTTAATCACTCGTGGACCCAAAAGAAAATCTAGGATCTTGAAAATAATGTACCTCTTCCTATGTAGTCCTCTCCTATTCCTATGCCACTCCCCTAGTTTCCCATACCCAAAATAACCATTATCCTAGCCTGGTGCAGTGGTGCACGCCTGTAATCTGAGAGGCTCAGGAGGATCCTGAGTTCAAAGCCAGCCTCAGTAAAAGCAAGGGACTAAGCAACTCACTGAGACCCTGTCTCTAAATAAAATAAAATAGGGCTGGGAATGTGGCTCAGTGGGCAAGTGTTTCTGAATTCAATCCCTGGCACAAAAAAAAAAAACACAAAACAACAAGGTAATCATTATTCTAAATCCCATATTCATCATTTCTTTTTTTTTTTTTTTTTTGTATAAAGCTTTATTGCATATACTTTAATTTTTTTTAAATATTTTTTTTAGTTGTAGATGGACACAATACCTTTATTTTTTTTTTTTTATTTTTTAAAATTTTTATGTGGTGCCGGGGGTTGAACCCAGTGCCTCATACATGCAAGGCAAGCTCTCTGCCTCTGAGCCACAACCCCAGCCCTATACTTTAATTTTTAGCATCTTTAAAAGAGTGTCATTTTGTTTCTAATGTATTAGGACTTTTTTCCACTTAATATTATTTTCATAAATCTCATCTAGATCATTGAACATCACCATGATTACTATAGACTATTACATTGTATTAATTTAACATAATTCGTTAATGAACTACACTGTTGATTGGCATTGGAGTTTTGCCCAAGTTCATGCTGTGTAGTATTGTGCTATGAACTTTATTGTCTGTATCTCCTTTATGAATATGGAAAGGATTCTCATAGGTAAATGATTGAAATTACCACAGCAAAAGTTTCATGAATGGCGGGGTGTGGTGGTGCATGCCTGTGTCCCCTCTGCTTGTGAGGCTGAGACTGAAGGTCAAGAGTTCAGAGCCAGCCTCAACAAAATCCAGGCATTAAGCAACTGGGTGAGACATTGTCTCTAAATAAAATACAAAATAGGGCTGGGGAATGTGGCTCAGTGGTTGAGTGCCCCTGAGTTCGATCCTCATAACCCCCAAAAAAAGTTTCATGAATGTTCAGCTGTAGGAGATTATGTCAAACAGCTTTATAAAATATTTGAAATGACTTTCACTTCTACCAGCAATATACCCAGGATCCTATAGTTCCATATCCTCTTCAGCACTAGGTTTTGTCATACATTTTATTCTTGCCAATAAGTATAAAATGAAAGGTCATGGTGGTCCTGATTGAAATCACTCATTTTTTATCCAACATCCATTTTTTTAATGTATCAGTGAGCCTCTTTTTATTGATTTGTAGAATTTTTATATATATTTTATATAGATAATTCTTGGTTTGCATGTTTTGAATATATCTTCTGATTTGTGACTTGACTTTTCAGTTCTTATGTCTTGCTGAGCACTTTAAGTTTTCCAAAAAATGTGTTGATTTTCTTATATTCTTATGTCTTTTCCCCTTTTTGCTTTGTTCTTATGTTTATACCCTTTTGAATCTTTTATTTTCTCTTTAACATGGATTGTGAAAGATGACATAACTATGCTTGTGATCAGTCCACCATTTTTTAAACATTATTTATTTATTTTTGGTTGTAGATGGACACAATACCTTTATTTTACTTATTTATTTTTATGTAGTGCTCAGGATTGAACTCAGTGACTCACACATGCTAGGAAGGCCCTCTTTCACTGAGCCACAACCACAGCCCAATCCACCATTTTTTTAACCTCAAACAAATCATCCTATTCCAAAACAGGCATTGACTGAACGTCTGGATGCTATTCTTCTGGATAAAGCAGAGACTGAACAACAGTGTCTTTCTCTGAAGAAAGAAAATACTAAAATGAAGCAAGAGGTTGAGGTAAGACAATATTTAATGTTCTTTTATTTTTTTATTATACAGTGTAGTCATTAATTTTTTAGCTAACTAAACCCTTTAAAAGCATCCATTTGCCAGATTTGGTGGCATATTCCTGTAATCACAGACATTCGAGAGGCTGAGTCAGGAGGATTGCAAGTTAAAAGCCAGCCTCAACAACTTAGCAAGGCCCTAAACAACTTAGCAAGACCCTGTCTCAAAATGAAAAATGGGCTGGGGATGTGGCTCAATAGTTAAATGCACCTGAGTTTAATCCCTGGTACAAAAAAAGAAAAGAGAAAAAAAAAAAAAAAAAAAACTAATCCAATTTTATTGTTTTGTGAAAAAAGGAAAAAAGATTAAGACAAAAAAAAAATTAGTCATTCAGTTATACAAAGCTAAAGCTAACATTTATTTGTTACATTGTTTCATCTTCTTTAATACTTAAAAAGGCAATAAAAATGAAAATTAAGTTTATTTTTCACACAACTCTAAATATGGTTATATATTCAGTTCTAGGATGTTCAGTATCATATTTCTACTTTCTTGCCTGTTAGGTCTGGGCTTATTTTCTCTAAAAAGTTTCTTATTAATCTACTCAAGAGTTGAAGTTCTATGCCTTATACAACTTATATGATTTGTCACCTTTTAAAAGAAAATTAAATTCAGAGATTTACTAGTTGTTAGGTGTTACTTTAATAGTTTTAATATTGCTGATGTCTCTTGTCCTACTTAAAATAGATAGAGCCTAAGGAAAATTGTTGGAATCTCAGTATCATATTTCTCTAGGTATGTTTCTCTTCATTTCCTTTGCTCTGTTAGCCAGTGTCAGTATCTTTCTTCAGGGCAGGGGCTTCTTTTGTCTTACTTGATTTATTTGTTTTATTTTCATAACAGAATTCTGTAACTAAAATGGAAGATTTGCACAAGGAGTTGGAACAATCACATAGAAACTATATGAAAGAAATTGAAGATTTGAAAAATGAATTGATGGTAGTGCATTTCAAACACAGTGAGGATAAAGCTGGCTTACAAGAAAAACTGGAAGAAGCAATGAATAAGCAATTAGAGCTCTCAGAACAGCTCAAATTTCACAGTGAATCTGAAGATACTGTTAAAAAATTACAAGAAGAGATTCAGAAAATTAGGTCAGCCTTTGAGGAACAAATTTCATATCTACAAAAGCAGTTAGAAGCTACCACAGATGAAAAGAAGCAAGAGATTACACATCTTCAAAAAGTCATTGAGGAGAATTCTCAGCATTACCAAAAAGATATTAATAGTTTACAAGAAGAACTTTTGCTGTTGAAAGCTACCCATAATGAAGAAGTAAGAAAATTGATGTGCCAAATTGAAACATCAGCTAAAGAACAAGAAGCAGAAATAAATAAGTTAAACAAGCTAAATGAAAACTTAGTAAAACAATGTGAGGCAAGTGAGAAGAATAGTCAAGAGAAATATGAATGTGAATTGGAAAACTTAAAGAAGGTCACCTCAAATGCAGACCAAGACAATCAAATGTGTTCTATGCTTTTACAAGAAGATACTTTAGTAGAACAAGTAGTAAATGAGAAAGTAAAACAATTAGAAGATTCCTTAAAAGAACTTGAATCTCAACATAGTATCTTAAAAGATGAAGTAACTTATATGAATAATCTTAAATTAAAACTTGAAATGGATGCCCAACATATAAGGGATGAGTTTTTTCATGAACGAGAAGACTTAGAGTTTAAAATTAATGAACTACTATTAGCTAAAGAAGAACAAGGGTGTGTAATAGAAAAGTTGAAATATGAGCTAGACGATTTAAATAAACAGTTTTGCTATACTAAAGAACAACATAACAAAGAAGTGCAGAATCTTAAGGAACAACATCAAAAAGAAATATTAGAACTAAATGAGACGTTTTTGTCAGGTTCGGAAAAAGAAAAATTAACATTAATGTTTGAAATACAAGGTCTTAAGGAACAATGTGAAAACCTACAACAAGAAAAGCAAGAAGCAATCTTAAATTATGAGAGTTTGCGAGAGATTATGGAAATTTTACAAACAGAACTGGGGGAATCTGCTGGGAAAATAAGTCAAGAGTTTGAATCAATGAAACAACAGCAAGCATCTGATGTTCATGAACTGCAGCAGAAGCTCAGAACTGCATTTAATGAAAAAGATGCTCTTCTTGAAACTGTGAATCGACTCCAGAGAGAAAATGAAAAGTTGTTATCTCAACAAGAATTAGTACCAGAACTTGAAAATACCATAAAGAGTCTTCAGGAAAAGAATGAATTGTACTTAGTTAGTCTCAGTGAAAGAGATACCATGTTACAAGAATTAGAAGCAAAGATAAGTTCTCTTACTGAGGAAAAAGATGATTTCATAAGTAAAATTAAAAATTCCCATGAAGAAATAGATAGTCTCCATAAAAAAATGTGAAAGGGAAGAGAGCTTAGCCATAGAACTAAGGGACAGAGTTGAGCAAACTGCCCAATACAACAGTGAACTAGAACAAAGGGTAAATGAGTTAACAGGAAGACTAGATGAGACTTTAAAAGAAAAGGATCAAAATGACCAAAAAATAGAGAAACTTATGGTTCAAGTGAAAACGCTCTCTGAAGACCAGGCAACATTTTCATCTGAAGTGAAGTCTCTTCATGAGGAAAATAATAGACTAAACTCTGAAAACAGCCAGTTGAGTAAGGATTTGGAAGCTCTTCTGTCTCAAAAAGAAGATTTTATCTCAAAAGAACATATTACAGAATTAGAAAAGAAACTTCAGGTCATGGTTGTAGAACGAGATAATTTAAATAAACTGTTTGAAAATGAACAAATCCAGAAGTCATTTGTCAAAACCCAGTTGTATGGTTTTCTGAAACAAGTAGGGTCAAAGATTTCAGAAGAAAATGAAGAGGAAGATGTTGGGAATATCCTACAAGCTATAAGTGAATCCTTAACAAAAATAAATGAAGAAAAACACAACTTGATTTTTCAATATGATGAAAGGGTGTTAGAGTTAGAAAAAGAGATTAAGTGCCTTCAAGAAGAGAATGTTGTTCAGTGTGAAGAACTTAGGTCTCTTTGCTGAGAGACTATGAACAAGAAAAAGTTCTTTTAAGAAAAGAGTTAGAAGAAATCCTGTCAGAAAAAGAGGCACTGCAACTTAATCTTCTAGAAATGAAGAATGCTAATGAAAAAGCAAGACTTGAAAATCAGAATCTTTTAATTCAGGTTGAAGAAGTATCTCAAACATTACATAGCAAAAATGAAATCCATTATGAAAAATCTTGTGTAACAGAACATGAAAACCTAAGGGCATTACTAGAACAAAAAGAATCTGAATTGCAAGATTTGAGAGCAGAGTTGACATTATTAAAGGTATTAACTATTACTTTGAACTTTATTGATTCAAATAAATCCTTACTTCTGATCATAGACTCTAGAAGATGCATACATTAACATTTTTACACTGAAGTCAGGAGTAAATTTTTTTAACATTTACGCTCAAAGTGGCAAATTTCTGAAAAATGCTTTAAATATTTTGATGTTGTATATCCTGTTTATTGTTACATTGATCTTTTTGGGGGGTGTGATCATTTTAAAACTTTGAACTTAAATTAAGATTAGGTGATTAGGGGTTTAAAATATTTTGGTCAAAAGTGTGTAATCACTAGCAAAACTAATCATGAAGAAATTTGAGTTTCATTCTTATGCATAGTATCTTTCTTAAAGAACACTATTGAGCAAAAAAGTAAGCTATTTCACTTTGGCTTCAATTTTAGGGTTTTTAAAAATTATGTTGTAAAAGATGATAAACTATAGTCATCATTTGATCTTTTTTATTACACATATATTTGATATTTGACATGTTACTCTTGCCCCTGGGTACTAAAGTAAATGCCACATACATAAAATTAGTATTACCTGGTCTCTCAACAGAAACAGATAATCAATTTGCTTTTTTCATCATGGAAAAGTAAACAATTTCTGTTATTGGTTTTTGTTTTGTTTTCCCCTATAAAATATAGGATTCCATAGAGAAATCATCTTCTATAAATAATGATCAACTCTCTTCAGTATAAAAGAGCTGGAAGAAAAAAATAGGTAACTATGCTTTTCTATATTGTCACCATTAGACAAATTCTGGTTAAATAGATCAGGAAATAAAGAAGCTAATTAATACATTGTTACAAACATAATGTAGCCTAGCACGCCTATAATCCCAGCACTTGGGAGGCTGAGGCAGGAGGATCGCGAGTTCAAAGCCAGCCTCAGCAATGGCAAGGCACTTGGCAACTCAGTGAGACCTGTCTCTAAATAAAAAATATTTTAAAAAAGGGCTGGGGATGTGGCCCAGTGGTCGAGTGCCCCTGAGTTCAATCCCCAGTACCAAAAAAAAAAAAAACATAATGTAGCCGTGTGTGGTGGCGCACACCTGTAATCCCAGCACTTGGGAGGCTGAGGCAGGAGAATTGCGAGTTCAAAGCCATTCTCAGCAATGGCAAGGCACTTAGCAACTCAGTGAGACCCTGTCTCTAATAAAATACAAAAAAGGGCTGGGGGTGTGGCCCAGTGCTCAAGTGCCCCTGAGTTCAATCCCCAGTACCAAAAAAAAAAAAAAAAAAAAAAAAACCATAATGTAGGGGCTGGGGAACCCAGGGCCTAGCACATGCAAAGCTCTGGGTTCAATCCTCAGCACCACATAAAAATAAATAAATAAAATAAAGATATTGTGTTCAACTACAACTATAAAAAAAAATTTTTTTTAAATGCCTTTGCCTTGAACTTCCATTGCCCCCAGCTATCTGTTTGCCTTTCCTTTCAATTGTCACTTTCTGTTTAATCCAACAAAACACTAATTAATATGACACCATTTGTAAATGGCTGCATGATTATTTGGGGGATTTTTCATTGAGCAGATATTATTTGAATGTCCACCTGCTCTAGACATTGTTAACAGAAAGGTGAATAAGATATAGACAGTATCCTCAAAGAGCTTACTGCTGAGGGGAGCTCTAAGTACAGTAGTTTTGAGGTGTGGACAAAGATATGATGCTGATAACATAGGAATTTGCCTGTTGTAAGTTAAGAAAAATGTCAGAGAAAAGGGTTGTCAAGTAGGTCTTGAAGATTAGGAAACATGACATAAGAAGAAAGGAAGATATTGCAGCAAGAAGGAACAGCAAGTGTATGTATGTTAACATTTACAAAGTCAAGGATTAGACCAGGAAGTTCCTGATCATAAACACGCTAGTGTGATGTGCAGAGAAATTGAGACTCTATACTTATCTTTTTATTCCACATGGTTTATGTGGGGTAATTCTTTTATTCCCATTTAAAAATGAAGATTTAGAAGTGTTGCCCATGATTCCTTACTTTAATAACCAGTTAGATTGGGGTAGGTGGGAAGTTGAAAGAGTTTAGAATAACTTCCAGTTTTCTGTGGTGGATGACTAGGGCATGGTGGGATGCTCAGTTTTAGACTAATTATTTTAAATGCCAATTTGAGTGAAGATGTCAAATAGAATGATAATATAAATCGGAGTTAAGGGAAGAGAACTAGGCTAGAGGTAAAAATTTGTAATTAAATAGTGGGCATTAAAAGCCATGAGATTCTGGGCTGGCGTTGTGGCTCAGTGGTAGAGCGCTTGCCTAGCACGTGCGTGGCCCGGGTTCGATCCTCAGTACCACGTAAAAACACATTGTGTATAAATAAAAGCAAATAAATATAAAAAAAAAAAAAATTTTTTTAAAGCTGCCGGGCGCAGTGGCGCACACCTGTCATCCCAGCACTTCGGAGACTGAGACAGGAGGATCGCGAGTTCAAAGCCAGCCTCAGGAATGGCGAGGCACTTAGCAACTCAGTGAGACCCTGTCTCTAATAAAATACAAAAAAGGGCTGGGGATGTGGTCCAGTGGCCGAGTGCCCCTGAGTTCAATCCCTGGTGCCAAAAAAAAAAAAAAAGAAGCCATGAGATTCTAATCACCCAGCAATATGGAGAGAAACATGAGGACCAAAGATAGACAGTTCCCTATTTTTAAATGCTGAAAACAAAAGAAATTGAGAAGGACCAGCCGATGAGTTTAAAAAAAAAAAAAAAAAAAACCTGGAACATAAAATTTAAAATTTCTTGTGAGTTAAGAAAAGTACAAGTGAAAAAAGTGGGGAAATGTTATCCATAGCAAGTGCTGCTGATGGGTCAAGTAAAATGAGCACTGAAAACTAACCATTAGACTAAACAACATAGAGGAGTTTAAGGATGTGCTGGTGTCTAAGGTTGATTGCAGTGGATTCAAGGGAGAAAATGGGGGAAGAGAATTTGGAGAACATGTATAGACAACTATTTGAAGAGTTTTTCTATAAAAGAGGGCAATGAGTTGTTTTTCAAATGGGAAAAATAGCATGTTAGATATATTTCACCTAATTGCGATCTCTCCCCTGGCCTTTCTAACTACCTCACTATTTGTTTCTGATCTTGATGTCTTGATATTTTTCTTGTTGCCTGTTTATAAACTGTTGGGGGGATAATTCACTAGAAAGTGTGAAATTGCTGCTCTAATACCAGAGTAGGTGAAATGGCATTGCAATGAAATGCAGAAGTAGAACAGTTGGCCTTTGCTGCACACTGTGGCACAGGTCACACTGATTAATAAGTAAAGACAGGAATTCAGATCATAAGTAAAAATATCAAAAAGTAAAGTCCTGAACACCAGAGTTCATATAGGAAAAGTAAAGAGCTTAAGGAGAAAGATCAAAAATGGGTAGGTGTAATATATTACATGTTTAGCTGTGAAACTCAGATCCACCAACCAAGAGAAAGGCTATACATAGTTACTTACCACATCTGATACCTTTTCTACTTGGTTCCAATTTAAAACCACCACCAAAAAATCCTAGCATACCTGCATTTCCAGAAAAACCCAGCACTAAAGGAGTTTTAACCTCACCAAATCCAAGATTATTAAAAAGCGTAGTATTTTAAGAACTGAAAAAAATGAAAATTTTTACATTTGCCTTACTTAGATAATGAATTATTAAACTTTCACTTAATGATGACATTGATGTTTTGGCTATTTTAACTTCAAACTGAAGATTTTGTGTTCTAAAATAAAAATCAGTTTCTAGGGTTAAAGTGAACAAGTATAATCCCAGTGGCTTGGGAGGCTGAGGCAGGAGGATCAAGAGTTCAAAGCCAGCCTCAACAAAAGCGAGGCACTAAGCAATTCAGTGAGGCCCTGTCTCTAAATAAAATACAAAAAAATAGGCCTGGGGATGTAGCTCAGTGATCAAGTGCCCCTGAGTTCAATCCCCAGTACCCTGCCCCCAAAATCAGATAATTTGGATGTTTTTCCTTGTGACTTCACATACAGTCCTTTCATTTTCTCTTTTTAGGAAATCTGGAAAAAGAATCCAAAGAGAAGGAGGAAAAAATAAGTAAGATAAAATTAGTTGCTGTGAAAGCAAAGAAAGAACTCGATTCCAGCAGGAAAGAGGTAAGCCAACTCAAAAACACAAGATTCAAGAATCTTACATTTTGGAAAATCTAGAGTTTTTACTCTTAATTTACTATATTTTTAAAATAGACCCAGACTTTGAGGGAAGAACTTGAATCTGTTCGTTCAGAAAAGGATCAGTTGTCTACTTCCATGAGAGATCTCATTCAAGGAGCAGAAAGCTATAAGGTACAATAGTTATTTTAATAACAAGGTATATTTATAACTAGTAAATTAAGAATAATTGGAAAGCCAGGTACAGAGGCACAAGCAGGGACTCAGCAGGTTGAGGCAAGAGTATCACAAGTTTTTTTTTTTGTTTTTGTTTTTTGGTGCTGGGGATTGAACCCATGGCCTTGTGCATGCTAGGCAAGCACTCTACCAACTGAGCTTATATCCCCAGCCCAAGAGCATCACAAGTTTGAGGTCAGCCTTGGCAACTGAATAAGGCCCTGTCTCAAAAATTAAAAGGGCTGGGTATGGAGCTCAGTAGTAGAATGCTCCTGGGTTTAATCCTCATTACCACCAAAAAAGGAGGAGGAAGAGATAGAGGGATAGAGGAAGGAAGAACTGGAAATGTAAAGTTCCTATCTATAAAACAATCATCTTGTAGTTTTATACTTGTTAGTAAACCTCTTCTTCCCCTGCTTTTTGTTTGTTTTTGTTTTTGTACATTGTACTAAATCCTAACATCAAGATTTTAGTGGTTAGCCTTTAAGTAGTATCTTTATTGTTTTTTAAAAAGTAAAATTCTATTTGGGGATTTCTTAATAAAAACCAGTAAGAAAAGGTTGCTGTTATTGATACTTTGTAATATTGTTCTAACCAAGTTGAATGAATGTGAAGCTTAACAGAAATTGTAACAAGAAAGTGGAAGCATTGTTATTTGGAAGTAATATGCTTATCTACTTTAATCAAATAAGGCTCTATTATAAAAATAAAAAAATAAAATCCAACAAAATCACCAAGTGCAATATAAATGTCATTACATTTCTTCATGTATTTAATTGTTCAAGTATTTACATGACTGGATGGATTTCTAAGCTCTGGACCTGATGGTGGTCAGTCAAACAGACCACCACCAACCAAATAATCCTAAATTTCTGCCCTCTTAGGACTTAAATTCCAGCAGCAATAATGGGCAAACAGAAAAAAAGACATGATACAGAGTATGTAGCAAAGCGAGATAAATAGGAAGGAATGAATGAGCACTAATCAGTAGGATTTGATAAAAAGAAGAAAATCCCTTAGTAGACAAAAAAAATAAAATTTTGAGAACTTTAATATGCATTTAGACAACTAATAAAGAAAACTTCAAAATTTATGTGGAGTAACTGAATATTATTGAAATACTAGTTCTCATATTGTTCATAAATTCAAAAACAATTTTATTAAGAATTCTAGGGTTTTGTGGGGAGGAATCATAACAATTATTCCAAATTTTAAATGGAAAATAAGCTATCAAGATTAGCTAGCTTCTGAAAATGTAAAAGGGAAAGTGACCTCTATACACTAAAATTTTTTTCCTATTGAGCTATAGAAATATGGTAGAATTCTAAAGTGAGAATCAGGCAGATTAATATAACAAAAGAGACAAGAGACTTGTGTATAACAACAACACATACTTTTATGCCAGGTTCTCTTCTAAATGTCTTAGTATGCTTAATTCTCAAAACAACCACAAGAAGTATGTTATTAGCATCACCAGCTTATAGGTGAGGAATATGAGGCATATAGAGATTCAAGGTCACAGACTTAAAGTTCTCAAGAGACTTCAAAGTCCCAAAACATAGCAGAGCTGGGATTTTACCAACTATTCCAAATCTGTTCTTTCACCAACTAAGCTATACTATCCTAGGAAAATTTAAAAATAGAAACCACTGCCAGGCATGGTAGCACAAACCTGTAATCTCAGCGACTTAAGAGGCAGAAGGATCACAAGTTCAAAGA
Source organism: Tamias sibiricus (assembly GCA_025594165.1). Lineage (NCBI taxonomy): Eukaryota > Metazoa > Chordata > Mammalia > Rodentia > Sciuridae > Tamias > Tamias sibiricus. Next base: position 14,447,838 of record CM046670.1, on the reverse strand, counting down.
CTTAACTGAGACCCTAAACAACTTAGTGAGATCCTGTCTCTAAATTTAAAAAAAACGGGGCGGGGGGGGGGGGGGTGCTGGGGATATGGCTCAGTGGTTAAGCGCCTCCAGTTGTATCCCTGATACCAAAAATGAAAAAGATATCATTGAAGAAAGAATTGGTAACCAGGCACAGTGGCACAAACCTATGATCCCAATTACTTGGGAGGCTGAGGCATAAAGATCCCAAGTTCCAGGCCAGCTTCCACAACTTAGCAAGACCCTATCTCAAAATAAAAATAATAAGAACTCGGTTGAAGGAGCCCCAATCAGGGAGATGGCTATTGCGGTTAGCTGGAAGCCATAACTTCCACCTGATAATAATCATACATTAAGTATGCACGTGACACACCTGTAAATGCAAGTGACACACCCGCAAAGCTAAAGGTATATAACCAGGTGAAAGCGGTCAGAAGCGGCATTCATTCAGTCAGTCATCCAGTCGCTCAGTCACTCGGAAGAAGAGTTCGGGTTGGAGAAGAAAAGAGTCAGAGCGGCCAGAACGTAGTCAGAAGAAGAAATAAGAGTCAGAGTGGTTAAGAGTTCGGTCAGAAGAGAAACCAAAGAGATAAAAGAAGAAGTAGTAGTTGCTGGTTGGAGTCAGGCCGAGGCTGCCGAAGAAGAAAGAAGAAGCTCTCTCGCTCGCGCGCGCGCTTTCTCTCTCTCTCTCTCTCTCTCTCTCTCTCTCTCTCTAAGCTCTAAGAAAGTAAAAGTAAAGAGTCAGGTTAGAGTTTGAGAGGTTGCGCGCGCACGCTCTCTCTCTCTCTAAGCTCTCTCTAAGAAAGTAAAAGTGAAAGTAAAGAAGTAGAAGTAAAGAGTCAGGTTAGAGTTTGAGAGGTTGCTAAAGCCAAAGAATAAAAAACCTTCTTTCATCTTCATTCTGTCTCCAAGTTTGTCTCCAAGTTTTTCTCCCGCGGCGTTGTGGCTGTACGTCAGGCAGCTACGCTAGGGGTGTAGCTCAGTAGTAGAACACCCCTGAATTCATCCCTAGTGCCAAAAGAAGGAATTAGAAAGCTATTTGAATGGATTTAGTTGGCTTTTATTTTATTGCACACACCAAAATAATTCTGGATAGATTAGGGTTTTTGAAAAGTGTTTTTTTCTTTCCAAATCTAGAATAAAAGACTTGATCCATTAGCTGACTCCTAATACAAAAGACTTCTCTAAATTTAAAAGCAATTTAAGTAACTTATTAAATTGCTTTTAAGTAGATTGGTAAATTGAACTTTATGAAATTAGTATACCTAGTCTTCCTTTGGAGGAAAGTAATAGATTAGATTGTAAGGTCTCTTAAAATATAAAGGAGTGAAAAATAAATATACAAAGGAGTGGGTTGGGGATGTAGCTCAGTTGGTAGAGTACTTGCCTTGCATGTACAAGGCCCTGGGTTCAATCCCCAGCACCAAAAAAAAAATACACACACACACACACACACACATATAGATACATACACACATACACACACACACACACATAAAGAAGCAAGCTCCAATGTAACTGGCTCATGAAAGATGAATAAGCTTATATATAAATTTTAAATTTGGGGTTTTTAAGATCTCCTTAAATATTAAGAATACTAATCCTTTGTCATATTTTCATGTGTAAATTTACATTGTCATTGCCATATTTTTGTATGTAAATATTTAACATCTCAAATGGACTTATAAGTTTTATGTCAGGCTTTATTGATTGTACAATCTGACCTATTGAATGAATAATAATAACCTAAAGTTAAATATTTTTGTCTTTTATTGAAGAATCTTTTATTAGAATATGATAAGCAATCAGAGCAGTTGGATGTGGAAAAAGAACGTGCTAGTAATTTTGAACATCAAATAGAAGATCTTACTAAACAATTAAGAAATTCAACTTTTCAGGTAATTTTAAGCTGAGTAATTCAGACATGAAAATTTTAATATCTTTTAATCTCTAATACTTTTTGCGTAAAAATTAAAATACAATCAGGAACGTGATTTCTTCCCCCCACCATTGGGAGATGAATTTAACAAAACAACTACTACTTACTGCTCTAATCTCAGTCCCACTGGATTTGTTTTTGTTACTGTTGTTTTTCATTTTCATCTTTTGCTTTACTGGGTACATCTGGTCTTTTCTAAATTTTGCCATATAAGTATTAACACTGATGGTTTTTTAAACTTAACATTGTCATCCTGTGGAATTTATTTTGAAATCTTCATTTTTTACACTATACCAATATTCTTGTTAATGTACCTTTTCTTCCTCTCTTGAATATATTTTCTGCATGTTTACAAAATTTAATCATTTGTCATTCCAGTGTGAAAAACTAAATTCTGATAATGAAGATCTCCTGGCTCGTATTGAGACACTACAGTCTAATGCCAAGTTATTAGAATTACAGATTTTAGAAGTCCAGAAAGCCAAAGCAATGGTGGATAAGGAATTAGAAACAGAAAAACTTCAGAAGGAACAGAAGATAAAGGTAAAAACAATCCTCAATCCTGTAAGATGATTCACATATGTATAGTGATATTTTTATCAAAATATTATTTGAGGAAAAGACCTAATTAATTGAGTCTTTAATTAATTGCTTAATGTATGCCAACTCTAAATTTAGGAATCTAAGGTATGATATTTGGATGTATATTTTTTAAATATTGAAAGGTCACCAAATTTTTTGAGTCTTTGTGTATCAGATTTATTTTATAACCCCTGACACAGTACTTTTTTTAATGTTGATTGAGTTGTGGGGGTATTGTTTTTAATTTTAGGAACATTCCAGTACTATAAAAGAACTCGAAGAACTTCAGGTACAACTTCAAAAGGAAAAAAAACAGCTTCAGAAAACTATGCAAGAACTAGAGCTGGTTAAAAAGGTAAAATAAAACACCAAGATTGAAAACTGATCTCACTGTTCATATTATGAAGCTATTCTATACATATCAAAAAGGAATATTTTAAAATGTTGTTTATGGTACTAAAATAACCCTTATAAATTGTCAGCCCCAATAAATTGGAATTTTAATTCATATCTCCATCTTTTCAGAAGAATCTGGGGCTTAGGAATTATCAGTTTTTGATTTGATGTATCATTTTCTATACATGATTGTTATGTGACCTATGAAGATTTAGTTAACATCAAAAGAAAAGTACTGAGTCTGGGATTGTGGCTCAGCGGTGAGTGCTCGCCTAGCACATGTGCAGCCCGGGTTCGATCCTCAGATCCTCAGCACCACGTACAAATAAACGCATTGTGTACAACTAAAGCAAAAAATAAATATTAAAAAAAATTACTGTAAGAACCACTTAAAATATTAATATTTCAGCACAGTGGCACATACCTATATGTTGCTGCCTGAAGCGATTGCTGCTTGGAGCAACAATGCCACGGGAATAAGTTCAGAGGCGGACTGGAAACAAACAGCCTCTTTATTCTGTTAGCTTCTCTCTCTGGCTCCAACAACAACTCCTACACACCAAAACCACACTCGTCCAACCAACCAACAACCAATGGCGCCGACCGGATCCGCCAAGTCCCCGCTCAAGTCTCGCAAGATCCCGTGCCAAGTCCCGCGAGACCACGGAAGGCGGCAATGCCCGAACATCTCCATGGCCCACAGCCAACCGCAATCTCAGCCATCTCCCCAATCGGGGCTCCTGCACCCATAATCCCAGTGCTCAGGAGGAGGATCCAGAGTTCAAAGCCAGTCTCAACAACTTAGCGAGACACTTAACAACTCAGTGAGATCCTGTCTCTAAATAAAGTATTAAAAAAGGACTGGGGGTGTGGCTTAGTGGCTAAGCATCCCTGAATTCAATCCTTAGTACAAAAAAAAAATAATATTTCATAAATGAAGAGTCCCCACAAGACTAGAACTACTAGTTGTGGTTAATGAAAGTTATAATGAAATACAATATAGCTAAGAAAGTTGAGTTAAGCTGCTAAATATACTTTGATTTTATGAAATTAAAAACTTAAGTATCCAACTTGTCATTCTTCATTACTAATTATACTATTCTGTATTATAGAAGAGCATAACAACCTGTTAATTCCTTTGGCATCATGTTAGCAATCTAACAAATGAAATTAATAACTGAATCTTTTATAAAATGTGCAGGATGCCCAACAAACTACATTGATGAATATGGAAATAGCTGATTATGAACGTTTGATGAAAGAACTAAATCAAAAGTTAAATAATAAAAACAGCAAGATAGAGGATTTGGAGCAAGAAATAAAAATTCAAAAACAGAAACAAGAAAACCTACAAGAAGAAATGAGTGAGTAAAACAAAATTCGCTTTACCTTAAAATTGTTTCATTGTAACGGGTTTGAGGAGGGGGCATTACCAGGTGTACCTAACATAGTGCTAAACATTGTTTAGGCCCAGAAGGAATGCAAAACCATTTGCCATTAAGACTTTTATAGTCCGTGCTGGTGCTTGATGCACTCATTCATGTTTATTCTTAAAGTGTTTGTTATATGAATAATATGAAGACACAAGTAATCATTGTCCACAATTTGCTGATTATAAACAGATTAGGAAAATTTAAATAGTAATGAAGTGTAAAGAAAACAAAAGGAGACTGAAGCGAGGTGCAGAGGCAAAGTGGAAGGATGGTAGAATGTCAGAATAGCCTCTTGCCCAAGCTGCCAGCTTTATTTATATCAATAGGTTACATTAGGTCACTGGCATCACTAGTACATTATTGTTCATTGTGTCATTAGGCAGGTTACAGAGTTAGCAACATTATGCAGCTTATTCCTCAGTTATATACTATAGTTGCAATGTGCAATGTTAAGAGCTTTGTGTAGCTCACAAAGTCCATTGTTTAAAGTTACTGTTATGTGGATAGGTTCAGGCTCAGCAGAGCTTGGTGAAAACATTGTGGTTGTCTACCAAGAGAGTTTCTTTATTCCCAGGAGCTGTGTGCCTAAGATCAAGGTCTAGGATGATAAGACTCTAGCACGGAGCCTCCTCATGCAGGACATTGCGATAACAGCTAGCATTTTGTACATCCGCATGGAAACTTTCCTAGCAACTAAGCATGCCACAGCCATGAAGTCATCAGAGACCCCAGTCCCAAACACAGAACCCTTACAACAAAACATTTTTTTTAAACATAATTCTATCCATTTTATCCATAATTTTTTCTAAAGTGGGAGTTAACTGGGTATTAAACCCCATATGCACTTTACCACTGAGCTTTATCCCCAGCCCTTCTTATTTTTTTGTTTTGAGACAGAGTCTCAATAAGTTGCCAATGCTGGCCTCAAACTTGCAATCTTCTTGTCTCAGAAATAGCTAGCTGGTCCACACCTAATTCCATAAAATATTTTCTGTTGTTAGCATTGAAAACCATGATTTTCCCTTTAGGCATTCTTTAGCTGCATCTCATGAATGAATATGTTATATTCATATTTTAATTCAATTCAAAATTCTCATTTTTTAAAAAAATGGTTTTGGGTTTGTTTATTTGTTTTTGGTATTGAGGATTAAACCCAAAGGCATTTAACCACTGAGCCACATCCCTGGCCCTTTTTAAAATATTTTATTTAGAGACCAGATGTCACTGAGCTGCTTAGGGTATCACTAAGTTGCTGAGGCTGGCTTTGAACCCACAGTTCTCCTGCCTCAGCCTCCTGAGCTGCTGGGATTACAGGCATGTGCCACCATGCCCTATAATAGTTTTTTTTTTTTTTGTTTTTTTTTTTTTTTTTTTTTTTTGTACTGGGGATTGAACTCAGGGGCACTTAACCACTGGGTCACTTCCCCAGCCCTTTTTTGTATCTTATTTAGAGACAGGGTCTCACTGAGTTACTAAGCGCCTCGCCATTGCTGAGGCTGGCTTTGAACTCGCTATCCTCCTGCCTCAGCCTCCCAAAGTGCTGGGATTACAGGCGTGCGCCACCGCGCCCAGCTTAATTTTTATTTTGAGACACGGCCTCACTTAGTTAATGAGGCTGGTCTCTAAACTTATTATTTTAGTTGCAGTTGGACACAATACCTTTATTTATTTTTAAGTGGTGCTAAGGATCAAACCCATTGCCTCCCACATGCTAGTTGAGCACTCTACTGCTGAGCCTCCATCCCAGCCCCTGTAATAGTTATCAGCAAAGAAGTCAGCAAACTGTGGCCCACAGGCCAGCTGCCTGTTTTTATAACTAAAGTTTTATTGAAACAAACCATGTTAATTTGTATATAGTATCTTTGGCTGTTCTTGTGTGACAATAGTATACATAAAGTAAAGGCTAGTGGCTGGCAAGACTATATTATTTATTGTTCAGCCTATTAGGAGATTATTTATTATTCAACCTATTTTTTTAAAATATTTATTTAGCCGGGCGTGGTGGCGCACGCCTATAATCCCAGCACTTTGGGAGGCTGAGGCAGGAGGATCGCGAGTTCAAAGCCAGCCTCAGCAATGGCGAGGCACTTAGCAACTCAGTGAGACCCTGTCTCTAAATAAAATACAAAAAAGGGCTGGGGATGTGACCCAGTGGTCAAGTGCCCCTGAGTTTCAATCCCTGGTACCACAAAAAATAAATAAATAAATAAAATAAAATATTTATTTATTTGTTTTAGTTGTACACAATGCCTTTATTTTTACGTGGTGCTGAGAATTGAACCCGGGCCGCGCACATGTTAGGCAAGCGCTCTACCGCTGAGCCACAACCCCAGCCCCTATTCAACCTATTAAGAGAAGTTTATCAACCTCTATTTTAAAGAAATTAAAAATTAGGAATTTTTTTTTTCAATATTTAGCCACATATTTGCCATGTCTGGTGTTCTTTGTTCCTTCATGTATATTCAAATTCCATTAGGTATGACTTTCCTTTTGCTGAATAGCTTCTTATATCTTGCAGTATACACTACTGCCAATTAATTCTTTGAGCTTTGGTTTGTCATAAAAAGTTTTTAATCTGCCTTTATTTCCAAAAGATGCTTTTGATAGGTATAGAATTGTATATAGTATATTTTTCCTTTTTTGTATCCTGCTCGTGTTTATTCAGCTTCTTGGATGTATAGGGTTTTTATAAATTTTTTTCAAGTTTGGTCTATTTTGGCCATTATTTCCTTTGACTTTTTTTTTTTGGTCTAAACTATTTCCACCCCCCCCCCCAGGACTCTAATTAGATATGTTAGACCACTTGATATAGTTCCATAGGTCAGTGATACTCTATTCCTTTTTTTTTTCCTTCTATTTTGTTTTCTTGCTTGCTTACTTGCTTGCTTGTTTGTTTGATTTTTGTACTTTCCTAGCTTCCTTTTGGATAATTACTATTACTGTGTCTTCAGATTCTCTAATCTATATTATCTGTTAACCCATTCAGCAAAATGTCTACTTTAGATACTGCATTTTTCATTTCTACAATTTCCATTCGCCTTTTTATATATATATATTTTCCATTTCTCTCTTCACTGTGTTTGTTTTCCTTTAAATTCTTGAGCATATTTAATAGCTACTTTTGACGCCCCTTTTTGCTAATTCCATCCTTTCTGTGCTTATTTCACATTTGTTTCTGTTAATTGATTTTTTTCTTCCCTCCTTGCTGTAAATAATATTATTCTGCTTCTTTGTAAACAGAAATTTAGATGTGAATTTTTCATTGCCGAATGCTAGATATTTTTGTGTTCATTTAAAAAATTAAACTTCAACAGTCAAGTTATTTTTATATCAGTTTTGTACTTTTATGAATTATTTTTCATGTCCTTTAGGATGAGTGTAGGTCTGGTTATAGGTCTGGTTCAGCCCACCACTAAGGTGGTGCTCTTCAAAGTTCTGCAAAGTCTCTTCACTCTGGCTGGTGGGGATTCAACTGATTTATATCCCTGGGAGTTGTCCAGATTACAACTCTGTTTATTGTTCTTTCCATAGCAGTTCTTTGCATGTCAGACTACCAGTTCTATTTCAGATTCCCATCCCTGCACCAGTCCAGAAACTGCTTCTGTGCAGAGTTAAGACAAGTAATAGGCTTACCATGTTTATTTACTTTCTCTCAGGGACTCCCCACAGTCCTTCACTGCTCATTGTCCAAAGTCAGAAAAGCCTTTTTTTTTGGGGGGGGGGGGTACCAGGGATTGAACTCAGGGGCATTCGACCACTGGGTCACATCCCCAGCCCTTTTTTGTATTTTTATTAAGAGACAGGGTCTCACTGAGTTGCTAAGTGCCTCGCCATTGCTGAGGCTGGCTTTGAACTCGCGATCCTCCTGCCTCAGCCTCCCAAAGTGCTGGGATTACAGGCGTGCGCCACCGCGCCCGGCTAGCCTTTTTTTATGTATTTTGTTTCATTTCCTCGTTTATGACAGGAAGGGAAGTCTAGACTGTTAACAGTTACTCATGGCCAGAAGCAGAATTTTCATAAAATAATTTAAGGTGGCTACAAAGATATTACCATACAATAAGATTTTAGATATAAGTGATGAGGAAGTAGCATGAAAAAAAAAACATTGAGATAGGTCTCAACATTGAGTCAGATAAAAGATTAAGACATAAAGTATACATCTTGTGTGCTTTTGCTAGAGGTCTCCTAAAAATTTGACTTTTAACATCCTAGAAGCCAGAGGAAAGGCAGAAACATCAGTTACAAGGTTTATAGTATCCACAATAATAAAGCAAGCTTATGAAGAAACACTTTTCCTGGTACTACATTGTGTAAAAAAACATTCTTTCAGATTTTTATAAAGGGAACACTGTTTGATGTAGGACTCAGACTTGACTTGTATGTCACACAGTACCTGCAGAACATTGTTAGAAAACCAAGTCATATGTAAAAATTCAGAATCTTAGAATGAGGGGCCTTGATTTGAAATATTTTGTTTTTAAAAGGTTTATGTGTGATTTTGAAGTTAATGCTAGTTTAGGAATCACATAAATTAGACTGGTATTCTTAGCAATGTCCCTACAAATAATAACAGCAGATCTTCCATGCTCAGCCAGTGACCAAATCACAGCTCAAGAAAGGCATTCATGCCGGGCGCGGTGGCGCACGCCTGTAATCCCAGCACTTTGGGAGGCTGAGGCAGGAGGATCACGAGTTCAAAGCCAGCCTCAGCAATGGCGAGGCACTTAGCAACTTGCAGGAGCCCTGTTTGGGGATTGACTTGAATTGCGTTTGACTATGAGCCGTGGAGATTTGGCCATTGTCGCCACCCGTAGTCTCACGGGATTTGTTGCGGGATCTCGAGTGACTTGGCCGAAATTGCTGATCGGGTCAGCGCCATTTTTAGGGTGTGTTTTGGCGTGAGTTAGTCGTTGTTAGAACCTGAGAGAAAAGTTATCAGAATAAAAAGCTGTTTGTCTCCAGTTTGCTTCTGAAGTTTTTCCCGCGGCTCCGTTCCTCCAAGTGCTTCAGGCGGCAACAGCAACTCAGTGAGACCCTGTCTCTAAATAAAAATACAAAAAAGGGCTGGGGATGTGACCCAGTGGTCGAGTGCCCCTGAGTTCAATCCCCGGTACCACAAAAAAAAAAAAAAAAAAAAGAAAGGCAATTCCATGAACGAACAAAGCCCAAGTGTGCAGGGTTCATCTGCCTGTATCCAGGGATAAAAATTAGACTACCTAGATAATTGAATACCTGGAAAACTGATTATATGGTTTCTAGACAATACATCATGCATATACCATGTTTTTCAAGAAAGTTTTTGGTGCAAATTGAATGGCAGAACTCTAGGTTATATTCCTGCAATGCAAACATTTGCTTTTGTGAATTAGTAACTCATATAATTTTGACAATCAGCCTGCTGAAAGATGAGCTAGATACCTTGGAAAAACTGAAAAGGGATGCTTGTTCAAGAAGCTCCCACTTCTCACTGATAAATACCTAAATACAGAAATGAGTGGTACCAGCAGGGAATGTTGAATTCAGAGGAGAGTGAAGTTCTGTAGACTGGAATGATTAAAGCTGGGGTTGAGTTATGTCTTAAAGATAAGTTTGGAGAGAAAAAGAGAATTAGCAAAAGATAGTCCTTTCTGCATCCATGGTATAAGCAAAAACTAAAAGAAATACTGTCTTATAGGTCTTAACTAATTGGAGTGAAAAGCTTGACCTGTAAAGGAGAAGTGACATATAATTAAACCAAGCATGATGGTGCACCCTTGTAATCCCAGCCACTTGAGAGGCTGAGGCAGGAGGATTTGCAAGTTCAAGATCAGCCTCCAAAATTTAGCAAGACCCTGTCTCAAAATAAAAAGAACTGGGGATGTATCTCATTGGTAAAGCACTCCTGGTTCCATCTCCAATTCCAATAAGGAAAAGAAGAAACATAACTAAAAATGTATTTTTGATTCTGTTCATGAAAGATCTGAATACTGGGGTTGTTATGAGGAGCCACTTCAGAAAACACTCTGAGTCCGAATTTAAAACAAATTAGAGAGCTTTATTACCTGGCTAGGGGCTGCCACCCACAGAGACTGAAGCTCTATGGGGGAACAGCAGCATTTCTTGGCTCTCCTTGGGAATTTGAGAACGAAAATCACAACTTTCTCAGTGTCATGCAAGCAAGCCAATCACAGAAGCTAAACCAGCATTTGGCAGGTGTAGCTAGCAAGCAAGCAGATTACAGAAGCTAAAAACAAACAAACAAACAAACAAAAAAAAAAAAAGTAGGTCAACTCGGACAACCACATTTTGGGTCTGAGCAGGTGTTAGAAAGCCATATCCTGGGCTTGAGCAGGTAGTTAGCAAAAGTGAGAATCTACTTCAAAGTCATATAGGTCACCAAGACCACCATCTCTTGGATTGAGTACAATTTGTGGGGTACAAAGTACAGAAAAGTAATATATTATAAGAAAACAGCTTTCATTTCATTTTCTCAGAAATAGCTCTTATAACAGTTTTTTAATAGAAGGCAGCAAAATGGAGTCTTAGATGTATCTATGACAGTTCTTGCTTTAAAATTATCTTATCTCACTTATACCTATAATCCATAAATTACACTCTTTTTTTTAAATAAAGAAATGCTAGATATTATTTTTTTATATACCTTTTTTTATATGGTGCGAGGACTGAACCCAGGGCCTCACACATGCCAGATGAGCACTCTACCGCTGAGCCATAACCCCAGCCCCTATAACTTACACTCTTATTGATTAGTTTACACCACAACAGGGTGAAGTATTCAGTTCACTTTTAAAGATGGGTAAAATTACTGTCTGCTATATTGGAGTATTTAGATGATAGAGAATCTGGGAAAAGTTACCAACCTCATGGCAGTGAAATCCTTGAATTGCTGCTAAGGACTTGTAGTAGAAAAAGAAGCATTAAAATAGTGTTTCACAGCACTTGGGATGCTGAGGCAGGAGGATCACGAGTTCAAAGCCAGCCTCAGCAATGGCGAGGCACTTAGCAACTCAGTGAGACCCTGTCTCTAAATAAAATTCAAAAAAGGGCTGGGGATGTGGCCCAGTGGTGGAGTGCCCCTGAGTTCAATCCCTGGTACAAAAAAAAAAAAAAAAAAATAGTGTTTCAACCAGGCACAGTGCCACATGCCTATAATCCCAGCGACTGGGGAGGCTGAAAAAGGGGAATAGCAAGTTCAAGTCCAACCTCAGCAATTTAGCAAGGCCCTAAGCAATTTAGGTAGACCCTGTCTCAAAAAACAAAAAGGGCTGGGGATGTGGCTCAGTAGTAGAACAGGTACCTTGCATGCGTGGGGCACTGGGTTCCATCCTCAGCACCACATAAATAAATAAAACAAAGGAATAATGTCCATCTACAACTAAGAATTTTTTTTTAAATGTAAGTAATTTTTTCACTCTGCCTTATAAATTAAGGTAGATACATCTTAATCTCAAACCCCTCCATCATGTGGTCCCATTCTAACTTTTCAATTTAATTCTTATTATTCTCACAGCTTATAAAGAGGGCTGTAAGCTTTCTTGAGACATGTTTTCCACAAGTGTGTTATTTCATCTACTGTGTTTCTTCCTTTCATGACCTCATTCTTATTATTTCCTATGTGCCCATCCCCATGAAACAGGAAGCATTTAAGACTAAAATCCTGATTCTAATCCTAAATACTTCCTGTTCTGTGAAACCTCCCTCATAGTTTCACATAAAGTGAATATAACCTTTAGATGTGGAGCTACGTACGTAACCTTTTGTTTTCCTTTCTGACTTGTAAATAGTGCTATCTTGCTTATTATAATTCCTAGAGCACTTTGTAAGACTTCATATATAATTTGGACTTTATAAAATACTTTTCAGAACTGGGTAAATATTTGCCAGGAAATAACTGAATTACGTTTACTACAAAAGTATAGTTAAGATACTCCTGTTCCTGTTTGCCAAATAATATAATCTATGTGTGTGAATTTAAGTTTGTACAATTAATCTTTGCTTATATGATTTTTCAGCAGCCCAACCACATAGTGTTCATGTAAGTAAGCTAGATCAGGAGTTAATAAGCATGCTTTTTCTGTAAATGACCAAATTGTAAATCTCTGAAGCTTCAGAGACCACAAAGTCACTGACATATAGTCTTGGTTTATTTTACAATAGACTGCGGCCAGATTTGTCCTGCTCATTGCAGAAGCTCCCTGTGATCTACACAATTAATCCACTTATTCCTACTTGATATTTGCTCCTTCTTTGCCTCTGAAAGCAAGAAAGTTTTTTCTTTATTATGTTTTGATTGGCTCCTTAGTGTGCTCTCTTTCACTGACAATTCCTCTTACAAAAAACATCTGAGAGCTGGGGGTTGTGGCTCAGTGGTAGAGCAGCACTTGCCTCGCACACATGAAGCGCTGGATTCAATCCTGAGCATCACATAAAAATAAAGATATTGTATCAATCTGCAGCTAAAAATTTTTTTTTAAATCTTGAGTTACTGTAAGAAAAACAGATGACCAAGTAGTTATGTGCCTCTAATATGATAGAATTGTAAATACACAGACCCTCTTTTGAGGTACTTATTAAAAGTAGATTTCTTATCTTTTAGAGATAGAGAAAATATAGACATACCTTTATTTTAAAGATATACGCTGAATATATTTACAGATTAATGGATCTGCTTTAAAATAATCCAGTGGGGATTCAGAAAGTAGGTAAGGTATAGGTCAGGGGTTGACAGACTTTTCCATAAAGAGCAGGATAGTAAATATTTTAGGCTTTATGGGCTACACAGTCTCTGTGGTGATTACTCAAGTCACTGTTTTAGCACTAATGCAGCCATAGACTGTTTTGAATGAATGAGCCTTGCTATTCTAATAGAACTGTATTCACAAAAATAGTCTGTGGGTTGCACTTTGCTGACTTCTTGTCTGGGTGAGATAAGATTGGGTGTATTGGTAATTATTCAGTTAGATTATGGTACACTGGAATTTATTGTACCTTAGCTACTACTATCAACTAAGTTTGAAATATTCCACAATAAAAAGCTCAAACAAAATTAATACAAAGGTAAGTTAATACAAAGAAAAGACTCATCGTTAACCTATTTATATTCACTCATTAAAAATTGTTTCATCTCTTTCTGCTGAAATTACTTCCTGTGCTAGCTTCACTACAGTCTTCAGTGCAACAGTATGAAGAAAAAAACACCAAAATCAAGCAGTTGCTTGTGAAAACCAAAAAGGAACTAGCAGATTCAAAGCAGGCAGTATGTTAATTTCTTCATTTTGCATTTTAATAAGCATTCATAGTTTATTTATGAATAATTTCATTTTTTAATTTAACCAAGATTCTCATTGTGTAGGAAACTGATCATTTAATACTTCAAGCATCATTAAAGGGTGAGCTGGAGGCCAGTCAACAGCAAGTGGAAGTCTACAAAGTAAGGTTCCTTATACTTGTTAAGATTTAAAAAAAAAAAAAAAAATTCCATATAGAAATGAGTTATCTTCTAGGGATTTTATTTATCCTGTAAGGAGTTACCCTCTAAGGATATTGAAAAGGATTTCTCAACATTTTGAGGAAGTAAAAGCAGTAAATCAGGTGGCATATAACTGTGGTATACCATTTAGCTCAGGCCAGATTATTTTCATGCATTTGAAGATTCATAATACACTGTAGAATAGTTCATAATAAAATAAATATGGCCTCTGAATCCTCTGAATGATATTGCATTGACACAAAGCAATTCATGAAATAGTTTTACATATTTGTTTAAAATATATATTGTGTGTGTGTGTGTATGTGTGTGTATATAAAATGTTGTAAGGTGTTAAATATGTAGTCTGGGATTTGGGGGATTGATTTTTTGATTAATGGTGGCTTAAGAGAAAGTAAACCACCTTAACATAAAAAATGGTCCTTTAATATTGCTTTACTTTTTTAATGATAATAAATAATACCTAAAATTTTTCTGCTACTTAATTCTGTCATTTATATATACTTATCTCAAACTCAAGTGCATGTTTTAAAGAAAATATCTTTAACCAGTGAAGATATGATTTACCAGAGCTAAGCTTAAAGCTTTTACCTTTTAGATTCAACTTGCTGAAATAACATCTGAGAAACACAAACTTCATGAGCACCTGAAGACCTCTGCAGAGCAGCACCAGCGCACAATGAATGCATACCAGCAGAGGGTGGCTGCACTTCAGGAAGAGAGCCGTGCTGCCAAGGTGTATACTTCAGAACAGAAGCCTCTCCCCGAGGGGATTTTACTAACTGCTAGGGAGCAGTTTACTCAGGGCTGTGATCTCCTTTTTCATTGTTTAGCAATTAAGGGCACTTAACTAAATGAGCTCTTGGTTTGGCTCAGCCCACTCTACCCCAAAGTGCATCCTTACCTTAAGAATCATTTGAAGGGCTGAGGATATATCTCAGTTGGTAGATTGCTTGCCTCACCTGCACAAAGCACCACCAAAAAAAAAAAAAAAAAAAAAAAATCATTTGAATAACAGTTTTTGCTAAAAGGAAAAATATGAGCACATACTGTTTCCACTTCAATCTTGTTTTTTAATTTATGTGTGAAAGAAAATCACTTATTTGTAAAACCTTTTTATTTTAAAAGTGTTATGAATCTGAGGACTAAAAGTTTATAAAATGACATTCTAGTAGAAAGTTCATAGGAACCTACTTTTTGTCTTCAACATACAAAACAATTACTGAAATTACTGTATCATTTCTAAGCTATATCCTCAGCCCTTCAAAGGATTCTTAAGGTAATGGTATACCATTGAAAACTGAAGTTCCAGTAATGATTTTTTTGAAAATTAATTTTTCTTTTATTTATAAAAAGTAAAAAAAAAAAATTACAAAATTACAAAGCAAATAGTGTATTGCAAAGTTTATGGATAGTCAATAAATCTAAGAATTTCTTGTCAGAAAATTATATCCCTGAAAGCCTTTAAAAAAGTATAAGACCAGCCGGGCGCGGTGGCGCACGCCTGTAATCCCAGCACTTTGGGAGGCTGAGGCAGGAGGATCGCAAGTTCAAAGCCAGCCTCAGCAATGGCGAGGCACTTAGCAACTCAGTGAGACCTTGTCTCTAATAAAATACAAAAAAGGGCTGGGGATGTGACCCAGTGGTCGAGTGCCCCTGAGTTCAATCCCTGGTACCAAAAAAAAAAAAAAAAAAAAAAAAAAAAGTATAAGACCAATAGAAGTGTACTTTTTCATGAAGTTAATTGGGTCTAAAACAAATGTTAGCTATTCATTTTCAAAAACATATTTTCACCTTAGTCTGTTAACCTCTGGAAGAAAATGGGATTATGTTACTATAGAAAATGTTTTCTTTTTAAATATTATAGGCAGAACAAGCTTCTATAACTTCCGAATTTGAGAGCTACAAAGTCAGAGTTCACAATGTTCTAAAGCAACAGAAAAATAAATCTGTGTCTCAGGCTGAAACTGAAGGAGCTAAACAAGAAAGGTAAAGTCTATTTTTAAAAAAACATTCAACACAGGTTCTTCACCAAGTAGATTGAAAATCCTATTTCGATTTCTTTCAACTATAGAATTATATATATATTATTACTAACAAAAACAGTTGTTTGACATCACTGTGACTAAAATTTGATCTTTAATAGAGTCTGATTGTAGTACAAATTTAGGCAACATTATGATTAGTTTTTCTAATTTTGAAAATTGAGGAGTAAAAGTGAAAAAAGTGCTTTTTCGATATACTTCTTCACCATTAATTACGTTAAACAGAAGTTGCTTAAAATGGTTAATTCAAGGAGTTTTAAGTTAAATACCAAATTTTGGTCTAGAATTAAAAATTTCTGAAATTTATCACCATCTCATTTCTATTGAGAAGTGTATTATTTAATGCTTCTTTAAAACTAGCATGCAGATCCCTTTTGTAAGTTACTCAAAAATATAATGGGAACAAGAAATGAGTAGGGTTTTCTGTGGCATGTGTGTTCTGTTTTTATAAATAGAGGGTCAGTATTCAAAGCTGTTTTATATCTGGCTCTTCATTGTTCTAAACAGGACTAGTGATCCTATGGTGTTATGTTTATGTTCCTGTTACTTTTTGTTTAGGAATCTATTACATGTGGGAACTGTCAACTGAAGCATGATGAGATTTTTTTTTTTCCAGTAGCTCATGATAAAGCTGAAGTTGTTTTTTTTTTTTAATATTTTTATTTATTTGCTTTAGTTGTACACAATGCGTTTTATTCAATAATGTATTTTATTTGTACGTGGTGCTGAGGATCGAACCCAGGTCGCCCACGCGCTAGGCGAGTGCTCTACCGCTGAGCCACAATCCCAGCCCCTGATTTTTTTTTTTAATTAGATCTGTATAGTTTTACTTAGTAGTTCAGTTCATTCCAACAAACTCATACATACATGGAAATTGATTTCAATTCATGATCCCCTCCTTTTCCCTCTCATCCTCCCTCTCTTTTCTCATTCTCTTTCCTCTACTTTACTTGACTTCCTTTTGCTAGTCTATTAATTTATATTTGATTGGTTTTTTGAGCGGGGGTATCCAGGGATTGAACCCAGGGGCACTCGTCCACTGAGCCACATCCCCAGCCCTATTTTCTATTTTATTTAGAGACAGTGCCTCAGCCGAGCCACTGGGATTACAGGTGTGCACCACTACACCTGGCTTGATTATTATTTTTTTGTTTTGTTTTTGTTTTTGTTTTGTTTTTTTTGGTGGTGCTGGGGATTTAACCCAGGGCCTTGTGTGTGTGAGGGAAGCACTCAACCAGCTGAGCTATATTCCCAGCCCTTGATTGGTTCTTTTTTTTTTTTTTTTTTTTTTAATGTATTTATTTTAGTTGTACACAATGCCTTTATTTCTACATGGTGCTGAGGATCAAACCCGGGCCATGCACATGCTAGGCAAGCGCTCTACTGCTGAGCCACAACCCCAGCCCCCCTTGATTGGTTCTTTATGTAGTCCTATCCTTCCCTCTCCCTTTCTTTTATTTTACTCTAGCTTCCACATATGAGGCAAAACATTTGACCTTTGAGTTTCTGAATTTGGCTTATTTCACTTAACATGATATTCTCTTGTTTCCATCCATTTACCAGCAAATGCCTAATTTCATTCTTTTTATGGCTCAGTAAAACTCCATTATGTATATATACCATAATTTCTTAATTCCATCTACTGATAGGCATCTGGGTTGATTCCATAATTTAGCTAATGTGAATTGTGCTGCTATAAAAATTGAGGTAAGTATATCTCTGTAATATGCCAAGTTTAGATCTTTTGGGAAAATATCAAAGAGTGCGATAGCTGGATCATATGGTGGTTCCATCCCTAATTTATTGAGGAATTTCCACACTGTTTTCCAGAGTGGTTATACTAGTCTGCAATCCCACCAACAATGTACAAGTGTTCCCTTTTTCCCCACAACCTCACCAGCATTTATTTTGGTATACTCGACCATTGCCATTCTGACTGGAAGGAGATGAAATCTTAGTGTAGTTTTGATTTGCATTTCCCTGATGGCTAGCAGTGTTGAACATATTTTCATATATTTGTTGGACATTTGTGTTTCTTCTTTTGAGAGGGTTCTATTTAGTTCTTTTGTCCACTTATTGATTGATTTGTTTGTTTTGGTGTTTTTATATGTTAAGTTTTTTGAGTTCTTTGTATATTCTAGATATTAATCTCCTATAGGAGGAGTAGCTGGCAAAGATTTTCTTCCATTCTGTAGGTTCTCTCTTCATGCTTTTATTCATTTACTTTGCTCTGCAGAAACTTTTTAGTTTGATGGCATTCCACTTATTGATTCTTGGTTTTATTTCTTGCACTTTGGGGATCTTATTAAAAAGTTGGTGCCTGCACCAATATAATGGAGTATTGACCCTATGTTTTCTTCTAGCAGTTGTAAAGTTTCTGGTCTAATTCCTAACTCTTTGATCCATTTTGATTGGAGTTTTGTGCAAGGTGAGAGAGAGGATTGTAATTTCATCCTTCTACATATTGCTATACAGTTTTCCTCACACCATTTGTTAAAAAGACTGTCTTTTCTCCAAGATATAAGTTTGATGCCTTAGGAAAAAGTGTCACCATTTGCAAAAGCTATTTTTGAGCATGCCTGAAGATTGGGTTCAGACCATTTGAATGTAAATGTTTTACATTTCTTCTACTTTCTTATACAGTCAATATGTTTTTTTAAATGAAATGAATAGGTCTGGGGTTGTAGCTCAGTGATAGAGCACTTGCCTTGCACATGTGAAGCACTGGATTCAATCCTCAGCACCACGTAAAAATAAATCAATAAAATAAAGGTATTATGTCCATCTACAAAAAAATTTTTTTAAAGAAATGAATAGAATATTATATGGATTGTGTCAAAATTATGGAATTTAACTATTTGTTTTCACCTAGATTTTATTCTAACTCTAAAAAGACCTGCTTTTCTTCAGGTCTTGTTTTTCACTGTAGCTTGGCCTAAATATAGTTCTCATAATGGTTAATATTAGAACTATGTAGGTTATTTTTTTAACTAATGACATAATCCATAACAAAATAAGCTATTTTGATGCTGTTTAATGTTCTATTCTACTGTATAAATTTTTAAAATTCAGAAACTTCTTATTTGTAAATCTGTAGCGCCTGAGGTTTAAAATCTAACATCTTTTTTTATTACATCTAATCCTAGTCTTTGAATCCTTACAATAATTATATTTGCTTTAGAAACATTCATAATAATGAGTATAACATGGAAAGATTAAATGATTAAAATATATTGGGAGCCACAAAAGGGAGTTTCACCTCTTTCATGTTTTACAACTATTTATTTCTATTTTAGGGAACACATGGAAATGTTAATTGATCAACTGAAAATCAAATTACAAGAAAGCCAAAATAACTTACAAATCAATGTATCTGAACTTCAGACATTGCAGTCTGAGCATGATACTCTGCTAGAGAGGCACAACAGGATGCTGCAGGAAACAGTGTCCAAAGAGGCGGAACTTCGAGAAAAGTAAGATTGCTAGCAACAGTAATGCTATTTGTACCAGACAGCAGTGTTTCTTTGTTAGAACTCCTAATGTGTTGCTCCTTGGAATAAGTATAGATTTAAAAATAAGTGGACATTTCTAAAGGCTTAATAACTTTGCTTCATTTACCTTAAAGCCTCCCTCTTTGGATTGTTTTTTGTATTTGTCATTTTTAGAACATTAGTGTTATTAAAAGAGTTACTAGTATATATAGTTGGTACCACCAAGACCCTGTCTCAAAATTTTAAAAAAATAGGAAGGTCTGGGGATGTAGCTCAGTAGTAAAGTGCCCTTGGGTTCAATCCCCAGTACTACCAAAAAAAAAGGGGGAGATGGGCTGGGGTTGTGGCTCAGTGGTGGAGCACTCACCTAGCACGTGCACGGCCTGGGTTCCATCCTCAGCACCACATAAAAATTTTAAAAATGGCATTGTGTACAACTAAAATAAATAAATAAATATTTTTAAAAGGGGGGGGATATATATTATATAGAATTTTATATGGTTTGTGTCACACACAATGTTAACACAAAGGACAATTGATGCCTCAAAAAAGAAAGAAGAAAGAAAATGCTACTTTCCAACCCAAATGTCAAATTATAAGCATTTTTTTTCATTTCCAAAGGAAAACATTTAAATAGCTTCTAACTAAAAAATAAAATGCAGCTCACCTTTGCAACTCTGTTTTCAAACTTATCATATCTTGTTAATCATTACAATACTTTATTAAACTTCAGGAATATAGGCAGAACAAATAGTTTATTGCAAAGAAGAAACTTTGGCCTCCTATAATAGGAAGTTGGTGGTAATATTTGTTGTATCTTAGGGCATTGAGAAAGAGTTCTTCTTGAGCATCTTTCCTCAGGGGTTTTAGGGTACTTTACCTGTACATACATAATCTTATGATAACTTGAAAAAGGAAAGGAATTGATTTCTTGGCTTACACTTTTTTTTAACATGTAATTTATATGTTAATTATATAAACCAAGAGTTTTAGGAAAGATCCTCAAACTTTCTAACTACTATCAGCAGGATTTCCATTAAATTAGCTTATAAATAGTAACACTTACTTGATATTTACATCAGAAATTTTCAACATTTTTTTGTTTACTATAGAAAAGTTATTGCAAATGCATTCCTAGCCAGGAACAGTGGCACACACCTGTAATCCTAGTGACTCAAGAGGCTGTTGCAGGAAGATTGCAAGTTTGAGGCTAGAGTTGGTAACTTAGTGAAACCCTGTCTCAAAATAACAAATAAAAATATATGGGGGTATAGCTCAGTGGTAAAGTGTCCCTAAATTCAATCCCCTCAATCCCTAGTGCCACCACCTGTGTAAATATATAATATATATACACACATGTGTGTATGTGTGTATCCAGTATTGCTAACATAAAGGACAATTGATAATTGATGCCTTAAAGTGATTTAGTCATCCATTGAATATTTTGATTACCTACTATGTACTCTTTTAAGTACTAAAAACTGGCCTTCCTCCCTTCAGAAGTACTTTCTTTGTATGGGCTCTGTTATTTAAATGTTTGAATATTCATACTTTTTCTATATGAAATTATATAAACAGCTCCAGAGGAATGTGCTAATTATGCCAGCCAGTTATCTACGTTATCCAGATGCCCCAGGTAATGTAAACATCCCAGTAACTACTGGGATAGCAAAGTGAACTTCCACTAGTACATTCCTCTCAATTCCATATGAAAGGGGTTTGATCATTTTCACATGGGTAAATTCAGAAGTATCATTGATACTGCCTGAAAGCTAGAAGCCTTGCCTGGCTCTTAAATGTTTCTTTATCCTCTTTAGAAAGTTGTGACTGCCAGCAGTTCTTCCTTTACTTTCTTGTGCCCCTGGTTTCAATCCCCAATACCAAAGAAACAAAAAACTCAAAAGGAAAAAAATTTTTAACCAAAACCAAACATATAAAACTTCAGCCGGGCGCGGTGGCGCACGCCTGTAATCCCAGCACTTTGGGAGGCTGATACAGGAGAATCGCGAGTTCAAAGCCAGCCTCAGCAATGACGAGGCACTTAGCAACTCAGTGAGACCCTGTCTCTAAATAAAATACAAAAAAGGGCTGGGGATGTGGCCCAGTGGTCGAGTGCCCCTGAGTTCAATCTCCTGTACCACAAAAAAAAAAAAAAAAAAAAAAAAAAAAAAAAAACTTCAAAACTGGGCTGGAGTTGTGGCTCAGAGATAGAGCACTCTCCTAGCATGTGTGAGGCCCTGGGTTCAATCTTTAGCACCACATAAATAAAATAAAGGTATTGTGTCCACCTACAAGTAAAAAAAATAAATATTTTTTTTAAAAAAATTAAAACTGCAAGTAACTAAAAGTAATTAAAAGTAGTTGTTCCCAAATTGTAAGGTCTACTGTCTAGTGCCGGGCTGACTACATAAAAATTACATGAAAAAATTGCTAAAAGTTGGCAATTCCTAGAGCTATTGCTGGAGATTCTGATTTAATGACTGTAGCATGAAAGCTAGATGTCTGAATTCTTTTTTTTTTTTAATATTTATTTATTTGCTTTAGTTGTACACAATGCAATGCATTTATGTTTACATGGTGCTGAGGATCAAACCTGGGCTGCGCACGTGCTAGGTGAGCGCTCTACCGCTGAGCCACAACTGCGGCCCTAGATGTCTGAATTCTTAAGGGGAACTCCAACGATTCTGATGTGCACTCAAATTTTGAAGCAGCTACAGTAAACCAAGTCTTCATATTTAAGTTTTATATCTATTCACTCAAAATGGATACTTTCCTTTAAGACTTTCTTTATGGAAAGTGTTATTTTTCATGTTTTAATGGTAATAGAGAAAAGGTAGATTAATCTTATATTTGTGGAAGCTGCCACATAAAATGACCTGAAGAAATGGGTTAATTAAAAGTATAATTTTAATGAAGATGTTATATAAGCTAGGAAGATGTTGAGGATGATGATAGGCATTTTGGTAATTATCATAGCACATTTTATGCTCTAAATATAGTCCTATTTTATGATGAACCATGAAGAAATTTCCTTGCCTAAATCACACATCATCAGAGTCTCTGAACCAAGGTTCTGCATCTGAATTGTAGAACACACACACACACAAAAAGAATTCTAACTAGAGGACAACTGGTCATCTAGATTTTAACACAGCAGTACATAGGCGACAAGTTGGTTCATACATACACTTACTAGATGTTCTAGGGAATTCTCTTACAGAACCCAGTTGAGAAAGGCTGAGACATTGAATTAAGTTCCTTTCACTCTTCAGGTTGTGTTCAGTACAATCTGAGAACATGATGCTGAAGTCTGAACATACGCAGACAGTAAGTCAGCTAACATCCCAGAATGAGGTCCTCCGCAACAGCTTCCGAGATCAAGTGCGACATTTACAAGAAGAGCACAGAAAGACAATGGAGACTTTACAGCAGCAACTCTCTAAGGTGGAAGCTCAACTCTTCCAGCTCAAGAGTGAACCAACCACAAGAAGTATGTATGTACCCATGGAAGTATTAGTTGTTCATGTTTTTCACATGCTGATGTCACTTGAATACACACATTGTTCACAAATTCACAAGAAAGTCAAAATTTCACTAGATGGCAACCAGTGGCAGTTCTGTGATTAAAATTTTGAATTTGCTACTTACTAAGAACATATTTTAACCATTTGAACCCTTCTTGATTATACTTAGAGCAGCCTATGTTACCTCTTAAAATATTGATTCTCATGAATTTATTACCTTCCATGTAAATATTTCTTTTTTTCTGACTCAAGACATACTCATTGTAATGAGAAATACTCTAATTCTAGTATTCACCATTGGATACTTCATGTTCTCCATTGTAGATCATCAAATATATCTATTTTGCTAAAACCATTAGAGATAGAACTAAGGCCAAGCAACACTGACTCTAGAATCAGTAAAGCGTCTTCCCTTTCTAATTTTTAATTCATTGGAGTCTTGCATTCTACTCCCAAGAAGAAATGGGAAAGTGTCAGCCATCATAATGCTATGCTTTAGTCATAATTTTATTGTGTTTGTTTCTCACAGATAATGGAACATGGCAGCTACAGGTCACTTATCAGGTTCAAAAGCCAATTTCAGAGACTTTTAACATGTACTAAGAGTCAAAATAGGAAGTAATCAGCCAGGGAAAAATAGGTCACACTAGAAGTTGTATTCTAGGAATCAACAGTGAAAAATAAGCAGTTGGTGAAATATCAGAACCCCAGGAAAATGCTTCAGAAAGGGCAGAGAGCTAACTTAGGTTTGAAAGAACAGTAGAGGCAATTTCACCGGATGAAAAAAAATCTGGATAGAATTCTGGTCTCTAAGAGCTATGAGCCTTGGATGAAGTCATTAAATTTCTCCATACTTTAAGATTTCTTAGACTCAATAAAGTAATCTGTTTTGAAACTATATTATTGTTTGTTTTGAAAAACATGACAGTTTTGTACAAGTGTTAATTATCAGCATCATCAAGGTCTGCTGCCCAAGAGACTGCAGCAGTGTTTTGTGTTAGAAAGAATGCAGTGACAGGAAATGCCTAACCCACAAAAATAGCTAGAATCTACTTGTAGAACTTTTACCAAAACTTAATAATTGTTTAGCCCTCTCCTACAAATTAATGACCACAGGTAGTACAACATTATGATCTTTTGTCTTATGCAACAGTTTATCATAGCTAGATGGTAGCAATTTATAGCTTCTGCTCAAATGACTAAAATGTTTAGGCTAGGGATATAGCTCAGTTGGTAGAGTGCTTGCCTCAAATGCATAAGGCCCTGGGTTCAATCCCTAGCACCACCAAAAAATAAAAATAACTAAAATGTTTAAAAATTTAGTGACTATATTTCAGACTTGTTTTAGCAAGCACTTCCTCATATTCCATTTATTTGTCTTCTAGTTCTTTAAGTTCCTTATCATTTGCCATCCCCAGGATCATTTTACTTTCATTGAGTATCTTTGTTAAAAGCTGAATCCAGCCGGGCACAGTGGCGCACGCCTGTAATCCCAGCACTTGGGGCAGGAGGATCATGAGTTCGAAGCCAGCCTCAGCAATGGCAAGGCACTTAGCAACAGTGAGATCCTGTCTCTAATAAAATACAAAAAGGGCTGGGGATGTGGCCCAGTGGTCGAGTGCCCCTGAGTTCAATCCCTGGTTCTCCCCCCACCCCTACCAAAAAAAAGAAAGGAAAGCTGAATCCATCAGTTTTGAACAATCTCACACCCTTTAAAAAAAAATATTTAATAGGCCCAGCTTCTTCCCACCAACCTTTGAAGAACCTTCGAGAAAGGAGAAACACAGACTTACCCCTTCTAGATATGCACACTGTAACCCGGGAAGAGGGAGAAGGAATGGAAACAACTGATACTGAGTCTGCATCTTCTGCCAGCACACACACACAGTCTTTAGAGCAGCTTCTTAATTCTCCTGAAACTAAGCTTGGTATGTTACTCTGTCTAAATATTTCTCTTATTTAATTTCATTGTCTTGTTGAATTAATATTACACTAATTTTTACGTGCCTTTTGAGCCACTTTCCAATAAAATGCCTTTCAATATTCTACTACTTATTCAAATGAAAACTTTCTTGCAGTGTGAAACAGATCTCTATTTTAAATAAAATGCTAATTCTACCCTACACTTGAGCCAGAAATATATGATTAAAAGTCCTATAGTGGTATTAGCAAGTAGATAAATTAGTTTCTTACCATTCAAAGACAATGACAATTTCAGTTTTTCTTCTTGATGAAGTAGTGCTAAATTTGCTGTAATAAATGTAGTTTTGGTATATTTTGTTCTTATCTGTAATGAGTGTTACTATTCATAATTTAGGAGAAATATATCATCTTTCTGAAGTTCTGGAACCACATGGAATAACAGCCATTTGTATCCATGGTCATTACCATATGGGAGAAACATGCAAGTCATGGTTTCCCTAGGCTAGTCAGTAGTTGTGACAGGAAGTAATCTTATGTTGTAGCAGCAGGCTCCAGAATGAGACTTGGCTTTGTGATTTTTGTCAAAATTACTTGTCAATCCTGAGCCAGATTCCTCATCTATTAAAATTTGAATAATGATACCTCCCGTACCTCATAAAAAATTCTTATGGAGGTTCCTGATATAAATGAACTGTAAATGTTAATGCTTCCCTCATTCATAAATGAAATAATGTAAGCTTATGGAACATTAATAGATGGAAAGAGGGTGTATACTGAAACCAATAAAATGATTTGGCTTAGTGATAGAGTGCTTGCCAGCATGTGTGATGCCTTGGGTTGGGTCCCCAGCACCACCAAAAAAAAAAAAAAAAAAAAAAAAAAAAAAATCTAAAAACACAAGCTCTGACATAATTTAGAAGTAGAGGCTCATAAGGCTTATATTCATTTTAAAACTATATGCATTACAACACGGATTCCATCTTATTTGTGTTATTCAACATGTAATCTTTGAACTGGAGTATGTTGAATGAATAGCAAACAAAGCTGACTTACATAATAGTGCAGAATTCTTACTTTGCACTTAACTTTGCAAAGTTTTTACTTTACATTTATATGTAAATGCTTTTCTTATTTAGAATCTTTATCTGTAATCTCTAGTTTGAAAATTAATTCTTAGAACAACATCTTGCAGAACCTCCTTTATGGCATGCCGAATTTACCAAAGAAGAATTGGTTCAGAAGCTCAGCTCCACCACAAAAAGTGCAGATCACTTAAATGGCTTGCTTCGGGAAACAGAAGCAACCAATGCCATTCTTATGGAGCAAATCAAGGTGAGGTAATAAAAATCTGGCCACGTGAGAATGCTCTGCACCAGTTTGGTTGTCTGACCCTCTACACATACCTAGGTTTAAATCTTAACATTTCAGATGTATCCGTAACATCTTGATTCCTTACATTAGATTCCTGATGGGAAGAAATATTGATTGCTTTTATATCTATTATATAGACTCTTAATGCCTATTTTTTCTCAGAAATCATAATAGATTTAGAAAGAGCGATATTTCCAAGTTCCACATATGCTTAAGTAAAACTTAATAAGCATGGTTCCTTCAATTCTAAACAATGGAGCACTTCTAACTCAAATTATTTACTTGATGTTTGTGACTCTGAACTTACTTAGCACAGTTGGTAGGCAGAGATAGCAAAGTGGCATAGGAAGTTTTTCCTCTTTAAAGTCAACATGAAATATCCAGAAACGTTTCAGAGCAGTAGAAAATTGCTTAAATGATATATTTCCACCCTGGCTCATTGATAAATCACCTCCAAGAATAAATCATGGTATTTGTTGAGCCGTGTTCAAGACCCAGGTCCTGAACTTTACGTGTTTATTGTCTTAGTTAACCCTCATAGTCACTGGAAGGGAGAAAAAAAATGAAGCTGGTAAATGGTGGGGCAAAATTCTAACTCCTGTGTGAGAAATACGTGCTTCTGCTTCTGCATGTTGTTGCTCCAGATAGATCTGCCCTGCCTCTGTGTAGGGCCACCAGCTGTCCTTGTTAGATTATTTTTTTAATGCTGAATTATTTACTTTTACATATATATGACATTCCATTACTAAATACTTCAATATTTATCTATAAAACAGTTTTCCCTCCAATCAAAACATCATTGTATCTCACAAATCATTGACTAGCCAAATAAGCCTAAGTGATGAATTTAAATATTGTATTTCCACAGATTTACACTTGCATGATTTCTTGGACTCTCTGGTCACTTTTTTAAATGACCCTGAATTTTAGAACAGAGTTAACTGACTTTCCTGGACTAACCTAAAATTATGAAATACAATATAACAAAAACTACAGCTTTGTTTAAGCCTGGAAATCATCAAAGATTTTAATTTCCTACTACCTTTTTCATATCATTCTTTGTGTCGTTTTTCTAGTAGTAGTTAATGATGTCTTAAGCTCCTGAATGTGCACTTAATCCTGAACTTGACTTTTGTTTTGGTAAGTGCTGTTCACTGTGGACATCCTAGGGGCTCTATGAACAAGGCTAGGGCAGAGGGTTAGTAGAAGTTGTGGATGTTTACTTAAGTGCCTATTTTCAAACTTGCTTGTCTTCCTCAGCTCATGTTCTACAGAGAGTAGAAGGTGGTGAGAGCTTCATGGTACCAGCTTATGTCTGCAATTGCTCATAAAGATTTTCCATTAGTCCTCCAGTTTTCAGCCCCCATTTCCATGATGCCCTGTTCTTCCAAGGCAGGAACTTCTCAGTATTTACACAGGAAGCATCCCCTCCTCTTGTTAGTGGTACTTGGGAAGCCACTGGACTAAGTCACTTCCACTCCTTTATCTGCTTCCCATCTTCTTGGAATTTCTTGATAAATCTCATTTATTCTTTTCTCCTCTCCTAGTGCTTTTTTTATTGTTATGGGGAGACAGATGTTCAGGGAAAAGAAAAATGCATATGTTTAGTCTGCCATGTTTAACCAGAAACTGGTAAAACCTGTTTTTAACTCATTTCTCTAACAGCTCCTCAAAAGTGAAATAAGAAGATTGGAAAGAAATCAAGAACGAGAGAAGTCTGTTGCTAACCTGGAGTACTTGAAGAATGTCTTGTTGCAGTTCATTTTCCTCAAACCAGGTAGTGAAAGAGAGAGGCTTCTTCCTGTTATAGATACAATGTTGCAACTCAGCCCAGAAGAAAAGGGAAAACTTGCTACAATTGCTCAAGGTATGTGAAAGGAGCCCCCACTTCTGTTTATAACTTAGACTAACCATTGGCCTATGGTTAAGAATTTATGTGCCTACACATATTTCATGATATTATAATTTTTTAAATTATAGTTATTAAATCTTGTTCATTTGAATTGATTCTATCATATATGCCTGTAACTAGATTTGAAAAGCTGACTTTTTAACATTCGGGGGCAACTATAGTACATTTATACAATTTTAACACTCAGGAAAATATAATACATTGCTTATTTTGATCTTCTCACTCTTTGAGATTGGGTTTGTATTCTGGGGTTGAATTCTAGTACTGAGTTTAATATGAATGTGGTTTTGTGTTAGATCATACTCTTTTTTTTTTTTTTTTTAAGATTTTTTTTAATATTTATTTATTTGCTTTATTGCTTTAGTTGTACACAATGCATTTATTTGTACGTGGTGCTGAGGATCGAACCCGGGCTGCGCACATGCTAGGCGAGCACTCTACCACTGAGCCACAACCCCAGCCCACTCTTCTTTTTTTTTTGTACCTGGGATTGAACCCAGGGGTGCTTAACCATCAAGCCACATCCACAGCCATATTTTATTTAGAGACAGGGTCTTTTTTTTTTTTAAATATTTATTTATTTGCTTTAGTTGTACACAATGCAATGCATTTATGTTTACGTGGTGCTGAGGATCGAACCCGGGCCGCACACGTGCTAGGCGAGCGCTGTACCGCTGAGCCACAACCCCAGCCCCTAGAGACAGGGTCTTAATGAGTTACTTAGAGCCTCACTGCTGAAGCTGGCTTTGAACTCAGAATCCTCCTGACTTAGTCCTGAGCTGCCAGGATTATAGGCATGTGCCTCTCTCTATATATATATAGAGAGAGGGGGGGGGGCAGATACATACACATATATATATATATATATATATATATAGAGAGAGAGAGAGAGAGAGAGAGAGAGAGAGAGAGAGAGCTAGCTGTTCCTCTCCTACTTCACCCCCATCCTCTTCCCACCTCCAGACAGTCTAGGAACAGCAGTTATATGGCCCACATCCTACTGTCCACTTTCCAGGTGAATGAAGCTTTAAAGCTGCCTGTTGTGGAGTTTAAATTTTCATGTCAATTAGATTTGATGGTGTGTTGCATAAACACTTTGAAATCTTTCTCATACAGCTGCTATAGTTCCTGATTTCATACTACATCTTAAGCATCGTGGTTTTATTTTCGGGTTAGTTTTATTTGTTTTTGTTTCATTTT
This sequence comes from Tamias sibiricus, assembly GCA_025594165.1. Lineage (NCBI taxonomy): Eukaryota > Metazoa > Chordata > Mammalia > Rodentia > Sciuridae > Tamias > Tamias sibiricus. The sequence goes on along the minus strand of CM046670.1, from coordinate 14,418,517 downwards.
TTGTTTTTGTTCTCTTTCTGACATGGAGGTCTTACCATGTTGCCCAGGCTGGTCTGAAACTCCTGGGCTAAAACAATTTTCTAGCCTTGGCCTGGGACTACATGCACACACCAGCATGCCTGGCTGAGTTTAGTTTTAAAACATCTTTATTTGTTTAGTTTTAAAACATCTTTATTTTTGACATTTTCAAGCATGCAGAGAAACTACAGTAATGTCTTTTGTAGCTGTCACTCATCTCTAATAATTTTCAACTCATGGTCAGTCTTTTGGCAGACATAGGGGGAGCACTAGAGATTTTAAAGCAAATTACACAATTCATTTCATTTCCCTGAATTCCTCCAGCATCTGTACTCAGTTCATTTTCATGTACATGGTTCCTATAAAAAGACACAAATGTCTTTTTTTTGTTTTGTTTTGTTTTGTTTTTGTAGTTATAAATGGACAGAATGCTTTTATTTTTTTTAATATTTATTTATTTGCTTTAGTTGTACACAATGCATTTATTTGTACATGGTGCTGAGGATCGAACCCAGGCCGCACACGTGCTAGGCGAGCGCTCTACCGCTGAGCCACAACCCCAGCCCTTTTATTTATTTTTATGTGGTGCTAAGGATAGAATCCAGTGCCTCACACATGCTAGTCAAGCACTCTGCTACTGAGTTACAGCCTCAGCCTGACACAAATGTGTCAGTATTGATAGTTTCTTTGAATCTGTTTTCCTACAACACATCTTCCTAGTGATGCAGGAATGTTCTCAATACTGATGGTAATCTTTGTTTTGCTAATTATTGAGTATATTACCATAACCACTAGAATATTTTTGTCACAAGATCCAAAATAAGAGTATATGGGGGGCTGGGGTTGTGGCTAAGCGGCAGAGCGCTAGCCTCGCACGTGCGCGGCCCGGGTTCGATCCTCAGCACCACGTAAACATAAATTCATTGCATTGTGTACAACTAAAGTAAATAAATATTTAAAAAAAAAAAAAAAAAAGAGTATATGGGGGGGGGGCCGGGGGTTGTGGCTCAGCGGTAGAGCGTTCGCTTAGCACATGCGCGGCCCGGGTTTGATCCTCAGCACCACATACAAATAAACACATTGTGTACAACTAAAGCAAATAAATAAATATTTTAAAAAAGAAAAAAATATATCGTGTGTGAGCTGGGGTTGTGGCTCAGTGGTAGAGTGCTCACCTAGCACTTGCACGGCCTGGGTTCACAGCCTGGGTTCGATCCTCAGCACCACGTAAGAATGAAGCGCGTTGTGTACGACTAAAGCAAATAAATAAATATTTTTTTAAAAAAAGAATATATCATGTGTATTTTTAGTAAGATAGTTATACTAAATCATAAATTTTCTTTTATATACCATTTTTTTGTTATTTAAAAACTTATTTCTAAACTTATTTTTAGAATGATATGTGTTCTTAAATTCAAAGATAGCTTTTTGTTTTTTTTTTTTGTTTTGTTTTGTTTTGTTTTTTTGTTTTGTTTTGTTTTTTTGTGGTACCAGGGATTGAACTCAGGGGCACTGGACCACTGGGCCACTGGGCCACATCCCCAGCCCTTTTTTGTATTTTATTTAGAGACAGGGTCTCACTGAGTTGCTAAGTGCCTCGCCATTGCTGAGGCTGGCTTTGAACTCGTGATCCTCCTGCCTCAGCCTCCCAAAGTGCTGGGATTACAGGCGTGCGCCACCGCGCCTGGCTCAAAGATAGCTTTTATTAGAACATTGATAGATTATCAAAATATTTAGCATGTACAGCAGTTCCCTTTTAAGCCTAGCATGTTTAATGTAATTTAAGTGATACAAAACCAATGTGATTCCTATTAAGTTTAAGGTCTATTGATTAAAAGATCTAAAGGAGCCCAGTGTGGTGATGCATTCCTGTAATCCCAGCACTTGGGAGGCTGAGGCAGGAGGATCGCAAGTTCAAAGCCAGCCACAGCAATAGCGAGGCACTTGGCAACTCAGACCCTGTCTCTAATAAAATACAAAAAAGGTCTGGGGATGTGGCCCAGTGGTCGAGTGCCCCTGAGTTCAATCCCTAGTACCCCCCCCCCAAAAAAAAAAGAAGATCTAAAGGAGACTAATCTAAAAGTTTCCATAACAGAGTGGTTTTTTAAAAATAATTATTCAGGGCTGGGGTTGTGGCTCAGCGGCAGAGCGCTCGCCTAGCACGTGAGCGGCCCAGGTTCGATCCTCAGCACCACATAAAAAATAAACACATTGTGTACAACTAAAGCAAATAAATAAATATTTTAAAAAATAATAATTATTATTATTCATAAAATAAATATAAGAGTTCTTTAGAAATCCAGAATTCTATTGCATACTTTTGGAAAATCCTGTAAATTAATAGGAAAATTCCACCAATTTATTAAACAAATTAAATCTTTACATATTATTTACTTTTCTTATCTGTATGAATAAAAAAAAAAAACTTGTTAAAAAAAGCTTATAACCAGGTGTAGTCATATACACCTGCAATCCCAGCAATTCAAGATGCTGATGCAGGAGGATTGCAAGTTCAAAGCCAGCCTCAGCAACCTATCAAGGCCCTAAGCAACTTAGTGAGACCCTGTCTCAAAATAAAAAGGACTGGGAATGTGGCTCAGTAGGTAAGAGCCCCTGGGTTCAATCCCTGGTACCAAAAAAAACAAAAACAACCAAAAAAAAAAAAAAAAAACTTATAAAAATCAAAAACTGATGGGTTAATAGCAGATATGATTTAAGAGAGAATATATAAACCAGACTACAGGTTGGAAGGAATTATGCAGAATTTACCATGAAGAAGCAAGAAAATAAAGTATAACAAATAAGAGAATGAAAACATTGACCATACATCTAATAACTAAAGTTCTGTACCTTCCCAGAGACTGGGCATGAAGACTGGGCTGCCCTGTAGGGCTGGGCCTGTAGCTCAGTGGCAGAGCGCTTGCCTAGCATGCATGAGGCACTGGGTTCGATCCTCAGCACCACATTAGAAAAAAACAAATAAAGGCATTCTGTCCATCTACAACTACAAAAAAAAAAAAAAGAAAGAAAAAAACTGCCCTGTTCCCTCCCACACCCACTGCTTTTTGCTTATGTAATTATAAAATGAACTTCCTCATTGGGAAAATCCTTTAGAACAAGAAGTTGGTAAGGAACGTGTCCTACACTCCTAGAGAAAAGTACAGAGTGACCTGGGCTGGGAATGTGCTTTGCATTAACCCCACAGACTTCTGAAAAGTCTTCCAGAACAGGAAGGAGAATTTGACAGAAGCAATTTAGGGTGAAGGGGAATTAAAGAGGAAGTTGTGATTTGGTCGAAGTTGCTGATTTAGTCCTGTAATTTTTAAGTGAATGCACATATGCATTTGTGTGTGTGTGTGTGTGTGTGTGTGTGTGTGTATCAGAATAAACAGTTTAAATAAATGGCATCATTTTTAAAAATAATAATAAAAGTTCTAAAAGGAGAAGACAGAAAGAATAGGGCAGAGACAATATGTGAAAAGAATGGCTGAGCTGGACACAGTGGTGCACGCCTGTAATCCCAGCACTTGGGAGGCTGAGGCAGGAGGATTGTAAGTTCAAAGCCAGCCTCAGCAATGGCAAGGCACTTAGCAACTCAGTGAGACCCTATCTCTAATAAAATACAAAAAAAAAAAGGGCTGGGGATGTGGCCCAGTGGTCGAGTGCCCCTGAGTTCAATCCCCAGTACCAAAAAAAAAAAAAGAATGGCTTACATTTTTTTAGGTCCGATGAAGGATATCCAGCCAAGATTTAGAAACTCCAATAAAATTTCAAACAGGAAACACTAAAAAATAAATAAATAAATAAAACCAAGACAAAGACAAATCTCAAAAGCAATTAGAGAAAAAAAGACACATTTCCTCACCTTTAAAAGAGTGACAAAAAGAGCTGAGTGTAGTGGTGCACATCTGTAATCTGAGCAGCTTTGGGAAGCAGAGGCAGGAGGATCATGAGTTCAAATCCAGCCTCAGCAACAGTGAGGCACTAAGGAGCTCAGTGAGATCCTGTCTCTAAATACAATACAAAATAGGCCTAGGAATGTGACTTAGTGGTTGAATGCCCCTAAAAAAAGGTAATACCCCTCCATAAAAGGGTAACAAATAGCCAAGTATGGTGCCACATGCCTATAATCCCAGCAGCTGGAGGCTGAAGAATGAGGATTACAAATTAGAGTTCAGCTTCAGCAATTTAGAGAGGCTCTACTCAACTTAGTAAGACCCTGTCTCAAAAATAAAAATAAAAAAACGGTGGTGGGTGGGGCGGGTTGGAGATGTGGCTCAGTGGTAAAGGACCCCTGGATTCAATCCCAAGTACCAAAAAAAAAAAAAAAAAAGAGTAAAAATAAACCTCACCATGGACTTCTCAACAGCATTGGTGTAATAGAGTCAAAGAACTGCCAACCTTGTAAAAACATATTCATGGTCTTTTTTACAAACTGACTTTCAAAAATTTCCCTCGCTGGAAATTCCCAAGGATATTCTTTAGGCAAAAGGAAAACTCCCTAGGTAAATCTGAGGTGCAAGAAGGGAAGACACAGAGAAAACTTGTAATTGTAGTACAGATAGGGGCCTTAGGCCTGATGGCCCACATATCATTGCCAAAGCCCTAAAGATAATAATTAACATGTGTGGGATGCCAGAAAGAGTCTTAAGAGCCACTCTTCCTGCACTGAGGGAACTGGACCATTGGAGCAAAACACAGGTACCTCTTGCCTCCTTCGTCTTCTTCATAGCAATATTTATGATGGGGACTGGGGTTGTGGCTCAGCAGTAGAGCGCTCGCCTTGCACGTGTGCGGCCCGGGTTCGATCCTCTGCGCCACTTAAAAATAAAGGCATTGTGTACAACTAAAATATTTAAAATATATATATACATATTTATGATGTCTGGTTTTGTATAAAGTAGATAGCAATATTTTTCATTTAGGTTGTTACCAATTAGTGGAGACTAAAATTAATTTGGTGAATAACATCCAAAATATTTTCTAAAAAATAAAAAGAATAGCCAAGCACGGTGGTGCACACTTGTAATCTCAGCAGCTCAGGAGACTGAGACAGGAGGATCGAGAGTTCAAAGCCAGCCTCCGCAAAAGCAAGACACTAAGCAACTCAATGAGACCCTGTCTCTAAATAAAATGCAAACTAGGGCTGGGGGTGTGGCTCAGTGGTCAAGTGCCCCTGAGTTCAATCTCTGGTACTCAAAATAAATAAATAAATAAATAATAGAAAGAATCATCTGGGAGCCGGGCGCGGTGGCGCACGCCTGTAATCCCAGCACTTTGGGAGGCTGAGGCAGGAGGATCGCGAGTTCAAAGCCAGCCTCAGCAATGGTGAGGCACTTAGCAACTCAGTGAGACCCTGTCTCTAAATAAAATACAAAAAAAAAGGTCTGGGGATGTGACCCAGTGGTCGAGTGCCCCTGAGTTCAATCCCTGGTACCACAAAAAAAAAAAGAATCATCTGGGTACAGTGATGCACACCTGTTATTCTAGTGGCTTGGGAGGCTGAGGCAGGAGATTGCACATTCAAGAGAACTTGCACGTTCAAAGCCAGCCTCAGCAATTTAGCAAAACCCCCTCTCAAAAAATAAAAGAGCTGGGGATGTGGCTCATTGGCTAAGCTCCCCTGGGTTCAATCCCTGGTACCAAATAAAAAAGCAAATAAAATAAAAAGAATAAGACAAACATAAGAATACATTGAATCTAGTACAGATAAGAATTATTTCTTGAGCCAAACACAGCAGCACTGTACACCTGTAATCCCAGCTACTCAGAAGGCTGAGGCAAAAGGATTGCAAGTCCAAGGCGAACTTAGACCCTGCCTCAAAATAAAGGGCTGATAGGTTGCTTTCCTAGCATTTGTGAGGCCCTAGATTAGTTAATCCCCAGTACCAGAGGGAAAAAATAAGAATTATTTTTTGAAACTCTAGGTGTCTCTCTGCCCATACCAGTTCCTGCTTGTAAATTTTAGTTTTTCTCACTGTAATGGTAAGGTCAAAAATATTTGCAAAACATCAGTTTAGGAAGAAGAGTAAAAGGCAACATCAAACTTCTTGTGATAAACACCAATTACAAATCCAACTTAAACCCCAAGCAGGTATCATGAGCTGCTCAGGAGAGCCTGTTACATTTCTGTATAAGGTAAATCAACTTAGAGTATAGCAGTAGTCTCCAAACAAGTAGCATCAAGTAGATACTGCTGAGAAATGTAGGCTGCCCTTCTGCTTACACCACAAATGTTAACTCACACTACCCCCTCTCTGTTAGAGCTCAGCACAGTTTGGAAATTTTCTCTTTTCTACTTAAGATAGAACTTAATGATAAGCAGCTTTGCTCCCCAAATAAGTTAACAATACAGTACTGCTCTGTGCAAAATTCAGAGTCTCAGTTTTGCTGTTCAACTGCAGCTTAAAGTTGTTTCTCTTCATTTTCTTTCTTTCTTTCTTTCTTTCTTTTTTTATTTGCTTTAGTTGTACACAATGCAATGCATTTATGTTTACATTGTGCTGAGGATCGAACCCGGGCCGCACATGTGCTAGGCAAGTGCTCTATTGCTGAGCCACAACCCCATCCCTTCATTTTCTTTACTTATCAATTAGATTACAATTTACAGACCTTTATATTATTACTTAGTACACCATATATTCACCAAGGTCCAATAATATTTAAAAGTAAATATAGAGGGAAATGGCTAACAATACAACAGGAAAACAGGCCAAGATTGTCATGAGCTTTTCTTAATTATCTGCAAACTGGCAGGAAGAGCATGCATACTCATCTGATTTGATTTGCAGAGAATGAAAAAACTTATCAGAAGAAAACAGATGCTCAGTGCAGGAGAAAATGCATCCTATCTCTAACCAGCTATTCTTCATCCTTTTTACTGAGGGAGAAGAATGGCTGCCAGAAATATTATCTAATCATGGTAGGCCCCACCAGAAATGAGCACACAGCTGAATTTTTATTATGTCACAAGACTTGTACTTAGAGTAGTATATCATTCATCCCAGATGAACATCCAAGAGTCTGCATTTCAGTTTGGGAAAATGTTTCCAATCTTCTGACTCATTATTTTAGGGGTAAGTGGGCCTCACTTAGAAAACAAAATTGGTACACAATTGTTCATCCCCAACAATATCTATTATTCCAGCTTTCTTGAAGTTATTCTCCATGCAGATTGCAGGAAACAGATTCCCTCTTCTAGAAATTTTTACTTTTGTGTAATCCTGTCTTAATGTCTAGAAGGCTGACCTAGTGAGTTTATTTCAAACTAGTAATATAGCAAGATGGATAGGTTACAAAAGAGTGTGACTTCTGTCTTACTAGAAGACTCTCTACTTGTACACTTCAGTAAAGCAACCTGCCATATTGGAGAGGCTCATGTGGCAAAGAACTGAGGCCATCAGCCTCAAGGAACAAATTCTGCCAACTGTCACATGAGTTTAGAAACAAATCCTCCAGTCCACCCTTCAGTGAGAACCCAGCCCAGCCAACATCTTGACTGCAGCCCTTGAGAGACCCTGAAACCAAGCCATTTCTGATCTCCTGATCCACAGAAACTGCTGGATAACAAATGTGTATTGTTTAAAATCACTAAGTTTGTAGTGATTTGTTACACAGAAGTTCATAGGTAATACTATTAGAATAAAAGCAGACTATAGCAGAAAAGGAAAGGAAATGGCTCGTGAACCACAGAAAGAGTTCTTCCATTTAAAAATTTGATGATGCTTCTCTCCATGAGAGCCAACTGTGATATATATGTGTATGAAAACACAGGTAACTGGAAAGGATACACACTAAATGCAATGATGATTACCTCTAGGGAGGGGAGGAAGAAGGGAAAGGATGTGATGGAAAGGAGTGTTCACTTTTTTCCAAGGTTATGAAAATATTGATCATATAACATATTAGTGTACAAATTATGTTACAAAGGAAAAAAAAAAAAAAAAAGCAAGAGAGACTCTGAAATTTTCTTGGAAGCCTAGAATTTTTCTGGACCTTAAGCCAGCATCAGTGTCAATCATTAAAAAAAAAAAAAAAAAAGGCAGGCAAAAAGAATAACTGGAACTCTCAGCAATACAAAATGTTGCAACCAAGGCTGGGGTTATGGCTCAGTGGTAGAGCACTTGCCTAGCATGTGTGAGACACTGGATTCGATTCTCAGCACTGCATATAAATAAATAAAATAAAGGTTCATTGACAACTAAAAAATATTTTTTAATATTTATTTATTTGCTTTTAGTTGTACACAATGTGTTTTTTACGTGGTGTTGAGGATCGAACCTGGGCCATGCATGTGCTAGGCGAGCCGCTCATGTGCTAGGCGAGTGCTCTACCGCTGAGCCACAACCCCAACCCAAAAAGTATTTTTTTAAAAAATGTTACCACCACTTTGGGAAAGTTTGATACTTTTTATAAAAGTCCAACATGTACTGTGTATATATAAAGATATGCGGAAGTGCTGGGATTGTGGCTCAGTGGTAAGAGTGCTTGCCTAGCATGAGTGAGACACTGGGTTCAATCTTTAGCACCACATGAAAATAAATAAATAAAATAAAGGTATTGTATCTATCTACAACTAAAAAAAAGATAGGCAGAAAATAGCAGGGCATAGTGGCATATGCCTGTAATCCCAGCAACTCCAGAGGCTGAAGCAGGAGGATTGCAGTTTTGAGACCAGGCTCAGAACTTAGTGAGGCCCTAAGCAATTAGCAAGAGCCTGTCTCAAAATTGGGGGGAAAAAAAAAAAGGTAAAAAGGGCTGGTGACTTAGCTCAGTGGTAAAACACCCCTGGGTTCAATTCCCAGCACCCCCCCCCGAAAAAAAAAAAAAAAAAAAAAGATATGCAGAAAACAGATCATATGTTGCCAAGGAAGATCCAGGGAGAACTCTGAGCAGAAGGGAATGTGCCACCTCTTGGTATGACTGTATGAAGCTGTGTGCATTTCTCAAGACTCAGTGCTATGCACCAAGAAGGGCGAATTTCACTGTGAGTAAATTGTACCTCAGTAAACCTGATTTTTTAAATGGTTAAAATGATGTTTTGGGTTTAGCTTTGTGGTTTACCATAATTCTATTGGTTTTAGACTCCAGGTTAAGTTATGTAAAGGTTTCTGTTTAAAAGAATATAAAGAAATTCCTCTTGTTGTCAACAGTAATTAGTTGTGCTAGGAACTTTATTATGAAGTTGTCTTATAGAAGAAGACATACACTGAATATCCAAGAACAGACTGATTCATAACGTCAAAGTATTGTGTGTGGAGATGCTATTGCAGAATAGTGGTTGCATTTCTTATGTATTGGTGATATTGTTTATTTTTTAATTTTTTTTACTTGTTGATAGACCTTTATTTTATTTATTTAAATGTGGTGCTGAGAATCAAACCCAGTGTCTCACACATGCCAAGCAAGTGCTCTACCACTGAGCCCCAGCCCCAGCCCAATATTGTTTATTTGTAGAGAATCATTTTTTGTGTAGTTTTTACAGCTAGATTTTTAAAGTTAAGCCACTTGAAGTGTTAAGTTCTAGATTACATGTCACTGTTTCAAAATTAAAATATAAAACATAAAAGTAGCATTAACTTGGTTCAATATAGGAAATCCAATTTCACATTCTTAAGAAATTGGAGGGGGGTTGTGCCTCAGTGGTAGAGTGCTCGCCTAGAACGTTCACGGCCCAGGTTCGATCCTCAGCACCACATTAAAAAAAAAAAAAAAAAAGATATGCAGAAAACAGATCATATGTTGCCAAGGAAGATCCAGGGAGAACTCTGAGCAGAAGGGAATGTGCCACCTCTTGGTATGACTGTATGAAGCTGTGTGCATTTCTCAAGACTCAGTGCTATGCACCAAGAAGGGCGAATTTCACTGTGAGTAAATTGTACCTCAGTAAACCTGATTTTTAAATGGTTAAAATGATGTTTTGGGTTTAGCTTTGTGGTTTACCATAATTCTATTGGTTTTAGACTCCAGGTTAAGTTATGTAAAGGTTTCTGTTTAAAAGAATATAAAGAAATTCCTCTTGTTGTCAACAGTAATTAGTTGTGCTAGGAACTTTATTATGAAGTTGTCTTATAGAAGAAGACATACACTGAATATCCAAGAACAGACTGATTCATAACGTCAAAGTATTGTGTGTGGAGATGCTATTGCAGAATAGTGGTTGCATTTCTTATGTATTGGTGATATTGTTTATTTTTTATTTTTTTTACTTGTTGATAGACCTTTATTTTATTTATTTAAATGTGGTGCTGAGAATCAAACCCAGTGTCTCACACATGCCAAGCAAGTGCTCTACCACTGAGCCCCAGCCCCAGCCCAATATTGTTTATTTGTAGAGAATCATTTTTTGTGTAGTTTTTACAGCTAGATTTTTAAAAGTTAAGCCACTTGAAGTGTTAAGTTCTAGATTACATGTCACTGTTTCAAAATTAAAATATAAAACATAAAAGTAGCATTAACTTGGTTCAATATAGGAAATCCAATTTCACATTCTTAAGAAATTGGAGGGGGGTTGTGCCTCAGTGGTAGAGTGCTCGCCTAGAACGTTCACGGCCCAGGTTCGATCCTCAGCACCACATTAAAAAAAAAAAATCAACGCATTGTGTACAACTAAAGCAAATAAATAAATATTTTTTAAAAAGAAATTGGAATAGTAACTAATGTGCCTTTTAGATGGCATATAATCAGTGAAAAAGACATACAGAGTGATTCTAGAATATAGATTTCACATTGAGAAAAATTTAATACTTTTTTTTAACCTTCCAAAGGTGAGGAAGAAAGTGCTTCCCGTTCTTCTGGATGGGCATCCTATCTGCACAGTTGGTCTGGACTTCGATAGATGGATGGAAAGAAAATTCTTTTATTAACCAAATAGAATCCATTTTGAAAAAAATGGTTCACTTATATTACTGTTATTTTTCTGTTAAAAAGTATGTATATATGTTTGCATCCTTCTATGTCTATACATAAATATAGCAGATGTATTTAAAGAGTCTCAGCTTGGAGTAAAAGTAGAACGTGAAGTATTGATACCAGTCCACAGCCCTGTAGCTCGACACCACAGACATGCAGTTTCTGTGATCTGCCTTGCATGACACCGGAATGAAAACAAAGGATGAAGTCACTCCCTTCTCTGAAATCTCAGGACCCGCCCATTTCTAGGCAGTACTGTGAACTTTGAAGTTAAACTAAATTTTGGTACCGTATCAACTGGAATATAAGCTCTTAATGTTTCAAGACTGTTTGTTGCAAGATCAGACTTGCAGATAAGTTGTTATTAATAAGTTGCTGAGAAAATTTGGCAATTAGAATATGAAGGAAAATGCTTTTTGTTAAAGTTGATTTCTGTTTGTTAAGGGATTGTGAAGTAAGTATTCTTCAGTTAATTATGAGGTTAAGTTAAATTGCAATTTAGTTGTTTGTGTAAAGATTAACTGTTCTTTTTTTCTCCAAAGTGTATTATCGCAACACTTCTTATGTTGTTGAAAGCGCTGGTTTACTGGCTGATGTAACACTGACTATGAATACATGGGACCACCACCTTAAATGGGATTGATTTGGTGATATGTCTCTAGGTTCTTGTTATGGTACCACTGCTTGCAAGTTGTGAGTCTGTTTTGAGAATTCTCTCCATCTCTCCAAATGAGAACTTCTCAGAACAGCAACTGTATTACTTAGAATTGGATCTAAACCTGAAACTGGTGCTTCTGTGTTTGACAGGGAGTGTTGTTCCCTCAGCATTCCATCCCATGGGATTTTAGATCAGTGCTGTGTTTTCACAGTTTCTGGTGAATATCCACAGATGTTGGTGTTACTGCCCTTTGATGCCTCTGAATATATTTTATTGACTAGATCAAAATTGTGTTCTTAAATCAAAATTTGAGAATTCTATTTTTAATATTTATTTGTTAATAAATCACTACACAGTATGCTCTCTCAAGTTCATAAGCCTTGCAATTTTTATTCTTAATGTTCCAGCTCAGCTAGAGAACTGACTTTGTACTTCAATTACTGGGAACTTTGGTTTCCAATTTAGATTAACTGAAATTTGCTGCTGACACGTTGAGTTTGTTCTTTAGAAAATATTTCTTATTTCTGTCTTTTCTCCCATCTTAGAAGAACAGACCTAACTAGTGAATGTATTAAAGAAAATGCATCTATTTCAGAGTTGACTTTAAAAGTTTAGTTTTTTTTCACTTTATAAAACTGTGAATATGAGTATGCCAGCAGCATACAATGTAACGATAATACTTAAATTTCACTTTCTCTTTGAACCTAGGCCTTTTGAAATCTATCTAAACTTGTCTTGAAATATAGTCTATACTTATGATTATAACGAAAACACCTTTTGCATGATAAAAATTACTTTGATTACAAAAGGCATATTCTTTGTCTTCAGCAATGAAGAAATGTAACACTTATTTTAATATCTATTAAATATTTAACTATATTATATTTTTATGTCTACTCTTCTTCTGTTAGACACTGACTCTTTGAGGTTTTAAATTGCCTTATGAGTTTGAAATACAAATTCCTTCATGACTGTCTTACACAGTTGGGACCTACTGGTGCACACCTGTAGTGCCAGCTGCTTGGGAGGCTCCCTTGAGCCCAGGAGTTCCAGCATGGCCTTATTGAGACCACCCACCCCTACTCAGTCCAACACAGAGAATGTAGACCAACACTTTGGCATGCACCAGGTTGACTATGATGCCCACCCTGTCTGACAGTTGGCCTTGGAAGCAACACTTGGCCTTGGCCGTTCTTTGAGCAAGATAGACATAGCAGAATCAAAACTGCAGCCAAAGGAGGGACTTAAATGATGAGCTTTATTCAGGTCCTTTGGGAATTTAGACTGGGAAATGGGCAGGGCAAAGCAAAGTGAAAGAGAAAAGTAACAGATGCCACAACAAAGGGGAAAAGGTGACCCTGGAAAGAAGTAGACATGGCATCCATGCCAAGTAGTTCAGGAGTGAGGGATTGAGTTAATCAGTAAATTAATATGTTTACATTGTTCCCTTAAACAACTTACTTTTCAAGACTATACCTACCCAGACCTGGGACTGGAATCCAAATTTTCAGACTAAGTCCAGCTCTCATCAAAATGTCTTCGTAAACATTTTAGGCCCCCAAACTATTAGCCAAAATACATTTATACCACCAAAATGCATTTATTAAAGGAAACTTTTTAAATGATCCACATCCTGTTTTTCCCAGAACAGTGTGGTATCAGTTTTTCTTACATAATTATTAGTAACACTCATTCTCAGAAGAGGCCCAGCTTGGAAGGGAAGTGTCAATGCCACCTACAGTATAGGAAGCAGAGATGGTAGAATTGGAAGTGATAAGATCAGCTTGAATGTATAACTCCCCCACCTGTACATGCTCCATCTGGACCACTGGCTAGAAATGAAGCTAGAGCACCTATTGAATTAATCTACAGGTTACTCTCTATTAGGAAAGATAAGATTGTGGTGATTTTTATCATTTGTCTTTTGTTGTGAGGAGTCATAAATACAAACAGTGAATACATTTTTTTTAAATATTTGTTTATTTGCCTTAGTTGTACACAATGTGTTTATTTTTACATGGTGCTGAGGATCGAACTCGGGCCGCACATGTGCTAGGCGAGCGCTCTACCGCTGAGCCACAACCCCAGCCCAGTGAATACATTTTGAACTCAGATCCACCACTCACCTTTAAAAATTAAAAAACACTGCCAGGCACAGTGATGCACACCTATTATCCCAGCGACTCTGGAGACTGAGACAGGAGGATTACAAGTTCCAAGCCAACCTCAGCAACTTAGGCCTTATGCAATTTAGCAAAACCCCCATCTCAAAAATAAAAAGGGGGCTGGTGTTGTGGCTTAGTGGTTGAGTGCTTGCCTGGCATGTGAGAGGCACTGGGTTTGATTCTCAGCACTGCATACAAATAAATGAATAAAATAAAAAGGTCCATCAACATCTAAAAATTTTTTTTAAATAAATAAAAATTAAAAGGGTTGGGGATGTAGCTCAATGGTAAAGTGCCCTGGATTAAATCCCCAGTACCAAGAAAGAAAAAAAAAAAAAAAAAACCAACCCCTTCAAAACTCCCTGTGTTCACATCCCAAGATCAAAAACCCCTCAAGGCTCCTATATGTAAATAATTTCCTGAACTTCATACTAATCATTTCTATGTGTTATATGCCTTGTGTTTCCTTATTTTGTAGCTTTATAAAATTTGAATTTTATAAATTTTCCTTTGACTTGCTTTCTAACTTAAGATAATTCATATTGATGCATGTAACCATACTTGTTTTCATGGCTATCTAATGTTCCATTTTATGAATATACCACAATTTATTCCATCTATCAATAGCTATTTCAGTTGTTTCTACCTTTTTATTCTTTACAAATGATGTTGCCATAAACATTATTCAACATGTTTCATAGTACTTATGTACAAGAGTTTGGCACATATGGAGAATGGAAGCCGGGCGCGGTGGCACACGCCTGTGATCCCAGCACGTGGGAGGCTGAGGCAGGAGGATTGTGAGTTCAGAGCCAGCCTCAGCAATGGTGAGGCACTTAGCAACTCAGTAAGACCCTGTTTTCTAATAAAATACAAAAAAGACAGCCGGGCGCGGTGGCGCACGCCTGTAATCCCAGCACTTTGGGAGGCTGAGGCAGGAGGATTGCGAGTTCAAAGCCAGCCTCAGCAATGGCGAGGCACTTAGCAACTCAGTGAGACCCTGTCTCTAATAAAATACAAAAAAAGGGCTGGGGATGTGGCCCAGTGGTCGAGTGCCCCTGAGTTCAATCCCCAGTACCCAAAAAAAAAAAAAGGGCTGGGGATGTGGCCCAGTGGTCGAGTGCCCCTGAGTTCAATCCCTGGTACCAAAAAAAAAAAAAAGAGAGAGAGAGAGAGAGAGAATGGAATGGAAATGCTCCATGATACGGTAATACATGCGTTGAATTCCACTATTTATTTTATTTTTATGTGGTACTGAGGACTGAACCCAGGGCCTCACACTTGCTAGGCGAGCACTCTACCACTGAGCCACAACCCCAGCCCTCAATGTGTTGTTGTTTTTTTTTTTTAATATTTATTTATTTGCTTTAGTTGTACACAGTGCATTCATCTGTACATGGTGCTGAGGACCGAACCCGGGCCGCGCACACGTGCTAGGCGAGCACTTTACCGCTGAGCCACAATCCCAGCCCCCTCAATGTGTTTTTGATTGAGAGTTCCTGTTGCTCCACATTCTCATCAACTGATATCAGATTTTTAATTTTTACCAGTCTATTCTGCTGGGTGGAATCTTATTGTGGTTTTAATTTATTATTTTCTTATACTTTTAAATTACTTCTTCTCATTCCTAATAAGAATTGCAAATATTTTTTTTCCCCATTTCTAACCTCTTTTCACTTTTTTGAGTTCTTTTGCAGGGGATGGGTACCAGGACTGAACCCAGGGGCACTTACCCACTGACCTCAGCCCTTTCTATTTTGAGACAGGGTATCACTAAGTTGCTAAGGGCCTTGCTAAGTTGCTGAGGCTGGTCTCCAACCTGCAATTCTCCTGCCTTAGCCTCCCAATTTGCTGGGATTACAGGTATGTACTGCCAGGGCCGCGCACATGCTAGGCGAGCACTCTACCGCTGAGCCACAACCCCAGCCCCTGTATTTCTTCTTTTAAGAAATGTCTGTTTAATTCTTTTTCCCATTTTTTAAATGGGTTATTTGTTTTTCTTTGTTTTTTTTTTTTTTAATTTTTAGATCTTTATATAATATATTCTGGATATTAATATCCTGTCTGAGGAGAAGGTGGCAAAGATCATGACTCAAATACAGTTTTGATTTTTGTTTTCCCAATTGCTAGAGATAGTGAACATTTTTTCATATGTTTGTTGGCCGTTTGTATTTCTTCTTTTTTTTTTTTTTTTTTTTTTTTTTTTTTTTTTTTTTTTTTTTTTTTAGTTGTAGGTGGACACAGTACCTTTATTTTATTTATGTGGTGCTGAGGATCAAACCCAGGGCCTCACACATGCGAGACAAGCACTCTACTGCTGAGCCATAGCCCCAACCCCTGCATTTCTTTTTTTTTTTTTTTTTTTTAATATTTATTTATTTGCTTTAGTTGTACACAATGTACACAATGTGTTTATTTTTACATGGTGCTGAGGATCAAACCCAGGCCGCGCACATGCTAGGCGAGCACTCTACCGCTGAGCCACAACCCCAGCCCCTGTATTTCTTCTTTTAAGAAATGTCTGTTTAATTCTTTTTCCCATTTTTTAAATGGGTTATTTGTTTTTCTTGTTTTTTTTTTTAATTTTTAGATCTTTATATAATATATTCTGGATATTAATATCCTGTCTGAGGAGAAGGTGGCAAAGATCTCCCAATCTATAGGCTCTCTCTTCATGCTCTTGTTTCCTTTGCTGTGCAGAAGGTTTTTAATTTGGTGTCATCCCACTTATTGATTCTTCTTTTTTTTTTTTTTTTTTTTTTTTTTTTTTTTTTTTTTTTTTTTTTTTGTGGTACCGGGGATTGAACTCAGGGGCACTTGACCACTGGGTCACATCCCAAGACCTGTTTTGTATTTTATTTAGAGACAGGGTCTCACTGAGTTGCTAAGTGCCTCGCCATTGCTGAGGCTGGCTTTGAACTCACGATCCTCCTGCCTCAGCCTCCCAAAGTGCTGGGATTACAGGCGTGCGCCACCGCGCCCGGCTTGATTCTTTTTTTTTTTTTTTTTTAAATATTTTTTAGATGTTGATGGACCTTTATTTTATTCATCTTATTTATATGTGGTGCTGAGAATCAAACCCAGGGCCTCACACATGCTAGGCAAGTGCTCGTACCACTGAGCCACAACCCCAGCCCCCACTTATTGATTCTTGATTTTATTTCTTGCTCTTCAGGAGTCTTGAGGAAGTCAGTGCCTGTACCAATATGTTGGAGTGGTAAACCTACATTTTCTTCTAGAAGTCATGGAGTTTTTAGTCTAATTCCTAGATATTTGATCCACTTTGAGTTGAGTTTTGTGCAGGGTGAGAAGTAGGGATTAAATTTCATTCTACCTATATGGATGTCCACTTTTCCCAGCACCATTTGTTTAAAAGGCCATCTTTTCTTTAATGTATGTTTTTGGCACCTTTGTCAAAGATCAGATGACTATCCTTGTGAATTTGTGTCTGTATCTTTTATTCCATTGGTCTTGGTGACTGTTTTGGCACCAGTACCATGCTGTTTGTTTTTTATTTTTTTTTAATGGTTGATGGACCTTTATTTTATTTATTTAGATAGGGTGCTGAGAATCGAACTCGGTGTCTCACACATGTGAGGCAAGTGCTCTATCACTGAGGGACAACCCCCACCCCATGCTGTTTTTGTTACTATAGCTCTGTAGTATAATTTCAGGTCCAGTATTTTTTTTTAATAAATATATTTGTTGTAGGTAGACACAATGCCTTTATTTTATTTATGTGGTGCTGAGGATCGAACCCAGGGCCTCACACATGCAAGATGAGCGCTCTACCGCTGAGCCATAGCCCCAGCCCCTCAGGTCCAGTATTAAGAATACCAAATAAATCAGAAAGGAACATAAAACTCTTTTTAAAAATGGGGGTCTAAAGGAAATTCTGCACCCTAAATGTCTCCCTCTCTCATCCCCTAGCTGCTTTACCCTACATCATCCTTACTCCTGCTCGTCTCAGAACCTTCCTAGCTAGCCCTATTACTCTGACTACAGGATTGCTTTCTTAAGAAACTTAGTTCTAAAGAAAACACCAAGAGACTGGGTATGGTGGCACATGCCTGTAAGCCCAGAGGCTCTGGAGGCTAAGGCAAGAGGACTGCGGAGTTCAAAGCCAGCTTCAGCAAAAGTGAGACACTAAGCAATTCAGTGAGACCCTGTCTCTAAATAAAATACAAAATAGGGCTGGGGATGTGGCTCAGTGGTTGAGTGCCCCTGAGTTCAATCCCTGGTACCAAAGAAAAGAAAAGACCAAGAGACAATGACATTTGGAAATTCCCTAATAAAAAGATGTTTGTTGCCATTATCCAATAGTTAAGGTGCTTTTCAAGAAACCCTGCCCACCAACCAAAAACTGACAGCCCTCTTAATGTTTAATTCTTTTTTTTTTTTTTTTTTTTTTTTGGTACCAGGGATTGAACTAAGGGGCACTCAACCCCTGGGCCACATCCCCAGCCCTTTTGTTGTTGTTGTTGTTGTTGTTGTTGTTGTTGTTTTTATTAAAGACAGGGTCTCACTGAGTTGCTAAGTATCTCGCCATTGCTGAGGCTGGTTTTGAACTCACGATCCTCCTGCCTCAGCCTCCCAAAGTGCTGGGATTACAGGCGTGCGCCACTGCACCCAGCTTTAATGTTTGATTCTTTTTTTTTTTTTTTTTTTTTTTTTTTTGTGGTACCAGGGATTGAACTCAGGGGCACTCAACCTCTGGGCCACATCCCCAGCCCTTTTTTGTATTTTATTTAGAGACAGGGTCTCACTGAGTTGCTAAGTGCCTCACTATTGCTGAGGCTGGCTTTGAACTCGTGATCCTCCTGCCTCAGCCTCCCAAAGTGCTGGGATTACAGGCGTGCGCCACCGCGCCTGGCAAATGTTTGATTCTTAAGTAGGGAGATCAGCTAATCAAATATTTAAGGCAAGCCTTCAAAAAAAGAAGATCTCAAGATACAAAAGAAAATATAAAAAAACTAATATTCTTAGATTGCTGAGGGAATGTTTCATCCATAAAATAAGATCAACATGTTAGTGCTGGGGATATAGCTCAGTTGGTAGAGTGCTTGCTGCGCATGCACAAGGTCCTGGGTTCCATACCCAGCACCACAAACAAACAAAAAAATCAACATGTTAATGAAAATGAGCAATCAAAACACAGAATGAACTCCTGAAAACTAAACTGCAATAGCAAAAATACATGATGATAAAGAGGTGAACAAAATGTAAACTATTAAAACAGAATTACAGAAAGAGATCCTAATCCAGGAAGCTCAGAATTTAATAGGAGTCCCTGAAAATTAATGTATACAAGTTTAGAAGGAATTTTTAAAGAAATAAGAAAACTGAAACATCAGTTCCAAAATAAGGGCTTATTATGGAAGAGTTAGTATAACAAATGAAAAAGGACATACTCCATGCATTTTTATATGAAAAGAGATCCTAAAATATTTTCAAAGAGAAGAAGGCAAGTCACATACAGAAGGGAAAGAAAAATTGCATCAAGCCAGGCATGGTGTTGTGGTATTATTGCACAGAGGGACAGGGCACTGGGGCATTCAGCGGGAAGCAGCATTTATTAGTGTCAGTACTATGCCAGAGGATTCTTATCCAAAGGCTGAGCACCAAATGCAGGTGGCAGTGTCTTATATACCTCTTGTTAGTTCCTCCTTTAATTGCCAGCTCTTCGTCTCCCGTATAAAGCAATATACAAGCCGGGCGCGGTGGCCCACACCTGTAATCCCAGCACTTGGGAGACTGAGGCAGGAGGATCATGAGTTCAAAGCCAGCCTCAGCAATGGCGAGGCACTTAGCAACTCAGTGAGACCCTGTCTCTAATTAAATACAAAAAAGGGCTGGGGATGTGGCCCAGTGGTCGAGTGCTCCTGAGTTCAATCCCCAGTACCAAAAAAACAAAATAAAGCAATACACATTCTGATTGGGAATTGTATTTCTATAGTATAGAGTGGCAACAGTGTTACAACAAAGTTGTGGAATGTGCACAATGATATTGATGGTGCCACATTATCTTTCCTTTGTTTTGAGAAAGTCCCTACCACAATGGTGGCACATGCCTGTGGTCCCACCTTCTCAGTTGGCTAAACGAGGAGGATTGCTTGAGCCCAGGACCTCGGGTCCAGCCTTTGTAAACCAGTCTGAAAAAAAAAAAAAAAAAAAAAAAGAAAAGAAAGAAAGAAAGAAACAGATCTCTCAATAGCAACTGCTGCTTCCTGCATGGCCATTAACTCAAGTTCCAGGACTAGGCAGTGAGGGCAGGGAGAAAAGACAAACAGACACACAAACAGAGAAAAAGCTGGGTCTCAGTGGTTGACTCCTCCTTGGTAGGGAGGTAGTGACACACAACAAGCTCAGAGCATTTATTATATAGTTTTAACATCACAAGGATTATTATGAGAACGTTTCTTCAAGATAAACAAAACTGAGCTGGGATTGTAGCACAGTGGTAGTGTGAGGCACTGGGTTTGATTCTCAGCACCACATATTAATAAATAAAGTTCCATTTGATACCACCATTTATCAGTGATGAGTTCTGCTCTCCCAAATGTTGAAGTTTGAACATTAGAGAAGCAAGCATATAAAGCAGGGTTTATTTAAAAGCCTGGCCCCCTTTTCAGCCCCAAGCCTCTTTTCAGTTTAACTGCTTATTTTTATTTATTTGCTTTTAGTTGTACACAATGCATTTTATTTTATTTATGTGGTGCTGAGGATCGAACTCAGGGACTCAACACATGCGAGACGAGTGCTCTACCGCTGAGCCATAGTCCCAGCCCCTAACTGCTTCTTTTTACTTCTGTAAAATGCTTGGCTTAAAGATAATAGAAGCCAAACTGCTGTGACCCCATTTTGTTATCAGCTGCCCCAAACTGTTGCAAGTCTCCTGTCACAAGGCAGGAATAAGCCCGGATATGATAAACCAGCCCCGGCACAATAAAGTAGGGCAATGGCAGGGCTCTGGGCCCTGCAGGGCCCTGCAGTGAACAGCCAGCACATTCCATAGCTCTAGAGATGGCCTCCACCAATGAAAACCTCCTTAGACACGCATGGGCTCCCCTGGCCAAGCAGGAGAGCCCCTTCCCCCTCCTTGCTTCTACCCATTTAAAGACTCAGTCTTTCCTCAGTTCCGGGCTCTCAGTACAGATCCACTGTGTTGGATTCCTGGCAGGAGGCTGCACCTCCCAGGCAGAAGGCCACATCTCCCCAGGTACTTTGTAAAAAGACTACCTTTCCCAGGTGCCCTCACTGCTGCCCCCTGACCTCCGGCAGCCTATGGAGACACTCGCCCCCAGGGGTCTGCCTGACCAGCACTCTGCTATTTAAGCCAGCCCCGGACTGAAACCTCTCTCTGTTCCTGCCTGTCCCTGTTCCCGTTTGTCCGTTCCCTATCCCCCTCCCTTCCCTTCCTTTCCCTACCCTTGCCCACGTGGCACCCCAATAAACCCTTTTATTTCACTAACACGGTGTTCCCGGCTAAGTTAACTTTGTTCACCATTTTCTAACACACTGTGTTGGTGAGGTCTGAGAGTCCGAGCTTAAGCCCGAATAAAGGCTCTTTGTTCTTGCATGCACTCCGGATTCCTTGGTGGCTTTGGGGGATCCGTTCTCTGGGCACAACAGTTTATTTAAAAGGGGTAACATAGACTTCTCCTGGGAGGGAGAAGGGGGCCATTGCTGGTATTCTGGTGTCCCAAGAAGCGAGGCAGGTCTGCCTTTTTGATATGTCCCAGGGCTTCCTTTGATCTCCTGCTCTCTTCTCCTTATCTCTCTCCTTCATGTAAGTGACCAGGCCCAGTGGGATGGCCAAAAGGTGAGAAGCAGATGGGCTGAAGAGGGAAGGGCAGGATGGAGCAGCCCAGGACACATTAACAACTTTAAAGCTCTCTGTAGGAAGGGGCAATTCCTGGAGCAGGTTACCTTGGCAACAGCTTGGGGCAGGTTTTTGATAAGGGTGAAGGAAGGGCTCTGAAGGAATTAACATTCCAATCCCTCAGGGGACAGTCTCTCAACAGTCTTCAACTTCCCTGGACTCACTCAAATTGGCGTTCTTGATCTGACCTGACTTGATTTACCTATCTATACTGACTGCCTAACAGATTCTGGCTTCACATTGACAATATATTTTATATATATTTTATATATTTTAAGATATATATTTTAAGAAGCAGAACTGAAGTTGAGGGTATAAACAGTCCAATTAGAACTGTGAGCTTGCACCCATAATTCTCTAGCCACCCCCCACAGCAGCTGGTGTTTGAACCCAAGATTATGAACTGATAATTCCGTGGCTGGCATGAAACCTCCTTTTATTAATTTTTTTTAATTATTGATGGACCCTTATTTACTTACATGCAGTGCTGAGAATCGAACCCAGTGCCTCACACATGCTAGGCAAGCGCTCTACTACTGAACCACAACCTCCAGCCCATGGAACCTCCTTTTGAATAAGGTGTCACCACAGCAACTGGGCAGTCTCAAATCAACGCCTTGGTGCTGCAAGTTCCCAGGAGGGCATCACCTCTGCCATTGAACAGCTAAAGGACCATAATTAACTTGTCACTCCTGACTATCCACCAGAAGAGAGTGGAGAAATTCCTCAAAATTCTGAGGGAAATTTATTTGCAACCTTAAATTCTATAAACAACAAATTTCCAATTAAATGGGAGGAGAAAAGCATTTTCAGATCCTTCAGCATAAAAAAAAAATTACCATAACACTTTCTTAGGAACCTATCAAAGAGAATTTGCTCAAAAACAAAGAAATAAGAAAAGAAAAAGCCAGATGCAGTGGCATATGCCTGTAATCCCAGTGGCTTGGGAGGCTGAGGCAGGAGGATCACTAGTTCAAAGCCAGCCTCTACAAAAAAGCAAAGCACTAAGCAACTCAGTGAGACCCTGTCTCTAAATACAACACAAAAAAATAGGGCTGGGGATGTGGCTCAGTGGTCGGGTGCCCCTGAGTTCAATCCCTGATACTCACCCCAGTCCACCAAAAAAAAAAAAAAAAAAAAAAAAAAAAGAAAAGAAAGAAAGGAAGGAAGAAAAGAAGAAAGAACAAAAGAAAAGAAAAATTCAACCCCAAAAGAATAGGGAGGAAGAATACCAGGATGAGAGCTGGGCTGCAGGTCTGGAGAGCAGCAAGCATAGGTAAAAGAGGAAGAAGTAACACACCAAAAGGGAATTCTTCTTTGGAAAAAGGGCTATTGAAAATATGAATATTGATACAATATTTGATATTAAGGAAATTTAAAAATTTTCAGTTTTAATAATATAGTGTTCATGTTTAGCCAAGCTCAGTGGCACACATCTGTAATCCCAGCAACTCAGCTGGGATTTATGAGCAAATGCCAAGGCAGGAGGATTGCATGTTTGAGGCCAGCCACAGCAAATAGCAAGACCCTGCTTCGAAATTAAAAAATAAAAGGGGCAGAAAATAGTTCAGTGGTAGAACACCCTTGAGTTCAATTCTCAGTAGCAATAATAATTCTCAGCTGCGGCCTGCGCAGGCAATGGAAATGCGGTTTCCCTCAGTGGGATGGCTGGCTGCGAAATAAAAGCTAAGAAAAATAGAACTATGAACAAAACCACAGGACACAGAAAATATTTTCAGAAAGCTGGGGCAGGACAGGCTAGCTGATCAGACAGATCGAACTTCTATACTAAAAAGCAAAATGGAGCCAGCACTTGCTTTATTTATATCGGGGAACATCAAAGGCCTTTCATAGAATGTTCTTCACTAAAAAAGGTTATAGGTAGGCTGTCCAGTTGCCATCAGGTTACGCCCATCTCCGGAGCTACTGTGAGGGATCTTCCTATTGGAGCAGAGATAAAGGTCTCGTGCCTGGAGCAATCTATTGTGTGGGAGAGCCACAAATAGTTCCCAAGGTTAAACCTAAAATCTCCCTGGCTGTCATACCAAGAGAAGACCCTCAAGTAATAGGTGACTTCCTGCAATAATAATAATAATAATAATATGTTTAAAAATAATAATTATTTTTAAAAAATGTGCTGGGGGCTGGGGTTGTGCCTCAGTGCTTGCCTAGCATGTGGGAGGCACTGGGTTTGATTCTCAGGACAGCATATAAATTAATAAAATGAAGTCCATTGACAACTAAAACAACAAAATTTAAAGTGCTGAAATATTTATAATTGAAATTATATGTTACAAGTTATGCAAAGGGCAAAAGTGGGAGAATATATGAAATAAGGGTGACAATGAGTTGAATTTTTTTAAATCTGGCACAGTTTCATTTTATGGGTGAAGGGTAGATGAACACACGCTGGAACCGCAGTGTAGAAAAAGGGGGAGGTATATTAATCAGGGGAAGGGACACGTGGGGGGGGAGGGAGTACCGGCGCTAGGAGACGAGTGGGGAGGAGAAAGAAGGAGGGAAAAGAGAAAAGGGGAAAAAAGGGACTGTTCTGGCCTGGCCTGGCCGGGGCTTGACTTGTATGTGGGAGCGTGACTTGTATGGTCCAGATTGGCTCAGAAAGGAAGAGCCCGCCTTGGGACAATTTCCCATGAGAGGTAAGTATTCCCAGGATCAGGAAGGTCGGGGACTCCAAGCCCGCCAAAGGTGGATTCTCGCCCAAAGGTGGATTCTCACGAGAGATGGGCACTTCTGGGAAGGCACCTGGGGGTATGGCCTGACTGCCCGATTTTATCTAACAATGGGTTCTTTTCCAACTTCCACCTTGACATGCCTCTTTTTAATTTTTTTTTTTTTTTTTTTTTTTTTAGTTGTAGATGGACACAATGCCTTTATTTTGCTTATTTATTTTTTTATGTGGTGCTGGGGATCGAACCCAGGGCCTCACATGTGCTAGGCAAGCACTCTACCACTGAGCCACAATCCCAGCCCATCATGCCTTTTTTTTTTTTGTATGTGTGTTTTGTTTTTAAACCTATTGAGATATAATTTACATTCTATAACATTCACTGGTTTAAAATATGAATTCCTTGGTTTCAGTATATTCACAGAGTTGTGAAATGCACAAACAAATTTCAGAAATTTTCATTATCCCGAAAAGAAACACTCTGCCCATTGGCAATTACCACATTCCATCCCTTGGCAACTACTAATCTAATTTCTGTCTATAGATTTATCAATTCTGGACTTCCCATATAAATGAAATCACATAATATGTGGTCTTTTGTGACTGATGTCTCTCACTTGGCATAATGTTTTCAAGGTCCAGGCCTGTGGAATATGTATCAGTACTTCATGCCTTTTCCTTTTTAAATAAAATTCGATTGCATGACATACCATACCATACTATATTTTACCTCTTCATAAGTTTATGAACATTTGGATATTTTTAAACTTTGGGCTATTATGAAAATTTCTGCTATAAAAATTTGCACACAGCCGGGCGCGGTGGCGCATGCCTGTAATCCCAGTACTTGGGAGGCTGAGGCAGGAGGATTGCGAGTTCAAAGCCAGCCTCAGCAATGGCGAGGCACTTAGCAACTCAGTGAGACCCTGTCTCTAAAAACATACAAAAAAGGGCTGGGGATGTGGCCCAGTGGTCGAGTGCCCCTGAGTTCAATCCCTGGTACCAAAAAAAACAAAAAAAACAAACAAAAAAAATTTGCACACAAGTTTTTATGTTTTTACTTCTCTTGGGTAAAAACCTACAGTGGAAATGCTGGGTTTTTATTTTTGTTTGTTTTTTGGTACCAGGGATTTATGTACAATGTATCATATTCTACTATCATGTATAACTAATTAAATCAGATTATAAAAATCATAAAATAAAAAAAGATCTGATAAAGCCATTTTTATTGTCAGAATGAAAAAACAAACTATTACAAAATACCCCTCCAAAAATGGTATGGCTCTTTTGTCTTCCTCCTTACCGGGATGTCCCAGACAGCATGTTTATGAGGTGGCTGAGGCTATTGTGGAAAAGACTGAAGGTGGCTAGGACAGGGTGTGACTTTCATAAAGCCTTATAGGAAAAAGGGACAAATGAAAATGGGAGGGAAAGAAAACAGGGGACCAATTAAGATAATAAGGAAGTTGGGGCTAGGGATATAGCTCAGCTGGAAGAGTGCTTGCCTCAAATGTACAAGGCCCTAGGTTCAATCCCCAGCACCAAAAAAAAAAAAAAAAAAAACCACCAAGATAATAAGAAAGCAGATGCAACATGATTTGCTTTGTGTCAGCACTACAGAGAAAAGATAAACAAATTAGTCCAATCTGATTTGCCCTATGGAAGGAACTTAAGTCTAAACAATAGTATCTGCCTCTTCCTTCTGCCCCACCTGTGCAAGAAGGTCAGGAATTTCTCAGGTGGAGAATGGATTCCCTGCACTCCAGTGAGTAGGGATGGTGCCAAGGTCATCCTAGAGTGAGGGCCATGCAGGCCACCAGCGGCCTCATATGGAGCTCACTCTTTAGCTTGTCTTCCAAGACCAAGGAAAAGACCATTGCTCTGGTAGATGAAGGTGCTGAAATATACTGATCCAAAGCACCCCAGCACATTTTCTGGGGCCCTGGGAAGTTATTGATGGATACGGAGTTGAGACCTATCAGAGTAAAACAAGTATTGTTGCATCTAGGAATTGGGAAAGCTCCACCCATTACATATTTGGTGCTGATTTCCCTAGTACAATAATTGTACCCTTGCCGTGTGGTGGTGCAAGCCTGTAATCCCAGCAGCTGGGGCGGGGCTGAGACAGGAGGATTGCGATTCAAAACCAGCTTCAGCAATGACAAGGCGCTAAGCAACTGAGTGCGACCCTGTCTCTAAATAAAATACAAAACAAGACTGGGCATGTGGCTCAGTTGTTGAATGCCCCTGAGTTCAATCCCTGGTACCCCCCCCAAAAAAAAATTGTACCCTCATTGACACACAATGAAGCTGGGCGCGGTGGTGCTCGCCTGTAATCCCAGCACTTGGGAGGCTGAGGCAGGAGGATCGCGAGTTCAAAGCCAGCCTCAGGAATGGCGAGGCACTTGGTAACTCAGTGAGACCCTTTCTCTAATAAATTACAAAAAAGGGCTGGGGATGTGGCCCAGTGGTCCAGTGCCCCTGAGTTCAATCCCCGGTACAAAAAAAAAAAAAAAAAAAAAAAAGAAAGCAGAAGCAACATGATTTGCTTTGTGTCAGCACTACAGAGAAAAGATAAACAAATTAGTCCAATCTGATTTGCCCTATGGAAGGAACTTAAGTCTAAACAATAGTATCTGCCTCTTCCTTCTGCCCCACCTGTGCAAGAAGGTCAGGAATTTCTCAGGTGGAGAATGGATTCCCTGCACTCCAGTGAGTAGGGATGGTGCCAAGGTCATTCCTAGAGTGAGGGCCATGCAGGCCACCAGCGGCCTCATATGGAGCTCACTCTTTAGCTTGTCTTCCAAGACCAAGGAAAAGACATTGCTCTGGTAGATGAAGGTGCTGAAATATACTGATCCAAAGCACCCAGCACATTTTCTGGGGCCCTGGGAAGTTATTGATGGATACGGAGTTGAGACCTATCAGAGTAAAACAAGTATTGTTGCATCTAGGAATTGGGAAAGCTCCACCCATTACATATTTGGTGCTGATTTCCCTAGTACAATAATTGTACCCTTGCCGTTCTGTGGTGGTGCAAGCCTGTAATCCCAGCAGCTGGGGCGGGGCTGAGACAGGAGGATTGCGATTCAAAACCAGCTTCAGCAATGACAAGGCGCTAAGCAACTGAGTGCGACCCTGTCTCTAAATAAAATACAAAACAAGACTGGGGATGTGGCTCAGTTGTTGAATGCCCTGAGTTCAATCCCTGGTACCCCCCCCAAAAAAAAATTGTACCCTCATTGACACACAATGAAGCTGGGCGCGGTGGTGCTCGCCTGTAATCCCAGCACTTGGGAGGCTGAGGCAGGAGGATCGCGAGTTCAAAGCCAGCCTCAGGAATGGCGAGGCACTTGGTAACTCAGTGAGACCCTTTCTCTAATAAATTACAAAAAAGGGCTGGGGATGTGGCCCAGTGGTCCAGTGCCCTGAGTTCAATCCCCGGTACAAAAAAAAAAAAAAAAAAAAAAATCCATCTGTGAAGTTCCCAGAGGTGGTCTGGCTGGGTAAGATCCACTTGGTTCCCAGTACAGTGCAAGATAAAAGGCAAACCTCCTCTATCTCCTATACAGATCATACAGGCTTTCATAGGGCTCCTGGGCTCTGGAAGTCCTCCTCTCCTCATCTATCTCAAAGCCTAAACCTGCTGTATATGCTGATTAAGAAGTGAACCAGGAGCAGGGCGCGGTGGTGCACACCTGTAATCCCAGTACTTGGGAGGCTGAGGCAGGAGGATTTTGAGTTCAAAGCCAGCCTCAGCAATGGCGAGGCACTTAGCAACTCGGTGAGACCCTGTCTGTAATAAAATACAAAAAAAAAGGGCTGGGGATGAGGCCCAGTGGTCAAGTTCCCCTGAGTTCAATCCCCGGTACCAAAAAAAAAAAAAAAAGAAAGAAAGCGAACCAGGGGCTGGGCGATAGCTCAGTGGCAGAGTGCTTGTCCAGCATGTGTAAGACACTGGGTTCAATCCTCAGCACCACGTAAAAAACAAACAAATAAAATAAAGGCATGCCATCCATCTACAACTACAAAATAAATAAAAATTAAAAAGAAAGAAAAAAGAAGAGAGCTACATGGAACAGGGGTGTTCCCCAGCAGGAAGCATTTGAAAAACGAAGGTGCAGGCTCTCTGGACACCTGTCTATCAGGTGTGCTAATGCAGTTAAATGTCACCTGATCAGCACTTGGCATGAGTTGTGCTCTCTGGCAAGAACAACAAGACAAAGGTTACCTCTAGGTATTTGCCCTTGTGAATGGCAGTTTCTAGCAGCATACAATGCCATCCTGCAGATGGAGCCATTGACCAAGACTTTACTAGTCACAGTGCAAACTGCCCTACCCAGGATAGCTGCTCCCCCAGCCTCAATCTGTTCCTGAACTGTGGACAGTATTGAGCCCCATTTCCTACAAAACCACCTTACCACCACAGGTGGCCTCTGTGTTTATAATCTCACTAGTATAATGCTTAGTCTACAGGATCCAGCAGGGGGAGCCCAAGGGTGTGGACTGTGACTGCAGTGCAACCTGACACTGGCAGCATCTGGTTTGAGCCAGGACAAAATCAGAGCAGTCAATGAGCTAAGTTTTGGGCAGGTATGACTGGAAGCAACTCATGGACCATGACAGGTCGTTGTTTGTACTGGCAATTGGGCAGTGGACCAGGGCCTTACGTTATGGAAGGCACAATGCCAAGTGAACAATGGCCAATACCTGGAAAGCCTCTCTGGGGAGACACAATGTGTCAACAACTGCGGAAATGGCTACATGAACCAGGGGCATGATGACTATAGGTCATGTACCTGCTCACATTAAGACTTACGGAGGTGGATGCTTTAAGGCACCAGCCCTAGCCCTGACAAAGGCAGCAGATTTGGCCCTGCGCACTATCTGGTTTGTGTACATAGAAAGTACTTTTAAAAGTGCTAAAGTGGGATGAAACATAGCTAAGGCAACAGAACTGTCCCTTAAATATAGTGACTGAGTGATGGCTGCAACCCAATATCAAATATGCTCCTGCCTCCAGCCCCATTGTTTAACCCAAGTGTAGAGACAGATACACTGAGGCATCAAACCCATATTGGCAGATGGAGTGTATTGGCCTTTCACCAAATAGCAAAGGACATAAATGTACTTTTACCTATGTAGACACAGCTTCTGTGAAAACACTCTGCCATATCAAAGTTCTTAAGAAGCTAAGTTTAATGTATAGGTACTCGTGCCTGATTGACAATGACTGGGGCACCCATATCACAGGACTTGCTGCCCAGGATTCCCACAAGCATATGATGTACCATGGCACCTTTATCTGCTATATAACTAACCCTCAGGCAGCAGGGTTAATGGAAAGAAAGAATCACTTTTTTTTTTTTTTTTTTTTTTTTTTTGGTACCAGGGATTGAACATAGGGGCACTTGACTACTGGGACACATCCCCAGCCCTTTTTTGTATTTTATTAGAGACAGGGTCTCACCGAGTTGCTAAGTGCTTCGCCATTGCTGAGGCTGGCTTTGAACTCGCGATCCTCCTGCCTCAGCCTCCCAAGTGCTGGGATTACAGGCGTGCGCCACTGCGCCTGGATTTAAGAAAGAATCACTTTTTAAAGCAGCAGATATGGGCCCTATTAGGCAAGCCCAACTTAGCCAGCTGGACTACTTGGAGAAAATGTTAACAAATTTAAATACTCATATGGCTGGCAGGCATGCTCTTTTTGAGTACCTGGAGGCTCTAGCATCTGCCTCAAAGACCATCCCCATCCAAGCTGTACATCCAGCTGCTGTACTGCCAGGATTGACAAGTGGACAGAATTCTGCTATTTTTCATGCTGCAAGCATTTAAAAACAGAAAAGGAGACAATTCAGCTGGGGCTCAAGGAGATCATTCGGTTTATTTCAGCTGGATGGGCCAACTATTTCTTGCTGTGGTGTGAAGAGTCTCTGGCCCTCCTACCTTGGTTCCAGTTGTTCCTGTTAGACTTGACCTATGGTCATGGCTTATGCTCTGAGGGACTATAGTTGGCCTCATGGTCTGGCATGCTATTTTACCCTTTGTTTTAGGAATCATTCATGGACCCCATCCTGTTAACTAATACGTGTAGTATGCTCCATGGTATCAATCTGCAGTTTGCTGCCACTGTTTTGTCTAACAGAGATGATGTTACAGCCATTGTCTTGCTAGATAGGGCATGCTGACCTTTACAAGTCCCTAGTAAACATTTATTTTTCTGCCCTTAGCTGCGGTCTTTTACTTTTTGTGCTGTTTTTCAAGGAATTCGTGATGTTACCAAGATGTCATATACACTCCTGATGACTTCTGATGGAGAAAATTGGTAGTTGTTATCATTTGCCTGCTTTCATTCTCTTTTCTGCATATGCGTCTACTGTTGCTATGGACTCTGCTTACAAGCTGGACAAATGGCCTTGCAACATATCTCTTACACAATGCTGAAACCCTACACAGGCTCAGGGCACATCATGGAAGAAGGAGGTATATGGACTTGATAATGCAGTTACCAGAGATGGAATGTGTGGATTCAGTTTGACATGACTGTAGCCATCTTGAGTTGTAACTGCTGTGATTGCCCCAGAATAACCCTAGTTGGTTTTTCCCCACATAGCTTCCCAGCAAACTATAAGTAGGCAAAAACATTAGACAGGCATGTGAAGCTTTACAACCAGATCCTGGTGCCAGGAATATGGCTGACTCTTCAGTTTTAGCTTAAGGCCAACCAGATACATTCTGGCTAGGATAAAGTCATTTTTGTCCTAACCAATATAGGAACCCCTCCTTCTTTATTATTATTATTATTATTATTATTATTATTATTATTATTTTGGTACTGGGGATTGAACTCAGGGGCACTCAACCACTGGGCCACATCCCCAGCCCCCCCCCTTTTTTTTTTTTTTTGTGGTACCAGGGATTGAACTCAGGGGCACTCTACCACTGGGCCACATCCCTGGCCCTTTTTGTATTTTTATTTAGAGACAGGGTCTCACTGAATTGCTAAGTGCCTCGCCATTGCTGAGGCTGGCTTTGAACTCGCGATCCTCCTGCCTCAGCCTCCCAAAGTGCTGGGATTACAGGCGTGCGCCACCGCGCCCGGCTCCCCCCCCTTTTTTTTGTATTTTATTAGAGACAGGGTCTCACTGAGTTACTAAGTGCCTTGCCATTGCTGAGGCTGGCTTTGAACTCCCGATCCTCCTGCCTCAGCCTCCCAAGTGCTGGGATTACAGGCGTGCACCACCGCGCCCAGCTGAAACCCCTCCTTTTGACCCAAATTTCAGGAATACACTTGGTCTTGCTGCCACCAAAGACCATGCTTCTATCAGTAAGTTCCCTAATAAATCGTGCTTCCTCTCTCTCCCTCCCTCACTCCCTCCTCCCACTCCCCTCTAAGTCTTGAAGACCAGTTCTCATATACTAAGTGGGATTCTAAGAGTGGGACTCTGATTCAGTAGGATTTATGCTCATAAGAAGAGGAAGAGGGACCAGAGCTTGTGCTCTCTGCACATGTATAAAGGGAAGGTTCATGTGAGAATATAGTAAAAAGGAAGCCATTTGCAAGCCAGGAAGAGAGCCTTCACCAGAAGCCAATTTGATGTGATCCTTAAGCTTGAACTTCTAGTCTCAGAAAAATGTGAAAAAATAGATTTCTATTTTCTATCACCTGTATTTTGTTATTGCATCCAAAGGCAATTAATAGTACATGTGGGCTGGGGTTGTGGTTCAGTGGTTGAGCACTCACCTAACATGCATGAGGCACTGGATTCAATACCAGCACCACATTAAAAATAAATAAAATAAATAAACAAACAAACAAAATAAAGGTATTGTGTCCATCTACAGCTAAAAATATTTTTTTAAAATAGTACATGTGTGAAAGCTATGTTTTTGAGATCTGTAGCGATTCTCTATGTTTTGGCTGTATTTACTAAATCTACTTATCTTGGATAAAAATATTGATATCAAATATCAATAGAAAGCATTAATATTTAGTGGATCATTAAGATTCTTATTACTTCTCATTATAAAGGACTTACATGAACATATTTTATCTTGCTTCAATATATAGTGTTGTATTAGAGTTCTCTAGATAAATAAAACCAACAGTATATACAGGATAAAACTTATACCTCTTCCTAATATGTTATGTCAGTTATTAACAATATGGTATATATACATACATATATAGATGATATAGGACAAATCCACAGACATAGATAGGATATCTACATACAGAGATAAATAAGAAGGAAATTTGTTATAAGGAATTAGCTCACATGACGATGGAAGCTGAGACATCCCATAATCTATCATCCACACAATGGAGACCCAGGAATGCTGTTGGCATAGCTCAAGTTGGAGTCTGAAGCCCGAGAACCAGGACAGCTTCTGGTGTAGGTTAAAATCCAAATACGTGAGACTGATGCCCACCTTAGGCAGCCAGGTAGAGAACTTCCCTACCATCCCTTACCCTCCTTTTTTTTTTGGTACTGGGGATTGAACTCAGGGGCAATCCACTACTGGGCCACATCCCCTGCCCCCCCCCCCTTTTTTTTTTTTTTTTTTTGTATTTTATTTAGAGACAGGGTCTCACTGAGTTGCTAAGTGCCTCACCATTGCTGAAGCTGGCTTTGAACTCCCGATCCTCCTGCCTCAGCCTCCCAAGTGCTGGGATTACAGGCGTGCGCCACAGCGCCCGGCTAAAAACAAATTCTTAATGTATTCATTTAATCTACATTTTCCTGACTAACCATAAACTTAATTTCATTGATATCATTTGGATATAATCACATTAATAAAAATATTTCAGGAAGCTGGGGAAGTAATTCACTGGTTGTTTTAGTCAGCTATTTTGCTGCTGTGACTAAAATCTGACGAGAACAATTGTAGAGGAGGAAAAGTTTATTTGAGGGCTTGTGGTTTCAGAGATCTTAGTCCACAGAAGGCCAACTCCATTCCTCGGGGCTTGAGGTGAGACTGAACATCATAGTGGAAGAGTGTGGCAGAGAGAAGCAGCTCACATCATGATCAGTAAGCAGAGAGAGAATTCTCCACTTGCCAGATACAAATATATACCCCAAAGCCATGTCCCCAATTCCCACCTCCTCCAGCCACATCCTACTACTTCAGTTATCACTTAGTTAATCCCTATCAGGGGATTAATTCACTGATTAGGTTAAAATTCTCACAACCCAATCATTTCTCCTCCAAAGAATGAGCTTTTGGAGAACACCTCACATCCAGACCATAACACTGGTAGAGTACTTGCCTAGCATGTCTGAGGCTCTGGGTTTGATCTCTAGAAACACACACACACACACACACACACACACACACACATATCCATATCTCCATGTATATACATACCTACATGTATCCAGACTACCTATATATACACACACACATATCTACACACACACATATATGTATATATACAGACAGAAAGATACACAAAGATTGTTTTGGAAAATGACATTCTACTAACCCAAAGTAGTAAATTTGATAAACTTTATTATATGCAAAAAATCTCCTGATTTCTACAACTGCCTTCACTCTGTCTAGAAGGCAGTGCTAGAGTTTGAAGTCATATTGCCAGACTTCAAGAGTTTGTAGGCTATTTTCTAGATGTATGAATATGGGTAAGTAACTTCATCTTCCTGTGCCTCAGTTTCCACATCTGCTAAATGGTGACAGAACACTGTAAACTGGCTAACCCTCAGCTATTCCTACTTCCTTCTCACTTGCTCCTCCCACTCTAGATATTAGAAAGCCAGATACTTTACCAACCTCCCTTACAGCGAGAAGTGGCCAGGTGATCGATATCTGATGAATAAAAAGAATAGGGAGGGCTGGGGTTGTGGCTCAGCGGCAGAGCGCTCGCCTTCCATGTGTGCGGCCCGGGTTCGATCCTCAGCACCACGTAAACATAAATGCATTGCATTGTGTACAACTAAAGCAAATAAATAAAATATTAAAAAAAAAAATAAGGAAATCAACGGGCTGGGGTTGTGGCTCAGTGGTAGAGTGCTTGCCTAGCATGTGTGACGCACTGGGTTCGATTCTCAGCATCACATATAAACAAATAAATAAAATAAAGATCTATTAACAACTAAAAAAAATTTTTTTTAAAAGTTAAAAAAGAATAAGAAAATCAGCTGTAAGGGCTGGGGTTGTGGCTCAGCGGTAGAGTGCTGGCCTAGCATGTGCGTGGCCTGGGTTTGATCCTCAGAAACCATGTAAAATTAAAGGCATTGTGTACAACTAAAACAAATAAATAAATATTTTTAAAAAAGAAAAGAAAATCAGCTGTAGGACACTTGAGACACCTTAAGATTTTTAAGAAAACAAAGAGAGCTGGGTGTAGTGGCACACACCTATAATCCCTGTAGCTCAGGAGGCTGAGTCAGGAGGATCGCCAAGTTTAAAGCCAGCCTCAGCAATTTATCGAGGCCCTAAGCAACTCAGTGGGACCCTATCTGTAAATAAAAAATAAAAATGGTTAGAGATGTGGCTCAAACAAAAAACCCCCCAAAAAACCCCCAAAAACCAGTGGTTAAGTGCTCCTGGCAACAAATATGCTAAGAATGGTGGATTTTAAAATGGAATTTGTGGTGTGTGTGTGTGTGTGTGTTGCTGGGAATTGAACCCAGGGTCTTATGTATACAAGACAAGCAGTCTACCAACTGAGCTATATCCCAGCATGGAATTTGTGTTTTTATTAATGAACTATCCACAACTAATCTTAGAATTTTTGTTATATGAGAAAAATAATTCCTTATTTGTATAGCTCCTACTAAATACCACTGACTCATTCCTAATTTTTAAGTAAGAATAATAACCTTATAGTCTTAATTAATTAATTAATGCAGGTAAAAGTTGACCTAGCACAGTGCCTGGTACACAGGACACATAAAATAAAATTTTAGAAATTTTTGTGTTCCACTTCAGAAGTGTAATTATAGACTAGTTTCAACACACACCACTGCCACTACCCAGGAGATTAAGTCTAATGTTACTGAATTAAATCATTGTTTGTGACAATATTTTTTTTCCAAGGGATGCACTAAAAACCCCACAATACAGGTTATTCTTTCCTTTGAAGCCTATTTTGAGAACTGGCTACATCTAGTTTATTTGTTCTTATCCAAGGGATTACCAGAAGGTCACACTCCCTGAGGAAGCAATTTTTATTTTAACTTTAGTCCTTACTTTCATCAACTTTACCAAGAAATGGATCTATGAAGCACAGGTTGCCTGATTTCAGAATGTCTGTATTTTGTAGTGATGCATGTTTTTGGTTGCTTTGTTGGAGCATAATATAAATGTTACCCACTGAATAGCTATGGCAATGTTAGTCTAGCAGAATAAAGATTGATGAGATGAAGTCCAATCAAACTTTGTATTTCAATGAAAGGAAAAAAAAATTTTTTTGGAGGGTGGGTGCAGGAGCTTGAATCCAGGACTTTACGCATACTAGGCAAGCACTCCAAATACCACTGAGCTACATTCCCATCCTAAAAGGATTTTTAAAAACTGCTTATAAAACTAAAGAAACTTACTTTCCTATGTTCATTTATGAATACACCACCATGAAACTCCACATCTTGTACAACCACAAGAATGGGATCCTAATTAGAATAAGTTACACTTCATTTATGTATAATATGTCAAAATATACTCTACTGTCATGAATATCTAAAAAGAAGAACAACATAAAAAAACAAAGAAGCTTATAAACCTGGAAAATAGTGTTTGAACTGACTTTATTTCCATACTGATATTAAAAGGTGTTCCAGGTTCTTAGAATGAGCTGTGCTTTAGGAAGAGCATGCTTGTTTGCTTGGGTGGTCTCATTGTGGATTGCTTTAGATGTTTAGCTGGTATACAAAAGCATGATTTTTTAAAAAAAAATATTTATTTATTTGCTTTAGTTGTACACAATGCCTTTGTTTTTACGTGGTGCTGAGGATCAAACCTGGGCTGCGCACGTGCTAGGCGAGCGCTCTACTGCTGAGCCACAACCCCAGCCCCAAAAGCATGATTTTTATTATTTTTCTTATGACCAAAGTAGGATTCAGACCTGCTCTGAGCAATTTCACAGGTGTTTTTTATTAGTTATTTTAGTATAGCTTAAGGTTACAATACGTACAATTCCCAAGGAGTGAAATACAGTTTTTCAAAAAGTGTAGAACTGTAGTATTCTATAGAACAATGTGACAGTGTACCTCCTGCACTAAGCATAATTAGGAAATCTCTATATTTGGTGGTATAATGTGATCTTATTATAAACTATAAATTTACATTGAGCCCTGGACATTGTTCGGTGTTGATTCATATGATTCTTTCTGAGTTTCTGACTTTTTAAAAAATATTTATTTATTTACCTTAGTTGTACACAATGCAATGCATTTATGTTTACGTGGTGCTGAGGATCGAACCGGGCCTCGCAAGTGCGAGGCGAGCGCTCTGCCGCTGAGCCACAACCCCCAGCCCAAGTTTCTGACTTTTATCTTTCTCGTGGACCATGTCTATTTCTCCTGGGACCCATAAAATATGCAGCTAACTTAATTTTGTTTCTGATTCTCTCCTGGAAAAGGAGAAATCATTCAGATTAGCTGTCAAATTCTCTTATAAGAGTACGACTTTAAAATATTTATAAAGGAACTCCTTTGTTTGAGAACTACTATAATACAGTACAACTAGTCGGTTATTCCAAATTGAGATGTAAAAAACACACACTAGAGTTCTCTAAATGTATGAAAAAAAAAAAAAAAAAGAAAACATCTCAATAATTTCTATAGTAAATCACTTGTTGAATTATTTTTTGTTTTTGTTTGTTTGGTTTTTTGTTTGTTTGCTTTTTGGTATGGGGATTGAACCCAGGGGCACTTAACCATGGAGCCACATCCCCAGCCCTTTTAAAAAACATTTTATTTAGAGACAGTTCACTAAGTTGCTTAAGGCCTCAATATAAATTGCTGAGGCTGGCTTTGAACTTGCAATCCTCCTGCCTTGGCCTCCCAAGCCACTGGGATTACCGGCGTGTGTCACCGCACGCGGCACTTGTTGAATTTTTAACACTGAGAACATATTAGTTTAAAAATAAAATATGTAAATTGTATTACAAAGCAATAGTAACTAAAACAGCATAGTATTGGCACCAAAATAGACCAGTAGACCAATGGTACAGAATAGAAGACACAGAGACTAACCCACACATCTACAGTTATCTTATATTAGGCAAAGGTGCCAAAAACATACATTGGAGAAAAGACAGCCTCTTCAACAAACGGTGTTGGGAAAAATGGAAATCCTTATGTAATAAAATGAAATTAAACCTCTGTCTCTCTCCATGCACAACACTCAACTCAAAGTGAATCAAGGACCTAGAAATTAAACCAGAGACCTTGCACCTAATAGAGGAAAAAGTAGGCCCAAATCTCCAACATGTTGGATTAGGCCCCAACTTCTTCAATAAGACCCCTATAGCACGAGAACTAAAACCAAGTATTAATAAATGGGATGGATTCAAACTAAAGAGCTTCTTCTCAGCAAAAGAAACAATCAGTGAGATGAACAGAGAACCTACAGAATGGGAGCAAATCTTTACCACATGCACATCAGACAGAACATTAACTTCAAGGATATATAAAGTGCTCAAAAACCTTTACACCAAAAAAACAAACAACCCTATCAATAAATGGGCTAAGGAACTGAACAGACACTTCTTAGAAGATGATATACAATCAATCAACAAATATATGAAAAAATGTTCAACATCTCTAGCAACTAGAGAAATGCAAATCAAAACTACTCTAAGATTTCTTCTCATGCCAGTCAGAATGGCAGCTATCAAAAACACAAACAACAATAAATGCTGGCAAGGTTGTGGGGAAAAGGGCACACTCATACATTGCTGGTGGGGGTTGCAAATTGGTGCAGCCAATCTGGAAAGCAGTATGGAGATTCCTAGGAAAACTTGGAATGGAACTACCATTTGACCCAGCTATCCCACTCCTTGGTCTATACCGAAAGGACTTAAAAACATCTTACTACAGGGACACAGCCACATCAATGTTTATAGCCGCACAATTCACAATAGCTAGATTGTGGAAACAACACTGATGCCCATCAATAGATGAATGGATAGGGAAACTTTGGATATATACACAATGGAACACTACTCAGCACTAAAAGAGAATAGAATCAGCCGGGCGCGGTGGCTCTCGCCTGTAATCCCAGCACTTTGGGAGGCTGAGACAGGAGAATCACGAGTTCAAAGCCAGCCTCAGCAATGGCGAGGCACTTAGCAACTCAGTGAGACCCTGTCTCTAATAAAATACAAAAAAGGGCTGGGGATGTGGCCCAGTGGTCGAGTGCCCCTGAGTTCAATCTCCGGTACCACACACACACACACACACACACACACACACACCAAAAAAAAAAAAAAGAGAATAGAATCATGGCATTTGCAGGTAAATGGATAGAGTTGGAGAAAATAATGCTAAGTGAAGTCAGCCAATCCCAGAAAACCAAAGGTCGATTGATTCCTTTGCTATGATGATACTGAATTATAGTGGCAAGGAAGAGGGGATGAGAGGAATGAAGGAATGTTAAATAAAACATAGGGGAGGGTTAGGAGGGGAGGGGACAAGGGGATAGAAATAATGGCAGAAGGAGTTGGACATCAATATACTAAGTGTATGTATAAAAGCGCAAATGGTATGAAAATACTTTGTGTAAAACCAATGACTTGGAAAACTGTGCTCTTTATTTTTTATTTTTTAAAATATTTATTTATTTACTTTAGTTGTACACAATGCAATTCATTTATGTGTACGTGGTGCTGAGGATCGAACCCGGGCCGTGCATGTGCGAGGCAAGCACTATGCCACTGAGCCACAACTCCAGCCCCCAAACTGTGCTCTTTATATGAAAGGAATTGCACTCTAAAAGCATGTATAACAAATTAAATTAAATTTAAAAAAATATGTTGTTAAAACTAATTACACCTGTTTCTGTTTATTTTTTATAATGTGGCTATTAGAAAATTTAAAAATGACTTGCAGTGATCACATTTGGGACTTTTATTACATCTCTGTTACCCACAGTTATCTATTTATTTGTTCATTTGTTTGTTTTGTATTAGGGATTAAACCCAGGGGCGCTTGACCACTGAGCTACATCCAGCCCTTTTTATTTTTTATTTTGAGATAGTGTCTTGCTAAGTTGCTTAGGGCCTTGCTAAATTGCTGAGGCTGGCTGGTAATCCTCCTGCCTTAGCCTCTCAATCACTGGGATTACAGGTGTGAACCACTGGTACCAGCCCACACAGCTATCCTTTTTTTTTTTTTTTTTTTGTACCGGGGATTGAACTCAGGGGTACTGGACCACTGGGCCACATCCCCAGCCCTTTTTTGTATTTTATTAGAGACAGGGTCTCACTGAGTTGCTAAGTGCTTCGCCATTGCTTAGGCTGGCTTTGAACTCTCGATCCTCCTGCCTCAGCCTCCCAAGTGCTGGGATTACAGGCGTGTGCCACTGCGCCTCGCTCTGCACACAATTATTCTTAAGAATTTTTCTGTTGGGGGCTGGGGTTGTGGCTCAGAGGTAGAGCACTTGCCTAGCATGCGTAAGGCACTGGGTTCAATGCTCAGTACCACATAAAAATAAAATAAAGATATTGTGTCCACCTATAACTAAAAAATAGATATTTTTTTAAAAAAGAATCTATCTGTTAAATTTTGACATTAATTCCAAGTGCATTCCAGGAAAAAAATGCCAAGTCAGGGATTCCCTTGAACTCCAATTTCGGAAAGTCAGCAAGGATGAGATATCGTCTTTGAAAAATATTCACTCCCCATGTTCACTATACCAGTTATATTTTGGTGACTACTTACCTCCTATTTTAAATTGTAAATTGAGAAAACTTGGCCTCAGTTATCTTTATGTTAGTACCAGCTGTATAATCAGATGATTAAGTTGCTCTTTCCCTAAAACCTGGCCAAGAAAAATTAGCTCTCTGAGAGCTACAAGAGTACTTTTACAATGTAATCCATGAATAAGTTAAAATATCCCTTTCTCTGAAAGAGTAAAATACGTGTGAAACTTTTACATTAGCCTTCAGAGTAATTAAAAATTCATAAGGTTTGAAATAAATACAGGGTATAAAATCATTGAATTTTTCAAAACAAAATTTTAAATTGAAAATTCTGCATAAGAAAATGAAAGCCAGGTTTCTCACTATCATAGAAATAAGTTATAAATAAACTAAGGGGGAATTCCAAAATGAATTCTATGATATCAGATTAGGGCAAGAGGTATCAGTATAAATCATGTTTTAAAAATTGGCTGTGCATGTTGGTGCATGCCTACAATCCCAGCTATTCTGGAGCTGTGGCAGAAGGATTGAAAGTTCAAGGCCATTGGGGCCCTTAAGTGAGACCCTGTCTCAAAAAAATTTTTTTAAAATATTTATTTATTTGATTTTAGTTGTACACAATGCATTTATTTTTTACGTGGTGCTGAGGATCGAACCCGGGCCACGCGCGTGCTAGGCCAGCGCTCTACCGCTAAGCCACAATCCCAGCCCCTGTCTCCAAATTTTAAAGGATAAAAACTTTGGTGTGTAACTCACCTTACCTAGCATGCATGAGGCCCTGGGTTTGATCCCAGGGCTTCATGGTTTATTACTTATATATCATCTATAAATAAGTTTTATAATATTTATATTACATATACTTATATATATGTATCTGCATATCATATATATATGTGTATATATATATATATATATGCAGGAGCCCTGTTTGGGGATTGGCTTGAATTGCGGTTGACTATGAGCCGTGGAGATTTGGCCTTTGTCGCCACCCGTAGTCTCACGGGATTGTTGCGTGATCTCGAGTGACTTGGCCGAAATTGCTGATCGAGTCAGCGCCATTTTAGGGGTGTGTTTTTGGCGTGTGTTAGTCGTTATTAGAACCAGAGAGAAAAGTTATCAGAATAAAAAGCTGTTTGTCTCCAGTTTGCTTCTGAAGTTCTTCCCGCGGCTCCGTTGCTTCAAGCGCTTCAGGCAGCAACAGGTGGCGGCCCGTACGGGGAACTTCGGAGCGGACAGGTAAGAACTGAAAGGTCTCTAAAGATGGGTTCGAATATAACTGAATCCCAAGTGATAGAGGCTATGCAAAGACTCCTTGATATACCTGACTCTGTTCTCAGTGAGGAGTATATAGACAAAAGTGAAAGTGATCAAAAAAGTGTAGATTCCACTGGGCCAACTGAGACCAGTAAA
Source organism: Tamias sibiricus (assembly GCA_025594165.1). Classification (NCBI taxonomy): domain Eukaryota; kingdom Metazoa; phylum Chordata; class Mammalia; order Rodentia; family Sciuridae; genus Tamias; species Tamias sibiricus. The sequence continues at coordinate 14,376,904 of CM046670.1, read as the reverse complement.
GAGAGTATTAGAAGAGACCCAAAAATGACAAAAATCCAAGCTATTAAAGCTATTCGGAAGTTATTGGCGAAAGCTGAAGGATACTTGCTCTCACTGGAACCTGGACCTCAGGATATTGCTGTCAGTGAAATTAGCAGTGGTGAGGAATCTAGTAAAAGTGATCCTGAGAAAATGAGGAAAAAGAAATTTTAAAAGACCGAGAAAAAGGTCCGTCAGGCAGAGGAGTCACTTGTGGAAGTGACTACTCCCCCATGGGTGGAATCCATTACAGAAAATATGAAGGGTATTACTAGGCATTTGCATACCCTAGAAACAGAAATAAAAAGTCTTTCTGATCGCTTATGCGCCCTCGAGGACAACTCACAGATACATTGGGAACCGCCAGCATTTGAAAAGAAAAATGGACAGAGTGTCCATCAGTCAGTAGATTTCAAAACTATAAAAAAATCTCAAAGAGGCAGTAATGACTTATGGGCCCCAAGCTCCTTTCACGTTGAGTATGCTGGAGTCCCTTAACACCTTTAGCTTAACCCCCTCAGACTGGAAAAGTCTATGTAAAGCAACATTAAGCGGGGGGCAATTCTTGGTTTGGCGATCGCAATTCCAAGAACTTTGTATAGAAATGGCTAAAAGAAACGCGGCTGCAGGGTTTGAAAACTATAATATAGACATGCTCACAGGAGAAGGGCAATTCGCAGACTTACAGGCTCAAACAGATTATGACTTAGATATATATGCTCAGATAAATGCAGCTGCCTTAGAGGCATGGAAAACTGTACAAGGACCTGGGGATCTACAAGGTAGCTTGTCAAAAGTGATTCAAGGACCTAATGAGCCGTATGCTGACTTTGCTGATCGACTTTTGAGAACTGCAGGTAGTGTGTTTGCAGATGTTGACCAAGCTATGCCTTTAGTTGTTCAATTAGCTTATGAAAATGCAAATAAATGGTGCCAAGCAGCCATTAGGCCATGGAGAACTAAAAAGGATCTTTCCGTATATATACAACTATGTAAAGATATAAATGGCGCCTTTGTCACAGGAAATGTGATTGCAGCCTCAATGAGAGGTGCTTCCTCTCGAAATTTCACAAAGGCTAAACGTAGACATTATAATCAATCAGGATATTCCAGGCAAAATTATCATAATCAATCAGGCAATTCTAGGCAAAATCCCAAAAGAGAAATAAGATCAAGCTCATACTGTGCCCTAGGCCGCTGCCCCAGGTGTAAAAAGGGAAATCATTGGGCCAATAAATGCTATTCAAAATTTGACATCCATGGAAATCCTTTGTTCAGGAATTCAAAAAACGGGGCACGGGGCCCAGAAACCCGGGGCCCACAAATGTACGGGGCATTGCAGAAGGAGTATCCTCAAGCATCCACTCAGATGCTTCCCCGACACAATCCCTACTACCCATCCACTCCCTCGCCAGAGGAACAAGAGGAAATGCAGGATTAGACCTCTGTTCCACCGCCCGAATAGTGTTAACACCTGAAATGGGGGTTCAACTGATTCCCACAGGAGTCAGGGGACCTCTTCCCTCAGGGACTGTAGGACTTATTATCGGGCGTAGTCCTAAAAGTTATTAGGTTTGCAAGTGACCCCAGGTGTAATAAACTCAGACTACAAAGGGGAAATAAAAATAATGCTTAGCTCACCCCAAAGTGTAAGTTCTGTTAATTAAGGAGATAGAATTGCTCAGTTGCTTCTCCTTCCCAATTTACATAATTCATTTAAAATGGGTATGCCTCAAGAAGGGAACAATAGAGGATTTTGTTCCACTGACTCAAGTCCCATGGCTTGCTGGGTTCGAGACTGTTCAAGGAGGCCTATGTGTAAAATAAAAATCCAAGGAATAGAAATGGAGGGATTAAATAGATACTGGAGCTGACTCTTCCATTATTAATTTACACCAATGGCCCAAGCACTGGCCTCTGCAAAAAGCTTCAACCAGTTTAAGAGGCTTGGGATATAATAACCTCCCAGATAAAAGTGCAGTAATTTTAAAATGGGAGGATGATGAAGGCCATAAAGGAACATTTCAGCCTTATGTTTTACCTAATCTACCGGTTACTTTATGGGGAAGAGATATTTTGCAACAAATGGGAGTACACCTTGCAACCAAGCCTGCAGATGTTAAATGTGAAAACCTACAGGGTAATCTTAACCATAAAAGAACTCATTATCAAAAAGTACAGAGTAATCTTAACCCTAAAAGTAATCATTGTCATAAAGGAAAAAGATATTTTTTTTCGGGGCCACTGAGAAAATAATTTTGAAAATACCATGGCTTTCTGATAAGCCAGTGTGGGTCCCTCAGTGGCCCCTATCTAAAGAGAAATTACAAGCGGCCCACCAATTAGTTCAGGAACAATTAGAAGCAGGTCATATAGAACCTTCCACCTCTCCCTGGAATTCCCCCATATTTGTGATCAAGAAAAAGTCAGGAAAATGGCGATTGTTACATGATCTTAGACAAATCAATAAAACCATGCAAGTTATGGGGCCTACTCAACCTGGACTTCCTAGTCCTGTAGCTATTCCAAAAAATTTCCATCTTATTACTCTTGATATAAAGGATTGCTTCTTTTCTATTCCCCTACATCCTCTGGATGCCCCAGGTTTGCTTTTTCCGTTCCTTCTATGAACAATAATGGCCCTGATCAGAGATATCAATGGAAGGTTTTACCACAGGGAATGGCTAATAGCCCCACCATATGCCAAATATATGTGGACAAGGCTATCCAACCCATTAAAAATAAATATCCAAATCTCATGTGTCTACATTACATGGATGATATTTTATTGGCCCACCCTAATCAAAAAATCTTATTTAATATATTCAGTGATGTGGTAGAAAATTAAAAAAAATATGGATTATATATAGCAGAAGAAAAGTTCAAACCAGATCTCCCATATTATATTTAGGATTTAAAATCATGGATACTTTTGTTAGACCCCAAAAAATTTTAATAAATAAAGAACATCTGACCACCCTCAATGATTTCCAAAAACTACTGGGAGACATTAATTGGCTTCGCCCTACACTAAATCTCACTACTGGCCAACTAAAACCTTTATTTGACATCCTTCGTGGAGATCCTGATCCATCTTCACCACGAACATTGACTCCTGATGCTAGGAAAGCTTTAAAATTAGTAGAAAAAAGCCATCGAAGGAGCTCATTGTGATAGATTTGATTTAACTCAACCGCTGATGTTGATTATTATTTCTTCACAATATACACCCACAGGAGTATTTTGGCAACAAGGGCCTTTATTATGGATACATTTGCCCGTCTCTCCTAAAAGTATAATTGAATCTTATACCTCCATGGTGGCTAAACTTATTCTTCAAGGACTTAAGACTTCTACTAAAATATTTGGCATTCACCCTGCTACTATTATTACTCCCTATTCATCATCACAGATTGAATACTTATGCTTCAATGATAATGATTGGGCTATAGCTAAATGCTCTACTTCTGCAAATTTTGATAATCATCTTCCTAAGTCCCCTATATTATCTTTTTGTATTAATCATCCTATTATATTTCCACAGGTAATAAAAAATCAACCTATTCCTAAGGCATTTAATGTATTTACAGATGGGTCCTCAAATGGTACTGCTACAGTAGTCACTAAAAAAGAAAATATGACTTACATAACTGCACACAAATCAGCTCAACTAGTGGAACTGGAAGCTGTGGTAAGAGCTCTGGAAAATTTTAGGGACCAGCCCGTAAACATTTTTTCAGATAGCCACTATATTGTACAAGCCGTCCCAAAATTAGAGTTAGCAGGACCAATAGCACCTCATACTCCAGCCTTTAAATTGTTTTATCAAATACAAAAACTTTTGTGGGCAAGAAAAGAACCTCTATTCGTAGGCCATATTAGAGCACATACTAATTTGCCTGGTCCCCTCCATGAAGGTAATCAAAAGGCTGATGAACTTACAAAAACAGTATTTATACTTTCAGCGCTACAACAAGCTACTTTATTTCATTCCCAGTTTCATGTCAACAGCACCACCTTGCAACGTAGGTTTAAAATCACAAAGGAGCAAGCCAGAACAATTGTAAAAGATTGTAAATCTTGTATGACACATTTGCCCAATCCTCATTTCGGAGTTAACCCTAGAGGATTAATGCCCAATCATTTGTGGCAGATGGATGTTACTCATGAGCCAAGTTTTGGAAAATTGCGATTTATTCATGTGACTATAGATACATGCTCAGGCATGATTTTTGCTTCCTTACATTCTGGAGAAAAAGTTAAAGATGTTACATCTCATTGTTTGCAAGCTTTTGCTGCATTGGGCATCCCCAAAATGCTTAAAACAGATAATGGCCCCGCATATACGTCCTCATCTTTCAAGCAGTTTTGCGCAAAATTCAATATATCCCATAAAACAGGCATCCCATACAATCCTCAGGGTCAGAGCATTATTGAAAGAGCAAACCGAACACTGAAAATTATGTTATTAAAACAAAAAGAAGGAAATTGGAAAAGTCCTAAGGACAGATTGGCAGTTGCCCTGTTTACCTTAAATTTTCTAACTTTAGACTCTAATGGTTATTCTGCTGGAGACAGACATTGGAATCCACACCAACAACATAAACCTTTGGTTTACTGGAAGGATGTTCTTTCAGGTACATGGAAGGGTCCAGATCCAGTATTAATTTGGGGAAGAGGATCTGTTTGTGTTTTTCCAAAAGACGAATCCTCTCCAATATGGATACCATCTAGATTAATAAAACAGGTACCACATCAAAATGATCAAGATGAAGTTATTGAAGAATCAAGATTAATAAAAAAGGTACAAAATCAAGAGGACCAAGATGAAGGTACAGAATGATTCCCTCAAAAGAGTCTTTCAAAATATTTCACAACTTAAGTGTCATTTCTCCCGGCCGGGACAAGGAGATCTCTCTTTAGTGTGCACACAATTGTTTTTTTTTTTTTTCTTTTTATACATGTCTTTATGTCTGTACATTTGTCTACATTTCATGTTAATGTGACGTCACAAATATATGTTTGTATGCTTGTTCGTCTGTCCAGTGTGACGTCACAAAGAACAAAGGGCTTATGAAAAAGAAAATATATATATATATGGATCCAAATAACTTTAATTCATTTTAGGTTAAGAGTATTCATTTTAGGTAAATAATTTTATAAATGAAGGTACTTTCAATTTTGATTTATAGGTGTCCCTGGGACTTCTCTTTAGCAAAGAAATATGACTAGTGCTATATAACCTGATATTTTGGTGTTTTGACTTAAGATTGTTTATTTGTTATTAACTTCATTTGTTTAATAGCTCATTAATTTCAATTATCTCAACAGGTAAAAAATTGCTCTGTATACAGAGACTCAAGGGTTCCAGCTAACAAATTATTTCTCTCAAGTGCCTTTACCTTTTCTTTAATCTATCTTTAATGCAGTAATTACCCTCAGTCTTTTCTTTGTTTTGTTCTAAATATGACATTTTTCCAACTTATGTTTGTAAAAGCTCAACCAGCGATGTATGTGAACAAAAATCAACTTTAATTTTCTAATCTAATTATTCTATTTTGTAGTTTGACAACTCGCCTCTTGACTCAGTGCTGCAATAGCACTGCCTTTCCTTTAATAATTGATGCTTGAGTTTCTAGGTAGCGGGCCCTGAAGATTTGCCGGTGGCATTGTCTAAACATAAAAAAAGACGTCTGCTGCTCAAACATCAAACAACCTCACCAACAGTGTGGCCTCTGCTCTACATGCATGGGGCCTCCTACATCAACATGTTATAACAAATGGACATTTTGATCTTTCATTGTTTGGGACTTTACGGGACAATGCCTTGCGGGTATTTGTCTAGAGAATTCAGTGTGTTACTTGATGGAACTTAGGGCAGCTGATTTGTTTAAACAATTTGATATGCTATGCAATTTGGCTCATCACCAAAAGGCTTGTTGCCTTAAAGCCGCAACATCTCCTCACAATTTGGACGGCTGTTAGTCATCATATATAGTCGATCCTAAAGGGCTCCATTGGATGGCTGGTTAGCCAATGACGGGTAAGATCCCCAGAGGGGGACAACCTAAGACAGGCACAGTCGCACGGGACAGTCTCATGTGGCCGACATATCAACCTAAGACAGGAGTCAAGGGCACAGCCTTGATTATCCGATGACGGGTAAGAATGTTGGTTGCACATAGACGTCCTAGAGCATTACCTCTTTTAAAACAAAAAGGGGGAAATGCAGGAGCCCTGTTTGGGGATTGGCTTGAATTGCGGTTGACTATGAGCCGTGGAGATTTGGCCTTTGTCGCCACCCGTAGTCTCACGGGATTGTTGCGTGATCTCGAGTGACTTGGCCGAAATTGCTGATCGAGTCAGCGCCATTTTAGGGTGTGTTTTTTGGCGTGTGTTAGTCGTTATTAGAACCAGAGAGAAAAAGTTATCAGAATAAAAAGCTGTTTGTCTCCAGTTTGCTTCTGAAGTTCTTCCCGCGGCTCCGTTTGCTTCAAGCGCTTCAGGCAGCAACAAAAAATGACAAAAATCCAAGCTATTAAAGCTATTCGGGAGTTATTGGCGAAAGCTGAAGGATACTTGCTCTCACTGGAACCTGGGCCTCAGGATATTGCTGTCAGTGAAAATTAGCAGTGGTGAGGAATCTAGTAAAAGTGATCCTGAGAAAATGAGGAAAAAGAAATTAAAAAAGACCGAGAAAAAGGTCCGTCAGGCAGAGGAGTCACTTGTGGAAGTCTACTCCCCCATGGGTGGAATCCATTACAGAAAATATGAAGGGTATTACTAGGCATTTGCATACCCTAGAAACAGAAATAAAAAAAGTCTTTCTGATCGCTTATGCGCTCTCGAGGACAACTCACAGATACATTGGGAACCGCCAGCATTTGAAAAGAAAAAATGGACAGAGTGTCCATCAGTCAGTAGATTTCAAAACAATAAAAAATCTCAAAGAGGCAGTAATGACTTATGGGCCCCAAGCTCCTTTCACGTTGAGTATGCTGGAGTCCCTTAACACCTTTAGCTTAACCCCCTCAGACTGGAAAAGTCTATGTAAAGCAACATTAAGCGGGGGGCAATTCTTGGTTTGGCGATCGCAATTCCAAGAACTTTGTATAGAAACGGCTAAAAGAAACGCGGCTGCAGGGTTTGAAAACTATAATATAGACATGCTCACAGGGAGAAGGGCAATTCGCAGACTTACAGGCTCAAACAGATTATGACCCAGATATATATGCTCAGATAAATGCAGCTGCCTTAGAGGCATGGAAAACTGTACAAGGACCTGGGGATCTACAAGGTAGCTTGTCAAAAGTGATTCAAGGACCTAATGAGCCGTATGCCGACTTTGCTGATCGACTTTTGAGAACTGCAGGTAGTGTGTTTGCAGATGTTGACCAAGCTATGCCATTAGTTGTTCAATTAGCTTATGAAAATGCAAATAAATGGTGCCAAGCAGCCATCAGGCCATGGAGAACTAAAAAGGATCTTTCCGTATATATACAACTATGTAAAGATATAAATGGCGCCTTTGTCACAGGAAATGTGATTGCAGCCTCAATGAGAGGTGCTTCCTCTCGAAATTTCACAAAGGCTAAACGTAGATATTATAATCAATCAGGATATTCCAGGCAAAATTATCATAATCAATCAGGCAATTCTAGGCAAAATCCCAAAAGAGAAATAAGATCAAGCTCATACCGTGCCCCAGGCCGCTGCCCCAGGTGTAAAAAGGGAAATCATTGGGCCAATAAATGCCATTCAAAATTTGACATCCATGGAAATCCTTTGTTCAGGAATTCAAAAAAAAACGGGGCACGGGGCCCAATACCCCGGGGCCCACAAATGTACGGGGCATTGCAGAAGGAGTATCCTCAAGCATCCACTCAGATGCTTCCCCGACACAATCCCTACTACCCATCCACTCCCTCGCCAGAGGAACAAGAGGAAATGCAGGATTAGACCTCTGTTCCACCGCCCGAATAGTGTTAACACCTGAAATGGGGGTTCAACTGATTCCCACAGGAGTCAGGGGACCTCTTCCCTCAGGGACTGTAGGACTTATTATCGGGGCGTAGTCCTAAAAGCTTATTAGGTTTGCAAGTGACCCCAGGTGTAATAAACTCAGACTACAAAGGGGAAATAAAAATAATGCTTAGCTCACCCCAAAGTATAACTTCTGTTAATCAAGGAGATAGAATTGCTCAGTTGCTTCTCCTTCCCAATTTACATAATTCATTTAAAATGGGTATGCCTCAAGAAGGGAACAATAGAGGATTTTGTTCCACTGACTCAAGTCCCATGGCTTGCTGGGTTCGAGACTGTTCAAGGAGGCCTATGTGTAAAATAAAAATCCAAGGAATAGAAATGGAGGGATTAATAGATACTGGAGCTGACTCTTCCATTATTAATTTACGCCAATGGCCCAAGCACTGGCCTCTGCAAAAAGCTTCAAACCAGTTTAAGAGGCTTGGGATATAATAACCTCCCAGATAAAAGTGCAGTAATTTTAAAATGGGAGGATGATGAAGGCCATAAAGGAACATTTCAGCCTTATGTTTTACCTAATCTACCGGTTACTTTATGGGGAAGAGATATTTTGCAACAAATGGGAGTACACCTTGCAACCAAGCCTGCAGATGTTAAATGTGAAAACCTACAGGGTAATCTTAACCATAAAAGAACTCATTATCAAAAAGTACAGAGTAATCTTAACCCTAAAAGTAATCATTGTCATAAAGGAAAAAGATATTTTTTTTCGGGGCCACTGAGAAAATAATTTTGAAAATACCATGGCTTTCTGATAAGCCAGTGTGGGTCCCTCAGTGGCCCCTATCTAAAGAGAAATTACAAGCGGCCCACCAATTAGTTCAGGAACAATTAGAAGCAGGTCATATAGAACCTTCCACCTCTCCCTGGAATTCCCCCATATTTGTGATCAAGAAAAAGTCAGGAAAATGGCGATTGTTACATGATCTTAGACAAATCAATAAAACCATGCAAGTTATGGGGCCTACTCAACCTGGACTTCCTAGTCCCGTAGCTATTCCAAAAAATTTCCATCTTATTACTCTTGATATAAAGGATTGCTTCTTTTCTATTCCCCTACATCCTCTGGATGCCCCCAGGTTTGCTTTTTCCGTTCCTTCTATGAACAATAATGGCCCTGATCAGAGATATCAATGGAAGGTTTTACCACAGGGAATGGCTAATAGCCCCACCATATGCCAAATATATGTGGACAAGGCTATCCAACCCATTAAAAATAAATATCCAAACCTCATGTGTCTACATTACATGGATGATATTTTATTGGCCCACCCTAATCAAAAAATCTTATTTAATATATTCAGTGATGTGGTAGAAAATTTAAAAAAAATATGGATTATATATAGCAGAAGAAAAAGTTCAAACCAGATCTCCCATATTATATTTAGGATTTAAAATCATGGATACTTTTGTTAGACCCCAAAAAATTTTAATAAATAAAGAACATTTGACCACCCTCAATGATTTCCAAAAACTACTGGGAGACATTAATTGGCTTCGCCCTACACTAAATCTCACTACTGGCCAACTAAAACCTTTATTTGACATCCTTCGTGGAGATCCTGATCCATCTTCACCACGAACATTGACTCCTGATGCTAGGAAAGCTTTAAAGTTAGTAGAAAAAAGCCATCGAAGGAGCTCATTGTGATAGATTTGATTTAACTCAACCGCTGATGTTGATTATTATTTCTTCACAATATACACCCACAGGAGTATTTTGGCAACAAGGGCCTTTATTATGGATACATTTGCCCGTCTCTCCTAAAAGTATAATTGAATCTTATACCTCCATGGTGGCTAAACTTATTCTTCAAGGACTTAAGACTTCTACTAAAATATTTGGCATTCACCCTGCTACTATTATTACTCCCTATTCATCATCACAGATTGAATACTTATGCTTCAATGATAATGATTGGGCTATAGCTAAATGCTCTACTTCTGCAAATTTTGATAATCATCTTCCTAAGTCCCCTATATTATCTTTTTGTATTAATCATCCTATTATATTTCCACAGGTAATAAAAAATCAACCTATTTCCTAAGGCATTTAATGTATTTACAGATGGGTCCTCAAATGGTACTGCTACAGTAGTCACTAAAAAAGAAAATATGACTTACATAACTGCACACAAATCAGCTCAACTAGTGGAACTGGAAGCTGTGGTAAGAGCTCTGGAAAATTTTAGGGACCAGCCCGTAAACATTTTTTTCAGATAGCCACTATATTGTACAAGCCGTCCCAAAATTAGAGTTAGCAGGACCAATAGCACCTCATACTCCAGCCTTTAAATTGTTTTATCAAATACAAAAACTTTTGTGGGCAAGAAAAGAACCTCTATTCGTAGGCCATATTAGAGCACATACTAATTTGCCTGGTCCCCTCCATGAAGGTAATCAAAAGGCTGATGAACTTACAAAAACAGTATTTATACTTTCAGCGCTACAACAAGCTACTTTATTTCATTCCCAGTTTCATGTCAACAGCACCACCTTGCAACGTAGGTTTAAAATCACAAAGGAGCAAGCCAGAACAATTGTAAAAGATTGTAAATCTTGTATGACACATTTGCCCAATCCTCATTTCGGAGTTAACCCTAGAGGATTAATGCCCAATCATTTGTGGCAGATGGATGTTACTCATGAGCCAAGTTTTTGGAAAATTGCGATTTATTCATGTGACCATAGATACATGCTCAGGCATGATTTTTGCTTCCTTACATTCTGGAGAAAAAGTTAAAGATGTTACATCTCATTGTTTGCAAGCTTTTGCTGCATTGGGCATCCCCAAAATGCTTAAAACAGATAATGGCCCCGCATATACGTCCTCATCTTTCAAAGCAGTTTTGCGCAAAATTCAATATATCCCATAAAACAGGCATCCCATACAATCCTCAGGGTCAGGGCATTATTGAAAGAGCAAACCGAACACTGAAAATTATGTTATTAAAACAAAAAGAAGGAAATTGGAAAAGTCCTAAGGACAGATTGGCAGTTGCCCTGTTTACCTTAAATTTTTAACTTTAGACTCTAATGGTTATTCTGCTGGAGACAGACATTGGAATCCACACCAACAACATAAACCTTTGGTTTACTGGAAGGATGTTCTTTCAGGTACATGGAAGGGTCCAGATCCAGTATTAATTTGGGGGAAGAGGATCTGTTTGTGTTTTTCCAAAAGACGAATCCTCTCCAATATGGATACCATCTAGATTAATAAAACAGGTACCACATCAAAATGATCAAGATGAAGTTATTGAAGAATCAAGATTAATAAAAAAGGTACAAAATCAAGAGGACCAAGATGAAGGTACAGAATGATTCCCTCAAAAGAGTCTTCAAAATATTTCACAACTTAAGTGTCATTTCTCCCGGCCGGGACAAGGAGATCTCTCTTTAGTGTGCACACAATTGTATTTTTTTTTTTTTTCTTTTTATTACATGTCTTTATGTCTGTACATTTGTCTACATTTCATGTTAATGTGACGTCACAAATATATGTTTGTATGCTTGTTCGTCTGTCCAGTGTGACGTCACAAAGAACAAAGCGCTTATGAAAAAGAAAATATATATTATATATGGATCCAAATAACTTTAATTCATTTTAGGTTAAGAGTATTCAATTTAGGTAAATAATTTTATAAATGAAGGTACTTTCAATTTTGATTTATAGGTGTCCCTGGGACTTCTCTTTAGCAAACAATATGACTAGTGCTATATAACCTGATATTTTGGTGTTTTGACTTAAGATTGTTTATTTGTTATTAACTTCATTTGTTTAATAGCTCATTAATTTCAATTATCTCAACAGGTAAAAAATTGCTCTGTATACAGAGACTCAAGGGGTTCCAGCTAACAAATTATTTCTCTCAAGTGCCTTTACCTTTTCTTTAATCTATCTTTAATGCAGTAATTACCCTCAGTCTTTCTTTGTTTTGTTCTAAATATGACATTTTTCCAACTTATGTTTGTAGAAGCTCAACCAGCGATGTGTGTGAACAAAAATCAACTTTAATTTTCTAATCTAATTATTCTATTTTGTAGTTTGACAACTCGCCTCTTGACTCAGTGCTGCAATAGCACTGCCTTTCCTTTAATAATTGATGCTTGAGTTTCTAGGTAGCGGGCCCTGAAGATTTGCCAGGTGGCATTGTCTAAACATAAAAAAGACGTCTGCTGCTACAGCTGCAGGGATCGCGGGCCGCCGCAAGCATCCCTGCTGCTCAAACATCAAACAACCTCACCAACAGTGTGGCCTCTGCTCTACATGCATGGGGCCTCCTACATCAACAATGTTACAACAAATGGACATTTTGATCTTTCATTGTTTGGGACTTTACGGGACAATGCCTTGCGGGTATTTGTCTAGAGAATCAGTGTGTTACTTGATGGAACTTAGGGCAGCTGATTTGTTTAAACAATTTGATATGCTATGCAATTTGGCTCATCACCAAAAGGCTTGTCGCCCTGTTTGGGGATTGGCTTGAATTGCGGTTGACTATGAGCCGTGGAGATTTGGCCTTTGTCGCCACCCGTAGTCTCACGGGATTGTTGCGTGATCTCGAGTGACTTGGCCGAAATTGCTGATCGAGTCAGCGCCATTTTAGGGTGTGTTTTTGGCGTGTGTTAGTCGTTATTAGAACCAGAGAGAAAAGTTATCAGAATAAAAAGCTGTTTGTCTCCAGTTTGCTTCTGAAGTTCTTCCCGCGGCTCCGTTGCTTCAAGCGCTTCAGGCAGCAACAGGTGGCGGCCCGTACGGGGAACTTCGGAGCGGACAGGTAAGAACTGAAAGGTCTCTAAAGATGGGTTCGAATATAACTGAATCCCAAGTGATAGAGGCTATGCAAAGACTCCTTGATATACCTGACTCTGTTCTCAGTGAGGAGTATATAGACAAAAGTGAAAGTGATCAAAAAAAGTGTAGATTCCACTGGGCCAACTGAGACCAGTAAAGAGAGTATTAGAAGAGACCCAAAAATGACAAAAATCCAAGCTATTAAAGCTATTCGGAAGTTATTGGCGAAAGCTGAAGGATACTTGCTCTCACTGGAACCTGGACCTCAGGATATTGCTGTCAGTGAAATTAGCAGTGGTGAGGAATCTAGTAAAAGTGATCCTGAGAAAATGAGGAAAAAGAAATTTTAAAAAGACCGAGAAAAAGGTCCGTCAGGCAGAGGAGTCACTTGTGGAAGTGACTACTCCCCATGGGTGGAATCCATTACAGAAAATATGAAGGGTATTACTAGGCATTTGCATACCCTAGAAACAGAAAATAAAAAGTCTTTCTGATCGCTTATGCGCCCTCGAGGACAACTCACAGATACATTGGGAACCGCCAGCATTTGAAAAGAAAAATGGACAGAGTGTCCATCAGTCAGTAGATTTCAAAACTATAAAAAAATCTCAAAGAGGCAGTAATGACTTATGGGCCCCAAGCTCCTTTCACGTTGAGTATGCTGGAGTCCCTTAACACCTTTAGCTTAACCCCCTCAGACTGGAAAAGTCTATGTAAAGCAACATTAAGCGGGGGCAATTCTTGGTTTGGCGATCGCAATTCCAAGAACTTTGTATAGAAAATGGCTAAAAGAAACGCGGCTGCAGGGTTTGAAAACTATAATATAGACATGCTCACAGGAGAAGGGCAATTCGCAGACTTACAGGCTCAAACAGATTATGACTTAGATATATATGCTCAGATAAATGCAGCTGCCTTAGAGGCATGGAAAACTGTACAAGGACCTGGGGATCTACAAGGTAGCTTGTCAAAAGTGATTCAAGGACCTAATGAGCCGTATGCTGACTTTGCTGATCGACTTTTGAGAACTGCAGGTAGTGTGTTTGCAGATGTTGACCAAGCTATGCCTTTAGTTGTTCAATTAGCTTATGAAAATGCAAATAAATGGTGCCAAGCAGCCATTAGGCCATGGAGAACTAAAAAGGATCTTTCCGTATATATACAACTATGTAAAGATATAAATGGCGCCTTTGTCACAGGAAATGTGATTGCAGCCTCAATGAGAGGTGCTTCCTCTCGAAATTTCACAAAGGCTAAACGTAGACATTATAATCAATCAGGATATTCCAGGCAAAATTATCATAATCAATCAGGCAATTCTAGGCAAAATCCCAAAAGAGAAATAAGATCAAGCTCATACTGTGCCCTAGGCCGCTGCCCCAGGTGTAAAAAGGGAAATCATTGGGCCAATAAATGCTATTCAAAATTTGACATCCATGGAAATCCTTTGTTCAGGAATTCAAAAAACGGGGCACGGGCCCAGAAACCCGGGGCCCACAAATGTACGGGGCATTGCAGAAGGAGTATCCTCAAGCATCCACTCAGATGCTTCCCCGACACAATCCCTACTACCCATCCACTCCCTCGCCAGAGGAACAAGAGGAAATGCAGGATTAGACCTCTGTTCCACCGCCCGAATAGTGTTAACACCTGAAATGGGGTTCAACTGATTCCCACAGGAGTCAGGGGACCTCTTCCCTCAGGGACTGTAGGACTTATTATCGGGCGTAGTCCTAAAAGTTATTAGGTTTGCAAGTGACCCCAGGTGTAATAAACTCAGACTACAAAGGGGAAATAAAAATAATGCTTAGCTCACCCCAAAGTGTAAGTTCTGTTAATTAAGGAGATAGAATTGCTCAGTTGCTTCTCCTTCCCAATTTACATAATTCATTTAAAATGGGTATGCCTCAAGAAGGGAACAATAGAGGATTTTGTTCCACTGACTCAAGTCCCATGGCTTGCTGGGTTCGAGACTGTTCAAGGAGGCCTATGTGTAAAATAAAAATCCAAGGAATAGAAATGGAGGGATTAATAGATACTGGAGCTGACTCTTCCATTATTAATTTACACCAATGGCCCAAGCACTGGCCTCTGCAAAAAGCTTCAACCAGTTTAAGAGGCTTGGGATATAATAACCTCCCAGATAAAAGTGCAGTAATTTTAAAATGGGAGGATGATGAAGGCCATAAAGGAACATTTCAGCCTTATGTTTTACCTAATCTACCGGTTACTTTATGGGGAAGAGATATTTTGCAACAAATGGGAGTACACCTTGCAACCAAGCCTGCAGATGTTAAATGTGAAAACCTACAGGGTAATCTTAACCATAAAAGAACTCATTATCAAAAAGTACAGAGTAATCTTAACCCTAAAAGTAATCATTGTCATAAAGGAAAAAGATATTTTTTTTCGGGCCCACTGAGAAAATAATTTTGAAAATACCATGGCTTTCTGATAAGCCAGTGTGGGTCCCTCAGTGGCCCCTATCTAAAGAGAAATTACAAGCGGCCCACCAATTAGTTCAGGAACAATTAGAAGCAGGTCATATAGAACCTTCCACCTCTCCCTGGAATTCCCCCATATTTGTGATCAAGAAAAAGTCAGGAAAATGGCGATTGTTACATGATCTTAGACAAATCAATAAAACCATGCAAGTTATGGGGCCTACTCAACCTGGACTTCCTAGTCCTGTAGCTATTCCAAAAAATTTCCATCTTATTACTCTTGATATAAAGGATTGCTTCTTTTCTATTCCCCTACATCCTCTGGATGCCCCCAGGTTTGCTTTTTCCGTTCCTTCTATGAACAATAATGGCCCTGATCAGAGATATCAATGGAAGGTTTTACCACAGGGAATGGCTAATAGCCCCACCATATGCCAAATATATGTGGACAAGGCTATCCAACCCATTAAAAATAAATATCCAAATCTCATGTGTCTACATTACATGGATGATATTTTATTGGCCCACCCTAATCAAAAAATCTTATTTAATATATTCAGTGATGTGGTAGAAAATTAAAAAAAATATGGATTATATATAGCAGAAGAAAAAGTTCAAACCAGATCTCCCATATTATATTTAGGATTTAAAATCATGGATACTTTTGTTAGACCCCAAAAAATTTTAATAAATAAAGAACATCTGACCACCCTCAATGATTTCCAAAAACTACTGGGAGACATTAATTGGCTTCGCCCTACACTAAATCTCACTACTGGCCAACTAAAACCTTTATTTGACATCCTTCGTGGAGATCCTGATCCATCTTCACCACGAACATTGACTCCTGATGCTAGGAAAGCTTTAAAATTAGTAGAAAAAGCCATCGAAGGAGCTCATTGTGATAGATTTGATTTAACTCAACCGCTGATGTTGATTATTATTTCTTCACAATATACACCCACAGGAGTATTTTGGCAACAAGGGCCTTTATTATGGATACATTTGCCCGTCTCTCCTAAAAGTATAATTGAATCTTATACCTCCATGGTGGCTAAACTTATTCTTCAAGGACTTAAGACTTCTACTAAAATATTTGGCATTCACCCTGCTACTATTATTACTCCCTATTCATCATCACAGATTGAATACTTATGCTTCAATGATAATGATTGGGCTATAGCTAAATGCTCTACTTCTGCAAATTTTGATAATCATCTTCCTAAGTCCCCTATATTATCTTTTTGTATTAATCATCCTATTATATTTCCACAGGTAATAAAAAATCAACCTATTCCTAAGGCATTTAATGTATTTACAGATGGGTCCTCAAATGGTACTGCTACAGTAGTCACTAAAAAAGAAAATATGACTTACATAACTGCACACAAATCAGCTCAACTAGTGGAACTGGAAGCTGTGGTAAGAGCTCTGGAAAATTTTAGGGACCAGCCCGTAAACATTTTTTCAGATAGCCACTATATTGTACAAGCCGTCCCAAAATTAGAGTTAGCAGGACCAATAGCACCTCATACTCCAGCCTTTAAATTGTTTTATCAAATACAAAAACTTTTGTGGGCAAGAAAAGAACCTCTATTCGTAGGCCATATTAGAGCACATACTAATTTGCCTGGTCCCTCCATGAAGGTAATCAAAAGGCTGATGAACTTACAAAAACAGTATTTATACTTTCAGCGCTACAACAAGCTACTTTATTTCATTCCCAGTTTCATGTCAACAGCACCACCTTGCAACGTAGGTTTAAAATCACAAAGGAGCAAGCCAGAACAATTGTAAAAGATTGTAAATCTTGTATGACACATTTGCCCAATCCTCATTTCGGAGTTAACCCTAGAGGATTAATGCCCAATCATTTGTGGCAGATGGATGTTACTCATGAGCCAAGTTTTGGAAAATTGCGATTTATTCATGTGACTATAGATACATGCTCAGGCATGATTTTTGCTTCCTTACATTCTGGAGAAAAAGTTAAAGATGTTACATCTCATTGTTTGCAAGCTTTTGCTGCATTGGGCATCCCCAAAATGCTTAAAACAGATAATGGCCCCGCATATACGTCCTCATCTTTCAAGCAGTTTTGCGCAAAATTCAATATATCCCATAAAACAGGCATCCCATACAATCCTCAGGGTCAGAGCATTATTGAAAGAGCAAACCGAACACTGAAAATTATGTTATTAAAACAAAAAGAAGGAAATTGGAAAAGTCCTAAGGACAGATTGGCAGTTGCCCTGTTTACCTTAAATTTTCTAACTTTAGACTCTAATGGTTATTCTGCTGGAGACAGACATTGGAATCCACACCAACAACATAAACCTTTGGTTTACTGGAAGGATGTTCTTTCAGGTACATGGAAGGGTCCAGATCCAGTATTAATTTGGGGAAGAGGATCTGTTTGTGTTTTTCCAAAAGACGAATCCTCTCCAATATGGATACCATCTAGATTAATAAAACAGGTACCACATCAAAATGATCAAGATGAAGTTATTGAAGAATCAAGATTAATAAAAAAGGTACAAAATCAAGAGGACCAAGATGAAGGTACAGAATGATTCCCTCAAAAGAGTCTTTCAAAATATTTCACAACTTAAGTGTCATTTCTCCCGGCCGGGACAAGGAGATCTCTCTTTAGTGTGCACACAATTGTTTTTTTTTTTTTTCTTTTTATACATGTCTTTATGTCTGTACATTTGTCTACATTTCATGTTAATGTGACGTCACAAATATATGTTTGTATGCTTGTTCGTCTGTCCAGTGTGACGTCACAAAGAACAAAGGGCTTATGAAAAAGAAAATATATATATATATGGATCCAAATAACTTTAATTCATTTTAGGTTAAGAGTATTCATTTTAGGTAAATAATTTTATAAATGAAGGTACTTTCAATTTTGATTTATAGGTGTCCCTGGGACTTCTCTTTAGCAAAGAAATATGACTAGTGCTATATAACCTGATATTTTTGGTGTTTTGACTTAAGATTGTTTATTTGTTATTAACTTCATTTGTTTAATAGCTCATTAATTTCAATTATCTCAACAGGTAAAAAATTGCTCTGTATACAGAGACTCAAGGGTTCCAGCTAACAAATTATTTCTCTCAAGTGCCTTTACCTTTTCTTTAATCTATCTTTAATGCAGTAATTACCCTCAGTCTTTCTTTGTTTTGTTCTAAATATGACATTTTTCCAACTTATGTTTGTAAAAGCTCAACCAGCGATGTATGTGAACAAAAATCAACTTTAATTTTCTAATCTAATTATTCTATTTTGTAGTTTGACAACTCGCCTCTTGACTCAGTGCTGCAATAGCACTGCCTTTCCTTTAATAATTGATGCTTGAGTTTCTAGGTAGCGGGCCCTGAAGATTTGCCGGTGGCATTGTCTAAACATAAAAAAAGACGTCTGCTGCTCAAACATCAAACAACCTCACCAACAGTGTGGCCTCTGCTCTACATGCATGGGGCCTCCTACATCAACATGTTATAACAAATGGACATTTTGATCTTTCATTGTTTGGGACTTTACGGGACAATGCCTTGCGGGTATTTGTCTAGAGAATTCAGTGTGTTACTTGATGGAACTTAGGGCAGCTGATTTGTTTAAACAATTTGATATGCTATGCAATTTGGCTCATCACCAAAAGGCTTGTTGCCTTAAAGCCGCAACATCTCCTCACAATTTGGACGGCTGTTAGTCATCATATATAGTCGATCCTAAAGGGCTCCATTGGATGGCTGGTTAGCCAATGACGGGTAAGATCCCCAGAGGGGGACAACCTAAGACAGGCACAGTCGCACGGGACAGTCTCATGTGGCCGACATATCAACCTAAGACAGGAGTCAAGGGCACAGCCTTGATTATCCGATGACGGGTAAGAATGTTGGTTGCACATAGACGTCCTAGAGCATTACCTCTTTTAAAACAAAAAGGGGGAAATGCAGGAGCCCTGTTTGGGGATTGGCTTGAATTGCGGTTGACTATGAGCCGTGGAGATTTGGCCTTTGTCGCCACCCGTAGTCTCACGGGATTGTTGCGTGATCTCGAGTGACTTGGCCGAAATTGCTGATCGAGTCAGCGCCATTTTAGGGTGTGTGTTTTTGGCGTGTGTTAGTCGTTATTAGAACCAGAGAGAAAAGTTATCAGAATAAAAAGCTGTTTGTCTCCAGTTTGCTTCTGAAGTTCTTCCCGCGGCTCCGTTGCTTCAAGCGCTTCAGGCAGCAACATATATATATATATATATAAAGTCAGGAATAGAAATATAGATAATTTATACCCAGGGATTATTATACATAATATGTAAAAATGGTCCCTGGATCATAATGATTGTACTTAAGCGTTTTCAACTTCACTATGGTATGAAAGTGATGCACATTCAGTAGAAATCATATTTTGATTTCTGGACTTGTAGGTTTCTGGGGCCAGCACTATGCAATCCCATCCATCTTGTGATGCTGTGATCTGTAAGGAAAGCCCCTGATGCTCTACTGTACCCTTCACTGACCTTAGGATGTGCTGTAGGTTAAGTGTATTAAATGGTCTTTCAACTTACAATGTTTTCAGTTTACGATGGATTTATCAGTACATAAGCCCATAGTAAATGGGTGAGTATCTGTTCTTAGATAAATCTACTGAGAAGGCTTAGATAAACATACCTAATGCCCCACTCTTGGTTAAGTCTCCAATAAAAGGAACTAGGTCTCCTTGGGAAAGTGGCTGATGTCAGGTTTAGGGCAGGAAAAATAGAAGATGAGACTAAAAAAGCCATGATTATAGCTTCAGCCTTAATCATCAATCATGCCTAAGTGATAAAATCCTCATAAAAATCCTTGAATTATGGGATTCAATGTCCCTAGGAGCTGGTTGCTGGGTGCACGCTTTTAATCCCAGGGATTTAGGAGGCTGAAGCAGGAGGATCGCAAATTTGAGGCCAGCTTCAGTAACTTAGTGAGACCCTGTCTGGAAACAAAAAATAAAAAAGCCTGGGCATATAGCTCAGTGGTAAAGCATCCTTGCATTCAATCTCCAGTATTCCCCCAAAAAGAGTGCTCCTAGTTTGGTGAATACATCTATTTGTCAAGAGCATGGTGTACTCCAATTTCACAAGAACAACTAAAACAAATAAATAAATACTAAAAAAAAAAAAAAAAAGAAAGAAAAAAGAAAAAAGAACAGAAGCTTCTATGCTTGGGACCCTTCCACACTCCATACCTCTTCATCTGGTTGTTTATCTGTATCTTTTATCATATCCTTTATTAATATAATAAACTACATGTTTGTCTGAGTTCTGTGAGCCTCCAGAGAATTTGTCAAATCAAGGAGTCAGTATTGAGAACCCTGATTTCTAGGGGATAGGTTGCAGGTATAGGCGACATTATCTGCCACTTCCAATTAGAGAACTAAGTGGGGGAACAGTCTTGTGGGGGCTGGTTTGACACTGACTTCAGGCAGAAAAACTGAACAGAATTCCAGTATAGCCAGCTGATTCCAGAGAGTTGAAGAACTGCTTGGTGTGGTAAACCCCTCCACATGTGATCAGAGGAGTGTTCTGTGTTGAGTGTTGGAAATGTAGTTAGGAGAAATCAGTTGTTTAGTAAGTTTGTCTTTCCTACTACTATACAATAACAGCATTCTCTGTGATTCCAAATGCCTGATATCCTGCAAATGACAAAACTATGAAGATGGTAAAGATGTCAGTTGTTTCAGGAGTTGGGGGTAGGGAGGTAGGTGAATGGGAAGAAAATAGACAACTTCGGGGGCACTTGGATTATTCTGAATGATACTGTAATGGTGGACACATGTCACTATATATTTGTTAAAACGCACAGAATACATAATACCAAGAATGAACCCTAGTGTAAACTATGGACTTTTAGTCAAAATAAGGTATCATCAGTGGCTTATCAATTATAATACATATACCACATTAATGTAAGATGTTACTAACAGGGGAAACCACAGGGTGAGAGGGTTTGGTAAGGGGCTCCAGATTCTGTACGTTCTACTTACTTTCTGAAAAGCAAAACCTACTCAAAGTCTATTAATCTTTTTTTTTAAAATATTTATTTATTTACTTTAGTTGTACACAATGCAATGATTTATGTTTACGTGGTGCAGAGGATCGAACCCGGGCCGCGCACGTGAGAGGCGAGCGCTCTGCCACTGAGCCACAACCCCAGCCCCATCTATTAATCTTTTTTAAAATTTACTCTGTGGGCTAAGGAGCATAATAGAGACAGCAATAAGAAAAGTTAGTGAACTTCAAGATACATCAATAGAAATTATTCATACTGGGGCTGGTGTTGTGGCTCAGCAGTAGAGCGCTCGCCTAGCACATGCGTGGCCTGGGTTCGATCCTCAGCACCACGTAAAAATAAAACGCATTGTGTACAACTAAAGCAAATAAATAAATGTTAAATAAAATGTTAAAAAAAAAGAAAGAAATTATTCACACTGACATGTTGTAAAAAAGATGAACAGAACTTTACAGATTTATGAGATAATTTCAAATAGTCTAAGATGTTAGGAGATGAAGAGGATTGGTGTGGTCAAACTATTTGAAAAAATAATAGGCAGAATAATCCCAAATTTGTGGAAGACATAAATTTACAGATTAACAAAGTTCAGTGAATAGTATATAGAATAAACTCTCAGAAAACCAGGTCCAGACAAACCATAACCAAACTGCTAAAAACCAATGATAAAGAAATATTGAAAACAGAGCAAAATAACTTAGTTCATATGCACTTAATAATCGTGATCGTGGATTTTTCATCAGAAACAATGGCAGATAAAAAGAAGCAAATATTTATTTTTAACATTTTTTAAGCACAGAAAGGAAAAACTTGCCAGTGGAATGATCATTTAGGATTGATAGAGGAAGAAGACATTCTCTGATAAAGGAATATGAAGTGAATATACATATATATGTGTGTGTGTATGCATATGCATATACATATACACACACATACACTTGTGTATATATTTAAACTTGGGGTAGAGGTTTTGTTGTGTTGTTGTTTTGCAGTGTTGGGGATTGAACCTGGGGCCTTATGCATGGTAGGCAAACACTGTATTATTGAGCTATACCTCCACCCTCTAGAAAAAAAAATTTTTTTTTTTTTTTTTTTTTTTTTTTTTTTGTACTGAGGATTGAACTCAGGGGCACTCGACCACTGGGCCACATCCCCAGTCCTTTTTTGTATTTTATTAGAGACAGGGTCTCACTGAGTTGCTAAGTGCCTTGCCATTGCTGAGGCTGGCTTTGAACTCGCGATCCTCCTGCCTCAGCCTCCCAAGTGCTAGGATTACAGGCGTGCGCCACCGCGCCCGGCTAGAAAAAAAAAATTTTAAAAAAGATTCCAGATGTCAACTATTAAAGAAAAAAAAATCATAAATTTGTACTGTAATAGTATTTTGCTGATCAAGACTTTTTTTTTTTTTTTTTTTTTTTTTGGTACTGGGGATTGAACTCAGGGGCACACTACCAGAGAGCCACCTTTTTTGTATTTTATTAGAGACAGGGTCTCACTGAATTGCTAAGTGCCTCGCCATTGCTGAGGCTGGCTTTGAACTCGCGATCCTCCTGCCTTAGCCTCCCAAGTGCTGGGATTATAGGCGTGCGCCGCTGTGCCCAGCCAAAGACATTAAAAAAAAATTTATTTATTTGTTTTAGTTGTACACAATGTCTTTATTTTTTTTATGTGGTGCTGAGGATCAAACTGGGGCTGCACACGTGCTAGGCAAGCGCTCTACCGCTGAGCCACAACCCCAGTCCTGATCAAAGACATTTTTTAAAAAAAATATTTTTTACATTGTTGAGGGACCTTTACTATATTTATTAATTTATTTATATGTGGTGCTGAGAATCGAACCCAGTGCCTCACACATGCTAGGCAAGCACTCAACCACTGAGCCACAACCCCAGCCCATGATCAAAGATCTTTTAAGAACGTGAAAACATAAATTGCAAACTGGGAGAAGATGTTAACATAAATATAACTGATAAACATTATATCAAGAATACAAAGATTGGGCTGGGGTTGTGGCTCGTCTAGCATGTGCGCGGCCCAAGTTCGATCCCCAGCACCATGTAAAAATAAAATGCATTGTGTACAACTAAAGCAAATAAATAAATATTTTTTAAAAAAAGGATATAAAGATCTTTTTCAGAGGCTGGGATTGTAGCTCAGTGGTAGAGTGCGTGCCTAGCACATGTAAGGCACTGGGTTTGCTCCTTAGCACCACATAAAAATAAATAATTGTGTCTATCTACAACTAAAAATTTTTTTTTAAATCTATTTCAAATCATTACGATAAGCATAAACAATTCAATAAAATAAAAGACACAGCAGACTCATCATAGAAATGAAATACATATGTCCCACAAATACTTGAAGAGATAGTCACTATCATTGCTAGTCTTTTTTGGTGGGGGGTTGTACTGGGGATTGAACACAGGGGCACTCCATCACTGAGCCACAGCCACATCACCAGTATTTTATTTAGAGACAGGGTCTCACTGAGTTGCTTAGCACCTTGCTTTTGCTGAGGCTGGCTTTGAACTTATGATCCTCCTGCCTTAGCCTCCTGAGCTGCTGAGATTACAGGCATGTACCACCAAGCCTGGCCTATCAATGCTATTCTTGAAATTGAGAGAACATTTTATAAGCCTTGGGTGGGCAAAAGGAAAAGTGATTACTAAGGGTTGAAGAAACTATATACCCTTCAGACATATTATACATTGTCACTGGAGTGCAGTTTGGAGCAAATGCTTTAAAATAATAGTTTGTTCTTCTATCCACCTCAAGATACAAATATGTAACAGATTCATACATACATATATATATATATATATATATATATATATATATAGCAGGAAACATGTTTAAGAAGTTTATAAGAGAACTACTGACAACAGCAAAAAGAAACAACTCCAATGCTCATGAATGGGAGAATGAATTAACAAATTGTGATATAATAACACAGTAGTCAAACAAATCAATGAATTTAAACAATATAATATCAACTGAAAAAGTGTAAGCTGCCTGTCATGGCCAGCCACAACGCCGCGGGAAAATTCTCGGAGGCAGAGTAAAGCTATTACTACTTTTACTTCTACTTTCTTAGAGAGAGCTTAGAGAGAGAAAGAAAGATTTTTCTTCTTAGAAAGAGCTTAGCGAGAAAGATTAGAGATAGCTTTTTCTTCTTCTTCTTAGAGCTTAGAGAGAAAGATAGAGCTTTTTCTTCTTCATCTTCTTAGAGCTTAGAGAGAAAGAGAGAGAGCTTGAAAGAGAGAGATTTCTTCTTTAGAGAGAGAGAGAGCTTAGCTTTAGGAGCTTCTTTCTTCTTTCTTCCTCGGGAGCCTCGGCCTGACTCTGACCAGGAATTACTTCTTCTATCTGGTTTCTCTTCTGTAACCGCTCTGCCTATGTTCTGGCCGCTCTGATTCTTTTCTTCTTCTCCGACCCGAACTCTTCTTCCGACCGAGCGACTGCATGACTGACTGAATGAATTCATTCTTCTCCTCACTCCAACCGCTTTCACCCGGTTATATACCTTTAGCTTTGCGGGTGCCTCACGTGCATTTACAGGTGCGTCACATACATACTTATTATCAGGTGGAACTTATGGCTTCCAGCTGACTGCAATAGCCATCTCCCTAATTGGGGCTCCTTCAAAAAAGCACACTGCAATAGCTTTTATATAGTACATCTTTTTATAAAAATAAGCCAAACTAACTTTATATATACATATATATTGCTTGCAAATTTGTGATATATATGTATAAATAAAATTTACCAAGTCAATAAAAAGTATATGAAAAGAAAATCAAGGAAATGATAAACAAGGAATTCAGGATGATGGATGCCTTGGATAGAAAGAGGCAGGGCCGGGCGCGGTGGCGCATGCCTGTAATCCCAGCACTTTGGGAGGCTGAGGCAGGAGGATCGCGAGTTCAAAGCCAGCCTCAGCAATGGCAAGGCACTTAGCAACTCAGTGAGACCCTGTCTCTAATAAAATACAAAAAAAAAGGGCTGGGGATGTGACCCAGTAGACGAGTGCCCCTGAGTTCAATCCCCGGTACCAAAAAAAAAAAAAAAAAAAAAAAAGAAAGAGGCAGGGAGATGTCCCAGTGGATAATCATATATTTATGTAAATTTCTGTGAAGGAACTAGTAAAAACTAGGTCTTTCATGAGTTCCTGTTACATTATTAGAAATAGTCATGTACTTTACAAAACAATTAAGTAAACATAAGTAGATGATGAAAATATGTTATGAGGGGGCTCGGTGGCGCAGGCCTGTAATCCCAGCACTTTGGAAGGCTGAGGCAGGAGGATCGCGAGTTCAAAGCCAGAATCAGCAATGGCGAGGCACTTAGCAATTTAGTGAGACCCTGTCTCTAATAAAATACAAAAAAGGGCTGGGGAGGTGGCCCAGTGGTCGAGTGCCTCTGAGTTCAATCCCCGGTACAAAAAAAAAAAAAAAAAAAGTTAGCAATTGAAAATATGTTATGAACTAAGAATTACAATTAATCTAGTCTGTGAATCTGAAGTTAAAAAATTCAAAAGTGTGCTGGGCATGGTTGTGCATGCCTGTAATCCCAGTAGCATAGCAGGCTGAGACAGGAGGATTGTGAGTTCAAAGCCAGCCTCAGTAATTTAGTGAGGTACTAAGCAACTTAGTACCTGTTTCTAAATAAAATATTTTAAAAAGAAAGGGCTAGGGATAAGACTCAATGGTTAAGCCCCCTGGGGTTCAATCCTGGGTATAAAAAAAATTCAAAAGTGTAAAGATCACTCAGACGAAGTCATTATTAATATTTTTGGTGTATTTTTTCTGGTGTTTTCCAAATGTGCAATCATTTATTTTTGACATAACCAGCTCCCTTCATAGGAGTGAAATAGTGAGATATAATTCACCAGGGGATATGGTAAAGTCAGACTGGATTTTTATGAGACTTTACTGACTTCATGATATGTGAAAACACTATGGGAGTGAGTAATGAGATTGTTCTCATACAGCTCAACAGAGTAAAATTTTAGGAATGTTTAAGGTAAACATTTTAAGGTAAATGTTTGTCAATCAACATCTTGCATAATATCTACTTATTTCAGGCCTTTCTTTCAACAACATAAGCTTGGGGCTGGGCATGTGCTCAGTGGTAGAGCACTTGCCTAGCATTCATGAGGCCCTAGCTTTCATCTCTCAGCACCACAAACAAAAAGCAAACAAAATCCATGATAAGGGCTGGGGCTGTGTAGCTCAGTGGCAGAGCGTTTGCCTCCATGTGGGAGGCACTGGGTTCAATCCTTACCACCACCACCACATAAAAATAAACAAACATAAACTGTCTATCTACAACTACAAAACAAACAAAACAAAAAAAACATGGTAAGCAATAGGTTCCTTTTATCAAGATCTCTCTTGGAGGCAGCAACCCATCAGCATTGTAAAACCCTTGGTGTTCAGAGAATCTATTTGGCCCCAAGAATGCTGCTCAGAGCCACAGTCTCTTCCCCCGAACAGCATCACATATAAGGAGAATATTAAGGTAACAAGGATCTCATGGAACAAACAGGAAAGGTTAAGAATAACAATACTACAGTTACATATACTCTTAGAGATGATAAATCATTTTTAAAGATAAAAAGGCATGTAGAATATCAACAGAAAGCAGATGGTGTGCATAAAAGGCACTCAATGGGTGGCTGAGAGTGTTTGAACCCAGGCCAGACTGATTCCAAGACTTCATTCTCAATTAGTATGCAACTGTTTCACCATACAGTTCAACTCTTCTGCGATAACAGAACAGAGATAAAAGTCAATTAGTGCTAAAGATATAGAAGAGAGTTATCTAAAAAGACTCTTTATTTTGGAGCAGGAAAATATTCTCATTAATGTACTTGTCTGATGGAGATTAATAGCGGTAGAAAATAAGGGAAACCATATTAAATAAGTATTTATTATGAATATAACCTTTAAAATGTTTTCCAGTGGTGTGTGTATGTGTGTGTGTGTGTGTATACATACATATGAAATAGTCTTACAAATACCAAATTTCGTTTTTAAAAGCTGGGTGATGACAGCCTGAACAAAAATGAATGAAATAGTCATGGAAACATCTGTAGAAAGTTGAGCAGTAAGAAATTCAATTTTCACATTTTAGAGCAACAGACAGTATTTTTCCAAGTTTTCTTTGTGACGGACATTGGTCAACCACAGAAGCAGGCTTACTCTGACAGGCATTCCAGATAGGATAACCATGACGACAATGTGTTACTACTTTAAAACCACTAATTGGAGGCCTAGAGGCAGCCACAATTTTTAGCCAAATATTTTGAAATTAGGGTAAGATGAACTCTACTTCAAATCAAAATGAAAATCCTAATGAAGAGTATCCCAATCGCACCAGGCTTCTGTGTAGGGCTCAGGACTCAAGTGGCCAGTCCAGATGATAGTCCCCTCCCGCAAATCTAGCTTGCCTGGCACCCTTCTAAAATTTCTTCAGGACCTTCCCAGGGCGAGTGAAACCCTGTGCAGCCCCCCACAGCCTGCGGCCGGAACCACACGGTCCACCCGCCAAGTCCAATCAGAGGTGTCTCGAGCCAAAGACAGCCTGGCCCGTCCGTTTGCCCCTCACCCCGGAGGGGCTGCAAAGGCCAGTTCTGCCTTTTTTGTCACAAGTAACGTAGGGAGCAGCCGCATCCAGCAGCCGGTATCCCGAAGGAGCCCCGGAAAAGCCTCAGGCTTTTGAGCCCGCCTACAGGGCGGGGCCTGGACCCGCGGCGGGGGCGGGGCCAGAGCGAGCTCCGGGGCGGGGTCTGGACCGGCGGCAGGAGCGGACCCGGCCGAAGCTGGGGGTGGGTCCTCGGGTGCGGTCGGCCCCGCCCCGCCCCCGCGCGCCCTCGCGCGGCCAGCCAAGTCATTTGTCGGCCGCGGGCAGCAGGCAGCAGCGGTCTCCCCGCCCCTGGCCCGCCTCTCCTTCCTGCTCCGGGCCCGCCTGCCGGACCACTGCGGGCGGTAGTCTCGAGGGTCTGGGACGTGACTGGAGCGGCGCCGGGATCCGAGTGCGGAGGACTGCGGCGTCCGAGTGCGGAGCGATGCTGGGCGTGGCGGCCGGCATGACCCACAGGTACGGGCCGCGCCCCTCCGGTCGCCACGTCGGCTGTCCGGTGGCGCTCTCACCGGCCCCTCGCGGGTGGCGGGCGCCTTCTCGGACTCTGGGCGGCTTCCCGGCCCAGCCCTCGCTGCCTGACTCAGGCGGGCGGCCTGTGGACCCCGCGGCCCGCGCCGCGCGGCCGGGGCGCGCTTCCCACGGTCTCGCGGGCCGGGAGGGTCTTGTGGTTTCCCCGATGTGCCTGTGTGGAGTGAGCACTGCTAGGGCAGCCGCCGCCTCGGTGCTTGGCCGACTTCCTACACCCAATAAGTATTGGCTGAGTTAATAATTCATGTTCTAGCACTTGGAATATGGTACAGACATGCAGGCCTCAAATATTTTGGTTTCAGAGCCCCTCGTAAAAAATGCAAGACCCCCAAAGAGCCTTTGGCCGTGTCCACAGACATTTGCTGTGTTAGAAATGAAAACTGAGCCGCCTAAGGTTTATTCATTCATTGAATAAACTCATGATATGTTAACACACATAACACATTTTTTTTTTTTTTTTTTTTTTGTGGTACCGGGGATTGAACTCAGGGGTACTCGACCACTGGGCCACATCCCCAGCCCTTTTTTGTATTTTATTAGAGACAGGGTCTCACTGAGTTGCTAAGTGCCTCGCCATTGCTGAGGCTGGCTTTGAACTTGCGATCCTCCTGCCTCAGCCTCCCAAAGTGCTGGGATTACAGGCGTGCGCCACCGCTCCCGGCTCACATAACACATTTTTATGAAACAGTATATCCTAAACAAAATTATACGAACTGCTTTTTTTTCAAGTCTTGCAAATATCTTCTGTGTATCTGGCTTAGTAGAAGACAACTGGATTTTTACACTCTGCAATCTGTTGTGCTATGTTTTGACTGAACATGAAGGAGATCTAGTTAGTCTTTCAGAGACGAGTAGTTGGAAAAGAGAGGATTATTTTAATGACTTTTCCAGATTATTGTGGGTATTCTTACTATGCCAAAATTTAGTAAGTGGTGGTTTTTTTAATGATTAGTTTGTGAAGTCTGAAGCTGAATCAGAAGATATTTCACACTATATTACGTTAAAGTTCCTTTGTTTGGTCTTGTAGTTTGTAACATCATATATTTGTCATTTGGAAAATATTGGCTTACTGCATTAGATCCCAAATTCTAATGCATTTCAGTAATATCAATAAATAACATTTGTTAATATCACCACTGACCTCATTAAAGTCCTTGAGAATTGGGAAGCTGTCAAACTCAAGGTGGTGGATACTAAGCTTCCAAAAAAATTTTTTAAATATATATTTATTTGTTTTAGTTGCACACAATGCCTTTTTTTTTTTTTTTTTTTTTTTTTTTTTTTTTGTGGTACTGGGGATTGAACTCAGGGGCACTCATCCACTGGGTCACATCCCCAGCCCTTTTTTGTATTTTATTAGAGACAGGGTCTCACTGAGTTGCTAAGTGCCTCGCCACTGCTGAGGCTGGCTTTGAACTCGCGATCCTCCTGCCTCAGCCTCCCAACGTGCTGGGATTACAGGCATGTGCCACCACGCCCGGCTACAATGCCTTTATTCTTATGCGGTGCTGAGGATCCAACCTGGGCTGCGCAGGCGCTAGGGGAGTGTGGTGTTTTTTTTTTTTTTTTTTTTGGTACCGGGGATTGAACTCAGGGGCACTCGACCACTGGGTCACATCGCCAGCCCTTTTTTTTTGTATTTTATTTAGAGACAGGGTCTCACTGAGTTGCTAAGTGCCTCGCCATTGCTGAGGCTGGCTTTGAACTCGCGATCCTCCTGCCTCAGCCTCCCAAAGTGCTGGGATTACAGGCGTGCGCCACCGCGCCCGGCTTTTTCTTTTCTTTTCTTTTGGTATCAGAGATTGAACCCAGGGGCACTTAACCACTGAGCCACATCCCCAGCCCTTTTTTTTTTTTTTTTTTTTTTTTGGTACCAGGGATTGAACTCAGGGGCACTTGACCACTGAGCCACATCCCCAGCCCTTTTTTTTTTTTGGATTTTATTAGAGACAGGGTCTCACTGAGTTGCTAAGTGCCTCGCCATTGCTGAGGCTGGCTTTGAACTCGTGATCCTCCTGCCTCAGCCTCCCAAGTGCTGGGATTACAGGCGTGTGCCACCACGCCCGGCTATCCCTAGCCCTTTTTATATTTTATTTTGGGACAAAGTGTTGCTGAGTTGCTGAGGGTCTCACTAAGTTGTTGAGTCTGGCTTTGAACTGGTGTTCCATCTACCTCAATCTCCCCAGCCCCTGGGATTATAGGAGTGCACCACTGCACCTGGCCTGTACTGTGTTTTCTTGGCAGCTGGGGCAAAATTGCCACTTTTCCTTTGAAGTAATAAATTTTGGGAACATTTTTTGAGCTCCTGCCATGTGCTGGGAAATTAGAAATTCAGAGCTTTATCAATTCTCCCCAAGCAATTTCTATTTTGTAATATAGTTTTGGGTACATATGTCTAATCTTTTCTGTCAAATTGTAATCTTTGGAAGTAAAAGAATATCTTAATCAAATATATTAAATGTCCAAAGATAAACAAGCTATATCTAAGTAGTCTTTATTTTTTTTTTATAACCTCATTTGTTAGGGAATTGAAAAGTTCAGGGCTAGCTCTGCTTAGTGTCTGTGACATTGTTTAAATAAACTCACAAAACTTTGAGGAAAACAAGATTTCACATTTGGTTTAACTTGACTCTATAGTGTATTAATATATAGCGGCAGAGACCCAACATCCAAGGAGCATTGGAAAGAAATTCAAATGATATAATTCCCTGTTTATTTTATTCCTCTGCCAGGCCACTTAAAAAAAAAAAAACTTGGTAATAACAGTGTTTTTATTAATTATCTACTTTTACATAAATACTTTAAAAATATTATATTACACGGTAAATTTTATTGTCACAGCCACACCATGAATGAGGTAGGATTTTTATGTCCATTTCACAGGTGGGGAACTCAAGTGGCCAAGAACACTGTCACACATTGCTGACAGAATTGAGGTTTACACTGTAGATCCCCACAGAGCCCTGTGTCTTCTCAGTTCACACTACTGGTGGAAAAGGGATCACAGATCTTACTTCGTTTCCTAGGTTTCAGGCCTTTTCTTTACAAGCTTGACCAACCTATCCAGTTTTATTTCCTAGTACTCTTCAGGTTACATCATCTTATTGCAAAACATATTACAATCCTTGATTTTTGTTATTCTTGTGCCAGAAATAACCCCGCTCTTGTCTTTGAGGGGGCAGGAGCTCTCAGATCTTAATCTCGAGGCCCAGCCTAAACTCCTCTCTTCTGAAGATGGTGCCCTTGTTTCAGCACCCATTAGGCTTTTCTTTCTTGAACTTCTAGAGAATGTATTAGGTTTTTTTTTTTTTTTTTTTTTTTTTTTTTTTTTTTTTTTGTGGTACCGGGGATTGAACTCAAGGGCACTTGTCCACTGGGTCACATCCCCAGCCCATTTTTTGTATTTTATTTAGAGACAGGGTCTCACTGAGTTGCTAAGTGCCTCGCCATTGCTGAGGCTGGCTTTGAACTCGCGATCCTCCTGCCTCAGCCTCCCAAAGTGCTGGGATTACAGGCGTGAGCCACCGCGCCCGGCTATATATTAGGTATTTGTGTACAACTCACAGATTTCTGTTTTTCTCACTTCAACTCTTGACAAGGCTTGCATTAACAAGTAAGTATATACTGTACCATAGGAAAAGTTTGAAAAAGTCTTTGAGAAATTTAAATAAGGAAATGGTAATTTGTCAATAGTTATTATAAATGAAATTGTTATTTATTTAAGACATTGGGAATAGCCAAATGTTTGGTTCTCAGGAGGTGGGAAAAGGTCAGTCATGATTGTGTTCAACCAGAGGCCATATTTATTTGAATGTTATGGGGGAAACTCATGAATTAGGTAAAGCAATTCTCTCAAAACTTGGGATATAGACTACTCATGGCATGGGACTTATGCTGAAACAGATGGCTTAGCCTTTTTGGGGAGAAACATCATGAAATCTATACTCCCATTATTTATTTATTTATTTTTAATTATAGAGGACTTCAGACATACAAAATAGTATACTGAATCTCCATGTACTACTACCCAGCTTCAGTAATTATTGACTGATGGTAAATCTTTGACTGAGGGCCGGTCTTTTTCCATTCCTCTCTCTTCTATGTTGTGTCTTAGAGATATTAATATTAATACGTATCCTTAAAAGATAAGGACACTTCTAAAAAGCACTTTAAGAATATTAACTAAAGCTGGGTGCTGTGGCTCACGCCTGTAATCCCAGCACTTGGGAGGCTGAGGCAGGAGGATCGTGAGTTCAAAGCCAGCCTCAACAATGGCGAGGCACTTAGCAACTCAGTGGGACCCTGTCTCTAAATAAAATACAAAAAAGGGCTGGGGATGTGGCCTAGTGGTCAAGTGCCCCTGAGTTCAATCCCTGGTACCAAAAAAAAAAAAAAAAAAAAAAAAAAGAATATTAACTACATCATCACACTTGAAAAAGATTAATACTGATTCCTTGGTGTCACCATCTACATAGTTAATATGCAAATTTCTATTGTTTCAAACAGATATTTCATTTTATGGTTTTTAAAAAGTGGAATCTAAATAAGGTTTATGTTTAAAAAAATTTTTTTTAGTTGTGGATGGACACGATACCTTTATTTTATTTATTTATTTTATGTGGTGCTGAGGATTGAACTCAGTGCCTCACACATGCTTGGCAAGCACTCAACCACTGAGCCACAACCCCAGCCCCCAGGTTTATGTATTTTGAAGGTATAAGTCTTTCAGTCTCTTTTAACACATAGGTACTTTTTCATCTTTTTTATTCCTCTTATGATGTTGTTTTGTTACTGTTGTTGTTTGCCCTGAAGAATTTGCTGTAGTTTAGGTTTGGCAGATTGCACTCTTGGGGTAATAGAGTTTAACATTCTTTGTCATATAGCCTATAAATTGGTGATTGGATCTAAAGAAACAGTTCTCAAACTACTTGGTCTCAGGAGCACTTATAAATTATTGAGAGCTGCTGTCATGTGAATATTTCCTCTAAATTCATGTTGAATTTTTTTTGGGGGGGCTTTGGGGATTGAATTCAGGGACACTGTAAGCCACATCCTCAGCCTTATTTT
Organism: Tamias sibiricus; assembly: GCA_025594165.1. Lineage (NCBI taxonomy): Eukaryota > Metazoa > Chordata > Mammalia > Rodentia > Sciuridae > Tamias > Tamias sibiricus. The sequence continues at coordinate 14,343,305 of CM046670.1, read as the reverse complement.
GTATTTTATTTAGAGACAGGGTCTCACTGAGTTGTTTAGCACCTTGCTGTTGCTGAGGCTGCCTTTGAATTTGCGATCCTCCTGCCTCAGCCTCCTGAGCCTCTAGGCTTACAGGCATGTGCCACCGCACCCAGCTCGTGTTGAAATTTAATTGCCGTTAACAGTATTAGGAGGTGAGAGTTTGAGAGATTTGACTAATGACATTATGAAAGGGAGAGTTTGGTTCCCTTTTGTTGCTTTGCCCTTCCACCTTTTGCCATAAGGTGATGCAGCAAGAAGGCCCTCAGCAGATGCCAACACCTTGATCTTGGACTTTCTAGCCCCCCAAATTAAGAGAAAATAAGCTTCTGTTTGTTATAAATTATGTAGTCTCAGATATTCTTTTTTAGCAGCACAAAATAGATTGAGACAAGTACCCTGAAAATCTTCACAGTATTTGAAATTTAATAAACCTTTTTTGTACATTAAAATAAATAATGTGTTTTGTAATTATTCTTCAAAACAAATTTGTGAGAAGAGTGTTTTAAAACAAAAAAAATTTTTGCAAGACTCTTTAATATCTTAATCTGTTATAATAGTTCATGTCATGGAGTTTCTGGAAAACTCTACTAATGAGAAAGTAAAAAAACAACAACAAAAAAAACCTTAGTGTTGTTATGAAAATAGTGTGACCTCTTAGATCACCTTGGAAATTGCTAATCTAGAAGTGAGTTTACTAAGATTCAGGTTTGATTTCCATCATATCCTATGCCTACACATAGAAGGTAAGTATTGGGTTCTTGCATATTCCATACATGTATGTGGCATGTCTCTTGTTAATGAGCAGTGTCTAGATCAGAAGTTGGCAAACCTTTTCTTAACCGCCAGATAATAGATGTTTTCAACTTTGTGGCCTATATAGTTTCTGTGTTACTGCTCAGTTATGCTGATGTAGCACAAGAGCAGCCATAGGCATTTAAAAAAATATTTTGAGTTGTAAATGAACACAATACCTTTATTTTATTTATGTATTTTTATGTGGTGCTGAGGATCTAACCCACTGTCTCACACATGCTAGGCAAGTGCACAACCCCAGCCCGAGCCATAGGTATTTTGTAAGTAAATGAACATGGCTGTAGCCCAATAAAATTTTAATTATGGATACTGCAATTTGATTTTTATATAATATTCATGTGTCACAAAATATTATTATTTTATTTTCCCCCTATATTTTAAATGTAAGAAATATGGAAGAAGGAATAGTTAATTTTCTTATACAACAGAGTGCTTTTACTGAATATTTCAGAGTTGGAGCTAAAGAATCTGGCTGTTTGGAAATTCTAAGTACCACAGACAAAAGAGAGCACCAACAAAGACTGCTCTCTCTAGCCAAAGGACCAGGAAAGTCTCATTCTAGTAAGAAAAAAAAAATGTACACAATTAATGTTTTACTCTAATCAAATGCCTAGAAAAAACAGTGGTCCCACCCCTATCCATACCAGCAGTGTTCAGTAGGGAGCCTAGATTCCATGCTGTAACATGGAACCCAACAACCCTATTAGTGTAGTGTCAGGGAAAGCCAAGTAGGGAGCCAAGACTTTTATCCTGACTGGCCAGTAATGACCCCTCTCCCCCTGCATCACCACAGTGTCAGAGGAGGAGACATGGGGAACCAGAACTCTCATCCCTGCCCAATAGCAATGAGGAGTCCATCTCTTGGGTGTCAGTAGAGGCAAAATGGAGAACCTGGACTGTACCTGGCAACAATGAGATAGTTTTCCAATCAGAGAGGTGTTGGAGAATGCCCAGTTAAAAACCTTAGTGGATAGGCTTAATTAATTGAAGGAAACAGAGGAAAAAGTTGGTGAACTCCATGATTAAAGAATAGAAATGACCCAGTCTGAACAACAGAATATATAGTAGGGGCAGTGGGAGAACAAAGCCTCAGGGGACCTGTGGAACTGTAACTAAAGGTCTATGATTTGTGTCATTGGAATCCTGAAAGGAGAGAATTATGGGCTAAATTCCCCAATTGAAAGAGCTTGATATATATTAAGAAACAGGACTATATGCTGTCTAAGAAACTCACTCCAAATATAACAATGTAGGCAAATTGAAAGTAAAAAGATGGGGGCTGGGATTGTGGTTCAGTGGTAGAGCGCTTGCCTAGCACATGCACAGCCTGGGTTCAATTCTCAGCACACCTCCCAGCTCCACCATTTTAACTCCTGAATGGCACACATTGCTTCTTTAAAGTGACATCTTTCAGGTACTTGGTGGCTTTTCAGATATGCATACTCTTGATGGCCTGCGCAGTTTCATGAATGTTTTTAAAGTAAACATGAAGATTTGAACCTCTTGATTTGCATGATTTTGTGGGGTTTTCCTAGTCAAGAGAGTAGTGGACCATTTTCACAGATCATCTCAGGCCACTTACAGGAAGAGAAAGAGTGGTGGCTTCTGGGAGAATTCATCAAGACCTTGTCTTAAAATAAAAAGTAAAAAGGGCGGGAGGTAGCTTAGTGATAAAGTGCCCCGGAGTTCAATCCCCAGTACCCAAACAAAAATAAATAAATAAATAAATAAAAGCAGTGGTATAAATATTCCTTTGTTAAATATCGTGTGGAGTTTAAAATATTTTCTTTGAAAGATATTAAAAGTAGATTAATGGGCACAGTTAAGTTGGTTATAGAGACTATTAAATAGCATGTGTAAACTGGGTGTGGTGGTGCACTCCTATAATTCCAGCTGCTCAGGAGGCTTAGGCAGGAGGATTGCCAGTTCAAAGCCAACCTCAGCAAAAGCGAGATGCTAAGCAACTCAGTGAGACCCTGTCTCTAAATAAAATACAAAAAAAAAAAAAAAAAAAAAATAGGGCTGGGGATATGGCTCAGTGGTTGAGTGCCCCTGTGTTCAATCCCTGGTTCCCTCCCCTCCCACACCAGAAAAAGAAAAGGACCTGTAAATCATTTGGATTTTAACCATGATCATTTTTTTTTTTTAATGGATAACAACTTTTCCTTACTGATGCTTGTGCTTGAATTGTTTTCTTTTCACTAGATGTCTCCCTGTATATCCCTGTGACTCATGTTTGTATCATGAATCATGTGACTCAGTCTGTGAAATGACTGCTTTGGAGTTTCTCATTTCATTATAAGAAGAAAGGACAATAGGGCTGGGGTTATGGCTCACTGGTAGCACACTTGCCTGGCATGTGTGAGGCACTGGGTTTGATTCTCAGCACCACATAAAAGTAAATAAAAGTCTATCAACAACTAAAAAAAAAAAATTTTTTTTAAAAAGAAGAAAGGATGATAAAATTCGTTAAGAGGAGTTGTGTTTTGAAGTTAAATTTAATATACATTTTGAATAACTTTTTTTCTCACCCTTTGGATTACAAAATGGCAATTTGATTTCAACATAAGATTGTTGCTTCCATGCTTAGTGATATTATAGTTAAATTTCAAATTGTGGGGAAGTAAGATAAATTATATTTCAGTCAGGACAGACACTTCATCACTGAAGGATAGTAGGACAGGTAGATTTTTTATGAGGTTGAGGATGTCTTTTTAAACCCGTAGACATGATTGTGAGAGTATATACAGCACAGATTAGTTTGTGGACTGCTGGATGCCCTCCTCATAGTTTCTCAGACCTGGGCTCATAGAGACAGAAGCAGAAGGTCTCAGATGAAAATGACATGCACTAAGCTTGTAATTAGCCAGAAGGGACCTTTGACATCTTAACTTATATCTTTTTTTTTTTCCCTCTCCATCTCCCCTTGTTCCCTCCCTTCCCCTCCCTCTTCTTTTTAACTTATATCTTCTAATATAGCGAAATTATGGTAATGGGCCAAAGTTTCTAGCCACCCCCCCCCCCCCATGGGCCCAGGACAGACCTTTCTTTGTCCAGCAAAGAAAGTGCGGAGAGTGTGCCTTGGCAGGGACAAAACTGAGAAGATAGGAGTCGCTAACGCCTCCTCCACCGCCTTCAAAAGACTCAAGAGTCGCATCAGGGAGTTCAGTCAGATATGGTGCTGGAACTCGTTTATTGACAAAGGTGGGACGGCTTTATAGTGGACAGCAGCCAATCAGTAAGCAGATAGAAAGCAGGTAAAGAGCACGGACACATCTCATAGGGCAGAATCCTCTGCCCTATGCTTAGGTCGATTTCTGTTCTCACAACACGTCATAGCCATGCCCCCTGCTTAGCCTAGGTCCGTAACAGGGTGTGGCAAGCAGCCAGAAAGCCAGAGCTTTCCATTCCCTTTGGCTGATAGTGTTTAAAAGGCCCGACATTCTAACAAGCTCAGATTTATTCTTTGGACATCCTAGAAGCCAAAGTATACGAATATAGGTTAAACTTGAGCATGGTTCCTCAGGCTTAGGTTGAATGCCTGTTATTCTAATGGGAGGTTTTAGAACAAAACAAATATTCAATCACTACTCTTTACATTCTCTCTTTCAGAGAGTGTGGGGATATGATGTCCCACATATCACAGTTGAAGATCATTGCCTGCCTTAGAATATTTTGATTCCCTTGGATTTTAGTGCGTTGTTGTCATAATAATTCTTTCTTTGGAATACAATATAGACTTTGTCAGAGTGAAGCATGTTTTAGGGAATATGGAGTAATCTTCATTGGAATCTAAAGATGGAGTAATTCATCTACCACTTGAGCAGTCTTTTGTTGTAGGAGTGTGGGTAGTGGCATTTTTGTAAGAGGCAAGAAGGCTTTGTAAACATGACTTGAGACTTGTTTTCTCTTTTTAAAAATGAATCCAATAAAGTGAAACCTTTATGACTATCTCCACAGAATCTGGAAAGTTATCTTCACACCTAGCCTATTTTAGGTCATTGAATGTATTTACATGACTAAGGATAATGATGAAAAATATGTTTAAATTTTTTAAAAAGCTATATGTGTAGAACACTAGATTATCTGGTTTATCAGATTGACCAGAATTATAATGATATAACTTTGAGATATTTAAAATCTAAGGCTAATTTCTGGAGCAATTTAATGTGTTTCTGGATTTAATGTGCTTTTCCCCCCACCAGTTTTCACCATGGGAAGCAGTGTAATAACATGACAGCATTTTTAGCCTAGATTTCCCTCCTGGATTACATACAATCCTGTAAGAAGTCAGTATGCAAAGTACAGGCTATGCTCTGAGTCCACTTAATGCACTTAAAAAAAAAAAAGCTGGCTAACCCGCATTAGGAAATGAGAACATATTTTGTGTTTTGGACATTGGCCAGATCTGTACAAAGTATGGAACATCTGCAATCTCTTTAAATCATTTTCTTTATGCTTTTCAATGGAATGTTTTAATCACAAGTATGTATATGTTATATGTAGTATGAAAACTTCTTCACTTTATACCTGAATTTTATAGTACCTGTCAGGTACTTTCCCTTTGGCAGTGATACTTATGACGAGGAACATTGGTGAAGTATAGAAAATGATGCTTAATTTTAATACAGAACTCTGTGAAAGTTGATGGAAGACAGAAGTTCTAGTGATTCCTTAAGATTTCAGAGGTCTATTTTTTTTTCCCCCCACAAGGGTCATTTGGGACCGTGAGAATAGACTTAAAAAGAAGTGTTTTCTGAACTTGAGCCCTTTTGGTTTTTTTAAAGAAAAACAAACAAAAAATATCATATTTCCTTCTGATGATATGCCCAGTCATTTAGAATGTTTCCTATGAAGGAAGTTGTGGTGACAGGTTTTAGAATGTGCAGGGTGGGGATGATGAGAACTCCAAGGATATGAGGCTTGGGAAACTTTTAAAAAGAATTTTTTTCTCAGTTATAGTTAATTACTCTTTCCAGGAGAAATTGTGCCTGTGATTAGCTGATCAAATGGGGTGAAAGTCAAAATATGAGATTGCGTTTTTTAGACAAATTTTGAGAGAAGATACTAAAAATGTAGTATTTTCCTGTAAGAAGCTACTTACCCTTGAGATACTTACATATCCCACACTCATATAACAATGCATGTCACATCATAGGCACTCAATAAATAATTGTGAAATGAATAAATAAAGATGTATTATTTATATTATTGAATAGTGTTGCATTGTATTGGTATGTACCATGTTTTGTTTATCCAGTCACCAGATGACCTACTTTTGTTTCTAGTTTTTGTCTATCATGACTAATGTGCTGTGAACATTTGTGTATGATCTTTGCATGGACAAATGTTTTCATTTCTCTAGAGTAGGTTCCTAGGAGTGAGATTGCTGGGCCATATGGAAATAGTTTTGCATGAGAGACTGCTCAAGTAGCTGTTTCCACCAGCAGTGTATGAGAGTTCCCTTAGACAACATCTTCACCAACACTTTGTGCATTTATTGTTACTTTGATTTTAGCCATTCTTTTGGTGTGTAGTGGTATTTCATTTTGGCTTTAATTTGCTTATTTCTAATGGTAATATATTGAATATGCAAAGTACTTTTATTTAAACTAAGGTAAATGATTGTAATTTATATGTTGAATAATGTTCAAGAGGGGAAAAGGAAATAGTGTTTCCCTACCAAGCCAAAATTAGAAAGTAGGCCATCAATCTCCTCTTTCTGTATCTTTCCCTCATCTTTTCTGAAGAGTCCTTCCATTTGTTCTCTCTATCCACTTCATTGCAGCTTTCTGAGGGAACTTGTCTCTACATTCCTTTTCCACTAGTTCTGCCTTCATCACTAACATTCTTCCTGTTCCACTGTAGCTTTTTTAAATGAATGGTAAATGAATGGTCTCTGTCTGCTGTCCCGTTTTATCACCTTCTTTCTTCCCACATTACTCCTGGAAGTTTGTTTGTTTGTTTTCAATATTTTTTAAAACATTGATGGACCTTTATTTTATTTATTTATTTATTTATTTTTAAAAATATTTATTTATTTGCTTTAGTTGTACACTTAACTGAGTTCTTTTTTTTGTATTTTTATTTCTTACGTGGTGCTAAGTGGCCATCTGGCTTTGAACCCGGGCCCTGCATGTGCTAGGCATAATTCGAGTACGCTGTACCGCTGAGCGCACAACCCCAGCCCCTTATTCATTTATTTATATGCGGTGCTGAGAATCGAACCCATTGCCTCACACATGCTAGGTAAGCACTCTACCACTGAGCCACAACCCTAGCCCCTGGAAGTTTTATTTTTACCACTGAGACCACTTTTCTCTAAGATCATTAATGACCTTTTTTTTAAAAAATTCATTTATTTTTATGTGGTGCTGAGGATCAAACCCAGGGCCTTGCACATGCTAGGTGAGTGCTCTACTGGTGAGCCACAACCCCAGCCCCCATTAATGACCTTTTTCTAACTAGATCTATACATCTTTATTAAGTGTTTTAATTTTTTCTTTTTCTTTCTTTCTTTCTTTTTTTTTTTTTTGGTACTGGGGATTGAACTCAGGGGCACTTGACCACTGGGCCACATCCCCAGCCCTTTTTTGTATTTTATTAGGAGACAGTGTCTCACTGAGGTGTTAAGTGCCTCGCCATTGCTGAGGCTGGCTTTGAACTTGCGATTCTCCTGCCTCAGCCTCCCAAGTGCTGGGATTACAGACGTGTGCCACCGCTCCTGGCTAAGTGTTTTAATTTTTTCTAACTTATTTATTCCTCTGTTTATTTGTCTGTGTGATTCTATATGCTTATCTTTATGCCACAACCATCATACTATCTTTTTAAAAATATTTAAAAATTTCGGGGCTGGGGTTGTGGCTCAGCGGCAGAGCGCTCGCCTCGCACGTGCGTGGCCCGGGTTCGATCCTCAGCACCACATAAACATAAATGCATTGCATTGTGTACAACTAAAGTAAATGAATAAATATTAAAAAAATTTAATGGGCATATTAATTGAACATATTTGTGGGGTACAGTATGACATTTCAACACATGCATATAGTGTGTAATGATCAGATCAGGGTAGTTGGCATATTGATCACCTCAGACATTTAACATTTCTTTGTGTTAGGAACATTTAAAATCCTAATTATCTTACTGTCTTTTTAAAAAAATATTTATTTATTTGCTTTTAGTTGTACACAATGAGTTTATTTTTACGTGGTGCTGGGGATTGAACCCGGGCCGCGCACGTGCTAGGCAGGCGCTCTACCTCTGAGCCACAACCCCAGCCTCTCTTAACTGTCTTTATTACTGTAGTTGTGTAATAATTTTTGAAATCAGGAAGCATGAGTACTTCATCTTGTTCTCTTTAGAGACTTTTATTCTATTCTGGGTCCCCCTACTTTTCCATGTGAATTTTAGGATCAGTTTGCAAGTTCTGAAAAAAAATGCCAGTGAAGATTTTGATAGAATATGTTGAATTTGTAGAGCAGTTTGGGAAGTATTTGCTTTATGTTGAATTTATAGAGCAGTTTGGGAAGTATTTGCTTTCCAATCCATAAACATGGATGTCTTTCATTTATGTAGGTCTTTTATTTCTTTCATCAATATTTTGTTCTTTTTGATGCTATTGTAAATTAAAATTTTTCTTAGTTTAGTTTTTGGAGTGTTCATTCGAGTGTGTAGAAATGCAATAGAATTTTTCTGTCAGTTTTTGTAACATTGTTCTTTTTTTAATCTTTATTTTTATTTGTTTATTTGTATGTGATGCTGAGGGTTGAACCCAGAGCCTCCTGCGGGCGAGGCAAGCACTCTACCACTGAGCTACAACCCCAGCTCCTGTAATATTGTTCTTATGGTCTGCAACCTTGCCTAAATTGTTTAGTGGTTGTAAATTTTCTTTGGATATCTGTTTCTTAGGATTTTCTGTATACAAGATCATGTTACCTTCAAGTAAACATAGTTTTACTTATTCCTTTCCTATCTCAATGCCTTTTACTTATTTTCTTTCTTTTTTCCTGCTTGATTGCCCTGGCTAGAAACTCCAGTATCCTGTTGAATAGAAATATCGTCTTTGTTTTGTTTCTGATTTTCACAATTAGTATGATACTAACTCCTAAAGCACAAGAAGCAAAATCAAGAACCAATAAATGGGATGGTAGGAAACTAAAAAGCATCTTCATGGCTAAGGAAACAATCAAGAACATGAACAGAGAGCCTACAGCATGGGAGAAAAATCTTTACCACCAATACCTCAGCTAGAGCATTAATCTCCAAAGAACTCAAAAAACTTAACACTAGAAAACCAAATGACCCAATTAATAAATGGGCAAAGGAACTGAACAGACACTTCACAGAAGAAGAAATAAGAATGGTCAAAAAATATATGAGTTGGGTATGGTGGCACATGCCTGTAATCCTAGTAGCTCGGGAGACTGAGGCAGGATGATGGTGAGTTCAAAGTCAGCCTCAGCAAAATTGAGGTGCTAAGCAACTCATTGAGACCTTGTCTCTAAATAAAATACAAATAGGGCTAGGGATGTGGCTCAGTGGTTGAATGCCCCTGATTTTAATCCCTGGTTAAAAAAAATGAAAGAAAAAAAATATATGTATATATGAAAAAATGTTCAACATCTCTAGCAATTAGAGAAATGCAAATCAAAACCACACTGAGAGGGGCTAGGGTTGTGGCTCAGTGGTAGAGCGCTCACCTAGCATATGTGTGAGGCGAGGTGCTGGGTTGGATTCAATCCTCAGAATCACATAAAAATAAATAAAATAAAGGTATTGTGTCTAACTACAACTAAAAAATATAAAAATAAACAAAAACATTTAAAAAATAAAAAAACACACTGAGATTTCACCTTACTCCAGTCAAAATGGCAATTATCGGGCTGGGGTTGTGGCTTAGCGGTAGAGCGCTCGCCTAGCACATGTGTGGACTGGGTTCGATCCTCAGCACCACGTAAAAATAAAAACTCATTGTGTACAACTAAAGCAAATTAATATTTTTTTTAAAATGGCAATTATCAAGAATACAGGTAACAATAAATGTTGTCGAGGATGTAGGGGAAAAAGTTCACTCATTCATTGCTGGTGGGACTGCAAATTGGTACAGCCACTCCGGAAAGCAGCATGGAGATTCCTTAGAAAACTTGGAATGGAACCACCATTTGACCCAGTTATCCCACTCTTCAGTTTATACCCAAAGGACTTAAAATCAGCATATTATAGTGATGCAACTACATCAATGTTTATAGCAGCTCAATTCACAATGCGAAGCTATGGAACCAACCTAAGTGCCCTTCAACTGATGAATGGATAAAGAAATTGTGGTGTATATATATGCAATGGAAAATTACTCAGCCATGAAGAATGAAGTTATCGCATTTGCCAGTAAATGGATGGAACTGGATGGAGACTATTATGCTAAGGGAAATAAGCCATTACCTGCCCTCCAAAAAAAGGCTGAATGTCCTCTATGATATGTGAATGCTAACCCACAACAAGGGAGGGTGGGGAGGGGAAGAATAGAAGTTCATTGGATTAGACAAAGGGGAATGAAGGGAAGCAGGAGGGCTAGGAATAGGAAAGACAGTAGGATGAATCGGACATAACTTTCCTTTGTTTACATATGAATGCACAACCAATGTAACTTCACGTTATGTACACCCACAAAAAAAAGGGATCCTAATTAGAATGGGTTGTACTCCATGTATGTATAATATGTCAAAATATACTCTATTGTCATATATATCTAAAAACAACAACAACAAAACAGTATTATACTAGCTGTGAGTTTTTACAGATACCTGATATCAAGTAAAGGAACTTTTATTTCTAGTTTACCAAGTTTTTTTTTTTTTAAATCATGAAAAGGTGTTGTCATTGCTACTTTTTATATCCATTGAGAGAATCAGGGCTTGGGGTTTTGTGCTTTATTCTATAATATGGTGTACTACATTGATTGGTTTTTAGAAATTAAAACAAACTTGGAATTCCGGGATAAATTCCACTTGAACATGGTTTATAATTCTCTTTAGAATTATATGTTTGCTATTTAAAAAAAAATATTTATTTATTTGTTTTAGTTTTACACAATGCATTTATTTTTATATCGTGCTGAGGATCGAACCTGGGCTGTGCACGTGCTAGGCGAGTGCTCTACTGCTGAGCCACAACTCCATATGTTTGCTATTTTAAAAAAATATTTCCTAGTATTTTTGAGGATTTTTTCATCTGAATTCATAATGACCACATTCTGCAGTTTTCTTGTTTTGTGATGTCTTTATTTTTTGGTGTTGTGGTAAATATTGGACTCAGACTGAGTGTTCAGGAGTCTGTTTTCAGCTGGATGTGGTGGCGCATGCCAGTAATCCCAGCAGCTCAGAAGGCTGAGGCAGGAGGATCTCAAGTTCAAAGCCTCATCTTTGCTGTCTTAAATGCCTCAGCAAAAGCAAGGCACTAAACAATTCAGTAAGACCCTGTCTCCAAATAAAATACAAAATAGGGCTGGGGATATGGCTCAGTGGCAGAGTGCCCCTGGTACCAAAAAAAAAAAAAAAAAAAAAAAAAAAAAAAAAGAGAGAGAGAGAGAGAGAGAGAGGTCTTTTTTTCTCTTAAAATACTCATTATGGGACTGGGGTTGTGGCTCTCAGCGGCAGAGCGCTTGCCTCGCACGTGCGCAGCCCGGGTTCGATCCTCAGCACCACGTAAACATAAAATACATTGCATTGTGTACAACTAAAATAAATAAATAAATATTTAAAAAAAATACTCATTATGCCATGAATTCATAAGGTACAGCATCTACAGCTCATTCTTACTATTATTGGTTCTTCAGAATTGTGCATGTCTGGATGAAGCAGGCTAGAGTTTCAGTTGAATCCAGGTCTTTGAGTTTTTATTTTTTATCACAGCTTTCTTTTTTTGTGATCATTTTCCTTTGAACATTTCAAGACGGTAATTCTGCTTTTAGAATTTTTAATATGTTCAGATTTCACCTAAGCTGTCATGGCCAGAATCTTGCAATCTTGTCTTGTTTACAGCAGTGTCAACCTTAGGCACTGTGTTATGCAACATTGTAGACTCTTCCAGTTTTGTAGTAATGAAATTTGTGGGGTATTACTTTTTGAAAGTACTCATTCATCTTTGCTGTCTTAAATGTCATCTTTGTTGGGCATTAAACAATGAAGGAATTATTTAATGTTTTCAAAAGGGCCTAGAACATATATTCTGTATCTTATCTTCCTCCCCTGTATTAAGTCATTTAAGCGAAATATTGGAAGATGGCAATTTGAGCTGAAAGGCCTATATTATAGTTTTCAAAGCTAATACTATGAAAGGAAAGTGGGTTTTAGAGTTCTCTTCAGACACTATTGGACTTTTTTGGTTGCAGACAACAGAAAGTGACTTTGAGTAACCCAGGTCAAGAGGTTTATTAAAAGGCTTTGGAGTAGATCAAAGGAAAACTGATTATCTAGGTCTTAGAAAGAATAGCAATATTAGTCAGCCTCTTTAGGTTGTCTTTTTTTTTTTTTTTTTTTTTTTTTTTTTAGTTGTAGATTTATTTATTTATTTTTGTGTGGTGCTGAGGATTAAATCCAGTGCACCACATGTGTTAGGCAAGCACTCTACCACTGAGCTACAACTCCAGCCCCTAGGTTGTCTTTCTTGAGATGAGTCTGCTCCAGCTGTGTTTCATGCTTATGTCATTTGGTTTAAGATTATCTGGAATAGAGAAGTCTGTTTGGCTTAATTTGGGCATGTGCTCACTTCAGTTTTACCTTCACCAAACGAGAAAAGGGGGAATGGATTAGGAAAAAGTATGTCTATCTACTATAAGGGCACTTTATTTGTGGTTGGTCCTTAACAAACAATAACAACAATAAAAACAAGGGTCTGGCAGGGGTGGGGGATATAGGTCATTGGTGATTATTGATAGAATATATGGCTTAGCATGCACAAGGTCCTGGGTTCAATCCCTAGCACCACATGCACAAAAAAGGTAAATCAACTCCCATTCATCCAAGAAACTAGTGCCCAATAGGATATGTCCTAAAGAACTTCCATTTTCTTCCTTTAAAAAGTGTTAGAGAGAGGGCTGGGATTGTGGCTCAGCGGTAGAGAGCTCGCCTAGCACGTGGGCGACCCGGGTTCGATCCTCAGCACCACGTACAAAAAAACACATTGAATAAAACGTATTGTGTACAACTAAAAGCAAAAAAAAAAAGTGTTAGAGAGACAGATGGAGGTGGGGTGGGAGAGGTTGGAAGAGGAGAAAAGTTCTGCAGTCACATTGTAGAGATGCAGTAGGAATTCAAAGGAGTGATGACTGAGGCAGAGAATACTATTTTAGTCTGAAAAAATGGAGGAGAGTAGGAAGGTTGTTCAAGTTTATTTAATAAAGAGTATTTTAAGAAACAGGTCCTTAAACATTTTTTTATTTTATTTTATTTTTTTGGTACTGGGGATCGAACTCGGGCACTCGATCACTAGGCCACATCCCCAGTCCTTTTTTGTATTTTTATTTAGAGACAGGGTCTCACTGAGTTACTTGGTGCCTCGCCATTGCTGAGGCTGGCTTTGAACACGCAATCCTCCTGTCTCAGCCTCCGAAGTGCTGGGATTACAGGCGTGCGCCACCGCGCCCAGCCAGGTCCCTAAACTTAAAATGTTTTCAAGCTCCTGACTCTGGGATGTGCTGGGTAAGTGGTGTTGATGAAAATTTACATCTCTGTAGTCCAACAATATCACTATAAACACCAGAAACCCATCTTTATCCTTATAAGGAATTGAGGTAGATTGAGAGAAAATGAAGGCTGTTCATCTAAGGCCTTTATTTATAGCCATATCTCATTAAAAAGAATAAAATAAAGTGAACCAAGTTTAAAAATTTTTTTTTATAGATGGACACAATATCTTTATTTTTGTTTACTTATTTTTTATGTGGTGTTGGGATTGAACCCAGTGTGTCATGCGTATGAGGCAAGCGCTCTGCCACTGAGTCACGACCCCAGCCCAAAATGAACCAAGTTTAATCAGGTGGACCCTAAGCAAACAAACAAACAAACAAACAAAAAAACCCATCAGAAATCACTGCTGGCACTGAAAGGCTGTTAAAGTGTATCTCATAAAAAGACACTATTCATGTGAGCCCATCTATAACAAGAAAGGATATGCTGTTGCTTACTACTATGGACCTCCTTATTCTCCTACAACAATTTGTAAGGTTCAGGGTTTCCTTGCCTTCCTGCCCAGAATTCAGCCAGACTCAGTGTAGGAAACTTCTTCTTGAGGGATAGAATCAGTACTCTTCTTGGGGTTCATTACTGCTTCAGTAGTTTTAACTTTTGGTTCTTTTTAAAAATCTTTGCTCCATGATTACAGTGGTAACTGTTACATAAATTTAAAGAGCTACTTGAGGACAGTGGTTGACACTTGGCAGAATTAAGTGGGGAATCATGATAATAGAGGCTTTGTTAGCAGTGAAATCTGGGCTAAAGTTTCTCTGAGGCAAGGCTCAGGATCACAGAATTCTAAATGGTAGTGCTAGGAGAAACTTAGAGAACTACCCAGTTCTCTTTCATTAGAAATAATGACAATTGGTATTGAGGTTACAATTTTTGTGGTATTCTCTCAGCTCAGAAAGGATCCCTTACTTTGTAAACCACCCTGATCAGTGTCATAAACTGCTAAGGAACAGGAAATTCCAAGTTGCCGACTAGCACAGATCCAACCCAGGCTTCCCAGAATCTCTGAGGACCTGGCTTTGTGCCACACACCAACATAACTGTTGCTGTGGACTGTGGTGGACTTATGGTGTATGGAGGAGTCTTGGGCTGAATCCCCAGTCTGGACGTACAGAATATGTCGGAATTACAGAGGTCTCTGGAGTGGGCAAACCTGAGATTATTCCTTTTCTATACAGAGAGCTTCGAATGATAGTGACAGACGTTTGTGTGTGTTTCATGATTTACAAAACACTTTTCTCCTATGATTTTTTATTTAATCCTCACAAAATTTTATGGAGAAGCATGGCTATTACCATCCTCTTTTTTTTAGATGAGCCTATAGAGACTAAGAATACTTGTCTAAGTCACATAGCTCTTTTGTAAAGTGGCACAGCTGTGATTGAGACTTGGGTCCTAAAATTTCAAATTTTGTGCATTTCCTGTGGTATTGAACTGCCTCTAAGAAATATGTTTAGTGGTGAGGAGCAAAATCTAAAACTTGCTATTCTGTAATAAAAAAAAATTGAATTTCTCCTTTCCAGCTACTAGAGTGAGGAGGAGAGGTGACAGTGTAATGATAACTTTTGGTGGGGTCAGATGATACTGAGATCCTATCAAATTTAAGAGACATTGCTGCTTATTTCCTGTGTATTCACCTGACACTGCCCTTTCCCTTTCTTCAGGAGAGCTGGATCAACACATGACTCCACTTTGGGCATCTAGAGTCTACACTGATTCCCAAGGACCTATCATTTGCCTCTTGATTTTTTAGCGTGGGGTCCTCTGGTTTGTGTTGCTGAAAGACAGCCTTTCTTTGAAGAAGCAGCTCTTCCTTTATTCTACAGGTAGAAACTAAACAGATAGGATGGGGTAAGAAAACCAGAGAGATTCATAATGGCTTGCCATTAGAGCTAGAGCACATTGTTTATTTATTACCATTGATTATTTTGCCAAGTGTTTTGTGTAAAAAGCTTCTTTGTTTCTGGATGCCTTAGAATAATTTTGTCACCTACATTACTCCACATCCGTCCCTTTGCTGTCCCATTGCTGCTGAAAGGAGTGTGCTGGCTTCTAAGATCCAGAGCTCAGTTGTCAGCTAGCCTGACCAATATACACAGTGTGACCATCCCAGGAGACTGCCAGACACTGGGAACTTGGGGAAGCGAGTTCTTCAGTAAGGAATACAAAATCTGATGCCAAGTAGCTCCTGTTCACAGAGAAGGACTAGCAGCATCAGTATTACCTACAAGCTTGTTAGCAATGTAGAATCTTGGGCCCTACCCCAGACCTGCTGAATCCAAATCTGTGTTTTAATGAGATCTTCAGGGGGATTTGTGAGCTGATTCAAGTTTGAGAAGCACTGATATGGTGCATAGTATTGGATGCCTGTCAGCATCCATTTCCTTAGTCTTTCTTAATTGTTTTAGTTAGTTCAAGTTAAAAAAAAAAAAAGTTCAAATTTAGTTAGTTAAGATTAGAAGAACTGTGATCAAATTCCTGAGAAGAACAACATAGAGAATGAAAAGTTTATTTGGGGCTCATGATTTCAGAGGTCTCAGACCATAGATGACTAGTCCATTGCCCTGGGCCTGAGGTGAGGCAGCACATCATGGGGAAGGGCACAATGGAGGGAAGCTGCCCTCATGGCATCAAGGAAGCTGAGGGGGTGGGGAGATGGGGAAACAGGAAGAAAAACCCTTCCATAGCATTCTTCCAGTGACCCACCTCCTCCAGCCCCGCCCTACCTGCCCATAGTTGCCACCTAGTCATTCAAACTAGGATGGACTAACTACGTTCTAGCTCCCACAATTCAATTAGAACTACGTTCTAGCTCCCACAACTCTGAATTCTTCTGCATTAACAGGAGCTTTTGGGAGACAGCTTATATCCAAACCATAGCAATGAAAAAAAATGCAGATTTTTTTTTTTTTTTTTTTTTGAGTTTCTCCTCTGTAACCCTCAGACAGCCATGAGAATTTTAGCACTGGTCAAAGCGTAGATTTCCCTTGGTAATTGTTGATGGATCAGGGATGGTGATATGACCTGCGTTGGCTCAGTCATAATGACTTATATTTTTGTTTTGGGTGCTTTTTGTCTTCTCCAGCAGTGGAGAACAAACAATGAAGTATGGATGTTCCCCTTATTTCTACTGGCAGCCATCTTATGGCCATGAGGGGGTTTAATCTTGAGATGAATATGACACTGTAATTATCATAACAGAGGAATCTGGATTCTTGATTCTGGCATTGGGTTGCTGATTATAGGATATATGTCTGGAACTCTCTCTGCCTCTGATCTCACAATTTTCTCATGGTTTATCCCAGATTGACTTTGTTTTTCCTTATTTACTTACAGTTGAAAACATCTTTTCATACTCAGACATGGAAATGGATGCTCTGTACATAAAGTGCTGAATATACCTCCTCCTATAAAAATATTTTACTACTTCACATGCTCATAGGTTTTTCTTCTAGTCTTGTGAATAATGCTTTTACCCTTGGGTGATTAATAAATTGTGCAGATGAAGGTTGACATAGAGAAAAGAGAGCTACAAAAGAAGAAATTAGAATTGGGAGACTGTCCTGAGAGACGGTGCTTTCACTCTGAAGTACTGTGAGCTGGGCCACAGAGTAGGCTGGGCTGTAGAGCCCACTGACTTGAGTGCTGAGTCATGCTTTACCCCTGATTTGGTGTTTGAACCTCAGCTTCCTTATTTAAAACAAAACCATAAACAGTGGAAGTGGGTTGAAATGCTTTAAAAACTTGACTTTTTTCCCCCCAGTTAATTTTCCTTTCTAATTTTTCCCTTTTTATTGTGGGAAAATATAAATAACAAAATTCATCATTTTAACCATCGTTAAATGTACTGTTCAATGGCATTAAGTTCACATTCACAATGCTTTTCAACCATCACTACTGTCTAGTTCCGGAACTTTTTCATCTTCCCCCAGAGAGTCAATGGCATTAAGTTCACATTCACAATGCTTTTCAACCATCACTACTGTCTAGTTCCGGAACTTTTTCATCTTCCCCCAGAGAGTCAATGTCCATTAAAGAATAACTCCACATTCTTTCTTGTCCCCAGCACCTGGAAATCTTGATTCTATTTTCTGTCTCTGTAAATTTGCTTACCGAAGGTACCTCATATGGACTTATATAATCTTTTTTTTTTTTTTTTTTTTTTTTTTGGTACCAGGGATTGAACTCAGGGGCACTCGACCACTGGGCC
The DNA here is from genome assembly GCA_025594165.1 of Tamias sibiricus. Lineage (NCBI taxonomy): Eukaryota > Metazoa > Chordata > Mammalia > Rodentia > Sciuridae > Tamias > Tamias sibiricus. The sequence continues at coordinate 14,325,521 of CM046670.1, read as the reverse complement.
ACATCCCCAGCCCTTTTTTGTATTTTATTTAGAGACAGGGTCTCACTGAGTTGCTAAGTGCCTCGCCATTGCTGAGGCTGGCTTTAAACTCGCGATCCTCCTGCCTCAGCCTCCCAGAGTGCTGGGATTACAGGAGTGTGCCACCATGCCCGGCAACTTATATAATCTTTTTATCTTTTTTTGTGTCTGGCTTATTTCACTTAGCATAATGTCCTCGTCCTCATGGTTCATTCATGTTGTAGCATGTATTAGAATTTTATTCCTTTTTATAACTGAATAATGTTACATTGCATGTATATACTACATTTGTTTATTTATCTTTTTTTTTTTTTTTTTGGTACTAGGGGTTGAACCCAGAGGCACTTAACCATTGAGCCACCCAGCCCTTTTTTCTTCTTATTTAGAGACAAGGTCTTGCTGAATTGCTTAGGGACTTGCTAAGTTGCTGAGGCTGGCTTTGAACTTGGTGATCCTCCTGCCTTAGCCTTCCGAGCCTCTGGGATTACAGGCGTGTGGCTACTGCACCCGGCTTATCCTTTTATATATGTGTGTGTGTGTGTGTGTGTGTGTGTATTTTAGTCTTAGATGGACAAATTACCTTTATTTTATTTACTTATTCTTATGTGGTGCTGAGGATTGACTCTAGTGCCTCACACATGCTAGGCAAGTGCTCTACTACTGAGACCCAGTCCCAGTGCCTGCATTTATCTTTTCATGGACACTTTTGGCTATTATGAGTACTATCACTATGAATATATATTTTTAAAAATATTTATTTATTTTAGTTGTACACAATGCTTTTTATTTATTTTTACGTGGTGCTGAGGATTGAACCCAGGCTGTGCACGTGCTAGGTGAGCGCTCCACCGCTGAGCCACAATCCCAGCCCCCACTATGAATATTTGTGTACAGGTATCTGAGTCTTTGCTTTTAAGTCTTTTAGGCACATACTCGATAGTGGAATTGCTGGATCATATAGTAATTCTGTGTTTACCTTTTTTAGAAACTGCCAGACTACTGAAATTTTGACTATATAACTTGTTATTTATATATTCAGACATACATTATAAAATACACATATGCTTAAATTGAGACTATACTGTTTTCATTGGTTAATATAGAATTTCTGAATTGACCCTTTTCTAGCACATTGAACATACTAACAGATTTATATATTACTATTCTTAATCAAAACAGAAAAACAATTAGTTTCTGTAAGCTTAAGTTTCAAAGATCTAAGTGTAAAATGATCATTGAGTTTGCTGTTGTTCAGGAACCCAACTTTGTGTGTGTGTTTGAGAATGAATTGGTTTATTTCTGTTAATAAGAACAATTATATCTTTTTGGTCTGTGAAAAAGAAATGTATAATGTAGAAAATGTGGGTATAAACTACAAGATCTTAAAATTCTGTTAACACTTTCTAGTGAACTGAAATGACCTTGGACTGACTATTTGATACCTAAAAAATATTAAGTATAGAAGCATGAAGAAAACCAGTGTGAGAATTCTTGTTACAGTATCACTGAAGTGTACTAGAAGGTTCAAAATGGATTACCTATGCCTATCATCCCAGGGGCTGGGGAGGCTGAGGCAGGAGAATTACAGGTTCAGAGCCAGCCTCAGCAACTTGGTGATGCCCTGAGCAACTTAGCAAGACCCTGTCTCATAATAAAATATAAAAAAGGGATCTGGCTCAGTGGTTAAGTACCCCTTGGTTCCATCCCTGGAAACTAACAAACAAACACACACCAACAAACTGATTACCCTTCCTTTTCTTGAAATTATAGGATCAGTTCTGTTAGTCTACCTGAGCATGTGCACATTTTTTTTTTTTTTTTTTTAAACTGGGGATTGAACTCAGGGCCACTCGACCACTGGGCCACATCCCCAGCTCTTTTTTGTATTTTATTAGAGACAGGGATTTTTTTTTTCCACCCCCCCCCCCCCCCCCACTCTCACTGAGTTGCCTTGCAATTGCTGAGGCTGGCTTTGAACTCACAGTCCTCCTGTCTCAGCCTCCCAAATGCTGGGATTACAGGCCTGCACCACCGCGCCTGGCTCTCTCTCTCTCTCTCTCTCTCTCTCTTTTTTTAATGTGATTTAGTCAAATTGATTTAGTTTGTAGAGTGTATTGGAGAGAAATGTCCTTTTACATCAACTTTTTAAAACCATTAAAGAACACTTTAAAGGTAGGAGCATAACCCTGCAAAAAATCTACCAGGGTGACTCAAGCAGTCACCCACTCTCAATTCCCACTCTTGGGACTAATTGAACAGGTAGCTGAGCATTAACTTCCAGGAAATTATTTTTTTTTTTTTTTTATTTTATTTATTTATTTATTTTTGGTACTGGGGATTGAACTCAGGGGCACTTGACCACTGGGCCACATCCCCAACCCTTTTTTGTATTTTATTAGAGACAGGGTCTCACTGAGTTGCTAAGTGCCTCGCCATTGCTGAGGCTGGCTTTGAACTCGCGATCCTCCTGCCTCAGCCTCCCAAGTGCTGGGATTACAGGCATGTGCCACCACGCCCGGCTTCCAGGAAATTATTTTGTGTGAAATAATTTATATACCCTTAGACACTAGCTTTAATTCAGAGTTTGAAAGTAAAGTCCTCTTGGGAAGTCTATGAAGACATAATTCTACATTACATGTAATTGAAAAAGTTTCTTTTAACTTCTTTCTTAGTCTGAATATATGAGTTGATTTTAATTGTCTATGATATCTAATTACTTAAGTTCCTTAAGGAATTAGAAAGTAAATCTTTGGAACTGTGATCTCATAATCAACTATCTTAATACCTTCCCCAAAACTATTATTTTACAGCACAGTGTTTCTTTTGCATTATGTGAGAAACTACGTAGTGAAAGGGCATGATAAAAACCTAATCTTTTTATGGGGATCACATTTTTAACATTTGAAAGAAAATTTTCTTGACATTTTAAACATAGTGAGGAGAAGATCAGAAGAAAAACCTGATGGGGAACCTGCCTTGACTCTCCCATAGCTGTGCCCCTTAAAATCTCTTTCCTTAAACAACCCTCTATCCTTAAAGAAACCCTTTATCCTCAATGAAACCTGTGTGAAATTGGACGTATTCTTGTCTGCTATGGAATCTGGAGTCTTGGGGGAAGAGAGGATGTATTTGTATGTAGGAGTATGTATGGGTGGGTGTGTCCTTTTCTAATATTTTTAATAAGTTGATCAACACCTAAACAGGCCAACAGTTACAAAGTGGTTTGACACTAAATCAGTTTTGAAAAACCATTATCTGAAAGTCATTTATTTTACAGATAGTTACTCCAGGGACTTTATTGGGTGCTAGGGATTTACAGTGAACAAATAGAGCCCACCCATCAAACCCCACCATCATGGAGTCCTGGGAGTCCTCTGTGGTTAGAAAGTCCTTTGTCTCTTACTTCCTGCCCTGAGGAAGAGTGGTGGAGAAGGCCTCCTGAGTGCCCTTCCTATGGGAAATTGTTCAATTCTGTATTCCCATGGCCAGGGTCAGGCATGGAGTGGGTGTCCCACAAGTATTTGTTGAATGAATAAGTGACGGAGTGAATAGTGAGGTCTCTGTACCCTCTCCATTAGTTCCTAACTAGTCTCCCTGCTCTCCTCTTTGCTCCTTCCCACCTCAGTCTAAGGCATCTTGTTAAAAGTACTAAGTTAGATCCCATTAACTATGGCTTCAAGTCACCCAGTGGGTCTTCATTTTTCTCTGAGGAAAAGCCATAGTCTTTACAGTGACCTACCATGCCTCACAGTATCTGGACTCCAGCTGCCCTCGAACTTCATTTCCTTGTCTTCCCCTTATTCTCCATCAGCCACATTGGCCACTGGCTGTTTCTCAGACTCACCAGCCAGGCTCTGGTATTGTCCAGAGCCTTATAGCCACTTTTCCTATGCTCACAGATGACTTGCTGGTAGTAGAGTTCATTCTTCCTAGGGAACCCTTCCCTACCTAACCTGTCAGAAATTGTAATCCTTCCTTATTCCAGTCCTCTTCATGGCCCTTCCCTGTTTATTTTTCTTGTGACACTGATCTTCTAACACACATGCGTGCGCACACACACACACACACACACACACAATGGATGAATGAATGACTTAGTTCTGTTGTCATCTGTCTTTCTGTACTATAAGCACCACCAAAGCAAAGATTTTTCTGTTTTGTCATTGTTATCTGCAATAGGTGGAAGAGTGTCTGTTAGTGTCATTATTTGTCAGATTAATAAAAACTTCTTAACCATGCCAGAAATATACTTTGGGTAGAACCAAAATGATGCTTTCTGTGTGTTTGTGTGTGCTCTGATAAATTGGTTTTGCAACACTGTGATTGAATTCACAATTAGCCTTGAGACCTAACTGGTCTGGTTCAGGTTCCAGTTGGAAAACAGTTGATTCATAGCCGTTCCTAATAAGCCTAGTGGCTTAGAGAAAGAAAAAAATATGAGCTTCATTTGTCATTTGGCTGCAAAGTGCAAACATGAGTATACATCCTCATTCTCAATGGTGTTGGCATTTGCCATTTACCTTTTATTAGAATCTCTCATTCTGTTGGCATTTTGTTTTTAGCTAATGCAAATGAAAGGATGTGGCTGAGATTCAGAGTGAAATGTGCTGACAGGACCCTTGTGTTTGCTCTAAATACTCATGCAATGCCAGATCATAGAGGCATCTTCAGCTGGTCCCTCCCATCTTTCTGTTGTTTGCTTAAGACATTCTCACTACCTAACCATCCCCACAGCTCTTCACTTGGGCTTTCCCTGAGGAAAGTCTACATAGCATTTTATTCTCTAAGATGGTTATCAGTTGAGGGAGAATGGGAAGGTTTGCCAGAAGTATTCCATATTTCCTCTTCTTTAAATGGGAGAAATTTTGACAGATGTTTGGAATCTTTATTATTAGTACAGTGGTAGTTGGGAGTCTGAGTGTTGCAGTTAGGCCTTTCATAACTTTTTTTTTTTTTTTTTTTAGGTACTGGGGATTTAACTCAGATACATTCAACCACTGAGCCACATCCCCAGCCCTGTTTTGCATTTTATTTAGAGACAGGGTCTCACTGAGTTGCTTAGCACCTAGCTTTTGTTGAGGCTGGCTTCGTCCTGTCTTAGTCTCCTGAGCCGCTGGGATTATAGGCGTGTGCCACCATGCCTGGCTGGCCTTTCATAACTTTTTAATTTGTTCAAATCTCATAACATATTAAATATTCATAAGTGCCCTATGAAATGGAACTATTTTTTAATCTTCATTTTGTTTATTTTTATGTGGTGCTGAGGATCAAACCCAGTACCTCACGCTTGCAAGGAAAGAGCTGTACCACTGAGCTACAACCCCAGTCCTGAAATAGGTACTATTATTAGCTATTTGCAGAGGAAACTGAGGTTTAGAGAGGCTAAGCAGCATGACCAGAGTCACATATAAATTAATAGTCTCTATTAGGGCTTTCCAGAGAGACAGAAACCAATGTGGTATGCATGTGTGTGTGGAGGAAGAGAGAGGGAAGGAGGGAGGGAGAACGGGAGTGGAGGGAGATTGATTGGTTTATTTTAAGGAGTTGGCTCACAGGAGTATAGAGACTGTCAGATCCAAAATTTGCAGGGTAGGCTGACAATCTTGAGACTCAGGGAAGAGCCAATGTTGTAATTCAAGCGCAAAGGCCATCTGCAGGCATTCAAACTCAATATTATTTCCCAGTTGCTTTTGCCATTATGCTATGCCTCTTCTCACATAAAGCTGTTAGCTCAGTATTTGGTATATATTAAGATTAACATACGGTTAGATGTGGTGGCTCACACCTGTAATCCCAGCTCTCAGGAGACTGAGGCAAGAGAATCACAAGTTGGAGGTCTGCCTGGCTATTAAACAAGACTCTACCTCAATATAAATAAAATGGTTGAGATATAGCTCAGTGGCAGAATTGTAATCATTCAAAATGAGAACTATAGTCATGTTACCCCCAAAATTACAGGGAGGGAAAGGTCCAGAGACTTTAAGTCAGCCTTAAAAACCATTATCTAAGAGTCATTTATTCTACAAATATTTATTCCTGGACTCCAGCTCTTTAAGACTCGTAGTTCTGGAAGTATGTGTGCTGGACAAGATCTCTTGAGTTTTCTCCAAGTCCATTTCTGTCAAAATCCAGAGTTGCTCCATAGCTGAATTAACTTGTGTTAATACTTGATTCTTTCCATTCAAACTTGTTCACTGTGGATCCTATTAAAAGCCAGGAGGGAGCTGGGATTGTGGCTCATTGGTCAAGTGCTCACCTAGCATGCGTGAGGCACTGGGTTCGATCCTCAGCACCACATAAAAATAAAATAAAGATATTGTGTCAACCTAAAACTAAAAAAAAAAAAAAAAAAAAAATGTAAAAAGATAAAAAAAGTCAGGAGGTAATTATTTTTCTTTCTTGAATATCCTGTTTACATTCTGCAGGGTGGTTGAAGTGGGATATCTGCAAAGGTGCCATAGCTATATTGTCATGTTTAGCATTTAGCCAAGATGATATAATTTCTGGGAAGGTTACAAAAGTGGATCCTTTACAAATTGATGGAAGCAAAGGTCTCTGATAAAAAGTGAGTGACACCTAACTTAGTTATTCAATAATCATAGAGGGTATTAACCAACTATTCTTAGTTGGAGAAAGAAGTAAGAAGTACATTGATTTAAACTGTACCATGAGTAAGTTAAAATCTGTCTTGAAAGACAGATTGTTAAAGACAGATTGTTAAAGAATGTTAAAATGAATGCTTAAGGAAGGAGTCAACTTGTTTAAAAGGTAGTAGAGATTAAATGACCTTTTAAATCAGTCTTAAATGCATATTGTAAAAATAAAATTGATTTGCTTAGATCTGTATGATCATTTAGTTGGTCTTTGTTATACTATCCTTATGGTATATTTTAGATATTATGCTCCTTAGTCTGTTCCTGCTGCTATAACAAAATACTACAAGCTGGGTAATTTATATACAACAGAAATTTGTTTCCCGTATTTCTGGAGACTGAGAAGTCCAAGATTAGGGCAGTGACAGATTTTGGTGACTAAAGAGGTCCTGATTTCTGCTTCCAAAATGGCACCTTGAACACTGACTTCTTAGGTGGTGGAAGGTGGAAAGGCAAAAGAGGGAGCTAGTTGCCTCCAGCCCTTCTGTTTTATTTATTTATTTATTTATTTATTTATTTTGTTTAACAGATACATATTTTATACCTTTTTAAAATTTATTCAATTTTATATGGTACCAAGGATCGAACCTAGTGCCATGCTAGGCAAGCGCTGTACCATTGAGCCACAACCTCAGCCCCACCCCCAACCCTTCTTATAAAACATTGATTCCATCCATGAGAGCTTTATCTCCTACATGCCCCACTCCTTTTTTTTTTTTTTTTTTTTTTTTTTTTTGGTACCAGGGATTGAACTCAGGGGCACTGGACCACTGGGCCACATCCCCAGCTCTTTTTTGTATTTTATTAGAGACAGGGTCTCACTGAGATGCTAAGTGCCTCGCTATTGCTGAGGCTGGCTTTGAACTTGTGATCCTCCTGCCTCAGCCTCCCAAGCGCTAGGATTACAGGCATGTGCCACCATGCCCAGCTAATGCCCCACTTCTTAATGCTGTTTCATTGGGGATTCAGTTTCAACATAAATTTTGGAGGGGACACAAACATTCAAACCATAGCATCTCCCCTTTGAGTTTTGCTTTTAAACTATTGGTTTTATTTTCAGTGTTACTAGTTCTATTTCATGTCTATTTACAGTAAAATGACACATTTCAGGGTTTATCAGGTTCCATCACTTCTCTGGGGCCTGGACAAGTTTGGCCCCTTCTCTGATTTGCTTTCTTCATCAGCACAGTGGGGAATGTAATCCTATCTACTTTACTTTCTGCAAGGATTAAATGTGGATTTCTGGCAAATCACCCAGAACAGTATAAGCAAGACTCAGTAAGCCTTTAATTCTTTTTAGTTGTTTTGATGAGGGCAATGTGTTGATACATTCCTAGGGGAAGAATTAAGGAATTCAGCTGTGAGTGTCTTCTATGTCATCAGCAGTTCTCATCTAATCTTCAGATCCCTTTTAAGAAATATATTATTTATACCCTCATTTATATAGATGAGGAAACAGATTCTCAGAAGGTACATTGCTCAAGGCTACACAGTAAGTGGTAGAGCTGACAGTGCTTCAAACTTGAATTTATAAAACTGGAACTCACAATATTCTTTTAAATTTTATCATGCTGGATATTTTATTGTGATTTTTTGAAGAGCCTGCATCATAAAAATTTACCATCTTCACTGTTATTAAGTATGTAGTTTAGTAGTGTCAAAAACATTCATGTTAGCACAAAACATCTCTCTGAAACTTTTTCATCTTGCAGAAATGAAACTTTATACCCATTAAACAACTCCCCATTTGCCTCCAGCCCCTGGTAACCACCATTTTACTTCCTATGTCTATAAATTTGACCATTCTAAATACGCCTTATAGTTGGAACTCTATAGTATTTGTCCTTTGTGACTAATTTATTTCACTTAGTATAATGTCCTCAAAATTCATCCATGTTGTAACATGTGATAGGATTCCCTTCCTTTTTAAAGATGCATATTCCATTGTTATGTACATCACATTTTATTTGTCCATTCATCTATTGATGGTACATGGGTTGCTTCCACCTCTTGACTGGTGTGAGTGGGGCTACCAAGACCCTGCTTTACATTCTTTTTTTTTGGGGGGTGGGGGTGGACCAGGGATTGAACTCAGGTGCTGGACCACTGAGCCACATCCCCAGCCCTATTTTGTACTATATTTAGACAAGGTCTCACTGAGTTGCTTAGTGCTTTGCTTTTGCTGAGACTGGCTTTGAACTGGCGATCCTCCTGTCTGAGCCTCCTAAGCCACTAGGATTACAGGTGTGCGCCACTGCATCCTGATAGATTCTTTTGAATATATACTCAGAAGTAGAATTGTTGTATCAAATGGTAGTTTGATTTTTAATTTTTTGAAGAACTGTCATTGATTTCCATAGCAGATGCCTTGTTTTACATATAGTCCCCCTATCTAGTGCACAAGAGTTCCAGTTTCTCCATGTCCTACCACAGTTGTTATTCTTTGTTGTGTGTGTAGTTTGTTTTTTGTTTTGATGTAGCCTTCTTAATGGATGTGAAACCATATCTCATTCTGGTTTTCATATGCATTTCTCTGATGATTAATGATGTCAGGCATTGTTGGCCATTTGAATATCATGTTTGGAAAAATGTCCCCTCAAGTTCTTTGTCCATTTTCAAATCAGATTATTTGATTATTTTTGTTGCTGAGTTATAGGAGTTCTTTATGTATATTAGATATTAAACCCTTAGTAGTTAACATGATTTGCAAATATTTTCTTCCTTCCCATAGTTTGTCATTTCAACTCTGTGTCCTTTGATGCACAAAAGTGAAAGTTTGTTACAGACCCATTTGTTTATATTTGCTTTTATTTATTTATTTTGGTACTGGGGATTGAACTCAGGGGCACTTGACCACTGGGCCACATCCCCAGCCCTTTTTGTATTTTATTAGAGACAGGGTTTTACTGAGTTGCTAAGTGCCTTGCCATTGCTGAAGCTGGCTTTGAACTTGTGATCCTCCTGCCTCAGTCTCCTAAGTGCTGGGATTACAGGCTTGCGCCACCGTGCCTGGCCTTGTATTTGCTTTTATTGCCTATGTTTGGGTGCTTATATAGAAGTCATCCTTGCCAATTCTTGGAGTTTTGTAGTTTGGAATTTTACATGTAGATTTTTATTCTATTTTGAGTTAGTTTTTTTGAATGATGTATTCTTTCACATGTGGCTATTCAGTTTTTCCAACACTGTTTGTTGAAGAGACTGTTTACATCATGCTGCTTTTTAAGGGTAGAAGAGAGAAAGAGTGATGAGAGGAGATAGGTATTTGGGGAAAAAATAATGCTGAAGTAGTTTTTAGCTTGTTGCCACTACATAAATGGAAAAAGTTTTCATAAATCTTAGCTAATAAGGTACATTTACTAGAATTTTGGAGATCTCGTTTCTTAGATGTAGAGGGAATTTAAGAATTATTTATATGTGTTTGTATTGGGAAAGCAAATCAAGACATTACAGTAATAGTATATTCTCTTTGGCTAAGAAGGGACCAAACTCTCTAGAAACCCAGGGTTTCTGAAATCCAGAAGTTGCTGGCAGATTTGTGGAGGGGGAGGAAATCTTTGTAATGACCAACTAGTGAGTCCCTGAACCCCCACAAGCAAACTAACATGGAAGAGAAAAAAAAAAAAAAAAAAAGCCAACAATTGAGAAGTTGTGTTCTTTGTGCTATGGTGGCTTGATTCACAGAGGGAGCAGCAGCCTCCCAAAGGGAATGTGGTCAACCCGCAGGAAGAGAAGAACAGGCAAAGTTAGCAAGGGAGAGCTATGGAGTTGAGCAGTGCCAAGTGGAAGTGACCTTGAGGAAGAGGGACTAGGCTGAAGGTCTGATCTGTGGGTCTGCAGTGGAAGGGGAGGAGAGGCAGGCATAGACTGCTCCTCTTTCTCCAAAGTGTTACCCCTCAACTGGCCAGAAAATGGACTCTGCAGGAAAACTCTGTCTGTAGGAGCTTTCAATAGCTAACTATAAAAAAAAAGTTATATATAGAATGAGATGGATATCATTACCCTAAGTGCATGTATGAAGTCATGAATGGTGTGAATATACTTTGTATACAACCAGAGATGTGCTCTATAAGTATAATATGAAATGTAATGCATTCTGCTGTCATTTCTAACAACTTGGAATAAAAAAAAAATAAATTTAAATAAATAAAATATGCCCAAAGCAAAAAAAAAAACAAAGTTATATAGTTTTTTAACTAATATGATAGCATTTCTCAAAGTTGCTAAAAACCTTTCAGATGTCTAAATCTCTTGTTAAAATCTCTGGGCTTAAAATAGTTATAGAAATCTTATTTGTATCTTTGTTTCTTCTTTCTGCCACAAATATTTTAAGGATCTGTGTATATTGTTCATTGCAAGGGAAGTGTTCATGCATTTTTCCCTAGAGAAGCTATGGTAAAGTAGAGGAGATAAAATGTTTATAAATTATGGTATTTATTTACCATTTCAATGGTAATGATGGTAAGAATAAGACAAAAGTTTGTTCAGACAACCTTTTGAGAGAAAAGTTTTTAGGGATAGAGACAATAGGCTAAATACAGTGTCTAATATTATAGATCTGGGTCCTTGACCATATTACTACATCTTTCATGGAAACAGAAAGAGACTCTATAAAGTTGATTCTATAGGTCATGTTAGTGTGAATAGTAATTAGGCCATGTTCCTCTACAGTTTATGATGCTAGCTACTCTGAGCTTTTCTCAAAATGGAGTATACACATCTGAAAATAAACATGGACATACATAATTGATTGGGAAAGCAAATCAAGACATTAGAACATTCCAAAAACTCTAAAAGCATGGTCACATTACTCATCTAAATTGGGACACTAAATAGTCCTATAAAGATGTCATAATAGCTAACATTTGTATAGCTTTCCCTAGTGAAAAAGTGCTACCACATAATATTATTTGGGTAATATCAATGTGTATTAATGCAATGATAGAAGTTGGAATAAGTGTTTTAGATGGTGTAGAGGTTTCTTTCTTTTTTTGAAGACTCTCACTTTATTGTTTCTGACAATTTAGTAAATAATACTAGATGATCAGAAAATACAGAGAAGGGAGCATGAACATAAGAGATATTTATTATCCAGGAGGACTGTTTGATTTAGGGAGGGGACAACTGAGAGACTGTTGAAATTTGTCTGATTTAGTACCATCTGCTTTTCTGGAGTTCCACCAGGCTAAACAACAGCTGGTCTTCAAGCCAGGAACCTTGACCCTTACATTTTAAAAAAAGATGGATAAGAGATATTCCATTGGAAAATTTGAATTCAGTGTAGTAATGGCAAAACTCTAAGATGCACTCTCACACTGAATACATGTTAAGCTTATGTCTAAATACTGGTGGTATTATGCATGGCCTATTACAAAGCCATTACAAAAGTTATTTTGAAAGAAGCTTTGAGGGACTAAGCTTTTTTATCATGGGACTTATATACATCCTAGTCCTGACTTCATATCCACATCTTTTGTACAGTTCTCCTTCACCTTCCTTAAATTTCCCTTCATTGTTGATTTTTACAGTATGTTTTAACTCCTGACCACAATAAAAAAATGAGCATAGGGCTGAAGGTGTAGCTTAGTGGTACAATGCTTGCCTTGCATGCATGAAGCCCTGAGTTCAATCTCTAGCACTACATAAAGAAAAGAAAATGAATATATTCCTTTGTGAACCCAGCTTTCTCCCCTATTTTGCCTTTGGAGTACGTAAGAAAACATATGGAAAGATTGTCTTAAAAATCCCCTATAGGCCGGGTGCGGTGGCACACACCTGTAATCCCAGCACTTGGGAGGCCGAGGCAGGAGGATCGCGAGTTCAAAGCCAGCCTCAGCAATGGCGAGGCACTTAGCAACTCAGTGAGACCCTGTCTCTAATAAAATACAAAAAAGGGCTGGGGACATAGCCCAGTGGTCGAGTGCCCCGAGTGCCCCTGAGTTCAATCCCCAGTACCAAAAAAAAAAAAAAAAAAAAAGAATAATCCTTCAAAGTAAGTGATATTAGTTTCACTGCAGGGATACATGAACTTTCTTGTATTCATGTACTAAGTAACAAATACTGATAAATGCCTGCTAGGAATCAAGTATGTGTTAAGCTCTGAGAATACATCAAGAAACAACCACTGACAACATTTTCCTGGTAGTTACATCTTTGTTGGAGAGGGGAAGACATCATAACAAATACATTAAACATGGTGTGTTATTAGATGGTGGCAAATGATGCAGAGAGCAATACATTGAAGAAAGTAGTAGGGAATGGTAGGTGAGGATTACTCGTTGCAAGAACAAAGTCTTTTCTGATGTGATCTTGGAGCAAAGACCTGAGTGATTGAGGAGAAGAATTTACTCTGGGCAGGCAACTGAGATGGGAACTGGAGTGTTTGAGGAACTCATTTGGGTTAAGGGCCTTTCTCATGCTACTCAGTAGTAATTCGCTGATAATAAATGTGGCTTTGTCTATTAGGCTTTGCAATCTTCTTCATTCACTCCCTGTGCTTCAGTTTTAAAAGATGCCTGGGGGCTGGGGTTGTGGCTCAGTGGTAGAGTGCTCGCCTAGCACCTGCATGGCCCTGGGTTCGACCCTCAGCACCACGTAAAAATAAAGGCATTGTGTACAACTAAAACAAATAAATAAATGTTAAAAAAAAGATGCCTGAATCCAAACAAGTGGAAACCAGTTTGGGTGTGGGAAAGTGTAGTTTGTGTGTGTTAGGGATACAGACTGAAAGACTTCTCTTTATGTAGATTTTGCTTTTGAGATTGGGTCTGGATATCTTCCAAGGCTTTGAATATCATTTTTCCTAAGGGTACAGTGTACATGAGTTTTATAATTGAGTTTCTACTTTTAAGTGGATGATATTGGTTTGGGGAATGTTTAAAACTAGACAAAATCAGGGAAAGAATTTTCAAAGGAGAAGAGATTAAAACTTTGAGACATTGCTTTTTTTAAATATTTATTTATTTACTTTAGTTGTACACAATGCAATGCATTTATGTTTACGTGGTGCTGAGGATTGAACCCGGGCTGCGCACGTGCGAGGAGAGCGCTCTGCCGCTGAGCCACAACCCCAGTCCCCTGAGACATTGCTTTTGTTTAAACATATCAAATAAGGATTGTAAATCATTCCCTTTCAAGAATGAAACTTACAGACAGCTCTCTTCCACATTTTGAAACCATTCCCTTTTCAAGAATGATACTTAACAGACAGCTGTCTTCCACATTTTGACAGCAGCCTTTTTTCATCTGTCTGCTCTCCATTATCAAGACTTCCCATCTGCAAATACCAGTAGCTCTAATCTAAATCCCTCATCTGTAGGCATGGCTGTTGAACCTGGGATTGTCTCTCTGCCTTCTCCCCTCCTCTATCAGCCCTAGATTGGGTTGGAGAGGAAGAGGAAGAGGGGTATTACTATTTATGATGGGTAGATAATTCTAGTTTCATTTGAGTTTATACACTGCATGAAATTGTCAGGGCAGTTATTCCTGTACCTGTTTTACAGGTGAGAAATGGGAAGCCCACGGATGTTAAATTGTTTGTTCAAGATCATCATCCCCAGTAAACCAATGTCTTTGGTTTCCATGACCTCTGATTGCTGCTACCCCATCACTTGTCCCAGCTACATTTTGGATTAAGCAACCTTTCATGGGTTGATTATGATTTTACTTAGCTTCCATGGAAAATGTGTTTCAGAGTTGGAAACTTAATATTAATTTTGCTTCACATTTTTAAAAAATATCTTTTTAGTTGTAGATGGACACAATATCTTTATTTTATTTATTTTTATGTTGTGCTGAGGATCCAACCCAGTCCCTTAACATGTGTTAGGCAAGTGCTCTACAATGGAGCTACAACTCCAGCCCTGCTGCACATTTTTGTTGGTTGAGTTGGGGACTAATTGAATGTCATTTTTTATAGTCCCTTGCTGTTTTTATGTTGAAATTTAATAATTTGTGAAAGTACACTTCTGAATTTGGCAGAATACTCATTACTTTTGGAATATATATTACCTGCTTTTTCTTGCTGTAACAAGCCTTAGTACCTTTGGAGTTACTGATCATGTAACTTCTCACATTATTTGTTCCCTTGCCTAATATGTCTATCATTTGTAGCTTCAGGGTCAGGGGATGGGAATGGGGTTTTTAAACCTGGAGTAGTGTTTTTAAATGGAAGTGAGGGTGGGGAAGATAGTAATTAGTTCTTTGGCAGGAAGGGAGCATTGGGTATCTTAAGGGGGTTGAACTTTGCAACCTCTTCAATAAACAAATCCCCACTCTGTAGTTCATTTTCCTTCAATCCTCCCACTCTCCTACCCCACTCTTCAGGAACTGGTATCATGCCCATATTTCTGTAGAGTTCTGTGACGTAGAGCATTTCTTGGGATCTAGAATTCCTAGGGTTGCAGACTTTTACAACTAGACCCTGGAGGCCTGAAGAATCCAGAGGTGCTTGGCTCAAAATTCCCAGGGAGCACAGAACTCTGTGGGACCTGGAGTGCCTGGCTCAGGAACATTTGGGGGCTTGGGATACTGTGGCTAAGCCCACAGCAGAAGGGTGACCACAATAATGTCTTCACAGTTTGAAGGAGTATGAAATAATGTCATCACATGGAAGCAACACCTCAACCTGCACACCTATGGGAGTCTTCAGGCATAGAAGTTGAAAACATCTAGGTCAGTGGCTCCGAAGTTGGGCGGCCACAGGCACACCCTTTTGCAATGTGAAGCTCACCTGGAGACCCCACCATGGCCAGCAGGCTGCAGAGATAGCACTCTCAAAAGGTGGCTCTGCCTGCTGTACCTGGGATTCTGGAGATTCTTGAAGGATGGGACGCTCTTGGATTTCAGTAGCCTCACGCTTCAGGGGTCCCTGCGTCCATCTGGGGCAAAGCCATCAGGGCCCTGGGAGAGCCAGGGCACCTGCACAAAAATGGCCAACGGAGTCTGCATTGTGCTGGCGAGGTCTGCAGCTCTAATGCCCCTGCCTCTGTCAAGCTCGGGGAGGCCACGAGCTACTGAGTCTGGGTTTTGCCTGCCTGCACCACCGTCCTGGAGTAGTGGTTTTTTTAAATATGCTTACAAATATGGACACACACACACACACACACACACACACACACACTTTTTAGAATGTGAATTAACCATTCTTCAGTAAATAAAAATCTCATTAGAGAATGCACTTTGATGACTGTGGTGAAATCTGAGTTAGCTTGAAATAGTAGATGGTTTTACTACCCTTAGGGCTCACCAAGAGCTCCAGTTTAGCAGGCACAGACAGTTACTTCTTTGTTTAAAGCTGGATTAGCTATCCAGATGTTTTTGGCACATTATTACTTTTGCATCAGAAAATGTTCTTGAAAATTTTCTGGGGGCCCTGTTGTTCTGATGTAATTCTATATATAGTTCACTGTTTTGCTTACTTCAAATGTAATGGACATTTTGTTATAGTCAGGCTGTTAAACTAATTTGGTCTAGATTAAACACTTTCAGAGCTGCATGTTCCTTTGCAGCCCTCTTCTCCTCCAGCTTTCTTTTAGGCACTGTTCATTTTTATTCTTTAAAGAACTTTATGTTTTGATTTGTAATGACTATTCCAGAGGTCACTCTTGAGTCATTAGGGTTGTTTAGTCTTTCTTTTCTCTGTGTATGTGTATGTGTGTGTGTGTGGTGGTGGTGGTACTCATTTTGGGTATTTAGACAACATATTATGTATATATACACACATATACATATACACACTTTCCCTCCCTCCCTCCCTCTCCCTCTCTCCATTTCTTCCTCTCTCTCTCTCTCTCTCTCTCTCTCTCTCTCTCTCTGTACTGGGGATCGAACCCAAGGTGCTTTACTGCTGAGCTACATCCCCAGCCCTTTTTAATTTTCAATTTTGAGACAGGGTCTTTCTAAGTTGCCAAGTTTGGCCATCACCATGCCTGGTTATAGTACTCTTGATTCTATAGCCAAAACCAAACCAAAGGAGGTAGCCAATAAGTCAGGAAAAAACCAGCAAGATAATGCTTGTGGCACATATGCCTATTCCTGCATCAGAAAACAAAGCTCTTCTGCACTTGGTAGATGAGATGTGATATAAACAGAGGGTTGGGAGGTGAGAACTCCTGATCATGATGTTAATGTCAGTCTGGTTACCCATAATAGATACTTACTGTCACTTGCTGGCTTTCCCTAATTTTAATTTTGCTTTTGATAAGGTGTTAGAGGATTTAGGTGTATGAAAAATTGTTTAAAAGTTTTTTTTTTTTTTTTTTATCACCTTGACTAAATGACAGCTACAAGGTTTCAGGTTTTATTCATTTCTGCAAAGGAGGTAGAATAGAATTTATATAAATATATTAGTGCATTATAGTAATACATTAACAGTGGGGTTCATTTTGACAGTCATAAATATGCATACAACAATTTGCTCATTCTCAGTCCCCGTATTTTTCCTTTCTTCTCCTTTTCCCTCCCACCCCCTGATCTCTTTACTCTACTGGTCTTCCTTCTATTTATTTATTGTTTTTTAGTTGGTTCATTATAGATATGCATAAAAGTAGAATTGATTGTGATGTATTCATATATACATCTAGCATAAGTTCTTCAATTTTATTTTGCATTTCCTTCCCTTACCTACCCCTTCTCCCTTCCTTTTGGTCCCCTTCCTCTACTCCACTGTTCTACTTATTATTTTCATGATATTCTCCCCACCTTATTTCCCTATAGCTTCTGCAAATGAGAGAAAACATTTCAGGCTTTGACTTTCTTTTCTTTTCTTTTCTTTTTGTGGGGCTGAGGATTGAACCCAGGGTCTTGTGCATGCAAGGCAAGCACTCTACCAACTGAGCTATATCCCTAGCTCCCAGGCCTTGACTTTCTGAGATTGAATTATTTCACTTCACACGATGTTCTCCATTTCATCCATTTACTGGCAAATGACATATTTGCATTTCTCTTAATGACTGAGTATAAAACTCTGTTATGTATATATACCACATTTTCTGTTTATTTATTGACAGGCATCTAGGCTGGTTCCATAACTTGACTATTGTGAATTGTACTGCTATAAACATTTGTATGCATGTACCACTATAGTAT
This sequence comes from Tamias sibiricus, assembly GCA_025594165.1. Taxonomy (NCBI): domain Eukaryota; kingdom Metazoa; phylum Chordata; class Mammalia; order Rodentia; family Sciuridae; genus Tamias; species Tamias sibiricus. The sequence goes on along the minus strand of CM046670.1, from coordinate 14,307,765 downwards.
GCCAATTTTAGTTATTTTCGGATAAATACCAAGGAGAGGGATATGGTGGTTCCATTCCTGGCTTTTTGAGGAATTTCCATACTGCTCTCCAAAGTGATTGTACTGATTTTCATTCTATTATCATTCCTACTCCCATAACCCCTCCCCTCCCTTCACTCCCCTCTGTCTAGTCCAAATTACCTCTATTCTCCACCCTGCTTATTGTGAATTAGCACCCACATATCAGAGATTGGGATTGGCTTATTTCGTTTAGTATGATATTCTTCAGCTCAATCCATTTACTGGCAAATGCCATAATTTTGTTCTTTAAAGCGGAGTAATATTCCATTGTGTATATATACCACAGTTTCTTTATCTATTCATCTGTTGAAGGGCATTTAGGTTGATTCCATAGCTTAGCTACTGTGAATTGAGCTAGTGTAAATGTTGCCGCCTGAAGCGCTTGGAGCAACGGAGCCGCAGGAAGAAGTTCAGAGGCAAACTGGAGACAAACAGCTTTTTATTCTGATAACTTTTCTCTCTGGTTCTAACAACGACTAACACACGCCACACACACCACCAAAATGGCGCTGACCCGATCAGCAATTTCGGCCAAGTCACTCGAGATCCCGGGACAAGTCCCGTGAGACTACGGAAGGCGACAATGCCCAAATCTCCACGGCTCATAGTCAACCGCAGTTCAAGCCATCTCCCCAAACAGGGCTACTGCATTTCCCCCTTTTTGTTTTAAAAGAGGTAATGCTCTAGGACGTCTATGTGCAACCAACATTCTTACCCGTCATCAGATAATCAAGGCTGTGCCCTTGACTCTACTGTCTTAGGTTGATATGTCGGCCACATGAGACTGTCCCGTGCGACTGTGCCTGTCTTAGGTTGTCCCCCTCTGGGGATCTTACCCGTCATTGGCTAACCAGCCATCCAGTGGAGCCCTTTCGGATCGACTGTGTATGATGACTAACAGCCGTCCAATTGTGAGGAGATGTTGCGGCTTTAAGGCGACAAGCCTTTTGGTGATGAGCCAAATTGCATAGCATATCAAATTGTTTAAACAAATCAGCTGCCCTAAGTTCCATCAAGTAACACACTGAATTCTCTAGACAAATACCCGCAAGGCATTGTCCCGTAAAGTTCCAAACAATGAAAGATCAAAATGTCCATTTGTTATAACATGTTGATGTAGGAGGCCCCATGCATGTAGAGCAGAGGCCACACTGTTGGTGAGGTTGTTTGATGCTTGAGCAGCAGGGATGCTTGTGGCGGCCGCGATCCCTGCAGCTGTAGCAGCAGACGTCTTTTTTATGTTTAGACAATGCCACCGGCAAATCTTCAGGGCCCGCTACCTAGAAACTCAAGCATCAATTATTAAAGGAAAGGCAGTGCTATTGCAGCACTGAGTCAAGAGGCGAGTTGTCAAACTACAAAATAGAATAATTAGATTAGAAAATTAAAGTTGATTTTTGTTCACACACATCGCTGGTTGAGCTTCTACAAACATAAGTTGGAAAAATATCATATTTAGAACAAAAACAAAGACTGAGGGTAATTACTGCATTAAAGATAGATTAAAGAAAAGGTAAAGGCACTTTAGAGAAATAATTTGTTAGCTGGAACCCTTGAGTCTGTACACAGAGCAATCTTTTACCTGTTGAGATAATTGAAATTAATGAGCTATTAAACAAATGAAGTTAATAACAAATAAACAATCTTATGTCAAAACACCAAAATATCAGGTTATATAGCACTAGTCATATTGTTTGCTAAAGAGAAGTCCCAGGAACACCTATAAATCAAAATTGAAAGTACCTTCATTTATAAAATTATTTACTCTTAATTGAATACTCTTAACCTAGAATGAATTAAAGTTATTTGGATCCATATGTGTATATATATATATATTTTTTTTTCATAAGCGCTTGTTATTTGTGACGTCACACTGGACAGATGCACAAACATACAAACATATATTTGTGATGTCACATTAACATGAAATGTAGACAAATATACAGACATAAAGACATGTATAAAAAAAGAAAAAAAAAAAATACAATTGTGTGCACACTAAAGAGAGATCTCCTCGTCCCGGCCGGGAGGAATGACACTTAAGTTGTGAAATATTTTGAAGGACTCTTTTGAGGGAATTATTCTATACCTTCATCTTGGTCTTCTTGATTTTGTACCTTTTTTATTAATCTTGATTCTTCAATAACTTCATCTTGATCATTTTGATGTGGTACCTGTTTTATTAATCTAGATGGTATCCATATTGGAGAGGATTCGTGTTTTGGAAAAACACAAACAGATCCTCTTCCCCAAATTAATACTGGATCTGGACCCTTCCATGTACCTGAAAGAACATCCTTCCAGTAAACCAAAGGTTTATGTTGTTGGTGTGGATTCCAATGTCTGTCTCCAGCAGAATAACCATTAGAGTCTAAAGTTAAAAAATTTAAGGTAAACAGGGCAACTGCCAATCTGTCCTTAGGACTTTTCCAATTTCCTTCTTTTTGTTTTAATAACATAATTTTCAGTGTTCGGTTTGCTCTTTCAATAATGCCCTGACCCTGAGGATTGTATGGGATGCCTGTTTTATAGGATATATTGAATTTTGCGCAAAACTGTTTGAAAGATAAGGACGTATATGCGGGGCCATTATCTGTTTTAAGCATTTTGGGGATGCCCAATGCAGCAAAAGCTTGCAAACAATGAGATGTAACATCTTTAACTTTTTCTCCAGAATGTAAGGAAGCAAAAATCATGCCTGAGCATGTATCTATGGTCACATGAATAAATCTCAGTTTTCCAAAACTTGGCTCATGAGTAACATCCATCTGCCACAAATGATTGGGCATTAATCCTCTAGGGTTAACGCCGAAATGAGGATTGGGCAAATGTGTCATACAAGATTTACAATCTTTTACAATTGTTCTGGCTTGCTCCTTTGTGATTTTAAACCTACGTTGCAAGGTGGTGCTGTTGACATGAAACTGGGAGTGAAATAAAGTAGCTTGTTGTAGCACTGAAAGTATACATATTGTTTTTGTAAGTTCATCAGCCTTTTGATTACCTTCATGGAGGGGACCAGGCAAATTAGTATGTGCTCTAATATGGCCTACGAATAGAGGTTCTTTTCTTGCCCACAAAAGTTTTTGTATTTGATAAAACAATTTAAAGGCTGGAGTATGAGGTGCTATTGGTCCTGCTAACTCTAATTTTGGGACGGCTTGTACAATATAGTGGCTATCTGAAAAAATGTTTACGGGCTGGTCCCTAAAATTTTCCAGAGCTCTTACCACAGCTTCCAATTCCACTAGTTGAGCTGATTTGTGTGCAGTTATGTAAGTCATATTTTCTTTTTTAGTGACTACTGTAGCAGTACCATTTGAGGACCCATCTGTAAATACATTAAATGCCTTAGGAATAGGTTGATTTTTTATTACCTGTGGAAATATAATAGGATGATTAATACAAAAAGATAATATAGGGGATTTAGGAAGATGATTATCAAAATTTGCAGAAGTAGAGCATTTAGCTATAGCCCAATCACTATCATTGAAGCATAAATATTCAATCTGTGATGATGAATAGGGAGTAATAATAGTAGCAGGGTGAATGCCAAATATTTTAGTAGAAGTCTTAAGTCCTTGAAGAATAAGTTTAGCCACCATGGAGGTATAAGATTCAATTATACTTTTAGGAGAGACGGGCAAATGTATCCATAATAAAGGCCCTTGTTGCCAAAATACTCCTGTGGGTGTATATTGTGAAGAAATAATAATCAACATCAGCGGTTGAGTTAAATCAAATCTATCACAATGAGCTCCTTCGATGGCTTTTTCTACTAACTTTAAAGCTTTCCTAGCATCAGGAGTCAATGTTCGTGGTGAAGATGGATCAGGGTCTCCGCGAAGGATGTCAAATAAAGGTTTTAGCTGGCCAGTAGTGAGATTTAGTGTAGGGCGAAGCCAATTAATGTCTCCAGTAGTTTTTGGAAATCATTGAGGGTGGTCAAATGTTCTTTATTTATTAGAATTTTTTGGGGTCTAACAAAAGTATCCATGATTTTAAATCCTAAATATAATATGGGAGATCTGGTTTGAACTTTTTCTTCTGCTATATATAATCCATATTTTTTTTAAATTTTCTACCACATCACTGAATATATTAAATAAGATTTTTTGATTAGGGTGGGCCAATAAAATATCATCCATGTAATGTAGACACATGAGGTTTGGATATTTATTTTTAATGGGTTGGATAGCCTTGTCCACATATATTTGGCATATGGTGGGGCTATTAGCCATTCCCTGTGGTAAAACCTTCCATTGATATCTCTGATCAGGGCCATTATTGTTCATAGAAGGAAGTGAAAAAGCAAACCTGGGGGCATCCAGAGGATGTAGGGGAATAGAAAAGAAGCAATCCTTTATATCAAGAGTAATAAGATGGGAATTTTTTGGAATAGCTACGGGACTAGGAAGTCCAGGTTGAGTAGGGCCCATAACTTGCATGGTTTTATTAATTTGTCTAAGATCATGTAACAATCGCCATTTTCCTGACTTTTTCTTGATCACAAATATGGGGGAATTCCAGGGAGAGGTGGAAGTTTCTATATGACCTGCTTCTAATTGTTCCTGAACTAGTAGGTGGGCCGCTTGTAATTTCTCTTTAGATAGGGGCCACTGAGGGACCCACACTGGCTTATCAGAAAGCCATGGTATTTTCAAAATTATTTTCTCAGTGGCCCCGAAAAAAAATATCTTTTTCCTTTATGATAATGATTACTTTTAGGGTTAAGATTACTCTGTACTTTTTGATAATGAGTTCTTTTAGGGTTAAGATTACCCTGTAGGTTTTCACATTTAACATCTGCAGGCTTGGTTGCAATGTGTACTCCCATTTGTTGCAAAATATCTCTTCCCCATAAAGTAACCGGTAGATTAGGTAAAACATAAGGCTGAAATGTTCCTTTATGGCCTTCATCATCCTCCCATTTTAAAATTACTGCACTTTTATCTGGGAGGTTATTATATCCCAAGCCTCTTAAACTGGTTGAAGCTTTTTGCAGAGGCCAGTGCTTGGGCCATTGGCGTAAATTAATAATGGAAGAGTCAGCTCCAGTATCTATTAATCCCTCCATTTCTATTCCTTGGATTTTTATTTTACACATAGGCCTCCTTGAACAGTCTCGAACCCAGCAAGCCATGGGTCTTGAGTCAGTGGAACAAAATCCTCTATTGTTCCCTTCTTAAGGCATACCCATTTTAAATGAATTATGTAAATTGGGAAGGAGAAGCAACTGAGCAATTCTTATCTCCTTGTTTAACAGAACTTATACTTTGGGGTGAGCTAAGCATTATTTTTATTTCCCCTTTGTAGTCTGAGTTTATTACACCTGGCGTCACTTGCAAACCTAATAAGCTTTTAGGACTACGCCCGATAATAAGTCCTACAGTCCCTGAGGGAAGAGGTCCCCTGACTCCTGTGGGAATCAGTTGAACTCCCATTTCAGGTGTTAACACTATTCGGGCGGTGGAACAGAGGTCTAATCCTGCATTTCCTCTTGTTCCTCTGGCGAGGGAGGGAGTGGATGGGTAGTAGGGATTGTGTTGGGGAAGCATCTGAGTGGATGCTTGAGGATACTCCTCCTGCAATGCCCCGTACATTTGTGGGCCCCGGGGTATTGGGCCCCCTGCCCCGTTTTTTGAATTCCTGAACAAAGGATTTCCATGGATGTCAAATTTTGAATGGCATTTATTGGCCCAATAATTTCCCTTTTTACACCTGGGGCAGCGGCCTGGGGCACGGTATGAGCTTGGTCTTATTTCTCTTTTGGGATTTTGCCTAGAATAGCCTGATTGATTATGATAATTTTGCCTGGAATATCCTGATTGATTATAATGTCTACGTTTAGCCTTTGTGAAATTTCGAGGGGAAGCACCTCTCATTGAGGCTGCAATCACATTTCCTGTGACAAAGGCGTCATTTATATCTTTACATAGTTGTATATATACGGAAAGATCCTTTTTAGTTCTCCATGGCCTGATGGCTGCTTGGCACCATTTATTAGTATTTTCATAAGCTAATTGAACAACTAATGGCATAGCTTGGTCAACATCTGCAAACACACTACCTGCAGTTCTCAAAAGTCGATCAGCAAAGTCAGCATACGGCTCATTAGGTCCTCGAATCACTTTTTACAAGCTACCTTGTAGATCCCCAGGTCCTTGTACAGTTTTCCATGCCTCTAAGGCAGCTGTGTTTATCTGAGCATATACATCTGGGTCATAATCTGTTTGAGCCTGTAAGTCTGCGAATTGCCCTTCTCCTGTGAGCATGTCCATATCATAGTTTTCAAACCCTGCAGCCGCGTTTCTTTTAGCCGTTTCTATACAAAGTTCTTGGAATTGCGATCGCCAAACCAAGAGTTGCCCCCCGCTTAATGTTGCTTTACATAGACTTTTCCAGTCTGAGGGGGTTAAGCTAAAGGTGTTAAGGGACTCCAGCATACTCAACGTGAAAGGAGCTTGGGGCCCATAAGTCATTACTGCCTCTTTGAGATTTTTTATTGTTTTGAAATCTACTGACTGATGGACCCTCTGTCCATTTTTCTTTTCAAATGCTGGCGGTTCCCAATGTATCTGTGAGTTGTCCTCGAGAGCGCATAAGCGATCAGAAAGACTTTTTATTTCTGTTTCTAGGGTATGCAAATACCTAGTAATACCCTTCATATTTTCTGTAATGGATTCCACCCATGGGGGAGTAGAGGACACAAGTGGTTCCTCTACCTGACGGTCCTTTTTCTCGGTCTTTTTTAGTTTCTTTTTCCTCATCTTCTCAGGATCACTTTTACTAGATTCCTCACCACTGCTAATTTCACTGACAGCAATATCCTGAGGCCCAGGTTCCATTAAGAGCAAGTATCCTTCAGCTATCACCAATAACTCCCGAATAGCTTTAATAGCTTGGATTTTTGTCATTTTTGGGACTCTTCTAATACTCTCTTTACTGGTCTTAGTTGGCCCAGTGGAAGCTACGCTTTTTTGATCACTTTCACTTTTTTCTATATACTCCTCACTGAGAACAGAGTCAGGTATATCAAGGAGTCTTTGCATAGCCTCTATCACTTGGGATTCAGTTATATTCGAACCCATCTTTAGAGACCTTTCAGTTCTTACCTGTCCGCTCCGAAGTTCCCCGTACGGGCCGCCACCTGTTGCCGCCTGAAGCGCTTGGAGCAACGGAGCCGCGGGAAGAAGTTCAGAGGCAAACTGGAGACAAACAGCTTTTTATTCTGATAACTTTTCTCTCTGGTTCTAACAACGACTAACACACGCCACACACACCACCAAAATGGCGCTGACCCGATCAGCAATTTCGGCCAAGTCACTCGAGATCCCGGGACAAGTCCCGTGAGACTACGGAAGGCGACAATGCCCAAATCTCCACGGCTCATAGTCAACTGCAATTCAAGCCATCTCCCCAAACAGGGCTCCTGCATGTAAATATTGATGTAGCTGCATCCCTGTAGTATGCTGATATTAAGTCCTTTGGGTATAAACCTAGAAGTGGGATGACTGGGTGAAATTGTGGTTCCACTCCAGGTTTTCTAAGGAATCTCCATACTGCTTTCCATAGTGGTTGCACCAATTTGCAGTCCCACCAACAATGTATGAGTGTACCTTTTTTCCCACATCCTCATCAACTTTTATCATTGCTTGTATTCTTGATGATTGCCATTCTGACTGGAGTAAGATGGAATCTTAGTGTGTTTTTAAAAATATTTATTTTTTTGTTTTAGTTGTACACAGTGCCTTCTTATGTGGTGCTGAGGATGGAACCTGGGCCATGCTAGGCGAGCGCTCCACCTCTGAGCCACAACCCCAGCCCCATTAGTGTGGTTTTGATTTGCATTCCTCTAATTGCTGGAGATGTTGAACGTTTTTTCATATTTTTTGACCATTCATATTTCTTCTTCTGTGAAGTACCTGTTCAGTTCCTTTGCCCATTTATTGATTGGGTCATTTGTGTTTTGGTGTGTTTTTTTGAGTTCTTTGTATCTTTGATCCCCCCTGAGTTGATTGTTGTGCATGGTGAGAGATATGGATCTAATTTCATTCTTTTACATATGGACATCCAGTTTTCTTATTTGTTAAAAAGGCTATCTTTTCTCCAGCATATGCTTTAAGTACCTTTGTCAAGGATCAGATGACTGTATCTATGTGAATTGTCTCTGTGTCTTTTATTCCATTGGTCTTATTGTCCGTTTTGGTGCTGTTTTTGTCATTATAACTCTGTAGTATAGTTTGAGGTCAGATATTGTGATGTCTTCACTATCATTTGTCTTGCTAGTATTGCTTTGGGTATTCTGGGTCTCTCGTATTCTTTCATATGAATTTTACAACTGCCTTTTCTAATCCTGTGAAGAACGTCATTAGTATTTTGATTGGGACTGCAGTTTTTGATAATCAGGCCATTTGACAATATTAATTCTGCCTGTCCATGAACATGGTAGGTCTTTCCATCTTCTAAGGTCTTCTTCAGTTTCTTTTTTCCGTTTTCTATGATTTTTACTCTAGAGGTCTTTCACCTCCTTGGTTAGATTTATTTCCAGTTTTGGGGCTGTGTGGAGGCTCTTGTGAATGGAATTGTTTTCCTGATTCTTTCTCAGCAGATTCATTATTTGTGTATAGAAAAACTATTAATTTTTGTGTGTTGATCTTTTATTCTGCTACTTTGCTGAATTTATTATGTCTAGAAGTCTTCTGGTAGATTGTTTTGGGTCTTCTAAGTATAGGATTTTGTCATCAACAGACAGAGATAATTTGACTTCTTCCTTTCCTGTTTAATTTTCTTCTCTTCACTGATTACTCTGACTAGAGTTTCAAGAACTCTATTGAACAGGAGTGGTGAGAGTAGACAACTTGCTCTGCTCATGATTTTAGAGGAAATTGTTTCAGTTTTTTTCCATTTAGTATGATGTTGGCTTTGATTTTGTTTTTTGTAGTTTTTATGATGTTGAGATAAGTTCCTTTTATCCCTAGTTTCTCCCATGTTTGTAATATGAATAGGTGCTGGATTTTGTTGAAGGCTTCTTTTTCATCTATTGAGATGATGATATGATTTTTGTCCTTAATTCTACTGATGTGATGAGTTACATTTATTGATTTGCATATATTGAACCAATGTTGCATCCCTGCGATGAAACCCACTTGATCATGGTGTACTGTCATCTTTTTTTTTTTTTTTTTGGTACCGGGGATTGAACTCAGGGGCACTCGACCACTGGGCCACATCCCCAGCCCTTTTTTGTATTTTATTAGAGACAGGGTCTCACTGAGTTACTAAGTGCCTCACCATTGCTGAGGCTGGCTTTGAACTCGCGATCCTCCTGCCTCAGCCTCCCAAAGTGCTGGGATTACAGGCGTGCGCCACCGCGCCCGGCTCTGTCATCTTAAACTATTCTCTTTTTTAAAATATTTTCTTTTAGTTGTCAATGGATCTTTATTATTTATTTATTTATTTATTTTTTTATTTATTTATTTGCGGTGCTGAGGATCAAACCCAGGTAAGCACTCTACGTCTGAGCCACAACCCTAGCCCTTAAAGTGTTCTTGAATGTTATTTGCTAACATTTTATTAAGAATTTTTGCATCCATCTTCATTGGAGATATTGGTCTGTAGTTTACTTGATGTCTCTGTCTGATTTTGGTATCAGGGTGATACAGGCTTCAAAGAATGAATTTGGGAATGTTCCCTCTCTTTCTATTTATTTCATGGAGTAATTGAGGAAGATTGGCATTAGTTCTTTAAAGATGTGGTAGAATTTTGCTGAGAATACATCTAGTCCTGGGTTTTTCTTGTTGGGAGACTTTTTATTACTGCTTTAATTTTGTTGCTTGATCTGTTTAGTTTTCTATATCCTCTTGATTTAATTTGGGCCGATGATATGTTGTCTAGAAATTTGTCAATATCTTCTAGACTTTCCAACTTATTGGAATATAAATTTTCAAAGTAGTCCCTAATGATCCTCTGGATTTCAGCAATATCTGTGGTTATATCTTCTTTTTCATCTCTGTTGATTTAGGTCTTCTCTCTCATTTTTTTTTCCTCTTTGTACATTTTTTATTGGTGCATTATAGTTGTATATAATGATGGGATTTGTTGTTACATATTCATTCAGCACACAATATAACAATATAATTTGACCAATATCACTCTCCAGCACTTCCCTCCCCAGTCACGGCCTCCCAACCCCAGATCCCTATCCTCTACGGATCTCCCTTTGATTTTCATGAAATCTCCTGCCCTGCCTTTCTTTTCCTTTTCCTGCTCTAGGTTCCACATAAGAGAATAAACATAAGATCCTTAACCTTCTGAGTTCAGCTTATTTTGCTTAATATAATGGTGTCTAGATCTATGCATTTTCCTGCAAATGACATAATTTCATTTTTCTTTATGGCTGAATAAAACTCCATTGTGTGTATGTACCTCATTTTCTTTCTTTCTTTTTTTAATATGATTCTAGTTTCAAGGAAATCACTCTTTTTTTTTTAATATTTATTTATTTACTTTAGTTGTACACAATGCAATGCATTTATATTTACGTGGTGCTGAGGATCGAACCCGGGCTGCACACGTGCGAGGCGAGCGCTCTGCCGCTGAGCCACAACCCCAGCCCTCACTCTTTTTTTTTTGGTACCGGGGATTGAACTCAGGGGCACTCGACCACTGGGCCACATCCCCAGCCCTTTTTTGTATTTTATTTAGAGACAGGGTCTCACTGAGTTGCTAAGTGCCTCGCCATTGCTGAGACTGGCTTTGAACTCTCGATCCTCCTGTCTCAGCCTCCCAAAGTGCTGGGATTACAGGCGTGCGCCACTGTGCCTGGCACCCTCACTCTTTTTTAAAAAAAATATTTATTTATTTGCTTTAGTTGTACACAATGCAAGCATTTATGTTTACGTGGTGCTGAGGATCGAACCCGGGCCGTGCACGTGCTAGGTGAGCGCTCTAGCGCTGAGCCACAACCCCAGCCCTATACCTCTTTTTCTTTATCCATTCATCCATTGACAGAACCTAGGCTGGTTCCACAGTTTGGCTATTGTGAATTGTGATGCTGTAAACATGGGATGCATGTTACACTACAGTATGATGATTTTAATTCTTTAGGATAAATACTGAGGAGTGGTATAGCTGAATCATGTGGTGGTTCCATGCCTAGTCTTTTGAGGACCCTATATACTGATTTCCATAGAGATACTAATTTATGGTCCCTTCAACAGTGTAAAAATGTTCCTTTTCCTCCACATCTTCTCCAGTATTTATGATTGTTTGTATTCTTCATGACTGCCATTCTGACTAGTATGAGATAAAATCTCAATGTAGTTTTGATTTGCCTATTTCTAATTGCTAATGATGTTGAACATTTTTTTCATATATTTATTGACCATTTGTATTTCTTTTGAGAAGTATCTGCTTCATTTATTTGTTGAGTTATTGGTGTTAAGTTTTTTGAGTTCTTTATATACTAATCCTCTGTCAGAAGAGTAGCTAGCAAATATTTTCTCCCATTCTGTAGATTCACTTTCCTCATTGCTAATCACTTCCTTTGCTGTGGAGAAGCTTTTTAATTTGATGCCATCCATTTATTAATTCTTGGCATTATTTCCTGAACTTTAGGGATCGTATTGAGAAAAACGTTGCCTGTGTATATATATTGGAATGTTGACCCTACGTTTTCTTCTAGGACTTGCATAGTTTCTGGTCTAATTCCTAGGTCTTTGATTCAGGGTTTTTGTTCAGGGTGAGAGATAAGGGTGTAGTTTCAATCTTTTACATAAGGATAACCAGTTTTTCCAGCACTGTTTGTTACAAAGGCTGTCTTTTCTCCAATGTATGTTTTTGACACCATTGTCAAGAATCAGATGACTGTAGATGTGTGGGTTTGTCTCTGTGTCTTCTACTATGTCCCATTGGTACCATTTAGGGTTTTTTTTTTTTTCTTTTTTACTATAACTCTGTAGTGTAATTTGAAGTCAGGTATTATGATGTCTCCAACATTGCTTTGGCTATTCTTGGTCTTTTATTCTTCCAAATGAATTTTAGGACTTTTTTTTTGTAGTGTGAAGAATGTCACTGGTCTTTTTGATGGGGATTGCATTTAATTTGTATTGCTTTTGGTAGTATGGCCATTTTAACAATATTAATTCTTCCTCTCCATGAACATAGGAGGTCTTTTTACCTTCTGAAGTCTTCTTCAGTTTCTTTAGTGTTCTGTAGTTTCCATTGTAGAGATCTTTCACCTCCTTGGTTAGATTTTTTTCCTAGGTACTTTGTTTGCTTGTATGTTTGTTTGTTGAGGCTACTGTGAATGGAATTACTTCCCAGGTTTCTTTCTCAGAATATTCACTGTGTGAGGCACTGGGTTTGATTCTCAGCACCACATATAAATAAATAAAATAAAGGTCCATCAACAACTAAAAAATTTGTTTTTTAAAAAAAGGTCTTAAAGGACTGGGGTTGTGGTTTAGTGGTAGAGTGCTTGCCTAGTGTGTGTGAAGCACTGGGTTCAATTCTCAGCACCATGTATAAAATAAATTAATAAATAAAATAAAGGTCCATCAACAACTAAAAAATTTGTTTTTTTAAAAAAAAGGTCTTAAAGGACTGGGGTTGTGGTTCAGTGGTAGAGTGCTTAGCTAGCATGTGTGTGAAGCACTGGGTTCGATTCTCAGCACCATGTATAAATAAATTAATAAATAAAGTAAAGGTCCATAACAATTAAAAAATATTTTTAAAAAAGAGGTCTTAAAAAAAGAATATTCATTGTTAGTATATAGGAAAGGTGTTGATTTTTGCATGATGTTTTTGTAACTTGCTACTTTGTCAAATTTGTTTATTAGCTCTAGCAGTTTTTTGGTGGAGTGTTTTGGATCTTCATATGATCTGCAAACAGTAATAATTTGATTGCTTCCTTTCCTACTTTATCCCTTTTATTTTCTTTTCTTGCCTAATTTCTCTGGCTACAATTTCTAGCAGTATGTTAAATAAGAATGGTAAGAGTGGACTTCCTCGTCTTGTCCCAGATTTTAAAGGAAATGCTTTCAGTTTTTCCCCATTTACTGTGAGGTTGGCTTTACGTTTTTCATATATTCCCTTTATGATGTTGAGGTAGGTTCATTCACTCCCTATTTTCTTCAGTGCTTTCATCATGAATGGGTGCTGAATTTTATCAAAGACCCTCTTTAGTCTGTAGTTTTCTTTTTGATGTGCCCTTATTTGATTTTGATATGATCTCTCTTTCTTTTGGTTAGTTTGGCTGAGAGTTTATCAATCTTATCTATCTTTTTGAAGAACCGACTCTTTGTTGCATTGATCCTTTGTATTGTTGTTTTTTTAATATTTTCAATTTCATTAATTTCAGCTCTATTAATTATTTTCTGTCTTCTGGCTTTGGAATTAGTTTTTTTCTTGCTTTTCTAGGGCCTTCCAATGTAACATTACATTGTTTACTTTAGATCTTTTTTTGCCCTTAATATTTGCACTCAGTTCTATAAACTTTATTTTTTGTAGTGTCTCAGAGATTTTGATGTGCTATATCACTGTTCTCATTTGTTTCAAAAGATTTTTTAAAATTTTTCCCTGATTTCTTTTATGATCTATTCCTTTTTCAAAAGTTCTTCATTCAGCCTGGTGCAGCAGCACACTCCTGTAACAACAGCAGCTCAGGAGGTTGAGGCTGGAGGGTTGCAAGTTCAAAGCCAGCTTTAGCAACTTTGCAAGGCCCTAAGCAACTTGGTGAGATGCTATCTCAAAATAAAAAAGGGCTGGGAATGTGGCTCACTGGTTAAGCACCCCTGGATTCAATCCCCAGTACCAACCAACAATAAAAAATTCTTTATTTAACCTCTGTGTCTTTGTTTTGTGGTTTTCATCTTGTTGTTGATTTTTAATTTCATTCTATTATGATCTGATAAAATACAGGACCCCACCCCCCGAGTAAAACTTGCATTATGGGCTGGGGTTGTGGCTCAGTGGTAGAGCACTTGCCTAGCATGTGTGAGGCACTGGGTTCAATTCTGAGCACCGCATGTAAGTAAAATGTCCATCAACAACTAAAAAAAAAAATCATTAAAAAAAGAATCTTGTTTTATGTCCTAAAACATGGTCTATTGAGGAGAAGTTGTTGATGGATTATATATTCTATAGATGTCTGTTAAGTCCATTTGATTAACAGTATCTTTTAGATCTGAAGAGTCTTTAGTTTGTGTCTGGATGCCCTATCTATTGGTGAAAGAGATGTATTAAAATCACCCAGTTATTGTATTGGAGTCTGAGACATTATATCACGTAGTGTTTGTTTTATGTAAGTAGGAGCACCAACATTTGGGGCATAAATATTTATAGTCTTGTATCTTCTTTGTGGATAGTTACTTTACCAGTATGAAGTGAACTTTCTTATCTCTTCTGAATAATTTTGGTTTGAAATCTGCTTCATCAGATAAGAGAGTAACCCTAAACCTGCTTTTGATTTCCATATGCAGGGTATATCTTTTCATCTTTTCATCTTCAGTCTTTGCCTATAAGGTGGGTCTCTTGTTAACAACATATGGTTGGGTCCTGTTTTTTCATTCTTTCTGCCAGTCTGTTTTTAAAAAATATTTATTTATTTGCTTTATTATACACAATGCATTTATTTTTACGTGGTGCTGAGGATCAAACCCGGGCCGAGCATGTGCTAGGTGAGCGCTGTACTGCTGAGCCACAGCCCCAGCCCCCAGTCTATGTTTTATAATTGGAGAGTTGGGACCATTTATCTATATTTAGTGTTATTATGGAGGGATGATTATTCCTGCCATTTTGATTCATTTCTGATTTGTTTTTCAGATTAGTCTTTTCTCTATGTTGCTTCTCTTCTAGTGAGATTCATTTATTTGCTGACTTTTGTTTTGCACTTCATGTGCATAGCCTATTTCTATGTTTTCTATAGTGCTGGTTTATTAATCATGAATTCTAATCTTCAAACCTGAAGGGTAATTTTGCTGGATAAAGCAATCATTATCTTTCCCAGTTTGTTTTAAATTATTCTAAGCCCGTGTTGGCAACTGTTATCTTTTGAAGTTTGGTATTTATAATTCTAAGCCCTCCTGACTTTTAAAGTCTGGGCTGAGAAATCAGTGGTTATTCATTTTGGTTCATCTGTAAACATGACCTGCAGTTTTTCTATTCCAACTTTTAAAATTCTATCCTTGGTCTGTGTATTAGACATTTTAATCATAATGTGTCTTAGAGAGGATCATTTTTTATCTTGTTTATTTGGGGTTCTGAATGATCCTGTGTTTGAATTTCTATATCATTACCAAGATTTGGAAATTTTTCTGATATTATTTAACTGAAAAGTTTAAATGCTCTTTGTTTGTATATCACTGCTTTCTTCTGTGCCAGTAATCTTATTGCCTCAAATTTCCTGAATATTCTGGTCATAGCCTCTCTTATCATCTTTATTTTATTGCTGATTGAGTATTCAAGATTATATACCATGTCTTTGAGGTTGGTAAATCTGTCTTCTGCATGGTCTAATCTGTTAGTGACATTTTCCATTGAAATTTTAGTTTGATTTTCGCCTTACTTTTTGCTGAGTCTGGCTTGAACTCTGGATCCTCCTTGACTCAGCCTCTGTAGCTGCTAGGATTACCGGTGTGTGCTACTGCACCCAGATGATTTATTGATTCTTTTTTTTTTTCCAGAATATCTTTTTCTTTTTCACAGTATCTATCCCTTTATATTTTAAAAATATTTATTTTTTAGTTGTAGTTGGACACATTACCTTTATTTTATTTATTCATTTTTACGTGATGCTGAGGATCAAACCCAGGCCACACACATGCTAGGTGAGTTCTCTACCACTGAGCCACAACCCCAGCCCTCTATCCCTTTATTGAAGTACTGTTTTACCTTCCATATTCTCTTAGTTCATTCCTTAGATCTTCTTTTTAGTTCTTTGATCAGTTTAGCAATCAACTTTTTTAATTCTTTGGCATTTTCCCCACTTCAATATCTGAGAATTCAGTTGTTGATGGAGGGTTATAGACTTTTGGAGGCATTTCATTTCCTTGCTTTCTCATGTTTACTGTATTTCAGTGTTGACATTTACCAATCTGTTGGAATGAATCTTTCTGTCACTTTTTTCTAGAGGATTCTTTATTGGGCTGCTTTCATTAAACTATGTGTACCAAGTCAAGGAGATATCTCCATGACGAAGGGTTCACTCAGCCAGTTCTCAGTGGTTCAATCAATCTTTACACCCCTGTAAGGGGACCTGATGGTTACCTGTAACTGCAAATACCTCTCCAACAGGGAGTGCAGATCTGGTCCTCACTCATTCTGGTTTGTTGTGCTATGTTTAAATTTCCTTACTGCTCAAGCTGTGTATCTGCTGATCTATAGTAGAACTTTTTTTTTAAATTATTTTTTTAAAGATTGACACATATCTTTACTTTATTTATTTTTATGTAGTGCTGAGGATCAAACCCAGTGCCTCACGTGCAAGACAAGCACTCTACTGCTGAGCTATAACCCCAGCCCCAATAATAGAACCTTTTTTTTTTTTTTTTTTTTTTTGTACCAATGATTGAACCTAGGGGCACTTAACCACCTAGCCACATCCCCAACCCTTTTTGGTTTTTACTTTGAAACACAGTCTCACTAAGTTGCTTATTAGGGCCTCGCTGAATCGTTGAGGCTGGTTTTGAACTCACGATCCTCCTGCCTCAGCCTCCCTCCTTAGAATAGAATTTTTATCATGGGTCAATACCAGTTATGGGTCAACAGGGTTTTTTTATTTTTCATTTTTTAGAGACAGGTTCTTGCTGTGTTGTCCAGGCTGGTGTCAAAATCCTGGGCTTAAGTGAATCTGCTGCTGTAGCCTCCTGAGTAGCAGGGACAAGCCACCACACCCAGCTAATTTTTGAAGTGTCTTTTCTGGTTAAGTCTTACACTTCACACTAAAGCAACACCCCCCCACTCCCCCCACCCCCCCCCCAAAAAAAAAAAAGGCAAGTGATGGAGTGGAGGACTGGAGATGTAGTTCAGTGGTAAAATGCTCACCTATCATGCACTGAAAAAGTTGGGGGGCAAGAAACAAAGTTCCTGGTTTCAGAGGTTAAAATCTAGTAGGGAGTAACAAAATAAGACCCAGGTTGATTCTGATTCATGGCAGCACATGGTAGATATCCTAAAAAGAGGTCAGAGTGATTAGGACTCAAAGGTCAGGAAGAACCCCCTCAGGAGAAGGAAAGTGCTCTCTAAGGGCAGCATGGCTTCACATTTCCTGACACATCGTTTGATCTTTACTTAACCAAATTCTGTGAAAATGGGTTTGAAACTCCCAAAATATAGTGTGGTCTTTCAGTGCACAGAGCATATTGCTTTATCATGAATGATGTTTCTTGTCGCCCTACTGAACTGTAAGTGCATTTTGAAAGCATCAAAATTGTATCTTGGAGTTTTTCCTTAAGACCTAGCCAGTGCCTGGCACAAATGAGCAGTTGGTGCTTTTTTGAGATGTTCCTTTCCCTGAGAATTCCCTTTGCCTCTGCTGCTTTGTGAATGGACTCACTTCAGCAGCTTACTTGATCAGTCCTCTCCAGTCTGTCCTGCCCACAGCTCTTTGTGAATACCACCTCTGCTCGTCACAAGTACCTTGCAGTAAGTTACTCAGGGGCAAGGTATGCCTTATTCATTGTTACATGCCTTCTACCTATAAGTTATAGTTACATATATTCATTGGGTAAATATTTGATGAAATGAAAATGAAAGTAAGTTTTCCATTTATACATATTTGTTTGCTACTCATACTTCTGTTTTGTGGCATACATAGAGTGGATAATAAGAGGTTACACTTCTGTTTGCTCAAAGGTTAATTTTTACTAGCTAAATGTTTTTACTAATTCACACTCCTAATACACACCAATTATTCTGCATTATATTTTATTTATTTATTATTATTTTTGTTTTGATATGTATTTTTTATTTCCCTGCAGTCTTCACTTACCAAGAATAAGTAACAGGGAAAGTCGTCTGAACAAGTGCATAAACAAACATTCTGAAACACCACTACACGTATCTAATTTACAAGAATATTTCATTTTTTAAGTAAGAAAGAAAGTGATGCTTCAGATGTTCTTAGTATTTCTGGGAACTTATAAAATATTTGGATTCAGCAGTTAAAAATGAAGATCCACTTTTACTGAGAAATAAAATCTTGCCCATCTGTTCTCTCTACTTACCAAGTGACTATTGAATGCTCTGAGATTGTACATGTTTTGATGCTTTAGTGAAGCATATAGTAAAATTGCTTTTTAGTCATCAGTTATTTCTGATTTATTTAATCTTCCTTCTTAAACTAATTTTTTTTTTTTTGTTCAGTACTAAAATTGAACCCAGGATTGCTCTATCACTGAGCTACACTCACAATTCTATTGTATTTCTAAATTTTGAGATAGGGTCTTACCAGTTGCCCAGGCTGTCCTCAAACTTTAGGTCTTCCTACTTCACCCTCCTGAGTATTGGGATTGCAGATGTGTGCCACCACACCTAGCTCAATTAAATTATTATTAACTGAGCTTATCCTTTGCATTTGGATATGTACAAACCTATTTCATCTATTTCTAATATATATGCCAAATTCTATTTTGATATTCTCTCTTTAAATGCAAGCATTTTATTTTGAAATTATTTTCAAATGTTAAACTTAATGTGCTTTGGTGGTGTCATAAGATTTTGACCTATAGAGTAAAGAATATGCATATGCATTCCTCTACCCCTATTCTCTGACATTCCTTTAACCAAACAATGCCTTAGCTGAACCTTTTTTTAATATATATATTTTTAGTCATAGATAGACACAATACCTTTATTTTATTTTTATTTATTTTTATGTGTTGCTAAGAATCAAACCCAGTTCCTCACATGCCAGGCAAGAGCTCTACCACTGAACTATAGCCTCAGCCCTTAGCTGAACTTTTAGAAGCATTTTAGCCATCATGAGACATGTTTGTTTTAGTTCAAGAAATGTAAAAAAAGGGGACTGGGGATGTGGCTCAGCAGTTGAGTGCTCGCCTAGCATGTGCCAGGCGCTGCATTTGATCCTCAGCACCACATTAAAAAATAAATAAAATAACGGTATTATGTCCAACTACAACTAAATATTAAAAAAAAAAGAAATGTAAAAAAAATTAATCTAATTACCAAGAAAAACGATGATACCAGGATATCCTTTTTTTGTTTCCTTAAGAATACATGTAGCCAGGTATGGCAGCACACATCTGTAATCTCAGTGACTTTGGAAGGCTGAGTGAGAGAATTGTAAGTTGGAGGCCAGCCTTGGCAACTTGAGAAGTCCCTTTCTCAAAATAAAAAAGACAGGCTATAACTTTATGATAGAGCTCCTGTGAATTCAATCCCCAGTACTGCTCCCCACAAAAGAATGAATTTAATCTTAAATTTCAGATTAGCATCCTTGATCATTATTCCATTTTTGGTATGCACTCAAGGGAGTTTAATGTCTAAGTGATGTGTTTTTTTGATCTGAGTTCTTTTTTAAAAATATTTATTTATTTACTTTAGTCGTACACAATGCAATGCATTTATGTTTACATGGTAATGAGGATCGAACCTGGGCCGCGCACGTGCAAGGCGAGCACTCTGCCACTGAGCCACAACCCCAGCCCCTGATCTGAGTTCTTACAAATTAAGTTTTACTGAATCTGAGGTGAATCAGTGAATCAAACTTTTGTACAGAAATACATTGTTTGAATTCTCACCTTTATGATTTCATTTTATCTTTCCCACGGCCCCAATATTTAGACAAAATGGTTATCCCATTTTATGGATGCTAGTACTGAATTTTAAGAATTTTGACTAAACCAATGCATTACAGCTAGTAAGGGCACAATTAAGACTATAATTTTACTGCCAGTGTACCATCTACAGCTGTATGGTGTTTCTGTGCATACGAACTTATTACTATATTATGTATTAACTTGTTATATATATTCAAAAATATATATATTCAAAACTTGTTATATATATTAAAAATATATAATTACTATATATATTAACTTGTTTTATATATAGTCAAAAATTTTTATTGATGTATAAAATACATAGGAAAGAGTACATAAATCTTAAGTGCACCGATTGGTAAGTTTTCATCAAGTGTATACATAGTGAAACGATTTGGAATATGAATTCACACTAAAGTATAATGAATTTAATATTGAATATCCAGAGCCTCCTGATTCCAGAGAAATTATTTATTTTTATTCTTCTGTTACACTTCTGTGAATACTAGTTTGAATGAAGTGGGTTTCTAATTTCCTATTTTGAGAAGTATTCACTGAGAGCCTACTCTCTGTTAGGCATGTGCATGGGTGTGTGGATACAGCTGAGAATAAGAATCACCACATGTAGTGACTTTTACTTGGGACCGGACCAGAAAGAATTAGAGAAATTCCTATGGGAGCACAAGTGTCCAGCCTGAGGAGCTTTGGAAAATATCCCAGAAGAAGTGAGGTCGCGACTGAGTTTTGAATGTGAATGTGAATTATCCAGAGAAGCCCTTCTAAGAAGGAAGAGCAGAAGGCAGGAGGCCAAGAGGGAAGAGAAAGCAGGATGTTGAGATGTGGCAGACAGATCCGCATGGCTGCCTTGGAGCCTGGGAATCAGGGAGGGGAATTGGGGGGTTCTGGGGCAGTGTCATCCAGGTCAGTTTTTACTGTTAATTAGGTTTGTTTCCTTGTTACAAACAACAGGAATCTATTCTGAAAACATAAACTAAAGAGGAAGTTATTGGAAAAATAGTGGGGTGGCTCCCAGAATTAAAGTCTGAGCATGTAGATGTCTGAATGTGCAAACAAGTAGGCCAACTCCTGGCAACTCAATAGAACTTATGGAATTTCTATGCAGGGTAGTGTCATTAGTTTACTTGCTTCAACTGCAGAGTGTTGGTCTTAGAGTATTCATGTTTGAGAAATAGGATCTGATTGGCTTAGTTCAGGTGTATTCCCAAACCAGGACCAATTATGTGGCCAGAGTGTAGAAACAAGCACCCTGTCTAGTCAGTCTGGGTAATGATTAGGATAGCAAGATATGTTACCTGAAACAGAGTGCTCAGAGATGAGGATACTGTCCAGAAGGCAGCGTGCTGTGCCTTGGAGAAGGAATAAACTGAATGTAGTGATCTAAAAGGAGTGAATATGCAGAGACCGGTAGAAAGAAGGCTGTTCATTAATCAAGTGAGAGGTGATGGTACCAGAAGTAGGTATTATCTCTCGGGAGATGATGAAAATATATTCTGAGATACTTAAAAGGCAGAGAAGAAAGGACATTGCGATTTGACATTAAGAGATTTGTTGGAAAGATTAAGGAGTTATGGATGATTCCCATGTTTCTGGCTTGGGCTAGACCCTTGGATTCCTTACATGGAGAGGGCTAGTTTTCAGAAGAGGGATAGAGCTTTCATTCAGGTTTAAAAGTATTAGTTGGAGAGCCGGGCGTGGTGGCGCACGCCTGTAATCCCAGCACTTTGGGAGGCTGAGGCAGGAGGATCGTGAGTTCAAAGCCAGCCTCAGCAATGGCAAGGCACTTAGCAACTCAGTGAGACCCTGTCTCTAAATAAAATACAAAAAAAAAAAAGGTCTTGGGATGTGACCCAGTGGTCGAGTGCCCCTGAGTTCAATCCCCGGTACCACCAAAAAAAAAAAAAAAAAAAAAAAAAAAGTATTAGTTGGAGGGCTGGGGTTGTGGCTCAGTGGTAGAGTGCTTGTCTCTATGTGTGGAGCACTGGGTTTGATCCTCAGAATCACATAAATACATAAAATAAAGGTTTCGTGCCCATCTACAACTAAAAATTTTTTAAAAAAGTGTTAGTTGGAGTACTAAGCAGACCACATTTAATGTAAGAACACTTAGGTATAAACAGCTGTTCACCAATGAATTGCTTCTGTGGTTCACATTCTGCCGCCAAAGACCTCTTAGTCCAACATAGTGGTCTCTGCCAGTATTGTCCCTTTCCTTTCCTATCCCTGGGCTGTCAGGGCCTTCTCACAATATTGCCCTGGGAATTCACAAACTGCTCCCTCTTCTTCTGTTCTCATACTTTGGGCAGGTTCAGGTCCAAGTGGGTATTGGGGATTATAGTTTCTTTACATCTCCCAGAACTGTGAGCATTAAGAACCAAGTGCTATGGGCTTGCTCTTAGGTTTTATTATGGTTAAAAGAAGCTTGCTATCTTATGATACTGTTATCTTAAAATGATTTAGTTTGAGTTTGAAAATATTTGTAAATGCAGGTCTTCCTTTATTAAAAAGATAAATTTATAGTAGAAATGTTTTCAGTTATAGTATTTTAATTTTAATAGTATTTAGTGTTATCTTGTCAAATGAGCCATTTAAATCCTGGCAGGTGGTCCTTTCAGATAATTTAGTCAGTGCTTTTGCCATTAGGTTGCTTAATGGTCTTAGAAATCCTTTGGGTCAGTAGTCCTTGGTGGAACCAGAACTCACCCTAAGGAGCAGGTGGGGGCATTTTTGGTTATCTCAATAGTTTGGGACAAAAGGCATCATAGGCATTGAGTAAGGGCTTATAGTACCAGAGGTGCTGGATGTCATAGAATATGCATCCACAGGACTTTGGTGTCAGTTAAAAAGAGCAGCAACAGCAGAAAAACACCTTTGTATAATTATCTGAGCATAGTTCCTAACTCTGTTTCAGACTTGATCATGAAGTACTTTTTTTTTTTTTTTTTTTGTGGTACCAGGGATTGAACTCAGGGACACTCAACCACTGGGTCACATCCCCAGACCTTTTTTGTATTTTATTTAGAGACAAGGTCTCACTGAGTTGCTAAGTGCCTCACCATTGCTGAGGCTAGCTTTGAACTCGTGATCCTCCTCCCTCAGCCTCCCAAAGTGCTGGGATTACAGGTGTGTGCCACCGCGCCCGGCGATCATGAAGTACTTTTGCTCAGTTTTAGTAAGCACTGACTTTTCCAGGAATGCCATGAAATTGTAAATCTCCTAAAGAATGAAGTTTGCTTGGGACTTTATGCTTTTACTCTCATAGGCAGCATTGTTTTATCCTTATTTTTAAAATTTTTATTTTTTTGGTGCTGAGGATTGTTAAGCTTCATATATACTAAGCCTACACTTCACCCACTGAGCTACCCCCTCCTCCCTGAGCCCCTGTTTTAGCCTTAATTTTTATCTTATTTAGAAGATCAAGTCCTTTAAGACAATGGTTAGGATATTTGAAAAGTGTTTTGTTGTAGGGTGTGATGGCACACACCTTGTTTCAGTCAGTTTTTTCACTGTTGTTACTAAAAGATCTGACAAGAACAGTTTTAGAGAGGAAAAGTTCATTTGGTGGCTTATGGTTTCAGAGGTCTCAGGCCATAGACAACTGGCTCCATTCCTTGGGGTTTGAGATGGGGCAGAACATCATGGCAGAAGGCTGTGGTAGAGGGAAGCAGCTCAAGACCTCACACCAGGAATCAGAGAGAGACTCTACCCACCAGACACAAAATATATACCCAAAAGGTATGCCCCCATGATTACTGCTTCTACCCACACCCTACCTGACTATAGTTACCACTCAGTTAATCCCTATTAGGGGATTAATTCACTGATTGGGTTAAGTTTGTCATAACCCAATAATTTCACCCCTAGATTTTATTGCATTGTTTCATAGATGAGCTTTTGGGGGACACCTTGCATCCAAACCATAACACACCTGTAATTTCAGTTACCCAGAGGTAGAGGCAGAAGGATTGTTAAGTTTGAGGCCAGGTTGGGCAACTTACTAAGAACTTCTCTCAAAATAAAATAAATAAAATAAAGGATTGGGGATGTAGCTCAGGGATAAAATGCTCCTGGGTTCAATTCCTAGTACGACTCCCCACCCAACCCAACCCAACCCACAAAAATAAAAGCTTTTTGTTTTTTTAGCGATAGAGATAGTTTAAATTAATGTTTTCTCCAGTGAAATAGGGTAAAAGGCCAGGGAAAGAACATTTATAGAGATGAATATGATGAACTTCTGTAATAATTGTGTTTTATAATAAGAATCTGTGAAGAATATGAGGATGGAGAATTTGAGTATTACTTGGTAGATTGGGTAGATCAAGTAGGGTGAAATTAACCCCAATTTTAAATGTCCAGAGAGGAAAAAATATGCAAGTGTATTGGACATTGCACAAGTTAAAATGTAGATCTATGTCCAGAGAGTAGCCTATGGAAAATATTTGCCTTGACTTTATTTCTGGTTGAGTGGTGAAGAAGCACAGCCAGGGCTGATGAAAAAGGCTGGTTCTTCCAGGGGGCCCTGACCCAGCTGCATGGAGTGTATGAAGTTGTAGCTCCATCTGCTGGAGAGAAGCATCTAATGCAAATGTGATTGTAGTAAGCAAGCATTATCACCTAAATACTACTGTGTGCCTGGTAGCACCTTGTCGGGTTCCAAAGCATCCAAGTGAAAACCTAGACATGTTCCTTGCTCCCACCATGCTTATACCTGAGAAGTTTTCTGCTGTCAAGAAAAAGACTTTTAATTTAGCATGTGTACTTTTGCATTTTGTGTTCTCTTCCTTGACTTTTTTCTTTTGGGTAAGGGGAATGTAGCTCAATGGTTGAACACATGCTTAGAAGGCATGAGGCCCTGAGTTCAGATTGTAGCATAAAATTTAAAAAAAGGAAAAGAAAAGAAAGAAAGAAATACGAGGTTGACAACTGTAGCAACTGATTTTTCCTTGAGTGTAACCTCTATCTGGGCTTCCTTTTCCTCACCTGTTATATAAAAATGACAGTGCCTCTCCTACAGGCTTCAATTGAACTCATGTTATTAATGTTATTAAATGCCTTGCATGTATGCTAGGGATAGGCACAAGGGACATCCTAATGACTAGGAATCTAATTCCTGCTCTGAAGGAGGTTGAAGAAAGAGACCCTTGCAAAGTAAATAAGAAAATGTTATAGGAATACTGAGGAGGGGTGCTGGTTCAGATGGGGATTGGGGCAGAGAAGGGATGAAAAAGATTTTTTAAAAATCCTGATGTTGGGCTGGGATTGTGGCTCAGCGGTAGAGCGCTTGCCTAGCGTGTGGGCGACCCGGGTTCGATCCTCAGCACTACGTACAAATAAAATGTATTGAATAAAACGTATTGTGTACAACTAAAGCAAATAAATAAAAAGCATTTAAAAAAAAAAATCCTGATGTTGGTTCCACAACCTAGCTAAATGGATGAAGTTGGAAGACATAATGCTAAGTGAAGTTAGTCAGTCTCAAAAATCCAAGTACCAAATGTTCTCTCTTATATAAGGAGGCTATTTCAAAGTATTGTTGGATGGGGGTACATAGGAGGATTAGAGGAACACTAGAATGGTCAAGGGAAGGGAGGGGAAGGGAGGGAGCAAGAGGGGAGGGAGGGGGAGAAAAGAAAAAAAAAAAGGGTGGTTGAATGAGACGGATATCATTTTCCTTAATGCATGATTGAAGACCTGAATTGTACGAATATACTTTGTATACAAACAGTTGTATGTAAAAAGATACTAAATATATGCACTATGAGTTGTACATATTAAAAATTATAAAAATAAAAATTAAAAAAAAAATCCTGATGTTGGGGCTGGGATTGTGGCTCAGCGGTAGAGCGCTTGCCTAGCACGTGCGCGGCCTGGGTTCGATCTTCAGCACCACGTACAAATAAACCCATTGTGTACAAATAAATAAATATATATTTTTTAAAAATCCTGATGTTTCACCAAGTACAAAAATGTTAAAATTAGCAAGAGGAAGTTGGGGTAAGACCTTCCAGGTGGAGCATCCAGTGAAGCAGTAGCGTTGAGCCTGAGGGCCTGCCTGGTGTTTGTGTCATTGTATAAAATGAGTGGCAGAAAGTGTCCAGAGATGAGGGTTTAGGGAAATAGGTGGAGCCAGGTAATGTTGGGGTTACCTGATCATCCTCCCTTAACAGGTATGCCCCCCTTTTCTATCACAACATTCTGCTTATTTCCTGCACAGTGTATGGCAATCAGCAAAGAACTGGAACACAAAAATATATCATCTACCTCCCTCCCTTAGGTTTCAACCTCAATAACATAATGAGGTACACTGACTCTTCAGTGCATTGAAGAGTCTTTGAAGGGTTTAAACAGGGAAATGATATCAGGATATTTGGAGAAGTCATTTTTTGGCTGAATCTGTTGGATTTGATTGAAGGAGACCAGGCTGGAGATGGAGAACCCACTTTGGAGGCACTGGCAGTAGATCAAGTGAGAAATGATGATAGTTGGACCATGCTAAGGTTAACAGTGAGAGTGAGGTGGGGCAGAGGGACAAGTCAGACAGAGAGGTACTTGGGGTAAAAATTAGTGGCAGTGGTTGATGTGAAGATAAGAAGTCAGGGGTGACTGTGAGATTTTTAACTTGGGTGACTGGTATAATAAATGTTGCCATACTTGAGAGAGGGCATATTAAGAGGAAAAATTAGATTTGGTCATGAGAAGGGAATGAGTAGTTTATTTTAGGCATCATGAGTTTGAGTTGCCAACAGGGTGTCTGTGTAGAGGCATGCAACAGACAACTTGATGTGATTGTGAAGTTCAGGAAGGTTCAGCTGGTGTTACTAATATGGAGGAAGTAGTTGAGCCATGAGAAATGTTGAAGTCATTAGGGAGAATGCATATGATGAGAGGAACTGGGAGCCAAGGTCAGAATTTGGGGGTTAGTCATCTAAAGGCAGGCAAGAAAGAGAAAAGTATAAGTATGATGATCTAGAGCCAAGAGAGCTTTATTTTAAAATGTAAGGAATGAAAGATGTCTTCTGGATTTGGCTTTTAGGAGATGACTGTGGTCTTAATGAGAGATGTTTCCAGATTGTAGTGGGCTGAGGAGTAAATGAGAGATAAGACCTCTCTTAGAAAAGTCTGTCAAAAGAAAGGAGAGAGGGATGATAGTAGCTAGAGGACAACTCAGACTCATTTTAAGGTAGCAGAAACTAAAATCTGTTTACAAACTCCTGGTGGGAAAGTGCCCACAGAGGAGGGGAGTGGCTCTCTGGACATGGGTATATGGATTGGCCTCACACAGGCCTTCTCTGGGGCTGAAGGGCCAGAGTAAGAGTAAAGCATATTGGGGAGGTGGAAAGAGGTAATTGAAAGAGAATCTTCCAGAAGATGTTTTCTTCACAAAGGAGATAATGGAGTAATATCGTTTTCTAGCTGTAAAAAGAAATGGATGAGGTTGATAATGGAGAAATCCTCAAGGCAGGCAAGAAAGAGAAAAGTATAAGTATGATGGTCTAGAGCCAAGAGAGCTTTATTTTAAAATGTAAGGAATGAAAGATGTCTTCTGGATTTGGCTTTTAGGAGATGACTGTGGTCTTAATGAGAGATGTTTCCAGATTGTAGTGGGGCTGAGGAGTAAATGAGAGATAAGACCTCTCTTAGAAAAGTCTGTCAAAAGAAAGGAGAGAGGGATGATAGTAGCTAGAGGACAACTCAGACTCATTTTAAGGTAGCAGAAACTAAAATCTGTTTACAAACTCCTGGTGGGAAAGTGCCCACAGAGGAGGGGAGTGGCTCTCTGGACATGGGTATATGGATTGGCCTCACACAGGCCTTCTCTGGGGCTGAAGGGCCAGAGTAAGAGTAAAGCATATTGGGGAGGTGGAAAGAGGTAATTGAAAGAGAATCTTCCAGAAGATGTTTTCTTCACAAAGGAGATAATGGAGTAATATCGTTTTCTAGCTGTAAAAAGAAATGGATGAGGTTGATAATGGAGAAATCCTCAAGAATGGTAAAATAGTTCTTAAGGAGAATTGTATATGGCTTTAAGATGAAGATTGACAGGACTTATCCAAGAGTAGAGAAGTTAACAACAATGTCCCTCTGTATAGCCTGGTCATCTGCTTAGCATAGGCCAGCTCAGGAGTTCATCTTTTTAGTGGTAGGATCCAGCTTAAGTAATAAACAAAGGGGGAGGCCCAAAGAGAGAGAGGAAATGGGAGTGATCCAGGGACAGGTGGTCTTCCCATTGGAAGAGCAGAAATGGAAGTGAGATAAGTAGTAGGATTATGATAGTGGTTATCATGGAGAAAGAAGATGATGACCCCGGTGATGAAGTGTTCCGGGGTTGAGGATGAGTGACTTGTAGGCTCAGAGGTAATGGCTAGTTTGGTGTATTTGAGTGGCTTGAATGTCAAAAGAGGATAAAATTTACCTTTCTCTGCCCCCAAATATTTGCTGTCAGTGCTGCTCATTCTTTCAGCCTCAGTTTAAATGTTCCCTTGGGCTTCTCCTGATCACCCTCCCTTAACAGGTATGCCCCCCTTTTCTGTCACAACATTCAACATTCTGCTTATTTCCTGCACAGTGTATGGTGATCAGCAAAGAATTGGAACACAAAAATATATCAACTACCTTCCTCTCTTAGGTTTCAACCTCAATAACATAAACCATTTTCTTAGAATTCCATTATCCTGGGCAGAAGACTTCCGTTCTGGTTTTCCTCTCCCAAGAGAGATGGCAGTTGCTTTGTAGGGTTTATCTATGTAGTATAGGACTGTTCATGATGGAGTTGGTATGTGTGTGTGTGGGGGGGGGGGGGCGGGGGTTGTCTCTTGCCCTTAAACAGCCTTTTCCCTTCAGCTTCCATTCCTACTCCCAAAAGAAAGTAAATAAGTCAAAGCCAGAAAAACATTCTTCCTGGAATTTACTGCATTGAATATTTGTGTAAGAAATCCAAATATTGAGTAATGACTAGATTTTAGATTACAGTATGGAAGGGTAGCCTGTGAGTGTGTTCTCTTAGGAATCCTAGATGGAACCCTGAGTTCTAAAACTTTCTGTGCTATACTTATTCTTCTACTTCTCTTTCCAGTAAAATAGATGATAGACTACCTCTAAGTGCCTTTCAGTTCTATACTCTTCTGCTTATCACCAGCTTTAAATGCTGCTAGCACCTAGTCTCTAGTGTTTGGTGACAATCAAAGTGATGAGTTGTCCTGTTTTTAAAGGTTAACTTCAGGCACCAGTACCTAGAAGCACTTAGCATCCTAAAAATTATTGCTGTGTAATAAAGGAATTGGACTAAAGTACTTCATTTTATTCTTAATTAAGCAGTACAAGGAAGCCTTCATTTATGAAAGAGGAAGTCTACATCAATGGTTCCCAAGTTCTTCCTTAATCTCAACCAAAGATCCCTTTATTCTCCAGTGGAAACTTGGCATTGAGTCTTGGAGGAAGTGACTCAGTTGGGTATGTGGGGCATCAGCACACTGACCATGCTTCTCCTCAGTACTGTTTGCAGGATACCTGGTACAAAAGAAACCGTTTCCCCTGATCAGCCAATAGAGCCTGGGATGTTTCTAAGCTGCCCTGGACCTTGCCACTGGGAAGACAAACCACTTGACACCATAGTGTCAAAGCATCCAGAGGAGATGCAAAGAAGCTCTATTAATTCAAACAGAATTGTTTTCAAGACTCAGAGGAGTAAAGACTATTGTTTTCTAAAAGTTCACTTCCTATACTGATTAATTATTGATGATTTTTCTAAATATCTGCATATTACAAATGCTTTCAGCAAGTTTTTGGATGAATGTCTTAACTTCACAAAGTATATAAAAGAACTCAACAGGATGTAAGTTATGACATTAAGGGGTGTTGTCTTATTGCTTCAGAACTGTGTGGGGTTATCATGTAACACACCATGTCACATGATTTGACTGAATGCAGAGAAAAACCTCAACTTGGTTTCATTGGCTTAAATATAGTTCAGGGCAACAGACACAAAATTAAGATGAGGAAGTACTGTGCAGTGTAGGAAATAGGAACTTTTAAAGATAATTCACTGTGATGTGAAACTGGCTGCCCAAGCCCAGATAAATGAGTTAAAATAAGAGATGTGCCAGTAGGGAGATCCCTAATTTTGAGTTAAGAGAAAAGGAGTGTGAAGACACTGCAGTTAAAGAGATCAGTCTCCACTGACTTTGCAGAGGTGGGTCTGTGTGTGTAAAGTGACTTAAGATGGAGGAGTAGAAGTTTGAGACAAGAACAGAACCTGATAAGGTAAACCAGCCACTTATAGGGTATTGCTGTATCCGGTATTTTTATTGTTTTCCTTTTGATGTATCTCAGTTATTTAAAAGCAATTTTAGAATTTAGATATTTATCTGAACTTATGGGTTTAAAAGCAAATCTAAAAGATACTTATTTAAATCCTTAGGTAAGTTATAGTAACCATTAATTGTATTAACTCCCTGCTTTAAGGGTGATGATTGTGGCTTTTACTTCTTGTAGATGTGCATTTAATTATTGAATTTATGTATTGTTGATTTCAAAGTAAAGGTAGGTGTGGAAGGGCAGCTACCCTTTTTTAAAAATGTTTATTTATTTGTTTTTTTAAATATTTATTTATTTGCTTTAGTTGTACACAATGTGTTTATTTTTTACGTGGATGCTAAGGATTGAACCCAGGCCGCGCACGTGCTATGCGAACGCTCTACCACTTGAGCCACAACCCCAGCCCATGCTATCCTTAATAATGCTTCGCATCATGCTTTCTGGTCCTGTGAAACCTTATGCTATAAAAGACCTTGGTAATGCTTTTTGTCATTGTATCACATTAAATTTTTTTTGTCTTTGGGAAGAAAATATACCATTTAGCACTATGTGTAGTGAACTTTAGTCCTTGTCTTGGTAGGAAAGAAAAAATCTGTAACTACTTAAAGAGTTATTCTTAGCCTGTAAAACTGTTTTAAAAAAACAGTGGGGGGCTGAGGCAGGAGGATTGCAAGTTTGAGGCCAGCCTGGTTAGCTTAGTGAGACCCTCTCAAAGCAAGGAATAAAAAGGCCCTGGGTTCAGCCCCCAGCACCAGAAAAGAAATATCAGTAGGCCATTTCTTCTCCTCCTCCTCCTCCTTCTTCTTTTTCCTTCTTCTTCCTTCTTCCTTCTTCTTCTTCACCAGGGATTGAACTCAGAGGCACTCACTCAACCACTGGCCCACATCCCCAGCCCTTTTTTGTATTTTATTTAGAGACAGGGTCTCACTGAGTTGCTCAGTGCCTCGCCATTGCTGAGGCTGGCTTTGAACTCACGATCCTCCTGCCTCAGTCTCCCAAGTGCTGGGATTATAGGCATGTGCCACCATGCCCAGCTTAGGCCATTTCTTCTTAAAGGAACATTAATGTACCCTCCCTAAATTTGCAAAACATTTATTTTTATTAAGAGGTAATTATTCACTCCAAAAGGATCTTGTGCTTCTCTATATGACTTGCAGTTATTCAATTAATTTCTTTAGAGATTTAAATATATTTATGAAGACAATTATTTCACAGTGTTAAGGAAAATGTTAACAGTAAAAGGACTATGTGTAAGATAGAGATTGATATGCATAAGGGCATCGTGTGTGTGTGTGTGTGTGTGTGTGTGTGTGTGTGTGTGTTTTTAATACCTGGATTGAACTCAGGGGCACTCAACCACTGAGCCACATCCCCAGCCCTATTTTGTATTTTATTTAGGGACAAGGCTTAGCTCTTCGCTTTTGCTGAGGCTATATATACATTTTTATATTGTATGTATATGTATGTATACACACATACTGAGGAAATATGGAATAATTATGGTGATCAGAAGAATAGAATTACTTTTCAGGGATCAGAAAGAAAGTTAAAGAGGATGATCACTTTAATTTGATGTTTTAATTAATTCTGTAAACTAATTAAATTTATGTATTAATTGTGCATGGCTGATAAAAATGAAAATTGAATAAGAGAGTCTAGAAAGGCACATACAGTTTTGATTTTAAAAAATACACGTAACCTAGTATCTTGATATAAGTACTGTAAAGTTTGGGAGATAACCAAAAGGAATAATGTGACCTGTAATTCTCGGGTGACATCATTTAATGATTTTTTTTTTTTTATTGGGCTTTGAAGAATTTAAAAAGTGATGGGAAAGGGGGTTCCAGGCAGAATTGGTGACAGCTTGAGCCTGAGAAAGTTTATAGGTCAGTGTTACTATTGTGTTCACAATCCTCTATTGTTTTCCATTTTACCTAGATCCAGAATCTTTATTCTGATCCGC
Organism: Tamias sibiricus; assembly: GCA_025594165.1. Classification (NCBI taxonomy): domain Eukaryota; kingdom Metazoa; phylum Chordata; class Mammalia; order Rodentia; family Sciuridae; genus Tamias; species Tamias sibiricus. The sequence continues at coordinate 14,275,626 of CM046670.1, read as the reverse complement.
ACCCTGTTCTATACCTTTTGGATGCCATGTCTTTCTCACTAGATTGTAAGATCCATAAAGCAGGAATTTTGTCTCCCTTCATCACCTTTGTATTCCTAATACCTAGAGCAGTAAGTGCTTAGTAAATAATGAATGCAAAATTCAAAAATTGTTTTTACGTACTGGAATGTAAGATGTTTGAGAGGTGAGAATGACAGGGAGTGAGGCTGCTGTGGAGTATTGGTCTTGAAGCTTTGAAGCTTAAAGGCAGTGTTTATGCTTTTTACACTGAAGTAATATTACAGCATAGAGGATGGATTAGAAGGACTGAAGAGTGGAGATAGTAATACCATTCGAAAGATTTTGTCAGTGGTTTGTATCTTCAATTAACTTTTGAATGTTTGCTCCATGATAAGTACTGTTGTAGATTCTGGGAATGCAAAGATGACTGAAAAATGGCTGCAGTTGGTGGGGCCAGAACATTCTGCAGCAGAGATCTGAGCAAATAATGTGATCTGAGCCTGGGCATTGTCAGAGGGTAGAAAAGAGTGAAATTTCATTGATAATTTCTTGAGGAAAGAGTTCCCAGAGAAAAGATGAAGACTTTAAGGGAACTTTGAAAAATGTTTTTTAGTCTTATTATTTTTAATGTAGTGGTCTTTTTGTGATTTTGAATTAGATCTTTCCCAAAAGTTCTTAGTACTATGTTGATTGGCCATTTATTCTTAGAACAAGGCACACATAAGAGAAGAGGTCTGTTTGAACTTTGAGTCAGCATGTTGCTTCCGGGGCTTAGTTTGTCAAAATAATTATAGGAGGAGATGTTCGTATTCTATGGAGTGATTGAATTAAACAGGGTTGTATATGGGAAAGTATTTTAAACATTAAACATTGTTACTGAATATATGGTGGCATTGCTAAGGGAAATGGATACTTTTAACATCCCAGATGATAGTTGGTAATAGGATATATAGAATAAGAAAAACTGAAAAATAGTTTCATTCAATGAGGGTGGGGCAGGGAGGCAGATATTCCTTTAACTGTGTGTGTGTGTGTGTGTGTGTGTGTGTGTGTGTGTGTGTGTGTGTAAGTATAAGTACACACATACATATAGCTTAATAACTGTGCTTAAAAGGAAGTTTATTTGCCACCTGGGAAGGGCATTTAGACACCTCATTCTTTGGGTTCAGCTGTTCAAGGTTTTTCTTCTCACTAATTTGACAGTTTCAGATTTGTAAGGAGAATATACTTTTCTCACTTGTTTCTTTTTTTAATTGAATCTGTTAATATTTGGAATATTGTGGTATAATTGAGAAACCATGGGGTTTAGAACTGTAGTCTTGGATTCAGATCTTAAGTCTGCCACTTGTATGATTCTAAACAATTTATTTAATATAAATTATGATTCTTTGTCTATGAATGGCAGTAGTATCTTAATATGTGAACAGTAAGGATTAATTGAGATGATGTCTGTTAAAGGATCTTTGCTTGAATTTGGCAGAAGCTAAATGGTCAACAAATGCCCCCCCTTCCATTATTGTGGTAAAAATATATATGTAATATAAAATTCACCATTTTAATTTTTTTAAGTATACAGTTTAGAAGCATTAACTACATTCAGGTTGTACAACAACTGTTCATACTTTTCTACTACTGTTTCCAAAACTTTTCATCATCCCAAATAGAAACTCTGTAACCATTAAACTGTAACTCTGTATTCCCACCTTCCAGCCCCTGTTAACCTCTCATCTGCTTTCTGTGAATTTACCTACTCTAGATTTTTCATATAAATGGAATTGTACAACATACTGTCTTCTGTGTCTGGCTTCTTTCTTGTAGCTTAATGTGTTTGAGCTTTATCTACATTGTAGCTTGATCAGAATTTCATTCCTCTTAGTGGATGAGTGTTATTTCTTGATATTGGTATACAACATTTTGTTTGTCATTTCATGTGTTGAAGGACACTGAGTTGTTTCTGTTGTTGAGCTATGGAGAGCTGTGCTGCTATGAACATGATTGTACAAGTGTCTGAGTCCCTATTTTCAGTTTTAGGGGCCTCTATCAAGGGCCACAACTGCTAGGTCTTATACTTTTTGAGGGATTGCTTCTGCCTTCTGCCCTGCCCCCCACTCTATTCATGCTTATCTCCTTTAAGATCTGGAACTACTAGAGTTCAGAGTTGAAAGCAGCTAGCTTCTGTTTAGCTGGTATTTTCATGGTTTTCTTCATTTTCAAAGGGGTGCTGCAAGTATCTTTCAAACCTTCCATTGCCCAACTGCTATAAAAACTAAAAAACAAAACCCCTCTTCTCTTTCTCTTTTCTTTCTTAAATTTCCTCCTCTTTCTTTTCCTCACTAATCTTCCCTTTTACTCTCTGTTTCTAGTGACATTCCTTGCCTTTTCGAAAGGAATGCCCAGGAAGAATCTTACAGGATTAGTCCTCCTTTTTCCTCTCCAGCTCTGCTCTGACCCAGAGCTGCTGTTCTTGTGGAAAGAGTCATAGAAGTGGAATGAGACCTAGAGGCTAAATTACATTGATTCACAGTAGACTTTAAACCAGATTTTTAGAACGATTAGCACTTGTACTAAAAAAATAGCAAGTCTTGGGTGGGGAGTAAGAAAATAACATCATCCAACGGGGAAATTGAATCATCAGAGCTGCCAGCTTGGGGTTCTGCTACACAGCTGGGGAGAATTGTAATGGTGAATTTTCTACAGATAAAACAGCCAGAAATAAATCCCAGACTGCCAAATCAGATGGGATTTCCTAGTCAAAAAAAGATACTTTTTCTGGATACAGTGGTGCAGGCCTGTAATCCCAGCCGCCCTGGAGGCTGAGACAGGTCGATTGCAAATGCAAAGCCACCCTCAGCAACTTAGTGAGGCCCTGTCTCAAAATAAAAGGGTCTGGGGATGTGGCTCAGTGGTTAAGTGCCCATGGATTCAATACATGGTACAAAAAAAAAAAAAAAAAAAAAGTGCTTTTTATCCTTTTGCAATCTTGGTTGGCTAATAATTAGAAGTCACCATTCAGTTTTTATTTTACATATTTCTAAGACCATGGTAAGAATCTTCAGTCACTACATGTCTGATTAGACTCTAGTAGTTAAATAAAGCATGCATCTATGCATCTCAAGAGAATGAGCCGGGCGTGGTGGCGCACGCCTGTAATCCCAGCACTTGGGAGGCTGAGGCAGGAGGATCACAAGTTCAAAGCCAGCCTCAGCAATGGTGAGGCACTTAGCAACTCAGTGAGACCCTGTCTCTAATAAAATACAAAAAAGGGCTGGGGATGTGGCCCAGTGGTCGAGTGCACCTGAGTTCAATTCCCGGTACCAAAAAAATTTAAAAAAGAAAGAAAAAAGAAAAGAAAAGAACGAGGTATACAAAAATGAAATTTCCAGAATTACAACAAAGCCACATTTAAATGTAGGCATTAGTAATGAGCTGTTGGTAAAATGAGCAGCAGCCAGAATTTTGAGATTAACTTTAATAACTTATTAGTGAATGGACTACCAGAGAGGGGGTGAGAAGGATAATAGGTGCAGGGTGTGAGTAAATAATGCAGCTCCAGGAAACAGGATTGGTTTTGCTGAGGAAATTCAACACATACCTCTGCCTCATATGGGTGAATTCTGTGGAAGTGATTAGAGTGGAGAAGTAAAAAGGATTGGAATCCAGATGTACCGTGAGTCACCCCAAGATGACTAAATCAGCTGTTGAACATACCCACAGAAAGGGAAGTAGCATTTATTGAGAACATACTTTGAGTTGCTGAATGCTAAAATGTTTTCCTTGTGCTTTTAGTTCTTATTGGCCTGCAAGGGAGTTTTATTTAGCCCACATTATAGATATCTGACTTGCAGGTGAAGAAACTCACCCAACCAATAAGAGATGGAGCCAGTAGTCTGTTCCAGGCAGCTCCCCCTACCCCCTACCCCAATTGCTGCATGGTGAGAAATGAAAGGATTCAATAATTCCCTTTCCTTTGAACTTGTACAGGGCTGGCTGAGTTTTCAGTGCCTCCTCCTCAAAGTGCTTTCTGGACTACATTTCTTTATTCAATAAATAGGGCTTATGGGATCTACACTGGTGCTAATCCAATAGAAATGTAATCTGAGCCCCACATGCAGTTTGAGGTTTTCTGGTAGCCATGTTCCAAATGCAAAAGGAAACAGGTGAAATTAATTTTTTAAAAATTATTTTTTGTAGTTGTAGATGGACAGAATGCCTTTGTTTATTTTTATGTGGTGCTGAGGATTGAACCCAGTGCCTCATACATGCTAGGCGAGCGCTCTGCCACTGAGCTACAGCCCCAGCCCAGGTGAAATTAATTTTAATAATATATTTTATTTAGCCCAATGTGTGAAGCCATTATGATGTCCAAACTATATACATACCTTATAATCAATTTTTTAAAATTATCAAAATAATCCAGTGTATATCTTATACTTAAAGCACATCTCAGTTTGCTTGCACATCTCAATTTAGACTAGCCACATTTAAGTTGCAACATGTCACTTGTGGCTACCAAACTGGAAAGAAAAAGTTATCCTATAAGTTATCTTAAAAGAAGAGTCATCCTAAAAGTAAACCCATCCTAAAAGTAAGGGCCCATGAAGCCATTAGGAGGACTCATGGCAGGCTGGTGAGCAGCTTAGCTTCCCTAAGATGGCAAGCTCCATGAAAGAAAGGTACCATAGAGAAAAGGCAGGAAAGTAAAGAATGTGGCCATATTGTGTAAAGACATTACTGCCTGAGGGCTGTTTATGGGGAGCAGTAAGGTCAGACTGACCTTTATCACCACCACCAGTAAGGAGGCCACAGAAAACTCTGTGGTGTCGACTGCTAAATGGTGAACTATATTTGGTTTGGAATGGGAGACAGTGACATCTTTTGGCGAATTATAACCCTTAAGAATAGGAACCACAGCCTCCAATGTATACGTGGGTGTTGTTGCCAAACTTTTTTTTCTTAACTGCCTTTTTCAGATGGGAGCTGTAATGTCTGCCTGAGGAAATAACCATGAACAAACTACCTTATATGGGATTTTCCAGACCTCAGCTCTACCCAGAGCAATATAAATGAGAGTTTCAGACCTCATTCCAGCAAAACAGATCATCCCATATTTATAAGATCTTTAGTCATCTCTCCCATGCTTTTTACTTTAAAAATTCTTCTTGGAATTTTCCCTTCATCTTTCTTCCTTTGATTTTGCCTCTTTTGTTGTCTTTGTCCCACTTTACCTCTCTCTTGCTGTCTTTCCTCACTAAACTTGATGTTTTCTTTTTTTGTTTTTGTTTTGGTGGCTTTGTAGTAAGCTATGTACTAGGAATCAGTATACTTTGTTTTTGCTCTTGGTTTTCTTCATCATGGGACTTTAATTCCGTTCCATCATCTGAAAATGGAAAAGGAGTAGAGTTAGAGCCTTTATAATCGTCAGGGCCTTTAGTTTACAGCATGGAGCCTCATTTTTAAAAAAATATTGTGGTTAAAAAACCTAACAGAACTGGGAATGTAGTTCAGTGGTAAGTAGCATGTATGAGGCACTGGGTTTGAGCCCCAGCATTACACAAAACAGATAAAATCCATACAATATAAAATTTGCCATCTGAACCATTTTTATGCATACAATCCACTAATGTTAAGTACATTCACATTATATAACCATCGCGCCATCCATCTCTAGAACTCGAACTCTTTATCTTCCCAAATTGAGACAGAAAAATTCTGGACTGAAACTTTAGAGAGTCATTGAATAATAATTCTCAATCAACCCCCTCCTCAATCCTCTGAAAACCATCATTCTACTTTCTGTCTCTATGAATTTGACAATTCTGGGTACTTCATATAAAGTGGAATTAAACAGTATTTGTTCTTTGTGACTGTTTTATTTCACTTTGCATAATGTCTTCAAGGTTTGTTCATGTTGCATTGTTTTAGAATTTCATTCCTTTCATAGCTGAGTAATAGTCCAATATATGTTCATAGCACATTTTACTTATGGATTCATTTGTTAATGGAAACTTTCGGCTGTTTAAGATTTTTCTCACCTGAGAAAGTTTACATTGTTCTTTGACCAAAATTATTTTAGCTATTGTGAATGAGGCTGTCAGGAATATAGGTATACAAATATCCTTCAAATCCGTGCTTTGAATTCTTTTGAGTATATATCTAGAAGTAGAACTACTGGGTCATACGACTACTATTAATTAATTAATTAATTAATTAATGAGCAACTGTCATACTGTTTTACACAGCAGTGACATCATTTTACATTCCTACTAGCATTACAAAAAGGCTCTGGTTTCCTTATGTTCTTGTCAACATTTGTTATTTTGTTTGGTGTTTTGATAGGAGGCATCCTAATGAATATGAGATAGCATCTAATTGTGGTTTTAATTTGTGTTTCCCTATTGATTAGTGAGTAGTCCAGTTTATCTGTTTTTCCTTTTGTTGTCTCAGTTTTTGATGTCATGTTTTGTGCAAGTCCATATCTACCTTTCCAGCACCATTTTTTGAAGAAGGATTCTTTTCCAGTGAAGCTTTCTTTTCTTGGCACCCTTATTGAAAATAATTTAACCATATAGACAGGAAGGTGTAGATCTATGTGTTTATCTTTATGCTAGTTCTATATATTTTTTAATATTTATTTTTTAGTGATAAGTGGACACAGTATCTTTATTTTGTTTTTATGTGGTGCTGAGGATCGAACCCAGTGCCTCACGCATGCTAGGCGAGTGCTCTTCCTCTGAGCCACAACCCCAGCCCTCTGTGTTGTTTTGATTACTAGTAGTGTATGTGTTTTTGTAGTGTGTTTTGAAATCAGGGAGTGTGAGACATCCAACTTTGTTTCTTTTTCAAGATTGTTTTGGGCACTCAGCTTTCCTTAAGATTTGATGTGAATTTTAGGATAAACTTTTCTATTTTTTCAAATAAAAGTCATTGGGATTTTGACATTGATTAGAGCCCTGTTTTTTGACTCTGTAAAGTGAGGGGGTTGTTTGTTTGTTTGTTTGTTTCAGTGATTGAAGTTTCTACCTAGAGTAATGTCAAGTTAGAGCTGGCAGCCTTGGAGAAACCTGAGGGTATCTGTGAATGGTGGGAGGCTTACACTGGAGTAGCTCCTTGAGAGTGAAGATTAGGAACATAGGAACAGAGGGGCATCTTCTGGTATGTACAGATAGAGGTGACTTCAAACATGCTTAAGGAACATGTGTCAGGGGCTTTGACTTTTGCTAGATACAGTAAGAGCTGATACTATTTGACCTCTTGTGTACTCTTGTGCTCTTATCCTGAGCCCATGCCATTCAGTAACCAACATTTCTATAGTACTTTATTACTTTGCTAGTTCATGTTACTCAGCTTTCTGTAACTGTGACAAAATACCTGAGATAATGAACTTAAAAGAGGAAAGATTTACTTTGGCTTATGTTGACAGAAGTTTCATCTATGGGCACTTGGCCTCATCACGTTGAGGCCTTTGGTGAGGCGGTACGTTATGTGCATGGTGGAGTAGAGCTGGGATTCAGAGAAGGATAAAGGAAAGTGCTGGAACAAAATACTTTTCAAAGGACTCTCCCTAGTAATCTGCTTCCTTCAACTAATCCCTGTCTCCTAAAGATTGCACTACCTCTTAATAACAACACAGGTTGGTAGCTAAGCCTTTAAGGGCACATGGTCTTTGGGGAGCATTTTAGATCCAAACCATAACACTAATTAATATCTTCCCATTTAATCCTTAAAAAATGATTGTGAGGGGCTGGGGTTGTGGCTCAGAGGTAGAGCGCTTGCCTAGCATGCGTGGGGTACTGGGTTCGATCTTCAGCATCTCGTAAAAAAATAAAATAAAGGAATTGTGTCCACTTACAACTAAAATATAAATATTAAAAAAATATTGTGAGACAAACAAACTATGCTATCTTTGACTTAGAAGTGTGAAAGTGGGAGAATCTGCAGCTGGAGGTCTCACAGGATGTTCTCATGAGTTTGGTCCAGCTTCCCTCTGGGGACAATGGAGTGCCAGAGCCAGAAGTCACGCAGGTGGTGGCTCCCTCCAACAGTTGAGGCTCTACTGAGGCAGTTCAGTGTGGCCTCTGAGGTGGTTCCTCTAACTGCTTTGTTGCCCTTGTCCCCTATCCTTCCCTTCTGGCTTTCTTTCCTGCCTTCTCTTTTCATATGCTTATCATGTGAGATAGAAATATATATCATTTTTTTCTTTTCTTTCTTTCTTCCTTTTTTTTTTTTTTTTTTTTTTTGTTTGTTTGTTTTGCTGTGCATGAGATCAAACCCAGGGCCTCAAGTATGCTAGGCAGGTATCTAGCACTGAGCTCTACTCCCAGCCCCACATAAATTTTTATTTACATTATTAATTTTATACATGGTTCTTATAATGTAAAAAACAACTCCACTTGTTTAATATTATATAGTTATTCTTTTAAAAATACCTCTAAACCTAGGCATAGTTGCACATGCCTATAGTCTCAGCACTTGGGAGGCTGAGGCAGGAGGATCACTTGAGCCCAGGAGTTAAAGACCAGCCTAAGCAATGTAGCAAGACCTTGTCTCAACAACAACAACAAAATACAATTTGTACTTTTACTTAAAATTTAGACTGTTTTCCAATTTATAAATGATGGTACCCTATAATAATAATTTTTTAAAAAGGTAAGAAAAAATACTTTGCTATTCAATGGTAGTTTTCAATACATACCTCAAAAAATAGCTTTAAGAATAATTGTTCGTTTCAACAATTTCTAGTCTGCAGGGATGAAGATTTTCAATCACCCCCCCCCCACACACACACCTTTATAAAATACTTTTTAATCATGCCCTGCCCTTAAGGGATTATGACTATGCATTGTTAAACATTCTCTTCAGTCAGGATGTCAAAATTATTTATTTCAAATAAAGTGAACAGGGCTGAGGATATACCTCATTTGGTAGAGTGCCTGTCTTGCATGCACAAGGCCCTGGGTTCAATCTCCAGCACCACAAAAAACAAAATCAAATAAAGTTGAACAAACTTCAGTGGCCAATACATTATTCCCTTACTTAGCTACTTCTGCTCTGTGTTTTAGGAAAAATTATTCTCACTGAGTGAACTTCAACTAAAACCAGAAAATGATTTTTTTTTTTTTTTTTTTTTTTTTTTTTCCCCAACTGACAGGATTACATTCTTGAATGCAGGTTTAACAGTTTCATGATTCTGGAGCAGCCAGAGGTCATGTCCATTGAAGACAAGAGAGCCTCCCTGGCCCTTCTATCAGACTAGCTTTGTGGCTTTGTGACCTTCTCTCAGCCTTTAGAACTGTCAGAAAGCAGCATACCTCTTTCTAAGTCACACAGTTGAGAAAATGAGAATTTTATTTTGTGAGATGAGGTAGTCTCATTCAAGAGGAAAATTTCTTGAAGTCTGCTTAAGTACATGATGTCAACATCTAAAAATAAGGGATGGAACACCCTTTAAGAAGGTGTTCTTAATTAACTTAATGTTACATAATTTATAGAAAAAAATGTGTGGGTTTCATGTAGGTGTCAGATCTTATATTCCTTATGAGGGAATAAAGAAATAAAGAATGCATTGCAAAAACAGGAGCTTGGAGACTCGGATGATTCATTAATTTCCCCACAGGCAAAATGTCTTATCTGCACCCTACTTTCTTTTAAGGGGGGGCACAGACCACTTTGAGATTCTAAGGTGTAGAGCTCTTCATAGAAAAATTTACAAAAAGAATATACATAGAAAGTTTTTCTTATAACCTCAGGGGATTTCTGCTTTCAGCCTCCCCAACACTAGATTATAATGATGATTACATTTCTGAAGACTTTTATAAAGCCTTTTTACTGAATAGAATACTTAAAATATTGTGAATTCTTGATAATTGAATATGCGACAAATTCAGTAGCAGTCACTAGAGGGTGAAGTTTTCTAGCATGGATTAGATCTGGCACTTAGTAGTGGGTTGTCAGCGTGTGCCTGTGTGTGTTCTTTGCCTGTGTGTGTGTGTGTGTGTGCATGTGCGCACACACACACACACACACACACACACAGACACACACACACACAGAGTCTGTCTCCAGCACAGATTGGAAGAATTCCTTCTTCATTTCCTTTGTCCATAATACAAATGCTGTTCTTTTATTTATTTATTTTAATTAATTAATTTGTTTATTTTTGCAGTGCTGGGTATGAAAACCAGGGTGCTCTACCACTAAGCCACACCCCTATCCCTTTTTATTTTTTATTTTGAAACAAGGTCTTATTTAGTTGCTGAGGTTGGCCTCAAACTTGTGATCCTCCTGCCTCAGCCTCCTGGGATACTGGGATTGTAGATGTGTATCACCATGCCGAGCTAGAAATGCTATTCCTTTAAAGCTTCCTCCCACCTGTTCTGCAGATAAAGTTGTAAACTTTTTTTCATATCCTTATTTGTCATCTTTATCATCATGATGGCCACTCATTAGTATCTGTTGTATGCACTGGGTAGTTTAGGAACTTGTCCTCTCATCCCTACAACAACCCTGCAGGGTATGCTGGTTTATGAATTTGGACTGGGTATTTAAGTAGCTGGATTAAGGCCCCCACTAGAAAATTTGCCAGTTTATCAGTTCACAGTAAACTAAAACAAATACCTACTTTTCTCAAACTTATTAGATTACAAATGGATTTTTTTTTTTTTTCACCAGGTGGATCTTAGATGTGATTTGAGAGCCTCTTTGCAGGCATATGCCACCATTCCTAGTCTAGTGAGAGTAGGATTTTTCTGTTCCAAAGTAAGTCTCACTAGGCTGGGTGTGGTGGCATATATGCCTGTGATCAGGAGGCTGAGGCAGGAATATCACAAGTTCTAGGCCAACCTTGACAATTTAGCAAGACCCTCGCTCAAAATAAATAAAAAGGGTTGGGGAATATAGCACAGTGGTAGAGTGCTGAAGAAAAAAAAAAAAACAACAATAACAACAACAACAACAAAATACCTCTCACCAAGTGGGTGCAGGGGCACAATCTTGTAATCTCAGTGACTCAGGAGGGTAAGGCAGGAACATTACAAGTTCAAGGCCAGCCTTGTCAACTGAATGAGAATCTATCTCCGAAAAAAAATTAAAAGGGCTGGGGGAGTAGCTCAGTGGTAGAGCACTCCTGGGTTCAGTCTTCAATATGGGAGTTGGGGGAGAACTCCTATCATGATCAAAATTCCCCATACTCCCAGCCCAAATATTGAAGGTGTTGTCAAGTGAGGATGTTTGGTGGGGAATTTAAGTTTCACCAGTTAACATTTTAGTTTAAATTTATCAGATTTTTTTTCTTGCCATACTTTAATAGAATTGAAGAAAACTTGTGATATTTTATAAGCTAAGAGAAAGGACAGATTAATCAGTACTATATTTGGAAGGAAAGATTGAATACAGGTTCACTAAATGGTAACATTATATCTGTAATGTCAGTGAAGATAAAATACCTAGTTTGGAATTTTGCTTATGATTAAGCTATGATTGATGGATACTGGCAGACTGCAGAGGTGGGAATCCTTTGAGGAAGAAAGAGGACATATCTGTTTTCTGAGAGTTGTGATTCCTTTTTCCTGTTCAGCTGTTGAACAGTCAGATCCTTCCAACCTGTTGTTGTTATCTGGTGGGGAGCAAGGGCATGGCAAAGCAGAAGTATGCCAATCAGGCTGTTTATCATTTGTGCCAATGCAGGCATAGTGAAAACTGAGTCTGTTTTTCTTGTTATCATAAACCTAGTCCTAGTCCTTTCAAAAAGTTATGATTGTGTAGGTCTTTTGGGTATTCCTTCTGGAAATGTGGTAGCCAGTGTTTCATTTAGGAAGTTAGCATCATATAAAGAAAAATCTAGTAGAGAGAAAGGCATAAAGTGTTTAGCATCTGGCCCTTTACAGAAGTTTGAAAATCCCTGCCACAGAGGAGCCATAGGCAATTTTTGAAAACATTGTTTAATATTGTCAAATATTGGATTATTACTGCATCTTATATTCTTAGCCTCTCAAATTAAATTCACTCCTGGCAGAAATGACAAAATATCAACTTTTTTTTTTTTTTTTTTTTTTTTTTTTTTGGCATATGGTACTAAGAATTTAACAAGAATTCCCACGTATTAGGCAAGTGTTCTACCACTGAGCTACAACCCCAGCCTTTTTAATTTTATCTTATTTTATTAGTGGTACTGGGGATTTAACTCCGGGGCACTCTATCCCCCAGCCACATCCCCAGCCCTTTGAAAAATTTTTACATATATATTTATTTAGAGATGGGAGGCTCACTAAATGCCCAGGCTGGCCTCAAACTTTCATTCTCTTGTGTCAGCCTCCCAAATCCCTGGGATTATAAGTGTGAAAGGTTTTATTTTGAGACAGGGACTCATTAAGTTTCTGAGGCTGGCCTCAAATTTGCAATCCTCCTGCCTCAGTCTCCTGAGTTGTTCGGAGTCCAGGTCTTAATTGTATCAAAATAAGTTTTAGCATGATCATCACCCCTCCCCCTTTTCAAGAGAAAATTTTTTTGTAATTAGCATTTACTAGCTTCTTTCATTTCTGCCCTGGAAGAATACTAGAGAATTGTCCAAGATCAACTGCGCTGCTCTCTGCTTCTCTTGAGTCAGATGAGGGGAGGAACAGGTAGAAGTAAAGTAGTTCAGATAGACTGTAGGGCAGCATCTGAAATGTGCATAGCTCTTGGCAGTCTGAAATTTGAGTTCCTGCCAAAAAAGACCATTCACCTATGGGAAAGATTTCATGGGTCTGAGCAGGTGATAATGTCACATAGTTCCATTTTTTATTGTAATACTGTGTTGATTTATGAGTCTCAAGAGGATACTGAGGCTTTTTCTCTCTTGAGTAGCTGAAAATGCCAGATGCTTGCCTTCTTAGCTTCCCCTGTGGCCTGGGCACAGGTATATGATGCAGGCTTCAGCTCTCGGGGGCACCTGTGTGGATATTGAATTAAGAGCTAGTGATACAAAGAAACAGGAAGGGCCTGGGATCATCTTGAATAGAATGGCTTGAGCAGAACCTGTGACACTCATGTGTAAGCGGTGTGAACAGCAGGTCCCCGTGTCCAGAGTGGATGGTATCCTTTAGTGATTTCTGTGCCCAGAGTGGCAGTCTGAGCAAAGTGTTGGTACATGCTGAGTTTTTTGTTGATCCTACAGGTTCTCTAATCATCCCAATATCCTTTATTAAATATAAGACACATTTATTATGAAGACATGTTTAAAATTAACAAGGGGGACTGTGTTGCTTATATCTTAGAAATGTATGTGTAGAGAGTTATAAGAAATACTCAAATGTCTTTTTTGTAATTTTTTAAAAATTTCTATTTTGATACTTTTACTTCTTTCCTTCAACAGCTTCTATTGTCCCTATTTTCCTCTTTATTCATTCCAAAAATATCTAGTGAGTACCAGTGACATGCCCAGCATATGGTTAAACATAAGCAGTGAGACAAAGCACAAGAACATATCAGCATTTGGATTCTAGTGATACCCTCACTTAGAGAATACCATAAAACCAAGTCTTAATCTTTGTAACCAGGCTCTTTATGCTGATGTATTGTAGACCATGCTTGGAGGGACTACAGTGAGGAACCCAACAATCTGGGAAGAAGGGAAGTCAGATCATCCTCTGAGAGTCAAACTTCAAACTCAATACAGGAGTAGAGAGCTATAGTCACCTAAACAGAATGGAGCGGCTTTGGATGTGTATTAAAGAAATATGTGACTGTAAGAAGGGTTTGGTGAACATGGAAGACGTGCAGAGATGAACTGGCAGCAAGGCACCAGGGGTACATGCAGTTCTGCCCTCAGACCCAGTTATCACATCAGTATTGCCAGCCCTGCCCCTTTGGAGGGCAATGACTGACTGTCTTAGTCTGTTGCCACTGAATATTCAGATTGTAACTTTTATAAATTCATGCACATCAGACAAGCTGCTGATTCTGGCTTTTCAATTGGCCAAACCTAGGGAGAGAACATGTTACTTAGAAAAAGCCAGATATTTTTTTTTACCTGGCAGTTAAAGTTGGAGTTCTGGCTTACACAAGCTCTAAAACTTGGCAAATTGAGGACTCTGGAGAAGTGGAGCCACTTAGATGCGATGGCAGCTTTGTGCTGACTTTCAGAAGCTCAAAGTCAGACTGTACATTTTACAAAATTCACTATGGTGAGACATTTATAGGAAGCCATCTACTTTCTCTGGCAAACTCTGTCACTGTGAACAAAGGATTTTTTTTTTTAACTTCAATGTACACGTATGTATGTTAATATGAGTGTATACACATTAGTAAGAAAAAGTATCACCACTTTCTAAGATATTTTTATAAATATGTAAATACTTTTTCATGTTTCTGTGAAGTTTCAGAACTTGCTTCAGTCATTCAGCAAACTTTTCTTATATGCCTACTGCATACCAGGCTCTGAGGAGCTCACCTTTCAGTGAGGGAGATAAACCAACACACAAACAACACAGGTATGACAAATGCAACAAATTTATCTGAAGTTCAGTAGGAGCTCATAGGAGAGGACAACTGAAGGGCAAAAATCACACCAGGGATGGCCGTGCAGCCAAGGGATTTATTAACTGGCCTTTATGGCTGGTTAAGGGTAGAAAAGGAATGGGGAGAGGGGACAGGGAGAGGGAAGTGTGCAAGCTCTGGTGGGAGAAAGGAGTCAGGGAGAGGGGAATGTGCAAGCTCAGGAATTGTGCAAGCTCTGGTGGGAGAGTGTGCAAGCTCTGAACAGAAGGTGGGAGTCTGGTTGCACCGGCTGCAGTCTCTGGAGCTATTGGCTGGGGCAGCTGCCGTCAGGCTGGAGGGTCTAAGGCTGGTGTAGTGGCTGCCTCTTCTCTGTCTCCGTCGTCTTCTGTCTCCCTCCCTCTCTCTCCCTCTCTCTCCCTCTCTCTCCCTCTCTCTCTCTCTCTCTCTCTCTCTCTCTCTCTCTCTATATATATATATATATATATCATCATCTGTCTCTTCTTGTCGTCTCCCGCTTCTCGTCATCTGGCTCCTGTCCTCTCACTCCTCTTGTCGCCTCTCCCTTCTCATCATCTGGCTCTCGTCACCTGGCTCTCAGACTTGGAATGGATGGGAGTTTATATATGGATTACTGGTGGGGGGCCTACCAGAGCGAACTGTAACGTTATTGGCTCTTTGCCTGTGTGGTGAGGGTGAACTTTAAGCCTATTGGCTCCTGGTCATGGTGTAAGGGCAGCCTTCAAGCCTATTGGCTCCTGCCCGGGGATGATGAAACATCCTGCCCAGAGAACAGAGCAACCTTTTGGCCCTCTGCCTGTGGAAGTGGGCGAACTTGGCGACCTTTAAGCCTGCCCATCTAACAACAACTCCCCCTTGTCTCCTTAGGGAACTATGAAAGGCTCTACAAAATGAGAATGGTGGGAACCCAAGAAGGAGAGAGCTAGTTCATCCAGGTAGAGTGTATTAGTCAGTATTCTCTATAGGAACAGAATCAGTAGGAAGTATGATTATAAAAAGGGAATTTACAATTATCAAGAATACAGGCGGGGCTGGGATTGTAGCTCAGCTGTAGAGCACTCGCCTAGCCTGTGCGGGGCCCGGGTTCGATCCTCAGCACCACATAAAAATAAATGCATTGTGTACAACTAAAGCAAATAATGAACATTAAAAAAAAGAATACAGGCAACAATAAATGTTGGCAAGGATGTGGGGAAAAAAGGTACATTCATACATTGCTGATGGGTCTGCAAATTGGTACAACCACTATGGAAAGCAGTATGGAGATTCCTCAGAAAACTTGGAATGGAACCACCATTTGACCCAGCTATCCCACTCCTTGGTTTATACCCAAAGACTTAAAATCAGCATACTACAGTAATGCAGCCATGTCAATGTTTATAGCAGCTCAATTCACAATAGCTAAACAATGAAACCAACCTAGGTGTCCTTCGATAGATGGATGGATAAAGAAAATGTGGCATATATATTCAGTAGAATATTACTCAGCTTTAAAGAAGAATGAAATTATGGCCTTTGCCAGTAAATGAATGGAGTTGGAGAATATCACACTAAACAAACTAAGCCAATCCCAAAAAAACCAAAGGCAAATGTTTTCTCTAATATGTGGATGCTAATTCACAATAAGTGGGGTGCACTAGAGAAGAATAAAGTTACCTTAGATTAATTTGGTAGAGGGAAGTGAAGGGAGGGGAAAGAAGAGGATGTGGAGATAGGAAGGATAGTAGAACAAAGCAGACATAATTTCTTTATGTATATATGTGACTGCATGACCAATGTGATTCTAGAAATGTACACTCAGAAAAATGAGAAATTATATCCCATCTATGTATGATATATCAAAGTGCATAAATGCATTCTACCTAAAACAAATTTAAGAAAAATAATTTTAAATCCACAAAAGGAAAAATAAAAAAGGGAATTTATTAGATTGGTTTACACAACCAGAAGCTGGAAAGTCCACAATGACTGTCTGCAGGGTGGAGAGCTGGAGGAACCAGTAGCTGCACAGTCCAAGAAGCTGAAGCCTCAGAACAAGTGGGATCAATGATGCTACCCCAGTCCCAGACCAAAGGCTTCTGTAAAAATCCCTGGATAATCAGTGGCAGAGTCTGCTTTGAAAGAGTGAAGGAATGATTGTCTGATGTCCTCAGGTGATCCCAGCAGTAATCAAGAACCTGTTCAAGGAGAATAGAGCTTGCATCTATTGCTGCTTCCTTGTTCTTCCAACTTTTGGGGGGGGGTGAGGGGTACTGGGGATTGAACTCTGGGGCACTCGGCCACTGAGCCACATCCCCAGCCCTATTTTGTGTTTTATTTAGAGGCAGGATCTCACTGAGTTGCTTAGTGCCTCGCCATTGCTGAGGCTGGCTTTGAACTTATGATCCTTCTGTCTCAGCCTCCCGAGCCGCTAGGATTAGAGGCTTGCGCTATTGCACCAAGCTTGTTCTTCCAACTTTATGCTATCCAAACCACCA
The DNA here is from genome assembly GCA_025594165.1 of Tamias sibiricus. Classification (NCBI taxonomy): domain Eukaryota; kingdom Metazoa; phylum Chordata; class Mammalia; order Rodentia; family Sciuridae; genus Tamias; species Tamias sibiricus. Next base: position 14,258,659 of record CM046670.1, on the reverse strand, counting down.
TCCTATTGGACGGTGCTGCCCAAGCTTAGGGAGGGTCTTCACTTTTTTTATGTGGTGCTGAGGATCAAACCCAGGGCCTCACTCAAGGCAAGTGCTCTACCACTGAGCTACAATCCCAGCCCCTTCTGTATCTCTTAATCCAATCAAGTTGACAATTTAAGTTAACCATTACGTAGAGAAATGGTTGAATCATGATAACCCAAGAGTGCTTGCATCTAGGGCACAGTAGTGGGGAAGCAGATCAGTTGTTGGAAGGGGGGGAAAAATCACTGGCAGTGAGGACAGGTAAGTGAATTGTGAAGGGTTGCCATATTTCTCTGGTCTATATGCATCCCCCAAAATTCATATGGTGAACTCCTGACCTCAAGGTGATGATAGTAAGCTGGAACTTTTTTTTTTTTTTTCCTGGTCCTGAGGATTGAACCCAAGCGCACTTAACCACTGAGCCACATCCCCAGCCTTTTTATATATTTTATTTAGAGACAGGGTCATGCTGAGTTGCTTAGAGTCTTGTTAAGTGCTGCAGCTGGCTTTGAACTCATGATCCTTCTGCCTCAGCCCTCTGAGCTGCTGAGATTACAGGCGTATGCCACTGCACCCAGCAAGATAGAACCTTTGGGGAGGGAATGAGATCATGAGAACAGAGCTTTCATTAATGGAATCAGTGACCTTCTAAAAGAGGCCCAAAGAAGCCGGGCACAGTGGCATATGCCTGTAATCCCAGTGGCTGTGGAGGCTGGTAAGTTCATTCTGGAGGATGGTAAGTTCAAAGCCTGCCTCAGCAACTTAGTGAGGCCATAAGCAACTTAGTGAAAACCTGTCTCAAAATAAAAATTAAAAAGAATGAAGATGTGGCTCAGGGGTTAAGGGTGGGGGGGAGGTCCAATGGAGCCTGTTCACTTCTTCTACCATGTGAAGACAAAGTGGGAAGGTGCCATCTGTGAACCAAGAAAGAGCCCTCACCAGACTGAATCTGCTGGTCTTGAGCTTACCAGCCTCCAGACTGTGAGAAATAAATTTCTGATATTTATAAATAACGTACTTATGGTATTTGGATATAGCAGCCCAAATGTGACCAAGTGGACTAATAGATACCAAGGCCTTTGAGCTTTATCCTATATGAAATAGGTATCCATTGAAGTCTTAAACTGAGACAAAGTTGGTTAGATTTGCATTTAAATAAAAAAAAAAAGCCTTTGGCAGCAGTAAGAGGAGAAATATTGATAATAATGGTGGTATTTACTTTTTATTGAATATTACTACTTGTCACTTTGTTTCTATTAATCCATGTAATCCTCATAATAGTTCTATGGGGGGATAAATATAACTATCATTCCACCCCTTTTTGGTGGTAGGGATTGAACCCAGGGCTTCACACATGCTAAGCATGCGTTCTACCTCTGAGCTACACCTCCAAAAAAGAACTACAGGCTCAGAGCAGTTAAATAATTTCACTGCTGTAATGGACAAACAGCTAGTAAATCAAAGCTGGGATCTGAATCTGAACCTGGTAAACTATAAGCCTCAGAATCTCTGCATTCCAAGGCCTCTTATGAAAGGGGGAATGTGAGGACCAGTGACATCAAACTGTCTGTGTAGCAGTGCCACTGTGGCATGACCAGTGCCTGTGGGCAATGATAATAGAAAGGGAAGAAAGAGGAAGGAGCTGACAATTCATGTATGAAATCATGAAATAGACTGCTTTTGGTCACTGGGTTGGTGAGAAGGGAGCTGAAGATGACTTAAAGAATTTGACTTGGGTATATAGTCAGGACACATGGAATCAAGATAAAAGACATGGTGGGTAGGGCTGCACAATTTTTAGTTTTTCCCTCCAAGTAAAACCTAAACAGAAGATAATTGAACATGCCAATTGTCTAGGATCTTCATTATTTAAGTAGTAGATATGTACACACACACACACACACACACACACACACACACACACAGATGATATCATATAGGATATGTTTTTATACATCCAGTAGTATTCACTGCAGTATAACTTTAGGCTTATTTCTCTCAAACCTGGATATTCAGAAAAGGGTTATTGATCTTTTAAATAAATGTTACAATTAAATGTACTAAATTTTGCCAGGCGTGGTGATACATGCCTGTAATCCCAGCAACTCAGGAGGTTGAGGCAGGAGACCCACAAGTTCAAGGCCAGTCTAAGCAATTTAGCAAGCCCCCATCTCTAAATAAATAAATAAAGTAAAATAAAGTAAAAGGGCTGGGGACGTGACTAAGTGGTAGTTCACTTCCATGGTTCAATTCCCAGTACTGCTAACAAAAACATCAAAACAGAACAACAACAAAACAAAAAAAACCCTAAATTTTACAAGTGAAATTATTAGTACAATGGAAAGGGCTTCTTTTTTAATTTTCTTTTTTCTTGTTTATTTGTAGGTTTTGAAGTCTGAACATGGGTCCTTATTTACATATTTAGGTAATTGTACCTAAGCAAACCTTGCCCTTCTATTTTTGCTAGTTTTATGACTTAAACTTTTAACGTATCTTACATTGATTTTTTGGGGGGGGATTGAACCTGGAGATTGAACTGGAGATTGAACCCAGGGGCACTCAACCACTGAGCCACACCCCCTCTCCTTTTTTGTATTTTATTTAGAGACAGGGTCTCATTGAGTTGCTTAGTGCCTCGCTAAATTGCTGAGGTTAGCTTAGAACTCTCAGTCCTCCTAACTTAGCCTCCTGAGCCACTGGGATTACAGACGTGTACCACTGCACCCAGCACATTAATTTTTTTTTTATAGTTTATATTCAGTAACTTTCTCATTATTGTTTTTCTTTGAGTGAGTTCCTTGTTTTATGTCTTCTGTTTTATTAGGCATTATTTGGAAATGGATAGATGTGGGTGTTTTTACTCAGTGATGGGGATCCACCCCAGGGTCTCCCATTTGCTGGGCAATTGTTGTACCACAAGAGCCACACTCCCAACCCAAGATTTTTTTTTTTTTTTAAAGAAGATCTTTAAAATATATATACGTGTGTGTGTGTGTGTGTGTGTGTGTGTGTATTTAGTTATATGTGGACACAATACCTTTATTTTATTTATGTGGTTCTGAGGATCAAACATCAAACCCAGGGCCTCACACATGTGAGACAAGCACTCTAGTGCTGAGCCATAGCCCCAGCCCCCCAAGATTTAAAAGAAAAAAAAAATTTTTTTTAGTTGTAGATGGATATAATACCTTTATTTATTTATTTATTTATTTATTTATTTATTTATTTTTATGTGGTGCTGAACCCAGTACCTTATACATGCTAGGCAAGTGTTCTACCTCGGAGCTACAACCCCAGTCCAAGATGTGTTTTTAATATTGGTTGTATATCAAGTGGTGGCTTTCACTGACCTGAGAATTAGTGACCCTTTTTTTCATCTTCTAAAAATTATATGCATGTAATATCTGTGGAAGCCACATGGTGGCAGAAACAGTGCTTTGAAATTTTGTGGGCTTAGAAACATGCACTAAGATATTGTCTGCACTGTATCTTCTTCATCTTTCCTTAAAAAAAAAAAAAAAGCAAACAAATAAAAAAATTATAAAGGCCTAGAAAGTAATAAAAAAGAGCCTCCAAATATGCAGCATCAACCTGAAGAAATCAAATATTATAAATATAGTTGAAATCTTTTGGTATATTTTTTCTCTTCTGTTTTTTTCCCCTCTTTCTGCTTTTCCTCTGGGAGAAAACAACTTTTCCTGAATTTGATATATATCAATTCTGTGCATGTCTTTATACTTTCTTTTATAGATTGGCATATTGTTTTTTGAAGTTAGTTAATTTTGTTTCCTATTTTGCTGTGCTGGGAATCAGGGCCTCTATATTCTCAGTGGAGCCACACCCCCAAGCCCACATTTATGTATTATGAACAGTTTATGGGATTGTCTCTTTTGTTACAGATTTTATATAGCATATACTATTGTGTTACTATGCAAATTTCATTTTCACTCACTTTTTTTTTTTGTTTATTTTTGTGGATTCATGTAGCTTTAGTGAATTATTTTTCTTTCACCGCTAACTAGTATTCCATTGAAGAGAGATCACAACTTTTTTTTTTTTTTTTTTTTTTTTTTTTTGGTACCAGGGATTGAACTCAGGGACATTTGACCATTGGGCCACATCTCCAGCCCTTTTTTGTAATTTGTTAGAGACAGGGTCTCACTGAGTTGCTAAGTGCCTCACCATTGCTGAGGCTGAGCTTTGAACTCACGATCCTCCTGGCTCAGCCTCCCAAGTGCTGGGATTACAGGCATGCGCCACCATGCGGCCGAGATCACAACTTTTTAAAATCCATTTTCTTGTTGGCAGACTTTGAGAGAGGCAATGTGATTGCGTGGCAGAGTAATTACAAATGGGGCCTCTGGGCACACAGTGCTCATCCAGATCCTGGTGCTATCATGTACCAAGTGTGTGTCCCATTTGTACTTGTGCAAAATAGAGGTCCATTTATTTCATAGGATGTTTTGAAGATCAAATACAATAATATTTAAAGCATTGACACCATGATTGTTATTATTAACTGTCACTAAAACAATATGACAGTAATATAGACTCAGCTCAGGGCTGATTTTGTGCATACACATACACACATACACACTATAAACTCTAGTGGAACAGAAATCATCCTGAAAGAAATGGGAGAATAGTGAAAACAGGACTTCCAGACCACATTGAAGTGGCTTCTTTCTTAAGGCCTAAAATAGGAGTGTTATCTGCCAAGAGTGATAGGAAGTGAGGCTTGGATAGGTGATTTGAAAGTGCTAAGGGTTTGAATTGGCCTTGTTTGCGGCATGATTTGGCTAAATACATGCAAAAGAATGTCCCATGTAGATATATGTGCTATTCTTGTTTGGACTTATTCTCAGCAACTTGTTTACCTGAAGAAAAAAAAAAGAAAAAGAAAGAGAGAAAGAGAGAGAGAGAAAGAAATAAAGAGAGAGAAAGAAAGAAAGGAAGGAAGAAAGAAAGAAAGAAAGAAAATGAACCCCTCTCCCCTCTCTAAACTCTTCTCTCCTCCTGCCCCAGCAGCTTCTCTTACTGCTGAAACAACCTCCACAACTGGATGTCTTCAGGCTTGTAACCTTCCCACCCTGAAATTAAACACTTTGTAGCTTTTTCTTCTGTGGCACACAAGTCCTGTAGCCTAGCATGACAGTCTTCAGATAGAGTCTGAACTACCTCATTGGCCACCAGTTTTCTGCTCCTGCCCAGTATTCCCTGGGGAGCCTCTACACCTTGCCCCATTTTCCCTCCACCTGGAATAGTCTCTCTTCTTTCTGAGGGACCTCCTTTCAAAATTTAACATATCCTTTAATCTACTTTGTTTGATCTCCAGCATGTCATTTACCATCCCTTAGATAAAACGTCCTCAGGGCCTCATTAGAAAAACCACTAAACCTAGTAATCCTGCCCAGTACCTTCTCTGTACTGTCATAGTATGTTGTTATCTTCCTCCTCCTCCTCCTCCTCCTCCTCCTCTTCTTCTTCTTCTTCTCCTTCTTCTTCAACATTTTTTAGTTATCAAAGGATCTTTTATTTGTTTGTTTGTTTGTTTGTTTATTTATTTATATGCAGTGCTAAGGATAGAACCCAGGGCCTCACACATGTCAGGCAAGTGCTCTACCACTGAGCCACAACTTCATTGAAGAAATCATAACTTTTGTTCCTTTCTTAAACTGGATATTAGCATACCACGTTCTGACTTCAAGGAATCATGCTTGTTTTCCTCCAGACTTTTTGAACTTTTTTTTTAACTTAAGAATTTTTATTGAGAAATTTTTCTAATAATAGAAATGGATCCCCATACCCTCATTGCCCAGACTTAATGTATATTGCTATTCTTGCCTCACATGTTCTTTTACTTCTTTCCCTTTTAACTTATTTAAATATTTTAAAGCCCCAACATCAGGTCATTTCACCCCAATATACTTCAGAGATGATCTCTGAGAAGATGGACACTTTGTTATAAAACCATATACTGTTATCATAGCTAACAAAATGAGCCATGATTCTTTGGCATCATCTAACACTCAGAGTAATCAATACTTGTCCCAAGAATATCCTTTTACAGTTGGTTTATTTGAACTGGGATCTAAACAGAGTCCATAGTTCAACAACACATTTGATTATTATGTCTCTTAAATCTCTTTAATCTGAGGAAAACCTCTCCCTGCTTTTTCCCTCCTGTGATTGACTTGTTGGAGATATCAACTCTGTTGTCATAAAGAATTACAGTTTGAATTTTTAAAATAAACTTTATTCTGGAATAACTTTATATTTGTAGAAAAGTTGTAAAGAAAGAGTTTAGAGAAACCTCACATACCCCACATAGAAATTGTAGGCTCTTGAGCAAATTACTTATACTTTCAACATCTGTTTCATCATCTTTGAAACAACAATAATACTTATTCCATTGGATCATTGTAAAATTTTTGATAAATGCATGTAAAGTACTGTACTCAATACAGTTCCTGGCACTTAGTAAACACTCAGTAAACCTAGTTCTGGGCAAAGATATTATATCTTAAGTCATAATGAGAAACTGGGTCTTCTCTGAGGCTCAGTATACTTATTTATATAAGTAGATAGGTAGGGGGCTGGAGTTGTGATTTAGTGGTACAGCACTTGCCTGGCATGTGTGAGGCCCTGGGTTCGATCCTCAGTACCACATATAAATAAATAAAAGATCCATTTACAACTAAAAAATATTTTTTTAAAAAAGTAGATAGGTAGGTAGGTAGGTACTGGGGATTGAAACCAAGGGGACTTTACCACTGAGCACATCGCCAGCCCTTTTAATTTTTTTTTGAGGCAGGGTCTCATTAAGTTGTTTAGGGCCTCACTAAATTGCCTAGGCTGGCCTTAAACCTGGATCCTCCTGCCTCAACCTCCTGAGTTGCTGGGATTATAGGTGTGCATCACTGTACCCGGCTCAGTATATTTTTAAAGTAATGCATGTTTTCTTTCATTTGCCTTAGAAATAGTGCCTCTGCTTTGCTTCTATATAGTGTTCTCATTAAGTTCTTAGATATTTAGGGAACTTTTATTCAGCAGAATATAGTTCTCTAATATGTTTTTTTTTAAATTTTTTAAGTTGTAGATGGATACAATACCTTTATTTTGTTTATTTTTATGTGGCACTGAGGATCAAACCCATTGTTTCATACATGCCAGGCAAGTGAGCCACAACCCCAGCCCCTCTAGTATGTTTCGATCAGTGAAATAATTCATTGATTTCAAGAGTGGTGTTTTCCTCTTAGGGGAGATTGCTTAAGATCAGGATTGAAGCACAAAGTTGCAAACTTTTATTTTCTTTGCTAGTTTCACACAGAGACTAGTTTGTTTTGTATTTTAGAATCTCCTTCTGTACCAGCCTTCCTTTGTATCAGACAGTATTATGAGCAAATGGCTGTTGGAATGGCTTAGACTCTCAAGTGTGTTTGTGGTATGAGGAACTGAGATTGGTTTGGTCATACACCATTAGTGCCTCTCCATACAATTTATCCTCCCAAAGTTTCTCTGTGGTCTCAGTTGCTTCTGGCACTTCCCCTGTTGCTGTTTACCGATACCCTTAGTTTCAGCAGAGTTGTTGTGATGGACAAAACCTGTTTTTATTACAATCTGTGCCTCCCCCTCTCACCCCCCCAGAATTCTTGGAAACATTGAGTAATCCCATGTACTCTTTTTATTCTTTTTTTTTTTTTTTTTTTTTTTTTTTTGTACCGGGGATTGAAATCAGGGGCACTCAACCACTGGGCCACATTCCCCATTCCCCAGCCCCCCCCCCCTTTTTTTTTTTTGTACTTTTACTAGAGACAGGATCTCACTGAGTTGCTAAGTGCCTAGCTATTGCTGAGGCTGGCTTTAAACTCTCAATCTTCCTGCCTCAGCCTCCCAAGTGCTGGGATTACAGGGTGTGCCACCACGCCCAACTCCAACATACTCTTAAAGGAAATAAAGCAACATTGATAATTTGGATCCAAAGACTGATAAGGAATCCAGGAATTCAGTTTGGTTGAAGATCACCAATTTGACTCCCCCTTTTCAATTCTACTTCTCTCACTTGTGGGAGAAAAATCAGTGAAGAAGAAGACACATACTACTGGGAATTGTACATTAGTCTTCAGTGACTTCATCCCAGACCCTCAAACTGACCATGTACAGTCTTCACCTAGAACATAATGTCTAGGTTTGGTACACTTGGGGTGAGGGGAGTGTGGGTTGTCTGAGGTCTTTGTTGGTCCATTCTGTGATGACTATAGGAGCTGTTGTCTGGGCTCCTGTACTTGTTATCCTCCTGAATTTCCCAGAAGCCTCCCTGGTTAGGTTTGTCTGTATTTAGAGGCTACTTCCATTCAGAGTTGACCTTTGGGCAGTGTGGCAGAGAGAATGTTTTAGGGCCCTGAGACAGTATAGTTTGATGGCTGAAACAGAAATGTTTGAGTCAAGTAGACCTGAGTTTGGATCCATACTCTGTCCCTTATTGGTTACATTGCTTGTTCCTATCATTTAACTGTTTTAGGAATCAGTTTCCCCATCTGTACAATGGGAATAATAATGATACCTACTTCATAGAGTCATGATGAAGATTATAAATGAGATAGAATACACATTGTGCTCAGTAGGTATTCAGACCTCAGCTGTTGATAATAACTCTATTAGGTAAGTAGTTTGACTGAGATTCATCTAGTGTGAGATAAACATATTTGTGTCCATTTCTTTTCTTTGTGAACTCTTTTTAAACTATTAGTTTCAAGATGGATTTAAAATTCTAGTCTTTCTGGGAACAAGATAAGGCCTTGTGAAGTACAACTCAGGAGTCTGGTTTTTTTTTTTGCCTTCTCAATAAAGGAATGTGGAGAAAAATGTTAACAATGTCAGCTCCTACTGCCTCCCTCCCTGCCCCCTCCTTCAGTCCATCTCTGGCTTTGCTTCCTGATACACCTCAGACTCATTCTCTTCCCTGTTTTCACCTTCCCTCCCTAGCCCAAGCTACTGTCTTCCCTTTGTTGCACAGGGCTGGGACTGCTCTGCCTGGGTCCTTACCGCTTTGCCCCTGCAGTAAGAGGAATATTTAGTGTATACTTGATCTTGTCAGTCTCTTCCTTCAAACAGCAGCTTCCCATCACTCTTAGGATGAAGAATGCCAGGCCCATTGCAACATGGCACTGCCTGTCTCTAATCTCATCTCACCTCTGACTCTCTTCCTCGGCCACATGGTTGCACTCTGCTCCTCAGGCCCTTCCAGGTATTTGGGATATCAGAGCCAGTGATTCTGTCTCAGGAATCTTTCCCCTGAAATGCCACCCCTCTCCCTGCAGTCAGCAGTCTCATAGCATCCTACATTTTTACAACTTGACATGTTTTAAATTATAGTCTTTGTGTGATTAAGGCCAATGTCTCCCACTTGACTGCTGGTCACTAAATCTGTGCTTAGAGGTCACTAAATCTGTGCTTAGAGCAGGGCTCAGCATGTGTTAGGCACTCACTAAAGATGTGAGAGTTGAATGACTGGATAGGGAGGCACACAATACCTTCTCCTATGCCCATTACTGAGTCCCACCCTCCCATCAGTCCATTGTAATGCTGTTTTTCTTTCCTCCCCTTCCTCACAAGAGCCTTGTCCTGATACTCATTACACTTGAGTGACAATAGCCCCTCTGCACATGACTTCTGGTTTTTCCACATTAACGTGAAACCTGAGATTACAGGCGTGCACCACTGCACCCAGCTCCCGTGTACTCTTAAAGGAAATAAAGCAACATTGATAATTTGGACCCAGCTTGGTTTGGAAGGTCTACAGCTCTTTCAGTTTTGTCCCCTGGTAGGTTGTCACATTGCATAGAGGTCTCTACTTGGAGTGCCTTCCATGTCCCCTCTCCTTTCTCCACCCACATCTTTTCTGGTCTTTCAGTTCTCGTCAACCAAAGACATTTTGGTAAATATTCTTCTAGACTGTGTTATGTATGAATACACATATGTGGTACATACATATGTGGTCTTTTCGTAGGAAACAATCTCCAGAGTATATTATTCTATGGTCTTTTTTTTTTTTTTTTTTTTTTTTTTTCCCATTTAATAGTAAGTATATCCTGAACACTGGTAGTTTGGATATGCTTGGTTCCCAGTGTAATGGTATTGGGAAGTGGTAGAACCTTTAAGAGGTGGGTCCTGGTGGGTGGTAATTAGATTAGGAAAAGTACCCTTGGAATGCTGTTATAAAGCAAGGCTACTCCATGTTTGTTCTCATGGACATGCGTTGGCTGTTTTCACATCTGCTATCTGGTGCCATTCGCCATGTTGTGACAGCAGGAGGCCCTCAACAGATGTGGTTGCCCAATCTATTCTTCAGAACTGAGCCAAAATAAACCTCCTTTCTTTATAAAGTACCCAGCACTGAATATTTTGTTATAGTACCACAAAATGAATCAAGGCAAACAACTTTTTTTTTTTTTTTTTTTTTTTTTTTTTTTTTTTTTTTTTTTTTTTTTTGTGGTACTGGGGATTGAACTCAGGGGCACTCGACCACTGGGTCACATCGCCAGACCTTTTTTGTATTTTATTTAGAGACAGGGTCTCACTGAGTTACTAAGTGCCTTGCCATTGCTGATGGCTGGCTTTGAACTCGCGATCCTCCTGCCTCAGCCTCCCAAAGTGCTGGGATTACAGGCGTGCGCCACCGCGCCCGGCCAAACAACTTTTTATGTAAAGTAAATGTCTACCATTTCCAGTTGTTGTCAACTGCAACTGAAATAACAGTAATACTATACAGAAAATATTTTTTAAAAATAATTTAAGGGGCTGGGGTTGTGGCTCAGTGGTAGAGCACTTGCCTAGCACGTGTGTGGCCCGGGTTCGATCCTCAGCACCACGTAAAAACAAAGGCATAATGTATAACTAAAAAATAAATATATTAATATTAAAAAATAATAATTTAAATTTTTTTCAGTAATTGTTTTTAGAGCTAGAAATATTTTCATATATATCTAAATCCTACTTTTATCATTAAACATTCACCTGAGTTAGGAAGAAAAAGATATCAGCATTATCAAAATGAGGCAATACAACTTTTTCTTTTGCCTTTAAGATCGGGTTTTGCACAGAACCTGATGATTAATTAGTGAAAATGATATGATGTGACAGTTGATGTGTTGACAGTACTGACTATAGTAATGAAACTATGCTAGAGTGAGACAGGATTGTGATTTAATTTTTAGGACACACTTCTTGAATTTCAGGGCAAGGAGAACCATATTTGTTCTTCCTGGTCCTCAGAAGATCAGAATTGCGGGCTTACACCTGCTCATCTTGGAATGTAAAAATAACTCTATCTTTCCTCCTCTCACATACAATAGGTACTTCACTTATTGAGTTTTTTTTTTTTTTAATGAGGATATAGTCTAGCAATGTGCTTAGCAAATGGATATAAATTACCCCCCCCCACACACACACACACCAAGTATATGGTAGGTGAGCAGGCAGTAGTCATGGTTGTTATCTGAAAAGTTATATCTATGTGTATATCTTGTTTTAAACCAAATTGTGTGAAAATATGGATTTACATACAGCTCTTGTGAAAAGATTACCACTAGAATTCCTTTATAAAACAAGTTCATTTGGAGAATGAAAACTTACTGTGTTTACTAAAGTTTACCTTTGTAGTTTTGCAGAGACTTGCTTACCACCTTGAATGAGGTACATAATAATTCACCCTCAGGGAGGAAGAGTACTGTCCTCTTACAGACATGGCTCCTGTTCCTTCCATGAGACTTTGGTGATCTCTGAGGCAGGGTCTGTGTTCTCTTTCAGCAGGGATGTATTGGGACTGGGATGGTCAGCATGCCTTTTTGTGGTCTTTTGTATCCTGTGTTACTTGTATACTTGGAACAGCTGACCAGAGAGAAAGTGAACAGGGGTTAATGAGCAGGAAAAGCCTAAAGGCTTCCAGTGTCTTTCTCCTCTGTCCCTGCTTCTACACTCTAAGGGCCTGGCATGTATGTTTATTGAGTAGCTGAAAGTATGAAACCTGCCCTTGGATTCCTGTTTTATTTAGGAATGGGATTTCTGACTGAAGCAATGAAGAAGTAAAGTATGTTCCATCAGGGAGCCTAGGTCCTTTCCTAAAGTCAGGTAATCTGGGAACAAGACCATGGAGATAATATAATTCAGCCAATTCTGTTTCCAAATGGAAAAATTGAGGACTTTGGTAGTTACATGACTTCCTGTATACATATATGGCAGTCACAGCAAATAAGTTTCCAAATAAAATTATCAGCTATAGCAGTTGCACCATTTTGCAGTCCCACCAGCAATGTATGAGTGTGCCTTTTCCCCCACATCCTCTCCAACATTTATTGTTGTTTGTGTTCTTGATAGCTGCCATTCTGACTGGAGTGAAATGAAATCTTAAGAGTAGTTTTGATTTGCATTTCTCTAATTGCCAGCGATGTTGAGCATTTTTTCATGTATTTGTTGATTAAATGTGTATCTTCTTCTGAGAAGTGTCTTTTCAATTCCTTAGCCCATTTATTGATTGGGTTATTTGCTTTTTTGGTGTTAAGTTTTTTTAGTTCTTTATATATTCTACAAATTAGTGCTCTATCTGATGTGCATGTATTAAATATTTGTTTCCAATTAGTTGGCTCTCTATTCACCTCACTGATTGTTTCTTTTGCTGAGAAGAAGCTTTTTAGTTTAAATCTATCCCATTCATTAACTCTTGGTAATAGTTCTTGTGCTACAGGATTCTTATTAAGAAACTTGTGGCCTAATCCGACATGTTGGAAATTGGAGCTTACTTTTTCTTCTATTAGGCGTATTGTCTCTGGTCTAATTCCTAGGTCCTTGATCCACTTTGAGTTGAGTTTTGTGCATGGTGAGAGACAATGGTTTAATTTCATTTTGTTGCATATGGATTTCCAGTTTTCCCAGCACCATTTGTTGAAGAGGCTATCCTTTCTCCACTGTACATTTTTCGTGCCTTTGTCTAATATAAGATAGCTGAAATTATATGTATTAGCAGTATGGAGATTTCTTGGGAAAATGGGACTGGAACCACCCTATGACCCAGCCATCCCACTCTTGGGTCTATTCCCAAAGGACTTAAAAACAGCATATTACAGTGACACCGCCACTTCAATGGTTATAGCAGCACAATTCACAATAGCTAGGTTGTGGAACCATCCTAGATGTCCCTTGGTAGATGAGTGGATAAAGAAAATGTGGTATATATACAAAATGGAATTTTACTCAGCAATGAGAGAATAAAATAATGGCATTTGCAGGTAAATGGATGAAGTTGGAGAATATAATGCTAAGTGAAATTAGTCAATCTCAAAAATCCAAATACTGAATGTTTTCTCTGATATAAGGAGGCTAGTTCACAGTGTTGTTGGAAGGGGGTACATAGGATCAGAGGAACACTAGAATGGTCAACGGAAATGGGGGGGAATGGAGGGAGCAAGGGGGGGAGGGAAAAAATTGGTGGTTGAATGAGATGGATATCATTATCCTAAATGCATGATTGAAGATCTGAATGGTACTTATATATTTTGTATACAAGCAGTTGTATGTAAAAAGACACTATACTTGTGCATTATGAATAAGTAAATAAATAATTTAAAATAAAAAATTTTTAAAAAATTATCAGCTAAATGTTTCCTGGTTCCTTCTTGGACCCTTCTACCAACCTTCCTGTGCTCTCCTTTGGTCCCTTAAAAATTTGGCTTAGTATCATGAAGATAGAGAGATCAGTAGAATAGAAGGAAGAGATTGAGGGGAGGGAGGAGGGACAGGAAAAGGGAGGAAATATGGAATGAATTTAACAAAATTACACTATGTGCATGTATTCACTGTGAATTACACTTTTACGTATATCTATAAAGCATCAATTAAAAATAGATGAGTGGAAGGTAGACCAGCAGAGGAAGGAGTATAGGTGGAGGGAGGTAGGAAGGAAAGGGGGACCACAAGGACTGAAATGAAGTAAATTAAATTCCATGCATGTATGACTATGTCAAAATGAATCCAACTAGTATGTACAGCTATAATGCACTAATAAAAGGAAAAAATGTAGAATTGCCTAGGTTATTTGGAATTTTATTCTAAATTATTTTGGACATACACCAGGAAAATTTGCCATATTATGTCAGTGGCGTGGCTTCTGAGAACCTTTTTTTTTAATTTTTAAATTCTTTTTTGGTACTGGGCATTGAACCCAGGGGCACTTAACCACTGGATGGTTCACATCCCTAGCCCATTTTATTTTCTTTCTTTTTTTTTTTTTTTAATATTTATTTATTTGCTTTAGTTGTACACAATGCATTTATTTTTACGTGGTGCTAAGGATCGAACCCAGGCCGCGCACGTGCAAGGCGAGTGCTCTACCGCTGAGCCACAACCCCAGCCCCCCATTTTTTTTCTATTTTGAGACAGGGTCTCACTAAATTGCTCAGGGCCTCACTAAGTTGCTGAGACTGGCTTTGAACTTGTGATTCTCCTGAGCTGCTGGGATTGTAGGTATGTACCACAACTCCCGTCTCACATGAGCTTTTGATGACAGCTCAACCTGGCAACTTGGATGTGTCCTGGTCATAGAAAGCCTGGTTAAGAAATAGGTTTAGAGGAACTTATAGAAAGTAGCAGTGCCATCTGCTTGTGAATGGGACATTCTGGATAATTTTTCTGACAATTGATGCTGCTTTCTCATATTCTTCATTCTATTAGTTTTAACTTGAATGCACTCCCAGTGGTATATCTTCGTTTGAACTTTCCTGAAGCAGATCTTCATAGTGATAGCTCAAAACACCTCATTTAGGAAGGTAGTGTGCTGGCAAATAAATGTTTATGAGATGTATGTGTGTTGGACATAGTGTAGAAAGATATTCTTGCTTTATTAGAGAAAGTTTGGTTTTCCCTGTAAATGATTGATTAAACCAAAGAAGGACTTGTTTCCATCAAGTCCAAAGTTAGTTGCAAAACATAAAATTCTTCTCTTATTAGATATTATACAAGGAAGTTAATGACCTGGAAATATACAGCTTTTAAAACAGTTTAGAGGCCTTTAATACCAAGTGTAAAGGTACTGGTATATATATATATAGGCTCTTTACCACATGTGTGTGTGTGTGTGTGTGTGTGTGTGTAGGTGAACACAATACCTTTATTTTGTTTATTTATTTTTATGTGGTGCTGAGGATCAAACCCAGTGCTTCACACATCTGAGGCAAGCACTGTACCGCAGAGCCAACAACCCCAGCCCCCGGTAAGGAGCCCCTTTAACCATAACTCTGCCATGGAATTTTATTCTAAATTCTTTTGGAAGTATACTAGGAAATTTTGCAATATTGTGTCAGTGTTCAGTGACTTCTGAGAACTTTTTTTTTTTTTTTTTGGCTACTAGAGATTGAACCTAGAGGTACTTAACCACTGAGCCATATCCCTAGCCCATTTTATTTTTTATTTTGAGACAAGACAACTTATAGTCTTGTTTCCAGATTATCTAGCCATATCCCTAGCCCATTTTATTTTTTATTTTATTTATTTCTATGACCAGGACACATTTTTATTTTTATTTTATTTTTTAAGTTGCAGTTCTCTTGACTCTGTAAAGAGAAAGAATGGACAATTCGGTAACGCTAATGATCAGTTTTAGGGTCTTAATGTTCATTTTATTTATCCGCCTATACCTGAAGGATTTACTTACAACAATATGCAGAAAACTTGACTATGACAAGTTTAGGTAAAAAAAAATCTAGGTTTTTTCTATTATTGTTATTATTGTTATCCACAGTGTTTATACTTTTGGAAGGTACTCTTCAATTCTACATATCTGAAATCTCACAAAAAAAGTACATTTTTTCCTAATACTGTGGAAAGGGTGTGTCCTTTTATATCTCATTTATGTAATGTGAAACATTAAATGGGAAACCAGGAAGTTTCAAAATTCTGGAGAGTTCATCCCAAATATAACATTACAGAGTTATTAGGTCTTAAAAGTCAAGACAGACTAACACCCACAAAAAGAACTTATTTATTTAACAAGTTTGAATGCCTGTATGTCCCTGTCCCATAGACAGGGAAATGTTGGATATATTACTGCCCTCCAGGAGCTGCTGTTTGAGGGTAGAGGTGAGTAAAGAAACAGCCTATAGTGAGACTGTGTGATTTTAATAGAATCACAAGGGAATACTGGTATCCTTGGAGTCAAAAGGCAATTATGGCGCATGAGGTCTAGAAAGGATTCTTGGCAGAGATGGTCCTGCCAGGGAATCCTCCTTCTTGTCTTACAAGGCTGCATGTGGAAGAGCCAGGAAACGAGTGGAAGCATAGTCTGTCCTGGGAACCTCCTGGCATCTAGTATGCTGGCAGCAGAGGAGCAGCAAGGAGGGCTTAGCTGGCACCAGATGGCTAGCATACCTTGTTCCCCTTGTTTGTTCTGTATCATGAAGGCAGTGGAGCCATCAAAAGGCTTTTAAGCAGAGTCAACAAGTGATTAATTTATATTGTAAAAGATCACTTTGATTAGATTAGAGTAAGATTGGTGGTAGATCAGTTAGGAGGCTGAGAGAAATTAAAGGGAGACAAAAGCAATTTTACTGAAACAGAATCTAGCCCACTTCAGGGCTCAAGAGTAAAGACATAGCAAATAAACAAGTGACACCTTAAGAGTCTTATATTACAGCATTAGAGAGTTTTTTTGAGAAGGGGGAGATCGATATGAATGGGAGGGTCTAAAGTAGAGTTATGTGTGGTCTTCCAAGTTCCCCAAAACTGTAGTAAAATGTGGTGTTCACATGCATTTTATGGGAGAGTGTCATTAACTGTCATCAAATTCACAAAAGGTCTATGACTCCCAGAAGATTGAAAACTTCTTAGTTGTTGTCCTGGGACGAGGCAGCCCTCATGTCCATAGAGCTTTGTATTTAGTCATTTCAATTAAGAGCTTGAATTTGTAGAAGGAATTATTATCAGGTTTGTTGATGACATTAAATTTGAACAGATTGCTATTTATGCCTGAGTCAAAGTACATGTTCTGTGAGAACCTGGCAGGTTGGAAGTACAGAGTTAGATGGAGAGTTGTAATGAGGCTTGCAGAGGAAGCAGGCTGGATGATGCTTGTCTTAATAGCTTGTAAGGACTGTTGTTCATTAACCTGGTTAACATTGAGCATGGGGGAAAGCCCCAGGAAGTTTTATGATGCAGCAAACTCCCATCACTGCAAGTGTCTAGGAAGAGGCAAAATCCTAGGTTATAGATGTTATGTAGGGGTGAGACATTGTGGAAACTGAGGATGGGGAATTCTATTCTGAATGGGAGGCTGGACTCAACTTCAAAGACTTTAGAATACAAAAATGGAAAGTTTCTTTAGAGACCCATGAAAAATGCACCAATCCAGGCCTCCCTCTGTACTGTCAAAATCATTCTAAGACGGTTGTTTGAAACTTGAAACTCTTTAAATAGGTCTGATCTGAGAATTCAGGTACAGTTGATAACTCTACTTCTATGGGAAACTATGTTTAAAAGGAAAAAAGATAAGAGACCAGAGACCTCCCTTTCTTGCACCCGCCCTGCTGTATGTGCTGGGTGTGTGCTCCTGCCTAGTGCTGATGTATAGGACCTGTATAGGGACAGTTGGTTATCTGACTGCATGCAGCCTGAGTTCTAGTCAATTGTGTATTTTGTGGCATTTCACTTTCAAAAATTGTGTGGGGGTGCATGAAGATGCCTCTTCCTTCCCCAGCTCTCCTTACAGCAGTCAGGTCTTGGTACATATCTGAAGGGATGTGGTGAGAGAGGGCGGTGCTTTGTTTCTTGTCTCAGTGAAGACAGTGCTTACAAGAGCCTTCCCCAAAGGCCTAGAATTTAATTTTACTCTGTTATATCAATTTCATTAGAACATAAGCGTCTGTTTACTGAAATTCCTATTTGTCGGTCCAGCCATTAGAGAAGTGAAGGGACAAGAGTTGTCACAGCTTGTTTGTTACAGGGCTTGGAACTGGTGTTTTGTTCCTTTCCTCACATCCTCTTAAGCCTAGACTCATCAGATTTAGGATCCGTCCCACACAGATTGGTGTTTCCTGTCTGGGGTAAACTTCAATAGTCACAAATTTCTGTTTCCTTATCAGCATGCTGCATTAATTTTTTAAAAGCTCTTAAAAATAAAAAACAAACTTAATTACATTTTTCTGGAGAAATAAGTCTTGTTTTTTCTTTTCTTTTCCTTTTCTCGGTATTGGGGATTGTCCCCAGGGCTTCACACATGGTAAGGACACTGAGCTATAGACCTGGCCCAAGAAAAAGGTCATATTTAATGTTGGGGGTTCTGTGTTTGCAGAGTGTATACAATTGGCTTGTATTTTATTCATCAGGCATCTATTCTGTTTTGATGGCTAGAGTGGAAAAAAAAAGATTGGTAATGTTTCTCTTCAATTTTAATCATCTGTTTTTACAGAAAACAAGATAATTAGATTAGGATTCCAAATTTTACATTTTATTAATGTGAACTTTAAACCTTCCTGTATTTTAGGTCTACAACTGAGCCACATTCCCAGCCTATTATTTTTTTAAATATTTATTTTTTAGTTGTAGTTGGGCACAATACATTAATTTTATTTATTTATTCTTACATGGTGCTGAGGATCGAACCCAGGGCCATGCACGTGCTCTACTGCTGAGCCACAACCCCAGCCCTACTTATTTTTGAATAGGCAACATTTTCAAAACTTAGAAGGTATAAAGTAGCATGTAATGGAAAAAATTATTTGCTCCTATCCCCTAGGTCTTTCAGAAGCAACCAGTATTACCTGTGTTTTAAAATTTTGGGGTGTGTGCAGATATCCTCCCAGAGAAAGGAACATATGTCTGTTACTTGATTTTTTTGAAACACGTCTCATAGCTAATTAAATCTACTATAATGACAAAACGGGTTAATCTTTTTTCCTGCATCTTTAAACATGTACTTATATTTAATGGCAGTTATAAAAAAGTCATTGTTTTCTAGTGTGGCCTGAGTAACAGAGGTAGCACCAAGGCAAGCTTGCTGCATCTGTGTCTTGCATGAAGGAGTAAGATATAAATTCCCTTTGGGCAGGTGTGTACCTTAATTTTTTCTATTTATGGTACAGATATTTTTAGGGGAGTATATTAACTCCCTAACCCTTGGTATGTTTAAAACAAAAAACAAAAAACTATCAGACTTATTTCTCTGTGCTTTTATGGTTGAGGGGATTCTAGAAGGAAAAGATGTTACTGGAGACTAGGCCAGAGGCCTGACTCTGATATCCAACAAATGATGTCCAGCCACTTGCCCCAAAAACCAAATAGAAAAGGTAATAGTGGAAAGCATGAAAGCAACTTTTAATCAGTGTAACTACACCTGGAAGGCTAGGGGATCTGTATCCTTAGTCCAGTCTTTGAGGGGCTGATAGTGACCCTGAGGTTTTATAGAAAGGAGAATGAAGGTAAAGGTTTAGGGGGTTTTTCATGGGGCCAGAGCAGGTGATCTTGACTGGGTGTGGTCTGTCCATCAGGATTGGTCAGGTGGGGTCTTATCTCTGATATGAAAATTGTGGTGGTGGGGGGTACTTGAATTCATCAGGAGATGTTTGTCAAATCAGACCTTGTTCCTGGAATCCAAGGTGACTTGTAGCAAAGGAGATAGATGTAAAATGGAAGTAGAAATGCCAAGTCTCTAATCCTGCTTTAGCCACCCATTGGACATTTGCAGGGAAAAGTATAGAGTATAAGAACTTGTTACAAAGGGACTGGTATAAATTGCCCAAAGAGAAATTACTTAGAACCATGACATTGGATTGTTACCTAAGAACTTGCCAATCTTGAGTGCGTCTGAATCAAACAAGGGTAGAGCCTTGCCTGATGTGGTACTAACATAATTTGGAGATGGTAACAAGGACTTGCCCATAATATTTGTCTTCTATTATCTGCACCCCGCCCCAGCTCCCAACCCCAATCCAGTACTTTTTCCTAAAATCAAATACACAGATAACTAGCCATGGTGGACAGGCCTGTAGTCCCACCTATTAGGAGGCTGAGGCTGGAGAATTACTTGAGCCCAGGAGTTGAGGGCCAGCCTGAGCAACATAGTGAGACTCCTGTCTCAAAACCAAAAAAGACAAATCCACAAATAAATAGACTGCATTGGCACTATAACTAACCTTTAGGATGACAGTGTTAGATGGTGTATGTCCAACCAGATGACTTTATGAGTAGGGATTATTCAGAATGAATAGTTAGATTCGGAAAACCATTTAGTGGAGGTTGATGGAAGAAACTGTCTCCCTTTTAGTTATGAATTTTTGAGTAATATTTAGTGGGAAGGGGGTAGATCAGACACTTCCTTCCCTTCTAAAGAGAATTTTAAAAGGAGTGGTGAGAGGGAGGAATTGGACTACTTCCCTTTAGAATTCTGCCTTTTTAAAAAAATATTTATTTATTTGCTTTAGTTGTACACGATGTGTTTGTTTATTTTTATGTGGTGCTGAGGATCGCGCATGTGCTAGGCGAGTGCTCTACCGCTGAGCCACAATCCCAGCCCCCACCCCCACCCCTTTTTTTTTTTTTAAAGAAAATGTCCTTGTGAGCTACTGATGCGTCAGGCACTTTTTAAACTGACAGCTGCCTGTGAAATATTAATGGATTTCTTGGCAAATAAAACAGGGCTGGACCCTTTTTCAGTCATTACCTTACTGGAGCTTTTTAGCCCAATTGTAATTCATAATGATCCTGTAGAGATTTATAAAGGAATTGCTTTGATTATCCATAAGAGTTAAATATTGCTTATTAGTAAACATGTGAGCAACCTGCCCTGTCCATCACTGACTCCCCCTCCTCAAGGTGCAAGGCCCAGAGATAAGGCAAGTCATGCCTTGCCGAGGAGGGTGTGTACCAGTAAGAAACAGGAAGTTGTGCTTCAGCGGCCTGGCCTGCATTGCCTGGAGGTTTCTAACCCTGAGTCAGGTGTGCTTAGGTCCCTCGGCAAGGGACACTGCCTTTCTGAGCCCTGGCAGCCACATTGCCGAGCATAACTGCTTTAAAGTGTCAGTAATTGATGTATATAGAGAGAACTATGACTGCATTACAGCTTAAAGAGCTTTCACATTCAGGTCTCTACAGGAGAAGGCGAGAGCGTCCTGATAGTTTGAAACTAAGTGGTCTACCGGAGGAAGAGCTAAGGTGAGTGCAAAGTCAGGGTTGGTGAAAGGTCAAGGCTCCTAATAATTGTGGTGGGGATTCGTGCCTAAGTGGAGGCAGCAATGGGAAGTACATGTTGAGAAGGAAACTCTTAGTCTGTAACTAGAGTGCACACAAACCCCTTGTCGTGCTTGACTGGAACCCTGCACAACTAGAACTCTTTCCCATTTCTTCACAAGATGTTTAAGTGTTGTATGTAGCTCGTCTTCAAAACTGGAGTATTGTCTTTCAACACTGTTTGATCAGAGAAGTTTTAAAACTGAGAATAATTGTTTCCCCCGAATAGCTTAGAGTTTGTTTTGGTTTATTTAGAGTACATTTCTGTGAGGAGTTTTTTAAGCATTGTTGGGGGTAGTTGTGGTGCTTGGGGTAGGGAGGGGCTTGTGGAATTCTTTGTTGTTGAAATGGTGTAACAAAGGAATGCAGTGGAGATGTTGAATCTAACCTAGGAAGGAAGGACATCAAAAATCTGGAGACTGTGCTGACAAAAAGGTTAGGGTTTTGGCTTTCAAAGTTAATTTGCCTAAAGCAACTCAGTTTAGTTTTTTGTTTTAACTACTGGAAATTTCTTTTCAGATTTGTGGTTCTGAAAAGTCCCTATAACATTAAGCCCATATGTTAAAATACTGTGTAACAGTGAAGGACGGTTTGGATTTTGCTTCTGAGATGAAGTGTTCCTGTTTCAGTGCTGACAGGCTGCAGTAAAGATAGACTTCCCTCTTTTTAAAATTACATTTACTGTATAAGTAGTTTCTTTTGAATTATTGATTTAACTATTTGAATATTTTGATTAGATGGTGGAAGGGCTATATATGCCTTGTGTACTATTGTTCTTTTCCTATAAACTCATTTTAAGAATTTATTTTAAATTCTCTATTTAAATTTGACAATGAAGAAATTAACAAGCTTTCAAAAACTTCTCCAGATTTGTACTTAAGTGTCTTATAATCAAATATAGATGATAGTACTGGAACTGTACTTTGGAAGGGAAATGTTTATTGAAAAGTTATTGACTTCAATTTTTGAAGAGAATAATAACATTAAAGGAATGTTATTGATGCTATTATTGGCATTTGTTCTGTCAGATGTCTCTTAGCTAATTTAATGTATGAATTTTGAATTGATTGCAGTAAGCAGAATTGAAAAGCTTCAGTTTGTATTGTTATAATGTTTAAGTGTGAAGTTAATGAAAATACTGAGCTCTGTATTGCTAACCAAATAGGTGATTGGAAGCGACCTCTGAAATCAACGTTTATTTGTAGACTCCAATCTTCTCTGAATCTAAGAGTGAAGTTACCAAAAACAGTTTTAGTTTCATATTTTTGCATTTTAGGAGTTTTCTTTTTTAGAAAATTGAGATCCATAAAATAACATTCTGAATCAACCTCTTTTATTTATTTTGAGATAGTAGCCAAAGTACCTATGAATTAAACTACCTATTTGGATGGTTGTTTATATATTGGCAATGGCCTTTGAAATAACTAGATTTTTTTTTTTAACCTAGAACTTAAAAGGTTAGGGTTAAATGTTTCTTGTTCCAGTGGGTCAAAAAGAAATATTTTCCACCCATTCTGCTGATGTAGTTCCCTAGTGATACAAGGGACTTTTTTCTGCCCCTGCTGTCCCCTAATGCAGAGAGAATGACCATTTTCCTTATTTAGAAATATAGTTCTACCAGGAAAAGTAGACAATTTTCAATTTTCTTGTGTATTTTTAGTCAGTTTAGAGAGGTAGACTTTTCCCCTCTCTGTTTTTAGTATTGTCTCAGGTTTTTCAGCTAATGGGAATAAGGAAGAGTTAGGAATTTGAAGTTCATTACATTCCAATTTCAGTGCCAGTTTGACAAGTTATATATTATTTTTGAGTCTTGGGGTTTTTTTTTTTTTTTTTCCTTCTCTTTAAAATGGGGATAAAAATAACTACTATTAACTATCTCAATCCTCCCTATGGACTCAGTGAGGCAGTGTCATTATCTTGTGATCAGTGCTGTAGGGTTGATGGTATTTAGGGTTAGTGTACAATTCACCTAATTTTTATTGAGTGGCTACTCTATGCAGTGATTGTTGGATTCTAGGCAGAGGCCGCGCCTCCCAGGCAGAAGGCCACACCTTTCCAGGTGCCTTGTGAAAAACTACGGCTCCCGAGATCCTCAGTGTGACCAAAACCTGACCAGCAAGACCCTTGTCCACTACCACTACCTCCCCCCATGACCTCTGCTGGCCTATAGGACAAGGACTTACTCCAAGGGGGTTTTATGGCCCCTACTCTATTTAAGCCAGCCCCGGACTGAACTCGGCCCTTTTCTTGTTCCTGCCGCCTTTTGTTCTTGCTCTCTGTTCCTGCTTGTCCCTGATCCCGTCCATCCCTTTTCCCCCTTCCCTAATCCCCTTCCCTACCCCCCCCTTCCTTTCCCTACCCTTGCCCATGTGGCACCCCAATAAACCCTTTTATTTCACTAACACGGTGTTCCCAGCTAAGTTAACTATGTTTCAGCAGTTTTCTAACATTTGGTTCCCTGACCGGGAAAGGAGACGAGAACACCTAGGTTTTGGCATACTGAATATGACCAACATATTTTTCATATGAGTATTTATTTGATTTTTTAATACATGTACTATCAAACATTTTCACGCTGTCTCAAGTGTTGCTCAAGAACCTTCCTACTCTGATTCTTTCTATACTCACCAGTTCATTTTCTTGGCATGTATGTGAACTTTAACAGAAAAAACCACTAGAGACTAGAAAGGACTGTGCCCACTGCCAAAAAACATTTTCTTTGTAAGTTTAAATAAATAAGACTGCTCTCCAAAACACAAAATAAAAGTGTTTTAAAGAGCACTGTGACATACATGAAAATAGTTGTCTTCAAACTTGAAATTGTTCAAAACAGGCATATGTAAAAGGCAACATAATAAACACCAGGCTTTGTACTACTTTTTTTTCCTTCAGTATTACATCTGATCTGAAAGTTACTTTACTTGTATACTTTGAACAATGGAACATTACCCCTGTATTTGAAGGTCATAGTATTCCAGGCAACTCAGAAATCAATCTGAGCTTCATACTTCTTTCTATAGAATATCAACCTTTTTTCCCTGAAATTTTTAATGCCCAAAAATAACACCTATGATATACCCATGTACATATACTTACTTCTTAGTTATTTATTCTTTCTTAAATTATGTTGTATGTGAATGTGGTGATTTTTAAGGAATCATAAATGACAAACACAACTGATCAATTTTCTGCTTTAAAAATTCACCAAAATCACTTTTGCTCTGCCTCAGATATATGCAGTCTGTAAATGAATGATTAGGGGCACCTCAAAATTCAAGACTTTGCTAGCCGGGTTTGAAATCTAGTTTGATTTAAGGGTTGGTGAACTATGACCCTCAAACTAAATCTGGCCCACTGCCTGTTTCTGTGTGGCCTACAAGCTTAGGATGTAGTTCACTTTTTCAAATGTTTGAAAAAATAATAATAAAAATTAAAATATATTTAGGGCTGGGGTTGTGGCTCAGCTCGCCTAGCACGTGTGCGGCCCGGGTTCGATCCTCAGCACCACGTAAGAATAAAGGCATTGTGTACAACTAAAACAAATAAATAAATATTAAAAAAAAATAAAAAAATATTTGTTGACATATGAAAACCATATTTTGGTATCTGTAAATAAAGTTTTATTAAAACATAGCCATACTTATTTGTAGGTGTTGTCTGTAGTAGTTTTCTGTTAACCTTGCCAGATTTCTGTTGTAACTCACATTGGTATGGCCCACAAAGGCAAAAAATATTTCCTATCTGGCCCTTTACAGAAACCCTTGGCTGACTTATGGTCTAGTGCTAAGATAAAGAACCCTTAGATCTTTCCCTGATAACTTCTTGTTAATGTTTCTGCCCATTCCAACCTGCATCTCCCAGTTAGGTTAATTATGCCTGGATAAAAAGAGGGTTGTGTTGGCCATATGAAATGAATATTCGTCAAAAAATGTAATGTGAAACTTTTATGTATCTCCAGTAGTTTAAAAATATAATGAAAATATGAAGTTAATGGAATGTAGCAGCAAGCTGGTCATTCCTTAGAACTTCATGCTCTCTTTTCCTTTAGCACTAACCTTGAAGTGCCCTTCTTCTGGTTGCTAAATGGGCTAGGATAACCAAGAATGTAAAAAAGAAAAAATAACCTTTGCGTTCTGGTTATTGAGTAAACTTTCTCAGCTCATATCTTTCTAGATAGAGCATATAAATTCATTTTCAAACATAAATGTCCTTGCCTTGATTTCAGAGTGAAAACTCAGATCATGTGTTTCTGAATAATACATTACAGTTTATTAAATGCTTATTATGGATCCTTATAGTAAGGAGGTGTGTGTGTGTGTGTGTGTGTGTGTGTGTGTGTGTGTGTGTGTTTAACTTCTTATGATCCTGAAACAGAGGAAGAACTGGAGGCTATAAAAGGTGGTCATTATTGCACAACCAGTTCCTGTTCTTGACTCAGATAAGTCAGTGCGTAGAGTTCAGTTGAGGTTGGAGTAGATCCACCTAAGAATATGAGTTTCCTTACTGTTTTGCAGTTTGCTGGTTGCTTTTTGGCCTTCTTTTGACTGAAAAACTGTTCACTGGGATGCGGTAGCACATGCCTATAATCCTAGCTGTTATGGCTGAGGTTGTCTAGCTTCAGATGTTTCTGGGCAATGTTTGGTGTTCCTTGACTTATAGATGCCTAGCTGAAATTCCTTCCTCTTTTATTACATGGCCACATTTTCCCTGTGTCTGTGTCTTGATTCAAAAGGCCTTCTCCCCTTATTGTGCCTTATCTGTGACTCTTCTTCCTTTTTATAAGGACACCAGCCATGTTGGATTAAGGGTTTAACAATACTCCAGTATTACTTTATCTTAACTTAAATCTCCATTATATGTGCAGTGACCCTATTTCCAAAGAAGGTCACATTCACAGGTACCAGAGGTTAATATTTTAGTATGCTTTTAGGGGATGTAATTTCTACCCACAATAATGGTCTATTTATACAAGAGTATATAACAACTAAAGAACATTCCAATTTTCAGGGTTTTTTAAAACAGTTTTGTTGCGGTTGAACTAATGAATCTCAGTAAAGTGCCTAATTGGATTGTCCAGCTCGATCAATATTGATATATATACACATTGATACCATAGTGACAATCAAGACAATGAGTGTGTTCATTATCCCCAAAATTTCCTCATGCCCATTTTCCCTCTTTCCCTTTCCTCCCCTCAAGCCCTAGGCAGCCTTTGATCCATTTTTTTATCACTGTGGAAAAGTTTGCATTTTTAAAATTGTATATAAATTGCATGATTTTATTTATATATAATTCTAAAAAAATGTGAGCTCTTATCCAGGGAACTGTGTGACCTCATTTAGGTTTTAGAATAAGATTTGTTAACGTGGAACTCCTGAATGCACGTGATCATCTTAAAAGTTAAAAATGTAACATTGAATCTAAAAGTAAAGGTTAACCTCCTGTGCTTGCCTGTGTGTAATAAGTTTAAAACAAAAATGAAAATTTCCTGCCTCTTGTTCATAAATATTTGCCAGAGAAATATCTAGGTTGAAAAGCTGAAAATATTTCATTTGTATATGTCATAATGAATATGTAACGTAAAATTAAACATTACCAGAACATCCATGTTTTCCTCTTGCCTAAAATATTATCCTGCCCATAGCAAACAGTGTGTAAGGAGAACCAGAATGAGGCCAGGAGCTACAATAAGTATTGCATGTAGGGTTTTTACTTATATTTGACAGTTTCTGTTGTCAGCATTAGTTTTTAATTCAGGTGTATAGAATTATTTGGACCATCTAAAATTCTGCAGTGTTTTGGAAATTTTTGATATTTCCAGATGCTATAAAAGACATTCATTGTTTTACAGTAAAAATAATGGCAATTATTTTTGAAATATCAGAGATAAATTGATGTTATAGTTATTTTAAACAATGAGATTTTATAAGACTATAGCTAGTTTAGAAGGTCAACATTTCTCCTGGATTTGTATGGCAGTCTTGTTTACTGTGTAAAATATATTTGTCTAGACAGTTTTGCTTCAGTCTACACCCATTGAGGTCCTGCTATGTGCTAGGGAATTGGGGATATGACATTGATTAATGTATTCATTATCTACAAACATGTAACTTAGCATATTGTGGGAAAAACAGACATAGATAAATAATTAAAATATACTGTATTGCCCAAGGAATGGCAAGGATAATGTAGGAACAGAGTGGTGTGTTTTTTGTTGTTGTTCATTTGTTTTGCGCCCAGGGCACTTAACCACTGAACCATATCCCCAGCCCATTTTTTTAAAATTTTTGATTATTTCTTATCTTTTGGGTACTAGGGACTGAACTCAGGGGAAATTAACCCTTGAGCCACATCCCTAGCCCTTTTTTGTATTATATTTAGAGACAGGATATTACCAAGTCGCTTAATGCCTCGATGTTGCTGAGGCTGGCTGTGAATTTACAATCCTCCTGCCTCAATCTTCTGAGCCACTGGGATTACAGGTGTGCACCACCACACCCAGCCAGAGTGATTTTTGATAAGGGGCCAGGCAGTAAATATTTTAAGCTTTGTGGGCCATACAATTGGTGTCACAACCACTCAGCTCTGCAGTTGTAGTATAAATGCAGCTGTAGCAAATACATAAATGAGCCAGATGCTATGGTGCACGCCTATGATCCCAGCGGGTTGGAAGGCTGAGGCAGGAGGATTAGAGTTCGAAGCCATCCTCAGCAATTTAGTGGTGCCCTAAGCAACTCAGTGAGACCCTGTTTCTAAATAAAATATGAAAAAGGGCTCAGGGTATGGCTCAGTGGTTAAGTGCTCCTGGGTTTAAAACCAAAACCAAAAACAAACAAACAAACAAACAAAACCATAAATGAATGAGTTTAACCCTGTGTTCTAATACAAGTTTATTTATAGAAGCTAATGAGAACCATATTTGGCCTGTGGGTACTGATTTGCTGACTGCAGACTTAAAACAGCAAACACTTATTATCTCACAGTGTCTGTGAGTTAGGAATCCAGGCCCAGCTTAGCTGAGTGCCTCTGGGTTCAAGGTCTTGATGAGCTTGTTGTTGAGTTTCTGGGCTATGGTCTTCTTAGGACTCCAGTAGAATCAGTGATCTGAGAGTAATAGATCAGGAAGAAAACCATAGTCTTTTGTAACATAATTTCAGAAATGACCTTCTATCACTTTGGCTGCATTGCCTTTATTAAAAGCAGTAAATCCCTGCCTTGCTCAAGAGGGAGGAATTACACAAAGATGTGAGTACCAGGAGATGAGACCACGAGGGTTGCAGTGGCTGGCAACCACACAGGGCTTGATCATGTAACTAAACTAAGCCTCAGGTTCCAGAAGATGTGAAGTCAAGGTACTTCAGAACCACTGCATAAGGATATCACCAAGTGGTGTCAAATATCTGCTTGTTAAATCCTCCCTCTATTTCTCTTTGCTTAGAATCCATATTTATATCTGTGAATCATCTCATACCATCTATAACCACTTACAGCCAGGCATAGTGGTGTATCCCTATAATCCCAGCTACACAGGAGGCTGAGGAAGGAGGATTTCAAGTTTGAGGCCAGCATGGCAACTTAGCAAAACCTGCCTCAAATAAAATGAAATAAAAAAGGTGAGGGTTATAGCCCTGTAGGAGAATACTTGTCTAGCATGCATGAGGCCCTGTGGTAAAATTTGATTCCCCTGTGATTAAAAAGAAAGATACAGGGCTGGGGATATAGCTCAGTTGGTAGAGTGTTTGCCTCACATGCACAAGGCCCTGGGTTCAATTTCCAGCACAAAAAAAGAAGAAAAGATCCACTTGCATCTTCATGAATAATGTAGCAGCACCACATCTGCTTCTCATGTATTTCCCCAACCTTCTGTGTTTCCTGATTTTAATTTCAATTTCTTAATTCATTGGTATCCTTCAGTAAACATTTATTGAACAAAATAAAATGGAATCCAAGAAAGAAACTAAGAAATGTAGGTTTGGGAATGTAGCTCAGTGGTACAGTGTTTGCCTAACATGTATAAGGCCCTGGGTTCAATCTTCCAGTGCTACAAAAACAAACACATGCAGAGCTGTGACCCTAGCATTGTTAGGTATTTTCCCGTGTTCTCTTATTTAATTCTCTTTATCCAGTTAGTAAGGGGGTGAGACTGGCAGGTCCAAGCCCAGTTTTCTTATCACTCACCTTCTATTCTCCCTGTACCACCATGTGCTTCTCTGGTATCACAGGACACAGTCCCTCTTTTTGTTGCTGTTAGTTGTAACCATGTCTCAGCTCTTTTGCCACTGTATAAGATTTCTGAAGGCAAAGTTGTCAGTGGAAATTTGTATGGGTTGTTGTGTGTTTTTTTCTCTCTACTTTTTCCTTCACAGTAGCTTTGATAAATATTCAGTAAAAATTCATTGAGTTGCATGAATAATAGCTTGACGTCAGTCTTATATTCATCATATTTGCTTGTATCAGCATGGTCCTGCTGGACCTCCTAGGCCTATATCACAATCCATGTGTTAGATTGTGTTTTCCCTCTGATAGCAGCCTTGATTCTACCATCTCTCTCATGCATCTGTAGTCATGTATCTCTTTCTTACCCTCTCTACCTCTGACTTAACACCCTCCCTCTTGGCCCAGTTTGCCAACTTCTTATGAATGTGCTTAATGCCCTGCAGTTCTCAAAGCCAGCTTTTCCTTCTGTGACAGGCAGTCCCAGCAACACCATAACTTGGATTCTTAAACCTCTGTAGTCCAGTGTCTATTCCCACCATGACCTACTGCCCTGGACCAATTTGGTCATTCTTGGTTCTTAGTGGGAGAAACAGCAACAGACTTTGCCAACTTAAGTGAAGAATGGCTTTATTGGAAAGATTTCAGACTGCATACAGAATCAACAGAAATGGGAAGATGAAGAATCAGGTCATTCTGGGCCTCATAGGCCCAGATAGCCAGGAAGACCAGTTAGCAGACCTCATAGCCAAGGTTCTACTGCTGGGACATACTGGGCAGGGACTACCACTGAAGTCTAGGTTATCTGAGGCAAGTGCATGGTGAACCCAGGTGCCAATACTGTGCTGTCAGGGACCAGGGAGAAGGAATCCCATCTCCCAGCCTCAGGGTTCTCACCGTAACTCAGATTGTTTTCCCTTTACTTCTTAAAATTTACAGTGGGAATTTACAGTTTTAAAACTTAAAAAAAATTTTTCTTCCTTCATCTCCAGCATTACCTTTTCTTAGTAGTACTAATGATGGACTTGTGATGTAGGACCATGGGGTTCAGTGGGGCTGTGATGATATAAGTAGTTTTCCTACTAGTTACCACTTCTTTTACTTTCTTCTTTTTCTTCCCTTCAGTATTTCCCAAAGCTCTTCAGTATTCATGGCCTCAGATACCATCTATGTCAAGGTGACTGTCTAATCCAGGCTAGGAGTAATTTCTAATTCTTATTTAATGACTTGCACAATTTAAACTATGGAAGTTCAGATAAACTTTATGAATGAATAAATGTCTGAAATTAGTTATGAAAGCAGTTTATTGGATCATTTATTGAATAGACAGTGAAATCAAATAAAGTGTTTGGATTTTTCTTTCCAAACTAAACCTAAAGTCATAAAAAGAGCTGGGTGTGGTAGCACACACCTGTAATCCCAGCTGCTCTGGAGGCTGAGGCAGGAGGATTCCAAGTTCAAAGCCAGTCTCAGCAACTTAGTGAGGGCCTAAGCAATTTAGCAAAACCCTGTGTCAAAATAAAATAATGACTGGGGATGTGGCTTAGTGGTGCCCCTAGGTTCAATCCCTGGTACCAGGAAAAAAAAAATAAGTCATAAAAAGATAATAGAATGTAGCATAAATGAGGATTTTAAAAGCAATATTGTGTAGGGCTGAGGGTGTAGCTAAAGTGTAGAGCATGTTCATGTGCTCAGCATGTACAAGTAGTTTTCCTACTAGTTACCGCTTCTTTTCACTTTCTCCTTTTTCTTCTCTTCAGTATTTCCCAAAGTCCCTGGGTTAGTCACCAGCACCAAAAACCAAAATTGTGATTGTACCTCTTTCTAACTCCTGCCCCACCAAAGTAAAGAATCTCATTATCTAGTTGAGTAGTACAGAGTATAGTTTTTGGTGTACTTTCAAATATGGAGAGAAATTTCAGTGCATTTGTTTTTTAAGACCAATATAATAGTGATGAGTTATATAAATTTTTTTAAAAAGCCTTCTTTGACCATATGTGCTTGAAGCAATACTGATAGATTTAGTGACCACCATAACCAGCTCTGCAACTCAGCAGAAACTTTTTTCTGTTATCCTTGTACATCTTGGTATTGCCATCTGCCATTATAACTATTTAAAGGAAGGTGTTTTTTTTCAATAATATTAAGATGAAATGGTACATTTTATTTTCAGAATTCTAATTGCTTACAGGTAATGAAAATGAAGAAATGGAAATATTACAGGAAAGAAGTATGAATATGCATGAAACTAGGAATGGACCACAGATTGTATGTGAGGTTCTAATTTGTAATGTTTAAGTCATGTTTGAGTGGAAAAAAGGACTTACAGGGTTGTTTCCAAAATGTTTTTTTCTGTTTGAATGAACCTAGCCTGGCCTTCTGAGGTGTTTATAAAGAAAGAGAGAAGGAGACAGTGACTAAAAATGATTGACTCAAACTACCAGTGAGTTAATCTTTCATTCATAATAGAAACAACTAAATATGTGACATTTCAGAAAAACAATCAGTGTTTTTGGGCTTCTGATTATCATAAAAACAGACCCAAAGATGCAATTATGAGTTACATAGCAAACTTTACATTTGAGAAAAGGAGCTGGTAGTTACTATATTTGTTTGACATTTCATCTTTTAGTAACCTGTGTGAGCTTGTTTAGCATATTATGAAGTGGAGCTGTGAACTTTGGTCTCTCTGAACATCCATTTCCTCTAAGTGTAAAAAGAGAGGGTCCAGTCAGAAGCTTTAAAAGAGATATTGGTTCTCAGATAGGATTTCCCTGGGTACTGTGTCTATGAAGTAAATCGTCAGTACTCTGTGATGTGAGAAGGGAAAGGGCTTTGTGACTAGACTCACAGTCCTGGATTCTTGCCCTGATCACCTTCAACTGTCCTGTGGCAGCTACCAGAGAACCTTCACTCAGGGGAAGGTACTTTGAAAGCCAGCACAGGACAGACTGCCCTTACTTAGAGGCTGTGATTTTGCTAAATTGAACCAAGCCTCTTTCAGACTTTGTTCTGCTACTAAATACCTCTGTAGGAAATAAAACCTTAATATATTATGCTTATGTGCTGAATTATTTATGGATAAAATGATACTGTGTGTGGAATTAGCTTCAAAATATTTTATGCAACTGGGCGTGGTGGTGCATGCCTATAATCCCAGCACCTGGGGAGGCTGAGGCAGGAGGATCCCTAGTTCAAAGCCAGCCTCAGCAACTTAGTGAGGCCCTAAGCAACTTAAGGAGACCCTGTCTCAAAATTTTAAAAAGGCAGGGTGTGGGGCTGGGTATGTGGCTCCATGATCAAGCACCCCTGGGTTCAGTCCCTTGTACCAAAAATAGAATGAATGAATGAATGAATAAATAAATAAATAATCATATGGAAGCTCAGATGTAGAGTATATGCTGAGCATGTACATGTCCCTGGATTCAACCCCTCCTCTCCATGAGAAAAATATATGGTTGAGCAATAAATGAAAAAAATTGACTATGATTTGATAACTATTGGAGTTGGGTAATGGTTTAATGGGATTTATTGTACTCACTGATAAAAGTTTAATAAAAGTTGAATTCTTCAGTAATAAGAAGTTTAAAATTTTGGGTATATATATCATGATGAATGGCACATTTTACTTTTGTAAATATTGCATTATAATTTTTTGTTTATTTGGGGCTTCTGAGTTGTTATGCCCTATCCAAACATCTATAACAATAGTCAACTACATAGCAGATCCATTAGTGGCCCCCTGCCACATGTGTGAATGTTGGTATATAAGCCAAACCAGGATTTTACCACTTGTGGCGCTGACATGTGTAATTTGGAGGTTGAATAGGAGAAGGGGACTGAAAGAAATAGGATCCTTTACCTTAATCTAGGATGTCTAGATATGGTAATTATTAAGATATTTACATTTTGTGTTGAGAAAGAACAGTGTTTCTTAATATTGTTAGGAAGTACATGCTTGTAATCCCAACAACTCAGGAGGGTGAGGCAGCAGTATTGCACGTTTGAGCCAGCCTTGGCAACTTAGTGAAATAAAAAATAAAAAGGGCTGGGGGTGTAGCTCAGTGGTAAAGCACCCCTTGGTTCAGTCTTCTGCACTGCAGAAACAAACATAAATTATAAAAAGGAGAAATTGTTTTGTTATTAACAGATCAAGCAGATTTATTGTGTTTCATTTTAAATATCAAATGCTTGGAATCTTCCTATTTTTACTATTTTGGAAACCACATCTATTTGAAAAGCAAAAACTAAATTGCTCTTTGCTGCCTAAATACATTGTGTTAGTGAGTTTATCTGTTGATTCATCTCTCTTCTCTCCCTTTAAAGACACATGTTAAAAGTTAAATGCTGAGAGGCTAGGGCTGGGGCTCAGTGGCAGGGTGTTTGCCTAGCATGTGTCAGGGAGTGGGTTTTATCTATCCTTAGCACCACATAAAAATAAACAAATAAAATAAATAAAGTCATCTACAACTATAAATTTTTTTTAAAGTTAAATGTTGAATCAATGAAAGATATAGGAGCAAAGTGCCTCCATTTTGAGCAGAGAGCTTTCTCAGAAATTGTGATAAAATGAGGAGGAAAGTCTAAGGGACCAGGTGCTTGGTGTTCTAGACAGTGTGTCCTCTGACAGGGAGTGCCATCCCATGTGGCACAAACTGATGTTTAGGACTAAATGAATGGTAAATGAACTGGAAAAAAGCCTCCTGACTTCTTTCTCTGCCTCCTTTGCTTTGGAAATGTAAGAGGGAATGCAAATATTATTATAGAGCCAAAATTTTGAGCAGATGAATAATGGCATGACTTAGCGGCTTCTATAGAGCTATAGGGGAGCCCTCCCTAGGTTTGTGGTCTCTGAGCACTAGAATACTGACTCAGAGTGCCTAAATTTAGATGAAAATCTTAAACAAAAGGAAGGTAAATTGACCTTTCAGAGTCTGTTTATACAAGCATTTTCCTTAGAGGCAATCTATAGCTGCTTAGCAAGAGTACACACTGATTTCTGGATGAGAAAACATTATGTTATTGATTTCCTTATTATATGTTGTTCAGGTTAATAAACTGTACCAGGTTATATCCCCACACACATTTCTTCCCCCTCCATTCTAGGAATCATTCATGCATCCATATGATAATGAAATGTTAATTCATGACAGGCCAGGTTGGTGATAATTCCAGCAACTCAGGAGGCTGAATGAAGCAGGAGGATTTCAAGTTCAAAGCCAGCCTCAGCAATTTAGCAAGGCCCTAAGCAACTCAGCGAGACCCTGTCTCTACATAAAATACAAAAAAGGGCTGGGGGTGTGGCCCAGTGGTTTAGTGCCCCAGGGTTCCATACCCAGTAACACCCCCCCCCAAAAAAAATGAGTTAAATCATGACAGCAGTGTAAATTTGGGTTTTGCTCTTTTGAATTATTTCCCTCCCCCCCCCATCATCATCATCATCATCACTCCTCCTCCTCTTCCTCCTCCTCCTCTTCACTTTTGCTGACATCTTAATTCTTAGCAATTATTTTGTTTTTTTAAATTCAACCTTTTAAATGGAATTAGTTCCTTTATTTCAGAGCAGTTTTATCTAGAAGGATAAAACTAACTCTTGAAATAATCATGTGGTCATTTGTCTCTAACAGATTAAGTTAGCATCATCCGTGGAAGGATAAAAATGACTACTGCTTTGAAATAGAGTAAAATCATTGATACAGCCAGCACAGATGCTATCTTTAGAGTGCTAGATAGTACTTTTACATATGTTCAATCCATATGGTTATACTAATTTATTTGAACCATTCTGTATTTTATCATTTTATTTGCTAATAGTTTCTAAGCTCTTTGAAAACTTATTTTCTTCTGTTTTCCCAGCCTAGTAATTTGGCTTTGTGCCAAGTTAGTTTTGATTTCATTCTTTCTTTCTTATGAACTGCCATGAAAGAGATTGTTCTGTCTTGTGCTGAACTAATTCTTGGTTAAAGGTTTGGATTAAAGGACTGGATAGACTCAGAGTCATTCAGGTGCACCTTTGCTGTCCTTACCTGAAATGCCTGGCAACAGTTCTATTTATAAAAGGATTAGAGCAGGGAGTTCCTAGCCCTCCATTTAGGAAGGTTTAAGTTTCATTTTACATTCTTTCAGTAATTAACTTTAAAAAAAATATTTAATTGTAGATAGAACAATACCTTTATTTTGTTTATTTAATTTTACGTGGTGCTGGGGATCTGTAAGCTGCCTGGTACCGTAAACCGGGATAAAAACTCTCGGGGGCAGAGTTAAGCTTTTACTACTTTTACTTCTACTTTCTTAGAGCTTAGAGAGAGGGAAAGAAAGATTTTTAGAGAGAAAGATTAAAGCGAGCTTTTCTTCTTGTCTTCTTAGCTTAGAGTTAGAGCTTAGCTTAGAGTAGAGTAAGATTAGAGCTTCTTTCTTCTCTCTTCTTTCTTCCTTCTTCTTTCTTCTGTCTTCTGTCTTCCTCAGGAGCCTCGGCCTAACTCTGACCAGTCATTACTTCTTCTATCTGGTTTCTCTTCTGTCTTCTATCTGGTTTAACCACTCTGCCTATGTTCTGGCCGCTCTGATTCTGACCGACCGAGTGACTACCCGACTGACCGAATGAATTCGTTCTCCTAACTCGGACCGCTTTCACCCGGTTATATACCTTCAGGTTTGCGGGTGCCTACAGGTGCGTCACATACATATCAGGTGGAACTTATGGCTTCCAGCTAGCTACAACAGCCCTTCCTAATTAGGGCTCCTTCAGGGATCGAACCCAGGGTCTCACACATGCTAGGCAGGCGCTCACTGACCTACAACCCCAGCCCCCAGTAATTAACTATTAAGAGGTGTATACACACAGGACTTAGACTACATGGTACCTGTATATGTGTGTCTTTGTGCCTCAGTTACAAAAGTAACTGAATACTCTGAGCATTGGTGCTCTTTTAATTTTTACCAGTGTTTCTCTGGATTCTCTCTTGCACACTCTTCTTTTTAGTGCTTATTTTTTAGTTGTAGTTGGACACAATACCTTTATTTTATTTATTTATTTTTATGTGGTGCTGGGGATCGAACCCAGGGCCACGCACAGGCTAGGCAAGCGCTCTACCGCTGAACCACAACCCCAGCCCTTGCACACTATTCATTTAGAAATAGCATGCTTGGAGATTTGTGGCTGACTTTCGGCTATGGCATCTGGCCAGACTTCAGGAGAGGGCTCCTGCAAGAATGGGCAAGGGGAGGCCTGCTGAACGGAGCTCCAGTGGAGGGAGAGGCACTTGGATCATAGTCCCATTTCAGGCTGGGATCGTCTCTTACAAGGATGTCTGTAGACGGGAAGGGAAGGAATGACTATGGGGCTAGTTTATGCTCTGATAGGCAGCTGTGCTCTTCCACATAGTACTCATTTTTTAGTGACTCTGACATTAATTCAACATTTCTGCTGTTCAGTTTAATTTATACCTGTGAAGTTTAGGGGAGAGGTGGATGGTGGGGAAAGAGAATAGAGTATAAGGGAATGTCATTTCCTAAAATCTCATTTTGTAACAGAAATTGTTCAGATGATTATTGTATTACATTTCAGATTTTGCCTGGATTGGGCAAAAGGGATTCTTTTAGGAAACATGAAAGCTTGTTCAGAACATTGCCCTTAGTGTTTGCATGAGCTAAGTCTTCTTCTAACCCTTCCAGAACGGTTTTTCTTTTCTTTTTTGGTACTAGGGTAGAATGCAGAGTGCTTCACCACTGAGTACATCCCCAGTCCTTCTTGATTTTTATTTTGAGATAGGGTCTTAAGTTGCTGAGGCTGGCCTCAAGCTTAGAATCCTCCTCAGCCTCCAGAGTCTCTGGTATTACAGGTGTGTGCTACTGTGCCCAGCCCAGGGCTGTTTTACAGCATGTGTGCACACATACCCACTCCCCAGCTGTGCTTTCCATCTGTGGCACCTCTTCATGACCATATCTTTGAAGAGATGCCACATAACAGTGTTGAGCAGTGCATATGGTCCTTTTCGCCAAAATATTCTGAGATAGAAGGACTGTTTAGAAACCAGGTTGTTGCTTCATTATATTACAGGAATAATGTGGCAGGAGGGAAAACACAGGAATGGTCATAACAAGAAAAGATGTGTGACACTCATAGTGAAACAGCATGGAGTACCTCCTATGTCAGCATTTAATGAATGCTTGAAAAGCTTGAGTTCTCATCCTCCACCTGCCGTTTTCAGAAGCAATTAGTGAGAGCCTACTGAAGACTTTATGTTCCTCCATTCTCCTCTTGCTTCTGAGGACTGATGAGGGCTGTGTGCCCCTGATTGCCTTTTTGCAAGTGTAACACCAGTGTAAAAAATATTCCAGGAACATAGATTGATTGGCCCCAAGTATGTTACCAGTACCCGAGAGCACTGTCAGGAAGTGGGGGATGGTCCCTGGTCTATACTGGAGCCTGAGGCTGCCACGCAACCCTCTTTCCTTGCATTGAGTAATGAGTCCACTGTCAGCCTTGGAGAAACAAAGAATGGAACAGATTAATGTGGACTTCCATTTAATTGGCCACTTTACTATGCTATATCTTTACTTAATAACCAACTCTCCCCACCCCTTCCTAGTTTCAAATACAAATATAGTTAAGTTACTAAGTGAGACTCATTCCTCATATTGAGTTAAGGAGCTCAAATGTCTAAAAACACTCAACTACAGGGTCCTGACATAGGCCTCCTCTGTAGGTCTGGATCCAGTCAGGAGAGGAAACCTGTACAGTAATTTGAAAAGTAAAACTTAATGTGTACAACAAAGCAGGGCACGGTGGCACACGCCTGTAGTCCCAGCACTTGGGAGACTGAGGCAGGAGGATCGCGAGTTCAAAGCCAGCCTCAGCAATGGCGAGGCACTTAGCAACTCAGTGAGACTCTGTCTCTAAATAAAATACAAAAAAGGGCTGGGGATGTGGCCCAGTGGTCAAGTGCCCCTGAGTTCAATCCCTGGTACCAAAATATATATATATGTGTGTGTGTGTGTGTGTGTGTGTGTGTGTGTGTGTGTGTGTCTGTGTATGTGTACAACAAATAATTAACTCTAACGGGGTGTTGGAGTAATAAGGGATTGCCTACACTGACAGGCTTACAGAATGGTAAAGACGTTTCTGGCCAGCTTGCTGCAGTACCAGGAACCTGAGGCACCCCCCTACAGAACTACATTGCTGGAACCCAGGGTATTCTGCTGCAAAACCACCAAGGGGCTAAAACCAGGAAGGTTGCCGCAGGCTACCATGCCCTGTGGGAGCTGGACCGTGAAGAAGCCTTATGTGCTATAGGAACCTGGTGCCTGTGGATGCCCAGCATGCCAGGTGTTTGCCAAGGGAGCCAGAAGCAAGCCCTTCCCATGCATCATCTCTCCAGCGCCCTCTACTGACTGATTCAGTACTGCTTACAAAGGGGCAACATGGGGCAGTGATCATGACCAGCACCCAGTGTTCCAGCAAAGCTCCAGAAATGAGTGGTTCTGTTATAATTACCATAATTTTATTCATTATTGCTAGATTTATAGAATTCCTCTTCTTGAGAAGAGTTAAGAAACTGAACAAAGAGCTTCCTATTTAAGCTGTCACAGGGTTAAGTGACTTTCAAAAACTAGAACTTCATTCTGTGACAGAGGATGGCAAACTCTATGAGGATGAGAAAGGGGCTGAATTACAAGAGCCAGAAAAAGAGGAGTACCCAAAAACTCCTGGGAGAGGCTGCAGCCCCAGCTGTGAGCTGGCCATCAATATATCCGCACCAGCTGGTCGTTATCTTTTTTCATTGCAAGGAAAACTAAGTTGTGGTAGACAAAATAATTCCCTTTCTTTATACATCACAAAGCTGGAAACTATTGAAAGATAGTTTTAAACTTTTAAAATTTCCAAAAATGAAATTTCAGTTTCTCTGCTTAATCTTGGCCAATATGTTCAAATGCTGTTTCATACATTAAAATGTGTGTGTGTGTTCTTTGTCAGAAAGTACTGGCAATGAAAGATATGTATATTTGAATTTGAAAGGATTTATTATTTTCACAAGTGAAATGTTTTTTTCTTTTGTCCTTCCATATTGAAATTGTTTTTCTTTCTAGCTTATCACTGAAGAAAGTAGGCCTCACATTAAGCTTAGTCACAAAATAAAAACTCCCACTGACTTCCTTTACCAACATAGCTAGCAACATGGTCAGTGTTGGATGAGATAGTCCTGCTGAGTCAGAACTAAAATAAGAATGTAATTAAGAGCCAGAAAGTCTGGTCCTTGGCCACCATGGCCATATAAAGAGCTCCTGGATGCACTCAGAGGTTTCCCTGGTAATCCGGGCATCTCTTAAGTCAACACTCTGCTAAAAATACTCTTGGTCTATATTTGAAGTACAGGGCTTCCTCAAATATAGCTATTTTAGTCAGAATGCTATATCTTTTTCAAAAAATGTTTACGGATCAGAATATATTAATGGATCTCAATATGAATAAAAGGGAGAAGTGACTTGAACATTGAAGGAACTGGTTTCAGAAATATTTTCCAAGGAAAGCATTAAGATTTCAGAGAAAAACCACCTAACCTATGAGGGAAATTTTTAAGAATTTTTAAAAAATTAATCAAACATTCTGCCTGAGTGGCTATTGGATTCAGTTGAGGAAAACAATTGTGAGAGGACGTATAGAGTTTAAATTGCAGTGATTCTCCTTGAGTGAACTGCCTGTACTAAGGACACAAAGTCCTACTGAAGGACACTTGAGGTTTTGTGGGTGGAGTGTGGAGTCAGTGCCTACCAGTGCATGGTCTGGTCAGAGGCCCTCTGCTTCTTACAGAACGTACAGACTTGCATACTGAGAGAGTACTTGTTGCCAGGTGGGGTGCAAAGGCTGTAAGAGTTCTTTCAGGGACTTCTGGTGTCCTTGAGGAGATAAGGAGTACCTTTATAATACAGAGCATAATATTGTTTTCCTAAAATTGTGTCCACTGAATGAAATGCACAGTAAACACTTCAGTTGCTAAACTCATGAGTGAAGGCTGCATCTCCCCAAGGAGGAGCTAAGAGAAGACCTGGGCAGGACTCAGACAGAGAGCTCCAGAGAGAAGGGGCAGTAATTTTACATCCTTTTGGATCTGTCACCCAGAACTGGAAATGCTGATCATCACTTTTAAGATAATTCTAAATAGTTACCTTGCATTAAAATAATATGCATGTACATGTTCTTAGAGACCAGACTGTTAAAGTGCTTGTCTCTAACTAGCAGGTATATGAATTATTTTTCTCTGCCTTTTGTACATTTTCTTTTTTTTTAATATTTATTTATTTACTTTAGTTGTACACAATGCAATGCATTTATGTTTACGTGGTGCTGAGGATCGAACCCGGGCTGCACACGTGCTAGGCGAGCGCTCTACCGCTGAGCCACAAGCCCAGCCCATTTTCTATAATGAGCTATATTACAGTTTACTGAGACAAAATAGTGCAGGCCAGTGGCCCTGTCCCAGCATGCATACACTTCTGCATGCACAAGTGTGCAGAAATATGCTGCCCTGGCGTTCAGGTCATTTTTTAGTGTTCTGCCATTAGTAGTTGTGCCTTTTGCTGCACAATCTGCTGCTCTCCTGGTCTAGTCTTGCATCTTTCTTTCTGTGGTGGGTTGAGACATATGAGGAAATGTCTTCATTATTGTAGAGCCAGGGTCCCTAGATGTAGGCAGCCAGTCAACTGTATTGTGTTCAGAATGTTAATGTCATAGAGAGTCTTGGAGAAAGAGGAGAATGCTGTGAAGAGCTTTATTTCCATCTCTTCAGTTTACCAGGCTCTATATCCTTTACACACTGAAATCCTTTGGGGCAGGTAATTTTGTTGTTTAGGCCACGTTGAAAAATTTTTCTAGTGATCTTGCAGAGAGAGGTCCTTCATGAGAAATAGGCCTTTTAGTATGCTGTCAGTACTTGTTAAATTGGCTAGTATTGGTCTGGAATCGTGGCTCAATTATAGAGTGTTTGCCTAGCATGTGGGAAGCCCTTGGTTTGATACCCAGTATTGAGAAGAAAAAAAAAATTGGTTAGTATTAAGTAAATGAACTATTGATTTGCAGCACTTTGTGCCTATTGTGGACAGAGTATTTTTCCCCACCTTTTTGTATTTATAATAGTGCATTATGGTTGTACATAATGGTGGGATTTGTTGTTATATATTCATACATGTGTACAATATAACAACATAATTTGGCCAACATCATTACCCAGTATTTCCCCTTTTGCTCGCCTTCTCTCTCCCCTGGGTCCCTTTTCTCTAGTCTACTGATGTCCTTTGCTTTTCATGAGACACCCCTGTCACAGGAAAGCAAACAGCTGAAACTCCAAAGCTTGGTTCTTGTTCTGATGAAAGAAAATTTAAAGTCAGACACCAAAAGCCATGCAAGAGAACTTTATTATAAGTGAAAGTAAAGTAAGGCTCAAGCAGAGAGCACTCTCAAGAGAGAGAGTGGGTCATCTCCATGCAGAGAATGACAAGGAGACACTTCTGTTTGCAAATTTATTACTGTTTGATGTTTACCAGGAAAGCTGGGGACCACCTTCTGTACTCTTTGCCAAGCAGATGTTCAGCTCCTCCTCACATTAGGTGATGGTGTTTTTTACCTCAGTTGGTCCTCTCTAGCACTGTCATGGTGACCATCCTATTTATGGGAGCTTCATCTACAAGTCAGTCCCATGTTAATGTGGACACTGGGATCAGTAGCCAGTCAGAAATTACCTTAGTGCACCTGCACTACCAAAGGAATCTTCCTTCTTAGACAAGTGGAGATACCCATAGCCATAATTCCTAGCTTCACACTAACCTCTATGGACCTTGTCAAGAGTTAGTTTCTTTAATCCTTTTCTTTGTTTTATTTATCTTTTTAAATGTGGTGCTGAGGATCGAACCCAGTGCCTCATACTTGTGAGGCAAGGCTCTGCCACTGTACCACAACCTCATCCCTTTTAATCCTTTTCTTTTGACATATTTTCCAGTTAGCTCCTTTGGCTTCTATTGTTTTCTACAAATTAACTACCACACTTTGTATTCTTGTCCACTTTGAAAGAAGTTTTTAAAAGACCCTAACATAATTTAAGGAACACTTGTGATCTTGCCATACATTTCACTGCTCATTGCTTCCTACAACCTAACAACCTCCAATCCCTACTGCCACCTTTCTCTTCTCTAGCTTCTACATATGAGAGAAAACATATGACCCTTGACCTGCTGAGTTTGACGTGTGTGTGTGTGTGTGTGTGTGTGTGTGTGTGTGGTGCTGGGGACCGAACCCAGGGCCTTGTGCATGTGAGGCAAGCACTCTACCATCTGAGCTATATCCCAGCCCTGACTTATTTTTCTTAACATAATGTTCTCAATTTCTGTTTTCAAAATAAATGACATAATTTTGTCTTTATGACTGAATGAAACTCCATTATGTACATATACCACATTTTCTTTATCTATTTATCCATTGATGGGCACCTAGGCTGGTTCCATAGTTTGGCTATTGTGAATTGTGGTGCTATAAATAAGGGTATGCATGTATCACTATAGTGTGATGACTTCAGTTCTTTAGAATAAATACCGAGAAGTGGTATAACTGGGTCATATGGTGGTTCTGTGCCTAATCTTTTGAGGGACCTCTGCACTGATTTTTATAGTTTCATACTAATTTGCAATCCCATCAGCAGTGTAAAACTGTTCCTTTTTCTCCACATTTCTCTCCAGCATTTATTATTGTTTATATTTTTGATAACTTGGCCAGAGTATTTCTGATGCTGTGGAAGCATGTTCAGGACCTGGCTTGTATTGCAGAATGCTTGTGGGCATGGAATCAGAGCACTCTGTCTGCCCTGGGCCGTCCTATGGTGCATTCTTGCTGTGGCTCTTGAGTGACCACCTTCTTCTGAAGGTTTCATTCCCCATGGAGTGAGACACCAGAGGAGGAATTTTTGCCCAGCCTCCATGTACTAAGATTTTAGGACTAAATATGTGCCTGCTAGTTCACTTCCTGAAGTTTTCAGCCGCCAACTGAATAGCATTCCACTCATTTTCCTCATGAAGGATATGAACACATTTCTCTATAATCTCTATGCACACCAAAAATAGTCTCTTACTTTTAGATACATTTTGTTTCAAAGGGAGATTCTTGAAACAATCTGATGCAACCAGCCTTATCCCAGTTGCAACTTCATTGTAATTATGGGTCTTAGGGATGGGCTTCCTGATCCCTGAGATAGGGCCTTGATGGTGTGGGGGAGATAATTTAGTCTGCTTACTTCATGGTTGTTAGGAGATACTTTTTTCACTTAGTGTCTTCAGTTTTCTTTAGCATACAAGAACACAAAGTACCCCTGCCCTACTTTGATAAACAACACTAGTGTAAACATGTAAAAAATGCACATTTTAAGGCAGTTTGAGAAATGTGTACCTTATTTCTTTCTCACCTCTCTCATGCTTCTGTGGTAACTTTTTTTTTCCCTTGCGCAATTAAGAATTAGGAAATAATTTTTAACTTACAAGGCAAAATGACATATTAATAACAAATTCATATCCTTTTCTGGCTAACCTTTGTCTATTTCTTTACTGTCTGTTGAAAGAAAACACAGTGCATTTGTTCTGGAAGCTGGGAAATGGGAAAGAATTTTCCAGCTCCATTATCTTTACTTGCAAGTCATGATTGTTTTGTTTTTAGTAGTCTGGGGAAAATCAGATTAAATTTTCCATTTGAGTGAGATGGAGAATAATAGTGAAATAGTTCATTTTGCCAGATGGTAATTTAACCAAGCCATCTCACCAATTTAAATACTCTGACACAAAAGTCTTAGTTGAAGAAGTTTTATTCTAATGGTTTCTTGCTAAATTTTTTGTTTAGTCATAAATTATGTAAATCTGTGGAAAGGAGTAAAGCATTTATTAACATTCCCTTTGCCCTCTAC
This sequence comes from Tamias sibiricus, assembly GCA_025594165.1. Taxonomy (NCBI): domain Eukaryota; kingdom Metazoa; phylum Chordata; class Mammalia; order Rodentia; family Sciuridae; genus Tamias; species Tamias sibiricus. The sequence goes on along the minus strand of CM046670.1, from coordinate 14,214,218 downwards.
AGTCCCCTAGTATGGAGGAGGATTTGGTTCCAAAACACTACGCTATACCCCATCCCTACCCCCCCTTCCAAAATCCAGGGATACTCAAAATATATAAAATTTTCCCTTGTATAAAATTTCATAATATTTGCATATAACCTATGAACATCTTTCCACATCCTTTAATTCATCTCTAGATTACTTATTAATACCTGCTACAATATAAGGGCTGTGTAAATTTTTGTTCTACTGTATTGTTTAGAGAATAATGATGAGAAAACCCTACATGTTCATACAGATGTGACTTTTTAAAACAAATGTTTGCTCTGAGGTTGGTTTTAATCTATGAGCAGAATCCACAGAATTTGAAGGACAACTATACTAAAGTCCTGTGTGTTAGAGTAGTTGGTCAAAATGTCTAGTTTGGCTTGTAAACTCTACAGATGCCATAGGGATGAACATAATTCAGTTTGAGAGCATTTCAATTTAAAAAATATCAGCTATTTAAAAAACTGCATTTTGGTCACTCTTTTCTCTGAAATAACCCATCCTCTCTTGAGGATATTTCCTTTCTTTCTGTAATAAAGTTTTCTATACTTTTTTTTTTTTTTTTAAACAGATGCTTTTTTGGACTTGGGTATAGTTTCATGATAGAGTGCTTGCCTAGCATGCAGTGAGGCTCTCGGTTAGATCCTGAGCATCATCAAAAAAGAAAAAAGTATCTTTTTTATTTTGTCAGCTATGCTCATGGATTATATCCAGGCTTTAAGCATTTGAGGTCCTAGAAATAGCTGAAATGTTTTGTGTAATATCTCCAAGTAGGCTATTTGTCTTTGGTAGTGTGTGTCAGAGGGGGAGTTTGTTTTGGCTGGAATGGTGGAGTTAGCAGACTGGTGGAATCTGAGGTATTGCAGTGTCTTTTTTTTATTGGAAGTATGGTGCGTCAGCTTAACACCAGGTATGGCCATGGTTTGGCCTTTAATAAAATGTCAGGTGCACTCAACCAGGGCCCAAATCAATCCTTTAGTACATGATAAGAGTTTGGCATACAGTAAATGGTCAGAAAATGATGATTTTATAAAAGAGAAATAAATCTCTGTAGTCTGGATGGATTTAAGTAATTTTGGGGTTCAGACCAGCCTATGGGGGATCTCCCAAAGCCCCAAGTTAGCCATGGGGATGAGGAGGGTTAACTAAATTATAGAATCTCTTGGAGGAACCCTTAAGGAATTGAGGACCTCAAATGACCCTAGCTCTTCAAGAAAACCCATCTAATTGACTAGCTCTTCAGATAAAATGCACTTTTTTGGTGTTTTTAAAAAAATATACTCTCGTTCTACTTCAAAGACCAATTTTATGCTGCTGTAGTGGCAGTAGCAGTTTCACTCAGAACATTGTGATAAATATTTTTCTCAAGGTTACAGTCACAGTCCAAAACATTGTTTGCATTTCTTTGAATGACATAATTGTCAAAAAAGGTTTAAAAGTAACAAAATACATGCATGAAGAACTTGAACAGTGGTGTTTATTTGGCTTATTTGGCCTTAAATTAATCCCTTGTCCTCCTTGGAAAAATAACATAACCCATTCTTTTAACTCTGCTCTGTGGTAGTTAAATCAGAGAAGTGACTGCTTGTGTAGTCTTTGTGACGAATGATGCTGCCTAACCTTTCATTGGCTTCTTGATAAATGATCCTTATTCAGGACATTATGGATACACAGACCACCTTGTTCATTCAGCACTGGGCACTGACCTAGAAATCTGCTTCATATTTTGCTTGCATATAGCAGAAACCATATGTTTATCTATGTATTGTTTCCCTGACCACATTGTATACTCATAGAAGCAGTGGCTGTGACTTGTATTCACATTTTTTTTTTTTTTAACCAGGGATTGAATCTAGAGGTGCTTAAACACTGAGACACATCCCCAGCCCTTTTTATTTGTTATTTAAAGCAGTGTCTTGCTAAATTGCTGAGGCTGGCTTTGAACTTACGGTCCTCTTGCCACAGCCTCCTAAGCTGTTGGGATTACAGGTGTGTACCATCATGCCTGGTTTGTATTTACTTGTTTATTCATTCAACGGATATGTAATATTTTCTACTAATAGTGGATGGGCCAGATACGTCTTGAAAACCCCCTTGGATCTGCTATATCCTGAGTGTATAGAATGAATTTCATGTGTTCTATATGATGCAAAGTACACAGTGGAACAAAAATGAGCAGTTACTTTTTAAGAAGTCATAGACTTGGGGCTCAGTGATAGAGTGATCACCTTGCACAGGTGAGGCACTGGGTTCAATCCTCAGTACCACATAAAAATAAATAAAAATAAAGGCATTGTGTCCTCCTACAACTAAAAAATATTACAAAAAAAAAAAAAAAAAAAGGTCATAGACCTTATCAGAATAACTGCTAAAGAATAGCTATTATACTGATTGATTAAACATTTTAAAATGTATTTTTATTGTATATGATTTCTTTGATCATAAAATCAATTCATATTGAAGTAACTTCTATTTAAGGGCATCCAGATAGAAAAGAAGACATCATATTATCCCTGTTTTCAGACAACACTATTTTAGGTATAGAAAAATCTAAAAATTCCACCAAAAAACTGTTAGAATTGATAAACAAATTCAGCATTAGTTGGCTATAATGTTGGGAACGGGTTAATTTCATAGAGTAATTTCATGAAAATTTCATGTACATTTCAATTAAATTTCATGTAATTTCATTCACAGCAACCTCTTTTGTAGGGGGAGGATTTCTTTAACTGCCTGTTTTCTTATCAATCCCATCTTATTCACTAACTTTTTTATATCATTATTTATTATTATTATTCAGGTCTCAGCTGCATGTTTTCTGCTCTTGAGGCTCTCCCATCTCCATTGTAACCTGCAGTGTTCATCATTGTACCTGTGCCTAATAGATTTTTTCACAAAATCCTTTTTGTTACTTGCTTTGGGCGGGACAGCTTACTGTGCTGAGAGGACTGGAAACAAAGAAAGACTCTGAGCCCCTGGTGCTACATCATTGTCACTGTCATTAACACCATCACAAGAGAGTAGTATGAACTGAATATAGTCAGAATGCCAGAGCATGTGATGACTTCCTTAGTCATGATAGAGACTAGGGAAGCCTGATTGACCTGTTACAGGATTAACTGGGATTAAATAGAACACAGTTTATAAATAAACTGCAACATATGGCTATTTTCACTTGTATTCATTCAGTGCAACTTTTAGTGAACTCTTGCTATGTCAAAAGTGAAGATAATAGAAGACAAATGTAGCTGTTGGTTTCAGAGGCTCAGGGATTCCTGGGCACGTGACAGTCATGCTCTGTGGTTGTCGGACCCGGTGCCAGGGAAGGGTTCAGATGTTCCTCATAGTGTGCTCCTACCATGGGCTTACCAGGACCTTCTTAGGGGTGTCCTACAAGCTCTCCAAAGGTTCTGTGCACACCAAAGTTGAGTTCACAGTGTTGATGGTGTTGAAGCCTGGTGACAGATACCCAGGGTTCCTAAGTGTTTGTTTCTCTTGAAGACCTACAAAGCAGCCTTCTATTCCTATAGTAGTGTTAATTGGCTCCATCCACCAGGAAGGCAGCTCTGAAAAAGATTGCCACTACTCTGTGGAGTGTTTTCTAGAATTTCTAAAAAAACCTCAGTAAATCCAGTCCGCTATGCCGACTGAGTACTGTGCTACTGAGCTCTTAACATGAAGTGTCAGTAGCCACTCTGGCCAGCCAGGCTGACGTGTGTGGGAACAGTGGGAGTGACCCTGGCTGGAAAGCCGGGAGGCCTGGATATTGTTTCTGCTGTCTCTGTTTCCTGCCGCTCTCGTCCTGACTCTGTGCTCCTCAGTACCCACGATGGCCTTCCCAGGCCGAGCTCGCCCCTGTGCTATTCCAGAGAATGAAGAAATCCCCCGGACTGTTCTTAACAGTGTCCAGGAAGTTAATGGGAATGAAGACGAGAGAGCTGTGTCCAAACTGCAGCGCAGACACAGTGACGTAAAAGTCTACAAGGAGTTTTGTGACTTTTATGCGAAATTGTGAGTCTTCCTCCCTCCTGGAATGCCCCTTCCAGACCCTGAGTTCTTCAGCTCCTGATTCCCTAGCTATTTTGATCTGGCTAATATGGTTTTATTTAGCGGGGCTTCTGCAGGGTTGTCTGGGGCCCTGAGAGTGGCCCACAATGCAGCATATTCCAGGGAGGTAAACAGGTTATCTTGTCACGTAAAGCTTGCTTGCACTAGAGGACACACAGATGTGAAGGAAAATGCTGTTTTTCACAGAAAGAGTAGTAAGTTCTTGTCTTAAGAGATTTCTAGTAATGGTACATTTTTATTGTGTTATCTGTGAGGGAGACTGAGAGTTTGTCTTGCTGGAATTTATAGTAGGAAAACTTTATACTCTAAACCTTGTCAAAGATAAGGGGCAGATTGGATGAAACAGTAAAAAATTGAATTGATGAACATTTTGTTGGGGAATTATCCTTGTAACCAAAATTTTAACCTCATAGTGATAATTAAGATGATTTTTAGAATTTGCTTATAGTTGTGTTTTTGAAAACCAGAAAAGGGTTTTTACATGTGATAAGTGAGGCACTTGAATAATGAAAAGCTGGATGATACTGTTTGCTGTGTGAGTTGATCTATGGAAGTAGATCAGTGAAATCAGTCATGATTGGCCAGTTAGGATATGTCCCTTATCATCAACACTTTTTAGTGAAAATCTTTTTTTTTTTTTTTTTTTTAATACCAGGGAAAGAAATTTGCTTTGAGATGTTGTTTTATGGATGCTTCAAGCTACTTGTCCAGCTGGAAACCTGAGTTTCTTTTGGGGGGGGGGGGTACCGGGGATTGAACTCAGGGGCACTCAACTGCTGAGCCACATCCCCAGCCCTATTTTGTATTTTATGTAGAGACAGGGTCTCACTGAATTGCTTAGCGATTCGCTTTTGCTGAGGCTGGCTTTGAACTCGTGATCCTCCTGCCTCGGCCTCCTGAGCCACTGGGATTACAGGTGTGCGCCACCACACCCAGTTAGTGAAAATCTCTTCCTGAAAAAGTACAGCAAAACTTTGAAACTGATAGGGGCAAAGCAGTTAATTAATTTGTCTGAAATTAGAGATTCTCCATATCATCTGCTCACAAGTTCACAGTGAAGATTCAGGAGAACATTGAAAGTAATTATACAAAGTAGATTAATGAAATACCTAGGGGGCCACAAGCTGTGTTAGGGGACCACACTGCAGGTAGAGCTTGTACTCCTGAGTGGGCATCTCCAGATAAGCTTGTCAAATTTGAAGACCAACTTGGCCAGTGACTGCTCATCATAGGAGACTTCCATTTCTTTTAGAAACAAGGAAGGTTTTAAGTCAGAATGGCAGCAATAACTCATTTGTGACTTTTAAAAAGTAATTTCTATCGAGTGCAGTTTTGGATATAAAGTAAACTGTAAAAGAAGGGCACGAAGCCAGAAGGTCAAGACAAGAAAGGAAAGGGAAGCATGAGTGGGTCAGTAGGATAGCAGAGTGATTGTTCTATTTCCTTTTTTCCTGTTTGTTATTAAAAGGTATGCTTCTTAAAAAACACATACTACTTTATATCTAAACCAGTTTAGTTTTCCTCTGTGTGGGAAATAATTGCTTGTTTTTATGTGTCTACCCATTTTGCTAATTCTACTTGAATATTTGAACTTGAATATAAACAGTCTCTAATGTAATGAGTATGAACAGGTCAGTGGTAATCAAACATTTTGATCTGGGGACCTCTTCACACTTTCCCCAACACTACCAAAAATAAAAACCCAAATAAACAAGTGTTGAAGTTCCAGAGAACTTTATTTATCAGTATTTACTGTATGAGAAATTTAAACTGTGAAAGATCTTAAATATTTACTAATTCACTTTAAAGTAATAATAAACTCATTACATGTTAATAATATTAGTAATTGGTGATATTAATAGTTTTATGAAAATGACCATTTTCCAAAATGGAAAATGGTTAGAGGGAAGAATGACTTTTTTTTTTTTTTTAACATTTCTGCAAATCTCATTAATGTTTGTCTTGATAAAAGACACTTTCCCATATCTGCTTCTGCATTCAACCTGTTGCAGTGTATTCTTTTAGATGAGGGATGGGAAGAAAATATGGCCTCCAAAGATATGTGGTTGGAAAAGTGAGGACCTTTCAGACCCTCAAAGGGTCATGGTGACCCATTCACTCTGAAAACCATTGATTTTGGTGATACAAAGCAGGACATTCCAAAAATAGGCTTCTTCAGCATTTTGGGAGTTCCATTGTAAGATCATTTGAGGTTTTGAGAATCTTTCAAGAGGTTTAGAACTAATAATAACCCCACATATTTAAGTATCATCTTCTGGTTTCCAAAGTGGCTTTGTATACATTTTCTTATTTCATCCTCAAAACAGTTCTGAGACTATTGGGGCAGATGTGGGGCTTATTATACTTTTCCACTCAGGGATACCTGTGCATTTTGGTTAGGGGAAAAGAAACAGAACACACCTCTTCAGAGCTTCACTAAAACTGCCAAAGTTAATGTGATAGATGGAAACTAGGTTTTTTCTTCCTATCCCATAATAATTTTGAAATGACTTAGTAGAAATTCATTTAACATGAGACTTTGGCCAGGTTTGCCCAACAGTAATGCTACTTCCCTATCCTCTTTCCTTCCGTTTTCGTGTGTGTGTGTGTGTGTGTGTGTGTGTGTGTGTGTGTGTGTTGTGACATTTTCAGGCCTATTTAAATAAAGTCAAGTTTTTTGCCATTTTTCTTGTTTGGTTTTTTTCTTTGTGATACTAGGGATTGAACCCATGGGATTTCTCCACTGAGTTATATCCCCAGCCCATTTTTAAATTTTTTTAAAAACATTTTTATTTATTTGCTTTTAGTTGTACACAATACATTTTATTCAATGTGTTTTATTTGTATGTGGTGCTGAGGATCGAACCCGGGTCACCCACATGCTAGGCGAGCGCTCTACCGCTGAGCCACAATCCCAGCCCCATTTTTAAATTTTGAGACAAGGTCTCACTGAGTTGCTGAGGTTGGCCTCAAACTTACGAACCTCTTGCCTCAGCCTCCCAAGTTGCTGGGATTGTAGGTGTGCACCCCACATCTACTAAAGTCAAGTTTTTTCTCTTGTTTTGATTTTTTGTTTTTGGGTACCGGGGATTTAACTCAGGGGCACTCAGCCACTGAGCCACATTCCCAGCCCTATTTTGTATTTTATTTAGAGACAGGGACTCACTCAGTTGCTTTAGTACCTCACTTTTGCTGCGGCTGGCTTTGAACTCATGATCTTCCCATCTTGGCCTCCCAAGCTGCTGGGATTACAGGTGTGCACCACTGCGCCCAGCTAAAGTCAAGTTTTGATTGGTATAAGATTATGAACATGGGATTTTTGGATGGAGTAACTGATGGTGAGATTACAAAATAGAATTACTGTTCTTTGCAACATTTGAGGGAAGAAGGTAAAGTGCCTTCCATCGGGATGGGGTGAGGTGAAGCAATGTAAGCATGCCATTTTTTGTGAAAGAAATAGTAAAACTTGGAAACTGTGATAGGAGCAAGTCAGGTAGTTAATCTATCTGAAGATGGAAACTATTTCATTTGCCTCATGGAGTCATGGTGAAGATTCAGGAGAATGTTGGAGGTGATTTTACGAGATGGAATAATGAAATACCTAGGAGGTCACAAACTGTGCTAGGGGACCATACACACAGGTGGAGCTTATGCTCATGGGCATCTGCAGATAAACTTGTCAAATTTAAAGGCCAGCTTAGCCAGTGACCTCTCACTGTAGAGGATTTTCATTTCTAGGACTTTGGAGAAACATGACAGGTCTCATGTGAAATCCCTACCCAGTAATATGCCTGTCAGAACCATGTTGCTTTTCTTCTTCCAAACTAAACAGTGGTTAGAGAAATCAATCATTAATCAAATGCCCCTTTGTTTGCAGGGGTAGTGGCATTGCCCAAGGAATTGCCCAAGTTGCAGGGTTCAGCAGTAGTTACTGCATGGTTTTACTTTCCTGACCTGTAAAACATGATGATGTCTCTATCATGTCCTCTCAAGTGTTTGAAATTAATATTGTGATCTGTGTGATGGAGTCTTGATTTTATGAGAGGGAAATTCTAGTCCTGTGCCTTCTGTAACTTTGTGATGTTGGGCTAATCATCCACCTCTGTGAACCTGTTTTTCTCTCTTTAAAATCATCTTTATAATGTAAAATTTGTGATTTTTTAAGATATATTTTATAGTATTAGTATTCAGTGTTTGTCTTACCTAGCAGTAAGACTGGGGCACGTTGGCTAGGTTTCAAGAGTTACTTAAGCAGTTGCTTTTGATAGGATCTAACCAAAGGGATAAATGGTCCTGAGTTTAGGTTATGACATGGCAATTCAGTTTAGAATCTATTTTTAGAAGGGGAAGAAATTTGCTTTGAGATGTTGTCTTAGGAAATTTTAATTAAGCTACTTGTCCAGCTAGAAACCTGAGTTTCTTTTTTGGGGAGTGGGGCTGTACCAGGGATTGAACTCAGGGACACTTGACTGCTGAGGTACATCCCCAGCCCTATTTTTTATTTATTTAGAGACAGGGTCTCACTGAGTTGCTTAGCGCCTTGCTTTTGCTGAGGCTGGCTTTGAACTTGTGATCCTCCTGCCTCAGCCTCCTGAGTCGCTGGGATTACAGGCATGCACCACCATGCCTGGCGGAAACCTGAGTTTCTTAAGGGCAATTTTGTTGTTGTTGTTGCTGTTTTGTTTTGTTTTTGGATACAGAGTCTTACTGTGTTGTCCAGGCTGGACTAAAGGCAACTCATGTCTTTCTTTTCTGTCCCTATTGTCTAACACATCTTAAGTGCTCTCCCTTATTTAATGAAGAATGCCAAACACGTTAAAGAAAAACAGAATCAAGCCAGGCGCAGTGGCGCATGCCTGTAATCCTAAGGCTTGGGAGGCTGAGACAGGAGGATTTCAAGTCCAAAGTCAGCCTCAGCAACTTAGCAAGGCCCTAAGCAACTCAGTGAGACCCTGTCTCTAAATAAAATATTAAAAAGAGCTGGGGATGTGGCTCAGTGGTGAAGCACCTCTTGGTTCAATCCTTGGTACAAAAAAAAAAAAAAAAAAAAAAGAAAGAAAGAAAGAAGAAAAACAGACTCAAAGCAGGAGGCCCTTTCAGAACCTAAGATGCTGGGGTAAAGAGACTGAGGCAATTTGAATTGAAAGACTTAAGGCACAAGCAATATACTGGCTTTATAGATAAAATACAAGTTTTGTGATCAGATAGAATTTGCTCCTTAGTTCTTCATGTTGTCTGGTCTTAAGCCTAAGAGAAAGGTTGACAGTCTGTGACTTGATGTCTTTTGTGTGTTACAGCAACATGGCCAATGCCCTGGCCAGCGCCACTTGTGAGCGCTGCAAGGGGGGCTTTGCGCCTGCTGAGAAGATCGTGAACAGTAACGGCGAACTCTACCATGAGCAGTGTTTCGTGTGTGCGCAGTGCTTCCAGCAGTTCCCAGAAGGACTCTTCTATGAGGTGGGTCAAGCTGGACAGGAGCAGAGAGGCAGCATTCCCCAATCTTCCTTCCCTTCTTTTCTGAGGTCTCCATCTTAATTTTCAAATTCATTATCAAAGATAAGATTGAATTGAAGTGCCACTAAGATGCCAGTTATTTGGGGCTGGGGTTGTGGCTCAGTGGCAGCACACTTGCCTGACATGTGTGAGGCACTGGGTTCGATTCTCAGCACTGCATATAAATAAATAAAATAAAGGTCTATCAACACCTTAAAAAAAAAATGCCAGTTATTTAGTGGCTGTGATGTCAGTGATAGCATATGTACTGAACACATGGACCATAGCCTAGATAGGATGTCCTCACAGACTTCACCACTTCACTTCAGTTCATCTTCCTGTTTCAGAACTGACAGTACCTTGTGACTGTCAGACCCAAGCACTTCAGCTCCAAATCAAACTCCTTTCAGTCTTCAGCTGCAGTGTATCTGGCTTTACCACATGGGTGCCCATGTGCTTGCCCTTACATAATGTAGCTTGCCAGTTCCCATCTGTGTCTTTTCTTTCTCAGAACACCACTATAGACATCCTCTCTAAAGGAGCGCCTGTGTCATTTACTCCTTGCCTTCTTAGTCACGAGTAGAAACATCCATGTATTTGTTTTCTAAAGAGCATCCTATTTGGAAATGAGTATTGGAGGGAATTGTCTATGTTTAGCCCTTTTACATAATTTGATTTCTTTTCAAAACGTGTTTTTCTTAATCTTTGGATGCTATTATGTGGTTGACACTTCCTTTGAAGTATATCCAATGTTCTCATCATTATTGAAATCACTTTCTCATAATAAACATGTATTTCTGGGGGACAGTTTAGGGAAGCTAACTCCATGTTGTAAATGAAAATATATTTGTGTGTATGTGAGAGAGAGACACCGATTTGGTGATTTACTTTTTCTACCTTAGTTCTTACATGTTTGTATACATATGTGCATCTCTATATAATAATTATGTATGTAGAATTATGTTATAGACAAAGGTAGTTGCTCTTTGATTTCTTTTCTTTTTAAAAAAAAATATTTATTTTTTTCCTGACTTAGATTTCCATGTCTCACAAGCCATGCCTAAGGAAGGAAAGATAGTTTTATAAAGTTGTTCACCATGCAGGCAACATTTTCTCAAAGAAATAATCCTATGCTAGTGAGGTTTGCAGGCCACCCTCCCAAAAGCCATGTCCCCCACATGAGTACACGAAACACACGTCTGTAGTAATGTAACTCTGGGAAACAGCTTTAACGTTTCAGTCAGGGAGTGGAATTTTATTCACTAGGGCATGTTTTTGTTTTGTTTTGTTTTGCTTTTTTGGTACCAGGGATTGAACTCAGGGGCACTCGACCACTGGGCCACATCCCCAGCCCTTTCTTGTATTTTTTTATTTAGAGACAGGGTCTCACTGAGTTGCTAAGTGCCTCACCATTGCTGAGGCTGGCTTTGAACTCTCAATCCTCCTGCCTCAGCCTCCCAAGTGCTGGGATTACATGCGTGTGCCACTGTACCCGGCCTGGGCATATATTTTTGAGCTTCTTCTGGGTCCCAGAAACACACTTTCCCCACAACAAAAACCTCAGCGGTAGGAAGAGGTTTTTTTTAATTTTTTCTTGCAGATCTTCTTAACTTCTTTGTTGAGATGGAAATCTTTTTGTAAAGGATGGTGGCTTTGGGAGTGGGTGTATGTTGCTGCCTGAAGCGGAAACCGCCTTGGAGCAACGAACGCCGCAGGAAAATTCGGAGGCAGGATGAAAATGAAAAAAGGTCTTTTATTCTTCTTCTCTCTCCGGCTCCAGCAATCACTCCAAACGCTCTAACTCCAACCACCACCTTCTTCTTCTTCCCACACACACTAACCAAACTCACCCAGTTATATACATATCGCTTTAACAAGGACACGTGCTTACAGCTCGAGCTTACAGGTGCGTCACGCAGTGTTCACGGGCATACAAAGATTCTTTGGATAATGTATTACTATCAGGTGGAAACTAGAACATCTTTTATGGCTCTCAGCTAACCGCAATCTTTAGCTATCTCCTTGATTATAGGCTCCTTCAGGTGTAGGAAATAACAGTGGGGTGGGACTGGAGCAGGAGTGGCCAGTGTCTAACAGCAGGAGAGAAGAGAGGATGGAGAGGAGTTCCTGGGGTGTGGCCCAGTGGTGGCAGGGTCAGAGATCCCACTGAGACTGTGGGTAGGCTGTGAATGGTAAAGAGGGGGAAAAGGAAGGCCCTTGGGGCTGAGACAGCAAGTGGAAAAGGGACTTGCTGCTGGTGGTTGCCATGACTCAATTTGGGAAAATGAACATAAGGACCTACTTTTTAGAAGTTATAACAAAAGGTTCTAATCTCACAAGATTGTGGCAAGGAAGGAGATGAGACCGTTTTGATTTAGGATTTTTAAGATGGAGAGCACCCCTCCAGTAATTAGAAGAAACACAAAATAGACATAAAGGTTTTATTACTTACAGATCCCTGGGGAAGGCTGCACGTGTACAGGTCAGGGAGTGCAATAAGAAGAGCAATACAGAAACCAGTGGGCCAATTCCTTCACTGGGTGAAAAGCATTATCCAAAGAGGCTTCTCAGGAAATTTTACTTGGTGGGTTTAAAGCAGTAGGCACAAGTTCTAGTTCACACATAGAGGTGGTTACTGTGTCATATCTCTGCACAGCCATGTCCAGTGTGCAGGTCAGCAGGGATATTGAAGATGCATCTAGCTAACCTATAAAGAGATGGTCTCCAGGGAACAGTTGCATGAGGTAGACATCTGGATTGACCACACTGTGGAACTAGGGGAGATAGAGGTCTGGAAACTGCCCAAGGTGACTGAGTTGCTCATCTGGTATAAGAAAGTCAGCTTGTATATACAGTGGATGCTGAGGTAACATGAAACCATAGGAACTCACTGTAGACTCTTAGAGCAAATGGAAGGGGTCCCAGAAATATGGCTGAAGAGGGAACATTAGCTGGGTGTGGTGGTGCATGCCTGTAATCCTAGCCACTTGGGAGACTGAGGCAGGAGGATCACCAGTTCAAGGCCAGCCTCAACAATTTAGTGATACCCTAAGAAACTTAGTGAGACCCCATCTCAAAATAAAAAGGGCTGGGGATGTAGCTCAGTGGTAAAATGCCCCTGGGTTTAATCCCCAGTACAAAAAAAGGGGGGGGGGGCGTTAGTGTTCATACTGTATATGCCCTATTTTTACCCTGCCTTTCTTCTTTTCTTCCTTGTTGCCCTGAGAGACTAAAACACAACAGGTTTGTGATCTGAAAGAAATTAGAACCTAGTTTGGTTGCTAATATCCTATATATAGTATTCTTTCCCTTAGGTCCTCTTTTAAAATGTAAGATATTATTATCTAAATGGTAACTAAGGTAAGGCCTCAAGAGGGAGGCCAGCCCTGAGGAGCAATAGAGAAGAGCTCTGAAAGGCAGGCTGTGTTCTCCCAGCATCTTTCATAGTTCCCTGCCTACTGTTCCCTCTGAGAGTACCCTGGGACTCCAGTCCCTCATTACATTTTCTTTCGATCTTTCTTTCTCTCTTTCCTTCCTTCCTCCTTCCTTTCTTCCTTCTTCCTTTCCTTTCTCTTCTTCTTTTCTTCCTCCTCCTCCTTTTTTGTAGTGGGGATTGAACCCAGGGGTGCTTTACCACTGAGCTACATCCCCAACTCTTTTTTTTTTTTTTTTAATGTTTTCAGTTTTTTTTAAACATTTATTTTTATTTATTTAGTTGTACACAATGCCTTCATTTTTATGTGGTGCTGAGGATCGAACCCGGGCCACACACGTGCCAGGCAAGCGCTCCACTGCTGAGCCAAAATCCCAGCCCCCCCCCCAACTCTTTTTATTTCTTATTTTGAGACAGCGTTTTGCTACGTTGCCCAGACTGGCCTCAAACTCACAACCCTCCTGACTCAGCCTCCTGAGTCAGGAGTTACAGGCATTTGCCACTGTGCCTAGCTCCCCCATCACATTCTTTCTCCTGTACTGTCCATTTGCTTGCCAATTTGGAATGAATGCTGTTGTCGAGCTACCTTGGTTAACCAGCACACCTGCCTCCACATGTGCGTCCTGTCCTGTCACTTGCACTTGGTCATAAGGAAAGGCTTAGAAACAGCCTTAAACAGAACAGAATAAAGTATGACTCACACTTGTCCTCCTGCCCACCCTTCACTCCCCTTCACTTCCAGACTATAAATAACCTCCCTGGTATTATTCCAAAAGATGCTATGAATCTCAGAACAAGGCTATTAATGAGTTATTGCCCAGCTTAAGCTCTTTGGGGCCCAAGGAAGATTGCTATTTTAGCTATAGTGTTTACTGTTTAAACTTCTTTTCCAGGTCAGAGATTTGTAAACTTGCATGTGGGAAATAAGAATTTTCCTCTTAGTTGAATGATATTAGAGAAAAAGCTTCCCATAGCTTTCAGCAAATACATCCAAATGCTGGATGTAAGCTTTCCAGTTACATCCAGCAATAAAATGTTTTCTAAAAATGGAAGCTGAATTACCTGTTTTGCTTTCCATATGAAACTGACTTAAGTGCTTTTAGTTTTTGTATAATAACGAAATGCAGGGCTGGGGGTGTAGCTCAAGTGGTAAAGCACTTGCCCTAGTATGTCCAAGGCCCTGGATTCAGTCCCCAGTACCCCTTACCACCAACCCCCCCCAAAAAAAAAAACTTTTCCAATCTCTTTCTTATTGTTTTTGTCTTACTATCAAAACATCATCTTTCCACAGTCCCTACCCTTTCTTTTATCTAGGAGACTAGCTATGAGGACCTATAGGGGAGTTCTATGTACTTATTTCCCCTTGAAAATGAGATTTACCTCTATTGTGGAACTTCCTAATGCTTTGAATTAGGTAGCCAGAACATTCTTCTCTTGGGCCACAAGGCAAGTCTGGAATGAGATCCTTGTTTCCTGCCTGATTACTTGTGTATTTATCTGGAGATATAACTCCAGGTATTTCTGGCTTATCTGCATATAACAGCTACCAGGATTATTACCCATATTGGCTCCCTATTCATGGTAAATATATATCCTGCTAGATTATGTGATTTTAAAAACCTAAACCTGAGGTTTACCATTAAGGTTTTAATCTACCCCATGGAAGAATTAGCACTTGACTCCTGTTTCCTAGCTTCCATCATAAAATATTTCTTATTACATGACATTATTAGTGATATTTTCAGCCTAATCCCATCCATTTCATTTCATGTGTCTTCTCTGAGTCTATATAGCTATATTTCTAGTATGGAGAGCATTTCCCACATTTTATTGTAATTTTTATATGCTTATCTTCCCATATAACTGAATACCTCTGGTGCAAGGACTGTCCAAATTAATTTTGTATCTCTAACTCTTGGTTAGAGTAGGTCTAGTAGGTACTTAATAAATACAGTAATTAATATATACACACACACACACAGTACTTGGATGGTAATTACAAGATAAAATGCTAACATATTAATCAGAAGTTAAATCAAACATTTTCTAAGGGGCTGTTCTTCAAAACCTTGGTACTCTTTACCTAGTTCCTATTGCTTATCACATAAACATTGTTTGAGCTTTATCATGCCTGCATATAGTTTAGGTGAATGAAAGAAATTAATTTTTAAATGGAAACTAGAGAGCCCAGTTTTGGGTAGAACCTCAAGTAGATTTCCTGAGCTGTAATGTATTGTTGGCACCATATGTGGACCACTGTATTGATATGTTGATTAAAGACATTGTGGCTTTGTTGAATGAATTTACTTTATGTACATACATATTTATATATACACACATATATGTATGTATGTATGTATGTATGTATGTTTATATAGTTGTAGATGCACATGATACCTTTATTTTATTTATTTATTTTTATGTGGTTCTGCGGATTGAACCCAGTGCCTCAGACATGCTAGGCAAGTACTCTACCACTGAGCCACAGCCCCAGCCCTAAAATTATTTCTTATTTTGAAAATTTAAAAACCTACGGAGAAGTTGAGAGAATACCACAATGAGCATCATGTGCCCTATACATGTCACGCACACACACCACATTCATTTTTTTGCCAAAGGATTTGTGAGTTGTAAACATGAAATTGAATAGTTACTTCTAATTTCCTGTAACTTTGATATTTGTCTTTAAATACTTGTGAGGGGAATTGCTCTTTTCAGGGGAGCAGTAGAAGAGGAGCAATAGATGTTTTTGGTCTAAGCATGATGGCACACACCTATAAACCCAGTGACTCGGGAGGCTGAGGCAAGAGGATCACAAGTTTGAGGCCATCCTGGGAAACTTAGTGAGACCTGATCTCAAAATAAAAAACAAAAAAAGAGGGGGTTTTGTATCTCAGTGGTAAGGCGCCCTGGTTTCAATACCCAGTATTGAAAAGGAAAAAGCGGGGGGAACAGTTTTGGGGATACTGGCATTCTCAAAATGTTCTATGACATAGTATATCAAATTTGGAATCTAATATATTGAGTTGGAATTTTTAACTTTTTTTTAGTTGTAGATGGACACAATACCTTTATTTTATTAACAACTTCTAGCAATCAGAGTATCACTTTTTAAATTTAAAGTTCACCCCAATAATGTTTTTTAAAATATTTTTTTAGTTGTAGTTGGACAACTAAAACTTTATTTTATTTATTTATTTTTATGTAGTGCTGAGGATTGAACCCAGTGCCTCACACTTGCTAAGCAAGTGCTCTATTAGTAAGCCACAACCCCAGCCCAGATAATAATTTTTTTTTTTTTTTTTTTTTTTTTTTGGTACTGGGGATTGAACTCAGGGGCACTCGTCCACTGGGTCACATCCCCAGCCCTTTTTTGTATCTTATTTAGAGACAGGGTCTCACTGAGTTGCTAAGTGCCTCGCCATTGCTGAGGCTGGCTTTGAACTTGCGATCCTCCTGCCTCAGCCTCCCAAAGTGCTGGGATTACAGGCATGCACCACCGCACCCGGCCAGATAATAATTTTTTAAAAATTATCTTAGCATAGTTTTTACAGACTATCATAATCTTGTCTCGAGAATTTTCAGTCAGAGTTAGCATTTATGTGATAAATTTAATTAGAAAGAACTTTTAGAAAGAATTCACTTAACAAAGAACTTTTAAAAATTATATTTTTTTCTTGTTTAAAAACACCCAAGGGGGGCTGGGGTTGTGGCTCAGTGGTAGAGCGCTCTCCTAGCACGTGTGCAGCCCGGGTTCAATCCTCAGCACCATGTAAGAATAAAGGCATTGTGTACAACTAAAACAAATAAATATATATTAAAAAAAAAAACAACACTCAAGGGTGGTGTGCTGGAGATGTGGCATAGTAGTAGAGCACTTGCCTGGCACTTGTGAGGCCTTGGGTTTGACCTCCAGCATGATGAAAACAAAAGTAAACACACTCAAGGAGGGTGGCTGGAGGTGTAGCTCAGTAATGGGGCAAGTGCTTAACATGTGCAAGATCCTGGGTTAAAGGGAAGAGAAGTATATACCATCTCTGGGTAGTTCATCACTCTATTAGTAATGAAGATGGTAATATCTTTATTTAGCAGAAAGAAATACACATTTCACATCTAGTAATTAGCTTGGGTTTCCCAAACTGAAATTAGGTTTCCTCTATTCAGATAGTCTATTTTTGCATTTCAATTTTAAATAAAATAAATATTAATGATTATAAATTATCCCTCTTTCCCCACATTTTTATTGGTGCATTATAATTATATATAAAGATGGGATTTGTTGTTACATATTCATACCTGCACACAATATTAACAATATGACTTGGCCAGTATCACCCCCCAACACCTCTTCCCTTCCTCCCCCAAATTATCCCTCTTTTAATTTTTTTAAGTCTCTGTAAGAAGATGAATTGTTATTCTTTGAGAAACTAACAACTGCAAAATGAAAATGTCAGCATATTTTTCTAGCAAGTGGTAATTCCAGGAATACCTATACAGAGTACAAGAGAACAGCCTCCCCAATTTCAGCAATTACTAGGTTTACATTTTTTTTTTCCTGGTTTTTACTGTTTGGGTAATATGAATTGAAAGAAGAAATATTAATACCATATAGGGAGAACCCCAAACAAAGAAATCTGAAGTACATTGTAAATACTTTTTGTTCCTTTTTTATTCATTTGAAATGCTGGTGCTAAACTTCCTAGTGTCATGATTTATAAAGAAATGTTATGTCATTTTATTTGTTTCTAGAATGAGGGGAGGATAACATTTTTGCTTTCTTCTGTAACGCCCTTTGAAATGTACACTATGAGTTTCCTCAAAAATAAAATTTTTACCCTTCACAGGAAAAATATTCTGATAGAAACACTTTCCTATATGTCTCCATTAAATAATTATATTTCTCCTGTGGTTTTATCATGCTTATAAGCTAATGGTACCTTTTTTTCTTCCTCAGTTTGAAGGAAGGAAGTACTGTGAACATGATTTTCAGATGCTCTTTGCTCCTTGCTGCCATCAGTGTGGTAAGTTTTGCTGCTGAATGTGACGTAAAAAGCCAATTTCAAAATGATTGAAGTCATTTAAAACCACTAAAATACCAACAGTTAAATGGTTTTTGGTGCTCCTTAAAAATAACTATTATAAGACATACTTTATCTGTTCACTTCTTATTAACATATAACAAAAAGAAAACTATCAAATACTGGAGAGAATTGAATTTTATGGCGGAAAGAGTAGAGGATTTTAGGGACTAACTAATAACTGGTCTTCTGGAACGCGCTTTCCCCTGTTAACACAGCCTTCATCTACTTGCTCTTGGGCAGGCCAGGGAAAAAAAGACAAGGAAGATAAAGAGGAGCTCAAGTGACTTACAGGTTGTTTGCATGGCACTTAAATGCTTGACTTGTATTTAAGACAATTCATGCTTATGGCTCTACGAGAAGGTTTCTAGGGTTTAGAGAAACAGAACAGAATGTTGTAAAGGTTTAGTGAAGGAAGGAAGAAATTAAATATGGATTATAAGAAAATGTACAATAGGAACTGGGGGTTTAGCTCAGAGGGTAGCATGTGCTAGGCACTGGGTTCAATCCCAGCACAAAAGAAAGGAAAGGAAAGGAAGAAGATGCTGTGGATTTCAGTTGCCTGTGTCAACAATGACCAAAATAACCAAAAGGTATTAAGAAAGCCCAGGATATTAAAAGGAAAGCCAGATTCAGATATATGATAAATCAACCCCCAAATACAGTCACAAAATCCAAAACAAGGACCCAGATGAAATAAAGACCCATTTTTTTCTGAATGGTGTTTATTCTGGTAGATAGTGTTTAGCAAATAAGTGCCACATCCTTTGTGTTACTTCCCACAGGTGAGTTCATCATTGGCCGAGTTATCAAAGCCATGAATAACAGCTGGCATCCTGAGTGCTTCCGCTGTGACCTCTGCCAGGAAGTTCTGGCAGACATTGGATTTGTCAAGAATGCTGGCAGGTAGGAGTTTCCCTTCCTTGTCGGATGTGAGTGGCTGAAGTGTCTGTTGCAAGGTCATGTGCATCTTGCCTGTGGGATGTGAAGTGCTGCTGAAGGGTGTGGGAACTCAAAACATTGCCATGCTGTAAGATATCTGGTGCCCTGGGAAACAACTGCTGCTGTGCATGCCTACATGCCAGTGCAGACATGCTCACAGGTGGAGAGCTCTGATTATTGGCATTGGAATAATTTTTTTCCTTTAGCATGATTCTGTTTTATTAAGCACAGAAGAGATTTTTTTTAAACAAATACTTTCTTTTTAAATTTCCATTTTGTTTCTGTTTAGACATTTATGTCGCCCCTGTCATAATCGTGAGAAAGCCAGAGGCCTTGGAAAATACATCTGCCAGAAATGCCATGCCATCATTGATGAACAGCCTCTGATCTTCAAGAATGACCCTTATCACCCAGACCACTTCAACTGTGCCAACTGCGGGTATTCTGGATTTTTCCCTTTTATTGCATGAACAGTAGAACCAAAATAATTCAGGTTACTCTGATCACCTCTAAGGGGGAAAAAATGCTACCAGGAATTATTATAGTAATATATTTTAAAACCTTCTCAAAAGTGTGCTAGCCATGTTAATTGCCTATTTTCTCTTAGTAGTAGTATTCACTTGGGTATCTTTTCTCATGGACAGAAAAGAGCTGACTGCTGATGCCCGGGAGCTGAAAGGAGAACTGTATTGCCTGCCATGCCATGATAAGATGGGAGTCCCCATCTGTGGTGCCTGCCGGCGGCCCATTGAGGGGCGTGTAGTAAACGCCATGGGCAAACAGTGGCATGTGGAGGTGAGTGCTAAATGGCAGGGGTAGCCAGTATTTTGAATTTCCATGGCTCAGGCATGCTAGCAAGATTAAGAGATTTTAAAAGTTAAATATGAGGATTTTAAAGATAGTTGACTTTACAGAAAACGAAGAATCCAGAGTATACACTGCTGTTGTGATCTGTGAGTAATGATACGGGATGTGCACCTTGCCTTTTTAGGCAATCAGTGTCATGATTCATATTTAGCAGCTGTCCTTCTATTATGGATACAAGATGTTCATTTTGTGTTGTTTGAATAGGCTTTGTCTTAAAGTAACCTGTCAGAAACTCATGGACACCTGCATTAAGATCATTAAAGTGGGGCTGGGATTGTGGCTCAGCGGTAGAGCGCTCACCTAACACATGCGCGGCCCGGGTTCGATCCTCAGCACCACGTAAAAATAAACCGCATTGTGTACAACTAAAGCAAATAAATAAATATTTTTTTTAAAAAGATCATTAAAGTATTCTTTTGTTAATCATATGTCTTCTGTGAGAATAGATTAACTTTGAGGTTACATTGTTAGATAAATAAAACATGGCAATTTATTAATTACCTGTATTAATTTTTTTCAGCATTTTGTTTGTGCCAAGTGTGAAAAACCATTTCTTGGACATCGCCATTATGAGAGGAAGGGCTTGGCATATTGTGAAACCCACTATAACCAGGTATTGATTATATTCATTAGATAGTAGATGTACTTTTATGAATTTGAGCTAATCAATATTTTAACTAAAGAAAATCTCTTGGAAAATATAGACTGGTCTGCAGAGGTTTGTTTTTAACATTTTGGGAAATAATTTCAGACTCAGAAAAGTTGTAAACTAAAAAATACAAAGAATACCTGTATATCTTTTACTCATATTCTCCATTTGCTTGATTAAAGTCTGGATTTAGGTAACTAGCTATTTTTTTTTAAGTTATAGAAAGAACTGAAATTATATTGAATGTTCATTGTTCAAAAACTTAATTCTAACCCATCTTGAACTTTTTAAAAATTTTCAGCTATTTGGTGATGTTTGTTTCCACTGCAACCGTGTTATAGAAGGTGATGGTAAGCATCTGTAGGTTTTATATACACCATTTGGCACAAAAAGACTTGGGTAATATAAAATTGAAGAGGTTGTGATTGTTACTGTTTGTAATGTGATTATCATCAGTTACTTTTTCTCTTTGGAATACTTCTGATGTAAACTATAGCAGAAAGATGATGATATCTAAGAGCTGGATTTGTTACTCATTTATGTACTTTAGGTCACTGCCACAGTGTTGTTAAACCTACAATTGTGGGAGCTGTTCCTGGCAGGCCCTCTGGAACAGCTATTTTCTGGATGCTCTGTCATGTTTACTTGGAACAGTTTAATCTTCTGTGGCAATTAGGAAGAGTCACTTTAACCCTGTACATGCTAAAACCTGGCAGTTGTCTGCAGATGTAACTAGAACTTATCACCCTTGAATGGTGGTAATTAGACAGGGCTGATTGACTGGAACAGAAAGGAAGCAGCTGTGTTTGCTAATAGTCACAAGCACTATTCTTCCACAGACTTCCTGACAAGGTTTTAAACAATCCTGTTTGCAGTATGCTTCATGGTTCTCAGCAGACATAACCTAACTCAGGAAATATTTTCTGAAACATTGTTCATATGTAGTTTGTGAAAAGGGCAGTTTAGAAAAATCTTTAGTACCATTAAAAATAAGTTTCTGGGCAGGGGTTTTGGCTCAGTAGTAGAGTACTAAACTAGCACATGTGAGGTACTGGGTTTGAACCTCAGCACCACATAAAAAATAAATAAAATAAAGGTATTGTGTACAACTACAACTAAAAATATGTATGTATTTTTTAAAAATTTTAAAAATAAATAAATAAAAATTTCCAGTAGCTCAGGAGGCTGAGACAGATTGTGAGTTCAAAGCCAGCCTCAGCAATGGCAAGGCACTAAGCAACTCAGTAAAACCCTGTCTCTAAATAAAATAGAAAATAGGGCTGGGGATGTGGCTCAGTGGTTGAGTGCCCCTGAGTTCAATCCCCAGTACCAAAATAATAATAATAATAATAATAATAATTCCCTCTACATGAGGGGTGAAGGAAGCTATCTTCCACATGACGGGATCTCTCTGTCTCTCTCCAGTGGTCTCTGCCCTTAACAAGGCCTGGTGTGTGAGCTGCTTTGCCTGTTCCACCTGCAACACCAAGTTAACACTCAAGTAAGGCTCTGATGTGGTCCAGTGTGAATCTTAAGACTGAAACTTTTGGGGGGTGCTTAAGAAAATATTCCTAGCATTTAAAAAGAATTTTTTGATTCCTTATTTCTTCTTTCTCTTGAGATCTTCTAAAAGTAAAGGTTCTTCCTTTAATTGTTCCCTGTTCTTTCTTCTGTTCCTTCTTTGTTCTATTCAAAGGGATAAGTTTGTTGAAATTGATCTAAAACCAGTCTGCAAACACTGTTATGAGAAAATGCCAGAAGAATTTAAGAGGCGACTTGCCAAACGGGAAAGAGAAGCAAAGGATAAGGACAAGCAGAAAAAGAAAAAGCCAGTCTGTTTGTAAACTTTTCTGTCCCTTCTATCATCATTTTCACTACTTTCTTCTTTGGTTAGTCCTTCAGAATGTTTTTGTTCTGTTTCTGTCTCTTTTTTTCCCCTCCCTTTCCCTTTTTCTTTTTGGCATGTTTTTGTAGCCATTAGAGATTGAAATACAACTATTTGTTCTATATGGAATTGATCCTTTGGCTTAATTATTAAAATTATAAAGCTTATTAAAATGCATACTTAAACCAGCTTGTGCACATATCTTTCCCTTAATCTGTAGATTCATCTCTTTTTTTAAAAAAAATCACAGTATAGCATAGATATAATTTCTTTCAAAGGAAAGAGTTCCAATCTTTTAATAGTGAGAAAAATTTAAAAGTATTTTTGTCCAATAACCGTAGCTTTTAAAATCCTGATCTTTAGTTCCTTTGCCTTAAATCATTTAATTTGAGAAACTGTATTATTTGATATTTCTAAAACCACATGTGTTCTAAGTTCTGTATTCAGTTCTCTCTGCATGTTTCTCATCTAAGCAAGTCTATCTGACTTACACAGTGAGGCATCTCCTCTCTGTGGTTGTTCAAAATGTGTTTTCACACAGTGCCTGTGCATTGCTGTTCATGAATGCATTTCCTTGATGTCTTCAAACTTTTTTATTCCTAATTTTTATGGGAAGTATTTCAATCTTTGTCATTCTGTCTGTTGAATTTCTAAGTGTACTTGTTTCATTTTCCCCTCATGGTTACCATTGTTTTGAGCTCTAAAAAATTTTTATATTGTTTCCTTATATAGATGAATTAAAATGCAAGTATAAACTTAAGATGATAGAACACATACTAAGTATCTCTGAAAGCAGGAATAATTTAAACTTTTAAAAAATGGCAGTTTTAATAGCTTTTGTTACAAAATTTTGGAATAAGTTTTTAACTCAATCATACTATTTAAATCAAACTGTCCCTCCTTGAAGCATTTGATTTGCCAGTTGAAATGTAACATTTCAATTACCATCAACATTAGTGTCCCTGTGAAGCACAGCTGAAAAATAATTCCTATTGTAGTATTCTAAAAACAGAAACATTTTCATTTTAATGTGAGGATTGGAATTAGCTTTGTTATTAACATTGCTCTTTATAATTACCCTGAACCAAGTCTAGTATACTTTAAAAGTATGGTAAAGAGGGCTGGAGTTGTAGCTCAGTGGTAGAGCACTTGCCTGGCACATGTGAGGCACTGGGTTCAATCCTCAGCACCACATAAAAATAAATAAAGACATTATGTCCAGATACAACTAAAAGGAAAAAAAAGTACGTTAAGAATTATATTAGCGGGGCTGGGGTTGTGGCTCAGCGGTAAAGTGCTCACCTAGCACAAGCGCGGCCCAGGTTCGATCCTCAGCACCACGTAAAAATAAATAAAGGCATTGTGTACAGCTAAATAAATAAATATTAAAAAAAGAATTATATTAGCAGATTTTATGTTTGTCATAGATGACAGTGCACCACTGGACTTGTTCTGTAGATATTTTCTAGATATAATTTTTACAGCATATTAAGTTATAAGGTTATGTATTTTTAACTCAAGATTATATAGCCTGTATTCCCAGTAGTAATAAGCTACTGTACTTCCTGTTGGAAGTATATTATAGATGGTCCAGGGGCCATCTGAACAGTTTTCTTCTCCAGGGCTTTTTATAAATAAATTGGTCATATGCATTTATCTTAGCTTTTAAAAAAAGAATTGGGTTTTCCATACAACCACCAATTATAAAATATCTAAGGGAGACCTGGTTACCTTTGTGTTCCTCAAGAGTGATCAAAAACTTTCCTAGCCAGGCGTGGTGGCACACGCCTGTAATCCTAGCACTTGGGAGGCTGAGGCAGGAGGATCGCAAGTTCAAAGCCAGCTTCAGCAATGGTGAGGCACTTAGCAACTCAGTGAGACCCTGTCTTTAATAAAATACAAAAAAGGGCTGGGGATGTTGCCCAGTGGTCAAGTACCCCTGAGTTCAATCCCTGGTACCCAAAAAAAAAAAAAAAAAAAAAAACTTTCCTGTATCTCCCTCCCCAACTTTTTGTCAGACGACTAAATTAATTAACCCATTATGATTATTAAAAAAAAAAAAAAAAAGATTTAAGGTGGTTTTGTTGTTGTTGTTGTTAGAGGGTAGGATGAAAAATGCATTTTATATCAAGAAAGATGAAAACTTAGAGCTAATTTAAAATACTAAGATTATTTTGCCTCCAATAAAGAATTCATTCACATTATAAAA
Organism: Tamias sibiricus; assembly: GCA_025594165.1. Classification (NCBI taxonomy): domain Eukaryota; kingdom Metazoa; phylum Chordata; class Mammalia; order Rodentia; family Sciuridae; genus Tamias; species Tamias sibiricus. Next base: position 14,189,567 of record CM046670.1, on the reverse strand, counting down.
AATAATTTGCTTTAAATAAATTCATTCTTTTTTTTTTTTTTTTTTTTTTTTTTTTTTGTGGTACCGGGGATTGAACTCAGGGCACTCGACCACTGGGTCACATCCCCAGCCCTTTTTTGTATTTTATTAGAGACAGGGTCTCACTGAGTTACTAAGTGCCTCACCATTGCTGAGGCTGGCTTTGAACTCACGATCCTCCTGCCTCAGCCTCCCAAAGTGCTGGGATTACAGGCGTGCGCCACCGCGCCCGGCTTAAATTCATTCTTTAAAAAGGTAGTCTCACTTTAAAAATGTGATTGACTTTGCTTATCTAAATTATGTTTACCTTAATTTTCCTGTTTACTTAGTACTAAGTAAAATGTAACATATATTCTGTGTTATTCAGATAGATGTATAGGACCAATTTTTAAGGACAGTTGTTTTAAAATGATAATGTGAATTTATACATTTATCACAGTAAGAATTAAGATTGAAGTTATAGTTCCTTACATGTCTATGGATATTATCATATAGTATATTTAGTCTAACTGAATTACCTCATATTATTTATATGTCAGTGTTTACTATATTTCCACTAATATCTTTTTTTATATATATAATCATTGTCTTTAGGAATAAATTTGTGGAGTTTGACATGAAGCCAGTCTGTAAGAAGTGCTATGAGAAATTTCCACTGGAGCTGAAGAAAAGACTTAAGAAACTAGCTGAGACCTTAGGAAGAAAATAACTTCATTATACTTTTTCTTTTCTATACAAAAATGAGATTACCATTGTTACTTGAGTTGATCCACCCTTATTTAAAGCTGTGTATCGCAAAGCTGTTGAGAGTGAAGAGTAGTCTTCTTCATCTCTTCTGTCTCATTAAAAAAGTAATTGTATAATCATGTTTAAAACACAGATGAAATTAAGATTTGCCTATTTGCCCATATTAGTTTGTTGACATTTTGACTGTATAGCAAAAAATCAACATGGTTAAATGTTAACTTTTAATTAAGGCCCCAAAATGACATGTATCTTTTCAAAATGAACCATGTGGGCTTTTACCTGACTTAGATTTTTTTAAAAACAAATATAAACATTGTTTTACTTTGTGGTCAAAATTGCTTCCCACTGCTGTTGGAGAGGATATTGGGAAGAAAAATAACCACCCAAGAAAAGCAAATCTTAGTATGTTTATCAAGCTGGTAGCTATAAAATGAGTATACACATTACTAAGACAAGAAACAAGTGTATTCAGAACTACTTGATTTTATTTTATTTTATTTTTTTGGTAAATGCAATAATTATTGTGCTTACTTTTCGATTTTGTTTTCTTTGTGAACTCTTCCTTTGTATAATTTACTTAATACATAGTTGTAGCTAGCTAGTAGTATACTTTTAAATTTTTCTGCAAAAATGACACCAGGTATCTGAAAATACAATATACTTTACAATATTGGAAAAATATTTTTTAATGTGTTATATCAATCATGCTTCTAAGCTTAATGTCAAAACACATATTCTTCAAATAGGATATGAAATTAAATTTTACATAGCTTGGAATGTATCACTTAAGAAAAGTAAATGTGGGATGTAACTCAGTGGGAAAGCACTTGCCTAGCATGCATGAGGCCCTGGGTTTAGTCCCCACCACTGCAGACAAAAGAAGGGGGGGAAAAAAGGATGTGTATGTATTAGTCATATATTTCCTTTATTATCATGCTAATACATATGCTGCATACATAATCAAACTTGCTTTGCCTTAGAAAAATATACCTCAATCAGGAATTATAACTATTTCATACAATACCAACTAAAAATCTAAAAATAAGTGCACTGTCTGAGATTGGTAAACTCAAATTCATTTGTCACAGCTATAATTAAAATTTTTTTTCCCTCAATTTTGGAGAAAGCCTATGGAAATCAATTCCTGTCATCTTATTAGACAATAGTGATGTTTATGTTCAGGTTTTCCATTTCAAATCTCATAATCAGTTGGATTTATCTACTGTAAGAAGGAGGTATATAAATTATAAAGTAGTACTCTTAAATTGCAAGAGGGATGTTTTAGTATCAACTTTAGGTCACAATTAGTGAATTATTCTATTTTATAAAAGAATTTTTTTGTCCTGAAATTTCTGGTCCCTTCTTTTTGGATAAACTTGTTATGCAAAGCTTTATGAACATTTTCAAAATGTTGCTGCTGCTGTGTTATTTAAAAGGAAAGTTGCCAAGATAGACTTCTAGAAGGAAATTACTGGTTTTTCAGAAAATTGTTGACATATTGTTTTGCCATAAAGAATATCTCAGGATGCTACCACTCTGCCATTAAAATATTGTTATGCATGAAATTTTAAAAATTTTGATCATGCATATTATAGAATAAATTCTATTTCTGTTTTCAGATAACTTGTAATCAATTTATTTTTAGTGTACTTTTAGAGTTAAAAGAATTATAAATGATCAAAAATAATCAATATATAGTTGTAAGATTGTATGTGCTCAGTAGTTTAAAACAATCTTTGCATTTGACTAGAATCAAGATCCCATTGGTGTGCCTTTGTCAGCTAATAATGACCAGCAATGAAAACCTTGAAAATATTTATTAAATATTATATATGCATATAGGCAAAATAGGACAGTTTGTACTATAGGGTCTTGTAAATAACCCTGCATTAGAAACACGGATCAGAAAAGCAAGCTTTTGTGTGTGTATGGTACTAAGGATTGAATCCAGTGCTTTGCACATGCTAGTCAAGTGCTGTAACACTAAACTACATTCCCAGCCCTCATTTATGTATATTCTTAATCACTTTGAAGATGTGTGGACTGAACTCTATTGCCTTTGTTTACATGCCATACATAGCCAGGTACCTCCTATAGCCAGAGGTCCCACTGCTGTCTTTGCTTAGTTCTCTCTTAAAATATGAATTAACAATATTTCCCATACTTCAACTAGTTAGACCTCTACTACCTTATGGTATCTAGATACAATGTTTTCTTCCTTGATAGGGGTATCGTTGGAGCCCTTATGCATGGGAAAAGAGGAAGAAATTGAAAAGTTTTAAGTGAAATAGAAGACAAACTTGATTCATATTTTACATTGGACTTTCCCTGCCTGCTGAAAAACTCAGGCCAATAAGCAACTCTTTGTTTAAAACAAAGTCCTAGAGCCGGGCGCAGTGGTGCATGCCTGTAATCCCAGCACTTGGGAGGCTGAGGCAGGAGGATCGCGAGTTCAAAGCCAGCCTCAGCAATGGCGAGGCACTTAGCAACTCAGTAAGACCCTGTCTCTAATAAAATACAAAAACGGGCTGGGATGTAGCCCAGTGGTCAAGTGTTCCTGAGTTCAATCCCCAGTACCAAAAAAAAAAAAAAGTCCTACGAGGCAATCTGAAATAATTAATTGCTCTTTCCAAGTTTCAACATGCTCTTTTTTTCTTAGCAAGCCTAATGTAATATGAGTAAAATATTCTTGGGATAATGTTCAAAGCCTTATTAACATTGCACCTGAAATAATAGGTATTTTGCCTCATCCATTTGCCAAAATAACCATTTCTAAGATAAGGAAATTTTGAGATAGGCTTATAAACATTCTGTATTTCATTTTAGATTGTAAGCTCAATGGCAGGGAACTATATCAATAATTATGTTTTTATATAGCAACCATTGCAGTATACTCTTGGTGCTTAATAAATGTTCATAGTTATTAACAATAATCTGTTGTATATCATTTAATTTGAATGACGTATAGTTGAAGAATATATATGAAGATCCAAATATTCATACAGTATAACAGAAACATTCATGCACATGAATAAAAGAAAATGGCCCATTAACTGTTTCTAAGCCAAGTCCTTGTAGAATGGTGGTAGAGTCTTGCTGCTATTCATTATACATGCTATTTTTCAATTCTTAACAAAGCACATGTGTATCTTAATACAGAATTCACCAAGCCCTGAGTCACTGTGTGTAGCATGTTGGGAAGATGCTGGTAGCCAGATCATTTCCTTCCAGTGTTTAGTCGTCCCCTGGCGCTTCACTTGCCTTAAAACTCACTAAATGTGGGCTGGGGTTGTGGCTCAGCGGCAGAGCGCTCGCCTCACACGTGCGCGGCCCCGGTTCGATCCTCAGCACCACGTAAACATAAATGTATTCATTGTGTACAACTAAAGTAAATAAATAAATATTTTTTTTTAAAAACTCACTAAATGTGGAGATTCCTGGGGCTCTGTATGAGTTGAGTCTTGGCACTTCTTTTCCTTCCCTGGGGAGGTGAGGCAGGCCATTACAACTCCATATAGGAGGTATTCTGATGGAGTAACACAGTGGCAGGACCTCCAGGGACGGGGGAAGGCTTTCTCGAGGAGCTGGACAGTGTAAGAAATAGAAGTTAGCCAGGCAGAAAAGGAGGCTAGATGGGCCTCCCAGGTTGAAAGCTCTGTCACTTTCCCTCTCACCTTGGTTGAGGCCTCCATCATTTGGACTTGCTGGTTTTGCCTCCTCTTCCCTAAATGAATACCCACATTTATTGTGTTGCAGACTCTGGAACTTGAAGTCTTAGCCCTGGTCTCCTGTATTCCATGCCCAGTGAGTTAGATCTGGGTGTTTGGTCTCAAAAGGACCCAACCAATCCATGTTGCTTTTGCTTCGGCTCTGTCCTCCAGCTCTCTATGGTGTAATTAAAAAGCTTCAATTTTCTGATTGGAGACTTTGAAAGAAGTTCCCTCAAACAAAAATAACAGGGAGGTTGTTGAGAGAGTTGCTCAGGGAAGCAAAACCATTTATGTTATGAACCCCTGGGCTCCTTCCTAAATGGTTCCTGCATAGATCCATGGATCCCATTTTACACACCAAGGACTGAGAACAGAATTGGCCAATTCCTGCACACATGCTATGGTCCCTAACTGGCCACTGGGTGGCACACAAGCAAGACAGAAGTAAATATCCTAAACACTTTGTTAATTGACTGCTGATGAAGGATTAGAACTTGTGGTCTGAATTTAACCAGGAAGGTTGCCTGCCTTGACAAAGATATCTGTATTCGTGGGGCTGGCATGTAGCTTGGTGCTAGAGTGCTTCCCTAGCATGCGCAAGGCCCCGGGTTTGATCCCCAGTGCTGAAAAAAATTTTTTTTCTAAATAGGCTTTAACTTCTGTCAGTAATTTTTTTTTAATAAATCCACAATGTTATACAGTCATCCCACAGTCTTAATTACAAAACATTTCCCTCACTCCAACAAGAGCCCCATTGATAGTAGCAGTCACATGATTCCCCCATCCCTTCTCTGCCCCTCCTGTCACAACCACTTGTCTACTTTCTATCTGAATTTGCCTACTCTGGGCATTTTATAAAAACAAAATTATATAATGTTGGATTTTATGATTGGCTTCTTTTATGTATATCAGTATCCAGTCCTTTTTATAATAATATCATTCTGTTATATGACTATACTACTTTTTTTAAAAAAATCACTCTTAAGCAGATGGTCATTTAGGCTGTTTTTACTTTGGGCTGTTAAGAATGGTGCTGGGGCTGGGGTTGTGGCTCAGTAGTAGAGCACTTGCCTAGCACATGTGAGGCACTGGATTTGATCCTTAGCACCATCTAAAAATAAATAAAATAAAGGTCCATCTACAACTAAAAAAAATTTTTTTAAAGAATGGTGCTTCTATTAATATTCATGTACAAGTTTTTTGCATGGATATGCATTTCCATTTAATTCATGAACACAGGATCTCTTTCCATTTATGTAGGTAGTCTTTCATTTCTCTCAACAATGTTATGTAGTCTCCAGTCTACAAGTCTTACACTTCTTTGATTAAATTTTTTCATAATTATTTTTATGCTATTGTAAATGGGATTATTAATTTTAGTTTGTGACTCTTTTTGTTAGTTTGTTTTTAGTAGGATTCATTAGGGATTTAGTAGGATTTATCTTGGCATTTGTGAATATAATTTTATTTCTCACATTCCTATATGGATTTTTTAAAAAGTGTTTTTAGTTGTAGATGGACGCAATATCTTTATTTCTATTTATTTATTTATTTATTTTTATGTGGTGCTGAGGATCAAACCCAGTGCCTCATGCATGCAAGGCAAGCGCTCTACCACTGAGCTACCACCCCAGACCACTACATGGATTTTTAAATTTCTTTTTCTTTTTCTTTTTAATCACCCTAACTAGAACCTTCAGTACAACAAATAGATATGGTGAAATAAGACATTCTTGTCTGACCCGTTCATTCATTATTGTTTGTTTTGTTTTGTTTCTTTGGTACCAGTGATTGAACCCAGGGCACTTAACCACTAAGTTGCATCATCCTCAGCACTTTATTTTTTATTTTGAGACAGAGTCTCACTAAGTTGCCTAGGGCCTTGCTAAATTGCTGAGGCTGGCTTTGGACTTGCAATCCTGCTGCCTCAGCCTCCCAAGCTGCTGGGATCACAAGCATGTGCCACAGCACCTGTCAACCCATTCATCCCTTCACAATTAGTATGTCAGCTGTGGAGTTTTTTTTTCTTTTTTAATATTTATTTATTTGCTTTAGTTGTACACAATGTGTTTTATTTTTACGTGGTACTGAGGATTGAACCCCGGCCACGCATGTGCTAGGCGAGCGCTCTACCACTGAGCCACAACCCCAGCCCCAGCTGTAGAGTTTTTGTACATGCCTTTTATCAGGTGGGGACATTCCCTTCTATTCCTAGTGTGTGGAGTTTTTCTATCACAAAAGGTGGTTGGGCTTTGTTAGGTGCATTTTCTGAATCTACTAAGATGAATCTATTGAGGTGTGAAACAGTAACTCCCCATTTTCTCCCTATACCCTTCAGTTACTGGTGACCAGAATTTGACTCTGTTCTATGAATTTGACTGTTTTAGATACCCCATATAAGTGAAATCATACAGTATTTGTATTTTTGTGACTGGCTTATTCCACTTAGCATAATGTCCTCAAGTTTCATTCATGTTGTAGCATGTAACAGAATTCCCTTCATTTTTAAAGTTGAATAATATTATTTTCTGTGTATATACGCCACATTTTGTTTATCCACTCACTTGCTGATGGACATTTGGGTTGCTTCTACCTCTTGGCTATTGCGAATAATGCTACTATAAATATAATGTGCAATTAACTCTTCTAGGTCCTGTTTTTAATTCTCTTAGATATATACCCAGAAGTGAGTGAGATTGCTAGATTACATGGTAATTTTTTTTTTTTTTTTTTTTGAGAATCCTGTTTTTGGTAGCCCTCTCCTTTTAATCTATTAAACTTTTTGCTTACTACTCTGTTTCGCTTGAATTCTTTCTGGTGAAGAAGTCCCAAGGACTGGCACAAGGACTACAGTGGCTGCCCTGGGTCAACCCAGCAGGCCCCCAACTTCTTAACATTTAAGACTCCAGTTCTTTGAAATTTATTGACGTTTGTCTTTTGCCCTAGCATATGGTCTGTCCCAGAGAATATTCCATGTGACTTAAGAAGAATGTGTTTTTGCTGTTGTTTTCTTTTGTGGGGCAGAGGGGGGACTAGAGGTTGAACCCAATGTTAGGTAAGTTGTCTATTGCTGAGCTACAATCCCAGACTGGTCATTTTTTTTTTTTTTTTTTTGAGACAGGGTCTCATTAAGTTGCCCAGACTGTCCTTGGATTTGTCATCCTCCTGACTCAGTCTACCCAGTAGCCAGGATTATAGGTATGTGCTACCAGATTTGGCTGCTGTTAGTTGTTTCACAGATATCTTGTGTGCTTATAGTATTATTCAACTCTTCTATTTCCTTTATTATCTGGGTCTAGTGGATCCATCCAAGATTGTTCCTTAAATATTTGGTGGTTGAGCTGGGAGTGGTGATGCCTAACTATAATCCCAGCTACTCTGGAGGCTGAGGCGGGAGAATCACAAGTTTGAGGCCAATTTAGCAAGATCCTGTCTCAAAAAATAAGAAGGGCTAGGGACGTAGCTCAGTAATAGAGCACTCTTAGTTTCAATCACCAGTACAGCAAAAAGAAAAAAAATTGATGATTGAAAGCAATAATTATAACATTAGTGGAGTTTATGATGCATGTAAATGTAACATAAAGGGAGGAAAGGTAAAGATATGTATATAGTTATGCTTTCTACATTTCCACTTGAAATAGTAATATATTCATTCTAAATAGTCTGACAAAGTTAAATAACTTGCAATCCTTAGTACCAACATTTAATAACATTATTCAAAGAAATGTTTTTAAAAGCAATAAATGAATTAAATCCCAATGCTAAAAATTATTCCAAAAACCAAAAAGAAGGCAGAAAAAAGTTAGTAGAGGTTCATGTAAAATGGAATAAACAAACATAATAAAATGATATGTAGTCAAACATCAATAATTACATTAAATACAAATGAACTAAACATAATAATTAAAAGATATTGTTATAATGGATAAAAACAATATCCCAGGGGTATTCTGTTTACAAACAATTTGCTTTAAATTTGATATATGTAGGTTAAAGATAAAGGATGAAAAAAAGTACCATAAAATATTAACCAAGAGTTGGAGTGGGGGCTGGGGCTGTAGCTCAGTGTCAGAACATTTGTGTGAGGCACTGGGTTCAACCCTTAGCACCACATAAAAAATAAAGAAAATAAGCCGGGCGCGGTGGCGCACGCCTGTAATCCCAGCACTTTGGGAGGCTGAGGCAGGAGGATCGCGAGTTCAAAGCCAGCCTCAGCAATGGGGAGGCACTTAGCAACTCAGTGAGACCCTGTCTCTAAATAAAATACAAAAAAAAAAAAAAGTTCTGGGGATGTGACCCAGTGGTCGAGTGCCCCTGAGTTAAATCCCCGGTACCACACAAAAAATAAATAAATAAATAAATAAAAGAAAGAAAGAAAGAAAATAAAGGCATTCTGTTCATCTACAACTACAAAACATTTTTTTTAAAGAGTGGGAGTATTCAGGGGCTGGGAATGTCGCTCAGTAGTGGAGCATTTGCTTAGCACATGTGAGGCACTGGGTTCCATCCTCAGCACCACATAAATAAATAAATAAATAAATAAATAAATAAATAAAATAAAGTTATTGTGACCATTTATAGTTGGTTTAGTCAGCTTTTTTGCCACTGTGACTAAAAGATCTGACCTGAACAATTGTAGAGGAGGAAAACTTTATTTGGAAGCTTATGGTTTCAGAGGTCTAGGTCTATAGAGAGCCAGGTCCATTCCTCGGGGCTCAAGGTGAGGCTGAACATCCTGATGGAAGAGTATGGCAGAGGGAAGCAGCTCAATTGATGATCAGAAAGCAGAAGAGGGAAACTCCACTCTCCAGATACAAAATATATACTCCATAGCCATGCCCCCAATTAATCACTTCCTGCAGCTACACTCCGCTGCCTCCAGTTACCACTCAATTAATTCCATCCAGGATGAATTCACTGATTAGGTTAAGACTCTCACAACCCAATAATTTCTCCTCTGAACCTATTGCATTGTCTCACACATGAGCTTTTGAGGGACACCTCACATCCAAACCACAACAACAACTAAAATATATATATATATTTTTTAAAGTTTGAGTGGCCACATCAGACAAAGCAGATTTCAGAGCCAAGAAACCCATCAGGGTTAAAGTTATTACATAATGATAAAAGCTTCAATTCATCAAGAGACATAACAAGAGACTAAATGTGCTTGCATCTAACACCAAAACTTTACATTCATAAGGCAAAAATTGACAGAATTAAAGGAAGAAATAGACAAAATCAAAATTATAGTCAGAGATCTCAATACACCTGTCAGTGACTGAAAGAACTATTAGAAAACCATCAAAGAACAGGAAAACTGAACAACACTACCAACCAACTGGATCTAATTGAACTTTGTAGAACACTCTACCTCAGACAGCAGAAAACACATTGTTTTCAAGCACACACAGAACTGCTCACCAAAAAAGACGATGTAAGGGACTGGGGTTGTGGCTCAGCAGCAGAGCACTCACCTAGCACGTGCACGGCCCAGGTTCGGTTCTCGACACCACGTAAGAATACAGGCATTGTGTACAACTAAAAAAAACAAATAAATAAATATTAAAAAAAAAAAAAGACTATGTAAGACTGTTGCCAAAAGTTTGGTCCTTGTCCCTGATGCCAATCCAATAATGACACAGTTTTGAGAAAAAAAAGTTTATTGCTTTTGCTACCAAAGGAGAAAAACAGGGGACTCAAGGAAGATTAACTCTGTCTGGATGAGGAAGAAAAGTAATCCTATTTCCCATGAGATTAGTGAGGGGGAGAGATTAGGGAGGAGCAGGGAGAGAGGAAGAGAAAGAAACATGTCCATTTTAAAAATAAGCTGCAGTGGCAGAGCAGCAAGGGCTACATTCAGAGCATAAAGTGGACCACTGCTACAAGACAAACCTTAAAAAACCTAAGATCATGTAAAGTGTGTCCTCTGACCATAAGGAAATAGACCAGGAACTAGTATAAGAAATATAACTTGTAAACTAAACAAGATTTCTAAATAATCCATGTATCAAAGAGGAAGTCTCAAGGAAAACTTAGATGCAAAAATTCTCAAAAAATATTAGGATTGGCAGGCTGAGGCAGGAGGATCGTGAGTTCAAAGCCAGCCTCAGCAATAGCAAGGCACTTAGCAACTCAGTGAGACCCTGTCTCTAAATAAAATACAAAAAAGGGCTGGGGATGAGGCCCAGTGGTCGAGTGCCCCTGAGTTCAATCCCCGGTACAAAAAAAAAAAAAAAAAAAAAAATATATATATATATATATATATACACACACACACACACACACACACATATATACACACATACATATATACATATACATACACACATACAGGAAATAGAAGCAGGCAGTATATAAAATGTTAACAAATTCTGTCATAAAAGGTATAAAATATTTATTTATACTATATTATATTTAGTATAAAAATATTAGCAAATAGAAGCAGGTAGTATATAAAATGTTAACACATATTTTGCCACAAAAAGCCATGAAATTCTTATCAATGGTACACCATGGACAAACCTTAAAAATTATACTAAGTCACATATGACAGATATAAAAGGACAAATACCATATCATCCCACTATTGTAAGGTGCTCAGGATAGGCAAATTCGTAGAGACAGAAAGTGTAATTGAAGTTACTGGAGGTTTGTAGCGGGAGAATGGGAAGTTATTGTTTAATGGCTATAGAGTTTAATGGATATGGAGATGATCAGAAGCTTTGGAAGTGGATAGTGGTGGTGATAAAAAACATTGTGAATGTACATAATGACACTGAAATGTACATTTAAAAATAGTTAAAATAGTAAAGTTTATGTTATGTGTTTTTACCATAATAAATGAACAAAGACATCACAACTAGGATTTATACTAGGAATTTAAGAATGCTATAATATTCTAAAATCAATGTGACCATATTAATAGCTTAAAGAAGAAAAATTACATTATATCAATTGATGCCAAAAATAGTATTGACATAACTCAGGGTTCATCCATGATAAAAAATTCTCTGCAAGCAAGGAATAGAAGGAAACTTCTGTAGTCTGATAAAGGCATCTATAAAATATTTACAACTAATTTCACTATTAAATAGGAGAGAATGGGGGATGGGGATATAGCTCAGTTGGTAGAGTGCTTGCCTCACATGCATGCACAAGTCCCTGGGTTCAATCCCCAGCACCACCATAAATAAATAAATAAATAGGAGAGAATGTCCTCTCTCACTAGCCTATGTACAACAAGTCCTAGATATTAAAGTAAGGCAAGATAATGAATAAAAGGCATAAAGATTAGAAAGGAAGACCTAAAATTAATTCCTATGTGTAAAATCCCAAAAACATACAAAATGTCTCCTAGAAAAGGGGCTGGGGATAAGATTCAATGTTAGAACACTTGCTTAGCATGTGTGAGGTTCTATGTCCAATCCCCCATACTGCCAAAAAACAAAAACCCTTCTAGAATAGGTGAATTTAATAATATCACGGGATACAAGTTCAACACACAAAAGTAAGACATGCTTTTTACACTACTAATGTACAATTGAAAGCTAAAATCTAAAACACAATAGCATTTGTATTATTTTTTAAAAATGCTATAAGAGAGGGCATGGTTGTGCACACCTGTAATCCCAGTCACTTGGGAGGCTGAGCGGGAGGATTGCAAGTTCAAAGTCAACCTCAGCAATTCAAGGAGACCTAAGCAATTTAGGGAGACCCTATTTAAAAAAAAAAAAAAAAAAGTAGGGGGCTGGGGATATGGCTCAGTGGTTAAGCTCCTTTGGGTTCAATCTCTGGTACTAAAAAAAATAAATAAAATAAAATAAAATAAAACAACTAAGAACACTATGTATGAGATGCTTAATACTACAAAATGCTAATAAATTTGAAGAAGATCTAATTAATGGAGAGATATATCATTCCCATGAAATAGAAGACAATAAAGATTAAAATCTCCCTGTATTGATCTATAAACACATTTCCAAAAAAGTTCCTAACAGAATTTTTCATAGACATAGACAACTGGGTTATAGAATTTGGAAAGGCAAAGGAACTAAAATATGGTAAAAATTTTGACAAAGAAAATGTAGAGAAGCCGGGCGCGGTGGCGCACGCCTGTAATCCCAGCACTTTGGGAGGCTGAGGCAGGAGGATCGCGAGTTCAAAGCCAGCCTCAGCAATGGCGAGGCACTTAGCAACTCAGTGAGACCCTGTCTCTAATAAAATACAAAAAAGGGCTAGGGATGTGACCCAGTGGTTGAGTGCCGCTGAGTTCAACCCCCGGTACCAAAAAAAAAAAAAAAAAAAAAAAAAAAAAAAAAAGAAAATGTAGAGAAATCACAATTTTTTTTTTTTTTTGATAATTCTGGACACTGCCCTTCTTTCTTTTTTTTATTTTTTTAAAATTTTTTTTATTTTTTTAATTTTTAGATTATTTATTTACTTATTCATAATGCACAAGTATATCATCTTTTTACATACAACTGCTTGTATACAAAGTATATAAGTACCATTCAGATCTTTAATCATGCATTTAGGATAGTGATATCCATCTCATTCAACCACAATTTTTCCCCCCTTCTTCCCCCTGCTCCCTCCCTTACCCTCCCTTTCCTTTGACCATTCTAGTGTTCCTCTAATCCTATGTACCCCCATCCGATTGGTTCACACTGTGAACTAACCTCCTTATATCAGAGAAAACATTTGGTATTTGGATTTTTGAGATTGACTAATTTCACTTAGCATTATATTCTCCAGAGAAATCACAATATTAATTTTAAGACTTTTTTTAAAGCTAGAGTAATCAAAACAGGTATCTGCAAAGAAATATACATGAATTAATGAAAAAAAAAGGGTAAGTCCAGATCCCTAATACAACCATTTTTGATTTCTACAAAGACGCAAAAGCAATTTAATGGAGAAAGAAGAATCTTTTCAAGAAATAGTGCTGGAACAATTAGACATTTGGATTGGGGCGGGGAGGAAAAAGTGCAGTGTGGCTCAATTGGTAGAGTGTGTGCTTAGTATATGAGGTCCTAGGTTTGATCAGTACCCCCCACCCCAAAAAAAGCCTCTTGACATAAACTTTCCACTTAATACAAAAATTAACTCAGAGTGTATCATGGATCTATATGTATGTAAAGTATAAGAAGAAAATTTTACTGACCTGGAGTTAGGCCAAGAGTTCTTAGACATGACACCAAAAGGATGATTTGTAAAAGAGGGGAAAAAAAAAAAGTAAATTGAAGTTCACCAAAGTTAAAAACATTTCCTCTGTGGAAGATTCTGTTTTAGAGAGTGAAATAAACTACAGGCTGGGGAAAAAATTTCTTGCAAATCATATATTGGGTAGAGGACTTGTACTGAGAATAAAAACTCAATAATAAACAGGTAAAGAAGAAATATGCAAGTACACCTATGAAAAATATTAAACATTTTTATCTACTAAAGGCTAAAATAAAAACTATGACAAGAAGCAGGGCGCGGTGGCACACGCCTGTAATCCCAGCACTTTGGGAGGCTGAGGCAGGAGAATCGCGAGTTCAAAGCCAGCCTCAGCAGTGGCAAGGCACTTAGCAACTCAGTGAGACCCTGTCTCTAAATAAAATATAAAAAAGGGCTGGGGATGTGGCCCAGTGGACGAGTGCCCCTGAGTTCAATCCCCGTACCACAAAAAAAAAAAAAAAAAAAAAAAAAAAAAAAACTATGACAAGATTTGTTGTATAACTTTTAGCAAAGCTCAAACAAGAAATAGACAATACCAAGTGACAGCAAGGATGCAGAAGGGCAGATCTCTCATGCATTGCAGATGGAAATGCAAACATCCTACCACCTCTCTAGAAAAGTTTGGCAGTTTCTTATAAAGTTAAACATATACTCACCATAGTACTAACAATCTCACTGGAGTCTTGTCTTTAAAAGAGGTGTAAGAGAAATGTCCTTTAAGGACCAGATGATAAATATTTCACAGTTTACAGGCCACAGATCTCTGGCACAACTATTTAACTCTTATTACTGTAGTGCAAGACCAGCTATAGACAGCATGTAATTGAATGGACATGGTTGCTTTACAAAAAGACAATTTGCAAAAACAGCTACCAGTCCACAGGCCAATTTATTGACCATTGCTCCTGTCCCTTGAAAAACACTTATACAAATGTTTATAGCACCTCTGTTCACAATAACCCCAAATTAGTAACAACCCAAATTCCTACAACTGGTAAAAAGATAAGCCAGTGGTGCATCTGTATTATAGAATATTACTCAGCAATGAAAAAGAATAAACTATTGCTATGTGAAACAACTTGGGGTAATTTCCAAGGTATTGTGCTGAAAAAAGGGGGGGAGGGTAATTTCCAAGGCATTATGGTTGGAAAAAAAAAAAGAAGCCTATGTTAAAAGGTTACATACAGGGCTGGGGCTGTGCAGTGGTAGCGTACTTGCCTGGCATGTGTGAGGCACTGGGTTTGATTCTCAGCACACATATAAATAAATTAAAAATAAATAAATAAAGGTCTATCAACAACTTAATAAAATATTTTTTAAAAGGTTACATACTTTATTCCATTTATATGGTGTTCTTGGAAAGAACGATTACAGTGTGAAGTGATCAGTAGTACAGGGTGAGTAGAGAGTGTGACGATAATACATGAATGAGTTTGGGGGGATGATGGAACTGTTCTATATCCTGATTGTGGTAGTGGTTGTACGAATCTGTAGCAGTCTTAACATTTGTAGAACTATACACCCCTAAAACAGGCAATATTTTATATGATTATTTAACAAAAATATCCATTCTATTAAAAAAAAAAAGTAATCACCGCTTTGTGCCTCTTTCTTTGTTTCTTAATTCCTCCTTTTGCTTGCACCATTTCTTGCAAAAGAGAACTTTTTGGAACTAAGTCTAAAGAGTTTTTCAATACACAAAAATAACATTTATTTCTCTGCACTAGCAATGTACGACTAAAAGCTGAAATATAAAACATAACAGCATTTACATTATTTTTTTAAATCACTATAAGCAAACAAAACAATAAATAGTGCTGGAAAAATTAGACATCTGTATAACAAAAAAAAAGTGGGGGCGGTTAAGGAAATGGAGTGTAGCTCAGGGGTAGCGTGTGTGCTTAGTATACTTTTTTAATATTTATTTATTTATTTTAGTTGTACACAATGCTTTTATTTGTATGTGGTGCTGAGGATCGAACCTGGGCCGTGCACATGCTAGGCCAGTGCTCTACTGCTGAGCCACAACCCCAGCCCCAATACACATAGCAAAATATTATTTCAAGAAAGAGATAGAGATTCTGAAAACAACAACAACAACAACAAAAAGAAATCCTTGAAATGAAGGAAACAATAAACCAAATAAAAACTTCAATAGAAAGCATCATCAACACACTATATCACTTGGAAGACAGAACCTTAGGCAATGAAGACAAAATATATGATCATGAAAATAAAGCTGACCACACAGTGAAGATGGTAAGAAACCACAA
Source organism: Tamias sibiricus (assembly GCA_025594165.1). Classification (NCBI taxonomy): domain Eukaryota; kingdom Metazoa; phylum Chordata; class Mammalia; order Rodentia; family Sciuridae; genus Tamias; species Tamias sibiricus. The sequence continues at coordinate 14,173,591 of CM046670.1, read as the reverse complement.
ACAAAATCTCCGAGAATTATAGGATAACAAAAAGACCAAATATAAGAATTATTGGGATAGAGGAAGGCACAGAGATACACACCAAAGGAATGCACAATCTCGTCAATGAAATAATATCACAAAATTTCCCTAATATAAAGAATGAATTGGAAAATTGAATACAAGAGGTTTATAGGACACCAAATGTACAAAATTACAACAGATCCACACCAAGGCACATTATTTTTTTTTAAATAGTTGGACACAATACCTTTATTTTGTTTGTTTATTTTTATGTGGTGCTGAGGATTGAACCCAGGGCCTTGCACGTGCTAGGTGAGCACTCTACCACTGAGCCACAACCCCAGCCCATACCAAGGCACATTATAATGAAAATGCCTAGCATACAGAATAAGGATAGAATTTTAAAAGCCACAAGAGAAAAGTTTCACATTATATATAGGGGGAAAACAATTCAGACCCTCAAAGCTAGGAGATCTTGGAACAACACATACCAAGCTCTGAAAGAAAATGGATGCCAATCAAGAATCTTACATCCAGCAAAATTAAGTTTCAGATTTGATGACACAATAAAAACCTTCCATGGTAATCAAGTTAAAAGAATTTACAACGAGAAAGCCTGCACTACAGATCATTCTTGGCAAACTATTCCATGAGGAGGAAATGAAAAACAACAATGAAAATCAGCAAAGGGAGGAGCTACACTAAAGGAAAAAGCCAATCAAAGGAGAAACCAAGTCAAGTTAAAAACCAAAAGTAGGCCTGGGATTGTGGCTCAGTGGTAGAGCGCTCACCTAGCACGTGCGCGGCCCGGGTGTGATTCTCAGAACCACGTAAAAGTAAACACATTGTGTACAACTAAAGCAAATAAATAAATATATTAAAAAAAAAAAAAAAAACAGGGCTGGGGTGGTGGCTCAGCTGTGCAGCACTCGCCTAGCATGTGTGCGACCCAGGTTCGATACTCAACACAACGCAAAGAACAATGCATTGTGTACAACTTAAAGCAAATAAATAAATATTTTTTAAAAGAAAACCCAAAAGTAAACCAAAATGACTGGGAATACAAACCATATTTCAATAATAAACCTGACTGTTAATGTCCTAAACTCATCAATTAAGACTGGCATTAAAAAAAAAAAGATTTTAGCTGGGCATGGTGGCACACACCTGTAATCCCAGCACTTGGGAGGCTGAGGCAGGAGGATCATGAGTTCAAAGCCAGCCTCAGCAATGGTGAGGCACTTAGAAACTCAGTGAGACCCTGCCTCTAATAAGATACAAAAAAGGGCTGGGGATGTGGCTCAGTGGTCGAGTGCCCCTGAGTTCAATCCCTGGTACCAAAAAAAAAAAAAAAAAAAGATTTAAAAAAGGACCCAACAGTATGCTGCCTTGAAGACATTCATGGCATAGGAAAAGACATCCACAGACTGAAGGGGAAAGGATGGGAAAATACATATCACTCACCTGGACCATGTAAATTAGCAGGGATTTCCATCCTCATATCAGATAAAGTGAACTTCAAATCAAAGTTAGTCAGAAGGGATAAAGAAGGTCATTTCAGCAGTATGGAGATTCCTTAGAAAACTTGGAATGGAACCACCATTTGACCCAGCTGTCCCACTCCTCAGTCTATACCCTAAAGACTTAAAAACAGCATACTATAGTAACACAGCTACTTCAATATTTATAGTAGCACAATTCACAGTTGCTAAACTGTGGAAGTAACCTAGATGCCCTTCAGTAGATGAATGGATAAAGAAACTGTGGTACATATACACAATGGAATATTACTCAGCATTAAAAGTGAATAAAATTATGGTATTTGCAGGTAAATAGATGGAGTTGGAGAATATCATACTAAGTGAAATAAACCTATCTCAAAAAACCAGAGGCTGAATGTTTTCTCTGATAAGTGGATGCTAAACCATATGGGGGTGGGGTGTGAGATAAGTGGAGGAAATCTGGATGGGGCAAAAGGGAGGGTAGGGGAAAGAGGTAGGAAAAATGGTGGAATGAGACAGACATCATTACCGTAGTTATATGTATGATTGCACGAATGGTGTGACTCTATGCACAACCAGAGAAGTGAAAAATTCTGCTCCATTTGTATACAATGAATTTAAGAACTTTCTACTGTCATGTATAACTGATTAGAACTAAAAAATAAATAAAATAATAATAATAATAACACCCAAAAAGAAGGTCATTTCATACTGCTTAAGGGAATCATACATTAATAAGACATATCAATCATAAATATGTATGCCCCAAGTAATGGAGAAACAATGTATATCAAACAAACTCTTCTGAATTTCAAGAATCAAATAAACCACAACACAATAATACTGGGTGACTTTAACACACCTCTCTTACCACGGGATAGATCTTCCAAAAAAAAAAACCAAACAAAGAAACTATAGAACTCAATAATACAATCAATAATTTAGACTTAACAGACATATATAGAATATTCCATCCATCAACAAATGAATACACTTTTTTCTCAGCAGCACATGGATCATTCTCTAAAGTAGACCATATGTTATGCCACAAAGCAAGTCTCAGCAAATATAAAAAAAAAATAGAGATACTACCCTGCATTCTATCAGACCATAATGGAATGAAATTAGAAATCAATGAAAAAATAAAAAATAGAAGATACTCCAACACCTGGAGACTAAACAATATGCTATTGAATGACGCTTGGATGGCAGAAGACATCAGGGAGGAGATTTAAAAAAAAAAAAAAAAAAACCCTTAGAGGTAAATGAGAACACCAAAACAACATATAAAAATGTCTGGGACACTATGAAAGCAGTACTAAAATGAAAGTTCATTGCATTGAGCTCATTCATTAAAAGAATAAAAAGTCGATAAATAAATAACCTGACACTACATTTCAAAGCCTTAGAAAAAGAACAAATCAACACCAAAAGTAGTAGAAGACAGGAAATAATTAAAATCAGGACTGAGGGCTGGGGTTGTGGCTCAGTGGTTGCACAATTGCCTAGCACGTGCTCAGCCCGGGTTCGATCCTCAGCACCACGTGAAAATAAAAAGGCATTGTGTACAACTAAAACAAATAAATAAATATTTTTAAAAAATCAGGGCTGAAATCAATGAAATTGAAACAAAAGAAACAATTGAAAAAAACTGACAAAACAAAAATCTGCTTCTTTGAAAAAATAAATAAAATTGATAAACACTTAGCTACCCTAATGAAAAGGAGAGAGAAAACTCAAATTATTAAAATTCATGATGAAAAAGAAAATATCATGACAGACTCTATTGAAATATAGAAGATAATTAGAAAAACTATTTTGAAAATTTATATTCCAGTAAAATAGAAAAATCTTGAAGACACTGACAAATTTCTATAGGCATATGATCTATATGATCTACCCAAATTGAACCAGGAGAACATTTATTGATGGATGGAATATTCTATATATGTTTGTTAAGTCTAAATTATTGATTGTATTATTGAGTTCTATAGTTTCTTTGTTTAGTTTTTTTTTTTTAATCTATCCAGTGGTAAGAGAGGTGTGTTAAATTCACCCAGTATTATTGTGTTGTGGTTTATTTGATTCTTGAAATTAAACAGATCAATTTCAAGCAAGGAAATAGAAAATGCCATCAAAAGCCACAACCAACAAAAGCCCAACACCAGACAGATTCTCAGCCAAATTCTACAAGACCTTCAGAGAAGAATTAATACCAATACTCCTCAAATTATTCCATGAAATAGAAAAGGAGGGAACCCTTCCAAACTCATTCTATGAGGCTAGTCTCACCCTGATACCAAAACCAGACAAAGACACATCAAGGAAAGAAAACTTCAGACCAATATCCCTGATGAACATAGATGCAAAAATTCTCAATAAAATTCTGGCAAATCACATAAAAAACATATTAAAAATATAGTGTACCATGATTAAGAGTTCATCCAAGGGATGCAAGGTTGTCTCAACATAAGGAAATCAATAAATGTAATACATCACATCAATAGACTTAAAGACAAGAATCATATGATTATCTCAATAGATGCAGAGAAAGCATTTGACAAAATACAGTACCCCTTCATGTTCAAAACACTAGAAAAACTAGGGATAGTAGGAATGTGCCTCAACATTGTAAAATCTATATATGCTAAGCTCAAGGCCAACATCATTGTAAATGGAGAAAAATTGAAAGCATTCTCCCTAAAAACTGAATCAAGAGAAGGATGACTTCTTTCACCGCTTCTATTCAACATCATTCTTGAAACTCTAGCCAGAACAATTAGACAGTAAAAAGAAATTAAAGGGATATGAATAGGAAAAGGAGAACTCAAACTATCACTATTTGCCAATGACATGATTATATATTTAAAAGAGCTAAAAAAAAATTCCACCAGAAAACTTCTAGGTCTAATAAATGAATTCAGCAAAGTATCAGGATATAAAATCAACACCCATAAGTCAAAAGCATTTCTATACATAACGATGAATCCACTGAAAGAGAAATTAGGAATACCACCCTATTCACAATAGCCTAAAAAAATTAAAAAATAAAAATAACAATAACTTGGGAATCAATCTAACAAAAGAGATGAAAGACCATTACAATGAAGACTACAGAACACTAAAGAAAGAAGTTGAAGAAAACCTTAGAAAATGGAAAGACCTCCCATGCTCCTGGATAGGCAGAATTAATATAGTCAAAACAGCCATACTACCAAAACTGTTATGCAGATTTAATGCAATTCCTATTAAAATCCAATGATATTCTTCATAGGACTAGAGAAAGCATCATGAAAATCATTTGGAAAAATAAGAGACCCAGAATAGCCAAAGTTGCCGGGCGCGGTGGCGCACACCTGTAATCCCAGCACTTTGGGAGGCTGAGGCAGGAGGATTGCGAGTCCAAAGCCAGCCTCAGCAATGGCGAGGCACTTAGCAACTCAGTGAGACCCTGTCTCTAAATAAAATACAAAAAAGGGCTGGGGATGTGGCCCAGTGGTCGAGTGCCCCTGAGTTCAATCCCCAGTACCAAAAAAACAAAAACAAAAACAAAAACAACAACAAAAAAAAAAAAAACAGAATAACCAAAGTAACCCTCAGCAAGAAGAGTGAAGCAGGAGGTATCACATACCAGTCCTTAAACTATACAACAGAACTACATTAACAAAAATGGCATAGTATTGGCACCAAAACAGACATGTAGACCAATGGTGCAGAATAGAAGACACAGAGACAAACCCATATAAATACAGTTATCTCATGCTAGACAAGGCACCAAAAACATTCACTGGAGAAAAGATAGCCCATTCAACAAATGGTGCTAGGAAAACCGGAAATCCATATGTAGTAAAATGAAATTAAACCTTTACCTCTCACCCTGCACAAACATCAACTCAAAGTGGTTCAAAGGCTTATGACACTAGGACAGAGACCCTGCACCTAACAGAAGAAAAAGTAGGCCCAAATTTTTATCATGTTGGCTTAGAAACTGACTTCCTTTAACAAGACTCCTAAAGTGCAAAAGTAAAATTAAGAATCAATAAATTGGATGGATTAAAACTCAAAAGCTTCTTCTCAGCAAAAGAAACAATGAATGATGTGGTGAGAGAGCCTACAGAATGGGAAAGAATCTTTACCACACGCACCTCAGATAGAGCACTAATCTCCAGGATATATAAATAACTCAAAAAACTTAACAACAACAACAACAAAATAACCCAATCAATAAATGGGCTAAGGAACTAAACAGACACTTCACAGAAAAAGAAATACAGTTAATCAACAAACATGAAAAAGTGTTCACCAACTCAGCAATTAGAGAAATGCAAGTCAAAACTTCTATAAGATTTCATCTCACTCCAGACAGAATGGCAATTATCATGAATACAAGCAATAATAAGTGCTGACAAGGATTTGGAGAAAAAGGTACACTCATCCATTGCTGGTGGGACTTCAAATTGGTAAAACCTTTATGGAAAGCAGTTTTGAGAGACCTCAGAAAACTTGAAATGGAACCACCATTAGACCCAGCTGTCCTACTCCTCAGTTAATACCCAAAGGACTTAAAATCAGCATATTACAGTGACACAGCCACATCAATGTTTATAGCAGCTCAATTCACGATAGCTGAATTATGGAACAAAACTAGATGCTCTCAACAGATGAATGGATAAAAACAATGTGGTACATATACACAATAGAATATTACTCAGCTTTGAAGAAGAATGAAATTATGGCATTTGTAGGTAAATGGATAGAACTAGAAAATATCATGCTAAGTGAAATAAGTCAACCCCAAAAAACCAAAAGCTGAGTGTTTTCTCTGGTAAGTGGATGCTGATCCATAGTGGGGTGTAAGAAAGAATGAAGGAACTTTGGTTTGTGTAGAGGGGATTGAAGGGTGTGGCAGGACTGTGGGGATGGAAAAGACAGAATGAGACAGACATTATTACCCTATATACATGTATGATTACACTACTGGAGTGACTCTGCCCCATGTACAGCTAGAGGAATGAGATGTAGGTTCCATTTGTGTACATGTGTACACTATGTCAAAATGCAGTCTACTGCCATGTATAACTAATTAGAGGAAAAAAAAACCATAGTACAGCTCATTGGGGGGAAAAAAAAGAAGAAAGTTGAAAGCATCATAGTACCTGATTTAAAACATGTCACAAAGGTACAGTAATCAAAACAGAATGGCACTGGCATAAAAACTGACATACTAACCAAAGGTACAGAATTAAGAGAACAGAAATAAATCTGTTAGATGGCCACTTGATCTTCAACAACAGTGCCAAGACCACACAATAGGGGAAAGATGTCTCTTCAATGAAGAGTTTTTGGAAAATTGCGTATCCACATGCAGAACTAAGCTGAACCTTTATCTCACACCATATACAAAATCAAATCAAAGTGGCCATAATACTTATACAAATCTGGAACATGACTAGATGAAAACCACTGGGCAAAAACTGCTTGACACTGGTGTGGTCAATAATTTTCACAAGCACAAGGATAAAAAATCAAAAATAGGCAGGAGGGATTGCATCAGACTAAAAAGCAAAGTAAATCATGAACAGTGAAGAGACAACCTTCATATTGAGAGAAAATATGACAAACCATACATGTGAAGGGATTAGTATGAAAAATACATAAGAAGGGCTGGGGTTGCGACTCAGTGGTAGAGTGCTTGCCTAGCACCTGTGAGGCACCGGGTTGGATTCTCAGCACAGCAAGTAAATAAGTGAATAAAATAAAGGTTCATCAATATCTAAAAATAATTTTTAAATACATAAAGAATTCAACTGAAGAGGAAAAAAAACGATTAATTAATTGGCAAAGGCTAGAACAAAAACAACAATAAAGAAACATAGCTCAGCAAAACATAGCACGGGGGTATAGCATGTACTTGTCTAGCATGTAAAAGTTCCTTGGTTCAGCCACGTGCGATGTCGCACACCTGTAATCCCAGCAACTCGGGAGGCTGACACAGGAGGATAGTGAGTTCAAAGCCAGCCTCAGGGCAGCCAAGGCCAGGTCAGTCCCACTGACCTTCACCCTAGCACGGCCAGGCTCAGGTCGGTCCTGCTGACCTCCCCTTGTGTGCGACCAGGCTCCAGTCAGTCCCACCAACCTCCGCCCCAGAGCCAGAGATGCAAGGACAGACCTGCCCAACTCTGCTTGAGTGCAGGCAGGCCAAGGACAGTCCCAGGGACCGACACTTGAGTGCGGTCAGGACCAAGTCAGTCCTGCTGACCTCCACCCTAGCACAGCCAGCCCCAGGTCAGTCCTGCTGACATCCACTTGAGTGTGGCCAGGCTCAGGGCAGTTCTGCCAACCTCTGCCCAAGCGCAGGTGAGCCCAGGTCAGCCCAGCCCATACCTGAGGAGCTCAGGCAGGCCTAGGACAGCTTCACTGGCCTCTGCTCAGAAGACTACCTCTTCCAACCAGCAGACCACCGCAGGAGCTCAGATTCAATCAGTTCGGCCCACACCAACCTGTGTGGGACCCAGCCCCAGGTAGCCTGCTTCAAGGGACACTGGCAAGTTCTGAAAGCCCAACATTAAGGGGAGGCACAGACAACCTGCATGGATATTACAAGAATATAGGGTATAAACTGTAATATCTCAGATCTACACTGCAAGAAAGAAAGGCAAATAGACAACATGAAAAAAACGGGGAGGAAAGTACCCCAAACAAACCAGGATACTACAATAACAGAACCCATGCTCAGCGAAGTTGATGAAATGTCAGAGAAGGAGTTCAGAAGGTTCATAATTAAAATGATCTGTGAATTAAAGAATGACCTAAATGAGCAAATACAGGCAAAAAATGACCACTACAACAAAGATATAAGAGAGCAAATACAGGTAGCAAAACATTACTTAAAAAAAAAAGGATAGAAACTCTGAAAAAAAAAAAAAAAACACAGTCAGAAATCCTGGAAATGAAGGAAACAATTAACCAAATAAAAAACACAATAGAAGGCGTCACCAACAGACTAGATCAATTGGAAGAAAGAACTTCAGACTATTACGACAAACTATATAATCTTGAAAATAAAGTTGACCACACAGTGAAGATAGTAAGAAACCATGAACAGAACATCCAAGAATATGGGACAGCAGCAAAAGACTAAATCTAAGAGTAATTGGGATAGAGGAAGGCACAAAGTTTCAAACCAAAAGAATGCACAACTCTTCAATGAGATAATATCAGAAAATTTCCCAAGCATGGAGAATGAATTGGAAAACCAAATACAAGAGGCTTATAGACACCAAATGTACAAAATTACAACAGATCTACACTAAGACACATTATAATGAAAATGCCTAGCATACAGAATAAGGACAGAATTTTAAAGGCCACAAGAGAGAGAAATCAGATCACATATAGGGGGAGAACAATACGTATCATGGCAGATTTTTCAACTCTGACACTCAAAGCTAGGAGATCATGAAACAACATATACCAACCTCTGAAAGAAAAGGGATGCCAACCAAGAATCTTATACCCAGCAAAATTAAGCTTTAGATTTGAGGATGAAATAAAAACCTTCCATGATAAACAAAAGTTAAAAGAATTTACAAGTAGAAAGCCAGTACTACAAAACATCTTTGGCAAAATATTCCATGAAGAGGAAATGAAAAACTATGATGAAAATCAGCAGAGGAAGGTACTACACTAAAGGAAAAAACAATCAGAGGAGAAACCATGTCAAGTGAAATGCGAAAAGTAAACAAAAATGGCTGGGAATACAAAACATGTCTCAATAATAACTCTGAATATTAATGGCCTAAACTCACTAAACAAAAGACATAGACTAGCAGATTGGATCAAAAAAACAGACCCAACAATATGCTGCCTGCAAGAGACTCATTTCATAGGAAAAGACATCCACAGGCTGAGGGTGAAAGGTTGGGAGAAATCCTACCACTCACATGGACTGAGGAAACAAGCAGGGGTTTCCATCCTCATATCAAATAAAGTAGACTTCCCAAGCTAAAGTCAATCAAAAGGGATAAAGGAGGACACTACATACTGCTCAAGGGAACCATACACCAACAAGACTTAACAATTATAAATATATATGCCCCAAACAATGAGCATCCATGTTCATCAAACAAACTCTACTCAAGTTCAAGAGTCAACTTGACCACAACACAATAATCCTAGGAGACTTTAACACACTCCTTTCACCACTGGATAGATCTTCCAAACAAAAGCTGAACAAAGAAACTATAGAAATAAAAAATACAATAAACAACTCAGACTTAAACTGACTTATATAGAAAATTTCATCCTTCAACAAGTGAATACATTTTCTTCTCAGCAGCACATGGATCCTTCTCTAAAACAGACCATATACTATGCCACAAAACAACTCTTAGCAAATATAAAAATGTATAGATACTACCCTGTATTCTATCAGTCCATAATGGAATGAACTTACAAATCAATGATAAAATAAGAAATAAAAGCTACTCCAACACCTGGAGACTAAATAATATGCTACTGAATGAACAATGGGTTGCAGATGACATCAAAGAGGAGATTAAAAAATTCTTAGAGGTGAATGAGAACACAGACACAACATATTGAAATCTCTGGGACACTATGAAGGCAGTTCTAAGAGGAGAGTTCATTGCATCGAATTCATTCCTCAAAAGAAGGAAAAGTCAACAAATAAATCACTTAACATTACATCTCAAAGCTCCAGAAAAAGAAGATCAATCCAACACCAAAAGGAGTAGAAGACAGGAAATAATTAAAATCAGAGCTGAAATCAATGAAATTGAAACAAAAGAAAAAATTGACAAAACAAAAAGTTGGTTCTTTGAAAAAATAAATAAAATTGACAGACCCTTAGCCAGGTTAACAAAGAGAAGGAGAGAGAAAACTCAAATTACTAACATATGTGGTAAAAAAGAAAATATCACAACAGACACTATGGAAATAAAGGAAATAATTCAAAATTATTTTGAAAGCTTGTACTCCAATAAAATACAAAATATTGAAGGCATTGACAAATTTCTAGAGTCGTATGATCTGCCCCAATTAAAGCAAGATGATATAGACAATTTAAACTGACCAATTTCAAGTGATGAAATAGAAGATGCCATCAAAAGCCTACCTGAAAAGCCAAGGACCAGATGAATACATAGCCGAGTTCTACAAGACCTTTAAAGAAGAACTGATACCAATACTCTTCAATTTATTTCAGGAAATAGAAAAAGAGGGAGCACTTCCACACTCATTTTATGAGGCCAATATCACCCTGATCCCAAAACCAGGCAAAGACACATCAAAAAAAGAAAACTTCATACCAATATCTCTAATGAACATATATGCAAAAATTCTCAATAAAATTCTGGCAAAATGGATACAAAAACATATCAAAAATATAGTACACCATGATCAAGTGGGGTTCATTCCAGGGATGCAAGGATGGTTCAACATACGGAAATCAATAAATGTAATTCATCACATCAATAGACTTATAGATTAAGAACCATATTATTATCTCAATAGGTGCAGAAAAAGCACTCGACAAAATACAGCACCCCTTCATCTTCAAAATATTAGAAAAACTAGGGATAACAGGAACATATCTCAACATTGTAAAAGCTATCTATGCTAAGCCTCAGGCCAACATTATTCTAAATGGAGAAAAATTGAAAGCATTCCCTCTAAAAACTGGAACAAGACAGGGATGCCTTCTTTCACCACTTCTATTTAACATAGTAATTGAAACACTGGCCAGAGCAATAAGACGAAAGAAATTAAGTTGATACAGATAGGTAAAGCAGAACTCAAATTATCACTATTTGCTGACGATATGATTTTATACTTAGAAGACCCAAAAAATTCCACCAGAAAACTTTTAGAACTCATAAATGAATTCAGCAAAGTAGCAGGATACAAAATCAACACCCATAAATCTAAGGCATTTTGATATATCAGTGACAAATCCTCTGAAAGGGAAATGAGTAAAACTACCCCATTTATAATAGCATAAAAAAAATACTTGGGAATCAAATTAACCAAAGATGTGAAAGACCTCTATAATGAAAACTACAGAACACAAAAGAAAGAAATTGTGGAAGACCTTAGAAGATGGAAAGATCTACCTTGCTCTTGGATAGGCAAAACTAATATTGTCAAAATGACCATACTACCAAAAGCGCTATACAGATTTAATGCAATTCCAATCAAAATCCCAATGACATTCCTCATAGAAATAGAAAAAGCAGTCATGAAATTCATCTGGAAAAATGAGAGAGTCAGAATAGCTAAAGCAATTCTTAGCAAGAAGAGTGAAGCAGGTGGCATCACTATACCAGGCCTTAAATTATACTACAGAGCAATAGTAACAAAAACAGCATGGTATTGGCACCAAAATAGACTGGTAGACCAACGGTACAGAATAGAGGCCACAGAAACTAACGTATATAGTTTCAGTTATCTTATATTAGACAAAGGCACCAAAAATGTACATTGGAGAAAAGATAGCCTCTTCAACAAATGGTTCTGGGAAAACTGGAAATCCATATGCAACAAAATGAAATTAAACCTCTATCTCTCACCATGAACCAAACTCAACTCAAAGTGGTTCAAGGATCTAGGAATTAGACCAGAGACACTACGCCAAATAGAAGAAAAAGTAAGCTCTAATTTCCAACATGTCAGACTAGGCCCCAAGTTTTTTAATAAGGCCCCTGTAGCACAAGAATTAATATAAAGAATCAATAAATGGGATAGATTCAAACTAAAAAGCTTCTTCTCAGTAAAAGAAACAATCAGTGAGGTGAATAGAGAGCCTACTAATTGGGAACAAATTTTTTACCACATGCACATCAGATAGAGCATGAATCTTAGAATATATAAAGAACTAAAAAAATCTTAACATAAAAAAAAAACCCAGTCAATAAATGGGCCAAGGAACTGAACAGACACTTCTCAGAAGAAGATATACAATCAATCAACAAATACATGAAAAAATGTTCAACATCTCTGGCAATTAGAGAAATGCAAATCAAAACCACTCTAAGATTTCATATCATACCAGTCAGAATGGCAGCTATTAAGAACACAAACAGCAATAAATGTTGGAGAGGATGTGGGGGAAAAGGCACACTCATACATTGCTGGTGGGACTTCAAAATGGTACAGCCAATATAAAAAGCAGTATGGAGATTCCTTGGAAAACTGGGATTGGAACCACCTTATGACCCAGCTATCCCACTCCTTGGTCTATACCCAAAGGACTTAAAAACAGCATACTACAGTGACACAGCCACATCAATGTTTATAGCAGCACAATTCACAATAGCTAAACTGTGGAACCAACCTAGATGCCCTTCAGTAGATGAATGGATAAAGAAAATGTGGTATATATACACAATGGAATATTTACTCAGCAATAAAAGAGAATAAAATTATGGCATTCTCAGGTAAATGGATGAAGTTGGAGAATATAATGCTAAGTGAAGTTAGCCAATCCCAAAAAGCCAAATGCCAAATGTTTCCTCTGATATAAGGAGGCCTGTCTCACAGTGGGGTTGGGACGGAGAGCATAGGAGGATTAGAGGAACACTAGAATGGCCAATGGAGAGGAAGGGGAAGGGAGGGGGCAAAAGGACAAAGAAAAAAAAAAAAGGTCGAATGAGATGGATATCATTACCCTAAGTGCATGTATGAAGTCAGGAATGGTGTGTATATACTTTGTATACAACCAGAGATATGTAAAAATGTGCTCTATAATACAAAATGTAATGCATTCTGCTGTCATTTCTAACAACTTAAAATAAAAAATTAAAAAAAAACCTGTTAAACAGAAAACAAAACAAAACAAAAAACAAAAACAAAAAAAGCCAGCCTCAGCAAAAAGAAAGGCACTAAGCAACTCAGTGAGACCCTGTCTCTAATAAAATACAAAATTGGGGGGCTGGGTGTAGCTCGGTGGTAGAGCGCTCGCCTAGCATGTGCGCGGCCCGGGTTCGATCCTCAGCACCACATAAAAACACATTGTGTACAACTAAAAGCAAATAAATAAACATTTTTAAAAAATACAAAATTGGGCTTGGGATGTGGCTCAGTGGTTGAGTGCCTCTGAGTTAAATCCACAGTAAAAGAAAAAAAAAAAAAAAAGTCCTGGTTTCAATCCCCAGCACCATAAAAAAACAAAATAAATGGGCAAAAACCCTGAACAGACATTAATCCAAAAATATTACAATGACCAACAGGTATATGAATGGTCAACATCAGAAATTACCAGGGAAAAGCAAATTAAAGTTATGGGGAATCATTTCATACTTGTTAGAACAAATTTCACCAAAAAGACAAAAAAATAGGCCAGGCATGGTGGCATATGCTTGTAATCCCAGCGGTTTGGGAGGCTAAGGCAGGAGGATCACAAATCCATAAACAACCTCAGCAATTTAATAAGGCCCTAAACAACTTAACAAGACCCTGTCTCAAAATTAAAATAAATTAAATAAATAAATAAATAAATAAATAGGGCTGGGGATATGGCTCAATGGTTAAGTGCCTCTGGGTTTGATACCTGGTACCAAAAAAAAAAAAAAAAAAAAAAAGACAAGAAAAGTAACAAGTACTGGTGGTAAGGATATGGAGAGAAAAGAGTGCAAGAGTGGGTATGTAAGTCAGCACATTATAGTAGACAGTATGGCAAATGGCGAGGTTCTTTAAAAAAAATGTAAAAAAGGAATACCATGTTTAGCCAATCCCAAAAAGCCAAATGCCACATGTTTTCTCTGATATAAGGAGGCCAATTCACAGTCGGGTTGGGATGGGGAGCATAGGAGGATTAGAGGAATACTAGAATGGCCAATGGGGACGGAGGGGAAGAGAGGGGGCAAAAGGGTGAAGAAAAAAAAAAAGATGGTAGAATGAGATGGATATCATTACCCTAAGTGCATGTATGAAGTCATGAATGGTGTGAATATACTTTGCATACAACCAGAGATTTGTAAAAAAGTGCTCTATATGTGTAATATGAAATGTAATGCATTCTGCTGTCATTTATAACATCTTAGAGTAAAAAATAATTTAAAAAATAAATCTTAAAATCTAAAAAAAAAAAAAAAGAAGTAGAATCAACTTCATCGATCCATTGAATATTGGCTTGCCTTGTGACTATTGCACCATTTTTATTAGAATTTTAATCTAGACCATGATATTAAAATAGGTTTTATAAATATCATTTTATTATTTTTTTTCAGGATACTAGAAGCAGAAATTTAACTCTCCTTTTTTTCTATCTCAACCACTGCAAAACCACCATAAATGCCCATACAACAGGTATTTGTTGTAGAAATAAGCACATTGTGCTTGTAACTTGAACAGCTAGTTTCTTACTATTTATTCCTCCTTATCTCCTTACTAATAGAGCTCTGATTTTCTTGGACATACGTGTAATCACCTTGGGGAAAAAATGCATTTTCTAACATTCCTTTCAAATGTATGATGTTGTCCTGGCCATGAAGATCTAAGAAATAGTAAGTCATGTGCCTAACTCCTTAAAAGGAAGCCAACTCAGCCAGCAGGGTCCTTTGCCTTTTGTATTTCTCACCATTCTGCATGGAATATGGCTGTGGCACATATTTGCATAAAAGTTTCAATGACCATTTAAAACCATTAATTGGGAACATATAAAGGACAGCTGAGTAGGTGGATAGGCAGAAACAAGGCTCCTAATGACATTATGGAACTGTTGATCCTTCCTTAAGTTGCTAATTGTGGAATTTTCATGGCTTGAAGAAAAATAAACACTCATCTTATTAAAAAAAAAAAAAGAAAGAAAGAAAGAAAAGAAATACCATGTGATAAAGAAATCCCAATTCTTGGTATACATTCTAGGAAATGAAATCAATATATTGAGGATGTATGTGCACTCCCATACACACATGCATGAATGAAAGAGAGAAATCTTGTCATTTGGAAAAATATCGACGAATTTGGAGGACATTATACTATGCAAAATATGTCAGACACAGAATGACAAACACTGCGTGATCTCATATGCAGAATTCTTAGAAACAGTGTGGTAGTTGCCAGGGGCTGGTGGGCTGGTGGTGGTGGTGGTAACAGATGTTGCTCTAAGGGTATAAAGTTCTAGTTAAGGCAGAATGAATATTTTCTGGTGTTCTGTATTGCATGATGACAATATTTAATGTATCACGTTCTTGAAAATTGCTAAGACAGTAGATTTTAAATGTTTTCATCATATATACACAAACAACAAAGGATGTGAGGTGATCAATGTATTTATTATCTTGATTGTGGTAATCATCTCACACATATCAAAACATCACATTTTGGGCTGGGGTTGTGGCTCAGTGGCAGAGCACTCGCCTTGCATGTGCATGGCCCGGGTTCGATCCTCAGCACCACATAAACATTAATGCATTGCATTGTGTACAACTAAAGTAAATAAATAAATATTAGAAAAAAAATCACATTGTGCTGGGTGCCATGGCACACTTCTGTAATCCCAGCAGCCTGGGAGGCTGAGGCAGAAGGATTTTGAGTTCAAAGCCAGCCTCAGTAACTTAGTGAGGCCCTAAGCAACTTGTGGAGATCCTGTGTCTAATAAAATGCAAAAAGGGGCCTGGGATGTGGCTCAGTGGTTAAGTACCCCTGGGTTCAACCCCCAGTATCAAAAACAAACAAAAAACAACAAAAATTTTAAAAAACCCTGCAGGACCCCTGTTTGGGGAGATGGCTAAGATTGCGGTTGACTTTGGGCCATGGAGTTTTGGACATTGCAACCTTCTGTAGTCTCATGAGACTTGGCCCGGGATCGTGAGAGACTTGGGCCGAGTGCAGAGCGGGTCGGGGCCATTTTGGTTGTTGGTTGTTTGCTGGTGTGTGGTACGTGTTAGAGCTGTTAGAGCCATAGAGAGAAACTGACAGAATAAAGATCCTGTTTGTTTCCAGTCTGCCTCTGAACTTATTCCCATGGCTTTGCTGCTCCAAGTGGCCATCACTTCAGGCGGCGACAGGTGGCGGCCCGTACGGGGACTTCGGAGCGGACAGGTAAGAACTGAAAGGTCTCTAAAGATGGGTTCGAATATAACTGAATCCCAAGTGATAGAGGCTATGGAAAGACTCCTTAATATACCTGACTCCGTTCTCAATGAGGAGGATTTAGAAAAAAGTGAAAGTGATCAAAAAAGCGTAGCTTCCACTGGGTCAACTAAGACCAGTAAAGAGAGTATTAGAAGAATCCCAAAAATGACAAAAAACCAAGCTATTAGAGCTATTCGGGAGTTATTGGTGATAGCTGAAGGATACTTGCTCTTAATGGAACCTGGGCCTCAGGATATTGCTGTCAGTGAAATTAGCAGTGGTGAGGAATCTAGTAAAGGTGATCCTGAGAAAATGAGGAAAAAGAAACTAAAAAAGACCAAGAAAAAGGACCGTCAAGTAGAGGAACCACTTGTGTCCTCTACTCCCCCATGGGTGGAATCCATTACACAGAGTATGAAGGGTATTACTAGGTGTTTGCATACCCTAGAAACAGAAATAAAAAGTCTTTCTGAGCGCTTATGTGCTCTCGAGGGTAACTCACAGAAACATTGGAAACTGCCAGCATTTGAAAAGAAAAATGGACAGAGGGTCCACCAGTCAGTAGATTTCAAAACAATAAAAAATCTCAAAGAGGCAGTAATGTGCGTGCTAGGCGAGGCTCTACCGCTGGGCCACAACCCCAGCCCCCCTTAGGGGCTTTCAGGAAAGCCCTTTCTAGTCAGCCCTTTCAGGAAACCTGATTAGCACCATAGGCCACTACCTTTTGGTACCAGGGATTGAACTCAGGGGCACTCGACCACTGGGCCACATCCCCAGCCCTTTTTTTGTGTGTGTGTGTGTTTTATTGGAGACAGGGTCTCACTGAGTTGCTAAGTGCTGAGGCTGGCTTTGAACTTGCGATCCTCCTGCCTCAGCCTCCCAAGTGCTGGGATTACAGGTATGCTCCACTGAGCCCAGCTAGGCCTCTATCTTTTGGATTGTGAATAATTACCCCTGCGAATCTAACTACTTCCCTTTGAAGTGTAAATGCCCCTATTGAGGCTAGAGATTTATCTCTGGCCTTGTGAGAGGAGCTGGTTCTTATGGCATTCTGCTTCTGTAAACATGTTTCTTGATAGAACCCCTGTGCATGACCATATATGTGTAAAATAAACATCCAAGGAATAGAAATGGAGGGATTAATAGATACTGGAGCTGACTCTTCCGTTATTAATTTACACCAATGGCCCAAGCACTGGCCTCTGCAGAAAGCTTCAACCAGTTTAAGAGGCTTGGGATATAATAACCTCCCAGATAAAAGTGCGGTAATTTTAAAATGGGAGGATGATGAAGGACATAAAGGAACGTTCCAGCCTTATGTTTTACCTAACCTACTGGTTACTTTATGGGGAAGAGATATTTTACAACAAATGGGAGTACACCTTGCAACCAAGACTGCAGATGTTAAATGTGAAAATCTACAAGGTAATCTTAACCCTAAAAGAAATCATTATCAAAAAATACAGGGTAAGCTTAACCCTAAAAGAAATCATTATCATAAAGGAAAAAAAAGACATTTTTCTTTGGGGCCACTGAGAAAATAATTTTAAAAATACCATGGCTTTCTGATAAGCCAGTGTGGGTCCCTCAGTGGCCCCTATCTAAAGAAAAATTACAAGCGGCCCACCTACTAGTTCAGGAACAATTAGAAGCAGTACATATAGAACCTTCCACCTCTCCCTGGAATTCCCCCATATTTGTGATCAAGAAAAAGTCAGGAAAATGGCGATTGTTACATGATCTTAGACAAATTAATAAAACCATGCAAGTTATGGGCCCTACTCAACCTGGACTTCCTAGTCCTGTAGCTATTCCAAAAAATTTCCATCTTATTACTCTTGATATAAAGGATTGCTTCTTTTCTATTCCCCTACATCCTCTGGATGCCCCCAGGTTTGCTTTTTCAGTTCCTTCTATTAACAATAATGGCCCTGATCAGAGATGTCAATGGAAGGTTTTGCCTCAGGGAATGGCTAATAGCCCCACCATATGCCAAATATATGTGGACAAGGCTATCCAACCCATTAAAAATAAATATCCAAACCTCATGTGTCTACATTACATGGATGATATTTTACTGGCCCACCCTAATCAAAAAATCTTATTTAATATATTCAGTGACATGGCAGAAAATTTAAAAAAATATGTATTATATATAGCAGAAGAAAAAGTTCAAACCAGGTCACCCATATTATATTTAGGATTTAAAATCATGGATACTTTTGTTAGACCCCCAAAAATTTTAATAAATAAAGAACATTTAACTACCCTCAATGATTTCCAAAAACTACTGGGAGACATTAATTGGCTTCGCCCTACACTAAACCTTACTACTGGCCAATTAAAACCTTTATTTGACATCCTTCGCGGGGACCCTGATCCATCTTCACCGCGAACATTGACTCCTGATGCTAGGAAAGCTCTAAATTTAGTAAAAAAAAGCCATCGAAGGAGCTCATTGTGATAGATTTGATTTAACTCAACCGTTGATGTTGATTATTATTTCTTCACAATATACACCCACAGGAATATTTTGGCAACAAGGGCTTTTATTATGGATATATTTGCCCATCTCTCCTAAAAGTATAATTGAGTCTTATACCTCCATGGTGGCTAAACTTATTCTTCAAGGACTTAAGACTTCTACTAAAATATTTGGCATTCACCCTGCTACTATTATTACTCCCTATTCATCATCACAGATTGAATATTTATGCTTCAATGATAGTGATTGGGCTATAGCTAAATGCTCTACTTCTGCAAATTTTGATAATCATCTTCCTAAGTCTCCTATATTATCTTTTTGTATTAATCATCCTATTATATTTCCACAGGTAATAAAAAATCAACCTATTCCTAAGGCATTTAATATATTTACAGATAGGTCCTCAAATGGTATTGCTGCAATAGTCACTAAAAAAGAAAATATGACTTACATAACTACACACAAATCAGCTCAACTAGTGGAATTGGAAGCTGTGGTAAGAGCTCTGGAAAATTTTAGGGACCAGCCCGTAAACATTTTTTCAGATAGCCACTATATTGTACAAGCCGTCCCAAAATTAGAGTTAGCAGGACCAATAGCACCTCATACTCCAGCCTTTAAATTGTTTTATCAAATACAAAAACTTTTGTGGGCAAGAAAAGAACCTCTATTCGTAGGCCATATTAGAGCACATACTAATTTGCCTGGTCCCCTCCATGAAGGTAATCAAAAGGCTGATGAACTTACAAAAACTATATTTATACTTTCAGTGCTACAACAATCTACTTTATTTCACTCCCAGTTTCACGTCAACAGCACCACCTTGCAACGTAGGTTTAAAATCACAAAGGAGCAAGCCAGAACAATTGTAAAAGATTGTAAATCTTGTATGACACATTTGCCCAATCCTCATTTCGGCGTTAACCCTAGAGGATTAATGCCCAATCATTTGTGGCAGATGGATGTTACTCATGAGCCAAGTTTTGGAAAACTGAGATTTATTCATGTGACCATAGATACATGCTCAGGCATGATTTTAGCTTCCTTACATTCTGGAGAAAAAGTTAAAGATGTTACATCTCATTGTTTGCAAGCTTTTGTTGCATTGGGCATCCCCAAAATGCTTAAAACAGATAATGGCCCTGCATATACGTCCTCATCTTTCAAACAGTTTTGTGCAAAATTCAATATATCCCACAAAACAGGCATCCCATACAATCCTCAGGGTCAGGGCATTATTGAAAGAGCATCCCGCACACTGAAAGTTATGTTATTAAAACAGAAAGAAGGAAACTGGAAACATCCTAAGGACAGATTGGCAGTTGCCTTGTTTACTTTAAATTTTTTAACTTTAGACTCTAATGGTTATTCTGCTGGAGACAGACATTGGAATCCACACCAACAACATAAACCTTTGGTTTACTGGAAAGATGTTCTTTCAGGTACATGGAAGGGTCCAGATCCAGTATTAATTTGGGGGAGAGGATCTGTTTGTGTTTTTCCAAAACACAAATTTTCTCCAATATGGATACCATCTAGATTAATAAAACAGGTACCACATCAAAAGGATCAAGATGAAGTTGTTGAAGAATCAAGATTAATAAAAAAAGTACAAAATCAAGAGGACCAAGATGAAGATATGGAATGAATCCCTCAAAAAAGTCCTTCAAAATATTTCACAACTTAAGTGTCATTCCTCCTGGCCAGGACGAGGAGATCTCTCTTTAGTGTGCACACAATTGCATTTTTTTACTTTTTATACATGTCTTTATGTCTGTACATATGTCTACATTTCATATTAATGTGACGTCACAAATATATGTTTGTATGTTTGTGCGTCTGTCCAGTGTGACGTCACAAATAACAAAGCGCTTATGAAAAAAAAATATATATGGATCCAAATAACTTTAATTCATTTTAGGTTAAGAGTATTCAATTTAGGTAAATAATTTTATAAATGAAGGTACTTTCAATTTTGACTTATAGGTGTCCCTGGGACTTTTCTTTAGCAAACAATATGACTAGTGCTATATAACCTGATATTTTGGTGTTTTGACATAAGATTGTTTATTTGTTATTAACTTCATTTGTTTAATAGCTCATTAATTTCAATTATCTCAACAGGTAAAAGATTGCTGTGTATACAGAGACTCGAGGGTTCCAGCTAACAAATTATTTCTCCAAAGTGCCTTTACCTTTTCTTTAATCTATCTTTAATGCAGTAAATACCCTCAGTCTTTGTTTTGTTCTAAACATGATATTTTGCCATCTTATGTTTGTAGAAGCTCAACCAGCGATGTGTGTGAACAAAAATCAACTTTAATTTTCTAATCTAATTATTCTATTTTGTAGTTTGACAACTCGCCTCTTGACTCAGTGCTGCAATAGCACTGCCTTTCCTTTAATAATTGATGCTTGAGTTTCTAGGTAGCGGGCCCTGAAGATTTGCCGGTGGCATTGTCTAGACATAAAAAAGACGTCTGCTGCTACAGCTGCAGGGATCGCAGTCGCCGCAAACATCCCTGCTGCTCAAGCATCAAACAACCTCACCAACAGTGTGGCCTCTGCTGTACATGCATGGGGCCTCCTACATCAACGTGTTATAACAAATGGACACTTTGATCTTTCATTGTTTGGGACTTTACGGGACAATGCCTTGCGGGTATTTGTCTAGAGAATTCAGTGTGTTACTTGATGGAACTTAGGGCAGCTGATTTGTTTAAACAATTTGATATGCTATGCAATTTGGCTCATCACCAAAAGGCTTGTCGCCTTAAAGCCGCACCATCTCCTCACAATTGGGCGGCTGTTAGTCATCATACACAGTCGATCCTGAAGGGCTCCATTGGATGGCTGGTTAGCCAATGACGGGTAAGATCCCCAGAGGGGGACAACCTAAGACAGGCACAGTCGCACGTGACGTCTCATGTAGCCGACATATCAACCTAAGACAGGAGTCAAGGGCACAGCCTTGATTATCCGATGACGGGTAAGAATGTTGGTTGCACATAGACATCCTAGAGCATCCCCTCTTTTAAAACAAAATGGGGGAAATGCAGGAGCCCTGTTTGGGGAGATGGCTAAGATTGTGGTTGACTTCGGGCCATGGAGTTTTGGATATTGCCGCCTTCCGTAGTCTCATGAGACTTGGCCCGGGATCTCGAGAGACTTGGGCCGAGTACGGAGCGGGTCGTGGCCATTTTAGTTGTTGGTTGTTTGCTGGTGTGTGGTATGTGTTAGAGCTGTTAGAGCCAGAGAGAGAAACTGACAGAATAAAGATCCTGTTTGTTTCAGTTTGCCTCTGAACTTATTCCCGCGGCTTTGCTGCTCCAAGCGGCCATCGCTTCAGGCGGCGACAAAACCCCAAAACATCCTATTGCATATCACAAATACATACAATTTTGTCAATTAAACCTACATGAAGCTGGAAAAGTGTATTTGCAAAATGAAAGGAATACAGATGCTCTTTTGACTTAAAATGGGGTGACATCCCAATAGATTGAAATATCCTAAATCAGAAGTGCATTTTATTTCCCTTAAACCATGACCATCACAGCTTAACCTAGTCAACCTTACACATGCTAAGAACATTTAATTATCCCACAGATGCGTATTGTGAGAGTGGATCGTATCTCATATTGCTAGCTGAAAGAAAGATCAAAATTCAAAATTTGAAGTTAGGTTTCTATTGAATATGTATCACTTTTGCACTATTGTAAAATTGAAAAATTTAAAGTTTAGGACTCCTGTGTTTATGTTACAGTGTGATGGATGACAAAACCAGGTCCGGATGTAAAATAAATTATAAGGCCGGGTGCGGTGGCACACGCCTGTAATCCCAGCACTTTGGGAGGCTGAGGCAGGAGGATCGCGAGTTCAAAGCCAGCCTCAGCAATGTCAAGGCACTTAGCAACTCAGTGAGACCCTGTCTCTAATAAAATACAAAAAAGGGGTGGGGATGTGACCCAGTGGTCGAGTGCCCCTGAGTTCAATCTCCAGTACCACACACACACACACACACACACAAAAAAAAAAAATTGTAAGAACACTGTTTTGAGAATTAGTGCCTGGGAAAAGGAGAGTTCCCCTCCCCTTTCCTTTTAAATTTTTTTTATTTATTTGCTTTAGTTGTACACAATGTATTTATTTTTATGTGGTGCTGAGGATTGAACCGGGCTGTTGTGCGTGCTAGGCGAGGCTCTACCGCTGGGCCACAACCCCAGCCCCCCTTAGGGGCTTTCAGGAAAGCCCTTTCTAGTCAGCCCTTTCAGGAAACCTGATTAGCACCATAGGCCACTACCTTTTGGTACCAGGGATTGAACTCAGGGGCACTCGACCACTGGGCCACATCCCCAGCCCTTTTTTTGTGTGTGTGTGTGTTTTATTGGAGACAGGGTCTCACTGAGTTGCTAAGTGCTGAGGCTGGCTTTGAACTTGCGATCCTCCTGCCTCAGCCTCCCAAGTGCTGGGATTACAGGTATGCTCCACTGAGCCCAGCTAGGCCTCTATCTTTTGGATTGTGAATAATTACCCCTGCGAATCTAACTACTTCCCTTTGAAGTGTAAATGCCCCTATTGAGGCTAGAGATTTATCTCTGGCCTTGTGAGAGGAGCTGGTTCTTATGGCATTCTGCTTCTGTAAACATGTTTCTTGATAGAACCCCTGTGCATGACCATATATCATGCATACTAGAAATTTTATGGCAGTGGATAGCCTCTAAATGTCGTGAGAACTAGAGGTGGGGGCTCAGAATTTGAAGTGTGATCTCTGGTCCTCTCCAAATGAGCGCCGCTTCTTGTTTGATTCCTGCAACAATTGAATGATGATGAAAATGAAACTTTCAATGCTTTAGTGGAGATGTCATGTCACTTGACAAACAAAATTTGTGTAAAATAAACGTGAAAATCCCCCAATTAATGCAGAAATCTGAATGGTTTGTTTAAAAAAAAGTCTTTTTTTTTTTTTGGAGCTGGGGATGGAACCTGGGACCTTGTGCATGCTACAGAATCATCTACCACTGATATACGACAAGTCCTAAGAATTCCTTGAGGTTCTCTTGGCTCACTCCTTTTCAGTATATTCAACAGATTGATGGTACTATTTAATATTAGGGAATGTGGTTGGGCAAGTTGCTTTACTGCTCATTCTTTTGGTTTCCTTATCTGTTCTAAAACTGAGGATACTAAGAAATAAAAGTACAATTTCACAGTAATTGGGAATAAATGAGTTAAATGTGAAGTGCTAAGAAAAGAGCTTGGAACACAGCCAAGTGCTTATTTTTTTTTTTTTTTTTATCATTGGCTATTGTTATTAACACCTTTTCTAAGGTAAACTCATGGTTTCACTATCACCTGAGGCTTGTGACTTCTATGTCCACCACAGCTATTTGTCCTATCTACTAAGCCATCTCCACTTAGATATGTGCATGCCACTTCAAGTGAAATAGATCAACTCCATACCAAACTGTTAATGTTTTTGTTGTTATTTCAGTTACACTGTTAATCTCAGAATAATCTTTTCCTTTTACATGAAGCAAAATGTTATTTTTCATTCTTTAGAAAGGCAATGCTTGTTGATTGTAGATTTGGACAATATGAAAAGACCAAAATAGACAAAAATTGCTCATAACCACAACATCCTAAATGTCTAGTTAAAATATCGTTTGATGTTATCGCACAGAATTATGCTTTTATTTTTCTTTTAAATTGTTTTTTTGTTTTAGTTGTAGATGGACACAATACCTTTATTTATTTATTTACTTATATGCGGTGCTGAGGGTTAAACCCAATAACTCACACGTGCTAGCCAAACCCTCTACCACTGAGCTACGCTAAAATTTTAAAATTCACATTCCTAACGTAAGCATTTTTTTTTCTTTCTTTCTTTGTTGTGCTGGGGATTGAACCCAGGGCCTTGTGCATGCAAGGCAAGCACTCTACCAACTGAGCTATATCCCCAGCCCTGTAAGCATTCTTGAAGATTCGGAAAATAAAAGTGACTCAAATATCTCGATACTAATACTGTTAATATTGTTCTGCTATTAAAATATAAAAGATGGAGGGCTAGTCACACACACCCATTTACACCTCTTAAAATGTTATTGTCAAAATACACAGCATTTGTGGCCTACCTTTTAATTATGCACTTTTAAGTTTCTCACATAATATATTCTTTTTAAAAGTACGAACTGATATGCATGTTTCACATTCACACGTCGGACACAACATATTTAACCAATCGCCTCTAGAAAGTTAATCCAATTTCGTTCAACCAAAATGTCCTAAGTGTTTTTTCTTTCTACAGCATCGCATGACATCAAGTACAAATAACCAAAATTTTAAAGAACTCAGAAGAAAGGTATTTCGTAGCGCTAAACCTTTCTTCCCCGCCTTACTGGTCTGACTCTAGCAGCCCAAAACCCAACCAGAATTGGAACAGTTCCGCGCGAAGTCGAAGGCGGGCCGGTAGGCCGGCTGTGCGCACCAGGAACGCCGCCGTCGGCGGCGTGGCGCACAGTACTGACGCGATACGCACGCACGCCGGCCTGCCCCTCCGCCGGCAACGGCGCTGCGTCACTGGTTTTCAGGCGCTTAGGTCCTGGAGACAGCAACTGCTACGGGGCCTCGGGTCGGCCTTCCCGCGCTCCGGGAGCCCGGTCGGCGGCGCGATGAGGCGCAGCAAGGCCGACGTGGAGCGGTATATCGCCTCCGTGCAGGGTTCCGCCCCGTCGCCGCGAGAGGTGAGTGGGTCCGGAAAGACCGGCGGCCTCGTTCCGTCCCTGCCGCGGCGCCGGCGTCATGGCTCCCGGCGGCCGCCGCTGCTTGGCGCTTTTCGAACGTTGAGGCGCCGGCCGGCTGGCGCGCTCCTGTCGGCGCCGTGGCGCTCTCGAGCTCGGGGTGGAGGAGTGGGGAGGACTGAAGCGGGCTGGAGGCTGTTGGCGCCGGCATTTCCTCTTCCTTCTGGCCCTCTCCCCACCATCCTCACTCGCGGGCCCGCCCTGGCCAGTTCTTCCTTGGCCTTCAGCGCGCTGGGCCCTCGCGGCCTCATCCCCAGTGTTTGGGCGTCCGCCGGCCCCCATTTGGCGCTCCAAATGCCACATCCAGCCGGGTTCTTTCAGTGTCCCGAACACCCTGCGGCGGAGGCCGCACCTTCTCGGTTTGGAGGGTTGGTGCGACCCTTAAGAACTGATGCAGCTCCTCGGTGGGCTTTTATTGCTAGAGAGGGTGACATCGTGGGCATCCAGCGGACCAGAGCAGGAACAGTCATATTTGCAGTTCCGCAACGCAAACTACCCGGGAAGGCCCCTTATTTCGAGTCATCGATTGCTGTGCTTTTGTTAAGATCTTTTCCCACTTCACTTCTCCCAGTACCTCTTTGGAAGCTGCTTTTACTTGCCCCCCCCCCCCAATTTTAAAGAGGAATATCTGGAACTTTAAGTGTCTTACAGATCACTGTTGCTATGGTTTAGAATTTTTAAAGCTTTTTCATACTTGCGCTTATGGCATTTTCCCTTTTTTAAAGTTAGTAATGTGTTAGATGTATTTTAATTGGATGTGGGGAGTGAAGAAAAAGCCATCAAGGGTGGATGTGCGTGCACAGGATCTTGAGTCAGTTTGGGGTTGAATTGTCACAGCTTTACCACTTATAAATTGGAATTTGGGACATGTTAAACTTTTTATCAATAAAATGGAATGGTGACATTGATTGAATTAGGATGATCTCTGTTAAACATTTAGGACAGTGCTTGAGTATAGTACTAAATAAATGTTAGCTACAATTATTTTTATTACTGTTCAAGGGACGTTAACACAAGGTATGTTTTGGGCAAGGACCTGTGAGAGTAGATCTATACATAATATGTTTTTTAAAAGAAACTTATAGATGATCATGATTTTAACAGCAACATAACTGTCTTTTTACCATAATTACGCAGAGCTTGTTTTGCACAACCAACAAGCCTATGAATATTGAGACTTGCAGAGGTTAAAGATACTAGTCCAGGTTCAGATAGGTGGCTTAGCAGAATTAAACTTTATTTATGTTAAACTAAACTTTATTGGGGGGTTTCTGTAACTCCTGAAATTGAAGCAAATTTAGAGCCTTCTTGGGATTCTTAATGGAGACCTGTCTCTTCAAAAGATTAAAAGTCACTAGACTAAGCAGAAGTTAGAATGTTCTTTGAATTACGTAACTTTTCCATCAAATAAAGTGGGGTGGGGGCGAAATATTTAGAATTGGTTATTAGGGCCATCCCTTTCTTAAACTTACAAGAGTATTATTTTAATCATGTATGTTTCCTCAAACAAGATGAAGTCATTTATCTTAGAATCTGAGGGTTTCAATGGAATATGGATTAGCTAAACGAGTAACTTTGGAACATGTGAAGCTCTTCTGTAAAGTTAGTTCTGACTGAAATGACAAAATAGGGTCCTTCAGATAGCTTGGAAGGGAGATTGTGGCCAGGGCAATGGCCTTGAAGAAAGAGATTAATATCTTCCAGTCTGTCGAGTCTGGTCATCTTTGAACTGGCTATGCTTTCTAGGATGTCCAAGTTCTGGAGTGTGTTTATGTGTCTGTAATTTCATATCTTCCCAGTCTTTGTACTTTAATTTGTTCATCTTGCCAATTTACTTTCCTTACTTTCTTCCCCTCCCTTCTTTCCTTTCCTTCTTCTTTTCCTCCTTCCTCCCATTGAACCTAGTGCCACTTTACCACTGAGCTATGTCGCCAACCCTTTTTATATTTTATTATGATTCTGGGTCTTGCTAAGTTGCAGAGGCTTCCCTGATTTTTGTGGGCCTCCAGCTTTGCTGGGATTCCAAGGTATGTGCCACCATGCTGGGCTCTTTTTTTTTTTTTTGTGGTACCAGGGATTGAACTCAGGGGCACTCGACCACTGGGCCACATCCCTGGCCCTTTTTGTATTTTATTTAGAGACAGGGTCTCACTGAGTTGCTAAGTGCCTCGCCATTGCTGAGGCTGGCTTTGAACTCGCGATCCTCCTGCCTCAGCCTCCCAAAGTGCTGGGATTACAGGCGTGCGCCACTGCGCCCGGCTCATGCTGGGCTCATTTTGTCATTTTTCTTCTCCCTCTTTTTGCTTTGTCCTTGTTGAAAATTTTATACTTTCTATAGTTTTTTTGTTTCCAAATAGCTTCTGTTTAGTTTTCTTAGATTCAGTCTAGTTGGCTTCCTGTTCTGATTCAGAAGGTACTAGACAGCTCTTAGTTGTTTTTCTACCATTTACATGTGTACTTCTTAGTATTTTTTGGGGGGGGGGGTACCTGGGATTGACAGGGTCACTTGGCCACTGGGCCTCATCCCTATCCCTATTTTGTATTTTATTTGAATATTTAGCATTTATATGATGATAAGTTAAATATTTTTGCATTTGAGTTACTTTTGTTTTATAGTTTTATTTTTCCTGGAGTTAATTTTTTTCATTTGTGTATGATGTATTGTATAGATTCTTTATTCCATCTCAGCAATTTAAACTCTTTTAAGTGTGATCAAACAGGTCACATATCCCACACTTTTTCTAAAAGATTTTTTCCTTTTTTTTAATAATCTTTTGAGTGGTTTTCTCCATATTGCCCAGGCTGGCCTTGAACTTTTGGGTGCAAGCTGTTCCTCTTACCTCAGCCTTCTGGGTAGTTGGGATTACAGCCACTGTGCTGACCTTTTTTTCATTTGTTTGAGTACTGGGAATTGAACCCAGAGGTGCTTTACCACTGAGTTCCTTTTTATTTTTGATTTTGAGACAGGGTCTCACTGAGTTGCTTAGGGCCTGTCAAGTTGCTGAGGCTGGCCTGGAATTTGAATCCACCTGCCTTAGCCTGCCAAATTGTTGGGATTGCAGGCCTGTGCCACCTGACTTTAAAAAAAAAAAAAAAAAAAGTTTAAAGAGACCTCTACTCTTTTTTTTTTTTTTAAAATATTTATTTATTTACTTTTAGTTGTACACAATGCAATGCATTTATGTTTACGTGGTGCTGAGGATCGAACCCAGGCCGCGCACGTGCAAGGCGAGCGCTCTGCCGCTGAGCCACAACCCCAGCCCCCGACCTCTACTCTTAAATGCTCTTCCTCTTTCTGTTTCCTACAGAGCTGTGCTCCTGGGACTTTCCATTGCCATCACTTGGGAATTCCCTTGACTTCTTTTCTGTGTTAGACTTTCTGTTTCTTGTATCCCGGGTCCAATTGATAATACTTACTTTGTTTTGGTGTAACATAGTCACATTTGCTTTGAGAAGGAATGGATGACAGTCATATATTTTTTAATTTTTTTAAAAATTGTATATCTGAGGAGCTGGGGTTGTGACTCAGGTAGAGTGCTCGCCTAGCATGCATGAGGCACTGGGTTTGATCCTCAGCACCACATAAAATAAAATAAAGATATTGGGTCCACCTGTAACTAAATAATAAATATTTAAAAAATTGTATATCTGAAAAATAATCTTCGTTCAGAATAATTTTTTCTTCAAGTGGAGAGCATTGCTCCATTTTCTAATAGTTCTAGTCTGGTGGAATTCTCTTCTTGAGAATTTACAGATTTTCCTTATTTCCTCCAGTTCTGGAACATTTGTTACATTATTTCTTTTACCATTTCTTCTCTATTATCTCTGATTTTTTTTTTTTTTTTTAAATTAATGGAAAGGTAAACCTTTAAAACTGAGAGCAAAATCATTTGTTGCAACTATTTGGAGGGGGTGCTACAAGAGAGGGGGAATAAGTTGTACAGAATGGAGATAATATACTTCTATACATCATTTTTTGGGGCAGGTACTGGGTGCACTTAACCCTAAGCCACATTCCTAGCCCTTTTCAATTTTTAATTTATTATTTTATTGGTTCTTTTCAGTTGTTATACATGATGTAGTTATTTTTAAATTTTGAGACGGGGCCTTGCTAAGTTGATGAGGCTGGTTTTGAACTTGTGATCTGCCTACTCAAGTTGCTGGGATTAGGGGCATGTGCCACCATGCCCGGCTATATATTAGTTTTTATTAACAGTTGTTTAGATGCTATAGTTCTCTTTAATAAGATAGTTGAAAGCAGATTAGGTTATGGAATTATTTTTCTATTATGTGTTAACATTATAACCTTGTAAGAATCTCTTCACATTTACAAGAAGGAGAAACAAGCTCTGATGCCATTTTGACTGTGTTGTTATTTTTATCATACTTCCTCCTTTTAAATTTATAGATTCACTGGGAGGAGGGGAGACTGTATACCCAATTCTTGTATATTCCTTTTTTTGCTTTTAAAAGTATTTGTGATTAATTGCAGTTCTGTTCTTGACATATTTTCTTTAGTTTTTGTTAAGAATACTGAATAAAGTTTGTTCATAGTTCTTCAGTTTTACTGAAGTTTCTGAGTGTTTTCTGAATGTCACTATTTTGACATAAAAGTAGAGATTAAAAAAACTGATATAATTCACTTCTCTGGGCCTCAGTCCATCCATTACAAATGTGTAATTCAGTAGGTTTGTGTATACTATATTACTAATTTTTTAAAAAAATATTTATTTATTTGCTTTAGTTGTACACAATGCCTTTATTTTTACGTGGTGCTGAGGATCGAACGCGGGCCGCGCGCATGCTAGGCAAGCGCTCTACCATTGAGCCACAACCCCCAGCCCATATATTACTAATTTTTAAAAACATATTTATTTACTTGCTTTAGTTGTACACAATGCGTTTATTTTTACATGGTGCTGAGGATTGAACCCGGGCTGCACACGTGCTAGGCGAGTGCTCTACCGCTGAGCCACAACCCCTGCTCCATATTACTAATTTTTTAATTCTGGAAAAATATATACAGTCATCTCTCTATCCATAGGGAATTGGTTCAGAACCCTCTTTGGATACCAAAATTAATGGAGTTTGAAGTTATTTATGTAAAATAATGATATTTGCATATAATTTATGCACATCTTCCAATACACTTCAAGTCATCTCTTGTTTTTTTTTGTACCAGGGATTGAAATCAGGGGCACTTGACCACTGAGCCACATCCCCAGCCCTATTTTGTATTTTTTTTAGAGACAGGGTCTCACTGAGTTGCTTAGTGCCTCACTTTTGCTGAGGCTAACTTTGAACTCACCATGCTCCTATCTCAGCCTCCCCAGCTGCTGGGATTACAGGCCTGCGCCATCATCTCTTTGATTACTGTGCAGGTTAAGCATCCCTAATCTAAAAATCCAAACTCTGAAATACTTTTAATGCTGGCATGTTGCCACAAGTGGATAATTATAATTATACACACCTGATTTCCTGTAATGGGGTTGCAGTCAAAATGCAGGTGTACTAATAAGTGTATAAAACAAATGAGTTTTGTATTTAGACTTGGGTCCTATCACAAAGTTATCTTATTATGTATATGTAAGTACTCCAGAAAATCTGAAAAAAAATAAAAAACACTTCTAGTCCGAAGCATTTCAGATAAGGGATATTAAACCAGTAATACCTAATAGTGTAAGTGCTGTGTAAGTAGTATTTATGCTGTATTATTTCAGGAATAATGACAGTGTCTGTACATGTTTTGTGCAGATACATTTTGGAGGGAATATTTTTGAGCCAAGATTGGTTGAATCTGAATGTCAGTAGGGAGAGGCAACTATATGCTAAAATTTGCCATTTTAACCATTTTTGATTGTTACGTTTGGTGGCATTACTTAATATTCACAATGTTGTTCAGTTATAGCTATTATTTCCAAAATTTTTCATCATTCTAAACAGAAATTGTGTAACCATTAAGCAGTACCCAAATCCCCTAGTGACCTCTCTTCTACTTTGAGTTTTATGGATTTTTGCCTATTCTAAATATTTCATGTAAATAGGATCATACCATATTTGTTTTTTGTGTCTGGCTCATTTCTCAGCATATTTTTAGGGTTCATCTAT
This sequence comes from Tamias sibiricus, assembly GCA_025594165.1. Lineage (NCBI taxonomy): Eukaryota > Metazoa > Chordata > Mammalia > Rodentia > Sciuridae > Tamias > Tamias sibiricus. Next base: position 14,141,600 of record CM046670.1, on the reverse strand, counting down.
ATTGTAGCGTGTCAGAACTTTATACCTTTTTATGGCTTAATAATAGTCCATTGCATACATTTATTATAGTGTGTATATATGCTACATTTGTTTTGTTTGTCTGTCTGTAGACACCTGGGTTTCTGTTTTGTCTGTTGTGAATAATGCAGTGAACACCGGTGTGCAAGTATCCTGGTGCCTACTTTGAATTCCCTTGGGCATATACCTAGGAATAGAATTGTTGGGCTATGTGATAATTTTGTGCTTAGTTCTCTTGAGAAACCACCAAACTGTTTTCCATAGTGATTGCACCGTAAATACATTTCTACTAACAATTTATGGGATTCTGTTTTTTTTTCCATATCCTTGTCAAACACTTGCCTTTTTTTTAAATATAGTAATAGCTATTCTGATAGATGTGATGTGAAGTGGTATCTCCTGGTTTTGGCTTGCATTTTCCTAATGCCTGACAATATTGAGCATCTTTACACCTTTGTGTTGGATTTTTAAAAATCAGCTTGTCTTTTTTTTTTTTTTAAATATTTATTTATTTACTTTAGTTGTACACAATGCAATGCATTTATGTTTACGTGGTGCTGAGGATCGAACCCGGGCCGCGCACGCGAGGCGAGCGCTCTGCTGCTGAGCCACAACCCCCGCCTCAGCTTGTCTTTTTGTTGAGTTGTAGAAATCCTTTATATGTTCAGATTATTAAATTTTTACCAGATATATGACTTCTGAATACTTTATTCTGTAGATTGTCTTTTCACTTTCTTGATGTCAGTTGTTGAAGAAAAGTTTTTAATTTTGATGAAGTCCATTTTATCTATTTTTCCTTTGTTTATTGTGCTTTTGCTGTCATATCTGATTACCAAATCCCAGTTCATAAAAATTTGCTCCTGTATTTTCTTCTGAGTTGTAATGGTTTTTAGCCTTATATTCTGTAAATCCTTGATCCATTTTAAGTTACTTTTGTAGATTGTGTGAGGTAAGGGTTTAACTTCATTTTTTCCCATGTGGAAATCCAGTTGTGTGATCACCAACTTTGAAGAAGCTGTTCTTTTCTCTGTCACCTGGCCTTGAACCCTTATCAAAAATCAAGTGGTTGTAGATGAGTGGGTTTATTCTATTTCTTTAGTCTGTATATCTGTCCCTATGCTAGTACTACATTGTTTTAGTTGCTATACTTTGTACTAAGTTTTGAAATTGCTGAGTTGCTTCAGCTTTACTCTTCTGTTCAAGAGTGTGTGGCTATTTGGAGCCCCTTACAATCCCATATAAATTTAAGTACTGGCTTTTCATTTCTGCGCGCGCGCACACACACACACACACACACACACACACACACAAGGTTAATTGGAATTTTGATAGAGCATGCACTGAATCTGTAGATTGCTTTGGATAATATTGACATCCTGAAAATATTAGGTCTTTGTATCCATGAACACAGAAGTCTTCACATTTATTTAAAGTCTTTTTGCAGTACAGGGTATCAAACCAGGGGCCTTGTGCATGCTAGGCAAGCACTTTACAACTGAACTACATCAATTTTTAAATTTTGAAACACAGGTCTAAATTGCCTAGGCTGTATTAGTATTTGGGATTCTCAGCCTTCTGAACTGAGACTACTGGGATTACAGATATGTGCCACCATGCCTGGCTGTTTAAGTCTTTAATTTTTTTAGGTAATGCTTTTTTTCAGGGTACAAAGCTTTCACCTGCTTCGTTGAATTTATTTGATACTTTATTTTTCTAGATGCTATTATAAATGAAATTGCTTTTTTAAAACATCTTTTTTGTATTTGTGATTTTATTTTTAATTGTCTTACTTTACAAATTTGTGCTGATATAGCTCTTGTAGTCTAATGAGTTGGCAAAGCATCACCAATCATACATAATAATAGTTCCATACCTTTGTGTGTTTTTGAATAGCTGTTTAACAAAAATCCTGAATTTTAATACCTGACTTTGTGTTAGGTTCAAACGTAATTGTGTGTGTGTTTTTCTTTTTGACAGTGCTGGTGATCAAACCCAGGGTCTCACAAAAGTAAAGTTGATATTCTGTTTTGTCATGCTGACTTAAAAACATCTGACCGTGGGCTGGGGTTATAGCTCAGTGGTAGAGCGCTTGCCTATCTTGTGTGAGGCACTGGGTTCGATTCTCAGCACCACATATAAATAAATAAAGGTGCATCAACAACTAAAAAATATTTTAGAAAAATCTGGCCCTTATACATCATCTATAAGACACTAGAAGTGTCATTTTTGTTGTTGTTGTTACACATCCACACTAAAATGCCTTTCAAAAAGTAAAAGGTAGCATTTTAAAAACAGGAAATTTTAGTTAATTGGAATGTTAAAACCAAAAATATAAACATTGCTACCTCATATTGAACCAATGTCTTTATCAAGCTAATGAATACAAATTGAAAACAGGTGAATCTTACTTGGTTCTGCAACAGAAGGGATTTCCCCTATATTTAAACATACTTATGTAACCAGTTATATAAATCTAAATATAAATCTGAACTCCAGTGGGTTTTGGTGTGGCATTCCCCATATGTGTGAAAAGTTGAACATTTTTAATGAAACCCAGTCATATCGTTAGGGAAAACGTTTACTGAAGTGGAATTACTGTCAGAATTGTGACAAGTTCATATTCATTTCACCACAAGTCAATTATACATAAATCAGGTCTATCCACACGAAAGTATTTTGTCAGCCATTCAGAAGCTGAATTCTAGTGTAAGAGATCAGTTAAATTATGGTTAAAAAAAAAAAAAAAGCCACAAGAAAGACTGTTCTGTAATCCATAAGGCTGTGGCTGTTACTCATTAGGAGCTTTTTTGAGATAAGCTTCCAAGTCTGCCTTTCTGCCACCTTTTTTTTTTTTTTTTTTTGCTGGAAGATAGACCTGCTGGCTGGCCGGCCGGCCTGCCTTCCTCTCTCCCTTTCTTCCTTCCTGCCTTCCTTCCTTCCATCCTTCCTTCCTTCCTTTGTGGTTCTGAGAACTGAACTCAGTGCCTCACACATGCTAGGCAAGTGCTCTACCACTGAGCCACAATTCCAGCCCCTCTGCTACCTTCTTAATGTCAATAAAGATCATTTTTGTTACAGGGGTGTACTTCTTGAGATTCTCTAAATACTCCCTTCAGCTCCTTCTCTCTCCAGGTGATCCCTTTGTTCTTGTTGGCATTTGTGTAAGAGAATCCAGCGGCTTGACCCATCTTCCTCCCCCACAGACTGTGGAGATTTGGCCCCAGTCTTACACTTGACATTCTGATTATTTTTGATACTGGGGATTGAACCCAGGTGTGCTTAACCACTGAGCTACATTCCCAGCCCCTTTTTTTAAAAAAAAATATTTATTTATTTACTTTAGTTGTACACAATGCAATGCCATTATGTTTATGTGGTGCTGAGGATCGAACCTGGGCCGCGCACGTTCAAGGCGAGCGCTCTGCTGCTGAGCCACAATCCCAGCCCCCCAGCCCTTTTTTATATTTAATTTGGAGATAGGGTCTTGCTGAGTTGCTTATGGCCTTTGTAGGTGGACACAACACCTTTATTTATCTATCTATCTATCTATTTATTTATTTATTTATTTAATGGTGCTGAGGATTGAACCCAGTGCCTCATGTATGTTAGGCAAGCACTCTACCACTGAGCTACAACCCCAGCTCATGCTTGACCTTAATAACACTCATTTTTATTTTGTTCTTCGGTCACTAGCTCTGTGAAGGTTCCTGCTTAGAAGCTGGATGTCCCACCCTCTCTGTAATCAGTTTTTCTGTTTGTTCATTGCTGGTATATAAAACCACAGTTGACTTTGTTTTTGTTTTTAAACCTTTTTTAAATTCAAAGTTGTTATATTTGTAATAGTAGTATGTATTACAATTCATAATGTATAGAGCCTCTTTTTACATAACACTGTATACAAAGTATATTTGTACTGTTCAAGTCTTTAATCATGATTTAGGATAATGATATCCATCTTATTATTATTTTTAAAAAATATTTATTTATTTACTTTAGTTGTACACAATGCAATGTTTATGTGGTGCTGAGGATTGAACCCGGGCCGCGCACGTGCAAGGCGAGCGCTCTGCCACTGAGCCACAACCCCAGCCCTATTATTTTTAAAGTATTTATTTATTTACTTTAGTTGTACACAATGCGTTTATTTTTATGTGGTGCTGAGGATTGAACCCGGGCCACGCATGTGCTAGGCGAGTGCTCTACCACTGAGCTACAAACCCAGGCCGATATCCATCCTATTATACCACCTTTTCTTTTTTTTCCCCTCTATCGCCCCTTGCTCCCTCCTTTTCCCTCCCTCCCCTTTGACCATTCTAGTGGCTTTCGAGTTGTGAACTCTTTTAACTTGTTTGTCATGGAAGGTTTTTATTTCATAAGCTTAATTTTGCTGGATATAAGATTCTTGGTTGACATCACTTTTCTTTCAGAGCTTGAAATATGCTATTCCAGGATCTTCTAGCTTTTAAGGTCTGGATTGAAAAATCTGAATATAATCTAATTGGTTTCCCCCTATATGTAATCTGCTTCCTTTCTCTTGGGGCTTTTAATATTCTCTCCTTGTTCAGTATATTAGGCATTTTCATTATAATGTGCCTTTGTGTGGATCTGTTGTGATTTTGTACGTTTGGTGTTCGGTAAGCCTCTTGAACTTGGTTTTCCCATTCATTCCTCAAGTTTGGAAAATTTTCTGCTACTATTTCATTGAATAAATTTACTCATGCTTTGGCTTGGAACTCTGCACCTTCCTCTACCCCAATCATTCTTAAATTTGGTCTTTTTATGTTGTCTCATATTTCTTGAATGTTATGTTCTTGATTTTTTTACATTTTTTCTACATTTTTTTCCCCAAATAGTATATTTTGTCTTTATTATCTGAGGTCCTTTCTTCCAGGTGGTCTAATCTATTAGTGATGATTTCAATAGAGCATTTAATTTGGTTTATTGCTTCTTTCATTTCCAGAATTTCTATTTGGTTTCTCTTTAGAACCTCTCTCTCTCTATTGAAGTAGTCTTTTGCTTCTTGTATTTGTTTAAGAAGCTCTTTGTCAAAGTGATCTTTTACTACCTGTATTTGCTCTCTCACCTCCTTCTTGAATTTGTCCTTGAGCTCCATAATCATTTGGATTATGTATTTCCTGAATTCCTGTTCTGACATTAGATCTACTGTGCTTGCCAGGGAATCTGCTAAGGAGGTATGTTGATTTGTTTGGGACATTTTCTTCCCTTGTTTTTTCATATTGCTTATGTGTCTTTTCTTTTAGCACCGTGGAACTTTTACTTTTTTGTTTTTACCTTAAGGCCTAATGATGCTCCTGTTGTACAGTGCTATCAGCTCCCCTTATCTATACTTTACACCTTAAAATGACATTTTATATTCAGTTAATCACAATTTGGTCACAATGTACAGAGTTAGAGAATTTAGATATTGTTTCTAATATACTCTGAGTGAAGTAATGGGGTTTATAATTTCAGATATTGGGTACAAAGGTGATATGCTTAGGAGGAAGGAAGGAAGGATATTGCCCCCCCCCCCAGGAAGTATAAAAATAGAAATCTATGGAAGTAGTTTAATAGCAGAAGAAAGAGGAAAGGAATTGGAGTGAACAATTTAGTGCGAAGACCGATGTATATTTAAGCCAAGCTTATGCAAACATTGAGAGAAATTAGAAAATGTCCGGGTAGTAAGAATTAGTGAAAGAGAGAAGACAGGGTGAGTAAAAAAAAAATAATAATAATAGAGAGAGGAGACTATATAAAATACCCCTTTGATGTACTATTCAGTTGCTTTGATGTACTATTCAGTTGCCCCAGTTCTAAGATTCCTAATTCTTGTATACAACTTGTTTTCGTCTCTGTTGAGAATATAGGGGCAGGGTGTAGATAAGAAAGATGAGGGAAGAAAAAAAGAAAGAAAAGAGGGAAGGAAAAAGAGAAGAAAAAGAAAAAAAAAGAAGGAAAAACAAAAGAAAAAGTCGAACCCACAAGTCTCAATTAGGCAGCCTTTTCTCTTCCTCTTTCAGCTGTCCGGCAGATCGGCCCTGGCTGATGAGGAGAATTTGTGGGTGGAGTCAAGTCTGTGTACCTGGTTAGCGAAGAGTGATGCTGGGGATGGGGCTTTGTGTGGCTGGCCCTGAAAATCGATCTGTCCAGATGGCATCTACTCTCCGTGTTCTTTCTCAGTTGAAGGGTCACAGGGGATCGTCATGCTGGACTTGGATGCGCAGTTCCTCGGCTGGCTTTTGACGGTCCTCCCAGTCACGGGTTCCTCCTTGCCTGTTCACCGGTTTCCACGCCATTTTCTCTCCTGCTTCACTGCTATCCATCACGTCTGGCTGAGCGTGGATTTGAACTGGCGTTGTCGCCCCGCGGTCTCCTGTGGTCTCCCAGCTCTGAGCGCGCTGTTTTCGCTGGCTTCACTGCTGAGGGTCGTGGCGTGATGAGTGTGTATTTGAACTGGTGTTGCAGTCGCATGGTCTCCCGCTGTCTCTCAGCTCTGGCTTTGTTCTGCACTGCCTGTGCTCTGGGTGGTGCTGCTGAAGCCACACTGCACTAGGCCTCCAATCAGCTTCTCTTGCTTGCTCCCTGGTTGCAGTATTCAAACTATCCAGGAGCTGAGCATTCTCAGTCTATGTATACTTGCTGAAAAGCTATTTATCTGCTTCGTTGGATTCTTTCCACTGAGCAGCCCTGAAGAGCAGCTTCCTCTAATCTGCCATCTTGGATCTTCAGTTGACTTTGTTTGTTGGTCTTGTCTTGCACATTCTAGGCAAGTACTCTTACCATTGATCCCTTTGCCAGCCCTAACACATTTGGTTTTCTAGCTCTACTTTTTTATGGACATTCTGAAATTTTCTCTGTATTGGATTAAGTCTTTTGCAAGTAGAGATAGTTTGTTTCTTCCTATTTAATTTGTATGCCTTTTATTTATTTTATTTCTTTTTCTTATCAAATTACCATGCCTAGAAGTGCAGTACAATGTTAGAATGATGGTACTGAAAGTGGCATCCCAATCTTATGAGAAAGGCTTTCAGTCTTTCACCTTTGAGTTTAATGTTAGCTATGGGGTTTCCATATGGCTTTTATCATGTTGAGGACATTATCCCTTATCCTTAGTTTTCTGAGAGTTTTTGATCATGGAAGTGTTAAATATATTAAACTGCCTTTTTGTCTATTTTATGCCTTTCTATTTAAAAATCCTCAACCACTGAGCTACATCCCCAGCCCTATTTTTTTTTTTTTTTTTTGGTATCGGAGATTGAACTCAGGGGCACTCGACCACTGGGCCACATCCTCAGCCCTGTTTTGTATTTTTATTACAGACAGGGTCTCACTGAATTGCTAAGCGCCTTGCCATTGCTGAGGAGGCTGGCTTTGAACTCACGATCCTCCTGCCTTAGCCTCCCAAGTGCTGGGATTACAGGCGTGCGCCACCGTGCCTGGCTCCCCAGCCCTATATTGTATCTTTTAAAAAATATTTATTTATTTATTTATTTATTTTAGTTGTAGTAGGAAACAATACCTTTATTTTATTTATTTATTTTCACATGGTGCTGAGGATCAAACCCAGGGCCACGCCACGCGCTAGGCGAGTGCTCTACCACTGAGCCATAACCCCAGTCCCTATTTTGTATTTTTTAAAAATATTTTTTAAGCCGGGCATGGTGGCGCATGCCTGTAATCCCAGCACTTGGGAGGCTGAGGCAGGAGGATTGTGAGTTCAAAGCCAACCTCAGCAATGGCAAGGCACTTAGCAACTCAGTGAGACCCTGTCTCTAAATAAAATACAAAAAAGGTCTGGGGATGTGACCCAGTGGTCGAGTGCCCCTGAGTTCAATCCCTGGTACCACCAAAAAAAAAAAAAAAAAAAAAAAAAAAAAAAAGAGTTCTGAAGAATATATGTTCTTGCATATGTATTCGATATTAAGAAGGGAGAGTAAATTGATCTAAATTTTATGGAGAATTGACAATATAGGAAAAACTTCAAATTTTTATTCTTTGAATTATTTATCTAATATCCAGGAATTTATCATAATAAGGAAATAATCATGGTTACATAAATTTATGTATATTCTGATAAATTATGGCGTATCTACCACTTGCCAGGTAATGTTATAGGTTCCAGTATGGTGACCAAGCCACAGGGCTTGTATCCTAGTGGAGCCTACAGTTTTCAGAGATAGACAAACACTCATAAGACTATAAAAATGATTGGCTTGAATCAATGCTATGAAGGACATAGTTTAGGAAATTGTGGTAAGTAACAATGAAGGGGACTAAAGTCAGAGAAGTGAATAGGAAGGCAACCATCAGAAGTCAACTGAATGCTCCACCATGTGCTGTGTTATTCTATAGAGGTGGAATTGTCAGAAGCATTCAGCCAGAACCCACTGATGTTAATTTTTATTCAGTAGTTCATACACCAGATGTCTCACCTGTCGTTACTCTTGAACTGTGAAGGAGTAGATGGAGAGAATCCGTTCATCTGCAGCTGAGTAAAACTAACCTGTCTCATGAAGTTAGACTCAGCTTCATTAGTGAGCAGACAGTCTTAATTTTTCCCAAAGATAGGAAGGACTGGCGCTGGGGTTGTGGCTCAGCGGTAGAGCGCTCGCCCAGCACGCGCTATGGGATCGATCCTCAGCACCACATAAAAAAATAAAGGTATTGTGTCCCAACTACAACTAAAAAAAAAAGGAAGGACCAAAAAGTGGGTCTGTACAAATATTTGGCTGCCCAGATGTAACTGTTTGTGCCTCTTGCTTTAATCCAAAAAGGTCAAAATGATTGGGAGGCTTCACTTTTTATTGTCTGTATTTATGCTGAAAAATCAAGATGAAGTGAATCTTTTTTTTTTTTTTGGTACCAGGGATTGAACTCAGGGGCACTCGACCACTGGGCCACATCCCCAGCCCTTTTTTGTATTTTATTTAGAGACAGGGTCTCACTGAGTTGCTAAGTGCCTCGCCATTGCTGAGGCTGGCTTTGAACTTGCGATCCTCCTGCCTCAGCCTCCCAAAGTGCTGGGATTACAGGCGTGCGCCACCGCGCCCGGCTTGAAGTGAATCTTTAACCTTCTGCTACCCCAGAGTTTTCTCTCTTTCCTGAGCTTGACTTAGATACCTGTGTTACCCTTTTGGCAGGTGCACTGGACCCAATCCTACCTCCCCCTGTGCAGGGAGAAAGGTAAGGTATGTGCAGGTGGCCTTGGAGGCTTTGTACTCTATCTAAACCTGTCATAATTCTTCCCTATGCCAAATTAGAGTCACACCCAACATGTCTTTTTTTTTCTTTTTTTCCCCAGGCATTTTTTATGAAGCCCATTCCCTGAGCTCTGGTTTCATTAGGACACTTGATGAGGCATTTAATTGCCTTTGGAGGATAATACTTTGCTATTTGCCTATTTATGTTGAATTTCTTCACCAGGACATTGAGAGTATTGGGACAGAATTCACATTATGTTGGTACCTACTCTTGTTTGTTTTTTTTTTTTTTTTTTTTAAATAAAGACTCCTAGGGCTATACTATTTGGAGAGATGGCATCTTGGTTTTAGTCATTGGCTGAACTAGAATATGCAAGGGGTAGAGAAGTGTAGTTGGAGAGGTAGGCAGGTGCCATATTGTATGTGTACCCCCATTTGTGCTGGGGGCGGAGGAGGAGAGGGAAAGAAAGAAATTTTAGGTATTTTCAAAATGTAACAGAACATAAGGCATAAATAACATAATCGGTCAGTCTTGTGTTTTAAAACAATACCACCTCTGGAGACTGAATCTGATGGAAGGAAAAACATGTGGAAGGGAACAGGAAGATTAGCCTTAAAAAGTAGTAGTTTGGTAGTAGCAGTGGAAATGTAGAAAAATGGATAGATTGTGTGTGTGTGTGTGTGTGTGTGTGTGTGTGTGTATGTGTGTGTGTGTATAAAGAAAGATATAGCTATAGTTAGACACAGTCTTTGTATTTTGCATAGGAGTTTAGAACCCAAAGTACATTGAGTCAACATATAGTCAGTAGTCGTAGATGAGATCCACTGTATGTCACAGATAAGATTTCCTAAGAGGAAGAGGACTTAGGACCAACTCTGGGGAAGTCAGTGTAGGGAGAGGAAGACTGAAGGAGTTGGAAAAGGAACAACCACTAACAGAAGGACAGCATGGTTTCTTGGAAGTCAAGAGAAAAGTATTTCCCAAAGATGGTGTGACTTAAGAGTGTTATATTGCAGATTTCACAAGAAGGCAAAATAGAAACAGATCGTATAGTAAATAATAGGGATTAATTAAATTGTTATAGTTCAGCTGCTTCTTACTTAGCCTGGCACAACCACTTCTGTGCTTTATTCAAGTTTTTGATCTAATGTCCATTCAATGAGACAGTTTTTGAAAATCTTAACGTTTCTTATAGTATCTAAGATGCCATTGTTAATGATTCATCATTACTATCAACTAAGAACAAACACTGCCAACTTAATGGACATAATGTTAGAATACCTGTGATTTGTGAAATGAATACTGATTTTGGAGTCTGTGTGTGTGTGTGTGTGTGTGTGTGTGTGTGTGTGTTGCTGGGGATTGAACCCAGGGCCTTGTGCATGTGAGGCAAGACTGAGCTATATCCCCAGCCTCTGATTTTGGATTCTTAAAATATAAAATATTGTAAATTGATAAAATACTATAATATAGCACTCCTCTCTTCCATATGATATATTTATTTGTCACCTAAAATTTAAGCATTATAAAGACAGGCTTATTTTTTACTGCTAATTCCTTGGCAGCAGTGCCTGGTGAATTGTAGGTCCAGTGAACAAGTTCTAAATTTTAAGAGACTTAGACTATATTTCTATTTCAGTATTCCTAAAAAATGCAGTTTTTCCTAGAAAAGACCAGGTAAAATGGTGAAAAGAATTAAGTAGGTGCCAGAGCTAGCAAGTTCCAGGTTTGTATTTACATGTACTATCTCAGTTCAGTGAGTTTATTTGTTTTGGAATTTTAACTTCCTTACCAATTAATTTTAGTGATACCATTCAGAAAAGGTATTTATTGACCTTAAAGATTAGGTAGGAATTTACAAAGGAAATTATTTTTCTTCTCTAATTAGATGAAAAAGAATCAGTTATCCTACCATTTAATTGCCTTCATCATATTTTTTCATTTGAATTGGGAGCACTGGGTAGAAATCATACTGTGTCAATACCTATTTTGAGTAATAGGAGTTTATTGTAGGAAACTTGAAAACTACAAAAAAGTTCTTGAATATAATTTTGTAATTCAGAGGTAATTAGTAGTTATATATATATATATATATATATCTACTGAAAAACATACACTTGTAATTATGTTATTCTATAGATTACTTTATTTTTTTAAACTTAATATATTATTTTTTTCCCCTTGGCCTTGTATAGTCTTAAACAGTAATATGTGTGATAGTTGAGTACTCTTTATCACATTATGGCTAGAACATAATTGTGTGTGTACCTGCATTCTGGACTTTGGAGTTTATGGAAATAAAGAGCCAGGGTGTGGACCTGGTTTATTCCCTGAGGAATTCAATTTTTATTTCTGCCTTTTTGATTCCTTGAGTGTAAACTACTTAGAGAATAGTCTGTGGACTAGAGACTCTCTAGTGCCTTAGTGGATTTGAAATATTTGCTTATGCTTCCATGGTAGAAAAAGAGGCTTCAGGTATACCTCTCTTTCCCTAGAAAAGTTGGTTTCTGAAGTGTGCCTAGGTACCCATTGTTCCTAAGGTTTCTAAGGCTTATATGATTCTTTTTTTTTTTTTTTTTTTCTTTCTTTCTTTCTTTCTGGTGTGGTACTGGGGTTTGAAGCTAGGGCCTCAGGCATGCTAGGCAAGCACGTGTTTTCTAAGTAATGGAAATTCAGTAATTTCCATTTCTTAAATCAAGAAAATTTTAAAACCTTTTATGTGAAGAAAAATAACATTAAACTTGTGAGAGCAAATTTGGCCTTATGAAAAAGTTGTGCAATATTTAAAATTATGAAAAGTAAGTACAATTCACAGTAGCTAAACTGTGGAACCAACCTAGATGCTCTTCAGTAGATGAATGGATAAAGAAACTGTGATATATATATATATATATATATATATATATATATATATATATATATATAAAATACAATATTACTCAGCATTAAAAGAAAATAAAATTATGGCATTTGCTGGTAAATGGATGGAGTTGGAGAATATCATGCTAAGCGAAGTAAGCCAATCCCAAACAACCAAAAGTTGAATATTCTATCTCACAAGTGGATGTTGATTCATAATGGCTGGTGGGGAGAGTGGAGGCTCTGGGGAGAGTGGAGGAACTTTGGGCCAAGGGGAGGGAGGAAAGGGAAGGGAGCAGAGGGGTAGGAAAGATGGTGGAATGAGACAAACATCATTACATGTATGACTCCAAATATGGTGCGTCTCTACATCGTGTACAACCAGAGAAATGAAAAGTTGTGCTCCATTTGTGTACAATGAATTGAAAAGCTTTCTGCTGTCATGTATAACTGATTAGAGCTAATAAAAATAAATTTTAAAAAATATGAAAAGTAAAACAACTCAATTTTTTTTTAGAAGTCAATGAAAGGTTTCTATTTTGCGAAGCTGTACTATGAAGCTAAAGAATATGATCTTGCTAAAAAGTAAGTACCAAACTATAAACATACTTTAGTTTTCAAATATTAGTGCCTTAATACTTCATGGGGTTTGAAATAGGAAGAACTACTAATAAACACAATATTTTTATCTAGGTGTATCCCTGAATAAGAGATTCATTACTCCTTTGAGCCTAGAATATTTCCTGAAGGCTGCTGTGTGTTTATATCTAGGACAAGAATATATTTGGCTTAAAATACTTTTCTAAAAATTGTCTTGAGTTAGAATAAAAGAGGACTATGACAATGTCTTTATTTTCTTCCTGGTTAAATATCTGGTACTTAATTCGCTGGAAAAGAGCTTGAATACAAAATTAAACTCTTGATTAGGGAGCAGGAGAATGAGCCGTGTAAAAGATCTTTAATTAACTCATTAGGTGGTGTTTGGAGACTCTGTCCCACCCATAGCAAAAGAAACTTCCTGATTCTGATTTCCTAATGTGGAGCAAGTTGAAGCAGGAAGTTGGGAGGCGGGCTAGTAAGCATTGATGGGAAGAGAATGCTGATAAGAAAGGAAAGTGGTAGTATCAGCATTGGGACTATTAACCCTTGTTCCTTATTAACATGAGACTTTCCCCTCTTAGTTTTCATGTTGATTTAATTTCCATGATAACACTGCTACTGAAACCTGGAAGTTACTTACTTTAGACTTGATTTAAGAAATGGAAATTACTTCTGTTTGGTAATATAGTTAATATAGTTCTTCTGTTCAGTTTTAGCTGAGTATAGTAGAAATTATTTTCATGTTTATAGGGTACATATATTCATTTTTTTGGTATTAGTTTATAGGTTACATATATTAGTTGTTTGGTAACAGTTAAGTATCATCATGATAACTTTAAAAATCTCCATTATATTGACTTATTAATATGCAGAACTCTTTAATGTGTTACCAAAATGTGATCAAGAAGAAAAAGCAATTTGTTCGTTTTTAATGTGTAGGTGCTACTAGAAAAAAACATTTGGCAAATGTAGTATTTAATGGTAAAATGAATATTTTGTCAATTCTGTATTTGTTTTCAGTATTTATGTGAATACTTCTGTTATCTGCATGTTTCACTTTAAGTAAATGATCGTACTCAATAATTGAATAACAAATAAAAATAGTTTTTTAAAAAATATTTTTTAGTTGTATATGGACACAATACCTTACTTATTTATTTATTTTTTGGGTACTGGGGATTGATCTCAGGGGCACTTGGCCACTGGGTCACATCCCCAGCCCTTTTTTGTATTTTTATTTAGAGAGAGGGTCTCAACTGAGTTGCTAAGTGTCTCATCATTGCTGAGGCTGGCTTTGAACTTGTGATCCTCCTGTCTCAGTCTCCCAAGTGCTGGGATTACAGGCATGCGCCACTGTGCCCAGCAGGACACAATACCTTTGTTTTGTTTATTTATTTTTATATGGTGCTGAGGATTGAGCCTAGAATATTGCTTCACACATGCTAGGCAAGTGCCCTACCACTAATCCACAACCTCAGCCCAATAAAAATAGTTTAATCATTGTTTTGTTTTAGAATGTACTTTTCAGATGTCACTTAAGTATAGATGTTAAGTTTAATAATCTAAAGACTATTTACTTTTTGTATTTTTGTGTTACTATCTTAAAACAGATACATATCTACATATATTAATGTGCAAGAGAGGGATCCCAAAGCTCACAGATTTTTGGGTCTTCTCTATGAAGCAGAAGAAAACATAAACAAAGCTGTTGAATGTTATAAGGTAATTATAATATGAAAATATAGCCTTTGTGTAGCCAAACACATGAAGCCTAGAGTAATTTTATATAATGAATAATCCATAGATATTTTATGGATATCATGAAAATAAGAACTCGTATTATTATTATTAGTACTAGTAGTACCTGCCATCTTGGAATAGCTTTAAAATTATTTTGGCTAAAAGTACTAATTTAACATCTATAAATTTTAATTTTGGCATGGTCAGAGATGTTTTGGTGTGTTTTTTAAATTTGCCTGATGAAGCATACTTTTTGTTCGATTAATTTTCATAAATTTCCAGGCCACTTTTAATTTTATTGACTTTGAAATAACATGTTGTCATCTAGGAATAAAAATTTAAATTGAGTGTAGTGATAGTTTTTTAAAAATGTTTTTATGACACAGAATTAATTATTTACTAATTTATTATTTCTTTTCTGGTATCAGCGTTCAGTGGAATTAAACCCAACACAAAAAGATCTTGTGTTGAAGATTGCAGAATTGCTTTGTAAAAATGATGTTACTGATGGAAGAGCAAAATACTGGGTTGAAAGAGCAGCTAAACTTTTCCCAGGAAGTCCTGCAATTTATGAGTTAAAGGTATAAGATTAAGCCAATCAAAATATGTAAAAGGAGAAAACTAAGACAACCATTTCTAATATTTGGAGTTTAAGTTACTTTTCAATAGCAAACCTTGAAATGAGGAGGATATACTTAATATTTTTATTTAAAAAGAGTCACTTTTAAAACCTTAGCATCTACTCTCTTATTAGGCACGGTTTTGCATTACAAGTGATAATCGCAATTACCCTTCTGGAATAATTAATGTTTTAGAGATTTTACAGTTTTTTGTTTTTTGTTTTTGTATCAGGGGTTGAACTCAGGGGCACTCAATTATGAGCCACATCTATTTAGGGAATGGAGAAAATAAGTCTTTTAGAGGTTAAATAGTATTTTGTTCTATGCCATATGCATTTGAGGTTTAAGATGATGAAATTGAAATCAGATTACCTAAGTTTCATATGCCCTACACCCACTTGTTCAACTTGTAGTCCTGTAGGTATAGAGAAAACAGTTGGTAGGGTTCTTCTAAGGAAAGATAGAGGGACTTCGTTAAAGGGGTTTACAAGAAAGTAGTAATAATGAATACTAAGGGTTATTGTATTTTAGATTATTATAGACAAGTAAGCTCTGTGTGTGTGTATGGATAATTTAAACTTGATGATACCATTGTCCTGAATGGAGTTTCTTACATGGCTGAGGAATATATATGTGACAGTGAGGGTTCATGGGCCCCCAGTGAGGTGGAAGAATAAGAAAGGGAATGGCCTGAATAGTATGAACAGAATACAGGTTTAGAAGACCTGTGTCAATGGCAAATGGATAGTTGAAGTTGAAATGAAGGACACTGTCATTGGATATGAGGTTATTAAAGAATTGAGCAGCTAAGCTATGGTATATTTTGTGTGTCTTTCAATTGCTAATGTCAGTGGCAGTTGTTAGGGATGAGGAGTAGTTTATTTTGGTTGCCCCAAATGAATATTGCAAAAATTGTGGTGTGGTGGGGTATGATTTGAAGGTGGCAATGGAAAGTGGCTAGGAGAGAAAGCTGTTATGGCAGAGAGGTGTTAGGGGATGTTTTGACATGATTCTTTATAGTTAAGGCCTTGAGGTGAAGCAGTCCTTTGAGAAGATGATGAAGATAGAGGGTGAGGGCTTGACTCAAACTAGAGTACAGAGCAGTTTGAAAGCAAGGGTGAGGATCCACTGGGGAGGCCTAGGCTCCTGCTGGTGGCTGAGTTGTAAAGGAATGTGAGGCAGTTTAGTCTTAGTATACTCATTTTAGGATGGGCAACCAGAGTTACTGCAGCAATTCTGAATGCTTCTGTCTATATAAAGTTCTCAAGTTTTAGCTTGTGGAAACAATTCTTTGAAGAGACTGATAAGGTGTATAGGATGGTACTTTTGGTGGCACTGGGAAGCCAGTCACAGTAGAATGTTGTGTGTGTCTCATGACTTGTTAAAAATCGCACAGCTGTTATTCACAATTGATTTTTTTTCTTACCCCAAATAGGAACAGCTTTTAGATTGTAAAGGTGAAGATGGATGGAATAAACTTTTTGACTTGATTCAGTCAGAACTTTACACAAGACCTGATGATGTCCATGTGAATATACGACTGGTGGAGTTGTATCGATCAAATAAAAGATTGAAAGATGCTGTGGCCCACTGTCATGAAGCAGAGAGGAACATAGCTTTGCGTTCAAGTTTAGACTGGAATTCGTGTGTTGTGCAGACTCTTACGGTATGTGAAAACTTAGGTCTCTATACTTTTTTACTTTTTGTGGTATTAGGGATTGAACTCAGGAGGGTTCTTCTGAATTACATCCCAAGGCATCCCTTCCCCGCTCCCCCCCCTTTTTTTTAATGATTATTTATTTGCTTTAGTTGTACACAATTCGTTTATTTGTATGTGGTGCTGAGGATTGAACCCGGCCCGTGCACATGCTAGGCGAGCACTCTACCGCTGAGCCACAACCCCAGCTCCCCCCGCCTCCCTTTTTAAAAAGGGTTTGGACCGGTCTTTCCAAGTTGCCTCCAATTTCTAGTCCTACTGCCTCAACTGCCTGAGTAGCTAAGATTACAGGCATGTGCCACTGTGCCTGGCTCTACACTCTATATAGACAGCATATATTTTTTTGTACTTTAGACATTGCCTTTTAGTACTTAAATTTCTTTAATTTATGGAGAGAAACTATAAAATGGAATCTATGCTAGGTCATTTCAATTTATAATGGAATAGCGATATATTTTTAAAAAATGTGATAGGAATGTGCCAAGGAATTTGTGAGAATAAATTATGGTCAATTTCTTAAAATTTGATAAAGATTTGTGACTTATACTATATTATTCTTCCTACAAAATAGGAATATCTGGAATCTTTACAGTGTTTGGAGTCAGATAAAAATGACTGGCGAGCAACCAATAAAGACTTACTTCTGGCCTATGCTAACCTTATGCTACTTACACTTTCCACCAGAGATGTTCAAGAAAGTAGAGAATTACTGGAAAGGTACGTTGACTTTGAGAATACTTCAGCATAAATTATAGATTTTATTTTTGCAGTAATTGTTCCATTAGTCTAAACTTACTTATAGCATCATTATTTCTATAATGTACCCAGGAATTAGAGTTAATACATTGTACACTTGGAGGGAAACTTATTTTGACATCTTTTATGGGGATGATTAGTTGTTTATAACTTTTATTTTTTATTTTTATTTGTTTTTGCCGTACTGGGGCCTCATGTATGCTACCCAAGTGCTCTACCACTGAGCTACATCCTCAGCCTTGGTTTATTTTGAATCAAGTTTTTGCTAAGTTGCCCAGGTTGACCTCAAGCTTGAATCTCCCTGCTTCAGCTTCCCAAATAGCTGGGCTGACTTTGATTTTTAAAGAATTCTTGTAGTTCACTTTTGATTAAAACTACCCGTATTCAGTTTTGGCATAAAGAAAGAATCAAGCCTTAAAATGAATGTTCTAACTTGTATATCGCATTTTATTTTGTATAAATGGGACTTTTTTTTTTTTTTTAATTTTCTTTTAATGTTAGGAATTGAACCCAGGGCCCTTAATCACTGAGCCACATATCTGGCTCTTTTTAATTTTTTTATTTTGTAACATGGTCTCACTAAGTTGCTGAGGCTGGCTTTGAACTTGAATCCTCTGATCTCATCCTCTCAAGCTGATGGGATTACAGGTTTGCACCTGGCCACTAGTTCCTTTTAACACCCTTCAAGGAATCCCAGAGATCTTTGGTTTATTTCTATTAGTGTTTATCATTTTAGAAATTAAAGCTGAGAACAAACAAAGTAGTGAGAAGAGTGCTTTTTTTGTGTGTTTTTGTAACCTCTGAAAATGTATGGTTTAATGGTATGTAGGTAGATTCTCATAAGCTTTGTCATTTAATCTGTTAAGATATGGGAAACTCAGCTATACATACATGAGAAAATGAGAAAAAAAATAAAAAAGAAATTCTTAGTATAATTAAAAAAGTGAGGGGCTGGGGTTGTGGCTCAGCGGCAGAGCGCTCGCCTTGCACGTGCGCGGCCCGGGTTCGATCCTCAGCACCACGTAAACATAAATTCATTGTATTGTGTACAACTAAAGTAAATAAATAAATATTAAAAAAAAAAAAGTGAGTTTAACCACATGGATCCTATGAAGGGATCTTTGAGAACCCGCAGAAATTCCTAGACCTTACTTGTTAGAAGAAATCCCTATGCCTGATTTCCTAATTACTTTAAAATTATGCTCTACCTTTAAGTGTTTGCTATTGCTTTTCTTACAAATGGAAGATTCTGAAGAGTATTTAGACTTTAGAAACACTAATCAGGATATAGATTACAAATTATAAGAAATTAATTTATTTAAGTCTGGTTATCTAATGTAGTAGTGGTATTGATATCCAAATATCTGCCAGTTGCTATAATTTGAGGCACACTTTTTTTTTTTTTTTTTTTTTTAAATTGTTTTGTGGTGCTGGGGATTGAACCCAGGGCCTTGTACATTTGAGGCAAGTACTCTACCAACTGAGCTATATCCCGAGCCCCTACATACTATAATTTGTAAATGGCATGTCTAATTTGAGAAATTTCAACTTTGAATTAAACAATGAAACCATATGGATGAAGAAAAAAAATTATTTTTATTAGAAAATAAATTTCCCAACTGTATCCTGCTTTATTATTGAAATACCTGTTATCACTGATCTTATTTGATTTGTATTTTTCAATGATTAGAGGATAGAAAATAACTATTTTAGAATAAGATGTCATTCTAGAGGTTGAACCTTTAAAGTATAGGAAATATACAGGATAAAAATAAGCACTAGGGGCTGGGGCTGTAGCTCAGCGACCGAGCGTTTGCCTAGCATCACAAGGCACTGGGTTCGATCTTCAGCACCACGTAAAAACAAACACATAAAATAAAGGCATTCTGTCCATTTACAACTACCCCCCGCCCCCAAAAAAAAGCAATAGTTGCTTCATAACTTATAAAATAGAGAATAAGGATTACTAGGAGTCTGGGGAAGATGAGGCTTGACAAACTTTTATTAAATTTATTTTGAATTAAAAATGAAAATGATTATTCACAATTCAGTAGGTATGGACTGCTGTTTAAATTTTAACATTACAGGTTTGATAGTGCTCTTCAGTCTGTGAAATCCTCTGTAGGTGGGAATGATGAACTGTCAGTTACTTTCTTAGAAATCAAAGGACATTTCTACATGCATGCTGGTTCTCTGCTTTTGAAGATGGGTCAGCATAGTGATGTACAATGGCGAGCGCTCTCTGAGCTGGCTGCGTTGTGCTATCTCATAGCATTTCAGGTAAGTTTTTTCCAATTTTCTGAGTCTGATAAAAATAATTGACATTTCAGCATGGAGTTGTACCCTGGTATGTAATGAAAATATTTGAACATTTGTAGAATCAAAGTTAAAATGAAAGTTAGTTTGATAGATTGAAAATAACTAGGTACACATATTACTGGTGAGGCTGGTGAATCAGGTTATGTTGACACATTGCTATTGACAGTGTACTTTGCTGTGGCTTACTCGAAAGAGAGTTTGAAGAGTTTGATTCTTTTACTTTGCCATTTCTGGGAACATATAATAAAGGCATAATTTCAGATATGGGTAAATTTTTATTCAGAAAGATACATATAACAAAGACCCAACAAATAAGCAGATTTGGGGATTTGATTAAGGTATGATAGAAGCACGTGATTGCCATTTTAACATGTTAATTGAAAAATATAGACATAAAATAAAACTTGCATAACAAATATAAATAACATATAATACTGTATTTATTCATCTTTGGAAACAAGACTTTTCCTTATATCTAGAACAAGAAAGGAAGGAAATATGCCTTATTTTTAGATGATGGGATGCTGGCTAAAACCCCTTTCCCAACATTGTTTTCTCATTTTAGTATTTTCTTTAATGAGCTCTTTTACTGTGAAGTGAAAAGGAATAATTAGTCTTTCAAAAAAAAGCATTAAACCTGGTTTATAAAAATGATGTGTGAGGCACTGGGTTTGATCGTCAGCACTACATAAAAATAGATAAAATACAAGTCTATAGACAACAGAAAAATATTTTAAAAAAATGATCGTGTGAGAGGATTATTATTATTATTATTATTATTATTTTAAATATGTGTTTTTTAGTTGTAGATGGACACAATACCTTTATTTTTATGTGGTGCTGAGGATCAAACCTAGTGCCTCATGTGTGCTAGGCAAGTGCTCTACAACTGAGCCACAACCCCAGCCCAGGCTTATTATTTTTTGCTTGGGGGAGAAAAAATATTAATTTCTAGAGAAGCATCCTCTGTCTAGTTCATGTTATAATTAACATGTAGACTTTTTAATAAAATGCTGTTGATAGTCACAATGTTATATACTATTCACTAGAAGCTTTTAGATTCATAAGGAATATATTAAGTACTGAAAATGAGTATAAAGGCATTGAGGTTTGCTAATATATATACATATTAGAAATTCATTTATTTCTATATTTGGTACTGGGGATTCAACCCAGGTTCACTTAACCACAGAGCCACATCCCCAGCCCAACCTTTTTTATATTATTTTGAGAGAGGGTCTCACTGAGTTGCTTATGGCCTTGCTAAGTTGCTGAAACTGTCTTTGAACTTTCAGTCTTTCTGCCTTGCCTCCTAAACTTCTGGGATTACAGGCTGTGCCACTGTGCCTGACTTGAATATGCTTTTTTAGAAATTTTCTAGAAGTCCTCTTTGTATATATTTCTTACAGATTATAAATTCCTTGTTCTCAATTTTTTGCCGTGTTTTTCAGTGAATTTTACCCATTAATTGTTTGTTTATTATAAAAAAAAAGTATAGTATAATAGAAAGGAACATCTAACTATTTGGAATACAAGTACCATTGAATTAAGATTTTTAATTCTTAAATTATCAGGTCCCGAGACCAAAGATTAAATTAATAAAAGGAGAAGCTGGACAGAATTTACTGGAAATGATGGCCCATGATCGTCTCAGCCAATCAGGTAATAGTAATGTGTTTTTTTTTTTGTTTTGTTTTGGTACTGGGGATTAAACTCTGGGGCATTTAACCACTGAGCCATATCCCCAGCCCCGTTTTATATTTTATTTAGAAACAGGGTCTCACTGAGCTGCTTAGTGCCTTCAAAGCCAGTCTTGACTGGCTTTGAACTCGAGATCCTTCTTCCTCAGCCTCCCAGGCCACTAAGATTATAGGTGAGCTCCATCATGCCTGGCTAATAATAATGCTTTAACTTTAAAAAGAAAAGGATAAATTTCTGCGTTAGGGTACATCTTATATTATTTGTGTTCGGGAGATAATTTGTCATAATTTTACTTGTTTCTTTTTGCCATATAAGGAATAATAAGCATAGGGATTATTAAAGGGACAAAAACTCTGTGGAGGAAACTCCTCGACATGTCCCATATCTAGCTACTAGAACATTTATCCTATTTCAGATTACTTCTTGAGTAAGTATGATTATTCATTTGCTAGACATTTAATGCCAGCTGCTAATAAAATATTGCTATGGGGGATGTAAACATGAATATATGGATCTGTTATCTTTTTTTGGGAGGGGGGACTGGAGATTGAACTCAGGGCACTTTACCATTGAGTCACATCCACGCCCTATTTTGTATTTTATTTAGAGAGAGGGTCTCACTGAGTTGCTTAGCTCCTCGTTGTTACTGGGGCTGGCTTTGGACTTGTGATCCTCCTGCCTCAGCCTCCCGAGTTGCTGGGATTACAGGTGTGCACCACCGTGCCCGGCTGGATCTGTATGTTAAAGGGCTGAGAACATAAGGAGGAAGCTAAAAGAAAAAGAAATATACTCACATTTTCTTAGACTCTGGAAATTCGTAGATTTATTCCAGTTTTGGCTGTTTGGGGTAGATACAAATGTCTCTACATATTGTGTAGGGTTTTTTTTGTTTGTTTTTGCCAAGGCACAAACTTCAAGGTATATTGGGGAGGTAGTGAAGAAACATCAGTCTTACTAGAGGGAGCAATTTTTTAAAATATTAATTTTTTCCTTATTTTTGTTGTAGACGAACACCATATCTTCATTTATTTTTATGTGGTACTAAAGATCAAACGTGTGAGGCAAGTGCTCTGCTACTGAGCTACATACAAATTCAGCCTCCTATAGGGAGCTATTTGGATATAAAATCGAGGGAACTTTGTAAAGAGCAAAGAAGTAATATTAAATCAAGGTCATCAAGAGCTTTGGTCTGTACTGAAGCTGTCAGTCAAAACTTGTATTTCTCTATCCCACAGCTGTGTTTTGGTGGGCTTTTTGGTGGATGTTAGATTTCTGTCCGTGAAGTAACTTTTTACTTTTTTTGTCCTTTTTCTTCTACCTTTACAAGGTTTTATACTTAGAATCAATTGTATGTTTTGTTTTTGAGCATTCAAGTTTATTGAGAGACAACAACCTGACCAGCAGAATTAACACCAAGGAGAGTGGTGGTTGTCTGTTTTGCTTTGGTTTGGTGTTGGACAACTTGAGATATAATTCATATACTATACAATTTACCTGTTCAAAGCATAATTTCAGTGCTTTTAAGTGTGGTCTAAGAGCTGTGCAACTTTCATCAAAATTAATTTTTGAACATTTTCATCACCCCGTAAAGAAATCCTATACCCACTGGAAGTCTCTCTCATTTACCCCAACCCCCACAGCCATAGACAATCATTAATCTGTTTCTGTCTCTTTCAGATTGCTTATTCTGTTATTTCATATACATGGAATCGTGTGATGTGTGTGTGTGTGTGTTGTTGTTTTTTTTTTTTTTTTTTTTTGGATGACTGGCTTATTTGGCTATGCATATTTTTGCAGTTAATCTATGTTGCAGCATGTATCCAAGGAATGTTTATAAATAGATTCTCTATCCAGATCTTATGAAATAAAAATGTTTCTGGTAGTGGGTCCTGGAAAGAAATACTTTAAGAGGAGGATTCTGATTAACCAGGTGTAGAAATCAGCGGATTAGAGCTTGGCCCTACTGCTTGTCCTGTGGCCACTTAATTCCTATACTTTTTGTCTATAGTGCAAAAACTTTGGGTATTTTCTATACACATTTCTTTTTTTTTTCCTTTCCTTTTATTCTGTTATATAGACACAGCTTATTAAACTTCAACTCTATTCATTTTCTACATAGGCACCATTTAAAAAAAAAAATTTATTTATTTACTTTAGTTGTACACAATGCAATGCATTTTATGTTTTATGTGGTGCTGAGGATTGAACCCCGGGCTGTGCATGTGCAAGGCAAGCGCTCTGCCACTGAGTCACAACCCCAGCCTTATAGGCACCATTTTTATTGTCCTGCTATTATTTTGGGTTGGAAGGTGAGGTCTGAGATAACCATTTTATTTCCTCTTTGGGTATATGAACAAAACATTGAGATCTGTGAGTAAATATAGCGTGCTTTTCATCATATAATGGTGAAAATAACTTCTTTTTCAGGGCACATGTTGCTGAACTTAAGTCGTGGCAAGCAAGATTTTTTAAAGGAGGTTGTGGAATCTTTTGCCAATAAAAGTGGACAGTCTGCCCTCTATGATGCTCTATTTTCTAGTCAATCACCTAAGGAGAGATCTTTCCTTGGTAATGATGATATTGGAAACATTGATGTACAAGCCCCAGAGCCTGGTGATTTGGCTAGATATGATGTTGGTAAGTTGTGTCTTTCATAGGCAATATTCTGCATCTTACTCCTTTATATATTAGGTGGAAAGTAAATTACCCATAATATCCTTAACCAGAAATAATGACTTCAGCTTTGAGTTTCATTTTGCTTAGTTCTTTGTATTTTTGGGCATCCAAGTTACCTCCAGTTTATTTTCACTTTTAAAAATAATGCTGTGATGAATACTTTAAATTATCTGCATTTTAAATTATTTCCGTAGTCATTTCTACAAACAAAATTACTCAAGACAAAAGGATGACCATCTTTAAGTCTCTTGTAAATTTCCAAAATGCCAAAAAGGTTGTTCTTTTAGAAGCCCATAAACTTTTCAGTAGTGAATTTCTTTCTTTCTTTAATATTTATTTTTTTAGTTGTAGTTGGACACAATACCTTTATTTTATTTTATTTATTTATTTTTATGTGCTGCTGAGGGTCAAATCCAGGGCCTCGCACATGCTAGACAAGTGCTCTACTGCTGAGCCACAACCCCAGCCCAGTAGTGAATTTCTTGCAGAAGGAAAGATATCTTTACTACACTACTGGATGAATATAGTAATACTCATTATAATAATTCTTTACTGGAGGGGAAATCTATTGTTTTAAGTTTATTCATTAGATTGGCATTCTTTGGCCTCTGTCAGTAGACTTTGTTTTATTGTTTTATGGCAGGTCTCATTTTCTTAGTCTGGGAACTTACTCATTCACAACTGGTTTGTTAACATTTTAGTTATACAAAGTGTGAATGCATTTGATGAAGAACATGAGATTTTACTTAGGACAGATTTCCCCACCATGTCTGATACAGAAAAGCAGTTTGTATTTAAGATACATTTATATGAATTGTTAAATTAGTTGCAAAACAAATGGCATAAACAAAATTTACAAAACTCAAACCATTTCTTTTTTCCTTTTTTTCAGGTGCTATTCGAGCACACAATGGTAGTCTTCAGCACCTTACCTGGCTTGGCTTGCAATGGAATTCAATGCCTACTTTACCTGCAATTCGAAAATGGCTGAAACAGCTTTTTCATCATTTGCCTCAAGAAACCTCACGACTTGAAACAAATGCACCTGAATCAATATGTATTTTAGATCTTGAAGTAAGCAAAGAATTTAACAAATTAAATATTCTAAGTTTTGTTTAATTTTTTCCTAATGGAAATTAATTTGTTTAAAAAACAAAACAGGTATTTTTACTTGGAGTAATATATACCAGCCACTTACAGTTAAAGGAGAAGTGTAATTCTCACTACAGCTCCTATCAGCCTCTGTGCTTGCCACTTCCTGTGTGTAAACAACTTTGTACAGAAAGACAAAAATCTTGGTGGGATGCAGTCTGTAACCTAATTCACAGAAAGGCAATGTAAGTAATAAAACAATTTTTTAAAAAACTTCTTCAGTTTTACAAGGGATTTCATTTAATTTTCATGAATATTTAACTTGTAATATGATGATTAACTTATATGTTAAGCTTTCAGCTATGTGTCTTTAAAGGAATTTTATTAAATAAAACTTTTTTAGACCTGGAACCTCAGCAAAATTACGGCTTCTAGTTCAACATGAAATTAATACTCTAAGAGCCCAGGAAAAACATGGCCTTCAACCTGCTCTGCTTGTGTACTGGGCAAAATGCCTTCAGAAAACAGTGAGTTAAAGAACATTGTCTTAATTTTGAAAAACCGAGAATACTAGCTTGTTAATATTAATACCAGTTCAAGTGTTTTTTAATTTTGCTACAAATGAATTAATGTAATTAAATAAACATAAGCACTTAGAATAACCCATGGTATTGTTATATAAGTATTAGTTTTTATTGTTATTACTTAATAGTTATGATTTGTGTGTGGGGGTGTGTGTGGGCAGTGCTGGGGATTGAACCCAGGGCCTTGTGCATGTGAGGCAAGCACTCTATCAACTGAGCTATATCCCTAGCCCATATATTTTCTTTTGTACCAGGGATTGAATCCAGAGGCGCTTTACCACTGAGCCACACCCCCAGCCCTTTTTTATATTTTATTTAGAGATAGGGTCTCGCTGAGTTGCTTAGGGCCTCATTAAATTGCTAAAGCTGGTTTGAACTTGCAATCCTCCTGCCTCAGCCTCCCAAACCCCTGGGGATTATAGGTGTGTGACCGCACTCGGCAAGTTATGATAATTATTATCCAGCTTATAAATTCTTTTAAA
Organism: Tamias sibiricus; assembly: GCA_025594165.1. Taxonomy (NCBI): domain Eukaryota; kingdom Metazoa; phylum Chordata; class Mammalia; order Rodentia; family Sciuridae; genus Tamias; species Tamias sibiricus. The sequence continues at coordinate 14,115,235 of CM046670.1, read as the reverse complement.
CATTGGGTAGTTTAAACATTGGGTAGCTTTGTAGGTAAGGGCATTATAGATCCTTCTAATTATTTGAGGTCTTTTCTATGCCGAGTGGACGTAGATGGATTTTTTTTTTTTTTTGGTGCCGGAGATTGAACTCAGGGGCACTCAACCACTAGGCCACATCCCCAGCCCTTTTTTTGTATTTTATTAGAGACAGGGTCTCACTGAGTTGCTAAGTGCCTTGCCATTGCTGAGGCTGGCTTTGAACTCGAAATCCTCCTGCCTCAGCCTCCCAAGTGCTGGGATTACAGGCGTGCGTCACCGCGCCCGGCTAGATGGATAGTTTTTTGACCAAACTCTTGACACTTTCAGTTACATTTTGGCTATCTACAAAAATGACAACTCTTAAACATAGATTGGGCTGTCTCATTTGGTAGTATCACTAAAAGTGTTTAAAAGTTAGGGTATGGTGGCACATGCCTGTGATCCCAGCAGGGGTTTGAAGGCTGAGGCAGGAGGAGGATCACAAGTTCAAAGCCAGCTTCAGCAATTTAGCAAGTCCTTATGCAACTCTGTCTCAAAATAAAAAATTAAAGTGGCTGGTGATGTGGCTTAGTGATTAAGTGCCCCCAGGTTCAATTCTTAGTACACACACACAAAAAGGTTTAATCTTAATATTGGATTTTTCTTTGGTATTACAGTGATGAATTATTCTCTTATTTGGGAAGTTACTCAAATGACATGAGGGTTTTTTTTTTTTTTTTTCCATTTTGTCTTAAAATTTTCACTAGTTCTTAGGATTTGTAAGTTAATATTTAGATTTGATCATATATATTTGTTAAGGTTGTATGCTTCTGACTTTCTATTTTAGGGCAGCAGTCTTAATTCTTTTTATGATCAACGGGAATACATAAGCAGAAGTGTTCATTATTGGAAGAAAGTTTTACCATTGTTGAAGACAATCAAAAAGAAGAGCAGTATTCCTGAACCTACTGATCCTTTGTTTAAACATTTTCATAGTGTGGATATTCAGGTAACTGAGAATCTCCTGGCAAATTAACTGTGCTTGCAGTTGATAAAGAAATAAGAGATATTAACTGCTTTAATACATTGCCCTGCCATGTAAATGATATGGTTACTTTCATAATCCACTAACTGACATAAATATCACAAAAAAGTAATGATCATTTGGGTTTGATATGCTCAATAGAAGTGGTTTAACTAAAAGCTACTAAATGTTTTAGGCATCTGAAGTTGGTGAATATGAAGAAGATGCACACATAACTTTTGCTATATTGGATGTGGTTAATGGAAATATAGAAGACGCTCTGACTGCTTTTGAATCTATAAAAAGTGTTGTTTCTTACTGGAATCTTGCACTGGTAAGTAAATGTACTTGAATTAAGAGTTTTTTGTTTAAAAAGTCTAATTGTTTCATAAAACCACTGTTTGTATAGATTTTTCACAGGAAAGCAGAAGACATTGAAAATGATTCCCTTTCTCCTGAAGAACAAGAAGAATGCAAAAATTATCTGCGAAAGACCAGGGACTACCTAATTAAGATTTTAGATGACAGTGATTCAAATCTTTCAGTGGTCCAGAAAGTAAGTTGCATTTTGTTATCTGTAGTTTAATAATATTGATAAGTGGATAGTGGATTTTTTTGCCCTGGTTTTAAATTTTGGTAATTCCTAAATCACCTTGTCATTGGTGTACAGAAGAGGTGTGTGAGCATAAATGCTTAATTCACTTGTCTTTTTCTTAGGTTGGGTAATTTTTTTTAACTTGCTAATGTATATATATATATATATATATATATATATATATATATATACACTCTTAGGAATGTGGTTGGGGAAATTGAAAAGGTTTTTAAGGTAGACATTTATTAATTTTGTTTTTTTGGCAATGTAATCGAAACAAATATTGTAACCTCAGGACTAGTTCCTAATGAATTTTGCTTAAATGAGAAATTTCAGAATGTTTTTTCTTATCCTTGTCATCTGCTATGAATTCTTCTTGTTTTCTAGCTGTTAGCAGTTTGAGACTGTTGTGATAGAATTCAGTTATGTTCAGATTTCCTTTGAGTGTTTTGTTACATACTTTGTGTTGTTGATTAAATAAGTACTTATGTTGTCTGGTGCATTCCAGCATACATATTTCTCTTTCTGTTCAAAATCATTTAAGGAAAATCAGTAACTTATTTACTTTGTTCATGTGGAAAACTTTGTGAGGTTTATAGTCCTCTACTGTTGTTACGATTTACGGAAATAATAGAATATGGACTTGAGAATCCAAGGACTTAAGATAAAATGACACTTTCACATTTAAAGTATAAAGTGTTTGTTAAAAAGTGAGGAAAATTTAAACAAATTATTAAGGTAGAATCTTTATATTTGTTTTAAATATATTAATTTGGTATTTTTGCAACTAAACCTTTGACTAATGCCTTTTGTTTTTAGTTGCCTGTGCCACTGGAGTCTGTAAAAGAGATGCTTAACTCAGTAATGCAGGAACTTGAAGATTATAGTGATGGAGGTCCTCTTTATAAAAATGGTTTGCGAAATGCAGATTCAGAAATAAAACATTCTACACCATCTCCCACCAAATATTCTCTATCACCAAGTAAAAGTTACAAGGTAAGTAGGAAAGAAATGAATTACTCCGTTGGTGAATATGCTGCTGCTTTTCTAAATGTTGTAAATACTGTTTTTTTGTTTGTTTTGTTTTTTAGTATTCTCCCAAAACACCTCCTCGATGGGCAGAAGATCAAAACTCTCTATTGAAAATGATCTGCCAACAAGTAGAAGCCATTAAGGTAAATCACTTAATTTCTCTTAACTACTTATTCCTGTATTCCTTCCCCAATTACTTCCTCCACTTTCTAAGGTTGCTCAGAATGTCCCCTTACCATACTACTGTAGAATCATACTATGTTTTACATACCTTTGTCTTGACCCTTACCACATTTTTGAAATTACTTTTGTGTTTGACCCCTCCATAAAACCTACGTCCTTAAAAAATAGAGTCTGTCCTCTGATTTTTGATAAAGGTGCCAAAAACCTACATTGGAGAAAAGACAGCCCTTTTAATAAATGGTGCTGGGAAAACTGGTTATCCGTATGTAGCTTTATCTCACTCTGCACAAAAATCAACTTAAAAATGGATCAAAGGGGCTGGGGTTTGGCTCAGCGGTAGAGTGCTCGCCTAGCATGCGAGCGGCCCGGGTTTGATCCTCAGCACCATATAAAAATAAAGGCATGTGTACAGTTAAAGCAAGTGAATAAGTAATTTTAAAAAAATGGATCAAAGACCTCAGAATTAGATCAGAAACTATGCAACTCCTAAAAGAAAACATAGGGTCAACACTTCAGCTTTTAGGCACAGTCAATGACTTTCTCAGTAGGACCCCTAAATCTTAGGAAATAATGCCTAGATTAATAAATGGGACACATTAAATTAAAAAGCTTCTGCACAGCAAAGGAAACAATTAGGAATATGAAAAGAGAATCTACAGAATGTGTGAAAATCTTTGCTAGTTACTCTTCTGACAGAGGATTAATATCTATAATATATAAAGAGCTCAAGAAACTTTACACCAAAAAAAAAAAAAAGCCCTATAAATAAATGAGCAAATGAATTAAACAAAAAAATACAAATGGCCAACAAATACATGAAAAAATGTTCTGTATCATTAGCAATTAGGGAAATGTACATCGAAACTACACTGACGGGCTGGGGTTGTAGCTCACTTGAAGAGTGCTTGCCTAGGTTGTGTGAGGCACTGGGTTCCATCCCTGGCACCACATAAAAATAAACAAATAAAATAAAGGTATTGTGTCCATCTACAACTAAAAAAATGTTTAAAAAAAAAACAAAACCCTGAGATTTTTATCTCACACCAGTCCAAATGGCAGTCATCAAGAAGAGAGGATGTAGAGCAAAAGGAACACTTTTACACTGTTGGTAGGACTGTAAATTAATACTACCACTGTGGAAATCAGTGTGGAGGCTTGGAACCACCATATGCCTGAGCTATACCACTTTTCATTATTTACTCTGAAGAAATTAAAATCATTTTACTGCAATGATACGTGTATACCCATGTTTATAGCATGACAAATTCACAGGAGCCAAACTATGGAACCAGCCTACATGTCCATCAACAGATGAATGGATAAAGAAAATGTGATATATAACACAGAATGGAGTTTTATTCAGGCATAAAGAAAAATGAAATTGTGCCATTTGCAGGAAAATGGATGGAATTAGAGACCATCATGTTAAGCTAAATAAGTCAAACTCAGAAGGTCAGGGGTCATATGTTTTCTCTCATATGTGGAAGTTAAAGAGGGAAAAAGGAAAACAAAAGTTGGGGTGGATCTCCTAAAAATCAAAGAGAGATTAGTAGAGGAAAGGGACCCAAGGGGTGGAAGGTAGGGGGATGCTGGGGAGTGATATTGGCCAAATTATATTGTTATATTGTATGCATATATGAATATGTAACAACAAATCCCATTGATATGTCCAACTATAATGCACCAATAAAAAATGTGGAAGGAAAAAAACACCATAGAGACTATTGTTGGATATGGTGATGCATACCTGTGCTATTCAGGTTTTTTTTTTGTGGTACCAGGGATTGAACTCAGGGGCACTCGACCATTGGGCCACATCCCCAGCCCTTTTTTGTATTTTATTTAGAGACAGGGTCTCACTGAGTTGCTAAGTGCCTCGCCATTGCTGAGGCTGGCTTTGAACTCACGATCCTCCTGCCTCAGTCTCCCAAGTGCTGGGATTACAGGCGTGCGCCACCGTGCCCGGCTCTACCTGTGCTACTCAGGAAACTGAGTTAGTAAAACCAGAAGTTCAAAGCCAGCCTGGAAAACTTAGAACCTGTCTCAAAATAAAAAGGGCTTTGGGATATATCAATCTCCAATACTGCCATAAGCAGAGACTGTTTTATCCAAAATATACCATGATTCCTGGCACGAAGGTCCCTAAATGATCGAATCAAACTACTGAAATACACTAATCATACTTTGTTCTGTGAGTTAATTTCTCAAATTGGCCGTGAATGAGGTGTGTGTCAAATTTATAGCTAGGAATTGAAAAGTGGTCTTTAAGCTTCTGAAAGTTTTTATTTTTTTTTTTTAATTTTTTTATTTTTAAGTTATAGATGGACACCATATCTTTATTTTGTTTATTTTTATGTGGTGCTGAGGATTGAACCCAGTGCCTTACATATGTGGGGCAAGTGCTCTGCCACTGAGCCACAACTTCTGAAAGTTTTTATCTTTAAAAAAATTTTTTTTTGTAGTTAAAAATTGACAGCATGCCTTTATTTATTTTTGTATGCAGTGCTAAGGATCAAACCCAGTGCCTCACACATATTAGGCAAGCGCTCTGCCACTGAGCCACAGTTCTAGCCCACAAGTTTTTATCCTTTTAAGTACTTTCATATGAATTTGACTTTGTTATGTAAGGAAATCAATTTTATACCATAGTACTCAAAGAGGCTTTAGTTCTTTGGAATTGGAATTACTAGTGGATTGTTTTACATGCTCATTGGACAAGAAGCTAGTGATCTTGGTCCAGTCCCTTCTTTTAGTCTGTTCAGGTTCTCATTTGAAAAGTGAGAAAATTGTTGAAATCAGGTACAATCACATTTTCCATTTCATTGAATTTTTACAGCTGTGATTGTATCCTGGATTGCAAATTCAAAACTATGGACCAGAGACCAGTAGTGACAAGTAAAGTTTTCCAGTCAGTTCTACCAGTTTCTGACTCTTCTTTTTTTGTTAAATATGTATTTTTAGTTGTCGATAGGTCTTTATTTTATTCATTTATTTATATGTGGTGCTGAGAATAAAAACCCAGTGCTTTATACATGCTAGGAAAGTGCTCTACCACTGAACCACAATCCTAGCCCAATTTCTTACTCTTGAATATGCAATGTCTTGAGTAGATACAGTAGATGGATAAATGAGGAAACTTTTTTAGCTTGAAATTGAGATAGTTATGGCTTTCTGGGAAATTTCTGTTTCTGACCCTTCTAGAAGAAGACCATACTATAAGTCTAGACAAAGAAATCTAGACAGACATGCTAGATTTGTTTCTTACCTTGCTTAGAGAAGTTTGAAACTTTAAAAAAATCAACCTGTTTGATACCCCAATATAGTTTTTTTGTTTGTTTGTTTTGAAAAAGAAAACAATTTCTTGATAAGTGCCCATTTTGTAAGGGGACATTTATGGATTATGGGGTTAGGTAAGTTGTCATCATTCAGTTTGTTTATAAAGTAACAAATTGGATAGTTAGCTACATAGCTATATTAGAAAACAATATAACTGCCATCTTGTCTAGGTAGTAGAGTGGTATTAAAAAACACTTTTTGGAGTTAGGTTTGGATCAAATTCTAGCTGTGTCATTTCTTGCATCTCTTTCTCACTTTAAGGTATGAGTTATACTGCCCATCTAAAAGTGTGTTAGCATTAATTCAGAAGTACAGAGCCTGGAACATATACAGCTAAGTTCTGAGCAAATACAGTTCTTTTATGCGTGTGGAGCATTTGAGCTTCACCTTGAGAATTACTGTTAGTTTGTTATATGACAATATGTATCAAGAATTGATTTTCGGTGTTGAGTAGTCCATATAGATCAAAGAATACAGCAACATGGAAAGGAGACTGTGGCTAGGATGCTTAGGTTGAAACTACCTGAGGACTATGAATGTAGGAGAAACAAGTTAATTGTAAGCCTTGTTTATTTTGAGTCAGGAAGTGTCTTGGCTGGGGCTCAACTTTATAAAGATCAATGTAGGCAAGTGTGGAATGAAAATGGACATGAGATAATTTAGGTAGTTATTCAGTTGTTTAGAGTTAGAGTGAATGAATTATAGGTAGGTGGAACTAAGGAATGAAAGAATGGGGATGGATAAATTTTAACAAATTAAGAATCATGTTCTTGCTATCCAGATTTCATTGAAAAATAGTATCTCTTAAAAGGTATCACCATTTTTTAGATTTAAGTATTATGTTTGTCCTGGCATTGTTTCCTGTATGATATTATTAAATGTTTAAAATTACCTTTTTTTTTTTTTTTTTTTCCTTCCAATAGAAAGAAATGCAGGAGTTGAAACTAAATAGCTGTAACTCAGCATCCCCTCATCGGTGGCCCACAGAGAATTATGGACCAGACCCAGTGCCTGATGGGTATCAAGGATCACAGACTTTTCATGGGGCTCCATTAACAGGTAAGCTGGCAACTAAACAATCCCCATATTTTAGTAAGATTACCCACTCACCCCATTTTTTCTTTTTTGTGCAGTACTGGCAATTAAAGTGAGGGCCTCATGCATGTGTGCTCTATCTCTGAGTTGTATCCCTAGGCTCCTTTTCATTTAAATAGATAAATTGTAAAATCAGCTTGTCTATATGTTCGTTGATATACATGTCAGTTATATGACTACTTAGTTACTTAAAAATCTGTATTTGATATTACTGAGAATTTATAACTCTGAGCAAAAATCAAGCTTTAAATGATTCCATGTCTATCAAGGCTTAAAGAACCCTTTAATGTATATCTTAAATAAGCTGAATCTTAGGTGAAATTATTCTTTAAATCGAAAAATGTTAACCCATATAATTATGAACTAAGAGAAGTCTAATTAAGAATCTCGGCTGGGGTTGTGGCTCAGCGGTAGAGTGCTCGGCCTAGTATGTGTGTGGCCCAGGTTCGATCCTCAGCACCACGTAAAAATAAAGGCATTGTGTACAACTAAAACAAATAAGTAAATATTTTAAAAAATTAAAAGAACTTAAAACCTCTGGGAGTATTTTGATGACATAAAGAGGTAGAACATTAATACAGAATTTAATTTGAAATACCATGCACAGAAGGAAAAGGAGTTTGGAGCTAAACCATATTGGGTTTTTCAGTTGTTCTTTGTCACTTACTAGCTGAGTAAGTAAACCTGGAGATGATACTTGCCTCCATTGTTACTATGAGCATTTGTATATGTGCAGGTAGGTATGGGAATATCTTTGGCATTTATACAATATATAACAAACCCCAAATGAACCAAGATTACTAATAGTGCTTACTATGATTTGGCTATGTGTAAAAGTGCTTTGCATATATAATTTTATTTAGTTACAGTAACTCAGTGGTAGGTAATTTTAATCCCAATTTTATAGATCAAGGAAGTGAGTGTAGAAAGATTAGGTAACTTATTCATTAGTTATTGACAGATCTAGAATCTAAACTATAAGTTTTCTTGACTCAAAGCCACTTGCCATTATGATACATTGCCTTCAGGCAGCCAGAAATGATAATAAAAATAGATTTCTTTTACTTGAGACAAACTTCCAAATGCTTCCAAATATCTGAATCTTAGAAAACCCAAAATCTGTACTGCTTTGAGCTTGTCTCTCTCCTTGTTAATAACATGTATTTCTCAAAACAACAGATTGATGTTAGGAGAGCAGTAGAACATTTTTTATTCTGCCTGTGCTGTAGGGATAATACAAATTCCATGCTCTAAAGTTTTCCTCAGGTATTTCTGTTTCCCTTTAACTAAATTTTGCATTGTTCTTTTAAAGTACATTTCCTGTCCTTTTTTCTGCCTTCCTACAAATAGTTTCTACAGATTTTACAATTCCAGTTCTTACATTCCGTATCTTTCTGGTACAGCCATTCCCATTCAGCCTTAAATCTTAATATTTTCTTTTTGGCAGCAACGTTTTCCTGGGAACCTCCTTCATGGTGTTCTAAGTCAGCATTAGGTTTGAAATTATTGGCCTTGCATAAGTTCTGCATAGCATCTTATGTCAAAATAGAACCAATTAGTAATCACAGTATGGTTTTTGTGGCAATATAAATGACATATGAAGAAAATTGTTCTCAGGTTACTATGCTGAAATTCCAAAATGTCTTGAGTTTTGAATAGTATTCACTTTGTTCTGGTATTAAAGAATTATGTTAGGAAAAGAAAAAAGAAAAAAAAAAAAAAGAAACCCAAAATCTGAAACTATTTTTGCATGCCAATTCATAAATGAAAATCCTACATCTGACCTCATGTGCAGGTTGCAGTCAAAATATAGTTGCACTAAAAATATTGTATAAAATAACTTTCAGTGTACATATGTAAGGTATATATGAAACATGAGTGAATTTCATATTTAGACTTGGGCTCCATCCCAAGACATCCCATTATGTTTATGCAAATATTCTGAAATCTGAAAACACTTCTTTCTAATCCCAAGCATTTTGGATAAGAGATACTCAACCTATAGTAATACATGTATTTTTTTTTTTCTTACTTGCTTTTAACCCAGGAAAGATTTAGAAGAAGCAGATTTAGTTTAGATTATTAGTACATTTGTGTGATGGCCCATAGTACTGCAACCCCATTGTATCCTCTTATGACGGTGTCTTCTGAAGGCAAGCAAATAATGGAAAATCCTGTGAAGGCAAACTTATCAAATGTCATAGTGAAAGATAAGCATATGAGATGTTTAGAGCTCAGACTTTGCTCACTTAAAATCCTTGTGCATTGTCTAGAGCCTTGTACAGTGAGAATAAATAGACTGGTTAACCTTTTCTTTTTAAGTGTTATGGGCAGTGTCATTTGGTACCTTGTGGTCACAACTATTTCTTTCATGTATAGGTATAAAAGGTCTTTTGGTTTTATAAGCATGTAAACACATCTTTTACATCCTCATTTTACAGCTGAGGAGAATAAAGACTCAAGTGGCTTATTGACAGTTTCACAAAGTAACTTTGTGGCATGGAAAGGGAGAGAGCCCAGGTCTTCTAATTTTTATTCCTGTGTTCATTGACATTTTTTCCTTAACAGAAGTAAAAATATATCAAGATCATTCTTGTCTTTCGAAAATAAGATGATAAAAAAAGATGAATAAGCTTGTTAGGAAATATTCAGAGGTACTGAACAGTATAAACTAAAAACTACCTTCCTATCCAAATTCTATAATCATTTTGGAGAATTTCTGTTTCTTTGTGGACATAAAGTATGTTTTATGACTATGTTATTATGTTGTATATAGATGAGCTTGCCAGCTTTTTAAATGTTACTTTAAGTTTCAAGCATTTTTAAAAAAGTATTATTTGAAAATACTATTAATGAATATGTCATACCTCCTCATGTAGAAGTACTCCAAATTCTATTTATTTGTGTTTTTAGTTTGTGCTATCACAAATAATGCTGTGGACACATTCTAGAATTGTTGGCTGTTTTAAAAATTCAGTTTTTGCTCTTATTAGAAGTATCTAAGAGTGTCCATCTTTGCACACTTGGCAGTATTGACTGTTAACAATTTACAGAAACCTTTGTCAGTTTGTAAAAGCAAAAATTACACGTTTTAAAGTTTTTTAAAATGCCATTCTCAACATAGTCTCATTTCTTTCTTTCTTTCCTGAATTGTCTATTCATGTAGTGATTTTTTTGGTAGTAGATAATTTTTAGTAAGATTATAAGAACTCTTTGTTTTTCCCACTGAGGGGTCTAGTAGTCGTTGATAAAGTCCCTGTAGTTAAACTGCAGACTTTTAAGATTCTTGGCATATCCTGTTTCCTCCTCCTCAAAATAGATCCAAAATATTCATCAGGTAGTTCCATTAGGTTACCAGATTCAAACTTGGGCTTCTGAGTAGCCCTTCATAGGTCTTTTTCAGTGCTTTGTCACAATTTCCCTTTCTACTTTCACATATAGGCATAAAGGTGTTTTGCTTGTTTGATTTTCTGGTAAAACTCTCAAAACAGATCAAATACAGGAATGTAATTGTGCATAATATGAGTGCCTTTTAGTTGTTTGGTTTCCTGTAAAATTCACAAAATAGATGGAGCAAATAGTTTGCGTATGAACATGAGTGTTTTTATGTGTTTTTTACTATTTTTTAAGCCAAGGAACATTTTATATTACTTGTGAGATCCCTTTCATGAATTTGTCAGGTTAGTTTTGATCATAGTAGCCTGACTTTACAAAATGCAGCCATGTCATTCTGCAGATTTTTTTTTTAAAGTATTTTTTTAAAATATTTATTTATTTGCTTTAGTTGTACACAATGTGTTTTTATTTGTACGTGGTGCTGAGGATTGAACCCGGGGCGCGCACGTGCTAGGCGAGCGCAATACCGCTGAGCCACAATCCCAGCCCTATTCTGCAGATTTTTAAGGCTACCTTCAGTATTATGGCCCTTGAAGCCATCAGATGCATTTTGGTTTCTAAGTCCTTTCAACTATTGTATTTGTAGTATTTCTACTGTTGATCCTGGCTATACTTTTATGCCCTACTGATTTTCTTTTTTTTTTTTCTTTTTTCTCCCCTCTATTCTTTTTTGGATGCCTGTAAAGCACTTGCTCTTTCTTTGTTTCTTTCTTTTTTTGGTGGTGCTGGGGATAGAACCCAGGGCCTTGTGCATGCTAGGCAAGCACTCTACCAACTGAACCATATCTCCCAGCCCTTAAGCACTTGTTCTTGTTGATCAAATCAGTGGTATTTTCTGCTGCTTATTCTTTATGTCACTTCTAGCTTTTTTCTTTACCCCCATTCTTTTGGTACTAGGGATTGAACTTAGCTGTACTTTGCCACTGTGCTGTATCCCAAGTCCTTCATAAATTTGCTTGTTTGTTCGTTTTTTGAAAAAGGGCCACTCTTGGCAGTCCTTTTGCCTGAGTCTTCCGAGTTGCTGGGATTTTTGGCACAGTATGCACTTCGCCCTATTCTAGCAGTTTGTTCCTAGTTTGTCATTTGATAATCTTTATGGTGTATTTTGATATATAGAAATTTAAAAAAATCTATGTAGTTAATTCTTTCTTTGGTTTCTATTACTTTTGTATTTGTAGTTCTTATTTAGATAGTCTTAACTGTAGTATAGACTTTAACAGTGTTTTCTTTTTTTTTTTTTCCTTTTTTTTCCATTTTTTTTTTTTTTTTTTTTTTTTTTTTAGTTGCAACTACTGGCCCTTCAGTATATTATAGTCAGTCACCAGCATATAATTCCCAGTATCTTCTCAGACCAGCAGCTAATGTTACTCCCACGAAGGTAACAAAGGAATAATTTATATATTTATAACTATTTCTTTTTTTAATTGTTTAGGCATCCTTTCAAGAAATTCAAGGGAGTAGTTTAGTATTAAAGCTTATAGTACCCCTCAGGATATGGACATTTTGCATTTCTTTCTAGATACAGAAGTTGAACTTTTGGTCACGTTATTTTTGTGACATAACAATAAGTGTGAACATTTTGAATATTTTAAAAATGGGAGTGGTGGTGTTGTTGGGTCCTTTATTATTCTGTTTTGACAGAAATAGGACTAGAAATGTCCTTACTCTACCACTGTGGTAAGTAGCTCTACACCTGATGTGGTTATATAACTCTTGATTAAGACCCAATATTACAGTAGTAGTTGAATATGAGGGCTTTGAGGACAGTGGGTTGGGATGCAGTTCGACCCTTGCTCTTCTGCTTATTGTGACCTTGGGCAAGTTTCTTAACCTCTCTATATCATATGCCTCATATGTAAAATGAGGATAAAATAATACCTTAGTTCATAGCGTTTTTGAAGATTTTTAAATGAGATAATTACAGTGTTCAGAACAGTGCTCAGTTGGCACATTAATAAATGCTCAATAAATATTAGTCTTTATTATCAATGCTATTTATTAATATCATTTGAGAAATTGTTTAAGAATGAAGAAAATATTCTGTTTATTGTAGATGTAGATCTTTAAGATGTTTTTGTTAATTTTCATTATGTCAAGTATACATAGTTTCTTTTCTTAATGAAGTGCTGTTTATCCTAATGATATCTTCTTCACTTAATACTCATGTTTGAAGTTTATGAGAAATGATTTGTATCTAGTTCTCTGTAGTTTTTTAGACAATCTACAAAATGTTTTTAATTTTTTTCTTTTAGGGTCCAGTTTATGGCATGAATAGGCTTCCACCCCAGCAGCATATTTATGCCTATTCACAACAGATGCACACACCACCAGTGCAAAGCTCATCTGCTTGTATGTTCTCTCAGGAAATGTATGGTCCTCCGTTGCGTTTTGAATCTCCTGCAACAGGAATTCTGTCGCCCAGGGGTGATGATTACTTTAATTACAATGTTCAGCAGACAAGCACAAATCCCCCTTTACCAGAACCAGGGTACTTCACAAAACCTCCAGTTGCAGCTCATGCTTCAAGATCTGCAGATTCTAAAGTTATAGAATTTGGAAAAACTAATTTTGTTCAGCCCATGCCGGGTGAAGCAATACGGCCATCTTTGACAACACCGGCACATACAACACAGCCAACTCCTTTTAAATTTAACTCAAATTTCAAATCAAATGATGGTGACTTCACATTTTCTTCGCCACAGGTTGTGACACAACCCACTTCTACACCTTATAGTAATAGTGAAAGCCTTTTAGGTCTCCTGACTTCAGATAAACCTTTGCAAGGAGATAGCTATAGTGGACCAAAACCAGTTCCTGGTCAAACCATTGGGCCTCGAAATACATTCAGTTTTGGAAGTAAAAATGTTTCTGGAATCTCATTTACAGAAAATGTGGGGCCAAATCAGCAAAAGAGTTCTGGTTTTCGTCGAAGTGATGATATGTTTACTTTCCATGGTCCAGGGAAATCTATATTTGGAGCACCTGCTTCAGAACTGACAAATAAGAATCATGAAACAGATGGAGGGAGTGCCCATGGGGATGATGATGATGATGGCCCTCACTTTGAGCCTGTGGTACCACTTCCTGATAAAATTGAAGTAAAAACAGGCGAGGAAGATGAAGAAGAATTCTTCTGCAATCGTGCAAAATTGTTCCGTTTTGATGGAGAATCCAAAGAATGGAAGGAACGTGGGATAGGCAATGTAAAAATACTAAGGCATAAAACATCTGGTAAAATTCGCCTTCTAATGAGACGAGAACAAGTATTAAAAATCTGTGCAAATCATTACATCAGTCCAGATATGAAACTGACACCAAATGCTGGATCAGACAGATCTTTTGTATGGCATGCCCTTGATTATGCAGACGAGTTGCCAAAACCAGAACAGCTTGCTATTAGATTCAAAACTCCTGAGGAAGCAACACTTTTTAAGTGTAAGTTTGAAGAAGCCCAGAACATTTTAAAAGCCTCAGGAACAAATGTAGCCAAAGCACCAAATCAGACCATCAGAATTGTAAAAGAACCTGCAAGTCATGAGAACAAAGATATTTGCAAATCTGATCCTGGAAACCTGAATTTTGAATTTCAAGTTGCAAAGAAAGAAGGCTCTTGGTGGCATTGTAACAGCTGCTCATTAAAGAATGTTGCAACTGCTAAGAAATGTGTATCATGCCAAAATCTAAACCCAAGTAATAATGAACTCATAGGTTCATCATTAGTAGAAACTGGTTCTACTCCTAAAACAGGCCCAGAAAATGCTCAAGATAGATTTGCATCGATGACTCCAAAGAAAGAAGGCCACTGGGACTGTAGTATTTGTTTAGTAAGAAATGAACCTTCTGCATCTAGGTGCATTGCATGTCAGAATACAAAGTCTGCTAACAAAACTGGATCTTCATTTGTTCCTCAAAGTTCTTTTAAATTCAGCCAGGGAGATCTTCCTAAGTCTGTTAACAGTGATTTTAGATCTGTATTTTCTGCAAAGGAAGGACAGTGGGATTGCAGTGTATGTTTGGTAAGAAATGAAGCAAGTTGTACAAAATGTGTTGCTTGTCAGAATCCAAGAAAACAGATTCTACCTACTGCTTCTGTTTCAGAATCTGCCTCTTTTAAGTTTGGTACTTCAGAGATCAGTGTAACTCCAAAGAGTGGATTTGAGGACATGATTGTTAAGAAGGAAGGACAATGGGATTGCAGTTCATGCTCAGTGCGAAATGAAGCAAATGCTACAAGATGTATTGCTTGTCAGAATCTCCCTAAGCCAAGTGCATCCACTTCTGCTGTTCCAGCTCCTGCTTCTTTCAAGTTTGGTACTTCAGAGATAAGCAAGGCTCCAAAGAGTGGATTTGAGGGAATGTTCACCAAGAAGGAGGGACAGTGGGATTGTAGTTTATGCTTAGTACGAAATGAAGCAAGTGCTACCCAATGTATTGCTTGTCAGAATCCAAATAAACAGAATCAGCCTACATCTGTTACAGCACCTGCCTCTTCAGAGGCAAGCAAGGCTCCAAAGAATGGGATTTGAAGGAATATTTGCCAAAAAAGAAGGACAGTGGGATTGTAGTGTTTGCTTTGTACAAAATGAGAGTACTTCTTTAAAGTGTGTTGCTTGTGATGCTGCTAAACCAGCTCACAAACCTATTGCAGAAGCTCCTTCAGCTTTCACAGTGGGCTCAAAAACAAAGATAAATGACTCTTCTGAAAGTCGGGTGGGAACGGGATTTAAAAGTAACTTTCCAGAAAAAACTTCTAAATTTGGCATCACAGAGCAAGGATTTAAATTTGGGCATGTGGACCAAGAAAATACACCTTCGTTTACATTTCAGGGTTCTTCTAATACAGAATTTAAGTCAATAAAAGAAGGATTTAGCTTTTCCATCCCTGTATCTGCTGATGGATTTAAATTTGGCATTCAAGAGCAGGGAAATCAAGAGATGAAGAGTGAAAAGCATCTTGAAAATGATACCAGTTCCCAGGCTCAGGATGTTCATAGTCAGAAGAGTAGCAGTGGTGTAATTTTTGGTCAGACAAGCAGCACTTTTACCTTTGCAGATCTTGCAAAATCAACTTCAGGAGAAGGATTTCAATTTGGCAAGAAAGACCCTAATTTTAAGGGATTTTCAGGTGCTGGAGAAAAATTATTCTCATCACAAAGTGGTAAAATGGCTGAAAAAGCCAACACTTCTGCTGATCTTGAGAAAGATGATGATGCCTATAAGACTGAGGACAGTGATGACATCCATTTTGAACCAGTAGTACAAATGCCTGAAAAAGTGGAACTTGTAACAGGAGAAGAAGATGAAAAAGTTCTGTATTCACAGCGAGTGAAATTATTTAGGTTTGATGCTGAGATAAGTCAGTGGAAAGAAAGGGGTTTGGGTAACTTAAAAATTCTCAAAAATGAAGTCAATGGTAAACTAAGAATGCTGATGCGAAGGGAACAAGTATTAAAAGTATGTGCCAATCACTGGATAACAACTACGATGAACCTCAAGCCTCTCTCTGGATCAGATCGAGCATGGATGTGGTTAGCTAGTGATTTCTCTGATGGCGATGCCAAACTGGAACAGCTGGCAGCAAAATTTAAAACACCAGAGTTAGCTGAAGAGTTCAAGCAGAAATTTGAAGAGTGCCAGCGACTTTTGTTAGATATTCCACTTCAGACTCCCCATAAACTTGTAGATACTGGCAGAGCTGCCAAATTAATACAAAGAGCCGAGGAAATGAAGAGTGGACTGAAAGATTTCAAAACAGTTTTGACAAATGATCAAACAAAAGTCACTGATGAAGAGAATAAGAGTTCAGGTACAGATGCTGCCAGTGCTTCAGACACAACAGTCAAGCCAAATTCTGAAAACACTGGGCCCACTTTAGAGTGGGATAACTACGACTTAAGGGAAGATGCTTTGGATGATAGTGTAAGCAGTAGCTCAGTACATGCTTCTCCATTGGCAAGCAGCCCCGTGAGAAAAAACCTCTTCCGCTTTGGTGAATCAACAACAGGATTTAACTTTAGTTTTAAATCTGCTTTGAGCCCATCTAAGTCTCCTGCCAAGTTGAATCAGAGTGGGACCTCAGTTGGTACTGATGAAGAATCTGATGTTACTCAAGAAGAAGAGAGAGATGGACAGTACTTTGAACCTGTTGTACCTTTACCTGATCTAGTTCAAGTATCCAGTGGTGAGGAAAATGAACAAGTTGTTTTTAGTCACAGAGCAAAACTCTATAGATATGACAAAGATGTTGGTCAGTGGAAAGAAAGGGGCATTGGTGATATAAAGATCTTACAGAATTATGATAATAAGCAAGTTCGCATAGTAATGAGAAGAGACCAGGTATTAAAGCTTTGTGCCAATCACAGAATAACTCCAGACATGACTTTACAAAATATGAAAGGGACAGAAAGAGTATGGGTGTGGACTGCCTGTGATTTTGCAGATGGAGAAAGAAAAGTAGAACATTTAGCTGTCCGTTTTAAACTACAGGATGTTGCAGACTCCTTTAAGAAAATTTTTGATGAAGCAAAAACAGCCCAAGAAAAAGACTCTTTGATAACACCTCATGTTTCTCGTTCAGGCACTCCTAGAGAGTCACCATGTGGCAAAATTGCTGTAGCTGTATTGGAAGAAACCACAAGAGAAAGGACAGATTTAATACAGGGTGATGATGTACCAGATGCAAATTCAGAAGTTGGAGAAGTGTCTAGCACATCTGAAACAACAACAAAAGCAGTGGTTTCTCCTCCAAAGTTTGTATTTGGTTCAGAGTCTGTGAAAAGCATTTTTAGTAGTGAAAAATCAAAACCATTTGCATTTGGTAATAGTTCAGCCACTGGGTCCTTATTTGGATTTAGTTTTAATGCACCTTTGAAAAATGACACTAGTGAAACCAGCACAGTAGTCCAGAGTGGATCTGAAAGAAAAGTGGAACCTAACAAATGTGAACTGTCACAGAACTCTGATATCAAACAGTCTTCAAGTGGCAAAGTCAAAAATCTGTTTGCTTCCTTTCCGAAGGAAGAATCTTCAACTAATTACACATTTAAAACACCAGAAAAGGGTAAGTACTTAGTCTGTAGAGTTAAACACAACTTGTTTTTGTTTGTTTGGTTGGTTTTAATGTTGATCTTAATGCAAACATAAGGACACTGATGTTTTAGCAAAAGTTGGGTCATAAACACTGCTTTGTGAACACCCAAAGTATACTTGAACAGACCTTTTTCTCCCTAAATAAATTCACTCATGAGTATTCAAATAGTAACAAGAGATTATCAGTTATTTAAGAGATTTTAATAACTGAAAGATAAACATATCATGTGAGGGCAGAGTAGAAAAACCCGAAAAGTATAAAGACTCAAATTTAAATCATGAGCATTGTCTTTTTTTAAAGCATTCATTCTCAATTGTGTTATTTTGTTATTACTCAAAGCTCATGGTATTGAGATGTTTACACATTAAGTTAGTCTTGCCACCATTTACTAAATGGAATAAATAAATATGTAAAATAACCAGATTGGGATAAATTGAAGGATTCTGGCTTTTTATATCTTAGAGTCATTCATTTTATATTCCAAAATGTCAAAAAATTTAAAAAAAAACTTTTATTTTCTAGGATTTAATTTTAGCTTATTTAAATCTAATCCAATGGCCTTTTGGACCAGCACCCCTTCCTCACAGACTGAGAGCAAAGGTATAGAGCTAGCATTCTCAGAGGAGGCTAGCAGCTGGCAATCCTTAGCAAAGTAACTGTGGCTGTATGAAATTAAGTACTTAACACTACAATTTGCATGTTTCAGAATGCCATTTTAAGTAAAATCCCTTTTGACTGGTGATATAACACCTTTTAATGCTATTTGTTTTAAATGTACCTGGATGCTATGTGTTTTCTTATTATTGCACATTGGATTTGTTTTGTTTGTTTTGCTGCTTTCTACTTTATTGCTCTGTTTTCAGCTCTGCTTAATGAGGACCTATGTTTTTAATCTAACCCTTACCTTCAGCCACTAATGTCTGCCAGTATTCAAATGTGATGGCAGCAGCATATATTCAGTCCTTTAAGGACTTCCTTTTATATGTCATTTAGGAAAATAGTATATTTAATTATTTTTAGCAGCCACCATTCTATAGCCTGTGTGTTATATATGTAGCACAGATCATTTGCAGAAGTAAATGTTGCAACTAGAGTGGAATAGGAAGGAAGAATCGTTAAAAGACCGTTAGGAGCAAATTCAGGTAAATGAGTACTCACCATTACATTCTAGTAACACATTTTGAACACCCAAAACTATAGTGATAAAGTGAAAGTCCTTGATTACTGGAGCCTTCATGTGTAAAAGTGACTACTTATTGCTAGCTAAGGCAGTTCTTAGAAAATGCAATCTTTGAGAAACTACATGAAAAGTGTGGACATTGTAGAAAAGTGGATAGTGTGTGTGAACTCTATGTTAAGGATCCCTGGCCTAAGAGCAAACCTACCAGTATGCTACTGTACGACCCAGAAAACCTCATTTTGTTTGAAACTGAGGTCATAATTCCAAAAGACCTTAGAAATGTAACTTTAGACATGAGGCACCTGAGGTCAAGAGAAGCTCTCTGATATACCTGAGCCCTCTTTCAAGTAATAGCAGAACTGAAATAAGAATCTGTATTTTATAGTGTATAGTGTTCCTTTACTGTCCCTGACTAGGAAGTTGATACTAAGTTTTAGTTTAACATTGTAAAAGGAGGGGCTCTAACGTGTCATCCAATTGAAATAAAGCATATATAATTTGTGATTTTCTAGTAGCTACATTTAAAAAAAAAAAAAGGTGGTTTTAAAAAAACAGATTAAATCAATTTAATAATGTACTTGATTTAATCCATATATCCAAAATATCAACTTCTGATCAGCATAAAAAATTAGTAAGATATTTCATATTCTTTTTTTCATTCCAGGTTTTTAGAATCCTATGTGAATGTTTACAGTAACAGCACAGTTTGAACTATCTACCTCTCTAAGTATTAATTAGCCACATGTGGCTTGGCTGTCATAGTGGACAGCATGGCTCTAGAGAATGTTTCCATAGCACCATTGTATACATGACATTCTTCTTGATTGGCTTAAGTAATCTTTTTCTTTAGTCAGATTTTTTTTTTTTTTCATAGACCAGAGCGGATTACACATAAAATTTCTTTCCCCTATTTTTTTGCCCTGTTCATTGGAGGGTAGTGGGAAGGAGGGGGCAGGTGGGGTATATTCTTAGCCATAGAAATTTTCTTGGTTCTTATAGTATTACTTACCCATAGGATGACAGTTTTTATTTAATTTTGTCTAGTATCACACTGGAAACTGAATGCAAAACTGGATGCAACTCAGTCACCTGCCATCCTTGACAATTGTTAACTTTCCTTATAGGAACTAATGAAGGTTGGCTCTGGATTAGTTTCATATTCATACTGCTTTTTAAGATTTGTTTTTTTAAGTTTTTTTTTCCATTTGATACAAATGCATGGATAATTTGCTGTAGTCATGGGAGGAGGATTTTTTAAATTATGGAAATGAGTGGTTATTCTTTTGAATTACTAATAAGTAAAAGAATATTTTAAAAATAGATTTTGTAAAGGTTTTGAAGGTTTTGGCAGAACACTAAATTAGGCTGCTAATTCTAATTTATGATTATAGTAGAGCTTGGTCTGCACAAAAGTATTCATGTTTTTATCTGTGTGCATTTTAACCTATAGATAAATTCTGTGATCTTTATTTTTAGTTAGAATATTGATGTTAGTAGTTATTCAATACTTTTTCTTTATCAATTTTTTTAACTTGTATTACAGCAGAAGAGAAGAAAACACTGGAAGATCCTTCCTCAGATGATGATGTCCTCATTGTTTATGAACTAACCCCTACTCCTGAGCAAAAAGCACTTGCAATCAAACTTAAACTTCCTCCAACTTTCTTCTGCTATAAGAATAAACCAGATTATGTTAGTGAAGAAGAAGAGGATGGTAAATCCTTTGTTGTTTTAAAAAGCACGCTGGTTTTGCTAATCTTAGTAATTGAGAGTATGGTTTAATTATTTTAAACTCGACTTTTAGAACTTATTACTACTATCCTTACAGGTGGATATTTGCCCTAAATATGTAAATAGTCACTGGATATAATGATCAGAAGAATGGCATTCATTAAACAGGCAGTTTTTTTTAGTTGGCTATCATGTGCTAGGCAGTTGTTTTAAGGGATTGAAAGTAATAATTTTCAGAACTCTTATACAAGGTTTCAGTGATGAAAAACTTTGTATGCTGTATCACAGCTTTTAAGCAGGGCAGTTACATGGTCAAAAAGTAGTATCAGTTTGGCAGTGGTGTAGAGGATTGTGTTATGGAAATAGGAGATTAGAAGCTATGCTAAAATGATAGTAAGGCAGCTCAGATAGGAGTAGAGTACAAGTGAAAACAGCAGGAGAGGCATTAGGGATTTCCAGTTGGCAAAATGGATTGTGTGGATATGGAAAAATGAAGGGAAGAAAGAAGTTGGAGATAATTCCTAGCTTTGTGGCTTGGAAAACCCTCAAAACTAATTATTCCAAATACTTGTTTTTACTTTAAGATGAAGATTTTGAAATGGCTGTCAAGAAACTTAATGGAAAACTCTATCTGGGTGACTCAGAACAACATAGGCCATTAGAAGAAAATCTAGCAGGTATGTTAAGTTTAAATGACTAATTAGATTTTTTATTTTAAATTTATTTATTTGCTTTAGTTGTACACAATGCAATGCATTTATGTTTACGTGGTGCTGAGGATCGAACCCGGGCCGCGCATGTGCTAGGCGAGCGCTCTACCACTAAGCCACAACCCCAGCCCCTAATTAGAATTTTTTAAACAAATCATATATTTGAAAGGAACCTCCTGATATGATGATTACTAATGTAATAATCAATTTTGTTTAACATGTCCCTGTCCCTGGTGATTTAAAATATTTGAAAATAATACTACATGAAAAACATTGGTCTCTTGGTGGTCCTATATTTTCCATTAGTATTCATAGATCTTCTTATCTGGGTCTGTGGATTACTTTGAGAACCACTGCAGCCGATCATTGTTGTAGAGTAGTTGGACTTCATCTAATTTATCTTTTCTTTTGCTTGTGTTGTATGGATTTTTTAGATAATGAGAAAGAATGTGTTATTGTTTGGGAAAAGACGCCAACAGTTGAAGAGAAAGCAAAAGCAGATTCATTAAAGCTTCCACCTACATTTTTTTGTGGAGTCTGCAGTGATACTGATGAGGACAATGGAAATGGGGAAGACTTTCAATCAGAGGTTCAAAAAGTTCAGGAAGCTCAGGTAAGAATGTCTTCATTGTTTTCCTTTTGGTTCCATTCACTTTGTTGATGTAGTAAGTAGTAGAATGTTCTTATCAAATGGTAATGATGGGTGTGGCTAGCAGATAGAGTGGATCTAAATAAGCAAGAGGCATACTATATGAATTAGTAAACTCAAAATAGTTAGAATATTAGTTTTTCCAAAATTGAATTATACATTTAAGGTGGTGCCAGTCAAAATTTCACCAGGATTATTTGAAGATACAGACAAGCTAATTCTAAAATTTCTATGGAAAGTTACAATTATATGTTTGTTATTATCAATGAACCTACACTGAGACATCATCTCCCAGAGTTTTGAGTTTTTACCTAAAATGGTTATTCAATTTTGTCAAATTTTCTTATTCCATCTATTGTTGCAATCATGGAACTTTTTATTAAATCTATGAAGGATATTGATTTTTTTGAATGTTCAGGAAACCAACATTGCATTCCTGGGATAAGCCTCACTTAATCATGGTATATTATAATTTTTATATGCATTTGGATTCAATTTGTGTAAATTTTGCTGCAACTTTTGGATTTATATTTATCAGGGGTATTGATCAGTTTTTTTTTTTTCCTGGTATTATCTTCAACTTCCATATGAGTTAATGCTGGTATCATAAAGTGGATTGAAAAATATTTCCGGTATTGCTGTTTTCTGAAAAGAGATTGTGTCAAATTGTAGCCATTTCTCCTTGAATGATCAGCAGTTTTTACTGATGGAATCATGTGAGATGAAGTTTTCTGAAGATTTTTTAAAAATACAATAAATGAATAGAGAACTGTAGGATATCTATCCAGGTTATCCCCTCGTTCTTGAGTGAATTATAATAATTGGTGACAAATTTGTGTGTGTAGAGCTGTTCCTTTAAATTTCTGTTTAATCTTTTAATGTCTGTAAGTTCAGTATAGAAATGTCCTGTTTTCTCTCTTCTTTGCTCTTTTCTTGGTTAATCTGGTTAGAGGTTCATCAATTTCATGAGTACTTTTCCACCCCTCCAATAGAAATTGATTTTGCCTTCATTGATAGTTAGACTAATTTCTGTGTCAAATTTCATTGATTTTGGGCTGGGGTTGTGGTTCAGTGGTGGACTGATTGCTTAGCATGTGTGAGGCACTGTATATAAACAAATAAAGATCCATCAACAACTAAAGTAAAAATAACTTTTCGTTGATTTCTGTTCATTAATATTTACTTCTTGCCTTGGGTTTATTTTGCCTTTTTTTGGGGGGGGGGGGTTACCAGGGATTGAACCCAGGGTGCTTAACCACTGAGGCACATCCTCAGTCTTTTGCTTTCTTTCTATCTATCTATCTATCTATCTATCTATCTATCTATCTATCTATCTATTTGATACTAGGAATTGAACCCAGGGGCACTTAACCACTGAGCCGCCTACCTAGCTTGTGCTATTTGAGTGCTCTGATGCTGAGCCACAATCCCAGCCCAGTATATTCAGTTTTTAATCTATAATCTTATTATTGCTTAGCAGTTCTAGGAAATTCTTGTCTACTATTTGTGTTTTTTATTTTTACATTTACAATCATGTCATCAGTAAATGCTGACTGTTTTATTTTTTTTCCTTCCCAATCTTTATGCCTTTTATTTTTCCTTATTATCTTGTGGTGAATTTTTAATATATCTTTTGTATGAGGGGACATTCTTGCCTTGCTGTTGTTCTTAATAAGAAAGCTAGTTTCTCATTGTTAAATATGTTAATGACAATTTTTGGGGGGTAGATGTTCTTTATCAAATTTTAAAAGTTCCTTATTCGTAATTTATGGAGAGTTTTTATCAAGAATGAGTGTTGGATATTGGCAAGTGATATTTCTGCAACTATAACATGAGCTTATGATTCTTCTTTAAGCTGTTTTATGAGTAGGTACATTGCTATAACTGGTTTTCACATATTCAACCAGCCTTCCATCCTTGGAATAAATCTCACTTGGTTGTGGTATTCTTTTTATAAATCAATTTTTTTTTCTTTTGGTGTTGGGGATTGAACCCACTGCCCCCCCCACCCCCCTTTTTAAATTGGTACATGATAGTTGTGCATAATAATGGGATTTGTTGTTACGTATTCATAGATGCATACAATATAATATAATTTAGCCAATATCACTCTGCAGCAACTGCAACCACCCCTTGGTCCCTTTTCTCTACTGACCTCCCTTTGATTTCCCCCTACCTCCAACTTTCTTTTCTTTCTTTATTCTCTAGCTTCTGCATGTGAGAGAAAACATACGACACTTAACCTTCTGAGTTTGACTTATTTCACTTATCATGACGGTCTCTGGTTTCATCCTTTAGGATAAATACGGAGGAGTGGTAGAGCTGGCTCATGCAGCGGTTCCATGCCTAGTCTTTTAAGGAATCTTCATACTGATTTCCATGGTGGTTATACTAATTTGCAGTCCCACTAACAGTTGAAAGTGTTCCTGTTTCTCTACATCCTCTCCAGCATTTATTATTATTTGTATTCTTGATGACTACTATTCTGACCGGTGTGAAATGAAATCTTAGTGTAGTTTTGATTTGAATTTACCTAATTGCTAATGATGTTTGAACATTATTTCATGTATTTGTTGTCCATTTGTATTTCTTATTTTGAGAAATGTCTATTTAATTCATTTGCCCATTTATTAACAAGATTATTTGTTTTTTGGGTATAAAGTTTTGGTTTAAGATTTTTTTAATGTAAAGTCTTTATATATTTTTTACATATTAATTCTCTATCAGAAGAGTAGCTAGCAGAGATTTTCACCCAAATATGTAGTTCTCTTTTCACATTCCTAATTGTTTCCTTTGCTGGGCAGAAGCTTTTTAATTTGATGCTGTCCTATTTATTAATTCTTGGCATTATTTCCTGGGCTTTTGGGGTCCTATTGAGAAATTCATTGCCTGTGCCTATAAGCTGGAATGTTTTCCTTGGAGTTGCATAGTTTATTGAACCCACAGCCTTTTTTTGTTTTTGGTACCGAGGATTGAACTCAGGGTCATCCGACCACTGAACCACATCCCCAACCCTATTTTGTATCTTATTTAGAGACATGGTCTCACTGACTAGCTTAGTCCTCACTTTTGCTGAGGCTGGCTTTGAACTCTCAATCCTTTTGCCTCATCTTCCCGAGTCACTGGGGTAGATTATAAGCATGTACCACTATGCCTGGTAAACCCATAGCCTTTTTTAGCATGTGCTGTACACATGCCACACACTCCCAGCCCCTGATTTAGTTGAGGATTTTGTTTTTGGATTAATGAAAGAAACTAACTGGTCTAGTTTTTCTTTGTTGTAATGTCTGGCTTGGGTATAAGGGTGATGCTTTCCTCAAAGGATGAGTTAGGAAGTGTTCCCTCTGCTTCTGTTTCTTGGAAGACATTGTAGAAATAATTTCTGTATTAAATATTTGATGGAACTCACCAATGAAACTATCTAAATCTGATGGTTTTTTAATTTTTTATTTTTTAAGATACTGTTATTTCACTGTCTTTAATGTACATGTACAGGTCTGTTTAGGTTATTTCTGCTTGTATGCATTTTTGTAGATTACAACTTTTAAGGAATCAGTCTAATCAAATTTGTAGACTTAGAGTTCTGTGCATGATATATATATATATATATATATATATATATATATATATATATATATATATATATATATTTCTGTTAATGTCCATGGCATCATTAGTTTTGAGTCATGTTCCATTTCTGATGTAATTTGTGGCTTCTCTCTTTTGTTAGTGATTTCAAGTTTAATTCCATTTTGGTTCGAGAGTATGCTTTGTGTGATTTTTATTCTTTTAAGTGACCTCTTTTTCTTTTTTATGTGGTACTGGGTATGGAACCCAGGGCCTTATGCTTGTTAGTCAAGTGCTCTACCATTGAACCATAACGTGGGCCCCAGCACATGGTCTTTCTTGGTAAATGTTCTGTATAAGCTTCTGAAGAATGTGTATTTTATACATTGGATGAGTAGTTTGTAAAATTTATTTCTCAATGGATGAGTAGTTTGTAAAATTTATTTCTCTTACTATAGTTTTCATTGTAAAATTCCCATTTGGTTCTTTTTAATAATTCTGTTTCTTTACTGAGAACATCTATGTTTTTCTTTACTGAGAACTTCTATGTTTTCACAGTGTCTGTCCTTACTTCTTGGAACATTGTCTTAATAGCTTCTTTAAAACCTGTTTTGGATAGTTCTAACACATGAGTCATTTGATGACCATTCCCATTTCTGGTCAAAGAGAGCTAGCTTGAGACTTCGTTTGCGCGCACACACGCCATAGTTGGTTCTACTTTATTCAACTATTGTAACACCAGGCTGGGATATAGGAGAGACAGAAAAAAATTCCTATATGGATGTCACCACCAGATTTCCCTTCTGGTTTTGAGATACTTAATTCTCCTATGTTTATCCACCTTTTAGAGGTTCTTATAGAGTTGCTCTGCATATTTCAGTCCAGGCATCTAGTTGTAGGTTTGGGGAAGGAGAGGGTGAAGTGTGTTTAATCCATCTTGTCCAGAAGTCCAAGTCCTTCCTTTCTTATAATAAGGTTATGTGGTCCTTTTTGTAAGTCAGTTTTTAATGGCATAATATTTTGTTATTTCCTCTTTGCAGAAATCCCAGAGTGAGGAAGTAATTAGCACAACTGACAGTGTGTATACAGATGGGACCGAAGTGACTGCAGCATTTTTCTGTAAATCTGAAGAACCTGATTCTATTACCAAACCTAAAACATCATCTGTTTTCTCTGGAACTGTGGACAAACCTGTAGATTTGTCTACTAGAAAGGAAACTGATACAGAATCTACAAGCCAAGGTAAAACTTGATATGTGTCTATAATCATGTATTCCATAAAAGTTAACACCGCCGGGCGCGGTGGCGCACGCCTGTAATCCCAGCACTTTGGGAGGCTGAGGCAGGAGGATCGTGAGTTCAAAGCCAGCCTCAGCAATGGCGAGGCACTTAGCAACTCAGTGAGACCCTGTCTCTAATAAAAACACAAAAAAGGGCTGGGGATGTGGCCCAGTGGTCAAGTGCCCCTGAGTTCAATCCCCAGTACCAAAAAAAAAAAAGTTAACACCTGTATGTTGGAGAAGATAGACTTTTAAAAATTTAAAGGGGCATAAGATCTCAGCAGTACTAAGAAAGAAAATCATACTGCCTTGCCAACAAGGAAAATAAATATGTATTTTTATTGTTAGACCTCTGATTATAGAGATATATAGGATTGTGACTCTTGATCTGTTTGCCTGAACATAAAAGATAATAGTTTACTTACATGGCGATTTTCTTTGTGATAATGTTTTTATTTTAATATTGCTTGATAGTATTGCTCAAAGCTTATCCAGAGTATTTTAGTTATATATGAATTGTAGATATAACAGGGGCTTAAAATTTTTATGATTCTACTTAAACATCTCTATTTTTATAAGCCTCAAAGCTTGGTAAATTATTTAATTATAGCAACTAATGTTTGATATTGCTTTCTTCCCATTATTCCATTTTAATTTTTTATTTATTTTTTTGAGGCTGAAGACGTGTCTCTGAAAATTGTACTGCTTTATGTGTGGTGCATACTTTTTTTATCCCCTAAAAGGAGTCCTAAATAAGTCACAAATATTACATTTATAGGCACTGTAGAGTTTTACTATGGGTAAAATAGGAAGGTAAATTCACAACTAAAAACTATATATTTTCAGATGAATTAGTAAGGCATAGTGATTTCAGATATCATATAGAATTCAGATGCCCCCAAACTTCTGATGATCAAATGTAAATAAGATGTTTGGTTTTTGTGAACTTTTTTATAATACAGAACACAAAACATTTTTTGTACAGATGTTTCCTAAAATGCTACCCTTGACTGCTCGTTTTAGCAACATTTTGTAAAAGACTTCACAAAGCAGAAATTGTATGGTTATGTTATAGATAGTTTACCATCTCATTAATTTTGGGGGTTGGGAGTGGTACCAGGGGCACTAGACCACTGAGCCACATCCCCAGCCCTATGTTGTATTTTATTTAGAGACAGGGTCTCACTGAGTTGTTTAACACCTTGATTTTGCTGAGGCTGGCTTTGAACTCGCCATCTTCCTGCCTCAGCCTCTCCATCCACTGGGGTTACAGGTGTGCGCCACTGTGCCTGGCTTCCTTTAACTAATTTGGGGGCATGCATTTGGTGTAGTTTTGTATTATTTGTGAATACTACCTGTAAACTTAATATTGCTGAAGAAGCTCAAAATTGGATGTACAATTTACCAAAATATATAACTTACTAAAATATAGAAGCTAAACCCCTTTACCCTTTAGTAAGTCCTGCCATTCTTTTTCAATCCTGGGAAAAACTTTGATGTTTAGTACATCTTAACTGAAATAGTAAATTGTTCTTTTTCTTTTACCAGTGGAAAGTAAAACAGTTTCATTTGGATTTGGAAGTGGTACAGGACTGTCATTTGCAGATTTGGCTTCCAGTAATTCTGGGGATTTTGCTTTTGGTCCTAAAGGTAAGATCAGGAAGTGATTTTAATCATCATGTTACAGAAGAAGCACAACTAAAAGAACCAGTCCTATTGTTACAGTGCAGTAACTAAAGTAACACTTCCCCATTTGTTTAGTGTTCTCATAATGAAGGGCTTCTATGTTTAATTTTTATTTATTTGGTACTGGGGATTGAATCTAGGGCTGATCTACCACTGAGTCTACATTTCCCACCCCTTTTTAAATTTTATTTTGAGGCAGAGTCTCACTAAGTTGCCATAGCTGTCCTTAAACCTGTGATCCTCCTGCCTTAGCATTCCCAGACACTGGGATTATAGACCTGCATGACCACACTCCACTTATATTTCCTTATTAATAGTATAACCATAAGAAGTCTAAAATTTTGTATAAGTTGTTTTAATGGTCTTCCTTGTTTGGAAATGTAGAACTGTTTTTTCAGTTTTGGAATAATTCTGACTTTGGTAATGTTGTTCTCTTAACTATATGTACTTTTAGATTGGATTTGTTGATATTTAAGGAATTATGAATCTACTACCCGCCACCCCCTGAAAGTGCTAGGGCCTCACACATGGTAGGCAAGCATTCTTTCACTAAGTTATATCTTCATCCCTGACTCTGCATTTTTTTTTTTTTTAAGGAGACGATTTGGATTTCAGTACTAGGGTTGTGCTGCTATAATAAGTTTATAAATGATGTGTTTTCTCATCTTTATCAGTTATGTTTCTACTTTTAATCCCTTTTGGTAACATTTCTGTAAAATAGTACATTTGTAAAAGTTTAGTACATTGTTTCAAGTTTATTAGCATAAGGCTGTTCATTTTATTTTCTCATTCTTAGTGTGTTTCATATTTGTGGTTATAGCACCATCTAAATTGTTTTTGTGTAAGATGTTTGATTTGTGGAATAAATTTATTGAAGGCATATGCTTAAATTATTAATGTGATTCAAATGACTATTATTCCCACATGTTTACACTTTTTTCATTGCTTCTTCTACTTGTAGAAAGAGTAAACTACTTTGGAATATGATGATACATTAGAATTTATTGTTTCCCTGATAAAAAGTTTCTTTATTTTTGTACAAAACCAAATAACCTAAATTCAAAGGCTTAGTCAGCAAATATAGAAAGGTAGTAA
This sequence comes from Tamias sibiricus, assembly GCA_025594165.1. Classification (NCBI taxonomy): domain Eukaryota; kingdom Metazoa; phylum Chordata; class Mammalia; order Rodentia; family Sciuridae; genus Tamias; species Tamias sibiricus. The sequence continues at coordinate 14,085,586 of CM046670.1, read as the reverse complement.
GTAGAGTTATCTGCAGAAAAATGCCAAATGAAAATTGATGTGTTTGCTGCTTGTTACTCAATATAACCAAAGTACATAATTGCACACTAACTTGTAAAATAGGAAAAACATCAGGAGGGAGCCTTGCTTAAATAAGCATTACCCACCACATACTTTCCTCACCATCATTTTTCCTTTTTAGCGAGATCATTCACCAACCTCCTTTCTTTCCTTACCTCCTACTTCCCCTTCTCCTTTTCCCTTCCTTTCTTTCTTTGGTATTGAATGTTTGCTTTCATTTAGTGTATGTTTATTATAATAATTAAAAGTATAAATTCCCTGCGGTTTTGTGTGTGAGTTGAACTTGCCAGAATATTTTAAACTTTTGAGGGGAGAAGGGGGGTGGTTCTGAGATTGAACCCAGGGATGCTTTACCACTGAGCTCTGTCCCCAGCCCTTTTTTTTTTTTTTTTTAAATTTTTTAATTTTAAGACAGGGTCTCACTAAATTACTTAAGGCTTCACCAAATTGCGGAGACTGGCTTTGAATTTGCAGTCCTCTTGCCTCAGCATCCCAAACTGCTGGGATTACAGGCATGAGCCATCCTGCCTGGCTTATTTTAAACATTTTTAATAGATGTATCATATTGTTGGAAATGATAATGTTACATTGATAATCTAAGAGAAGGATTTTTAAAACCTTTGAAAAGTAGATCACACAGTTTACATATCCTAATTTATTCCTCAGATAAAAATTTCCAGTGGGCAAATACTGGAGCGACTGTGTTTGGAACACAGTCAACCAGTAAAGCTGGTGAAGATGAAGATGGTAGTGATGAAGAAGTAGTTCATAATGAAGATATTCATTTTGAACCAATAGTGTCATTACCAGAGGTAAATGTCAGGGAATTAAAATTTTACTAATAAGTGAATTTTCATTTTAAGCTTAAAACTTACTCTGGATTGATTTGTAGGACTATTGCTATTTATATTTCTTTCTTTCTTTCTTTTTTTTTTTTTTTTTGTGGTACCGGGGATTGAACTCAGGGGCACTCGACCACTGGGCCACATCCCCAGCCCTTTTTTTTTTGTATTTTATTTAGAGACAGGGTCTCACTGAGTTGCTAAGTGCCTCGCCATTGCTGAGGCTGGCTTTGAACTCTCAATCCTCCTGCCTCAGCCTCCCAAAGTGCTGGGATTACAGGCGTGTGCCACCGCGCCCGGCTTTTATTTCTTTCAGAATACTTATCATGTGAAATAGAAGCTCTATTTGTTAGACATCAGTTTTTTTTTTTTTTCCCTTGGTTTTTAAATTTTTGTTTTTGGTACTGGGGGTTTAACCAAGGAGTGCTTTGCCACTAAGCTGTATCCTCCCTTTATTTTTTTATTTTGAAACAGGGTCTTGCAAAGTTGCTTAGGTTCTCACAAAATTGCCAGGGCCGGCCTTGAATTCACAATCTTCCTGCCTCAGCCTCCTGAGTTGCTGGGATTACAGGCATGCACCACTGTGTCTGGTTTAGGCATTCAGCTTTTAAATAAAAAGCTTTTAAATAAAACATACATATATATATATATATATATATATATATATATATTTTTTTTTAATATTTTTATTTATTTGCCTCAGTTGTCACAGTGCGTTTTATTTGTACATGGTGCTGAGGATCGAACCCGGGCCGCGCATGTGCTAGGCGAGTGCTCTACCGCTGAGCCACAATCCCAGCCCTATTTTTTTTTTTCTCCTTGTTTTTTGTTTTTTGCAGTGCTGGGCATTGAACCCAAGGACCTCAAACATTCTACACAAATGCTCTATCACAGATCTATACCTGAGCCCTCTTTTTTAAAAATAAATTTTGCTTTGTAGTTAGTATATGCAGTTGTTGGGAAGAAATAATTTTTTCATATGTTGTTATAATATCTTTTTTTTTTTTTTTTTAATTTAAATGAACCCATGGCCTTGTGCATGCGAGGCAAGCATTCTATCAACTGAGCTATATCCCCAGCCTATTCATGTTTGTTTTTATACTGTAATTCTAGGGACAAAATAATTTCCTTACTTGCTAAAGTCATTTCAGTAAAATGCAACCTTTATAGCTTTTGGACAAGAATGTTGTTTTAGGAAAATTATTCTGTCATTTTTTAATCTCAGTCAATAGTTAACATTTCAAGAATCAGAACTTTTTGAAACTTCTTAACCTATAAAGGAAAAATCTATTAATGTCCTTACAAAGAAAATATGTTAAAAGAAGTTGGATTTTTGGAAATTGTTTTGGAATTATAAGCATCAGCTTATAGATAATTTCATCTTTTTTCATAGGTAGAAGTAAAATCTGGAGAAGAAGATGAAGAAATTTTGTTTAAAGAGAGAGCCAAACTTTATAGGTGGGATAGAGATGTCAGTCAGTGGAAGGAGCGGGGTGTTGGAGATATAAAGATTCTTTGGCATACAATGAAGAATTACTATCGGATCCTAATGAGAAGAGACCAGGTGTTTAAAGTGTGTGCAAACCATGTTATCACCAAAACAATGGGATTAAAACCCCTAAATGTTTCAAATAATGCTTTAGTTTGGACTGCTTCAGATTATGCTGGTGAGTTTCTAATTTTATTTTTAAAAAAATATTTATTTATTTGGTTTAGTTGTACACAATGCGTTTATTTTTACGTGGTGCTGAGGATTGAACCCGGGCCGAGCACGTGCTAGGCGAGCGCTCTACTGCTGAGCCACAACCCCAGCCCCCAAGTTTCTAACTTTAAATGCTACTTTTCTTTCTTTTTTCCTTTTTGGACTTTTCTAAAAATCCATAACAAATATAAAACAGTTTATAAGTTATGTTAATACTCTGGTCACTTTTTTCCCCCCTAATAGATGGAGAAGCAAAAGTGGAACAACTTGCAGTGAGATTTAAAACAAAAGAAATGGCTGAGTCTTTTAAGAAAAAATTTGAAGAATGTCAACAAAATTTATTGAAACTCCAGAAAGGACAAGTATCTCTGGCAGCAGAGCTATCAAAGGAGACAAATCCCGTGGTATTTTTTGATGTTTGTGCGGATGGTGAGCCTCTGGGACGTATAACGATGGAATTATTTTCAAACATCGTTCCTCAAACTGCTGAGAACTTCAGAGCACTGTGCACTGGAGAGAAGGGCTTTGGTTTTAAGAACTCCATTTTTCACAGAGTAATTCCAGATTTTGTTTGCCAGGTAAGTATTAACTACCTGTCATAATTGAAGTCAAAAATAGCGTATACCACGCTAACTTGGGAAGTTTGTGTTTTTCTTCTTGACCTCATCATGTAGGTTTTTTTTTTTTTTTTTTTTTAATACATATATATCTTTTTCTTAGTTGTAAATGGACACAATGCCTTTATTTTTTATTTTTATGTGGTTCTGAGGATCAAACCCAGTGCTTCTCATGTGTGAGGCGAGCACTCTACCACTGAGCTACAATCCCAGTTCCATCTTGTAGTTTTCTTAAGATTTCTTTATAGCTTTCCCAAATAAGAGTTGTTATCACCACTGACACCCTAACTCTGCCCAGAACTTTTAAACTTTTAAGTTTTAAAGGGCCCAAATTTTAACACTTGAACTGTGCTAGAAACTGAGGTTGGAGAAAAGACCTTTTCATTTTTTATCTTCTTTCAAAAATAAATATTTCTTAAGTTTCAAAATACATTCTTAAGGAAACCGGATGGTCAAGATTTACCCTGCAGTGACGACTTCTGTGTGTATTTAATGTTTTACTCAGGATTCCTATTAATTGAAATCTTTTTTTCAGGGGGGGGAGATATCACCAAACATGATGGAACAGGAGGACAGTCCATTTATGGAGATAAATTTGAAGATGAAAACTTTAATGTGAAACATACCGGTCCTGGCTTACTCTCTATGGCCAATCGAGGCCGGGATACTAATAATTCTCAATTTTTTATAACATTGAAAAAAAAAGCAGAACATTTGGACTTTAAGCATGTAGTATTTGGGTTTGTTAGGGATGGCATGGATACTGTGAAAAAGATTGAATCATTTGGTTCTCCCAAAGGATCTGTTAGTCGAAGAATTAGTATCATAGAATGTGGACAGATATAAAATCATTGTTTTTCATAGTAAATTTTAATCTGTATAAGCAGTCAAATTGAAGCTTAGCTGTTACAACAATATGGTAATTATGTTCAGCTTTTGAAAATGAACGTTTCCAATGTATAAATGTAAAATTGCAGCTTATAGCTGTTGTCACTTTTTAATGTGTTATAATTGACCTTGCATGGTGTGAAATAAAAGTTTAAACACTGGTGTATTTCAGGTGTACTTGTGTTTATGTACTCCTGATATCTGTATTAAAATGGAATAATGATTAATCTTGTTATAAGCAATAGACCTTCGCAGACTATTGAAGGAATATGATATATGCAATTAATTTTAGTTCCTTTAGAGATATATTTGGACTTCTTGCATGGATATATTTACCATTTGAATAAAGGGACCACAACTTGGTAATTTTATTTTAGATCTGAAATATATTTGGTAATCTTAACTATTGGTGAGTTCCTTTGTGCATAGAGACTCATTTATGAATGGATAGAGCCACAGAAGATATTTAACCAAAGTGCTCTTCTATAATCTTTACACCTCCTGTATAGTTACAAATCAAATTTTAGAGCACCCTCTTTTCTTAAAATATGTAGCTTCCTGTGCCCTTTCAAAGATATTGATTTTTACATTTGAAACAAGTTGACTATTTCCTTAGGGTTTTTTTTTTTTTTTTTTTTTTTTAAACTTTTCTGTCATCTGTCTCTACTACCTCAGAAACTTCAGCTTGGTCCTGATGATAGAATTGAATTTTACCTTGCCGCTATTGTGATAAAGTATGAATATTTTCAAGAGGTCTATACCATGTTATTTGGTTAAAGATTTGCTTTATACTAGATTGTTGCAGTACTTTTTTCTGATGAATTTTGTAGCAGAAATAAAGTGACAATTGATAATAGCCATGACATTTTAAACATTCATTACTTGTGCATCTAAGTTGTCTGTTCATTTTAGTACTAGACATAAGGACAAGTAAAGAAAGATCTGTACTATAAACTGCCACATAATTTTCACAAGTTTGATACACAGCAAATTTTGGGGGAAATGTTTTGTGTCAGAGGAAGTGTAACCAAACTGCTAAAGAAAAAAGATGTTATTATTGGCTTACTCAATATAGAACTACAAAGAATTTCGTTGGAGCACAAAATTTTATATATTGCAATCGTGGATATTGACTCCCTTCTATGCTTCCATGTTCTCAGTGAAAATACCTCATTTTGTTTAGTGAGGAAAGACAGGTATATTCCCTATTGTATGGTGATTTAGAAATAAGGTATTCTATAGTGAATACCTGTGAAATCTTCTGTCAGAGAGGGAGGGCAGGGATGTGATTTGTGGTTTGTGAAACACCATCATTTACATCACCAAATCTACTTGGTCACAAAGCCAGATACCTAAAATAAACCTCCAGATTTATCAGTTGAATTACTGGAACTTTCAAGGGAACCATAGACTATATATATGTACATTCAATATTTAGAATTGGCTTCTTTGGAAATCTATGTAATATAAATTGATGTAAAAAGTGTATTGTAATTTTTCAGTTAAGGCAGTTAATGCCGTCATGATTTCAGAATAAATTAGAAGTAAATGCAAGTACTTTTTAAAAGAGAGTTTTTATAGATTTTCATGCTGTCCTAAAGCATTAAAGTTAAAAGCTTTAAAGATTTAAAATTTTTTATTTTTTAGTTGTAGGTGGACACTATTTTATTTATGTGGCGCTGAGGATCTAACTCAGGGCCTCACAAATGTGAGAGGAGCCCTCTACCGTTGAGCCAAAACCCAGCCCCCACTTTAAAGAATTTTGACCAAAAACTTGACAGAATGATATGTCAACTGACTTTTCCAGTATTGCTATTCCAAAGATACTTAAAAATGGTTTGAGGCATTTGTAAGAACATCTTTGAGTTCAGGAAAGAACTTTGTTGTTTCTGTTATTTAAACACTAATAAGGTATTAAACCCACAATGTGTATTTTTTTCCCCCAAACTTGCTGGATTTTATATTGCCTCATTAAAATCTGCTTAAAATAGGGGCTGGGATTGTGGCTCAGCGGCAGAGCACTCGCCTCGCACGTGTGCGGCCCGGGTTCGATCCTCAGCACCACGTAAACATGAATGCATTGCATTGTGTACAACTAACGTAAATAAATATTTTTTAAAAAAATCTGCTTAAATATAGAATAATTCATTATGCATTTTAAGCAATACTTTATGGTAAAATTGAGTATTGGTTTATTTAGGAACTAAAAAATACTTTGCTCAAGTATTGCTGTTCTAAAATCTTGGCATTTGAGAACTTTAATCCAGAGTATTTAGTTGTTAGTCCAGATATGTAGTTGATGATCAGTTTAGAAAGGGGTTACACTAGTAAAACTGTAATCCCAGCAGCTCGGGAGGCTGAGGCAGTAGGATCACAAGTTCAAAGGCAGCTTCAGCATAAACCAGGCGCTAAGCAACTCAGTGAGACCCTGTCTCTAATAAAAATACAAGATAGGGCTGGGGATGTGTCTCAGTAGTTGAGTGCCCCCGAGTTCAATCCCCGGTACCAAAAAAAGCATGAAAGAAATTAAGTGTTCAAACAACTGTTGGCTTCAGTCAGTCTCTGTTAAGTAACGTTTCTTAGGTTGATATTATCATTGAGCACCTGTGAAATGCACACTGTTATAGGTACTGGGGACAGCTGGTTTTGTTTCGTGTTTTAAAGTAGTACATGTTTTCCTGCAGTTTACATTCTAATACTTTTTGATATCCTGTTATACCGCATGTGGAACACAGAGAAAACAAAGAGGTTTCTATGTGTATCGTTTTTTTATATTCTTGATGATTTTCTTCTGTATGACAGCAAAAGCCACTTCCTATGAAAAGGCAGGTGTATTTGTTAGTGCAAACGCTCACCAAATGTGCTTAGGGACCTGGGGCCTCTGCAGTTCCCAGCCTTTAGGGCCAGGGCCTGGTGCCCAGAGGGCCCCTTGGCGAGGGGGAGCAATTTGCCCACTTGGCCAGGACGACTCGCAAGGGCAGGTACAATGCTACTTATTACTTATAAACTTATCCGTAGAAAATTAAACATTTGTAACGCGAGGACAACTTAGCAAGGTCCAGCCTCTTGCACGCCAAGTTGCCTTAAGACACCAGCGCCTCACCCTCTAGGCGCGCACAGCCTTCCACTCGGCCGCCTAGCGTGACCCGGAGGCGGGGCTCGTGCGTCCGGACGCACAGGCGGTGCGCGAGCCCCGCCCCCGCGCCGGGCCGCAGGTTTGAGCGCGTTTCCCTGGGAGACCGCCGAGATCTCGGCACGCCATGGAGCCCCGGGTCGTGAAGCCACCTGGGCAGGATTTTATAGTGGAGCGTCTCAAAAGCCGGTACGGTCTCGGCGGCAGCTCCTCCGGACAGGTGAGGGCGCCTTCCCTCTGTCCGCGGGTGGTCTCCGGATGTCGTTCCGCTGTTGTGGAGCCGCAGCCTAGCTCCGCTTGTGATTCGCAGTGGCGCGGGCCTCTGCGCGGGAAGGCCCGGAGGGCACAGGGATGCTCTGCGCCAGGCCGCCTCGCGCTCCGAGGAGGGCGGACTTGATGAAAGTCAGCCAGACCTGGGCTGGGAGCCAGTCACACAAAGGAAAGAGAAGCCCCCCCCCCCCCCCGCAAAAAAAGTCACCCATAGCTTTTGCAAGGTTTATGTTATACAAAGCGTGGGATAGCACCGTAGAAGGTGGTGTTGAACTTTTGTTTGCAGTGACGTGAGTGAAGCAGGAATAAACAGTTTAATTTGGGGGTTGGGTACCGGGGATTGAACTCAGGGGCATTTAACCACTGAGCCACATCCCCAGCCCTATCATATATTTTATTTAGAGACAGGGTCTCACTGAGTTGCTTAACATCTCGCTTTTGCTGAAGTTGGCTTTGAACTCGCCATCTTCCTGCCTCCCAAGCCGCTGGGATTACAGGTCTGCGCCAAAGCGCCCCGCAACAATTTAATTTTTAAAAATACGTTATTTTGAGGTATTTTCAAACTCATAAAAAAAAGTTGCAAGAGTGGTGCGAAGAATTCGTGAATTCACCCATTATTAACATTTTGCCACATTTGCTTTACCATTCTCTCTCCTCTCATCTCCTCTATACTTCTTCACATACACATTTTCCTCCAGGAGCTATTTGAGGGTAATTTGCTTGTATCATGTTCCTTTGCCCCTAAATATAGTTTGTTTTTTCCTGTGCATGAGAGCATTTTTAAAAAAAAAATAACCCATAGTAGTATTCTCAGAAAATTTGGCATTGCTACAGTAATACTGTTGTAATCTGTAGTTCATATTCAGATTTTACTTTCCCAGTTCTGTCCTTTACAGAAGTTTTTTTTCTCCGCTGGTGCGGAGCCAGTCTAAGAATGAACATGGCATTTGGTTGTTTCTGTTGTTGCCCTTCACAGGGAACAGGTTCCCAGCTTTTGCTTTTCTTAACATTGATGCTTTTGAAAAGATCGTTGTTTATTAGAATGTCCCACAATTTTGGATATGTCTGATGTACCTTCTGGTTAGAATCCCATTATACATTTCCGGCAGGAATAGGACAGGACTGATGTGTGTGCTGCTCAGATGGATGAAAGGGTACATTATGTTGGTCTGTCCCGTTGATGATGTTAACTTGATCATTTGGTTAGGATGGTGTCTCCTAGATTTCTCCACTTTAACCTTTATAATTTTTACCTTTATAATTAACATACAATTTGTGGGGAAATATATGTCTGTCTGTCTCTTTCTTTCTTTTTTTGTTACTGGGGACTGAACCCTGGGGTTTACTAGCCACATCCCAGCCCTTTTTATTTCTTTTTTTTGAGACAGAGTCTCAGTAAGTTGCTTATGGCCTCATGAAATTGCTAATGTTGGTCTTGAAATTGTAATCCTCCTGAGTCTCCTGAGTTAGTGGTGTGTACCACTGCACTTGGCTGTGGGGAAATATTTTAGGACAGTAAATTGATTATTAGTATACAAATTAAGCATGTCTTTTTTCTTTTTTTTTTTTAGTATGATTTTTCAGATTTTGATCAGGCTAAATATAAGACAAGATCTATTACTTTCCCAGGTAAGCCAGTAAAATATTTTGTATATTTTTAGTTTTTAACAAATTTAATTTGAGAGACAAGTATTTTTTTTTAATATTGTTTAGATTTGTAGTTAGTGCTAGATATCTTGTGATACTAAGATTTTTTTTCATTACCTTTGGTAATGAACTAGTAGTAACCATAATTTGGGGGGAGGGTAATTGTTTAAGGTGTCTTTAAAATTCAAATGAGTTTTGTTTTTAATTTTTTTTTTTTTAGTATAAGAGTATGTCTATCATTGAAGATGTTAAGAATTAACCAGACTATGTTAGATAAAGAAAACCAATAGCTACTTTTTAGGCATAAGCTTTGCTGAGTTGTTAGGATAGTAATTATTACACTGTAGGAGGTATTTATCAAATAAATATACTTGGAAAAAATAATTATACTGTGGGATTGAGTGGGTTATAATAGTCTGAGATGTTAAGTCCATTTTATCTATAGTGTAATTCTAATGTTCCTCAGTTGATTGGGGGGCAGTTCTGGAAGATCTATCTGTTGGTAAATTAAGGTATTGAAGTCACCCACTATTGTTATATTGAGGCTGGCTTTCTCTATAAGTCCTACAATATGTTTTATAAAATTGATTTCTATGATATTGGTGCATCTGTATTTACAACCATTACATCATCTTGATGGATTATTCCTTTTATCAGAGTATGAGGACCTTCTTTGTCTCTTATGACTGATTTGAGGTGAGTTTTATTGGATATAAGTCTGGCTACACTTACTTGCTTTAGGATTCCCTTTGATGGGAATTACATTCTCTATCCTTTCGTTTTCAGATTATGAATGCCTTTGGTAGTGAAGTGGATTTCTTGCAAATAGTAAGCAAATGGGCCTTTTTTTTATAAACCCTGTCAGCTAGTCTGTCTTTAATCAGTGAATTCACATCATTTACATTAATAGTTATATTGAAAGTATATTGAAAGAAATATACTAGTTTCTGTCGTTTGTTAGTTTTCTTCTGGTTGTTTTAAAAATTTTGTGTTCATTTCTTTCTTATTTATCTTAAGAGTTTTTGTTGATTTACTGATATAATAACGTTTGACTTTTGCCTATTCCTCTTTTGTTTAACTACCCTTCTAGTGAGATCTATTCTTTCCTATTATTTTCTGGTTGTGCTATCTGGTTCCTCATCTGAGTGTAGGATTTTTTATTGCTGGTTTAGTAGTCATGAATTCTTTTAGTTCATGCTTATCTTGGAAAGTCTTTATGTCTTCTTTGATTCTGAAAGATAAGTTTGCTGGATATAGTAATTTACCTTAGCAATTATCTTCTTCCAGGTCTTGAAATCTATCAGTCCATGCCCTCCTGGCCTTTAGAGTTTTTGTTAAGAAATCTGCTATTATTCTGATGAGTTTGCCTTTATAAATTATTTGGTGCATCTCTCATGCAGCTTTTAGTAGTCTTTCTTTGTTCTGTATTTTTTTTGGCATTTTAACTCTAATATTCATGGAGAGGTTCTTTTCTGGTCATATCTATTGGCATTCTATATAATTTCAAGATTTGAGAAATTTTCTGCTGTTATTTCAGTAAATGAGTTTTGTATGCCTTTAGCCTGAATCTCTACTCCTTCCTCTAGAACTATGAGTCTTAAGTTTGATCTTTTTTTTTAAAAATATTTATTTGCTTTTAGTTGTACACAATGCGTTTATTTTTACATGGTGCTGAGGATCAAACCCGGGCTATGCACATGCTAGGCGAGCGCTCTACCGCTGAGCCACAACCCCAGCCCCTTAAGTTTGATCTTTTAATGCTGTTCTAGAGCTTTTGTATGAACACACTGTTCCGTAGTTTCTTGGTACCCTTTCCTTATTACTGTCTGAATGTTCTAGTTCATCTGCCTTGTCTTCAAGCTCTGAAATTTTGTCTTCTGCTTGGTTAAGTCTATTGATGAGACTTGGAACTGGGGTTTTTATTTTGACTTATTGAATGTTTTATTTCCAAGATTTTGGTTTGGTTCTTTCCCAGAATCTCTCTTTATTAAATTGTTCTTTCATATTGCATTGTCTTCTTTAATTCATTCAGCTGCTTATTTGTGTCTTCTTTTAATTCATTTGATCATTTAAAAATATTTTTAGTTGTAGATAGACACAATACCTTTATTTTATTAATTTATTTTTATGTGGTGCTGAGGATTGAACCCAGTGCGTCACACATGTTCTACCACTGAGCTACAACCCCAGCCTTTATTTGATCATTTTAATAATCAGTTTTTAAACTTCTTTGTTCCAGCATTTCATCTACATTGATACTTACAGATTCCGTTCGTAGGGAGTTATGAACTTGTTTCTGTGTTGAGACTTGTGTGTGTTTGGCTGACGATCTCTTCCACTATTATGTAAGGGTCTTCTTAGTGAGTAGCCTTCTTTCTACATTGTATCCTGGGATTTTGGTTTGTTGTGTAGTGTTGAGATTCATTCCAAATGGAGTTTACATCCCTGAAGCTCCTCAGACTGTGTTTCATGGAGTCTTGACTCTGAGCATACTTTGTCAGAACTGGAGGGATTCACTTAACTTTGTAGGCCTTCTGTGAGTAGAGTCTCTCTGCTAATTCAGGCAAGTATGATATAGACAGTGGAGTATATAAAGTATACTTTCAGCGGTTGTTTCTCCAGCACTTGTCAGCACTGTACAATGTAAGAGGGCTTGCGTGTTGCCCCTTATTGGCGGCATGCTCACAACAGTTGGGTTATTCGTCTGTTGTTGCTAAGGGAGTGTGGTGGTCTTCAGCCCACCCCTGTCATCTGTGTATATACTTGCAGCCAGGATGTCTGCTGGGTGCATTTCTCTACCCTATTTCTTCTTCTTCTTTTTTTTTTTTTATAACTATTTTTTAGTTATAGTTGGACACATTACCTTTATTTATTTTTGTATGGTGCTGAGGATTGAACCCAGGGCCTCACGCATGCTAGGTGAGCACTCTACCACTGAGCCATAACCCCAGCCCTCTACCCTATTTTTTATTTTTATTTTTTTTTATTTTTTAGTTGTAGAAGGATACAATACCTTTATTTTATATTTATGTGGTGCTGAGGATCGAACCCAGTGCCTTCCACATGCGAGGCAAGCACTCTACCACTGAGCTACAACCCCAGCCCTCTATCCTGTTTTTTAGGTGAATGTATCCATCAAAGTTTGAGCAAGACCCAGTCCTGGATAGATGAAGGTACAGTTTCTCTCAACTGGGTCAGGGGTAAAGCTCAGTGTCAAAACAACTATTCAGTATGTTAGGTGCTGGGCTTAATCCATAGTACTGGTTTGAGAGGAGGAAATGTCCACCAGTAACAGCAAACAACTTGAACACAAACCATATATCAACAAAATATAAAAACATATTTAAAAAAGAACCTCTACAATCCCACTAACTAGAGAGAAGAAAGGGTCACTCATAATATAGAATAGTTTTAAAATCAGACATTAATGAAAGTAAGTAATACTGAAATAGCTGGGCACATTGGCTCACAGCTATAATCCCAGCTACTCAGGAGGCTGAGGCAGGACTATTACAAGTTTGAGGTTAGCCTGGGTATTTAATGACACCCTGTCTTAAAAGTAAAAAATAAAAAAAAGTCTGGGTTGTAGCTCAGTGGTAGAGCAACCCTGGATTTGTTCACCTCTGTGCAATAAATAATAAATAAATACTGAATAAAATTTTAAAGGGAATAAAATTTTAAAGGGAGGAAATAGAAGAAGAAAAGTGAAAAGAAAAGGGAATAAAAATGAGAAAGTAGAGACAAAAAGCAAAAATCCAATTAAATAATTAAAACATTTAACAAAATTGGATAAAAATATTTTAAAAAGAGGGAAACAGACAACAAAGAACAAAATTAAAATGAAGGAAAACAAAATATGTCAGATTCCTTCTTCTCAAGATATTTTAGATGGAAACACTCAGATTTCTAAGACCTTGAATTTTTGTCATTTCCCAGGTATGGGGACATTGTGGGTGCTGGTAGCAGTATGATGTGTTCCTTCTCAGCTCCAGCTCAGGCAGGCCAAACCAGTTAGGGCAGTGTCAGGGCTGAGCTTAGCCTCTCCTTGTCTACCAGCCTGGGCTAAGGCAAAGTTATCTGCAGCAGGGCTTAATTCACTCCCAAGGTCTCTGATTTTTGCACCAGGAATGGGGTTGCGGTGATACTACAAGCCATCTACCAGCCTGTCTCAGCCTCCATGCCTGTGAACCAATCTAGTTTGCTCACCTTTGTTCCTAAGTCAATGCACTTGGGCGTGTGGAAAATGTCCAAACTGTAGTATGTTTTCTACCTCTGAGCGTGGAAGAAGTCACTAAATCAGAGGGATCTGCACTGGGGTGGGGAGCCTCCTTGAATGAAGAGATTTGCTAGTTCAAGCTATGGTGCTCCTGCACCCAGCCTTCTTGTAAATCCACACACAATTGATGTCTCTCCTTTTTTTTTTTTTTTTAAATATTTATTTATTTGCTTTAGTTGTACACAATGCATTTATTTTTATGTGGTATTGAGGATCAAACCCGGGCCGCGCGTGCTAGGCGAGCGCTCTACCGCTGAGCCACAACCCTAGCCCCTGTCTCTCCTTTTCACAGAGATTCAAATATACATTTTAAGTAGAAGTGTCTTCTGTTTCCCACTCCCTAGAGTCCTCAACAGTCATTTCCCTGCTCCCAAACTGACTCTCAGAGTGGAGTGGACACCTGCTGAAACAGAGAAGAGTACATTGGGTCTTGGAGATATAAAAAATGCAGGGGTTTCTGATCTCCTAAGCAATAAACTCAGACAGTGGGACCCATCTGAAGATGGCTCCTCATTATGGCATTAATGGATCTCCTGCAAAGTATAGGGAATCTCTTCTCTCTTGCTAACTTGCTTGTATACATCCTAGGTCTCTTTTTATTCTAAAACACAGTATTTTGGGGTTTCACCTGATCATTGGCTTTCTGTAGTTGCACTCCAAAGCTTTTCTATGGCTCCCTACCTCAACATGCAGCTGCACACCTTTCATTTTGATTTAGTCTCCTCGAGCAGTAGGTTAGCCTTGAGTGCCTCTAATCTGCCATCTTCAGGAGTCCTTGATTCCAATTTTCTATAAAGCTTGCATTAAGGAGACATACAAATAAGAAAGCATTTGGTGGATGGAGTCTTATTTTAGGAGGCGAGGATTAGATAATTAGTACCTGATGTTAGTATATCTCTTATATTGACAGATGATTTGGATATCTACTCCTCCGGAGATAAAGTTGGTTCCTTGAAATGTTATTCTGATGAAAGAAAACATTGTACAACACCTTTTTTCAGATCATTCAAGCACTTAAATGTGAATTGGTAAAGTATTCTGAATTTTTACTGTATTTTTCACTCAGTACTTCAAGGAACTTGAAAAAGGGAAAAGGGCAGATTGTTCATGTTTTTTATTCTTCCTTAAGGGGATGATGAATAAGCAGTCCAGGGCCCACTAAATAGTTGAAGAGACTAATTTATTAATTTTTACTGAGAATTTCTTATTAAAGCATAGACACCTTATGTTTAGTGGCCTAATGGAAAGTTAAATTATTTACCTAGTTTTTGTTTGTTTGTTTGTTTGTTTTTTGTAGTGCTGGGGATTGAACCCAGGGCCTTATACATGCAAGGCAAGCACTCTACCAACTAGGTTGTATTCCCAGCCCATGTTTGCCCAATTTAAAAGATAAAAAATTACTTATTCATCCAGGACCTAAATGAAAACCATGCTCTTTTCTTTAAGAAAGGAACACGGGAAAAACAAAACAAAACTGCAATATAGGATTTTGGGGCAGTGACATTCAACCCAGTGTCTATTTTAGCTCCAATAGTATGTTAAGTACTGTATATGAAGTAGTTGAGAGAGAGATTGAAGGGGATGTAGTAACTAGAAATGTATGATACAGTACTGTGCTAAACAGGGTTACAGTTCTATAAAGGAGATAATGGTGAACTGAATGTTTAAATTGAAAATTTAATGATTACAATTTGTGGTAGGAGAAATACTATGGGTATCAAGGAGATAAAACATTTCAAATAATGTAAAACTATAAAGATGTGTGCATATGCAAAATGAAATGTTGAAATAAACAATTGTACTTAAAATATCTATATATTATTAACATAACCATATTTGGGAGGTTGATTATTTTAAATGAATTGCCTCTTTTTCTACTTAAATTAGTTGATTCATGTAAAGCACTTTGAACATTGCTGGATACATAGTAAAATACTCAACTGTTATCATTATTGTTATTAGTGTTTCATTTGTCATTCACAAAATAATCGATTCAAGACCAGGACATGAGGTAGATTGAATGTAGGGTAAGAAAAGTAGAAATTACTTTAAAGTAATAATTATGACTTAATAGAAATTATTTTCTTATATTTAACTGATATTTTGTTTATATAAGTGACCTGGGTATAATTCCAAATTATAATTTGAAGGTTTTGGATTATGAAGGTTTTCACACCATTGGACCTTTTCACAGTCTCTGTCTACAATCTAGTGTAGAAGTGTGCTGTCCAGCACAATAGCTACAGACCACATGTAGCTGTTGAGAACTTGAGATAGGGATGGTCTGAATTGAGATGCTGTAAGTTTAAAAAATATACATTGGATTTCAAAGACTTAGCATGGATAAAAGAAAGTAAAATGTCTTCATAATAATTTGTTATATTGATTTTTTTTTTGGGGGGGAGGTACCAGGGATTGAACTCAGGGCCACTCAGTCACTGAGCCACATCCCCAGCCCTATTTTGTATTTTATTTAGAGACAGGGTCTCACTTGAGTTGCTTAGGGCCTTGCTAAGTTGCTGAGGCTGGCTTTGAACTCAAGATCCTCCTGTCTCAGCCTCCCTAGCCATTGGGATTATGGGTGTGTGCCACCATACCCAGGTTTTATATTGATTTTATGTTGAGGTGGTAACATTGTAGTTATACTGAGAATATATTGATAAAGTTTACCTCTGTATATTTTTAGTTTTCTACTGGAAAATTTTAAATGACTTATGTGTCTTGCGTTATATTCCTTTTGAACAGCACTGCTCTAGAAATTTCTAGTCTGAGATGATCTTTTTGGAGAAACACCTGGGATTCTAGTTCTGTTTCAGTCTTTACTTGGTTATGTCACCTGTCAGTTATTTAACTTCTTTAGAGTTCAGTTTCCTCATGGTAAACTTTAATTCTTTACCTAAAATAGATGACAGTACATGGCTGTATCTTTCTCAATTATTGGGGATCAGCAGAAAGAATTTGGCTGTTCTAGAGCATTCTACAGATATGTGTAGGTTTAAATCAGGCCTATATAATGAATAGAAAAGATTGAAGAATGCTTAGTGGGTTTTCAGAATCATTGATGGTTAATTTTTACATTTCTTTTACATGCTTATTTTTTACGTTTAAAAATGTTTACTTTTCACATTTTTTCTCATTTGTTATGCTGCTTATATTTAAAAAGCAAATTTATTCTTTTCAATTGCTATAATAACTTCCAGATTTCTGTGATAGAATTTTTTTTAAAGCCTAGATGATGAACTGGATTCTTTTCATGATTTGAAGAATCGGGAAACAGAAGAAGAAGTAATCGAGGATGACCATAGAGTTAGTACCTCCAAAATAACCAAACAGTCTTTTAAAGAAATAGAAAAAGGAAAAAAAAAAAAAAAAAAAAGTATATATATATTTAAATAGTAATTTTGTCAGTACATATAAAACTTAACTCTTAATTATAACACTGGTTCTCAGCAGTCTATGTATTTCTGTGTTCTGAATTTTTGTAGCCCTGAGTGGTTACTGTGCTTGTTATTAACTAGAGAAGAGAAATGTGAACTTCATTATTTTCCAGTTGTATGCTTATGTTTTCAAAACTTCTCAAGATAAGTTAATAACTGCATACTTTTATGATGTCTTCAGTTCATGTCAGTGTTTGTTAGAAAGTGAGGAAATAATCATGGTAGTGTTTGACTAACCATAATATTTTGAAAAAACAGTACAGGTATGTCTTCCTCAACACTGAACTAGTAGGTGCTCTCTATGTACCTGTCTTCATTTCATAGTTTTATCAGGATTTCATGGAAAGTGGTAACCAGTGATGAAGCCTTTTGCTTTTTGGCTGTAAGAGTTCCAGCACACTATTGCTGATGCTCTTTTTTTTCCTGTAGATATGTTGTCTGCACACAATACATATTCATTTTCCCCTTTCTCCCCTCTCCTTCATCCCATTTGTCACATGGATCTCAGCATTTGAAGAGAATTAAAATTACTTCAGCTTGGACTTGTGTGTCTCATCATATGGTGGGTTTTCATACTAAAAACATAGATTGAACTATTTTAAGAGGGTAATGTACATAAAAGTTGACCAAAAAAAGTAAGGAGTGCTCAGGCCAGAAATTAGTGAGGTGGGAACCTAGAGAGGCAAACAAAGCACTGAACTTGTCTTTCACTTTTAGTGTATTTGCTGAACTGAATGAAGTGAAACTTTTCTTAAAAATTCATTCAGGGTCTGTCTAAAATGGGGACTCTAGTCGGAAGCAACCTCCCTCAAAGGTGGACTCCTTTAACCTAATGCAAGTTGAAACCACTGCTACAGAACATTTTATGCTCTAATTGTTAGAAGAAAATGAATTCTGATGGTACAGTGTTGGTAAGAATATGAAGTAAGAAGCTGGGCACGGTGGTGCATGCCTGTAATCCTAGCACTTGGGAGGCTGAGGCAGGAGGATCACGAGTTCAAACCCAACCTCAGCAATGGCAAGGCAGTTAGCAACTCAGTGAGACCCTGTCTCTAATAAAATACAAAAAAGGGCTGGGGATGTGGCCCAGTGGTCGAGTGCCCCTGAGTTCAATACCCAGTACCAAAAAAAAAAAAAAAAAAAAAAAGGAATATGAAGTTAGAGCAACTTACTTATCCAATGCCTTTGGGAGTAAATTAATGCAACCACTTTGAAAGAAAATAGCATCAGTAATAAAATTGAACCTGTGCAAATAGCCTACTACATGTACACTACTAGTCATAGTCATGTGCCCCAGAAAAACTTTTGAACTTGTGTATCAGATGCATGACTGTGTAGCATCTGTAGCTAAATACCCCTCTGTAGGAGAAAGTTATCATGTACTTATAAAATAGGCTAAAGCAGTGAAGGTTTGTGAACCCATCATTCTGAAATCATCATGGGTATATTTCAAAGAACTTGTTGGTATTTAAAGGAGGAGTTTATAGAAATTATTATAGACATAATTGAAATTGGGCAAAATGAACAAGACTGTGGCGATATGTGTTAAAATTGCTTTAATATTTCTTTTACTTTAGAAAACTTTTATTATAAATATTAACTCATTAATTTTACCAATTAATGGGTTTCACTTACTTTCCCAAACATGTATATATCATGTTTTAATCATGTGCACCCTCCCAACTACTTTCTTTTACTCTCCTCTTTTTTTTTTTTTTTGCTCTCTGGTTTTCTTCCCCTTCCCTAAAATTCCTTCTGTACTTTCAGATCACTTTTTTTTCTAACAGTTTCTATGTATGAGGGAAAAAACATGTGATACTTGTCTCTCTGAGTCTGGCTTATTTCACTTAACATGAGAAACTCCAGTACCATTTGCTTTTCTGCAAATGATATGTTTGTTTCTTCTTTATGGCTGAATAATATTCCATATGCATATATGTCATATTTTCTTTATTCATTCATCTGTTGATAGCACCTAGGCTGATTCTATAACTTGGCTATTGTTAGTAGTGCCACAATAAAAATAGGCATGAAAATATCTTTTTTGTATGCTGACTTCATTTTCTTCAGAAATATAGCCAGGAATGGTTGTATAGCTGCATCATATGATTATTCTGTTTTTAATTTTTTGTTTGTTTATTTGTTTGTTTGTTTGTTTTGGTACAGGGGATTGAACTCAGGGGCACTCGACCACTGGGCCACATCCCCAGCCTTTTTTTTTTTTGTATTTTATTAGAGACAGGGTCTCATTGAGTTGCTAAGTGCCTCGGCATTGCTAAGGCTGGCTTTGAAATCGAGATCCTTCTGCCTCAGCCTCTCAAGTGCTGGGATTACAGGCATGCGCCACCATGCCTGGCTGTTTTTAATTTTTTGAGGAACCTCCATACTATTTTCCATAATGGCTGTGCTAATTTACATTCCCACCAACATTGTTCCTTTTTCACATCATTGCCATCATTTGTTACTTTTTTTTTAGTTGTCTACGGACCTTTTTATTTATTTATATGCAGTGCTGAAAATCCAACCCAGTGCCTCACACATGCTAGGGAAGTGCTCTATCACTGAGCTACAATTCTAGCTGCACTTTGTTTGTTTTAAACATTTTTAAATTGTAGATGGTTGTATCTTTGTTTTATTTATTTATTTTTGTATGTGGTGTTGAGAATTG
The DNA here is from genome assembly GCA_025594165.1 of Tamias sibiricus. Taxonomy (NCBI): domain Eukaryota; kingdom Metazoa; phylum Chordata; class Mammalia; order Rodentia; family Sciuridae; genus Tamias; species Tamias sibiricus. The sequence continues at coordinate 14,066,046 of CM046670.1, read as the reverse complement.
AGGCAGGAACCCAGTGCCTCACGCATGCTAAGCAAGCACTCAACCACTGAGCTACAACCCCAGCCCCACTTTTTGTTTTTGACTAGACATTTTGACTAGGGTGTGGTGGAATATCAATGTAGTTTTGATTTGCATTTCCCTGATGGCTAAAGATATTGAGCACTTTTTCACATATTTATTTTTTTTTTTTTTAGTTTTAGGTGGATACAATATCTTTATTTTTATGTGATGCCGAGTATTGAACCCAGTGCCTCGTGCATGCTAGGTGAGCACTTTGCCACTGAGCCACAACCCCAGCCCCCCTTTTTTTAATATTTATTTATTTGCTTTAGTTGTACACAATGCATGTATTTTTATGTGGTGCTGAGGATTGAACCCCAGTCTTGCACGTACTAGGCAAGCACCCTACCGCTGAGCTGCATCCCAGCCACAACCCCAGCCCTTTATTGGACATTTTGTACTTGCTTTTGAGAAGTGTCTGTGTAGGTTATTTCCCCATTTATTGATTAGATTACTTGCTCTTTTGTTGATAAATTTTTTGAGTCTTTATGTAATTTTGGATGTAATCCTCTGTCAGATGAATAGTTGGCAAATATTTTCTGCCATTCTGTAGGCTCTCTTTAACTCTCTTCTTTCTTTGGCTGTGCAGAAGCTTTCAAATTTAGTATAATCCCATTTGTCAATTCTAGCTATTATTTCCTGAGATGTTAGGGTCTATTTTGAGTTGATTTATGTACAGGGTGAGACATAGGGGTCTAGTTTCAATTTTCTACATTTGAATACCCAATTTCACCAGTACCATTTGTTGAAGAGGCTATCTTCCTTCCAACATGTGGTTTTGGCTCCTTGGTAGAAAATCAGGTGGCTATAGAGGTTTATTTCTGGGTCCTCTAATTCCATTGATTTTTACATCTCTTTATGCCAATACCATGTTATTTTTGTTACCATCAAAATATACTCTAGTACATTTGAAATCAGGTATCATGATACCTCCAGCCTTGCTCTTTGTTTTTTCCTCAGTATTGCTTTGGCAACTTTGGGACTTTTATGCTTCCATCTGAATTTTAGGATTTTTTTTTCTAGTTCTGTGAAGAATGTCATTGGTATTTTGATGGGAATTGCATTGAATCTATAGATTGCTTTTGATAGTTTGGCCATTTTAACTATGTTTCATGAACATGAAATGTCTTTATCTTCATCTTCTGGTGTCTTTAATGTCTTAAGCATTTTATAACTTTCACTGTAGAGGGTTTTTTACCTCCTAAATAAGGACTTTTTAGATATAAGTGATAGAAATTAAAAAGAAAAAACAAGGCAATAATTAATCGGATTTGTTGGTTTGGTTACAGGGAAGAGAAGGGAATGTAGTGAATTTCTGAAGTGATATTCTATTTCGTATCGTAGGCAGTTAATACGTTGTGTTTCCATGCATTTTAAAATAATTAAATTTGAAATGATTTCATACTTAGAGAACAGTTGCACAAAGAATTCCTATATACTCTTAACCCAGATTTTCTAAATGTTACAATTTTACTATATTTGCTATATTATTCTTTCTCTCTCTCGAAACTTTTTCAAAGTACTGTAATTTATACTTAAAATATTTTTTCCTGAAGATTACTCTGAGAATGTTGGAATTGTAATAAAGTTTATAATTAAAATTTTATTTACTTGGCAGTTGACCTGCCAACAGATAGAGCCTCATCAAAACCTCGGACTGAATGTTGTGATGTCAGTGACTCTTCTTTGAAAAGTGTCAGCTATCCAAAATCCAAAGTGTCAAACAAGCAGACTTTACTTCCACATCAAATAAATCAGATATATGATGAGTTATTTCAAATACATCTGAAACTGCAGGTAAGATCTAAATTCTGATTTGAGAATTCAGAGATATTTATATTGTAAGCACCAAATGTTTGCCAAAGTTGAATACAAGGTGTTTACTTATTATAGATAAATGGGTTAAGGCAAGGTCAGAGGGAACAAATTCAATTTTGTAGGAACTATTGAGGGAAAAAATATAGAGACAGAAAGAAAAATATTAGAAGTGTTTTTTATTTTTTTTAAATATTTATTTATTTACTTTAGTTGTACACAATACAATGCATTTATGTTTACGTGGTGCTGAGGATCGAACCCGGGCCGCGCATGTGTGAGGCAAGCGCTCTGCCGCTGAGCCACAACCCCAGCCCCTAGAAGTGTTTTTATTTGTAGGGATGTGTCTTAGACTTCAGATTGTTCTGTGTTTTATGTTTATACTCATCCTATCCCATTCTTCAGAAACAAATCTGGTAAAGTGTGCTTTTTGAATTAGGTGTTCTAGATTCATTGTTTTAAATATTACATAGTAAGAAGTTTCTTTGTCAACTCTCATTAAAGTGCATCTCTGAACCTTGCAATTTATCTTATCTTTGGGGTTTGTTTCTAAAGGGTATAATTTATATATTTATCAAATTTCCACTAGGAGTACAGAAAGAAGCATATGTAATACAGAGTTTCTGTTTGACATTCTTTTCATTAGAATCATTATGTATACTTGAAATACCAAAAACATATTTTAAAACCAACAGTTCATTTTGTTAAATTAATTCATGTTGTATTAACAAAGCATTTCAGAAAAAGTTTTTCTTAGCCTAAATGACTAGGAAAAAAATTTAGAGACTTAAGACCAAATCTAGAGAATTTAGAGAGGAGAACAATGGAAAGGTCATTCCAGGTAGAAGGAATTAGGAGATGAGAGGTGTTTGGAAAGGAGTGATTGTCAGATTGTGAATTTAGCTGCATGTCTTTGGAATAAAATAGTGAAAACTGAGGCTAGCTGTTTTTATAGTTTTGTTTTTTTTTAATCAAAGGAGTGACAGTAGAAAGACTTTTGATAATAATCTATGATCTATATTAAATAATAAAGAAAAATATTTTCTTTATTTAAAAAATAAAAAATAAAGTACAAGGGAATAGCCGGGCGCGGTGGTGCATGCCTGTAATCCCAGCACTTTGGGAGGCTGAGGCAGGAGGATCGCGAGTTCAAAGCCAGCCTCAGCAATGGCGAGGCACTTAGCAACTCAGTGAGACCCTGTCTCTAATAAAATACAAAAAAGGGCTGGGGATGTGACCCAGTGGTCGAGTGCCCCTGAGTTCAATCCCCGGTACCACACACACACACAAAAAAAAAGTACAAGGGAGTAATCTGATTTTATTAATCTTTAGTCTGACTTTAAAATTTACTTTGTAGTGTTAGAGTTATCATTAAGCATATGCTTTTTTTTAATATTAAATTTTTTTTTTTTTTTTTTTTTTTTTTTTTTTTTTTTTTTGTGGTACCGGGGATTGAACTCAGGGGCACTCGACCACTGGGTCACATCCCCAGAACTTTTTTGTATTTTATTTAGAGACAGGGTCTCACTGAGTTGCTAAGTGCCTCGCCATTGCTGAGGCTGGCTTTGAACTCGCGATCCTCCTGCCTCAGCCTCCCAAAGTGCTGGGATTATAGGCGTGCGCCACCGCGCCCGGCAATATTAAAATTTTTTTTGACAAAAAGTTTAATAGGAACATATACATATACAATTTTTACATCATAGTAAAACAGGCACCAAACAGGTCCTTTGGAGAGGAATCATGGATTTCTCTGAATAGCCATTATTTGTACTCATTCCAAGGCTTCTAACTTGACAATATTTTTCCTCATTATCACCATTCCAATATTGTTCTATTGCCCATTAGTTGCCATCTCCACACATTCATTCCAAGATTTGTTAAAGGGGCCACATCCCTGTAATATTCCATGATCATGTCTGCCACCATTGAATTTCAGTGATAATTTCTTGGTCATACATTTTTTCAGTTTGGGAGGGTAAGCTTTGCTCATGTTGTCTATTTGACAGTCTCAGAGATGTTTTGAAATGGAATTGGTGGCCCCCAATTATATGCATGTTTGTTACACTACTGACTTAATTTATTCAATAAATATTTGAGTACTTGCTAATATGTGTTTGTGCTGAGTGAGATATATATGCCTCTTGCTACATGTAGCTTATTAGAAGCAATCATAAGTACCTATAAAACTATAATTTTATGAACTTAAATGAAGAAATAATAAATGTATAATGTAAGTACCTGATTGGAAGAGATTGAGGTAAGGTTTTTAAGTTAAATCCTGAAAAATGAGTAGAGGTTAGCCCAGTGAAAGGTTTAGATTCTACACTGAGACATTCCAGTATGAGAAGTTACTGAGGCATGGTAAATTAACATATTTATTCAAAGAAAATATAGTAGGTAACTCTGAAGATTTTTAAAGCATGAAGTTAAAACAGTAATGTGTGCTTACATAAATGTCTTAGAGGCGGACAGGGGTAGAATTTGAGAAGACCAGAGAGCATTCTACTGCAGGAGCACAGCTAAGAGATAAGGGTAACTTGGACTGGGGTGATAGCAGAGGAAGAGAAATGGATAAATTAAAGATTTATTGTAGAGGTAAAATTGTCTGCACTTGGCATAATGAATTCAATGAAGTATAGGAAGACTTAAGTTGATTCCACACATTTGTGTGGTATGAAGAAAATGGTTTTCAGAGAGAAGAGTTGTTGCCGCCTGAAGCGATGGCCACTTGGAGCAACGAAGCCGCGGAAAGAAGTTCAGAGGCGAACTGGAAATAGGCTTTTTATTCTGATAACTTTTCTTTCTGGCTCTAACAACGACTTTAACACGCACCCACACACACCACCAAAACCAACACACCAAATGGCGCAGACCCGATCAGCAATCTCCACTCAAGTCTCTCGAGATCCCAGGCCAAGTCCCGTGAGACTACGGAAGGCGGCAATGCCCAAACATCTCCATGGCCCATAGTCAACCGCAATCTTAGCCATCTCCCCAAACAGGGCTCCTGCAAAGAGTAATACTTGTGTTTGAAATGAGTCAGGTTTGATAGTAAAATATATTAGCCTGGGGCTGGGGTTGTGGCTCAGCGGTAGAGCACTCGCTCGCCTGGCACGTGTGCAGCCTGGGTTCCATCCTTAGCACCATGTAAAAATAAAAACACATTGTGTACAACTAAAGCAAATAAATAAAATATTTTAAAAAATATATTAGCCTGGCTATTAGAAAATAAATATTGGGTGATTATCTAATTTGGGAGTCATCTATTGTGTCAGTGTTCCATCACTGTAACAAAGTACCAGAAATAATCAACTTATAAAGGGAAAAAGTTTATTTTGGCTCACAGTTTTAGAGATTTCAGTCCATGATCAATTGGCTCCATTGCTTTGAAACTTTGGTAAGGCAGCACATCATGACAGGAACACGGGGCAAAAACCACTGCTCACTTCATGGCCAGGAATTAAAAGACAGAAGGGGTCAGGGTCCCTTCAATGGCACATACCCAGTGACCTAAAGATCTTTCTTTAGACCCACCTTATAAAGGTTCTACAACCTCTCAATGCCACTCTGTGGATCAAGCCTTTACCCGATGGGCCCTGGGGGACAGTCCACATCCAAATATGTTAGTGTTTAAAATTGTCACTGGTAGTGAGAGATTAGAGAAGTTAGTGTGAAGTAATGTTAGTCTGAAGGTATCCTGGATTAGCATGGGGACCTCAAGGATACGGAGAAGTGGTTGAATTCTAGAGATATTTAAAAGATTGGTTCCAAAGGACTTAGAGATTGTTTGGATTTAGGAGATGTGCTGGAAGTTTTATCAAGGGCAAAATGCACATTGGATAAATCATGCTGCTTTTTGCTTATATAGAAAACTGACGGAGGAGAAATTAGTTTTTTCCTTTTTAATTCATATCATTAATTTTTTAGTGTATACTTAAATTATTTTTATTATATTCACAGAGTTGTACTGTTGTCATTGTAACCGATTTTAGAATATTTCATAATCCCAGAAAGAAACACCTACCCATTAGAGTCATTCCATATTTCCTCCAAAATCCCTTCAGCCCTAAGCAACCACTAATCTACTTTGTGTTTCTATAAGTTTGTCTCTTCTGGACTTTTCATATTACTGGAATCATATGTGATCTTTTATAAATAACTGACTTCTTTTACTTAGCATGATAATTTCAAGGTTCATTTGTGTTATACCATGTATCAGCACATGCTGCCCCCCCCCCCCCCGGGTGATCGAACCCAGGGTAGTTGTATCAGTGAGCTACATTCTCATCCTGTTCATTTTTACTTCAAGGCAAGGTCTTGCTAAGTTGCCAGGTTGGCCTTGAATTTAAAATCCTCCTGCCTCAGCCTCCTGAGTAGCTAGAATTATATGTGTGCCCCTTAGTGCCTGGCTAGCACCTGCTTTTTATTGCTGAATAGTATTCCCTTATATAGATATATCACATTTCAAATTTTACTCATCAATTTCTGGACATATGGGTTGTTTCATTGACTGTCATGAGTAATGCTGCTATGAATGTATTTAAGTTTTTTTTTTTTTTTTTTTTTTTTTTTTGTGGTACGGGGATTGAACTCAGGGGCACTCGACCACTGGGTCACATCCCCAGCCCTTTTTTGTATTTTATTTAGAGACAGGGTCTCACTGAGTTGCTAAGTGCCTCCCCATTGCTGAGGCTGGCTTTGAACTCGCGATCCTCCTGCCTCAGCCTCCCAAAGTGCTGGGATTACAGGCGTGCGCCACCGCGCCCGGCTTGTATTTAAGTTTTGTGTGGACATGTAGTCCATTTCTCTTGGGGTGTATACCTATAGTAGAGTGGCTGAGTCATAGGATAACTATGTTTAACTGCTTTGAGGAACTGGCAGACTGTTTTACATTTCTACCAGCAGTACACAAGGCTTCCATTTTCCCACATCCTTTCCATCACTCATTTTTCTGTTTTGGAGAAAAACATCCTTAATTTTTCTGTACCTTATTGTGATTTTGCTTTATATTTCTGTGATGTCTGACTGAATCCAGTTTTGGACATGCTTATTTTGTGCTACCTGAAAGTATATAGGTGGAGATGTTAAATAGGTGTTTAGGCTTGAGTTTGGCACTTGAGACAAACAACGGAACAGTTGCAGGCTGGGAACATATGGTAATTTTAGCCATTGAATGGATGTAATCAAGCAGAGAATGTGAAGAATGAGAAGAAAAATGAGTTAACCCAAATCCTGAGCAACCATAGTAGTTACAGGACAGTGGAGACATGAAGCCTGCAAGGGAGACTGAGAAGCCATGACCAGGAGAACATGGTATCATGTAAGCCATATATTATGCTGCTGAGAGATTAAATAAAATAAGAACTGAAAAGTGACCTTTAAATTTCATAACAGGTAAGTCATTTTAGAAGGGCAATGTGGCCTGAAGTCTGATTAAAAATGAATTGAGGAGTGACTTGGAGGTTAAGAAGGTTCAGCAAATGTAGACAATGTTTTAGGAAGTTTGGTTGGGGGGAGGGAATGTAGGTACGGCCAAGAGATGTTTTATTTCAGATGTAATGAGAGGGATTGAAAATATCTAGAGATAGCAATCTTCACAAAAGGGGTTAAGGCAATGAGCCTGAACCTATCTGTGTAACAGAAGAGAAGGAGAAACATGTCCATATATATTTTGTGGGCATGGAATTGTTGTTCCCTTTTGCTCTCTTCTGTTTTCCCTGTGAATTTAGAAACCAAGCCATCCAAAGACAATGTTCTAAGGTGTTGTGTTCAAAATTAGGACAGAGTACGGTAGAGAACAGAGAATAAAGAGCTGACCAGGAAAATATAACAAGTTTTCTGAACAGCATTGATAACTTAATAGAGGATTGAGACCATGAACCCAAAAACACCACTTTACATGTTGTGTGATTTTTCTCCTGATGGTTTTTAATCTGTGTTATCCAGGACAGGGAAGATGGTCAGTGTGTTAATCCAGGTCTGGAGTCTTTCAGCCCTCAGTGATAGAAGGACAGTAAAGTAAGGGAGTGGAGAGTATAGGTAAAATAATGGACCATGTCTAGCAACTACTGTAATCCCCAGAGTTTATGTACCAATGCATTTTCAAAAACCACCACAATGTCAGTGGATAAAAATGTAATTTGCAGATTTTGTGAATGTACTTTTAAAAGTCATTCATATCTGGTATTTTGATACAGTGTGAAACTGCAGCACAACAGAATTTTTCTGAAGAACTTCAAAAGCGAGAACGTTTTTTAATCGAAAGAGAACAACTGCTTTTCAGACATGAAAATGCCTTGAGTAAAATTAAAGGTGTGGAAGAAGAGGTTGTTACAAGATTTCGAATTCTAAAGGAGGTACTTATAAAGTCTTAATTTTTAGAGTAACATAACTTCTCTTTTTTCTTAGCTTCTGTAATTATTAACATTTTGTCACATTTGCTCATTTCCCCTTCTCCCTCCTTTTCTCACACATACACACATGCACCCTTGTATACACACCCACCCAGATCCACATGCACCTTATTTTTTGAACTATTTGAAAGTAGTTTGCAAAAATCATTATATAGTATCCTTAAATACTTCAACATGTGTCTCTTAAGAATAAGTACATTCTGTATATCATTATGTATCAGAAAATTAATGCTAATTGAATAATATGATGTATAGTCCATGTTCACTTTCTCATTTTGTCTCCCAAATGTCTTTTATTGCTTTTTTGTTTTGTTTTCTAATGAAGAAACTACACAAACTCTATGCATTATCTTAGATTTCTTTGAATGTAGAGTACTTACCATTACCATTTCTATTGTTTGTGGGACTTTTCCTTGGAGTCCATGTCAGCAGTCTTGTAGAATATATTGGATCCTAGATTTGCCTGATTGTTTCCTAACAATGATATTTGGATTAAGTACTTTTGGCAACAATTTTATATAGTTGGTATAATTTACTTCTTTGCTTGATATTATTAATATGTACAATAATATCTCTTGGTGTCGTATAACTTATCTCTTGTACATATAACTTACACAGAATAAAATTTATTGTTGTACATTTCTATTAGTTTTGAAAAATGCTTATGATTTTGTGATTGCCACCATCATCAAGATAAAATGTAGTTCCAGCATTCAGAAAGTTTTATTATGTTCCTTTATAAATGTCCCTTTTCCCATCCTTAGCCTTTGGCAACGTCTGCCTTTTCCAGAACATTATGTTCATTTCATGATTTTCCTTTTAACTTGTGGTTTTAGCAGCAGCTCGTTTATGATGTTAACTTGGCATATTTTTCTTTGACATTATCCAATTTGTGGTTTATTATGTTTCTTGAATTAGTAAATTTATGTCTTTTGCCAGATTTGGAAAATTTGTAGCAACTATTTCTTCAAGTATTTTTTATGCTCCAATTGTCTTCTTCTCTTCTCTGTGTCTCTAAACTCATATGCTAGTCCTTTTGCTTCTAGCCAGAAGATTTCTGAGGCTATGTTCCCTTTTCCTCATTTTTTTTTTCCCTTTTGTGTTCTTTGGACTGGGTAATCTCTATTAATAGTCTTTTAGTTCACTATTTCTTATTTTATCTCCATGTTGCTATTGAACACTGTTATGGTTTAGATAAAAGGTGTCTCCCAAAAGCTCATGTGTGAGACAATGTGAGAAAGTTTAGAAGTGAAATGATTGGGTTATGAAACCTTAACTTAATCAGTGAATTAATTTATTGATAGTTTTTAACTGGGTAGTAACTGTAGACAGGGAGGAGGTAGGTAGTTGCTTTGCTTCCTGGTATCATGTCTTGAGCTGCTTTCCTCTGCCACTCCCTTCAACCATGATGTTCTGCCTCACCTCAGGCCAGAGCAAAGGAGTCAGTCAGCTATGGACTGAGACCTCTGAAACCGTGAGCCCAAATAAACTTTAGCTCTAAAATTGTTCTTGTCAGGTCTTTTGGTCACAGCAGTGAAATACCTGACTAAATCAAGCCCATTTAGTGAATTTTTATTTCTGACATTTTGAAGTTCTAAAACTTCCAGTTATTTTCTTAAAATTTTTTTTTCTCATAACAATTTCTGTCTTTATATTTACTTTCCTGTTTACATTTACCTCATGGAACATACTTAAAAATCCAGCATCTGGGTCATCTCAGGATTGGCATCTATTGATTATATTTTTTCTTGAAACTTTATTACATTATTTGGGTCTTTGCATGTCCAGTGATTTTTGGATTGTATTTGAAACATACTGTATAGATTCTGTGCCTTTTATAATTCTCTGGAGAACATTGTTTATTTAAAGCATTTATTCAGCCCAGTGAAATTTAGGCATAGCTTTTTCTTATCTTCTGTAGGCAGTGGTTCTCATTTCAGTTTAGTTTTCAGAGCCTTTGCAGTTTTGCTTCTTAATTGTCTTATGCATGTGCCACTTAAAGGATAGTTTGAGACTTGGACAACAGTTTAAAATCTTACTTCAGTTCTACAAGCGTTTGCCCTGCTGTGCTTGGTTTGTCCTGTGTCTGGGCAACTCAGAAATGAGCCCAATTTGTACATCTTCACATACACCAAAGTGAGAAGATGCTCTGATATTTCTTCTTTAATATTCTCCCCACTCTCCATATCACAAGGTGCCCTCTTCCTGGTTTCTTTGCTGGAAAGACTATCTTTATCTCAGAGCTCTTATGGAAGTAGAAAACTCCACTTTCCATCCAGGGTTCTACTCTGGGGCAGAAGTTTGAGAGAAAAAAAAAAAAAAATCCAAAAAAACAGGAAAGTTCCCCCCTTAGACATTGTTTATCCAGTTTTTACTCCCTTCTATAATTCCCTACTCTTGTTTACTTTTCACAGCCATCAGGTAGTTGCTTTCTGTGTTTTGTCTAGGGTTTTTAGTTGACATCGGTAGGAGAAGTAGAGCGTAGTGGGTTTATCCTGCCATGTCATATGGTATGTTTTTAATATCTTTTAGATGTGGAAAAATTAGATAATAGAAATATTAAACTAGTTTTAAAAGTAACTATGTATGTCTGTATCCTAAGTTATTTAAGGAATCACTTAATGTGGTAATAAGATGACATAAAACTAATTTTTTCACATTGGATTTTTTTCATAGAGCTAAGGAAAGAATGCTTAAATTCTCAGATCTCTCCATACTAATTTTATTCTTGATTTTCTTTTTAGATTTGTCTACTATTATTTTATTTATTTATTTATTTTTTGGTACCAGGTATTGAACTCAGGGGCACTTGACTCGGCCATTGAGCCACATCCCCAGCCCTGTTTTGTATTTTATTTAGAGACAGGGTCTCACTGAGTTGCTTAGCACCTCACTTTTGCTGAGACTGGCTTTGAACTCTTGATCCTCCTGTCTCAGCCTCCCAAGCAACTGAGATTACAGGCGTCTACCACTGCACTCTGCAGATTTGTCTACTATTCTTTTTTTTTTTTTAAATATTTTTTTAGATGTTGATGAACCTTTATTTTATTCATTTATTTATATGTGGTGCTGAGAATCGAACCGAGTGCCTCACAAGTGCTAGGCAAGTGCTTTACCACTGAGCCACTCCCCCAGCCACTACTATTCTTATTCTTATTAAGTATAAAGATAACTGGTTTATTTTAATGATATTTATATAATTATTTGGGAGGAAATTTTGTTTCTTGTTTTTCTCTAGATGCTTGCTTGTTTTAATGTTTTATGAATAAATTGAGAGTATAAGTATTATTAAATCTAAAACATTTAATCCTATTTAAATATAGTTAGAGAGAAAGTTGATTTTTATCATTTCTGAAACTGAATCAGGAAAGAAATAGTTGGGGCTCAGAGAAATTTTTATTGTGTATTTAACATTGTTTAAATGTAAAACTGACATCAAAAATTTTAGCTACTTTATGGTAATACAAAATTAGTTTGTTCTCATCTATGGAGTGTTTATTGTATTCCTTAAGGTTACCTTACATTTTAATCTATAAAGCTATGCATTGCCTATTAGTCTCTTGAAAAGATCATAAATCCTTTGTTGTTTTATTATTCCTTGATATGAAAAAGAAAATATTTCAATGACTTTGTGTGCATTTTTCTTAGCAGAATCAAAAAATAGACTTATTGCTACTTAATTTGTATGATAATATGTTTGAGTCTTTTACAAATTTTTAAAAAATATTTATTTATTTGCTTTAGTTGTACACAATGTGTTTATTTGTACGTGGTGCTGAGGATTGAACCCGCACGTGCTAGGCGAGCGCTCTACCACTGAGCCACAACCCCAGCCCCTCACAAATGTTTTTGATGTTTTGCTGTTGCTTGGTTGATTACATAATGTTATGAGTTATTTTTATGAATCAATTTTTATGAATTATTTGCCACAGTAGTTACCTATGCTTAAATCCACTGATTAAAGTTTTTGATTGAAGGTGTTCTACTTTTAGTTAATTTATGTTCAAATAGCATTAGTGATATGGTTTCTTTATCTTATTATTAGATGGATTTCTTTTTTCCTTCCTAGCAACATGATGCAGAAGTTGAACACTTAACTGAAACTCTTAAGAAAAGGAATAAAGAAAGCAAGAGACTGAGGTCATCGTTTGATGCATTGAAAGAATTGAACGATAACTTAAAAAAACAGGTAACACCTTTTTTTTTCTTGGTACTGGCGATTGAACTCAGGGACACTCGACTACTGAGCCACATCCCTAGCCCTATTTTGTATTTTATTTAGAGACAGGGTTTCACTGAATTATTTAGCGCCTCACTGTTGCTGAGGCTGGCTTTGAACTTGAGATCCTCCTGTCTCAGTCTCCCAAACTTCTGGGATTACAGGCATGCGCAAGACCTATTTTAATATATTTTAGGTAATAAGATCTTCTAAAAATTCTATTTTCTATTTAATAAATAAGTCAATATTAGAACATTTCAGCTAGAGAAAATTTTAATTAGACTTGTATTAGTTTTATTTTGAAATGTTTACAAATATACTAAAGTTCTGGTATCCTTTTCTTCCGTATGGGAAAGCAAATTAGATGTTTGATAGTTTGAAGATTCTTTCTTTATTCTTTGAGACAAGGTCTTGCTGTTTCCCAGACTAGCCTCAAATTCATGATCTGCCTGCCTCAGCATCCTGAGTAGCTGGGACTACAGGCATGTACCACTGTGCCCAACTCTGAATTTTTTTTTAAGTTTTAAATTTTTTGTAGTTACTACATTACTGGATTAAAAACAAGCAAAAGGAAAAACCCTGTTAACTTGAAATAGTTAAATTTTAGACACTTATTTCTAGTTTTAATATTCATTATTTAACTGCTGTTATAACCTAATAGATGAGACACAGCAGTAGGTAGGATTAGGGAACTGGAACAATTTCACAAAAGGCCTTCAAAGTAAAGCATTGGATGAAGAAAGAATAGAAAATTTGAAAAGACATATGTGGAACATAATTAATTTTAACATATGAGAATTCCAGAAAGAGAGAATAGGACAAAAGCCAAATATGTGAAAATATAATAGCCAAGAATTTTTCAAAACTGGTTAAAGATTTAAGAAACTGATACTGACAAGGATAAATTTTAAAGAAAACTGTTGGAAACTTTAGATATAATCTTAAAAGTGGTTAGAGGGGAAAATCCTAAAAAGCAGTAAAACTGAAGTTTGGCTTTTTGTTCTTGTTGTCAATGGACCTTTATTTTATTTATTTATATGTGGTGCTGAGAATTGAACCCAGGGCTTCACACATGCTAGGTGAACGAGCACTCTACCACTGAGCCACAACCCCAGCTTCTGCACTTTAGCAACTGAGCTATATCCCCAACCCTGAAGTTTGGCTTTTAAGGAAGAAATATCACTTATCTTAAACCTGAACAAGAAGAGGGGAAATTTCCCTTAATTATTAATTTTGAGGGCAGGATAGCCTTGAATCAAAATCTTGACATTATAAGAAAGGAAAAATGCAGACCAGTCTCTTAAGAATATACATGCAAAAATTATTTAAATTAGCAAATTTAATCCAGTCTTATGTAAGAATAATACAGCTAAATGGTATTTAGTTCTGGAAAACATGGGCGATTTAACATTTGAAAATTAACATCTGATTAAAGGAGAAAAAAATCATATGATAATTTCAATTGATATGAAATTCAGCAACAACAAATGATAATAGAAGAGAATTTCTTTAGTTCTCTCAGAGAACCAACAACAACAACAAAAAATCCAACAACAAAATAATACCTAATGATAAGTTATTGAAAGCTTTCTCTGAAATAATAACAAAATAAAGGTTATTGTGTTAACACTTTGTCAAACATTTTAATGAAGTCCTTGTGATTCTGTAAAGGGAAGAAAGAATTGAAAGGAAAAAAATTCACAGATGACATGATTATCAAAGGAGTATATAGACAAACTCAGAATGAATAAGCAAATTTAGCAGACTCTGGATATAAGATTACCATACAGAAATCAAGTGTATTTCTATATGCCAATAGCAACAATGAAGTATTAAGTGCTATTTATTGAAGGATCCCATAGGTAGTGTCATAAAAAATCATTGGCTACCCAGGAATAAATCTAAAGAAAGATGTGTAAGACATCTATGCTGAAAGCTACAAACAGTAAATTAAAAATAAAACCTAAATAAATTGAAGGATATATTATGTTCATGGATGAAAAGACTCAGTGTTATAAAGATATCAGTTCTTCCCATTATAACATGTATTTACATGTTATAATCTGAATAATAACTCATGGTACTTGCATACTTATTTGTATACTTCTTTATATATATGTTGTAGTTCAATAGAAGTTTTACTTGAAAAACATTTCTCACTACAATATGTGCCTTTAAGATGTTAATAGTCTTGCAAATTTTTCATAGAGTGAAGTAAACTTTCCTAGATGCTATTAATATTTAGGGGAAAATGGTGACTTTTAGCTCTGACCTACTTAATCATGAATGCTGCTTCTGATTTGCTCTATTGCTTGGTTAAGTAGACCAGATTGAGAAATCTTTTAATATGAAAACAGTTTTTAAGTTTTATATTTGAAATATCTAACTTTTTCCTCCTTAGTTAAATGAAGTAAGTGAAGAAAACAGGAAGATGGAGCTTCAAGCAAAAAGAGTTCAAGCTCGTCTGGATAACTTACAGGTAGGTTGTCTTCTCTTCTCACAAGTTAATTTTAACATAATTACATTTGGATTTGTTTACCTTTCATGCAACCATTCTTTAATTCATGATGTGTACTGTTGCAGAGGAAGTATGAATTTATGTCAATACAGAGATTGAAAGAAAATTCCCATACTGCTCATGAAATGAAAAGTGTAAAACAAGAAAAAGTACCAGTGTCTAAAACTTCTAAGGTATGATGTGACTGAAAATTTCTTCAATAGAAAATCAGGAAAATTTATCTTGTCTTCTAATATTTTTCTTTCATTTAACAAAATTCTTTTGGTATCAGGGGCATTGACCACTGGGCCACATCCCCAGCCCTTTTTTGTGTTTTTTTTTGGTATTCTTTGAACTCGTGATCCTTTTAAAAAAAATTCTTTTTATTTATTTTTTAGTTGTATTTGGACACAATAACTTTATTTTACTCATTTATTTTTACGTGGTGCTGAGGAGCGAACCCAGGACCTTGCATGTGCTAGGTGAGCGCTCCACCGCTGAGCCACAACCCTAGCTTTCTTTTTTGTATTCTTTTAGAAAGAAATATCTCTAGAATATTGCAAACACATTTTTATTTGCAAACACAAAATATTTTAGCAGTGTTTCAGGTAAAGTAACACAAATCATAAGAATTTAAGGTTAATGACTTTTTATAATTTTGCACATCATGTTGATAGAATTTATAGTATAAAGACAAAGAGAGAGCTGGGGTTGTGGCTCAGCGGTAGAGCGTTCGCCTAGTACGTGCGCGGCCCGAGTTCAATCCTCAGCACCACATAAACATAAATGCATTGCATTGTGTACAACTAAAGCAAATAAATAAATATTTTTTAAAAAAAGAGAGTAACTTTTGTGGGAAGAAAATATGAATTACCATAATGGAATTTGTTTAACTTTGGAAACCTTAAGATTAGTTAGAATCTTTTAGATATGGTGATTCATAATGCAGAGTTAAAGCCAGTTTTACTTTTCTGTCTTATCAAACTTGAGCCAAGAACTTTTATGAAAATTCCTTATTAATAAGGAATTTATTATTATATTATTATTATTATATTATTATTATATTATATTATTATATTATATTATATATTATTATTATATTATATTATTATTATAAGGAATTTATTATCACATTTATTATTATGAGTTTCTTGCTTATCTTAGTATTAATGTTTTTAATTAGTTAATTATTTGATTTGGAATTTCTTTTGCTTGTTTGGAGAAGCTCTGGCCTTTAAAAAATATCTAAACTATGGTAAAAGCACATAAGGTAAATTCTTCTATAATCACTTATCAATTTTAAAGCTTGTCTTTGAACTTTGGTGAGATTATGAACTGAAATAAATGTTTGATTTAATTTTTGACATATAGGTACCACTTAATGGGCAAGTATATGAACTTCTAACTGTCTTCATGGACTGGATTTCTGACCATCACCTTAGCAAAATAAAACATGAAGAACCTGGTATGGATGGTGAAAAGCCGTTACTCAAATCTGCTTCTCAGCAAAATGATATTCAAGAAAAATGTGTAAAGGTTTGTTTTTTAAATGATTCAATAGATATGAAATTTAAATAAGGGAAAGCCTTTGAATATTTTATAAGTGAAAAATATTGATGGTATTTTTGCTAGAAAAATGACCATACTAATAGTTACTTCAAAAAATTTCATTTTGGACCCTATTAAAACTAATTCATCCTTATTTTTTCTTAATATGATAGGAATTCATCTTTTTTAAAAGTAGAGATAAGACATTAACAATAGAAGCCTGACGCAGTGGCGCACGCCTGTAATCCCAGCACTTGGGAGGCTGAGGCAGGAGGATTGCGAGTTCAAAGCCAGCCTCAGCAATGGTGAGGCACTTAGCAACTAACTCAGTGAGACCCTGTCTTTAATAAAAATACAAAAAAGGACTGGGGATGTGGCCCAGTGGTCGAGTGCCCCTGAATTCAATCCCCAGTACCGGAAAAAAAAAAAAAAAGACATGAACAACATATTCCAAAAGTGGTAAAGTAATTGTATATTAGAATTACAAATAATCAGTGGTGTGGACAATTCCTTCTACACATAGTTTTAGAATTTAGAACCTACTGGAACCTACTTTATCTTTTGACATGAAGGGTTAAAAGTTTTATTTTCAGGGCAATTCTAATCAAAGAGAAAGACCTTCTTATATTGCAGATGTTAAAGTGAATATTGGTACTAATGATTTCTAATTAGGATAAAAGATATTTAGAAATTGATAGTTAGATTTCATAAGAAATACATGAAACGGGATGGGGTTGTAGCTCAGTGGTAGAGTGCTTGCCTAGCATGTGTGAAGCACTGGGTTCGATCCTCATCACCACATTAAAAAAATACCTATATACATGAAAAATTTTAAGAGAATACATGAAAGTTTTTTTGTTTGTATTTATATGTTTTCAGGAATAATTTCATGATTACTAAGTACAGTTCAAAGTTTCGAGTAAATTATTTCCATTTTTCCTTCTGACTTAAAATGTTTGTTCTAAATGTCTTTTGTGCTAAATAGAATAATGTCCCCAAGTATATTCACATCTTAATCCTTAGAACTTGTCAGTATTCTGTGCTGCGTAGCCAAAGGGAATTGAAGTTGCTAATCGATTATCCAGAATATTGTATGTGGGTACAGTAATTACATGAATATTTAAACCAGAAGAGTCAGAAGTATAAGTGATATTGGCCAAATTATATTGTTATATTGTATGTGTGTACAAATATGTAATAAAAAATCCCATCGTATGTACAATTATTTTAAAAAAGGTGGAAAGTGGAAAAATAAAAAGTAGCAGTCAGAGTTAATCCATCATTATTTCTTGTAGCTGCCTGACGTACAGCCACAATACCACGGGAGGAGATTCGGTGGCAGGAATCTATTATTCTTAGTCTCTGTCTTTCTCTTTATCTCTTCTTCTCTTCTTAGCTAAACTCTTTTCCTTATACTACACTCTTTTCTCATTCTCATTTCTTAGTCTCTGTCTTTCTCTAGTTTTTCTTTCTCTAGCTTCTCATTTCTTTCTCTAGCTTCTTTTGACCGAACTCTTAACCGCTCTGACTCTTTATTTCTTCTTCTGACTATGTTCTGGCTGCTCTGACTCTTTTCTTCTCTGACCCGAACTCTTCTTCCCACTGACTGAGCGACTGGATGACTGACTGAATGAGTCGCTTCTGACCGCTTTCACCCGGTTATATACCTTTAGCTTTGCAGGTGCGTCACGTGCATTTACAGGTGCGTCACATGCATACTTAATGTATGATTATTATCAGGTGGAACTTATGGCTTCCAGCTAACCGCAATAGCCGTCTCCCTGATTGGGGCTCCTTCAATTTCTGGCTTTGAAGATGAAGGACCAGGAATGATGGAATGTGGGTGGCTTCTGGAAGCTGGAAATTGCCCTTATCTCACAAGTCAGCAAAGATATAGTGATCTCAGTCCTACCACTTCAGGCATTGTATTCTGCCAGCAACCTGAATAAGCAAGGAAATGGATCATACCCAACCTCCAGAAAGAAATGTAGTTTCTGTAGACATCATGATTTTGGTTAGCTGAGATCCCTTTCAGACTTCCAGCCTACAGAACTATAACATAATAAGTGGGTTGTTTAAATATTAAATTTGTGGTACTTTGTTACAGCAGTGATGGGGAGCAAATGAACCTTTGTATAGAATTTTTATCACCTACATCAGGTATTCTCCTATACCAATTCTAACCTTACCTTAGAATATGTGCTAATTAGGAAGGCCTGCAGTATTCAAGTTCAGCAGAGAAATTCCATTTTGTAGGACTAGATCATGTGAAGGCACAGTCCTAAGACATTAATGCTAATAATTGACAATTTTAAAATGGAATCTGGATCATATAAGACTCTCCCTCCATCAGTTTAATAGCATAAAATATAATATTTATGGCACATATACCTCAGGATTAGTTTTATCATCTTTAAAGATATTCACTGACTTAATTGGGATTTGCAATTTTTGCTGAGCATAGATTCTTATATCTAAAATACTATTTCACCTTACTAATATATTAATAAAGGTAAAACAATTTTAAAGCTTATGAATAGTCTTAATAGAATAAGAAAAGGATAAATAGTATCAAATTAATGAATTAGAGAATTAAGTACTTATAGCCAATATAAGCAAGTATTCATATCATTCATATTTTCTGATTTTAAAATAATGCAACCCTTTTTTTTAAAAAAAAACTTTTTTTTCTTTGTTTGGTATGAGAATAAGAGGATTAAAGTGTAAACCACTTTGATGAGACTACTAGTGCAACTCAAAAGTAGTTTTGAAGAGTAATCTCTTTAGAAATTAACCTTTGAATCCTTCTGACACATTTGATAAAATACATATTTATCATAGTTGTGACCCATTATCATTGAAGGATGGGTTCAATACTTAAAAACACAAAAAGCCATTGAGGATTAAATGTCGTACATTAGATAGATGATCAGACTGGGTATACCTTACAAAACTTATTTTCTTATGTGATTCAAAAGTAGACGACCTGTAATCCCAGCACTTTGGGAGGCTGAGGCAGGAGGATCGCGAGTTCAAAGCCAGCCTCAGCAATGGCGAGGCACTTAGCAACTCAGTGAGACCCTGTCTCTAATAAAATACAAAAAAAGGGCTGGGGATGTGGCCCAGTGGTCAAGTGCCCCTGAGTTCAATCCCCGGTACCACAAAAAAAAAAAAAAAAAAAAAAAAAGTAGACGAGTAGGATGTTACCAAAGAAATTGAGAATGGAACAATGTAGTAACATGAAGTAGAATCTGCCAAGATTAGTTGTGTTACAACAAATGGTTATAAAATTGTGGTCATAGGACTATGCATCAAGGTGGTAAACTAGGAAGATCCAAATCCTCATAATCCCCTGGAAACGCCAAATTAACTATAATGTGTAGACCAAAACACGTTTGTGAGAACTCCAGAGACCAGTTGGAATGCTATAGCAGACAGGCCAATGCATAGCTGAAAAGGGAATCCATCAAAAGGAATAGGAAAAAATGTGGAATTTTGCATGTCCATGTCCCTCCCCATATATAGTATAATGCAACCAGGAGGAAACTCCCATAATCCCAGATCCTAATTTAGAGTGGAAACAAAAGAATGTTTTGGCTTGTCTAAGGGCTGCTCACAGCACTTGTTTTTTGTCTTGCTTAACTCAAAGTGCTGAAGAAAATGGTGGCATAGTTTGGAAGCTGCTCAAAATAGGTGAATGCCATGCCATGTTAGAGCTTCAGAGATCTGTATTTCTGCACAAAGAAGTTAGCGATTATGAGCTTCTGAGAAGAAACAAGAAAGGCTGTTTGAAGAATTCAAGACAATATAAAGTACATAGGCCTAGAGAAGACATATCTCTCAGAAAAGGTTTAAGAGTTCTTAAAGCTTCTAGCCAGGCTGATTGGTGAAGGTCTTCCCTGTATGAAGCTAGTTGTACAGACTTGGAAATGTGGTGGCTTTTCTCAAGCCCAAATTGTGTGTGGGGGTGGGGGGGGGTGTGTTGAGAATCACAAGGCATCCAAAGAAGCAAGGACATTAGGTCAATCAAATGAACAAAACAAAATTCCAGATACTGACCTTAAGGAAATGCAGATCTCTGAAGTTTCTGACAATTTTAAAACTGTCTTAAAGATACTCAGTGGATTAAAAGAGAACACAGATAAAGCAAAATTGGGAAAATGATGCATGAACAAAGTGAGTATCAGCAAAAAGATGGAAATTATAAGAAAGGATCACTTCATCAGCTTTTTTACCACTGTGACCAAAAGACCTGATGAGCAATTTTAGAGGAGGAAAATTTTATTTGGCTCTCAGAAGTTTTCAGATGTCTCTGTTCATAGACAGCTGACTCCATCCATTGTTCTGGGCCTGAAGTAGAGCAGAACATCATGGTGGAAGGGTGTGAAGGAGAAAAAACGCTCAGTACATAGCAATCAGGAAGTGGATTAATGTGTTGATCAGATTAATGCTCTTTTAAAAAAATATTTATTTGTTTTAGTTGTACACAATGACTTTATTTTTACGTGGTGCTGAGGATCGATTCTTGGCGGTGCACATGCTAGGTGAGTGCTCTACCGCTGACCAAAACCCCAGCCCCCAGATTAATGCTCTTAAAACCCATCATTTCACCTCTATACTTATTTGTATTGCCTCACACATGAATTTTTGGGGGGATACTACATATCTAATCCATAACAGGAATACAATGTCTGATCTGAAAAATTCAGTATCAGGCTTGATCAGACAAAAGAAAGCATCAGCAAACTTGAAGACAGGTCATTTGAAATCAATTAAGAACAGCAAAAGAAAAAAACTGAATAAAAGTAATGAGAACAAAGGGTTCATGGGATACCATCATGTGGACTACACACATTATGGAAGTCTCAAAAACAAGAAGAGAGAGGGAGAAGGGGCAGAGAGCTTAGTTGTTATGACTGAGGAGTGCTTTTTCTGAGGAAAGAAGTAGATATCCAGACTGAAGAAGCTGAAGACACTCCAACTAAGAAATCCAAAGAGACCTACATCAATGCACAATATAATCAAAATTTCAAGTCAAAGAAAAGGATCTTGAAAGTCAAAGACAAAATTGCAAGAGTAAAGCAACTTGTCACATACAAAGGAATCTGTATAAGAGTTTTATTGGATTTTAAGCAAAGTTCTTGCAAGCCAGAAGATGGTAGAATAGCACATTCTAAGTGCAAAGGTAAAAAATAGAAATAAAGGAGAAATTTAGTCTTTCTTGGATAAACAAAAACATTAAAGCTGCCCTACAAGAAGTTCTCAAGGGAATCCTTAAAGGTGAAATCAAAGTACGCTAGATACCAATATGAAGCCATATGAAAATACAAAATTCTCTGGTGAATGTATATATATAGACAAGTAGCTTATTATAATTTTGGTGCAAAGCATGTATTCTGAAAAACCATAGAATATTATTAAAAGAAATTAAAAAGCTCTAAATAATGAACAGATAACCTTGCTTATGATCTAGAAGACAATATTCTTAAGATGCCAGTACTCCCCAAATTAATCTACAGTGTCAGTATATTCTTAGTCAAAATTTCAACTAGAGCTGGGGATATAGCTCAGTTGGTAGAGTGTTTGCCTTGCATGCATAAGGCCCTGGATCCGCAGCACCACCAAAAAAAAAAAAAAAAAAAAAAATCCCAGCTAGCTTCTTTGCAAAAATTGAAAGGCCAGTTATGAAATTTATATGGAAATGCTGTTGACCCAGAATATCTACATCAAACTTAGAAAAGAAGTATACTTACTTCCTATTTTTTTTTTTTTTTTTTTTTTGGTACCAGGGATTGAACTCAGGGGCACTCGACCACTGGGCCACATCCCCAGCCCTTTTTTGTATTTTATTAGAGGCAGGGTCTCACTGAGTTGCTAAGTGCCTCACCATTGCTGAGGCTGGCTTTGAACTCGCGATCCTCCTGCCTCAGCCTCCCAAGTACTGGGATTACAGGCGTGCGCCACCGCGCCCGGCTCTTACTTCCTATTTTTAAAATTAATTGTAATGCTATAGTAGTGAATAAAGTGTACTGACATAAGGTTGGATATACTGATTGATGGGATAGGATCAAATCCAGTAATGAACCTTCATGTTCACAATGAATTTGTTTTTGTCTTAGTATTAAAAGAGTTCATTAGAAAAAGGATAGATTTTCAAATAGTGATGCTGAGACAGCTGGATAACTGCATACAAAGAATGTTACACTCCTGCCTTAAACCACATATAAAAACTTACTAAAATGCATCAAAAGTCTCAATGTCTAGAGGTTAAAATATAAAACTTGGAAGAAAACATGTAGATAAATCTTTGTGACCTTGGATTTGGCACTGACTTTTTTTTTTTTTTTTTTGTACCAATGATTGAAACTCATGGGCACTTAACCACTGAGCCACATCCTCAGCCCTAGTTTTTTGTATTTTATTTAGAGACAAGGTCTCAGTTGCTTAGTGCCTTGCTGTTGCTGAGGTTGGCTTTGAACTCACAATTCTCCTGCCTCAACCTCCTGAGCCACTGGGATTACAGGCATGTACTACCATGCCCAGCTAGGCAGTGTTTTCTTAAATATAATACAAAAAGCATCAGCAACTAAAGAAAAAAAAATAGAATAATTGGACCTTTGAAAATAAGAATCTTCTACACTTCAAAAGATATCAAAATCCAAAAAGACAATCTGCTGAATATAAAAAGTATTTTCAAATTCCATACTGAATAAGGGACTTCCATTCTGAGTAGTTTAAAATGAGTAATAAAAATGCTCAATATGCTCAAAGAATTTGAATAGACATTTATCTATAAGAGATATATAAATGGCCAGTAAGCACATGAAATAGTGCTCACCATCATTAGTCATCAGGGAAATGTAAATGGAAACCATGATATACCACTTCATACTCACCAGGATGGCTTATATAAAAAGGCTAGGTGATTATAGATTTGAAGAAATTGAAATTCTTACACAGTGCTGATAGGATTGTAAAATGGTATAACTACTTTGAGAAATAGTTTGGCTGCTCCTTCAAAAATGGATTGTTGGGGGGCTGGGATGTGGCTCAGCGGTAGGGCGCTCGTCTAGCATGTGCGCGACCCGGGTTCGATCCTCAGCACCACGTAAAATACATGCATTGTGTACAACTAAAGCAAATAAATAAACATTTTTAAAAAATGGATTGTTGGGTTACCCTGTAACTCAGCAATTCTACTAGGCATGTGGTCAAGAAAATGAAGGCTTATATACACACAAAAATATATACATGATTGTTCATAGAAACATGACTTATAATAAGCCAACGAGTAGAACTAGCCCAAATCTCAACAAACTAATAAGTTGATAGATAAAATATTATATCTAGGGCTGGGGTTGTGGCTCAGCGGCAGAGCGCTCGCCTGGCACGTGCGCGGCCCGGGTTCGATCCTCAGCACCATGTAAACATAAATGCATTGCATTGTGTACAACTAAAGCAAATAAATAAATATTTAAAAAAAATTATATCTATTATAGTGGAATATTACTTTATATTAAAAAGGAATGAAGTTTTGTAAATGTCAAAACATGAATTTTGAAAACATTATGATAAGTGAAAGAAGTCATTTACAAAAGACCATGGTATGATTCAATTTGTATGAAAAATCAAGAAAAATCTATAGACAGTAAGTAGATTAGTGGTTGACTGGGAGAGTTTGGGTTAGTGTTGAGGTGGTGCTAATGGTTAGATTTTTTTGGAGGCATAAATAAGTGTTCTAAAACTGGTTGTGGTGATGGGTTGCACAACTTTATTAATATTCTAAAAATCACTGGATTGCCAGTTTAAAAGTTCAGTTGTGGGTGAATTAGGTACTGAACCTAAGTCCATTTACTCACCTCTGGTAAAGGGGCTTAGTGAATCAAGAACAAATCGTTGGAATGAGGAAAAAGATTTATTTAGTAAGCCAGCATAACTGAGAAGATGGTAGACTAATACCTCAAAAGAACATCTTTTTTTTTTTTTTTTTTTTTCCTACTGGGGATTGAACCCAGGGGCGCTTAAACACTGAGCCACATCCACAGCTCTATTTTGTATTTTATTTAGAGATAGGGTCTCACTGAGTTGCTTAGCGCTTTGCTTTTGCTGAGGCTAGCTTTTGAACTCACAGTCCTCCTGCCTCAGCCTCCTGAATTGCTAAAATTATAGGCCTGAGCCACCGTTCCTGGCCCCAAAAGACCATCTTTTTTTGGAGGGTGGGGAGGTACCAGGGATTGAACTCAGGGGCACTCAACCACTGAGCCACGTCCCCAGCCCATTTTTGTATTTTATTTATGAACAGGGTCTCACTGAGTTGCTTAGCGCCTTACAGTTGCTTAGGCTGCCTTTGATAGACAAGAGGAAAAGAGGGGTTGGTCTGGTTAGGAATGGATTGATGACTGGGAACTTCTAGGCACCAGTTTAATGGTCTGGAATTGGATATTGCAAAACCTGGTAGTTGGCAATCTGTTAATCATGATGCCTCCGTAAAACTTAAAATATCTTAGCCAGGTGCGGTGGCGCACGCCTGTAATCCCAGTACTTGGGAGGCTGAGGCAGGAGGATCGCGAGTTCAAAGCCAGCCTCAGCCATGGCGAGGCACTTAGCAACTCAGCGAGACCCTGTCTCTAATAAAATACAAAAAAGGGCTGGGGATGTGGCCCAGTGGTCGAGTGCCCCTGAGTTCAATCCCTGGTAAAAAAAAAAAAAAACAAAACTTAAAATATCTTAGTTACTCTTTTCTTGGTGCCTTTAGTATTGAAATGGAAGGAGAGACATTAGGGAATTTTGTGGTAAATCAACCTTTTACTTCCAGTTCTGAACAAACATTTTTTAAACTTAATGTGTCTACATGTAGAGTTGAACAGAAACAATCTGACCCAAAAGTTAAGGTAGCAAAGGAGATAGACAAAAATACAGAAGCAAAGATACTTTTCACCCTGTTTAATCACCCATTGTACACCTGCATAGGCCCAAGTGAACAGCTAGTACTTTTGACAAAAGCAGCCTTCAAGTCCTTGAAAGGTAACGTAGGCAACCATTATCATCATAACCCACATGTCAGAGGCACTATCTACAGAGGAGCTAGTGAAAGACTAATAATATGTTTATCAGCTATGTGATTTGGCCTTCAAAATTAGTGATTTTTAAAGTCAACTAAAAGCAAAAGACCATCTTTTTTTTTTTTTTTTTTTTTCAAGTAACTAAAGCAAGTGAGGCTTGGAGGGTTTATTTAGATTTTCCCTCAGTTACAAATTATGTCTCAAAAAAGCTATTGCTAAAAAATCCACTACCACAAACAAAAACAATATAATCAGGCCTACATGGTGCTCTTGGTCTTTGTGTCTACTAAATCGCTATATTTTGGACACTTTACCATCTCCTGTCTCCCCCTCCTCATGTTTTATGCTATTATGTTGAAGAGTCTAGATTTGTTGAATGTCTTACATTCTTAATTTTTCTAAATGCTTCCTTGTGAAGTTATGTAACTTGTTTCCTGGCAGGAATGCTTTATAGTCAGTCATATATTAAAATGAGGTGGGAGAGTTTAACACATAAAATTTTGCTGAGATTGTGACCTTAACAGAGTATGTGGTTAAAAAATTGCATTCATCCATAAAAGTATTATTTGGACATTTTTCAAATTATGAAATATCTGTGAAGTAATTTTTTTTCTTTTTTTGCTTGAGTTTTTATTATTTAAATTATAGGAAATGATACCTTAACGTAGTAGGAAGCCAATGAAGAACTTTCAGGGAGAAAATACAATCAGGTTTATTCTTTCAAAGGATTGTGCTGACTGTTATGTGGAGATAGGATGGGAGTCAATCAAGTAGGCTGTGGTGGGAGAATAATTAAGAAATTCTAAAGTAATTAAGGTGAAATAAGGTAGCAATTTGGATTTGGATGGTGGGTGTAGAATTAGAACTGGACTGTTTTGAAAGAAGAAAATAAAGTTGATGGGACATGTTAATGGATTCCATGTAAGAATTGAGGTGTAAAGGTTGACTTTTGCGACTAATGATGTTGGTAGCAGTAACTCAGAGTAGGAACTATTAGGAAGAAAAAGACTGGTAAATAGTAGCCAGAGAAGTAGAAGGGAAACTAGGAGAAGTTTATGTTACAGAATCTGAAGAGGGAGAGTATTTCAGGAGGGAGTACCAGATCTTGCTTCGAGAGGTCAAATATGCGCTTTCAAACTGTTTGTTTTCATAGCTTTTTAGTCATGTGGTTGTATATGTGAGCTTGTATCCTGGCTTTTCTTTTCTTTACTTAATTTATCATTAATGTGTTTCTATTTTCTCATTGTTTTGTATTCTTTTATGATATTCTCAGTCAGATACAGCCACATGAGAAAGCAGAAGGCTCAAGGAAGAAAAAACAAGAGTTTTTATACTTACAAGTCTTAGAGTCAGGAGGCAGTGCAGGCTATATGTAGAGCCACATGAGAAGGATACCAGAGTGGTCAAAAGGCAGAAGACAGAAACAAGGGGAAAGCATTAGGCCAGAGTTTTATTGGGTGTTGCAAGAAAGGAAAGACTAGGCAGGGTGAATAGTTTAGGATTGGCTAGCTAGACTAATTTTCTTAAGGCATGAGTCATATGGAAGAGGTTTGATTCTGGATTGGTGAGCTCAAAGGCATCTTCAAGTATGCCTTTTGTTGTCTTTAAGAATTGGATAGGGCTGGGGTTGTGGCTCAGCGGCAGAGCGCTCGCCTCGCACGTGCGTGGCCCGGGTTCAATCCTCAGCACCACGTAAACATAAATGCATTGCATTGTGTACAACTAAAGTAAATAAATAAATATTAAAAAAAAAAAAAAAAGAATTGGCTAGCCCAGGGAGGGGCAGTCAGGTAGAATGTTTTAGATGCCCTTCAATAGATGAATAGATAAAGAAACTGTGTATGTATACACAATGGAACACTACTCAGCATTAAAAGAGAATAAAATTATGGCATTTGCAGGTAAATGGATGGAGTTGGAGAATATCATGCTAAGCGAAGTAAGCCAATCCCCAAACCAAAGGCCAGATGTTCTTTCTGAGGGGGGCAGGAAAGATGGTGGAATGAGATGGACATAATTACCCTGGGTACATGTATATATGGTGTGATGCTACATCGTGTACAACTAGAGAAATGAAAAGTAGTGCTGCAGTTGTGTACAGTGAATCAAAATGCATTCTTCTGTCATTAAATTAATTAAATTAAAATAATTAACTAATAAAAAAGATGAATAACACATGATGAAAAATATAAGGAATTTTATAAAATCTAAAATGAAGTTGAATTCATAGAACAAAAGAATAGAATGGTATAGATTTCAGGGGCTAGGAGTTGGGGGAAATGGGAAGATGTTGGTCAAATTTTATTGTTACAAAATTTCAGTTATATAGTATATAGTATATAGTTTATAGAATAAATCCCCAAGATCTAATGTACAGCATGGTGACTATTGTTAATAACATCTTATATTTGAAATTACCACAAAAAAGGTAACTATATGAAGTGATAGTTATAATAATTTCACAATATGTATATAAAAACATTATATTGTATATTTTAAATATATACATTTTTGTAAATTATACCCCAATAAAACTGGAAAAAAGACAAAAAGGATATCAAAATATCATAATACATATACAGAAAATAAGCATAAATACAATACATTCATAATCTTTAGTCCATTGGATGTAAAGTTGATTTAAAATTTCCCTATTACAATTAAAGTATTTTTAGGTTTATGCTATTATAAATAAATAAATGAATAAATAAATATCTTTGTACATGTAGTTTTGCAGGGGTATATTTTTGGTGATTTTCTTACACTAAATAATATTCCAGAAGCAGTGTTATTTTATCAGAGTGTTAAGATATATCTTTATGGTCTTTGAAGTCATTTTACTTTTGAAGCAAAACTCATCAACATCTTTTAAAATTTTTAAATTATTTTTAGAAATTGGCATATTAATTATGATACTATAGATGTGTATAGTAAATATTACTCAAGTTATTAAAATCCAGCTGTTAATATTTTTAGAAAATATCCTTACACGTATCTTTTTCAATATAAATTTAAATAGACATGTTTTATATAAGTTGGATTCTTTATTAGGCTTGCTATGGAATATTTTATGGTAATAAATATTTATTTGTTTTTAGTTGTACACAATGCCTTTATTCTTACGTGGTGCTGAGGATTGAACCCAGGCCACACACGTGCTAGGCGAGCGCTCCACCGCTGAGCCACAACCCCAGCCCTAGGTTATCATTTGTAAAGACTCTGTGTGTGTATATATATATATATATATATATATATATATATATAGCTATGTGTGTATATATATATATAGCTATGTATGTGTGTATATATATATACATATATATATATAGCTATGTATGTGTGTGTATATATATATATATATATATATATATATATGTATATAGCATCCAAGAGTATGTATATTAAGGTTAATCTCCTTAAATCCCTTGATGTGCTATTGCTGGATTGAGAGCAAATATACATACTTAAATTTTGGGCATGGGTACTAGGGATTGAACCCAGGAGCACTTTAGCACTGAGCTACATCCCCAGCCCTTTCTGTTTTTTATTCTGAGTCAGGATCTCACTAAATTGCTTACAACCTCATTAAATTGCTGAGACTGCCCTGAACTTGTAATCCTCTTGCCTCAGCCTCCCAGGTCACTGGGATTCAGGCGCGTATCGCCATATCCAGTACATACTTAAAAATTTCAAGTGCAGATTGCCAAATTCTGTTGCATGTGGATTTTGAAGTTTTTTTGTTAAAAATTATTTTTTCCTTTTTTATTTTAAATTAAGTTTTGGAAGATTTTGGTAGCTTATTCCAGACATCTAAAACTTTATATTTTCTGTCATTTTATATTTAGCTTTTGCCTGTGATGACAGAGCAGCTGCAGTGGATGCCATTTGTGAATGCCAAATTTCATGAGCCTTTTGTAAAATTTATATATTGGTCCCTAAGGCAGCTAGATGGTGGAACACAGGTAAATAACTAATAGGAACCTATTTTCAGGTAATATTTCAATTAGTATTCTCTTGATTTTGTTTATGTGTGTGTGTGTGTATATATATATATGTGTGTATATATACACAAATGAATTTTGTGTATATATACATATACGCACATATATTTTGGCATGTTTTCTTTATTTGAGAATAATCTTCTGAATTTATAAAATGTCTTACAGAGATTTTGATAAGAATTGTATTAAACTTGTATATCAAGTTGAGAATTGACATTTTTATTTTGTTGTGTATTCTAATTTATGAATACAAATCATCTCTGCTTATTTTTTTTAACATTTATTTATTTGCTTTAGTTGTACACAATGTGTTTATTTTTACGTGGTGCTGAGGATCGAACCCGGGCCACGCACGTGCTAGGCGAGCGCTCTACCCCTGAGCCACAATCCCAGCCCCTCTGCTTATTTAAAACTTTGATTCATTTCATTGGTATTGTAGTTTTCTGCATAGAATGCCTCTGTGTGAGTTTTCAGCTAAGTATTTAGTTTTTTATGTGATTTTAATTGGTATTGTCTTTTTAATTTTGATGTCCTTTTGTGTGTTGATAGCATGTAGAAATATAATTGATTTTTCTGTTTGTGTCCTGTGACTTTGTCCTTAGTAGTTCTAGTAGTTTTTTAGAGACTTCTTGGGATTTTCTATAGAGATTATTATCTCAAGATAATACTATTATCTCAAACATAAACAGAGTAGTTTTTGTTTTTCTTTTTATGTATTCCTTTAGTTTCCTTTTCATAGTTTATTTTTTGTTTCCTTTTCATAGTTTATTTTTATTTTTTTCTATGCCTTTAGTTTCCTTTTCATAGTTTATTGCATTAGCTAGAATTTCTAGCACTATATTGATCGTACATTGTGGCGAGAGCAAATCTTTGCCTTGTTCTCCACTTTAGGGGGAACCATTTAGTCTATGCCATTAAGTATATATTAACATAGTAATTTTATACATGCTTTTTATCAATTTGAGTTAATTCCCCTCGATTCCTATTTTTCAGAGGTTTTATTATGAATGGGTTTATTATTGAATTTCTTCAAATGAATTTTTTTATTGATTGAAAAGGTCATATAATGTAGATTACATAGACTTTCAAGCATTGAATCAGCTGTGCATTCCTGACATAATGCCCATTTGGTTTTGGTGTTGAATTCAGCAATAAACAAGAATTATATTTGCTAGTACTTTGTTAATGATTTTTTGTGTTTACATTCATCAGGAATATTGGTTTGTGGTTTTCTTTGTTTTGAGCTTTGGATTTGTATCAGGGTAATGTTAGGTATATAAAAATGGGAATTGTCTCATCCTTTATATTTTCTGGACAAAATATTATAAAGTTAATGTTAATTCTTTAAATATTTCTGCACATGAACTATTTGGACCTAGCTATTTCTTTTTGGAGAGTTTTTATTTTTAATTTTATTTTTATAATTTTTAATATGTACAACTCATAGTGGATATATTTAGTATCTTTTTACATACAACTGTTTGTATACAAAGTATATTCGTACAATTCAGGTCTTCAATCATGCATTAAGGAAAATGATATCCGTCTCATTCAACCACCTTTTTTTTTTCTCCGCCTCCCTCCCCTCTTGCTCCCTCCCTTACCCTCCCTTCCCTTGACCATTCTAGTGTTCCTCTAATCCTCCTATGTACCCCCATCCAACAATACTTTGAAATAGCCTCCTTATATAAGAGAGAACATTTGGTACTTGGATTTTTGAGACTGACTAACTTCACTTAGCATTATGTCTTCCAACTTCATCCATTTACCTGCAAATGCCATTAATTTGTTTTCTTTTATTGCTGAGTAAAATTCCATTGTGCGTATATACCACATTTTCTTAATCCACTCATTTACTGAGGGACATCTAGGTTGGTTCCACAACCTAGCTATTGTGAATTATGCAGCTACAAACATTGAGATAGCTGTGTCACTGTAATATGCTGTTTTTAAGTCCTTTGGGAATAGACCCAGGAGTGGGATGGCTGGGTCATAGGATGGTTCCATTCCCAGTTTTCCAAGAAATCTCCATACTGCTTTCCATAACAGTTGCACCATTTTGCAGTCCCAACAGCAATGTATGAGTGTGCCTTTTTCCCCACATCCTCTCCAACATTTATTGTTGCTTGTGTTCTTGATGGCTGCCATTCTGACTGGAGTGAAGTGAAATCTTAGAGTAGTTTTGAATTGCATTTCTCTAATTGCCAGCGATGTTGAACATTTTTTCATGTATTTGTTGATTAATCGTGTATCTTCTTCTGAGAGGTGTCTTCTCAATTCCTTAGCCCATTTATTGATTGGGTTATTTGTTTTTTTAGTGTAAAGTTTTTTGAGCTCTTTATATATTCTAGAGATTAGTGCTCTATCTGATGTGCATGTATTAAATATTTGTTCCCAATTAGTTGGCTCTCTATTCACCTCACTGATTGTTTCTTTTGCTGAAAAGAAGCTTTTTAGTTTAAATCTATCCCATTCATTAATTCTTGGTAGTAATTCTTGCGCTACAGGATTCTTATTAAGGAACTTGGGGCCTAATCCAACATGTTGGAAATTGGAGCTTACTTTTTCTTCTATTAGGCGTATTGTCTCTGGTCTAATTCCTAGGTCCTTGATCCACTTTGAATTGAGTTTTGTGCATGGTGAGAGATAAAGGTTTAATTTCATTTTGTTGCATATGGATTTCCAGTTTTCCCAGCACTATTTGTTGAAGAGGCTATCCTTTCTCCACTGTACATTTTTGGCACCTTTGTCTAATATAAGATAGCTGTAATTATATGTATTAGTCTCTGTATCCTCAATTCTGTACCATTGGTCCACCAGTCTGTTTTGGTGCCAATACCATGCTGTTTTTGTTACTATTGCTCTATAGTATAATTTAAAGTCTGGTATGGTGATGCCCCCTGCTTCACTTTTCTTGCTCAGGATTGCTTTGGCTATTCTGGGTCTCTTATTTTTCCAGATGAATTTCATGACTGCTATTTCTATTTCTTTGAAGAATGACATTGGGATTTTGATTGGAATTGCATTAAATCTGTATAATGCTTTTGGTAGTATGGACATTTTGACAATATTAATTCTACCTATCCAAGAGCAAGGTAGGTCTTTCCATCTTCTGAGTTCATCTATAATTTCTTTCTTTAGTGTTCTATAATTATCGTTATAGAGGTCTTTCACCTCTTTCGTTAGGTTGATTCCCAGGTATTTTATTTTTTTTGATGCTATTGCAAATGGGGTATTTTTCATCATTTCCCTTTCAGAGTCTTTGTCGCTGATGTACACAAATGCCTTTGACTTATGTGTATTGATTTTGTATCCTGCAACTTTGCCAAATTCGTTTACTAGTTGTAAAAGTTTTCTGGTAGAGTTTTTTGGGTCTTCTAGGTAGATTATCATGTCATCAGCAAATAGTGCTAATTTGAGCTCTTCTTTTCCTATCTGGATCCCTTTAATTTCTTTCATCTGTCTAATTGCTCTGGCCAGAGTTTCCAGTACTATGTTAAATAGCAGTGGTGAAAGGGGGCATCCCTGTCTTGTTCCAGTTTTTAGAGGGAATGCTTTCAATTTTTCTCCATTTAAGATAATGTTAGCTCGGGGCCTTGCATAAATAGCTTTAATAATGTTAAGATATGTTCCTGATATTCCTAGTTTTTCCAGTGTTTTGAACATAAAGGGGTGTTGTATTTTGTCCAATGCTTTTTCTGCGTCAATTGAGATGATCATATGATTTTTGTCTTTAAGTCTATTGATGTGATGTATTATGTTTATTGATTTCCGAATGTTGAACCAGCCTTGCATCCCTGGGATAAACCCCACTTGATCCTGGTGCACTATCTTTTTGATATGTTTTTCCATCCGATTTGCCAGGATTTTGTTGAGGATTTTTGCATCTATGTTCATTAAAGATATGGGCCTGAAGTTTTCTTTTTTGGATGTGTCTTTGCCTGGCTTTGGAATTAATGTGATATTGGTCTCATAGAAAGAGTCTGGAAGATCTCCCTCTTTTTCTATTTCTTGAAATAGTTTGAAGAGCATTGGTATTAGTTCTTCTTTGAAAGTCTTATAGAACTCGGCTGTAAACCCATCAGGTCCTGGACTTTTCCTTGTTGGTAGCTTTTTGATGACATCTTCTATTTCTTTGCTTGTAATTGATCTGTTTAAATTGTGTATAGCCTCCACATCCAGTTTAGGCAAATCATATGACTCTAGAAATCTGTCAATGCATTCAGTATTTTCTATTTTATTACAGTAACAGTTTTCAAAGTAATTTCTAATTATATTCTGTATATCTGAGGTGTTTGTTGTGATATTCCCTTTTTCATCACGAATGTTAGTAATTTGAGTTTTTTCTCTTCTTCTTCTCGTTAGCATCGCTAAGGGTCTGTCAATTTTGTTTATTTTTTCAAAGAACCAACTTTTAGTCTTGTCAATTCTTTGAATGGTTTCCTTAGTCTCAATTTCATTAATTTCTGCTCTGATTTTAATTATTTCCTGTCTTCTACTGCTCTTGGTGTTGGTCTGTTCTTCTTTTTCTAATGCTTTGAGGTGTGATGTTAAGTCATTTATTTGTTGGGTTTTTTTCCTCTTAAGGAATGAACTCAGTGAATTTTCCTTTTACTACTGCCTTCATAGTGTCCCAGAGATTTCTATATGATGTATCTGTGTTCTCATTTACCTCTAGGAATTTTTTGATCTCCTCTTTGATGTCTTCTTCAGCCCCGTTCATTCAGTAGCATGTTGTTTAGCTTCCAGTTGATGGAGTAGTTTTTCTTATTCCTTGTTTTGTCATTGATTTCCAATTTCATCCCTTTATGGTCCGATAGCATGCAGGGTAGTATCTCTATTTTTTTATATTTGCTGAGAGTTGCCTTGTGACATAATATATGGTCTATTTTGGAGAAGGAGCAATGTGCTGCTGAGAAAAATGTGTATTCGTTTACTGAGGGATGAAATATTCTATATATGTCCGTTAGGTCTAAATTGTTAATTGTTTTAAGGAGGCTTAAAGTTTCTTTGTTTAGCTTTTGTTTGGATGATCTATCCATTGGTGAGAGAGGTGTGTTGAAGTCCCCTAGAATAACTGTGTTGTGGTCTATTTTACTCTTGAACTTAAGAAGCATTTGTTTGATGAATGTAGGTGCTCCATTATTTGGGGCATATAGATTTATGATTGTTATATCCTGTTGATGGATGGTTCCCTTAAGTAATAAGAAATATCCATCTTTGTCCCTCTTGATTAGTTTTGGTTTGAAGTCTACCTTATTTGATATGAGAATGGAAACCCCTGCTTGCTTCCGCCGGCCATGTGAGTGATAAGACTTTTCCCAGCCTTTCACTTTCAGTCTGTTGATGTCTTTTTCTATGCGGTGTGTTTCTTGGAGACAGCAAATTGTTGGGTCATTTCTTTTAATCCATTCTGATAATCTGTGTCTTTTTTTTTTTTTAAATATTTATTTATTTACTTTAGTTGTACACAATGCAATGCACTTATGTTTACGTGGTGCTGAGGATCGAACCCGGGCCGCGCACGTGTGAGGCGAGTGCTCTGCCGCTGAGCCACAACCCCTGCCCCTAATCTGTGTCTTTTGATTGGCAAGTTTAGGCCATTAACATTCAGGGTTATTATTGAGATGTGATTTTTATTCCCATCCATTTTTATTTGAATTATGGTCTTTAGCTTGATTTGGTTTCTCTTCTGGTTGGTATTTCCTTTAGTTTAATATCTCCCTTTGGTGATTTTCGTTATCATCTTTCTCTTCTTCTTCATGAAAAATGTTGCCCAGGATGCTCTGAAGTGCTGGCTTTCGAGTTGTGAAATCTTTTAACTTTTGCTTGTCGTGGAAGGTTTTTATTTCATCTTCGAATCTAAAGCTTAATTTTGCTGGATATAAGATTCTTGGTTGACATCCCTTTTCTTTCAGAGCTTGAAATATGCTATTCCAGGATCTTCTTGCTTTTAAGGTCTGGGTTGAAAAATCTGAACATAGTCTGATTGGTTTCTCCCTATATGTAATTTGCTTCCTTTCTGTTGTGGCTTTTAGTATTCTCTCCTTGCTCAGTGTATTAGGTATTTTCATTATAATGTGTCTAGGTGTGGATCTGTTGAGATTTTGTTTGTTTGGTGTTCGGTATGCCTCTTGAACTTGGTTTTCCATTTCATTCCTCAATCTTGGAAAATTTTCTGTAATTATTTCATTAAATAGATTACTCATTCCTTTGGCTTGAAACTCTGCCCCTTCCTCTACGCCAATCACTCTTAAGTTTGGTCTTTTTATGCTGTCCCATAATTCTTGGATGTTATGTTCTTGATTTCTAACAAGTTTTGCTGTATGGTCTAAATTTTTCTCTAGGACATACATTTTGTTTTCATTGTCTGAGGTTCTTTCTTCCAAGTGGTCTATTCTGTTGGAGATGTTTTCAATTGAGCTTTTATTTTGGTTTATTGCTTCTTTCATTTCTGGAATTTCTGTTTGGATTCTCTTTAGAGCCTCTATTTCCCTAATGAAGTAATCTTTTACTTCCTGTATTTGTTTTTTGGAGTTCTTTGTCAAAATGATCTTTTGCCTCCTGTACCTGCTCCCTCATCTCATTTTTGAGTTCATTCTTAAGTTCCATAAACATTTGGCATATGTAATTTCTAAATTCCATCTCTGGCATTTGACCAACTGTGCTTGCCATGACATCTACCGATGAGGTATCTTGATTTGTTTGTGTCATTTTCTTCCCCTGTTTTTTCATGTTGCTTGTGTGTCTATTCTTCCTGCACTGTGGGACCTTGACTATTTCGATTTTACCTTAAAGCCTTATGTTGTTCCTGTAGTACAATGCTATCAGATCACCTTATAATTCCTTTACACTTTTAAAACCTAACACTTTCTATTCAGAAAATCCAAGTTTGATCACAATGTACAGATTTTGTTAACCCAGATATTATTTCCAATTTACTCTGTACGCTTCTGATAGGGTTTTATAGCTTCAAGTATTGGATACAGAGGTGTTATGTTTAGGAAGAAGGAAGTGTCTTGAATTGTTCTTTCTTGGAAAGTATGAAAAGAGATATCTATTGAAGTGGTTTAGTGGAAGTGGTTTAGTATCAGTAGACGATGGAAGAAAGAGAATGGAGTTGACAATTAGGTGAAAAGACCAATTTATATATAAAGTAAGTTGGAAAAGAAAAAAAAAGGATAAAAGAGTAGGAATTGGTGTAAGAGAGAGGAGAGAGAGAATCAAGGAAATAGAGAGTAAGCTATATATAACACCACTTTGCTACCCAGTTCAATTGCGCCGGTTCTAGAAATCCCAAGTTCTGCGTATAACTTGTTTTTGCCTCTGTTTAGTATGCACTGGCAGGATGTTAACATGAAAGATGAAGGAGGAAGAAAAGATACAAGAGTGAGAAGGAAGAAATGAAGGAAAGAAAAAAGGAGCGGAAGCAAACAAACACACTAACAATCAATGCGGAAGGAAAAAAAAAAAGCAGAACAAAACAAAGCCAAAAAAAGAAAAAGAAAAAGAAACAAACAAACAAACAAACAAACAAAAACCTCCCTGCAATCCAACAAAACAAGCAAACCAACAAAAAGAAAAGGAAAAAAAAAAAAGTCGAACCCCAAGTCTCAGACAAAACGGGCCCTGGGAAGCCCCCCTCTTTTTTTCCTTTCCAGTTCAAACCAATTGCTATTGGATCACGTCCAGACAGTCTGTGATTCTGTTAGTGAAATCAAGGCTGCATCTTAGGCCAGTGGCTGCACGGTTCAGTGAAGGAATGGCCCAGGGGGTTTGTGTGTGTCAGCAGATGAATGGCACCAGGAAGGGGACCTTCCAGAAGGCACCCCCTCCCCAAGCCCACCCACAGTTGCAGCCTCTTGTGGCCGCTGCACTAGCCTCAGAAACGCCTTCCCCTGCTGACCACCCGAGTCTCACCCAATTGTGCGTTGTCTTCAGAGAGCTGGAGAGTCCCTGGATGGCTGCAGCCGTCGCTCTCCGTCTCCTCCCCTTTGTCTGGGCCAGCCACTGCACCTTTCAAAGATGGTGGTGCTCTCCTTCCAGTCAACAGCAGCTCCGCAGACTCCCGTATCCTCGCCGATCGATTTCAAAGCTGTTGGGTGGATGTCTCCCTGCCGAAGTGGCACCGGGAAGCCACAACTGTGACTGTGGTGCAGACAGCGCTGCTTTGGACTGTGGCCTGCTCCACTCTGCCCCTGTTTGCTGATCGCCGATCTCTGCGCCGCTCTGTCCGGGACCCCACTACTGAGGGTCGCGTCAGGCGGAGTGTGGATTTGAACTGGTGTTGTGGACCCCCGCGGTCTCCCGTGGTTCCCCAGCACCAATCCCGCCGGCTGTTATCGCTGGTTTTTATTGCGGGTTTCACGCTGGTGTGCTGTGAGTTTGGCTGGGGTTGCAGTAGTAGCGCGGTCTCCCCACACTGACTTTGTTTCCGACGGCCTGTGCACCACCCAGGCGGTTTTTCAGGAGCCTCGCGGCTCCAGCCGCTGCAGACAGCTTGTCTCTTTCTCTCTCTGGTAGTGGTAATCAAACCATCCAGGAGATCGGTATTTTCAGCCTATATATATATATATATGATGAAAGGCAATTTATCTGCTTTGTTGGATTCTTTCCACGGAGCTGCCCTGAAGTGCAGCTTCCTCTAATCCGCCATCTTGGATCCCCTGGAGAGTTTTAATTTAATTTTTTAAAAATATTTTTTAGTTGTGGATGGACATAGTACTCTCGTTTTTATGTGGTGCTGAGGATCAAACCCAGTGCCTCATGCATGCGAGGCACATGCTCTACCACTAAGCTGCAACCCAGCCCCTGAGGAGGTTTTAAATTTTGAATTTATTTTTCTTATAGGACTGTTATAATTATATAATTCATATTGGTTACTTGTAGTAGTTTGTACTTTTTTTTTTTTTTTGTACCAGGGATTGGACTCAGGGGCACTTGACCACTGAGCCACATCCCCAACCCTATTTTGTATTTTATTTAGAGATAGGGTCTCACTGAGTTGCTTAGCACCTCACAGTTGCTGAGGCTGGCTTTGAACTCAAGATCCTCCTTCCTCAGCCTCTGGAGCCACTGGATTACAGGCATGCACCACCATGCCCGTCTATTTTGTGCTTTTTGAGGAATTGAACCATTTTGTCTTCTTGTCAAATTTATTTGTGTAGGGTTTATCACAATATTATCTTTTGGAAATCTTCAGTGTTTATAGTGATAGTCCTACTTTATGAATTTGGGTTTTCTTTCTTATTTTTTTCTGTTGTTTTTTTTTTTTTTTAATTTTCCCTAGAAGTTTATCTTTTTCATTGTTCTTTCAGAGGATTTTTGTTTGTTGATTTTTCTGTTGTTTTTCTCTTTTCAATTTTGTTGATTTCTTCTTGCTTATTTCCTTGCATCTATTTGCTTTGAATTTATTTTGCTCTCCCTTTTTTTAGGTTACTAAAGTGAAAACTTATTGATTTAAAACGTTTTCTCTTTTATTATATACATTTAGTGCTATTTTTCCATCATTTGTGCTTTAATTATGTCCTACAAAGTTTGATATGTTGTATTTCATATCATGGCCCTTGAATTATTCAGAAGTTTGTTATAGGTCTTTCTATTCTTCTGGTTTGGTTGTTTTGTTGGTATTCTTATGTTGTTTTATATCCTTATTGATATTTTATCTAGTTCTATCAGTTGTTGAGAGGTGGTATTGAAGTTTCTAGTTTTAGTAGTAAATTTGTGTTTCTTCTGTTATTTCCATCTGTTTTTGCCTCATATAGTATATCTCTGTTGCTTGGCCCGTATACATTTAGGATTGTTATGCCTTCTTTTTTTTTTGGACCAGGTATTGAACTCAGGGACACTTGACCACTGGGCCACATCCCCAGCCCTATTTTGTATTTTATTTAGAGACATGGTCTCACTGAGTTGCTTGGTGCCTTGCCATTGCCTAGCCTGGCTTTGAACTTGTGATCTTCCTGCCTCAGTCTCCCAAGCTGCTGGGATTACAGGTGTGCACCACCACGCCTGGCTTTGTTTTGTCTTCTTGATGAATTGACCCTTTTATTGTTATATAAAGTCCTTTTTTCTTGGTAATTTTCTTCGCTGATGAAATAACTTTAACTGATATTATGCCACTTCTGCTTTCGTTTGATTCATGATCTCATGGTATATCTTTTTTCCATTCTTTTACTTTTGATCTACTTATATTTTTATATTTGAAATGAGTTTTTGTAGACAGCATATGACTAGATTATACTTGTAAATCAGTTTTGTCAATCTCTGTTTTATTTGGTGTTCACTTTGAACTATTGTGCATGTTAGGGCTTAAACTATCACCTTAGTTCATTTTTTAATTTAAAAAATTTTTTTTTGTACCTGTAGATGGACAACATGTCTTTATTTTATTTGTTTATTTTTATGCGGTGCTGAGGATCAAACCCGGTGCTTGTGTGCAAGGCAAGCACTCTGCCACTGAGCTAC
Organism: Tamias sibiricus; assembly: GCA_025594165.1. Classification (NCBI taxonomy): domain Eukaryota; kingdom Metazoa; phylum Chordata; class Mammalia; order Rodentia; family Sciuridae; genus Tamias; species Tamias sibiricus. The sequence continues at coordinate 14,025,964 of CM046670.1, read as the reverse complement.
AGCCCCAGCCCTGTCACCTTATTTCTTGTTTGTTGGTTTTATCTGTTTTTCATTTCTTTGGTTTCTTTTTCCTGCTGTCTTATGGATTACTTGAACATTTTTTAGAATTCCATTTTCATTTATCTATAAAATCTTTGGGGTATATCTCTTTGTGTAGCTGTTTTAGTAGTTCTTGGCATTACATTATATATGAATCACTTACTAGTCTGATAACATCATTTTACCAGTTTGAGTAAAATAGATATGGCATCTCTTTTCATCCCTTAATCTCCCTCATTTATAATATAATGATGCTAAATATTTCTTTCCTCCCCCCCCCCCCCACCCGTACTGGGGACTGAACTCAGAGGCACTTGACCACTGGGCCACATTCCCAGCCCTTTTTTGAGGCCCTAAACAACTCAGGGAGACCCTGTCTCTAATAAATTATTTTTAAAAGGCTGGGGATATTGCTCAGTGGTTAAGTGCCCCTGAGTTCAATCCCTAGTTACCAAAACAATAAAAAATAAAAATTAAAATAATTTACATTTTTTTCTACATTAGAACCACATGAAATGTTTTTTGTTGTTTTTGTTTTGTTGTTTTTGTTTTTGTTTTGGTACCAGGGATTAACTCAGGGACACTCAACCACAGGACCACATCCCCAGGCCTTTTTTGTATTGTATTAGAGACAGGGTCTCACTGAGTTGTTAAGTGCCTCACCATTGCTGAGGTTGTCTTTGAACTTGCGATCCTCCTGCCTCAGCCTCCCAAGTGCTGGGATTACAGGCGTGCGCCACCACGCCCGCCTGAATGTTACTGTTTTTGATTCACCCATCAAACAGTTTATAAACTCAAGAAGAGAATAAAAGTTCACTGTATATATATTTTTTTGCGTTCTTCTTGATATTCTTTTATCCTTTCCTTTCTGTTTTAAGAGAACCTCTTTATTTTATTAGAATAGATCTGCTGATGAAAGATCTTCCTGTTTTGTTTTTTTTTCATTTTGACATCTTTATTTTCCTTTCATTTTTGAAGGATATTTTCATTGGGAATTGGATTTGGGGGTGAGAGTTTTCTTTTTTTAACTTTTGGCTTTTTAAGAAATGTGCCAGTTCCTTCTCACCTCCATGGCTTCTGATAAGAAATCTATTGTCATTTGAGTTGTTTTCCCCATTCATGTAAAATGTCATTTATCTTTCTCCTTCTCTTTTTATTTATTTTTTTTCTTTCTTTTTTTGGTAGTTTTCGTAAGATTGACTATGGTAGATCTTGGTGTTGATCTCTTTGGATTTATCCTGTTTGGGAATTGTTCATCTTCTTTAATCTCTACATCGAGTATATTTTTTTTGCCATGTCTTGGACGTTTTTAGCCATTATTTCTCAAGGTTGTTGTTTTTTTTTTTTGTTGTTGTTGTTGTTGTTGTTGTTATTGTTGTTTGGTGGTGGTGCTGGGGATTGAACCCACGGCCCTGTACATGTGAGGTAAGCACTTTACCAACTGAACTATATCCCCAGCCCACAGGATTTTTAAAATATATATATGTATTTTTAGTTATAGATGGACACAGTACCTTTATTTTATTTATTTATATGTGGTGCTGAAAATCAAACCCAGTGCCTCACACAATGCTAGGCAAGCGCTCTTCCACTGAGCCACAACCATAGCCCCCAAGTTTTTTTTTTTTTTTAGCTACCTGATTTTTCTTTCCTTTGAGGACCCTATGACATGATTGTTAAATTTCTTGTTATACCCTCAACATCCTGTTTATGTTTTTGTTTTTTAGCTTAGTTTGGTTGTTCAGATTAGCTCTTCTCTGTTTTATTTTCTAGTTAACTGCTTCTTTCTCTGTTCCCTCCACTCTGCTACCTAGGCTATTCACTAAGTTTTTATTGTATTGTATTTCCAGTTCTAAAATTTCCATTTGGCTTTTCTTCTATATTTTCTTTGTTAAGGCTTTTGATAAGATTTCCTAAAAGGGTTTAATAAAGACTCATTTTATCAGAGCTGCTTTAAATTCTTTGTTGGATAATTCTAATATTTTGCATATATTGGGATTGGCAGCTATTGATTCTCTTTTTTCATTTAGTTTTGAGGCTTTTCTTATTTTGGGTGTGGTGAATGATTATACATTATACATTTGGTGAAGCCTCAGCAATAATGTTAAAAAAATTTTGTTTTGTAGTTTTTCTACTTTTTTTCAATTAGAAATAGCCATGTATTTGAATTAGATTATACTGCATGTGCCACCCAATCATTTGGCATCGATACTCACAAAATCTCAGTATATCTGTTTCTAATGTAAAAGCTAACGCTTATTATCTGCACTGCAGGATCAATATTGAGTAGGGAACCAATTGTGAACAAATCCCCATTCAGAGGCAGGTAACTATTATAAAACTCAGTGACATGGGATTGAAGAATTAGAATCACAACAAAGGAAATTTTAAGTTATTTATTAGTCTGGCTTAAGTATACTCATCTGCAGCACTCTGAAATGGTTTTCTTTCATTTGATTCTCGGTGGATATATGGAATATTGCAAGATCCTATGTCATTTTAGAAGTAGTTTGTTCTATGCCATTATTCCTTTTTTGCCTTTTTTCTTGTTTTAGTTTGTTCTTCATGAGAATCCTCTATGATTCTAACATAGTATTTTATTCTTTTGAAATTGTTCAGTTTTCAGAGTCACTGAGGACATTTATAGTCAGAGTGAACTGAAGACAGTGAGATTCTAGATGGTCATTTCCTATCAAATACAGTAAGGTACACCTGAGAAACTGGTGGTCAGTGGTGGTGAAACAATGATGAACAGAGAGCAAGCAGGCAGTCCATCTCCTCTCTTCCTTTGATGGTTCTGTTCCAGAAATATAGCTTGATCTTGTGTTCTTACATGTTTTGGAAAAATACACATATTTAGTTACTTTTAAGTTGATTGTACTCACCTTCCAGTCTTGAATATTTTCAATTGTTTTTGTTTGTTTGTTTGTTTGTTTGTTTGCTTGCTTGGGTACTGGGGGTTGAACTCAGGGGCACTCGACCACTGAGCCACATCTCTGGCCCGATTTTGTGTTTTGTTTAGAGATAGGGTCGCACTGAGTTACTTTAGCGCCTCACTTTTGCTGAGGCTGGCTTCGAATTTGCGGTCCTCCTGCTTCAGCCTCCTGAGCCACTGGGATTACAGGAGTGCTCCACCGTGCCCTGCTCGTTTTTTGAATTAACAAAATTTCATTTACTTTCAGTTCATTAGTTTGATTGTAGTATTTAAACTAGATGTTTTGGGGCTGGGGTTGTGGCTCAGCGGTAGAGCGCTCGCCTAGCACGAGCACAGCCCAGGTTCGATACTCAGCACCACATAAGAATAAAGGCATTGTGTACAACTAAAACAAATAAATATATATTTTTAAAAAAACAAAATAACATAAATAAACTAGATGTTTTCTGAGCATGAACAAGTACACTAAGATTGTACATATTTTTAACAGCATTCAACTATGACATCAACATTGAGAAGACTGGGTGAAGATATATTTAAAGGAGTAGTAATTAAAGGAATTCAGGATAATTCTTTAGAACATTCTGTGGAAAATAAACCAAAAACAGCTGCTTTCTTTAAGAACTCCAATTTGCCATTGAGATTTTTGTCAACCTTAATTGTTCTCAAAACAGTCACTCAAGGTAAGCTTTCTAGCATGCTTACAGAATAATTTTTAGTAAATAGGAGAGATAATCATATAATAAAGCAATTGTTTTATAATCAAATATGTTCTAAATTTTCAGAATGAGATTTTGGGTTATTTTATAATGTTGGCACATTATTTAAAAATCAAGTTTTATTTGCTGAATTTAAGAAAATCAAGTCTTTGTTGGATTGTTACCTCTTCCCAGAAGCCTTTGTTGATTCTCTTAGATCATGTTCTGATAAAATCCTTTACTTACAACTCTTGTTACATTTGCCACATAAATTGGAATTGCTAGTTTATTATTTTCTGCTAGACCACCAACTTGACAAACTATATAGCTCATAGAACATATCGGGTCCACCATCTGTTTTGTAAATAAAATTTTCTCTCACAGCCATGCTTTTTTGTTATCTCTTATCTGTGACTCTTTTTGCCCTTCAACAGCAGAGCTGAGTAGTTGGCAACACAGACTGTGTAGCCTCTAAAATTTATAAAATTATTACCTGGTCCTATACCAAAAATGCTTTATCACCCCTACACTATTTGTAAGCTTATTAAGGATAAAGACTTGTTTTGTTTATCCCCCTGTGCTTGGTATATAAGAATGAATTAATTGGTATATAAAGAAATAAATCACTTAAAAATAATGCTTCATGCACAAGACCTGTGCTCAATTCCCAGCACTGCAAAGGAAAGAAGAAATGAAGAGAGGGAGAAGGGAGAGAAAGAAAGAAATGCTTCATCCAAAATTGACCATATTTTTTTCCTTCCAGTACTGGGGATTGAACCGAGGGGTGTTCTACCACTGAACCACATCCCCACCTCTTTTTTTTTTTTTTTTTTGTGGTACCGGGGATTGAACTCAGGGGCACTTGACCACTGGGCCACATCCCCAGCCCTTTTTTTGTATTTTATTAGAGACAGGGTCTCACTGAGTTGCTAAGTGCCTCGCCATTGCTGAGGCTGGCTTTGAACTTGCGATCCTCCTGCCTCAGCCTCCCAAAGTGCTGGGATTACAGGCGTGCGCCACCACGCCCGGCCCCACCTCTTTTTATTTATTATTTTGAGACAGTGTCTCACTAAGTTGCCAGCCTGGCCCTAAACTTGTGATCCTCCTGCCTCAGCCTCCTCAGTTGCTGGGAGTGTGCAGCTTAATTATATATAATGTCAGCTTAATTGATATATTTTAAATTATTACCTGTAACCAGTTATCATTCTGGATCATTAAATATGAGAATTTTTGGTTAAAGTGAGTCATGCCAGTGTAGTCAAGCAATAAAAGTATCAGTTTTATATCTGTTGTGTTTGACTCAGAATGTATCAGTTTTATATCTGTTGTGTTTGACTCAGAATGATGGTTTCTTTAAATGGGTAATGACAATAATTTAATTTGACTTCTTTCTCTGAAGTATGTTATGTATAGTTACTCCTAATGGTATGGAACTAATGAAAAGACAAAAAGTCATAATTCTACCTTCTTAGTTATGGTTCTTAAAATTATAATAGACTGGTAACTGTTTGAAAGGTAATTTATGAGCCAGGCATGGTGGCATGACTATAATCCCAGCGACTCAGGAGGCTAAGGTAAGATGATCACAAATTTGAGGCAACTTAACAAGACCCTCAGCAACTTAGTGAAGCCTGTCTCAAAATTAAAAAGAGCATTGGTATATAGCTCAGTGGTAAAGTGCCCCTGGGTTCAATTCCTAGTATTGAAAAAATAAAAGAAAGGCACAGTTAGCCCAAAGTAAAGTTTACTGCAGTCCTATCTCAAGAACTTGGGTGTTTACACACACGCATAGACAAGTAAAGTTTTATCAGACCATAGCCACACATTCATTAGATCCAATAAAGTTGATATCAGAAATTCAGTGCCACATTAGTACAAGAAAATATTTTAACCATTAATGTTTTGGTTTTTTTTTTTTTTTTTTGCTACTGGGGATTGAACTCAGGGGCATTCAACCACTGGGCCACATCCCCAGCTCTTTTTCGAATTTTATTAGAGACAGGGTCTCACTGAGTTGCTAAGTGCCTTGCCACTGCTGAGGCTGGCTTTGAACTCTGGATCCTCCTGCCTCAGTCTCCCAAGTGCTAGGATTACAGGCATTAATCATTTAATTAAGAAAAAAATTCATCATATATCAACATATAACAGCTTGATAGAATATCATGTTTATTCTTGATAAACTCTATAAAAAGGCAAAAATACACTAAGGAATATTTATTTAAAATGGGAAATAAAACATGAGAGAATTATGTGCTCCTACTCACCATTTTTGTTCAGTACATTGTTAAACATGCTGATCATCTGTAAAGAGCCATGAAGTATGACTACTGGAAAAGAGTAAACTATTACTTCGAGGATGCTCATATATAAAACCTAAAACAACCAGTGAAAGAGCCAATAAAAGAGAAGGCGTATAGCTAAAATGCCAGCAAAGGAGATAATAAACACCTTAATTAAAAGGCTAATAAGCTTGGACTGGAGTTGTGGCTCAGTGGTAGAGCACTTGCCTGGCATGTGTGAGGCCCTGGGTTTGATCCTCAGCACCACATATAAATAAATAAATAAAAGATCCATTGACAACTAAAAAATATTTTTAAAAAGAAAAAGGCTAATAAGATTATCTGGTTGGATGACCAAATAACTTTCAGAGTGAAGACTATTATTGGAGGTGAGGGTTATCTTATAATGATTAAGTGGTCATATCATCAAGAGAACATCATAATCCTTTATGTACCAATAACATGAAGCAAAAACTGATAGAACTGAAAGAAACAAACAGTTATTTTTAAATTTTGAGACAAGGTCTACTAAGTTGCCCAAGCTGGCTTTGAATTTACAATCCTCCTGCCTCAGCCTCCTGAGTCACTGGGATTACAGGCATGCACCTCCATGCCTAGCTATGTTAAATTCTAGCTTATTAGTAGCTATTATCAACAGACATCATTATTGTTTATATTATTTAAAAAGTTGATTTTACTTGAGGTCAGAATTAAGGTATTCTGAGGTCATAATTAAGGCATCACATTAGCTGTCTACTGCTATATAAACAACCACTTATGGGACTTACAACATTTTATTTATTAGCTCACAATTTTTAGGATTGGTAATTTGGGCTGGACTCAACTGACAAGTTTTTCTGGTCTGGGCTCCCAGTTCCTGGTTGGCCTTTCTCCCATGGGGCCTTTTCACTGTGGCAGAAAAGTTCCTACCTGAAAAGTGGGAGGTGCAAGTAGGATCCTGAGCTCAAGGCATCATTTCTTCTGCACCTTATTAAGAGCATAGAGTTAGCCTAGGCTCCGAGCTGGGCAATGGAGCTCATCTTTAGGTGGCAATTGTGGCAAAAGGTTTCTAATTACTTTTTTAAGCTGCCATATAGACTATTAAATAAAGGAAAACCTTATCTTACACTGATCAACAGATTGACTTTTGGTAAAGAATATAAAGGTAACATTTGAAAGACTCAATATAGCACATTTAGGAAGATGAATGTTTTGATACAATCAGTTATAATTAATATTTTAAAAATTCTTTCGGAAGATAAATTGGTCTTGGTTTTGGAAAAAACTTTCACTACTAGAGAAATTCAAATGAGAACATAATTTACCTCTAAGGTCATTCTTGGAAAAAAAAAATGGGCAAGTACTATTTTTCTACTTTTTTTTTTTTTTTAAGTTGTAGGTGGACACAATATTTTTATTTTATTTATATGGTGCTGAGGATTGAACCCAGGGCCTCACACATGTGAGATGAGGAGATGAGTGCTCTACCGCTGAGCCATAGCCCCAGCCACCTATTTTTCTACTCTTAAAGAACAATTTCTTAAGCTCGTAAATTTTAAGAAAAATTTCATATAGCATTCAGCCTATTTAATCTTGTCAGATGATATATTCATAAGTGAAGCAATTTGTATTAAATACAGTAGGTGGTGCTGTGGTAAAACTTTTGTTCCTTGTAGACTTTATAATTCATGTATACTCACTCTGTGTAATTGCTAGATATATATTTATGTATATATATTCTAAATAAGGCAAATCTAAACAATCTAGCAACTTTGTTTTATCATACTTTTATTTGAAGTGTTTATTTTTTTAGCTACAGAATTAAGTATAGTAATGTTAATGTTCCTTGAATTAAATTCTACCAAAAAGAAAAATTAGTATACTATAAATGAATCCAGAGGCACAGATCTTGATTTCTCAAATTTTTTAGTGTATATTTTAATTTCATGCAAGCTGCTCTCAACTTCTCATTCTTAGTAACTATGGTTTTAGTTGTTTCCTATGTAAGCTGAAGAAAATTCAACACAAGACCAAGAAGATAATAAATGTCATTAAAGTAGAAATCTCAATAGAAAAAAAAATAACTCAGTATTATGTGAACAGCATGAACTTTCTTTCCATTCTGTTAATAGGGTTTGGAAAGGAGAATTTTAAAAAACTGTTGTTAAGAGTGGTGAGTTGGTGGGCTGGGTTTGTGGCTCAGCGGTAGAGCACTTGCCTAGCATGTGTGTGGCCCTGGGTTTGATCCTCAGCACCACATAAAAATAAATAAATAAAGGTAAAAAAAAAAGAGTGGTGACTTGGGTTTGTTTGGCATTTTAAAGTATAATGATACAAGTGTCTGATACTTCATTTGCATTGATTCTAGTTAAATTAGTGCTTCTCAATCCTGAATTTAGAAACTTCCCAGTTACCTGTGAAACATCTTTGAGAGAATTCTGATCTTTAAGGGAATCTGATCTGACAGGTGCCATTATAGTGCTGGCCTTGGAAAAATCTTGCTGTCATTCTTATTTACAGATGTATCAAGTAAAGTAACATACCAGAGCATATCCAGATTTCTGAAGTTGTCTTTCAGTGGTCTAATATCCAGTTTTTAGCTGGAGACAGAAGTCCTTGTTTAAAAATCCATTCAGCAAGTTTGAATGAGTCACATTTTGAAATAACCATTCAGAAAGAAGTAAAGATAGAAATAGTAATAATGCTATTGGGCTGGGGTTGTGGCTTAAGTGGAAGAGCACTGGCCTACCACGTGTGAGACACTGGGTTCAATCCTTAGCATCTCATAAAAAATAAATTAAATAAAGCTATGCTGCCATCTACAACTACCAAAAATTTTTTTAAAAAAATAAAATAAAGACATTGTATCCACCTAAAACTAAAAAATAAATATTAAAAAAAAAGAAATAGTAATGCTGTTTAAATTTTTTGGAAGCATGTAATGGTCATAATCAAATATGGAAAATAAACACTCCTTGTGGTATTTAATATTAATCATACTTTCTTTTTTTTTAAATATTTATTTATTTGCTTTAGTTGTACACAATGTATTGCATTTATTCTTTACATGGTGCTGAGGATTGAACCCGGGCCGCACACATGCTAGGCGAGTGCGCTACCGCTGAGCCACCATCCCAGCCCTCATTCTTGATACAAGGAAAAAATGGGCCCTATTTGTTGTTTAAGTACTAAAATATGAAAATGCTGAAGGAAATTTACCCTATCATAATGTAATGCCTTTTCTTTCCCCTTCCCATTGAGGTCTAACAAATTAAGGGGAAATTAATCTAAATTTAGCCTGTGATCTCTTGTCATTTAGTTTTTGTTCCTCTTTTGTTGAAGTGATGATGCTTTCTTTTTACCTTTCTGATTACCAACTTGACTACTAATATGCAGATGATTTCACAATGTTTTTCAGCTGATTACCTGGCTCAGGCATTTGATTCTCTCTGTTTGGATTTGAAGACAGATGAAGGGAAAACGTTGTTTTTGGAGTATCAAGCAGTTCCAGTAATATTAGGTCATTTGAGAATATCCAGTAAAGGACTCCTATCCAATGTCATTGATAGTTTGCTTCAGATGACAGTAGAATCTAGTAAGTCTTTAAATTTTATAAATGAAAAAAGAATCAAAGTGGAATGTTTTTGTACCTCTTCTAGTCTGAGTGTATAACTTCACATATCAGACGCTATTGTATTTTATAATTTAAATTTTTAAAAGTAATTTTGACAGTTGTATAATTGAGTCAGCAATATCATTAAGAGTTAAAAACCTAACCCTTTCTCCAGATGTTCATTAATAGCACCAGTATCATTAGTACATGGGTACACTGCAAATGTTATATATTTGAGCTTTTGTCTATTCTCTTTTGTCCTGTTGTTCTGACAGATCCAATCATATATTCCTTGTTTGCTCAGGGGATTGAGATCATCAAATACATATTTAGCTAAAGTGAGAATAGTGACAGAGATATGTACCCATTGTTATTCTTTACTATTTTATTGGAAGAATTGAGGACAGGGCAGCAATACTTTGGCTGTGTATGTGGCTAATCTGTTTTACTCATATTTGTGTTATTTTTATGGTCTGTGGGATTTTTGTGTGTGTGTGTGGTTTAATTTAACATGTATTACATAGGAATGCTGAACATATATGATTTAATTGTTATGGCTCTTTTAATCCCACTTGATGTGTGACAAGTAGCCATTTTGCTTAAATAATTCTTTTTCATTTGTAGTATTCTGTTCCATTTATAACACTTCTAAAAATAAATGTTTATGCCTTCCAGAGGTGGAATCTCAAATTACAAAGTCATTGCCCCTCCTGGTACTAAGTGACCTATGAATTTGATGCTGCTGTGGACAGCTCCCTAGTGGTTGGGTACAAAGCATAGGTATGCTTTTAACTAGGTGCATTTGGTATATGGCTTCACATTTTCAATTCATTTCTATATGTAGTCCTGCTTTTCTTTGAAGGAGGCCTGGTAGGGAAAATGAAACCTAGAAAAATTAGGTAACTTCCTTTAGGGAATCCACAGCTAGACAGAGGTTGATATGCCATATAAAACTGAGTCTTTGACTCTAGACATGAGGCTTATTCTACCATAGCAGTGTAATTAGGTTTCCAAAGTTTGTTTTTCTCTCCTGCCCCAAAATATCGTTTGTTTTATGATATATTTTATCAATATTAATAGCCATTTGTAACTGTTCAGATATTAGATTTATATTTAGGATGTGACCACCTGGGTGAGTAATCTTGGGGTTTAATATCTTAGGTTACTAGTATAATGAGTAGAACAAAAAGTTTAAAGATTACTTATTTAAGTGACTAGACTTATAACTGTTTTGCAGACATTTTTTATTTTAATCAGGAAAATTCTACCAGATTCAAGTGTTTACTTTTCAGAAACAAATCTTTCTGAATATATCTAACAGATTAAATCTTTCTCTTTGTAGTCAAAGGAAAATTAATTTTTTTTTTTTTTTTTTTTTTTTTGTGGTGCTCGGGATTGAACCCAGAGCCTTGTGCATGCAAGGCAAGCACTCTACCAACTGAGCTATATCCCCAGCCCAAATTAAATATAATTTTATGAAATAGTTGGCCTACTTAGGTGAAATGACTTTGTGGCATCACAAATTCACATTTGGAGAAATTGTATTAGGTTAGTCAACAGGTGTTCAGTCTTTTTTATTTGTTTGCCTTTGTTCAGGTTACTCTGAAATCCAATTCTTACTCAAGTTGAGTAAACAAACCAATTTCTACTGCTGATTTCTATGAAAGCTCTACAGTTATTTTAGTGACAAAGTTTTAGAAGATCAGAAATGGTAAATCTTTGATACGTGACGGAAGCATATTCATTTGCTTTATATAGTCCCCATTTTAAATGGAAATCTAGTACCTGGTATTAGTCACTTAAAGGAATAGATCAAAATGAAGTAAATATTTCTTTGGCTGTAGTTATTTTTAATTTTGTTTTGTCTGTCTAGGTTTGAGATTGGAAACTTGTTTCACTTTGTATAAATTTTACATACAGTTTTATTTAAGATCATAGAGAAAGAAAAGATGTGGGAAAAGAAATCTCAGTAGAATTTATTTGCAGATGGTTGATCTTGTCTAACTAGTGGGCATTGGTATCAGCTGTGAGTGGTGTCATGTTTCAAAGGGTTGTGTTTGCAGTGCTCCACTCCTGTCCCACCAGGAAGAGGTATCAGTGGACTGGAGCTTTAGTAAGTCAGTACAGAAACTGAGGGGTTTTGAAAACCTGTGGAGTAATTTGATAGTAATTTTTCTCTATTAAATCCAATAATAATTAAACATTTTCTATGCCATTTTTTAAATTTTCATTTTTCTAGTATTTTTTGAAGGGCATTTTGTGTAAAGGAGATATCTATGTTGAATTGGCAATGTAAAAAGACTGATTTTTCATCAGACTAGAAGCAGTAGACTTTTTTGTTGTTGTTGTTGATGATGGACCTTTATTTTATTTATATACATGCAGTGATGAGAATTGAACCCGGTGCCTCACAAATGCAAGCGCTCTACCCCAGCTCAGCAGTAGGTTTTGAGTTAATCTTATTAGTGTTTCTTCAAGGTGATTTTTTTTCTCCCTCTTCACCTCTTGTGTCCTTCTCCCAGGTGCATCAATTCAGTTATAAGAAATGTTATAGGTGAATAACTGTTGCTTTTTGAAAGCTGCTAAAAAAAAATTTCTTGGAGTATAAATTAGAATTTATACCTTGATTTATCTAGCCATATATATTAAGAGCAGATTTTTTTTTTTTTTTAAGGTTGAAGGCTTCGGATTTTGTCTGCTTTTAGTATGGCTGTATATCATGTGGTGACACCACTTTGTGGTGTTGCTTTTGGAAAATTACTTTGTGGTTTCTTTTTCTTGTCAGTGTTTGAAAACTATTATTTCCTTTTTTAGGTTTAGATGTATATGAATTGGAGTCATTTTGTTACAAAGAATACTTTCCTTTTTTTTTTTTTTTTTTTTGGTCAGTCGTAGTTCAAACAAAGGGATTTAAGTTGTATTTAGTTTATTCTCTCCTGTGGCCTAGAAATTGCCTTGTCTAAGTAACTGTGCTGCTCTTAAATAGCAACAACATATTTGAGTATACTTTGCAGGCTTTTGTTAAAAAGTAAAGTTTATTTTTACTATAAAAATAATAGAGGGCTGGGGTTGTGGCTCAGGCGGCAGAGCGCTCGCCTTGCACGTGCGCGGCCCGGGTTCTGTCCTCAGCACCACATAAACATAAATGCATTGCATTGTGTACAACTAAAGTAAATAAATAAATATTTTTAAAAAAATAATAGAAACTTGGAAAACGGCAAATATGCAAAAAGTAATCTTGGGTGGGGATTAGGGAAATGTTGGTCAAAAGATAAAAAATTTTAATTAGGAGGAATAAATTCAGTTCTGTTGTATAATATGGTGAATATAGTAATAACAATGTACTGTGTACTTGAAAATTGGTAGGAGAGTAAATTTTAACTGCTCTCACCCCCCCACCCCCCCAAAAAAATATATATGTGAGGTATATGTTAGTGAGCTTGATTTATGCAGTCTGGGGTTATAACTCAATGGTAAGAGTACCAGTCTAGCTTGTGTGAGGTCCATACCCAGCACCAGAGAGGGGGCCTTGATTTAGCTATTACATAATGTATACATACGATATCATTACCAAACAGTGTACTGACTTGCTAACTGTATGCACTTTAAAAAATTATATAATCCTTATAAGAAATGTTGGGAGACTTAGAGATTTCAGAGATTGACTTTTAAATTTTTATTTATTTACTTTAGTTGTACACAATGCAATGCATTTATGTTTACGTGGTGCTGAGGATCGAACCCGGGCCGCGCACGTGCGAGGCCAGCGCTCTGCCGCTGAGCCACAACCCCAGCCCCTTTTAAATTATTTTGAGTTGCCTACTCACAGTGTTTTGTCAGATACTGTATTAGTATAATGTTGGTAAAAGGAGCCTTAGTGCCACTTTTTCCTTACTATTGAAAGTGAACTGTGGGGCTGGGGTTGGGAGTGAGGCAGTGAGTTCTATCCTCAGCACCATGTAAAAATTAAAAAAAAAAAAAATAATAAAGATATTGTGTCTGTCTATAACTAAAAACATATTTAAAAAAAAAAAGAACATGAACTGTAGCTGAGATTGATTATATCTTCCGGGAATTTTCCTCAAATTGAAGATTTAAATACCCTCCATCAAGCTTTATTCTAATACTGTGACTCAAAAAAAAAAAAAAAAAAAAAAAAAAGCATTGAAAAAAAATGTTTCAAGAGGCTCTACAAATCTTTGCAGCAAAGACTGTGGGTTGCCTCCCCATCGCCATTCTCACCTCCTGTCTCACCTGCCTCTCTCCTAGATGCTACAAAACCTAAAAGCCTTCCTTGTTTGACAGAGTTGTGGCCAGTAAGTTGGAAGTCTCTTTCTGGGAAACCTTTTGCTTTCTAAAGTGGCCTGTGCCTGGGAGGCAGAGGCAGGAGGATCACTTGAGCTCAGGTGTTCAGGGCTAGCCTGGGCAACATAGTGAGACCTGGTCTCTTAAAAAGAAAAAAAGAAGTGGGGGCAGATGTGATTGGTGTATGTTCCTATGATTGGCACATGTTCTTGCATTCCCCCTCATTTATTTGTTTATTTATAGCCTTTATTGTCTGGAGCTTTTGACCATGAGGATAAAAGTAAGGATATTGTGACAGAAACTAAGACTCTTGAATTTCTTTTTTTTTTTTTTGTGGTACCAGGGATTGAACTCAGGGGCACTCGACCACTGGGCTACATCCCCAGCCCTTTTTTGTATTTTATTTAGAGACAGGGTCTCACTGAGTTGCTAAGTGCCTCACCATTGCTGAGGCTGGCTTTGAACTCGCGATCCTCCTGCCTCAGCCTCCCAAAGTGCTGGGATTACAGGCGTGCGCCACCGCGCCCGGCAAGACTCTTGAATTTCTAACAGCATTGTGTTGCACTTGAACCAGTTCTAGGAAGTACCTATCTCCAATGATAGAGAAATATTTGATTAAGCCACTATGAGTTGAATATTCTATTACATTCCCAACTGAACCAAAATAGACTTTATTTCATACTTGGAATAGGTTTTATCTTACTTACTAAAAATTTTGTCTTTCCTTAAAGAAAATCCTTTTTCTGCTTTGTTTCTTTTTTATTTTTTCCCCCTTGTAATTTTGTATGTGCTTATCATTTTTATTAGGTTTAAATTTTATTTCTTTTTTTTTGTGTGTGTGTGGTACTGGGGATTGAACTCAGGGGCACTCGACCACTGGGTCACATCCCCAGCCCTTTTTTTGTATTTTATTTAGAGACAGGGTGTCACTGAGTTGCTAAGTGCCTCGCCATTGCTGAGGCTGGCTTTGAACTCGCGATCCTCCTGCCTCAGCCTCCCAAAGTGCTGGGATTACAGGCGTGCGCCACCGCGCCCAGCTTTTATTTCTTTTTTATGGTATTGGGAATTAAACCCAGAGGCACTCTACCATTGAGATACATCCCCAGCCCTTTTTAATTTTAAGACAGAGTCTCATTAAGTTGCCCTGCTGGACTTGAACTTGTGATCCTCCTATCTCAGCCTCCCCAGTTGCTGGGTACTCATTTTAAAATTCAAGCAAATGTGGGTGTCAGCATAATGGCTGACTAGGATGCCCCAAACTCTTTTGTTTCTCCACAGAAACATCAATTAAATAACTACTAACTGACTAAAGTTAATTTCTAAGGAACATTTCAATCAAACTGCCAAAAGTCAAAATGAGAATCTTGAAAGCAGAAGTGAAATGTGGTGGGTATGTTCACAAAAACAATGGAGTATTTTAAAAAGGAATGAAATTCTGATGTATTCTACAAAATGAATAAGGCTTGAATATATCACACTAAGTGAAATAAGCCAGACATAAAAGGATAAATCTTGTGGGCTGGGGCTGTGGCTCAGCGGCAGAGCACTCGCCTTGCACGTGCGCAGCCCGGGTTCGATCCTCAGCACCACGTAAACATAAATGCATTGCATTGTGTACAACTAAAGTAAATAAATAAATATTTTTTTTAAAAAAAGGATAAATCTTGTATGATCCAGCTTATGTGAATTACCTAGAGTAGTTAAATTCAAAGAGACATAAATTAGGATGGTGGTTGCCAGTGGAGTTGGGGTATGGTGGAAAGGGAAAATGAGGAGTTATTTTTCTACTGAGTATAATTTCAGTTTGAAAACATGAAAAAGTTTTGGAGATGGATGGTGGTGATGATTGTACAACAGTATGAATGTTATTTTTTTTAAATATTTATTTGTTTTAATTGTACACAATGCCTCTATTCTTACGTGGTGCTGAGGATTGAACCCGGGCCGCGCACATGCTAGGCAAGTGCTCCACCGCTGAGCCACAATCCCAGCCCTGTGAATGTTTTTAATGGTATTGAACTGCACATTTTAAAATGGTTAATGGCAAATTTTATTTTATGCATGCTTGACTACAGTTTAAAAATTGAAAACATAGGCCAATATCCCTGTTAGAAATGATAAAAGAATTTAGTAAATTTATAGGCTATAAAATCAACTTAGAAAAATTATTAGCATTTCTATACACTACCATTTACAATGGTATCAAAATAAATAAATTCCCTCAGAGTAAATTTAACCAAGGAGATGAAAGATCTTATACTGAAAACTATAAAACATTTATGAAAGAAATCAATAGCACAAATAAATGGGTATCTTGTGTTCATGGGTTAGAAGAATCAATATTGTTAAAATATCCATGCTACCCAAAGCTATCTACAAATTCAGTGCAATCCCTGTTAAAATTCCATTGTCATTCCTCACAGAAATAGAAAAAGCATTCTTAAAATAATATGGAAACTGGGCATGGTGGCTCATGCCTGTAATCCCAGCAGGAGGATCACAAGTTCAAAGCCAGCCTAGCAAGACCCTGTCTCTAAGTAAGATCATCATCTGGGGGCTGGGGAATGTAGCTCAGTTGGTAGAGTGCTTGCCTCGCATGCACAAGGCCACACACACACACACAAAATTTTCATCATCTCCTTCTCCCTCCTCCCCCACTTCTCCCTCCTTCCCCCTCTTCTCCCCCATCCTCATTAATCAAATGAATCAATTCAGTGTTCATAGCTGGATGGACTTCTGGGAGGTAGGACCCATTTGGAGGAGGTGGGTCACTGGGAGTGTGCCCTAGAAGAGTTTAACTTCTCTGTGGCCCTTTCCTCTCTCCTTGTCTCTCCACTTCCTGGCTACCATAAGCTGAGCCGTTTTCCTCTTCCACACCCTTCCATCATAATGTTCTGCCCTGGAACAGCTAACAATAGACTCAAACCTCTGAAACTGTGAGCCAAAATAAATCTTTTAAAAGTTATGCTTGTCAGACATTGACAAGCAACAAAAAGCTAACACATGGTATATATACATTCATCCTTCAAAAAACAGGGAATTCTGTCATTTATGATAATATGGATGAACCTAGAGGACATCATATTAAGTGTAGTAAGCTTGGAACAGAGACAAATACCTGATGATTTCATTTACACAAGGAATCTAAAAAAGTTCAATTCATAGTAGATAGTAAAATGGTGATTATTAGAGGCTGGGGACAGGGAAAATTAGTAGATACGAAAAAGGTATTTAGAAATAACCATAATTAACACTAGGCGAACATTATTTCAAACATTTCTCTATGATTGTGTTGAAATGAAAAGATGGGTGAATGAATAGAGGGAAATATTTTACAGAAATGTTTATTTTACTTGTTATTTAATTTAACAGGAAAAATAAGATGAACTTTTACTATAACTTCCTTCTGTTTAGAAATAAGATAAACATTTCCCCCCCCCCCTTTTTTTTTTTTTTTTTTTTTTTGGAGGTAGTATGCTCAGGATTGAACCCAGGGCCTCATTCATGCTAAACCTTATAGATGCTGAGTGTTCATGTTTTTAGAATGCCAGCCTGAGGCTTTTATACTTAACAAGATCTCTGCTTAGTAGAGTAGTTTGGGTTTTTTTTTTTTGTTCAAAACTCCTAATACTGCCTTTATTGTCTTCAAGGCATTTACTGTTGCTTCAGAGAATCCCTCCTTTGGTGGTCATCTAATCACCTTGGGGATTAGATTTCAGCATATGATTTTTGGGAGACACAAATATTCAGACCGTAGCAAACAATAACACCACTTATGAGAGTTCCACCCTCCTGACCTAATTACTTCCCAAAGACCCCACCTCCCAGTATTATCACAGTGGGATTAGGATTTCAAAACACCAATTTTGGAGGGATAGGTTCAGTCCATAACACCAAGTTTATTCAAACTGATATTCTTCTAAGCTTAAAAAGTATTAATTTAGATATTGTAGTACTGGAAAAAAATACTAAAATTGCAGTGTTTCAATCTTAAAATCTAACTCATGTAAGAATCCCAGAACTTTTTTCCCCCTCTATTTCATTATGTGTCTCACATCTTTAAAAAAGAGATGGCAACTCAAGCCAGTGAACCTCTTTTACTCGTAAAAGCTTCACTTTTTAAATTTGCTGATATATTCAAATTTTTGGATGATCTTGGCTTTTTTTCCATTGCCGAGGTCATATAAGAAGTTCACTTTTATGTGGCAATGCTTAGGAATAACTTTTATTTTTATTATTATTATTATTATTTTAAATATTTATTTATTTGCTTTAGTTGTAACACAGTGCATGTATTTATACGTGGTGCTGAGGATCGAACCCGGGCCACACACATGCTAGGCGAGCGCTCTACCACTGAGCCACAACCCCAGCCCCTTTTTTATTATTATTATTTTTAAATATTTATTTATTTGTTTTAGTTGTACACAATGCCTTTATTTTTACATGGTGCTGAGGATCGAACCCGGGCCAATCACATGCTAGGTGAGCGTTCTACCGCTGAGCCACAACTCCAGCCCCAGGAATAACTTTTAAATGAGTGTTTTGTTCATACCAAGACCTGATTTACATATAAAATAAAATATATTTTCATGCTTTTATACGGTACAAATGAACATAACTTTGTGTGCTTTTTATTTAGGCTTTTAGATTGAAAACATTGATATTATTATAACATTGAAATTGTGGGTTGTAGGTGTGGTAGGTATATTAAGAACCCTCTGGCTGGGGTTGTGGCTCAGCGGTAGAGCGCTCGCCTAGCACATGCGTGGCCCAGGTTCGATCCTCAGCACCATGTATAAATAAATTAACACATTGTGTTACAACTAACGCAAATAAATAAATATTTTTTAAAAAAAGAACCCTCAGTGATCTTATTATGATTTATAATTTTTTTTAACCTATTGATTTTTTTTAACATCTCCAATAGATTTATTTTTTAAAGGAATAAATTGAGAGAAGAAAACATGGGGCACAGAAGCATGGAATAGAAAATAAATACAAATGTAAGCTGTTTTGCTAATTGTTTTATAATCACAACAAACTAGTACAGAGAATGCCCTGTATAAAACACAATAAATGTTTAAAGATCAAGCTGTTCCTTTAGCAAGGCTAAAGATTTCATTGTCTAATATTTGCAATTTAGGTTGCAGTCCTTATTTTTGGATGGATCACTGGGTGTGTGGCACAGTCCATGCTTTTAACCAGATTTGGACAAAAGAATGGCCACTTGGCCCAGGTAGAAGTAGATGAAGTGTTTGGTTTCATGTGTCACATAACTACTGAAGTTCCTCCCCACAATGTAGTGACAAGTGGGGTGCTACTTCTTGTCAAACTCCTTCCTGACATGGGCTGCAATATCCTTTTCTTTGTTATGTTTCTCCAACGCCTGAGTAGCGCACTCCTCCAAATCCTTTTGCATCTCTTCCAACATGTCCACATTTTTATCACCATCTTTTGGTCGCACGTGGTTATCGTGGGGCAGTGGCTGGGCAACTGCAATAGTCTCCTGAAGAGAGGGGCTGGCGCAGCTCAAGCCTAGAGAGAGTTGCTATCGATACCGAAGCCATGGGGCATCTAAGTAGCTCCATCTAAGATTTTGGTTTCTTATCATAATTTATAATTTTTCTTTACCTATTGATTTCAGTGCTGTTAGCCATATGAAAAACTGTAAACTTTCTGTGTACAGTTCACATGAATCATGTCTTGGGATCTGAAATAAGATGAATGACTCCAAATTTCAATCAGTGTTTATAATTCTCTTTGTAGATTGTATACTTAGCTATGAATCTAAATTTTCAGTCTTTAAGAAGAATCTATGTAACTGAGATTGAGATACATTCACATAAAACATACCACGTGTGTGACTCAGTGAACTGTATTTAGACCATACTTTGGTTAGACAACTGTTGTGAAGGTAATGAGCTTTGTTACTATAGTTGTACTGCGTATTTATGTGCAAAAGACCATAATCATTGTCTCTTAGTGCTCCACTGCTAGTATATATCACCTTTCATTTTCTGTTAGCAAAACATTCCTAGGATTTTATTTGTTATTTTGGATTTTGTTGCACTCATGGTTTATTTTAATAGTACACTATCAAGGCACTGATGTGTAAGCTTTTCAAGCTGTGCTTATGGATTAAAAAAGCAAATGAATGCAAAGCTATGTTTTTATATCTTTAATGTCATATATCTTTATCTGTAGTTGGAATAAGGCCCATCTTTGTTTTGGGAGCCTCTGAGTTTTACAGAGACTTTTTATAAAAGACTTAAGCTATTTGAAAGGCCACAAGTTAACATTTTTGTATGATTTTTCTTTTTCAGTTTCCCTAACAACTAGTGATGCTGACTTAACTTAAAAATCAATTTTATACGTTATTCTATAATAAACTCAAAACTCTTAACAAGGCTTTTCATTTTATTTATTTGTTTGTTTGTTTATTTGTTTATTTATTTTTGGTACTGGGGATTGAACTCAGGGGCATTAAACCACTGAGCCACATCCCCAGGCCTATTTTTGTATTTTTATTTAAAAATAGGGTCTCACTGAGTTGCTAAGTACCTCGCCATTGCTGAGGTTAGCTTTGAACTTGCCATCCTCCTGACTCAGCCGCCTGAGCTGCTGGGATTACAGGCATGCACTACCGTGCCTGGCTCTAACAGGGCTTTTTAAACTATGGTTCATATTCATAAACCTTTGCATACATCTCTATCAGACATTCTTAGAGATAGAGTTCTGAATCAAAGAATATGCACGCTTGAGATGACAACAAATTTGCCTAATTCCTATTATTTTTTTTCCTGATATTGAATATTTTTTGCTATGTTTTATTGTAAATTGGTTGTTTGTGCCCTTTGCTCCTTTCTAAAAGTACTAGGTACAACTTTTCTAACCGATTTATGAGGTCTTTTATAGTTGTGGTATCAGTCTTTTTTTTTTTTATTATTTATTTACTTATTCATCATGCACAAGTATAGTATCTTTTTACATACAACTGCTTGTATACAAAGTATATAAGTACCATTCAGATCTTCAATCATGCATTTAGGAGAATGATATCCATCTCATTCAACCACCAATTTTTTTTCAAAAAATTGTGGTATCAGTCTTGTGGCAATTATATTATAAAGGGATCTCCTCTCCCTTCTAAGCTCAGCATTTCCTTTTTGTTTTGCACTTTTTGTTTTCTAGGACTTTGACTTTTAATTTTTTCAATTCAACTGTTTGTTTTAAATACATTTAAAATTTTATTTTGACCTGTTTTTCATTTCTATGAATCTTGCCCTCTTTTGCTTTTATACTTAAAAAGTTCTTTCCTATCCAGTGATTATATACATTTTCATTAATACTTAAGTTTCTTAAATTTAGTTTTTTTTTTTTAATTTGCCACTTCCACAAAACTTCCTATTACCAGTTATCTAAACTAAATATATAGTCATGAGCTTATTGAAGAAGTGACTTTCCCCCTATCTTTCAAATATGGGATTTCTGCTGAACTTTGCCTAATATGGAAGCTTGATGTTAGGGAAATAATTTTCTCTTTATTTTGTGAAATTCAGCAAGGGCTAATGGGTGTTTTAATTTTTCAAATGTAATTTTGTCCCCATAGCTTAAGTATAAAAGAATGAAAATTCAAGCCAATATTTATGAACAACTTGCGTGGCTCTGGTTTTGTTTTTAATTTCCTTTTTAACTACTTCCTAACAGTAAAGCACTGGTGATTTGTTTTACAGAATCCTTGCAGCCTTTCCTGGAAGCCTGTAGCAATACTTTATTTTTTCGTACTTGTTCTGTGCTGCTTCGAACCCCTAAGCTTGATCTTCAAATCCTAGAAAAGCTCAGTATTATTCTACAGAAACTTTCTAAAATCAAGTAAGAATTTCTTCTAATATTTTTATTGAAAGATCTCATTCTGATCACTAGGCTTTTCTGGATATTATACCATTTCAACTCTGGTTATTATATCAAAATTTCTAATCCACAGGTGTTGAAAATAAAGATTAATGAATATCAATGTATATTTATATGATATTTAATGTATTTAATGATAGACTGGAATTAGAGTATTGACCTTAGAACATCTAGTTGTTTCTGAGTTCCGTTCAGCTAAGCAAACTTTAAATATCAAAAACAGTATATGAAACTAAATGCAGTTTTTAGCAACCAAATGGTAATATCAGAATAAATCATTGCACACTGGTATTCTATAATACCACAGGTAAAAATAAAAAGATCATAAAATATATTTATATTTATAATTTATTATTGATGTACTAAAGTATATGCAGGGAATGAGAATGAAGCAGACAAAAGATTTTAAATGATTTTAGTAAACTAGATTTTTTTTTTTTTTTTTTTTTTTTTTTTTTTTGTGGTACCGGGGATTGAACTCAGGGGCACTCGACCACTGGGTCACATCCCCAGACCTTTTTTTGTATTTTATTTAGAGACAGGGTCTCACTGAGTTGCTAAGTGCCTTGCCATTGCTGAGGCTGGCTTTGAACTCGCGATCCTCCTGCCTCAGCCTCCCAAAGTGCTGGGATTACAGGCGTGCGCCACCGCGCCCGGCTTAAACTAGATTTATATTAGGAAACTATTAGGGCTTCCTGCTACTGCTGATTTGGATTTTATTGTGAAAATCAGAACTTTGTCTTTGCTTTTCCTCTTTCCTCTAACTTGAACATTGCTATGACCAGTTTTTAAATTATAAATTAAGGACATAGATTTTTAAATTATTTTCCTTGAATCTGGTATAGCCTAGTGTTTACTTTGAGGCACATCTAGACACCCATCTCATCTGTTAGTCAGATTACAATTTTAATTTTGGCTCACCTTTTCTGTTAGTCCCATCCCCTCATTCATGATATTCATGGTAGAGAACTTGGATATTTTACTCCAGGTCTCAATATACTTAAATAGTAAATATAATGCATCTTTAAAATACCTGTAGATATAGACAGTAGATCCATGAGTTCTATTTGATACCATTCATATTACACTGTAATAAAGTATTAATTGTCACATTAGAACCTTGTTCTCAACTTACCAGATTATTAGTTTTGATCTGATATCAGTGGAATTTACCAGTTTTCTGTCTCCCTTTTTTCACAGACTGTACCATGATTCTCTTTATTTGTAATCAATAAATTCTCAATAAGGCCTGTGGCATTTACCCTGCGGTGACATGGAGCTGCATTGACATTACCTATATTTAATGGGATTTTTTAAAACTAGCCCCCTTGAATGCAGGTGCACATACCTGTAATCCCAGCAATTTGGGAGGTTGAGGCAAGAGGATCACAAGTTTGGGGCTAGCACTGGCAACACGGTGATACCTTATCTCAAAACAAACAAAAATAGAAGGGGGTGGGTCTGTAGCTCAGTGATGCAGCATTTGAGTTCAATCCCCAGTAACTGCCCCCACCCCCAAAAAAAGTTAGTCCCAAAGTCCCAAGCATTTGGGGTCCCAAATGTTTTACTCTTCTTGACATGTTTTGTAACTTAGCTTCAATTCAGACTTAAAGAAGTAGAACAGAGCTTGAACAAAAGGATTGGGAATAGCTGATGTTCAAACAAGGCTTAACATAAATCTTTAAGACCACAAAGATAAATCCTTTTGTATTAACTGGATGATAGATAAGATTATTTGAAAATTTCTCTCAAGAAGTAAATATACCTAGACAAGGAAATAAGAAATACATTATAAGATAGAATTGAAAATGAAAATGAAATTAATTTCATTTACTGTATTAGCAAATTTATCTTACTGTGATAGGACTGTAATCACTATTATAAAGAGGGTGGTTGAAAAGTATTCTAGAGCTAAATCCAAAGGTAAACCAATATTCCTGCCATTTTAAAAGCTAGCTTAAGATGATCAAGTATTTGCTGTCTTTCTAGCTGTGGGATAACAAGATTTCTTATTCTGTAATAGTGACTACGGTACAGTTTTCAAGACTAAAAAATATATAAATTTTTCCTTTAGTGCTTTTTCACTTCAGGCCTGTCTCATAAAAGCTGTTTTGTTTGTCTGAGCATCTTAATCCTTTAGTCAGCCATTTATTTTTTAAAAAAAAATAGTCCACTATTTTTTTTAATGGCATTTCCTTGAATTTGCACACAAGCTGTCTCTCAAAGTCATTAAAGATAGATTTCCCAAGTATGTGTAATTAAATAATATACTCTTTTTTTTAACAGGAGTAATAAAAAGCTCTTTGAACTTTTTACAATTCACCTGATGCTTCAAGAAATCCAAAGGACAACACATCCTGAACATGCCTTTCTCTGTATTAACCTAAATTCAACTCTGTTCAATTTGGGTTTAACAAAATGCAACTCCTTGGTCTCCAATGCAAGCCATTAGACTGGCTTATTTTTATATAAATACTGTGTTGCTTATTTGTAAAAGTGTAAAAATCACTAAAGTAACTAAAATTTTACCAATAAAGTTACCAGTAGCATCATTTATCATGAAAGATAAGTACAAATAATTTTTTTCAACTTTTTAAATGAAATCTAAATGAATATGGAATTTTTGGAATATTTCAGTTTATCTAAGGTAGTACTAATGTACAAGATGGTATTTGCAGAATTTATGACACTTGGGGTTACTTTTTATACAAGTATTTTAGGAAGATTCTTAAAATTATGTGATTGTTTGGAATAAAATTGGTGCTTATGTGGGAATGGTTCAACCATGTTGTCATTTTGTTTTCTTACTTTAGTAGAATTCCTCCTTTTGGAAGCAAAAGTACATCTCTCTCTCTCTCTCTCTCTCTCTTCTTCCTTTTTTTTTTTTTTTTTTTTTTTTTTTGGTGGTGGTACTACTAACCCAGGGCCTCCCACATGTTAGGCAAATGCTGTACCACTGAGCTACATCCCCAGTCCTAAAATTTTTCAGAGTACTGCTCACAGGATACTTTAGAAAATAAAATTTTAAAATATTTTTTTTCAAAATAATTTAATTATTACTGAAGCATGTATATACAATGTAAGACATTTTTAAAATAACAGTAAATAAAGGGCTAGGGTTGTGGCTCAGCGGTAGAGCACTCGCCTAGCACGTGCGCTGCCTGGGTTCAATCCTCAGCACCACATAAAAATAAATACACATCGTGTACAACTAAAGCAAATAAATAAATATTTAAAAAAAAAAAAAAAAAAAGAACAGGGGCTGGGGTTGTGGCTCAGCGGTAGAGCGCTCGCCTTGCAAATGTGCGGCCCGGGTTTAATCCTCAGCACCACGTAAACATAAATGCATTGCATTATGTACAATTAAAGCAAAAAATTAAATATTTAAAAAAAAAAAAGAACAGTAAAAAAAGAAACAAATACTGCCAGAAATATCTCTTGGTATAGCCCAAAATTACTAGAGTGGCCAGAGGGTGGGTCTAGGTGAGGTTATAGTTGTGAAACTTGGGTTTTAGGACAGAACACTGAAAAACAAGAGAAAAACAAAGTTGTTTTAGAATCACAAAACTATACACCAACTGTGTAATCCCATTTTCAGGATCTAGAAGAAATTTTGAGGGAACTGTTTAGCCTCTTCAAAGAATATAAGAAAATATGCCACTTGTGAAGCAAAAATAGAAAGCTATAAGGAGAGAACACACTGAGCTGAGTATGGTGAAGTTTATAGCAACTTAATGCCAAAGCCAGAATTCACATTGGAAACAAACAAGAACTTGATTGACTGATACTTCAGAAAATAAAGTTAGTGTTATGAGAACAAACAGGAAGCTCTCTCAGAATTCTGAGTACCTAGAGGCAGGATCAGTAAAAGAGTAGATGTGTTCATAGAACAGAGACTAGCACTCCAGGACCAGGGTATTTTGATGTCTGAAGGTGAAACCAGAATATGTTGAGCATAAGCAGTATATAAAATTGTATAGGATTTGGGGGACTAAAAGATCCACATCTACAGATAGAAAGGGATCATTATATTCCAGAAAAAAATTGAGAAAAGCATTCTATAAATTCATCCTGGTGAAATAGTAAATATAAAAGCAGAAGTAAATATAAAACCAAAAGCCAGTTATCTATAAGGGAAGAAAAACAAGCTTACCTTATAGAATGGCAGAAATTAATAGGGAATTCTGGGAAGCAAAAATTTTAACCAAGGATTTATACATAGTGAAGATTCATTTCATAGGTGAAGAAAATGGCAAGACATTTTCAAACATGCAAGTGTTCAGAAATTATATCACTTATGTACTCTTTTCAAGAAAAGCAATTAACCAATTTAGAGATGAAGGAAAACTGAGTTTATTAAATTAGTTTCATCCCCAAAGACTGCAGTGAACACTGAAGCCACTTAACCATAAACAGAAACATAAGCAGTTAAATGGCAAATTCTATTGAATATTTAAGGAAGAAGTTCTAACCAGGTATATACCTGTAATCCCAGTGACTTAGGAGGCTGAGGCAGGAAGGTTGCAATTTCAAGGCCAGCCTTAGCAACTTAGATCCTGTCTCAAACAAAAATTAAAAAGATGGGCAGCCGGGCGCGGTGGCGCATGCCTGTAATCCCAGCACTTTGGGAGGCTGAGTCAGGAGGATCGCAAGTTCAAAGCCAGCCTCAGCAATGGCGAGGCACTTAGCAACTCAGTGAGACCCTGTCTCTAATAAAATACAAAAAAGGGCTGGGGATGTGGCCCAGTGGTCTAGTGCCGCTGAGTTCAATCCCCGGTACCAAAAAAAAAAAAAAAAAAAGATGGGGAAGTAGCTCTGTGGTAAAGCACCCCTGGGTTTAATCCCAAGTGCTTTAAAAAATAGAAGTTCTATCAATTTTCTACAGTCTCTTTCAGGAGATAGTAAAGGCAATACTTGTCCTAAAAATGGCCAGTATCACTCTAATGCCATTCAAACGTTTCAATCTATTTTTCTTACAACTGTTACAAGATTGTAGCTATCATGTTGAATAATCTGAATGGGATTTTTTTTTTTTTTTTTTTTTTTTTTTTGGTACTGGGGATTGAACTCAGGGTCACTCGACCACTGGGCCACATCCCCAGCCCTTTTTTTGTATTTTATTAGAGACAGAGTCTCACTGAGTTGCTAAGTGCCTCACCATTGCTGAGGCTGGCTTTGGACTCGCGATCCTCCTGCCTCAGCCTCCCAAGTGCTGGGATTACAGGCGTGCACCACCGTGCCCGGCTCTGAATGGGATGTATTTTAACTGACATACAGAGGCTTCTAAACTCTCCTTCTTGCTTACTTTGAATCTTGATTTTTTTTTTTCTATTCATTTCTTTGCCCACTCAAAAAGAACAGATAAATAATTATATGTTAAGCCCTCAGGTAAAGCAGGCTAGCTTTTGTTTTGAAGTTACCCATATGCTGAATACAGACCTTCAAAATATGCTTTTTTTTTTTCCCTATTCATTAATGAGTTACACTCTTAATTAAGAAACAAGCTAAGTTGAAAAGACTGCTTAATGAACTAAATCAATCTCCAAAATGTGTGCCTTTCTGGCATCTAGCAATTTAAAAATTCTTGTAAAAATTCATAGTGATAAATGAAAACAGAAAAAAGAAACAGAATAAAATGATGAGGTGAAATTCATTTATGGTTTCCTCTGGTGCCATATTAGAACCGATAAAAGTCACTGGTAAAGAAAAATGTATGTCTTTAGAGAAAAGGGAGAGAAAAACTTGTTGCTTCTTAATTGCTTTTAGCTGAAAAAAATGTCAAATGGCATATTTTGAATGCCATTTCCTGAAAATTTTAAAAAATATTTATTTTTAATTGTTGTATACAATACCTTTATTTTATTTATTTATTTTTATGTTGTGCTGAGGATTGAACTCAGGGCCTCGCACATGCCAGAGGAGCGCTATACAGCGCTCTACCCTCTACCGCTGAGACACAACCCTAGCCCTTCCTGAATTTAATGGTTAGTTTAACATACTTGTTAAAAGCAAACAAACTTGGTGAATATAAATGGCTTAAATTTTTTAAATGGAGTTTTCAATAGTAATTATGTTTTATAAAATATCTACTTAAAACTAGTTTTAAAAATAATTTTGAGGGCTAGGGATGTGGCTCAATGGTAGGGTGCTTGCCTCACCTCAGATTTGATTCTCAGCACCACAAAAAAATATATATAACTTCACGGGCTGGGGTTGTGGCTCAGCAGTAGAGCATTTGAATGTGTGCGAGGCGCTGGGTTCAATCCTCAGCACCACATAAAAAAATAAATAAAGGTATTGTGTTCAACTACAACTAAATATAAATATATATATATTTATATATTATAAATACAAATATATATATTTATATATAAATATATATTTATATATAAATATATATTTTAAATTTATAGATATTTAGATACATGTGTGTATACATATAACTTGAAACCTTAAAACTAAGTAATAGATAATCATAAAATGTTTGTCATTTGTTAAAACTCACAGCTACAACTACCCTTGTCTTAGAAATTGAAACCACAACAGGTCCATGCTATTACTAATAACTAATCCCTGGTGGGATTTTGTTTTTCTTATGAGTTTCTAGTCAATCCAGTGAGTTCTAGCTAAAATATAAGCATCCAAGGAGTTAACTAAAGCAATTCATTTGAGACTAAGAATAAAGAGGAAAGAAAGAAAAAAGGCTTTTTTGTTTTAAAACTGCTATAAAACTGCTTTACCCAAGATTTGGTCCACAGTCTTCATAAGATTACCTATCAAAGACATAAAGTCTGAAAAGGCTTCTCCACAAATATTGGTTTGGCCATCTGAGCAGGTAACTTTTAACTCTTTTGTCAAAAATATAATTTGAATCCAACACTGTGCGTGCTCTCTCTCTCTCTCTCTCTCTCTCTCTCTCTCTCTCTATATATATATATATATATATATATACATATATATATGCATATATATATACACACACACATATATATATATATATATTAGTTGTCAATAGGCCTTTATTTATTTTATTGTATGTGGTGCTGAGAATCGAACCCAATGCCTCACACATGCTAGGCAAATGCTCTGCCACTGAGCCACAACCCCAGCCCCCAACACAGCTTTTATAAGCCACTTTGTATTATTGAATTTTACTGCCTTTTTAAAAAAACCTTTATTTTTATTTATGTGGTGCTGAGGATCAAACCCAGGGCCTCACACATGTGAGAAGTGCGCACTTTACTGCTGAGCCATAGCCCCAGCCCCGAATTTTACTGCCTTGTGACTAAAATTTTTTAAATTAATGCTCAAGTATCTTTGTTTATATGTCTTCTGTATGCCTATATTGTTAACTTTCACTGCTTCATTGGGGTCTTATGTGGACCTCCATGCTACATAAAACATGTGATATACTTTCCTTCTGTTAATCTAGCTTTTTTTTTTTTTTTTTTTTTTTTTTTGAGACAGGGTCTCATTAGGTTGCTTATAGCCTAAGTTTCTGATGCTGACTTTGAACCTGAGATCTTCCTGCCTCAACCTCCTGAGCCACTGGGATTACAGGTGTGCCCCACTATGCCCAGCTAGCATTTTTTTTTCATATTTGTAATTTCTCTTTCCAGACTGATTTAATTATGGAACTGGATATTTCCTCCACAGTTACATAAGGGGAAGAATGTGCCCTAAAGTACAATGCCCAAGTCATTGATGCTCAATATAAACCCAAATCTGGAAATCTGATTATTCCCCCAAAGTCTTTCACTGACTCTCATAATGTGCCCAGGAAGCTTATGATGCTCCTAAGCATCTTAACAGAAAACTCAGTTCTGGATCATTTCCATCCTAATGTGCTGACCTTGATTAAACAGCTCTTTGAAAGCCATGTTTGAAAAATTGAAGCTGTGGGAAATGCATGACTCCTGTGGTGGCTACTGGTTACTGTGGTATTACATCCTCCTATGATAGCTAATTTTAGGGACTAACCACTTTTTTTACAGTGTTATATTTTTTTTCTTGTTTTTTTTTTTTTTTGTATTCTAAGTTGTTATATATGACAGCAGCATGCATTACAATTCATATTACACATATAGAGCACATTTTTACATATCTCTGGTTGTATACAAAGTGTATTCACACCATTCGTGTCTTCAAAATGCACTTAGGGTAGTGGTGTCCATCTCATTCCACCATCTTTTTTTTTTTTAACCCCCTTGTCCCCTCTCTTTTCCTCCCTCCCCATTGACCTTTCTAGAATTCCTCTAATCCTTCTATCCAGCTATTGTTTTTTTAAAATTTTTGTTTGTTTGTTTGTTTTATGTATTTATTTGTTATTTAGTTGTACACAATAACTTTTTTTATTTTTACATGGGGCAGAGGATCAAACCTGAGCGGCACACATGCTAGGCGAGTGCTCTACCACTGAGCCACAACCCCAGCCCGTTTGTTTGGTTTTAAGAGGAGGAAAAGTTTGTTTTGCAGAACACAGTTTCCGAGGTCTCAGTCCATAGGTTGTCTTTTGTATGTTTTGTCATAGGAAAGATTATTTTGTCACAACCTTCATTGCTTTGTCATAAGGTGGGTCTTTACTTTCTTAGATTATCTGTAGGAGAAACTTTGGATCTTGAGGGAACTACATCCTGTATACCTTTCCTGGGGACATCTCTGATGTCCATGGTTAAGTCATAAACAGCTTATTGGTTCTGAATTACAATTAATGTAGGTATTCCTTTGGTGATTTGGACTTTCGTATCTAAAAACCTTAGTTTTTAGAGAGCTCTCATCCTCAACAACTGTTCTCTTGGTACTTTGGAAAAGTTCAACTTAAGAAAAAAAAGTGGTTTTATAAATTAGCAATTTTCTCATAAAAACCATTGAAAATGTCTTCAGACTTGTCAGTATACATTTGTTTACTTGTATGTGCTGGTAAGAAAAGTTTGTCTCTGAAATGTCTTAAGGTCATAAAACTATAAATCCAATCAATCTAAGAACAGTACACAGTGAAAACAGCTTGATGCTTATCAGTCACAAGAATAAGGGAAAAACCATATATAACTCAACAATAACAACAAAATATATTTGGATCTATTAGTAACTATGTCCTGTTTTACAGTGAAATTTTTTTTTTTGAAAAAAGCATATGTTTCAAAAGCAATTATAAAACATGTATTTATAAAATGTTGGTATGTGACAGACATTACTTCCTAGATTTTCACTACAAAGGTTACTGAAAGTTAAAAATTCTAATTAATATATGTAATTCTATATACATAGTAAGCAAAAAAAATATGGCTTTGATAAAAAATTGTAAAAAAGACATGACTTTTTTAGAAAAAACTTTTTTAGAAAAAAAGTTACTAATTCAAAGGTTATATAAAGTTGTTTCAAAATGTGGATTTAGTAGGAAGAAATACCAAGCCAAAAAAAGAAAGAAAAAAAAAAACACAGTAAGTAGAAAGAGAGATGAAATAAAAGTGTGAAGATGTATTTTGGGGGTTAAGTTTTAAAAGTGATTTTCATTTTGTATGAGGAAAAATTCTTGTTTGGTCAAAGTACTAAGAAAAAAATGTGTATAGGTACTGTAGACAAAATCTAAAGTTATGTTAGTTTGACTTCTTAGTCTTGAAAGGTTTGAAAATCAGAGAGTCTTAAATTGTCAGCTACTCAGAAGGCTGAGGCAGCAGAATCACTTGAGCCCAGGAGTTCACTGGGCACTATAACAAGACCCTTGTCTCAAAACAAAAACCTAAACTATATGATGGTCAATCAGTGATGCATTTGAAAAAAGATCTTCATCAAAAAGGGAAAAGGCTTTGTATGCTTCTGCACAGCAAAGGTAACAATGTGAAGAGAGAACATACAGAATGGGAGAAAATCTTTGTTAGCTACTCTTCTGACAGAGGATTAATATCTAGAATATATAAAGAACTCAAGAAAACTTGACACAAAAAAAAAACCCCAAATAACCCTAAATGGGCAAATTAATTAAAACACACTTATCAAAAGACCCACGAATACATGAAAAATGTTCAAACATCATTAGCAATTAAGAAAATGCAAGTCAACTATACTAAGATTTCATCTCACACCAGTCAGAATGGCAGTCAACAAGAATACAAACAATAAATGCCAGAGGAAAAGGAACACTTTTTATACTGTTGGAGGGATTGTAAATTAGTACAACCACTATGGAAATCAGTATGAAGCTTCCTCAAAAGACTAGGCATGGAACCTACCACATGATCCAGCTATGCCACTACTCAGTATTTATCCTAAAGAATTAAAGTAATCATACTATAGAGATCCTTGCATACCTATATTTATAGCAGCACAATTCACAATAGCCAAATTATGGAACCAGCCTAGGTGTCCACCAACAGATGAATGGATAAAGAAAATGTCCTATATATACACTATAGATTTTTAAAAATATATATATTCTTAGTTGTTGATGGACCTTTATTTTATTCACTTATTTATTATATGCGGTGCTGAAAATTGAACCCAATGCCCCACACATGCCAGGCAAGCCACAACCCCAGCCCTATGGATTTTTATTCAGCCATAAAAAATAAGTTGTCATTTGCAGGAAAATGGATGGAACTAGAGACCATTATGTTAAGCAAAATAAGTCAAACTCAGAAGGTTTTTCTCTCATATGCAGAAGCTAGAGAGGAAAAAGGAAAAGAAAGCGGGGATGGGGATCTCATGAAAAATCGAAGGGAGAGCAGTAGAGGAAAAAGACCAGTGGTGAGAGGGAGGAAAAGCTGGGGAGAGAGATTGGCCAAATTGTTACATCGTGGGCCTGTAGGAATATGTAACACCACTAAAGGTATAAAATTAGAGTATATAATTTTTAAACTAATGAAGTGTGGACAAGTAAACAAAGACAAGAACAAAATAAGGATGGAGAAATGGGACATATACACAAATAATACAAAAAGAAGTGACTTAAAATATGTCAGTAATGACAACCAATGTAAATGGATGAAGCTCACCAATTAAAGGCAATGGTTGTTGGAGTACTTTAAAAATAAAATCCAACCATAAATTGTTTGAAGCAGAATGAAAGTAAAATGATGTCGGAAAAAAAGACATGGATAAAACCTATCCAAAAGAAAGGTTGTGGGGCTGGGGTTGTGGCTCAGCGGCAGAGTGCTCGCTGCCTTGCAAGTGCGCGACCCGGGTTCAATCCTTAGCACCACGTAAACATAAATGCATTGCATTGTGTACAACTAAAGTAAATAAATAAATATTTAAAAAAAAAGAAGAAAGGTTGTACAGTTTCTAAAGTACAAAATCTACCTTAAATAATCCTTTTTCAAACCATTGCCTATTTATAAACAGGTCACTGAGAAAGTTTCATAAATATGTATAAGTATATATGTAAGTATATAAATATGTATATTTGTATACATATATACTTATACATATTTTCTATATTATATATTTATATACTTATTATATGTTATATATGGTTATATACTTATATTTAGTTCTATATATATGTATATACTTATATACAGCAAAAAAATAATTTTTAAGACTCAAGGAAAAATTATATTCATTATGGTATTCATGATGGGAGATTTTTAAGAAATTATTGATTATATATATATATATATATATATATATATATATATATGGATGGTTGCAATGGCTCTTTTATTTATTTATATGCAGTGCTGAGGATCAAACCCAGGGCCTCAGACATGCCAGGCAAGTGCTCTACCACTGAGCCACAACTCCAGCCCCTATTTTATTTTTTTGGTGGTGGGGATTGAACCCAAGATGCTTAACCACTGAACCACATACCCAGCCCATTTTATTTTTTTTTTATTTTGAGACAGGGTCTTGCTAAGTTGCTTAGGTCCTCACTAAATTGCTGAGGCTGGCTTTGAACTAGCTACTGTCCTGCATCATACTCCAGAGCTGCTGGTGTGCACCACTACACCCAGTGATGATGGGAGAATTTTTGTTTTTGGTACCAGGGATTGAACTCAGGGGCACTCCACCACTGAGCCACATCCACAGCCCTATTTTGTATTTTATTAGAGACAGGGTCTCACTGAGTTGCTTAGTGCCTTGCTTTTGCTGAGGCTGGCTTTGAACTCATGATCCTCCTGTCTCAGCCTCCTGAGCCACTGGGATTACAGGCGTGCGCCACCCTGCCAAGCATGATGGGAGATTTTAAACTTCTCTTTCAGTAATCAGTGAATCATCATAAAAATTAACTGAACAAGATGAAATACTTGAATAAGACAATAAGCTCAAAAAAATGGTAAGACAGAACTTTGACCCAACAACTGGAGAACACACATTCTTTATAAGCACACAGAACATTGCCATAAAGTGCTCATATTCTTGGACATTAATCAAGTCTTAGTAAATTTTGATGAATCAATATTAAAAAGAGCATATTTGCCGGGTGTGGTGGCGCACGCCTGTAATCCCAGCACTTGGGAGGCTGAGGCAGGAGGATCATGAGTTCAAAGCCAGCCTCAGCAATGGCAAGGCACTTAGCAACTCAGTGAGACCTCAACTCAGTGAGACCCTGTCTCTAATAAAATACAAAAAAGGGCTGGGGATGTGGCCCAGTGGTCCAGTGCCCCTGAGTTCAATCCCTGGTACCAAAAAAAAAAAAAAAAAGCATACTTTCTGACCACAGTGCAATTGTTGAAAGTCAATAACAAAAAGACACTTAAAAATGCATGCATTAGAGAATTTAAAATGCTCCTCTAAACTGAAAGTTCAGATGAAATTTAATTGGAAATTAGAAAACACTTCAAATAATAATACATATATTGTTTACAGTTAACAAAAGTGATTTTTTGAGAGATATGGAGCTAAATTGTTAGAAAAGAAGAAAGGTTGAAAATGCGTAAGCCAAACATCCAAAGAAAATAGATGGGGGAAAAAAAAACAGCAGAGTAAATACAAATAAAGTGGAAGGAAGAATAGTATAAAGTTAAAAGAAAAAAAAAAAAAGACATAAAACAGAATTCACAAAACTTCAATGATGCTTCAAAAAGTCTTCAAAAGAAAAGAAAATCTCAGGTAAGACTGATCAATCTTAAGAGCAGTGGCCTAAAGTAGTAAAAGTAAAAATTGTTCACACTTGCAAAGACAGCTTGAATCTTTTTACTTGGAGGAGGGGTAGGTGTCTATGATGTCTTCTCATATCTATTTAAATTTAGAAATGCTCTCAGAATGTATTTAGGGGCTCTTCATTTCACTTGGAACTTGGAATTTTTTTTTCCTTGAGATGGGTTCTTGTTATGTTGCCCAGGTTGGCCTCAAACTCCTGGACGTAAGTGTTGCTCCTGTCTCAACCTCTGAGGAACTGGGAGGTAATTATTTCAATTTGTGCCTATCATTTGACCTCAGAACACTTTATTTAATTATGCTGGATTTATTCTGCTCCAGTTTTTCTAGATTTTTAAAAAATATTTTTTAGTTGTAGATGGACACAATCTTTATTTTATTTTTATGTGGTGCTGAGGATTGAATCCAGTGCCTCATATGTGGTAGGCAAGCACTCCACCACTGACCTACAACCCCAGCCCCAATTTTTCTAATTTATAATTATTTGTTTTAGATCTTATCTTTCCTTCCTTTATAGCTATTATCTTTTCTCCCATGTTCCTCTTGCCCTTTGTCCTTTCCTTTTTTATTCTTAGAGTACTTCTTGAGTTCAGTGTTCCAACAGATGGTTCCTGATCTGTATTGTTGCTGATGAGGGTTTGCTTTTATTTGTCTACTTATTTATTTTGCGGTACTGGATATCAATCTCAGGACCTCTAGGCAAGCACTTTACCACTGAGCTACAACCCCAGCCCCTAGATTGCATTTTTAAGCTTAAAAAAAAATTTCCCATTAAGCCATTTTACTTTTGTCTTATTCATCTTAATGACTTCTCATAATGACTTTGTATCCTTGTTGCTTTTTGGTCTCTATAAATTTTCATAAATCTTTTTGTAACTATTTCATAGATATTTTCTCAAAATCTTCCAGAGGTTGTTTCAGTTCCATTCTGTTTTTATCCCACTCCTTGGTCTATTCCCAAATGACTTAAAAACAGCTTACTACAGGGACACAGCCACATCAATGTTTATAGCAGCACAATTCACAATAGCTAGATTGTGGAACCAACCCTGGTGCCCATCAGCAGATGAATGGATAGGGAAACTTTGGTATATATACACAATGGAACACTACTCAGCACTAAAAAAGAATAAAATCATGGCATTTTCAGGTAAATGGATGGAGTTGGAGAAAATAATGCTAAGTGAAGTTAGCCAATCCCAAAAAACCAAAGGTTGAATGATCTCTTTGATATGAAGATACTAACTTATAAAGGCAAGGGAGGGGGGATGAGAGGAATGAAAGAGCTTTAAATAGAACAAAGAGGGGGGAGAGAGGGGAAGGGGGCAAGGGGATAGGAATAATGTTAGACTGAGTTATCCATGATTACCCTAAATACATGTATGAAGACACAATTGTTGTAAAAATACTTCATATAAAACCAGCAACTTGAAAAATTGAAAAATTCATATTACATATAAATCTTTATTATATTACATATAATATGAAATGAAATATACTCTGCAAACATGTATAACAAATTAGAATAAAAAAATAAAATTAAAAAATAATAATATTAAAAAATAATCTTCCAGAGGTTGTTCCAGTTCCATTCTGTTTTTGTTTATTTTGGGGGGGGAGGGTGTTGGGTACCGGGGATTGAACTCAGGGGCACTTGACCACTGAACCACATCTCCAACCCTATTTTTTGTATTTTATTTAGAGACAGGGTCTCACCAAGTTGTTTTGCTCCTTGCTTTTTTCTGAGGCCGGATTTGAACTCACGATCTTCCTGTCTCAGCCTCCCGAGCCACTAGGATTATAGGCATGTGCTACCGCACCCGGCCTCATTCTGGTCTTAATAGGTACTCATCTGGAGAAGCACAGTGTTCTATCCACGTGCTGTGTGTGCAGCAGGCATGTTAGATAACCTGCCTCATACCATATGCAGACCCCAGAAAAGTGCCAATCTACTCTGTGTTCTCCAGTGTCGGCATGTTCTCATCTCTAGGGCAGCACAAGTTGATCCTTGGAGATGCAGAAAGAAAACAATAAAACATATTTCCATGTTTATCTTTTGTTTTGCTTTAAAGGTGTTTTTGTATATGTAGATACATGCACACACTTCACATATATATTGTAAATATGTTCTAGCATTTTTTTTTTAATCACAACAGTATGGAAGCCCCTGATCTCATTCCCTCAGTGTATAGGTGGACAGTGGACATAGCTGCTATTAGCTTATCCTTCATTTTCCAACAAATCGCAGTCATTCATCTAATGCAATGGTTTGCAATATTGGTTGCACGTTATTATCACCTAGGTGGGTTTTTTTAAAAAGAGATCTGGGGGACTGGGGTTGAGAGTCAACGGTAGAGTGCTCGCCTAGTACGTGCGCAGCCCGGGTTTGATCCTCAGCACCACGTAAAAATAAAAACGCATTGTGTACAAATAAATAAATATTTTTTTTTAAAAAAGATTTTAAAAAGAGAGAGATCTGATGCCTGGGTCCCACGTTCAAATATATGTTTTACATATTTTGGGTATGTGCTAGGAGATGTAGAAGCCCCCCAGATCATGTGAAATTACAGCCAAGACCTGCTAATAATGCAATCCAAGGAAGGAATAAGGTGAGGACAGACTTATGCCCTGATACATTTAAAAAAAAAGAAAAAATAAAAGAAAACCTTTGCCAGTTTCCATAGTGTAAGTAAGTATTCCCACTATAACTTGTTTCATACCATCAAAATTACGTTAACTGGATTGTAAATTTTCTGAAAATTAAAAAAAAAAAAAATCAGCTCTTAGCAGAGCAGGATCCAACAGCCCCGTGGATGAGGAGTGAGATGGAAATGAGTGAAATAGAAGAACAGAAGGGAGCTTCAGGGGCTGAGTGCAGAAGCCCCTGCAGTGCAATCCTGGGTGGCTATATTTCTGAGTCACAGTTTGTCTATAAAATGCCGGGGGAGGATGGCTAGGGAGGGCTCCCGGGGCCAGCGATGTCCAATTTTTTTTTTTTTTTTTTTTTTTTTTTTTTTTTTTTTTTGTGGTACTGGGGATTGAACTCAGGGGCACTCGACCACTGGGTCACATACCCAGACCTTTTTTGTATTTTATTTAGAGACAGGGTCTCACTGAGTTGCTAAGTGCCTCGCCGTTGCTGAGGCTGGCTTTGAACTCGTGATCCTCCTGCCTCAGCCTCCCAAAGTGCTGGGATTACAGGCATGCGCCACCGCGCCCGGCCTGTCCAATTTTTTGACAGGAGAGGTTGTCATGCTGGCATTGCCTTTGTAATAATGCATTGGGCTGTACATGTATATGTTAGTGCTTTTCTACGTGTGTACTCTATTCACACGGAAGGAGTATTTAAATAACGAACACTCCTCATACCCCACGGGACTGGTGAACATTAAAGCAAGTAGATGGTGCATTTGGCTATCCCAGGTCACTGAAGGCTGGAGAAGTACAGGCAGATACAGAGCTGGCCCCCTTCTGAAGATGCAGAAGACTCATATCCCTTCCTGTGCCTGTGAAGGATTTTAAGGGGTGGGAATTCTCCCAAAGTGGAAGCTCTCAGGAAGGTGTTATTGGCCAAAGCTGGATGCTTTCTCTTGTTTACCTATTCAAACTTTCTATCCATTGTGTTCACATAAGCAGTGTCATCACACAACCCCCCCCACAAAAAAATATTTTTTTTCCTCTAACCTCCTTCCCCCCATCTCTCCTCCCCTTTCCTTCCCAGGTCATCCTGCTCACCCACATGCCCCTAATTTTCCTCTCTTGCTGGGCTGCCTCAAGCTTCTCCTGCCTTGTCTCTATAGGATGCATGGAGCCAGAGTGCTGAGTGTGAGCAGGGGGCAGGTGGGTGTGGGTGGGGTGTCTACAGAAGACCCCCCTCTGTCACAGAGCACCGTCAAGATGGAACTGCCGAGGTTGGCAGAGTTCCATTTGTTCCATATCATTCCATGCATTTTATTTTATCCTATCCTCTCTATTCCGCAAGTCTGGAGTCTTTCCATATGCACAGAAGAAGGTTGGTACAGCCGCCAAATCTGTGAGATTTGTCCAAGTAATAGTTTGTATCAGAAGGCCCAAGGTTGTTGAGACAAAGCTCTAAAAGCACTTCATGGCAAATCCGTAGCTCCCAGCTGAGATGAGACCAAACCTGGAAAATCTCCCTGGCTGCTGTTCTAAGTTTCATGAGACGACATAGGCGCAGTGACAAGAATATCAAGAATATCCACTATTTGTTGAGCACTCACCCAGCTTCTCAGACATTTTCTCTTTCATTCTTCAGTATGATGCCAAAGCTATGTCCTTGTACTCTCCCTGAGATAACCACGAGGTGTGGGCCTGTGCATGTCAGCTCCCCAGGCTAGATATACACAGTTCTCTCTGTAGAGCCATTGGCCAAAGTGAGGAGAGACAGGATGCAGGGTGTCCGGTGTTAGCCTCACTGGTTGTGCTGGAATCTTCCATGGGCTCTTCCAGATCCACTCTGCATACTTCCTTGGCTGACCCAGTATGCTTGGCCCATGGGTTCATCCTCAGGAGGCAGGAGGACATTCAGACCTCTGAGCAGTGCATGTCCAGCCCTGCCAGGCTACCCCAGCCCCACGCATGGCAGCTTCCATCTCCAGAATCTGCTATCTATTGCCCCCACCCTTTGTGGCTGCCCCAGAGCCTGCTCCTCTCTGTCTAAGCAGGCTTCCATGAGTTTCTACCTTGAGTGCCCATTTGCTTCTTGCCAATAGTCGCTTAACTCACCAACTTCACGCCTAGGTGATGTGAACTCACAAGTCACTTCAGTTCTTAGGGTCCAGCTTGCTTTACCTGTCAAGCAGGGACTACAATTCCTGGTCACCTTGGTATGAATGTTGAAGGAAACCATGCACAGAAAGGCACTTTGGAAACCATAGTCACCCACATGCAAGCCAGCAATGCTGTTCCAGAGTCCAGAATGGGTACTTCATGCATGACCCAACTGCAATGAGGATATCCTCTGTGAGAAAGATGAAGCACTGAGCACAAGTCCATTCTGAAAAGCTCAACGGAAGCAAAATATAGAAAAGAGCATTGTGGCAAAGAATGGAGAGGGACCTTTGTTTTGTTTCTCAATGGTAGCAGTGGCACGTTTCAAGCAGGAACCTGTCAAGAGTCCCATGTAATAAACACAAGGTCAAGATTGGCTCTAACAGTCTTGGCTGAGGAGCAAGATAAATGCACCATGGCTGTCAGGGCAAGTCCTTTTTCAGCAAGTGTGTGCCCTGCTGGATAGGACTCACTGGCAGCTGCCACTGGCATCTTCAAGCTGGGAAGGGCCACTTAGCTTTTTTTTTCTTTCAAAAACCAGGCAACCATGAGTTCAGGCATGTCACCTCCTGGGAGTAGCAGGTGTGCTCTTCAGGTGTCCCGGCTCCTGCCCATTCCCTGTCTGCAGTGGCTGCTGGAATTTCCCTGTCTGTAGAATGAGAGCAGTTAAAACCAATGTTCCTTTCCAAGGAGCTAATTGGAATATTGCCAATATAGGACTTTGCCGAGGATTGATGCTGAGAGATGCTAAAATATAATTTTGCTCGTAGAATTTACTGATGAGTATTCTCCTTTCCAAGAAATTTGGGAGGGAGCCCAAAACTCCAAACTTTCTCCCCATTCATGCCACTAGGGCTGGGTCCCTGAAGATGAAGTTGTGTGTGAACAAATGACACATTGAGGAACATTTTATTGCTCTGGAACCCAGTCAAAAAATTTTAAATTATCATTTAAAAGTCACTCTTTAAAAAATGTGTTCCATATGTTTTAAACAAATAAGACTTTAAATTTCAACATAAGCACTATATATAAATAGGAAAAACCAAAATTTTGGAGCTCTGCAAGCAGTTTTTCCTTATTTAGATGTGTTTTGTGTACCCACTTAATAATTAAAGCTGACTTCTGCACTTCAGAAAGTCTGAACAACTGTCTAATGAATTTTGTATGTATGAGCGTCCTGTTTTCCTGGGGATAAATACTCTGGTTTTGTCTGTTGTAAGATTTTTTGCGTCTGGTTTTGTTTATTACAAGGTCAAGTGGAAATGGATTTCTGATGAAAAATCAGCTCTGGGTAGAGCTATTTTAGAAAACCCAGCAGATATTACCATCTGCCCACACCCACTCTCTCCATTAGAGTTCTGAGATTGTTCAGGGCAACAATTTACTTTGTAGCCACTGGGGTGGACCTGGGACTTGCTCTGGTGCTGAAGTGCACACGGGAGCCAGCTAGTGGGGCTGTGGCTCTCCCCCAGGAGAGCAGCCATCCTCTTCCATCAGGTGGACATCACCCGCTGAGGGTGGTAGTGCATGAAGAGATTAGGTTCTGGTCCTTGCTGGCCAGGCCCTGACTGTCCCAGCACATCTTTCCTTTGTCAATACAATGCTTATGTGGAAGTCTATTTGTTTAAAACATCAGGAAAATAAGCCCCTTTGAGTCCTGCCACCGAGCTGGGCTTACTGAGGAGACAGCCCAGCATGATCCTGGACAACATAGGAGCATTCCCACAAGGCCAGGCCTTCTACTCTGAATCTCAGAAATAAATTCATGGTCAACGGACTCACCCCTAGATTTGAAGAGATAACTTAATAGTTCTTATTGGCAGCATCTGGAATATAACAGAGTAAAACAGAAAGTCCAACTGGCCACTTCCCGGCTTCCATATAGCATGCTGCTCCAGGTAGGTGTGTTGGTCGCCTCTCTGTGATCCTGATGGATTCAGCACAGCCTTCTCCCCCATGGAGGCTCTCAGGTAGAAAAGCCCTGTTTAGCACCATGTGCTTGGCTACTCAGTGTACCTGGTTACGCCCTCGACAACTTGTATTTGTTTATTTGTGTGTGTGTGTGTGTGTGTGTTACTGGGGATTGAACCCAGAGGTGCTTAACCACTGAGCTGCATCCCCAGCCTTTTAATTTTTTTTTTTTTTTTTTTTGAGACAGGGTCTCACTAAGTTGCTTAGGGCCTTGCTAAGTTGCTGAGGCTGGCTTTGAACTTGCAGTCCTCCTGCCTCAGTCTCCTAACCTGCTGGGATTGATTACAGGCATGCCCCACCGGGTCCAGATCTTTTTCTTTAGCAAAAAAAAAAAAAGTGTACATATTAATGGGATACTATGTAATATTTGATACATATATACATTGTATGATATTTAAATCAGTTTAAACACATTTATCTTCTCAACAGCTATCATTTATTCATTGCAAAAACTTTTAAAATCCTTGCTTCCGGCTTTTTGGAATGTATGGTACATTTTTGTTTTCTTGCACTTTACCATGCAATAGCATGTCTGAACTTGCTCCTATCAAACCATAATTTAGTACCCTTTTACCGACATTTCCCAATGACCCCCTTCACTTTTTATGGTAACCGCCATTCTACTCTCAACTTCTATGAGATAAGCTTTTATAGATTCCTCATGTAAGTGAGATAATATGGTACTTGTCTTTCTGTGCCTGGTTTATTTCACTTAACACAACGATCTCCAGTTCTGACAGAGTTCATTCATTTTATGGATGACTAATATTCATCAGGATTCCATGGTGTATATATACATTTTCTTTTTTTTTCTTTTCTTTTCTTTGTGAGAGTGAACCCAAGGACACTTAACTGCTGAGCTACATTCTCACCCTTTTTTCTTTTTTCTGAGACAGGGTCTCACTAAGTTTGAGGGCCTTGCTTAGTTGCTGAGGCTGGCCTTGAACTTGCAATCTTTCTGTCTCAGCTCAGCCTCCGATACATTCTCTTGATCCATTCATCAGTTGATGGCTACGCAGGTTGTTTCCATTTTGTGAACAGTGCTGCAATGAACATGCAAATGCAAATGTCTCTTTGATATACTAATTTCATTTTCTTTGGATATATACCCAGTATGGGATTGCTGAATCATATGCTAGTTCCATTTGTAATGTTTTGAGGAACCTCCATACTGTTTTCCATAATGGCTGTACTAATTTACATTCCCACCAACAGTGGGGTCCCTTTTCTCCACATCATCACCAGCACTTGTTATCGTTTCTTTTTTTATGATAAACATTATTACTGCCATGAGGTGATGTTTCACCGTTTTGATTTACATATCCCTCCCTAATGATTAGTGATGTTGAAACTTTTTTTCATATTGGTTATTTGTATGTCTTCTTTTGAGAAATGTCTATTTAGATCTATTGATCATTTTAAAATCAGATTGTTGTGTCTTTTTTTTTCTTTTGTTTTTGTTTTTGCTATTGAATTTTTAGAGTTTTTTATATATTTTTGATAGGAACCACTTATCAGATGTGTAGTTTACAAATATTTCTCTCATTTTGTAGGTTATCTCTGCACTCTGTTGATTATTTCCTTTGCTGAGAGGAAGCTTTCTAATTTGATATAGTCTCATTTGTCTATTTTTGCTCATTTCCTGAGCTTTTGGAATCTTGCCCCCCACCCCTCAAAAAAAAAAAAAAAAAATCCTTGCCCGTTCCATTGTCCTGAAGTGTTTCTCCTGTGTCCTCATTGTCTTCTTCTTCCTCCTCCTCCTCTTCCTTCTCCTTCTCCTCCTTCTTCTTCTTCCCTCTTATGACTTTTTCTAGTACTTTCAAAGTTTCATATCTTACACTCATTTTGAGTTGATTTTTGTTACTGGTGAGATAGAGGTCTAGTTTTATTCTTCTGAGTGAAATATTTAATTTTTCTAGCATCATTTGTTGAAAATATAGTCCTTTCTCCAACATGTGTC
Organism: Tamias sibiricus; assembly: GCA_025594165.1. Lineage (NCBI taxonomy): Eukaryota > Metazoa > Chordata > Mammalia > Rodentia > Sciuridae > Tamias > Tamias sibiricus. The sequence goes on along the minus strand of CM046670.1, from coordinate 13,982,361 downwards.
TTTAGCACCTTTACTGGGAATCAGTTGAGTATAGAAGTGTGGGCTTACCCGTGGGCTCTCCATTCTGTTCCATTCATCTACGTGTCTGTTTTTATGCCAACACCATGCTGTTTCCATTACTACACTTTTGTAGTATGTTTTGAAGTTGGGTAGTACAAAGCCTCCTGCTTTGTTCTTTTCTTTTCTTTTAATATTATTTTTAGTTGTTGATAGACTTTTATTTTATTTATTTATATGTGGTGCTGAGAATCAAACCCAGTGCCTCGCACATGCCAGGCATGTGTGCTACCACTGAGCCATAGCCCCAGCCCCCTGCTTTGTTCCTTTTGCTCAGGATTTGTCTTTCTGTGGTTTTGTTTTTGTGGTTCCTTATAAATTTTAGAATTGTTTTTTTTCTAGTTCTGTGAAGAATGTCATTGGTGTTTTGATAGGAATTGCATTGACTAAATCGATTTGGGTAGTATGACATATTAGTAATATTGATTCTTCCAATTCATGAACATGGGATGTATTTCTACTTATGTCTGCTTCAATTTTTTTTTCAGTAATATTTTATAATTTTTTTCTTGAGTTAGCATTTTTGATTAATTAATTTACATTTAATTTTAATTTGTTATATATGACAACAGAATGCATTACAATTCATATTACACTTATAGAGCCCAATTTTTCATATCTCTGGTTGTACACAAAGTAGTCACATCATTCATGTCTTCATACATGTACTTTGGGTAATGATATCCATCGCATTCTACCATCTTTCCTACCCTCCTGGTCCCTCCCTTCTCCCCTCCCTCCCCTTTTCCCCTTTGCCCTATCTAGAGTTTATCTAATCCTCCCATGCCCCCATTCCAGCACATTATGAATTAGCATCCTTAAATCAGAGAAAACATTCAGCATTTGGCTTTTTGGGATTGGCTAACTTCCCTTAGCATTATATTCTTCAACTCCATCCATTTACCTGAAAATGCCATGATTTTATTCTCTTTTAATGCTGAATAATACTCCATTGTGTATATATACCACATTTTCTTTATCTATTCATCTACTGAAGGGCATCTAGGTTGGTTCCATAGTTTAGCTATTGTGAATTGTGCTGCTATAAACATTGATGTGATTGTGTCCCTGTAGTATGCTGTTTTTTTAAAAAAATATTTATTTGTTTTAGTTGTACACAATGCCTTTATTTTTACGTGGTGCTGAGGATCGAACCCGGGCCACGCACGTGCTAGGTGAGCACTCCACTGCTGAGCCACAATCCCAGCCCCTGTAGTATGCTGTTTTTAAGTCCTTTGTGTATAGACCAAGGAGTGGGATATCTGGGTCAAAAGGTGGTTCCATTCCCAGTTTTCCAAGGATTCTCCATAATGCTTTCAATATTGGCTTCACCAATTTGTAGTCCCACCAGCAATGTATGGGTGTGCTTTTTTCTCCACATCTTCGCCAACACTTATTACTGTTTGTATTCTTAATAGCTGCCATTCTGACTGGAGTGAGATAAAATCTTAGAGTGGTTTTGATTTGCATTTCTCTAATCGCTAGAGATGTTGAACATTTTTCATATATTCATATGTATATATTCATATATATATTCCTGAAGCGCAAGAATTAAAACTAAGAATCAATAAATGGGATGAATTCAAATAAAAAGCTTCTTCTCAGCAAAAGAAACAATCAGCGAGGTGAATAGAGAGCCTACAATTTGGGAACAAATTTTTACCACATGCACATCAGATAGAACACTAATCTCTAGGATATATAAGGAACTTAAAAATCTTTACACCAAAAAACCAAATAACCCAATCAATAAATGGGCCATGGAACTGAACAGACACTTCTCAGAAGAAGATATATTTTATAATTTTTATTGTAAAGCTTTTTCATCTTTTTAAAAAAATACTTTTTTTTTTTTTTAGTTATAGGTGGACAAAATATCTTTATTTTACTTTTATGTGGTTCTGAGGATCCAACCCAGTGTCTTTGGCATGCTTCGCAATTGCTCTACATCTGAGCCACAACCCCAGCCCCTCTTTCAAAATTTTTGTTTAAATTTATTCACAGCCATTTTATTTTCTTTTCTATAGCTATTGTAAATAGGATATCTTTTTCAGATAATTTACTATTGGCATATAGCAACATTATTGATTTTTGTATCCTGCTTCTTTGTTGAATTCATTTATTAGTTATAATAGTTTTTGTATGAAGTCCCTGGGGTTTTCTATTATAAAAGATCATGTATCTACAAACAGAGACAAATTTCTCTTTTCCAATTTGAATACCCTTTATTTCTACCTCTTGCCTGATTTCTCTGACTAGGGGTTCCAGCACTATGTTTATGTTGAATAAAAATGATGAAAATGGGCAACCTTAGACATTCCAGATCTTAGAAAGCTTTCAATTTTTCCCTATTTGGCATAATATTAATTGTTGGCATATTGTAAATGGCCTTTATTACATTGGGGTATGTTCATTCTAAATGTAGTTTGTTCCGCATTTTTATCTGTTATTTGATTATCTCAATTGTATCCATCTTGTTTGGTTGAGATTATCTTGTTAATGTATCTGGGGTTTGTACAAAATGTATTCTGCTTGACTCTCCCTCTTGGAATTTTGGAATTGATGGTTTTAATACTTTATAAGTACGAATTTTACTTTGTCAGTCTGTTAATATAAATATTTCTATAGTTATTCACTTTAAAATAAAGTCCCATCAACTGCATTTTATCCTGGAAATGTATTAATGAAATACATTAGATTGAGCCAGTCCTCTTGACTTGGAAGACTTAGCCTAAGTAAATAATTTCAAAGCAGGAATATATGTTAAAAGTATTTGTGGAAATGTAATTTATATATTATGTATGTGTGCATGTGTGTAATTATATAAATTTATATATGTGAGGGTATAAATTATAAATTATCAGAAACCTGTTATGTATCAATGGGTAATGCAGCTTTAAACTTTGATGGTCCACTTGAGAACATATTATGCAAACATTAGCACAATAAATATGACAACTGTCTAGACATATGGAAATGTTAAATGAATAGTATTCAATGAATATGAATAACAATATTACACATTCATTTGGAATCCAGCCATGTAGAGATTTGTTGGGACCTTACACTGTCTGCCAAGGAAATGGAAAAGCTCTGGCTTTCTGGCTGCTTGCCACATTACCATGCCCTGTTACCTGACCTAGGCTTAAGCAGGGGGCGTGGCTGTGAGAACTAGAACCACCCTGCTGGTCACTGATTGGCTATGGCCCATTATAAAGCATTGTCCACCTTCTCAATAAATGAGCTCCTGCACCGGGGGAGGGAATATCGGCGGCCTTCGCTCTCCCAATCTAGCCTCTTCGTTGGGGAAGACCTCTCTGGCCTCTTTTGCTGGACAAAAGAGGTCCATCCCGGGTACAGGGAGGTTAAAGACCCCAACCCCTTATATAACTTCGCGACAGAGGGTCTCTTATTTTTCCAGATGAATTTCATGACTGCTATTTCTATTTCTTTGAAGAATGACATTGGGATTTTGATTGGAATTGCATTAAATCTGTATAATGCTTTTGGTAGTATGGACATTTTGACAATATTAATTCTACCTATCCAAGAGCAAGGTAGGTCTTTCCATCTTCTGAGTTCATCTATAATTTCTTTCTTTAGTGTTCTTTAATTTTCGTTATAGAGGTCTTTCACCTCTTTCGTTAGGTTGATTCCCAGGTATTTTATTTTTTTTGATGCTATTGCAAATGGGGTATTTTTCATCATTTCCCTTTCAGAGTCTTTGTCGCTCATGTACACAAATGCCTTTGACTTATGTGTGTTGATTTTGTATCCTGCAACTTTGCCAAATTCGTTTACTAGTTGTAAAAGATTTCTGGTAGGGTTTTTTGGGTCTTCTAGGTAGATTATCATGTCATCAGCAAATAGTGCTAATTTGAGCTCTTCTTTTCCTATCTGGATCCCTTTAATTTCTTTCATCTGTCTAATTGCTCTGGCCAGAGTTTCCAGTACTATGTTAAATAGCAGTGGTGAAAGGGGGCATCCCTGTCTTGTTCCAGTTTTTAGAGGGAATGCTTTCAATTTTTCTCCGTTTAAGATAATGTTAGCTCGGGGCCTTGCATAAATAGCTTTTATAATGTTAAGATATGTTCCTGATATTCCTAGTTTTTCCAGTGTTTTGAACATAAAGGGGTGTTGTATTTTGTCCAATGCTTTTTCTGCGTCAATTGAGATGATCATATGATTTTTGTCTTTAAGTCTATTGATGTGATGTATTATGTTTATTGATTTCCGAATGTTGAACCAGCCTTGCATCCCTGGGATAAACCCCACTTGATCGTGGTGCACTATCTTTTTGATATGTTTTTGTATCCGATTTGCCAGGATTTTGTTGAGGAAGAATTGGGACAGGTATGCATGATTAAGCACTCTTGGTTAAACTGTGGTCTGGCTGATCATTATCTCAGTTCCGGTCCTGCCAGGTGGCTGTGGAGAAATGAGGGGTAGTGTCTGTTTGCTTCACAGGATGTTTATCTATCATACCTGTAATCCTGTTCCCATGAGATCACTGCGCTTGCTTAGTGGGGGCAGCCTCAGCATGGGGGTGATCTGCCTGAAAGACTCTATGGTTCCAGGAAGGGGTCGGCCAATGACTGGAGACTTCTCGGCCACACTCCAAGGCTCTGGAACAAGAAGTTGTAAAAACTGGCAGTTGAATGTCCTTGCAAATCTTGAAAATACCTTACTCTTACTCTGGTGTCTTCAGCTGTAAAGGGGGAAATTACCAGCTTTAGATGAACATTCCTTCAATGATTAACTTACCTACATGCAGAGTGGAGCAGGAACCAGACCCAAAGTTTAAGGTAATAAAAGAGATGGATGCAAAATAAAAACAGCAATGCCAAGGTTTATCCTGTTTTTAGATACCCATTGGGCACCTGCAGGCCCAAGTGAAGTCAATGCTTTTTAGAAAAATGTGAGAAATAGTTGAGCAGTCCATTTTTAAAATACAGTATTTAGCCTTAATTGGGAAGTAAGATCAAATTGTAGCCATTTAAACTATAGCCTTTCCTTTGTCTGCCCCAATTTAAAATTTACCTAATAGCATAGATTTTTTTGTTGTTGTTGTTTTTTTTTTTTGTACCGGGGATTGAACTCAGGGGCCACTGGGCCACATCCCCAGCTCTTTTTTGTATTTTATTAGAGACAGGGTCTCACTGAGTTGCTAAGTGCCTCGCCATTGCTGAGGCTGGCTTTAAACTTGCGATCCTCCTGCCTCAGCCTCCCAAGTGCTGGAATTACAGGCGTGCTCCACCGTGCCCGGCATAACTAATAGCATAGATTGTAACCCCGAGCTCCTTCTATCAGGGCAAGGGGCAGCACTACCTCAGGGATAAAAGCAGGAGGACTGCCCGCCCAGTGCGCTTACTAATTAGGTTCAGTAGTAGCTGGCACAAATATCCATGAGAGACACATCTCTGAGTTCAAGCAAAGGTTTATTGACAGATAATATCTGCCCTTCTGCAAGGTTCAGCATCCTGTTGAGAAAAAAGACTTCTTAACTATATAGTCATGTACAATGGAGTGGTTAAAAAATAACCCATTTGGTCCTGTGATTGTTATTAGGTGTCTTTGCTGTGGTTTCAGTAGTTAGGGAGTCTCTGGGGGTGGGCCTAACGGGAATGGCATGCCTGGGTGGGCAGGTGCTGATTAAATGGAGTTACTTTGGCCTAAGGACCTAACAGGTAGCACATCCTTCTAGCAGAAGTTGTCAAGCTACTTCTGAGCATGTGTTTGATTTCTTGCGGCACCTGGGTATTTGTAACAACTTTGGCACCCAACGTGGAGTTCCATACCTTACCTAGGAGTTGGGGGGACTACCTCTGTACAGGAGATGCCTCCTGCTGGCTTTCTGTGGTGGCCTTGGAGTTGGGGGGCAGGGCTGCAATCCCTGAGGCCAACAACAGATCCCCCCAATCAAAAGTGGAAAGCGTCCTAGCAAGCGCCATGGTGATTAGGTGACTCCATGCATGGACCAAAGTAGGAAAATCTATCCTTGAGCTTGAGCTCAAGAGAGAAGTATTTCCTTGGTGGTTGGGACATCCTGGAGGTTGTGTGAGCGTGACTGAGATGCGTCTTGGACGTGAAGCTAGTGTGGACTCCAGTCTGCTCTTCCAGTAGCCTGTGAGGGAGCTGCTGGAGATGGAGGAAGCATGGGAAAATGCAAGAAGCCTCCCACAAAAAGGGGAGCTAAGTAAGCATCTTGAGACTCGGGAACGCGAGATCACACTCAGGAAAGCGGGCTGGTGGGGTGTGTAAGAAACCTCCAGTAAGGGAGGGATCGAGTGCACAGGGGAAACTTAATCACAGGAACCTACCAAAAAATGGGGAATAAAAATTCTAGGCCTAGGAAGAGGGAAGAACAATGGAAAGATGCCATCTGTATAAGTCTTCTTTTCCTTTGAAGAGTCCTAGTCAGAGAAAATAAACAGTAGTGACGGTGGGAGTAAATCTGTCCCCATGGAGAATGAGTGGCCACCGGAACCCTTGATTTCAGTGTCCACTATGGGTGACAGACTCTATTCCTAATGTTCCCAACTGTATAGACCCTTTTCATGCCTTGGTCATACTGTAAAAATCTGTGACGGGATCTATTTTAATTTATAAAGGGTTAAATATGATAGTTCTTTTGCCTCCTACCTGTAGGGACTTGATACCTAGTAAAGAGCTACCAAATTTTTGTTTCCTGTCTATTGCATGTACACGTGTGCCCTGTCACATGTATGTCACGTCTCTATATGTGCTTGTGTTGATACCATGTACGTGGTAAAATTGGCTTACAAATAAATGAGTATTCATGAATTTGATGAATGGATCCAAATGCATTTTGGTTCACATGACTTAAATAAAACTTTAACAAAAAAGGTTAATTTAAATCGATAAGGGATAAGGGTAAAGATGCCTTTGAAACTACCAACCCACATGTTTTTCTAGGTGGCCAGCCAATCAGAGTGTTGGTTTCTGTAAAATATTTAAAGTGCAATGTCCATGACTTCTAAGGATTTTTCTTTGACTTAAAGTGTTCACTAGACTTGTCTGATACCTGGCTTTTCATGGGTAACCTCAATTAGAAATGGGTAAATTATTTTTAATATCAGTGGGATCAATCTTCATAAATGCATTTGTTATAGACAGAGTTGGAGAATATCATGCTAAGCAACGTAAGCCAACCCCAAAAAACCGAAGGCCAAATGTTCTCTCTGAAATTTTGAAATGTTCTCTCCAACCTGTTGCTAAGGTTACAATTCCCTGCCTCCAGGGAATTGTTCCTGCAAGGAGTTGTTAAAAAAAATGCCCCCTGGGATGCTTCCTTCCAGACTGCCCATACCCACCTTTGGCCCACCTTTCTGTGTAGGCAAGATAAGGGGAGGAGGGGGCATGAGAACAAAGGAAATCTGTACTGTATAAAAGGGCAGGACACTTCCACTCCCTGGGGCAGCAACTTGGACCCCCTGCTCTGTGGAGGAGCCTCTGTCCCTCTCTCCCTCTCGGTTCTATCTTTTAAATAAAACTTTTTGCTCTTGCCTTGCCATTTCTTGTGTGTTCAATTGTCAACACTGGGAATTGGGACTCGGACTGATTCTCAACACTGGTGTATCATCATTAGCATACAAAAGACACTCATCTCCGCAGAGATTCCAGGTGTCTTACAAGTTCTTGCGTCAGGAACCAGGGACTAAGTCCAAATATAACAAAGGATGCTGCTATCGTTTGGGTCTGAAATGTCCCCCAAAGGTTCATATGTTGGAGGCTTGGTCCCCAAAGCAGCAATGTTCAGAGTGGGCTTTGAGAAGTGGTGGGATCTCGAGGGTGCTGACAGCATTATTGGGAGGATGTGGAAACTTTAGAAAGTGGGGCCTGTTGGTTCTAGGCAGAAGGCCGCACCTCCCAGGCAGAAGGCCACACCTCCCCAGGTGCCTTGTGAAAAACTACAGCTCCCGGGATCCTCAGCGTGACCAAAAAACCTGACCAGCAAGTACCTTGTCCACTACCACTACCTCCCCCCCATGACCTCTGCTGGCCTAAAGGACAAGGACTCACTCCAAGGGGGTTTTATGACCCCTACTCTATTTAAGCCAGCCCCGGACTGAAATCTGCCTTTTTGTTCCTGCTCTCCCCTTGTTCCTGCCGCTCTCTGCTCCTGCTCTCCGCTCCCGCGTGCTCCAGCTCCCGTCCGTTCCCCGCGGGTTGTCCCCATCCCCTCCACGTGTTTCTTTGGTAATTCAATAAACCCCCTTTCCTTTTCCTATACGACAGTTCGAGCCTCGGTCCCTTCCTGCAAATTTCGCTAACATTTGGTGCGTTGGCCGGGAAAGGAGACGAGCGTCCACACCACACGTCTCCGTTTGGCCGTCGGTCTTTCTACACCATCGCTGCACTTTGGTAAGCCCCCATCCACCCCGAGTTCCTAAACCTGTTTGGCCACTGCGCGGCGAGAGAATTGACCGTCGAGCGTCCGGCAATCTCACCTGCGGCCTTTGCAGGGGGGACCACACCCCACCCAAGCCTTCAGGGCGACGGTGGACCCCGGGAACTCTCCCCCCCTCCCCCACCTTTATCCGCCCGCTTTAAAAATTTCCAGTTGTAAGACTACGGTTCTCGGCTTTTTAGGAAAGTTCCCCTCCGCACTCCGGGCTTGAGCTTCCGTTTTTCCGTTCGGAACGGAAACAATCCGATAACCTCCATGGAGTAAGCTCACAGCTCCCTGGCATCTTTAAACCTGCCGTCTGGGACGGAAGGTGCTTAGGTGTCCCAAGGCTCGTCTCACCTGGTGACGACTAGGAGAGCGAACTTGGATCTTACTCTGATTCATACTTTGAAAGGGACGCCTTCCAAAGTATTGCATCAGCCCCTCCCCGTTAACGGGAAATATGGGAACTTCCCTATCGACTCAGGCCGACACGCCTCTCGACTGTCTCCTAAGAAATCGAGCACGATTAGGCTTAAAACCCCAAATTAACAAAAACAAATTAATAAAGCTATGTACAAAAATTTGGCCTTCTTACCCGCTATCCAATAAGTGGCCAGAATCAGGATCCCTAGATTCCTGGCTTTTACGGGAACTCTCCAGCTTTTGTCAACAAACAAAGAGATGGACGGAATTGCCGTATGTCGATGCCTTCTTCCTCCTACGTTCAAATCCTTCTTTGTGCACCAGGTGCAATCCTGTGACGGTATTTCTCGCTTATAGACTTCCAGATCCCCCCCCATCTTCCACTGACCCCGAGTTCGATCCGGGATTAGAGGCTCCACCTCCCCCGTACCGGCAGTCTCGAAGGCTGCTCCAGAACGTTTCCCCTCCCCCAGCTCAGGCTTTAGATTTTGAAATTGGCGGGCTTCCGAGCTTAGATCCTCCCCCTCCGTTGTCTTCATCCTTCGCCCCGCCCCTGCCTTCCGCTCTGTCAGAACCGCCCCCCGTAGACCCGCCTTCTCTGTTTACGTCGTTCCCGGCGCCACTCCTGCCGCTACCCCCGCCCTCTCAATTTCCGGTTCCCAGCTCCGCACTGCTTCCGCCGTTATCCCCGCCCACTCAGCTCCCGCCCACTCAGCTCCCGCCGCTCGGTTCTGAGTCGTCTCCAGCCGCAGCTCCCCCGCCCTCTCCAGCCATGCAGCCGTCGCCGAGCGCGCTGCCTCAGTCCCAGACTCCGGTCCGTACTCCCTTAGATTCTGAGACTCGTCTCTTACCAGACGCGGTGCCCCAGGCTCTGGCCCCCTCCTCGGTTCTTTCCCCAACGGCTCCGGCGGCAGCGCAGGGAGAACATTGCGTAGCCCGCGTTTCTCCCCCAGCGTCTCCTGTAGAACTCCCGGCCCCAGCCTTTCCAGCACCATCCCTTCCAGACCCGCCTAACACTCTACCACCCCCACCATTCAGTCCTCCTATGACGCGCTCGAGAAAACAGGCAGCTCAGATAATCGCGCCGTTAAGGGAGGTAGCTGGGACGGAGGGAATTGTAAGGGTCCATATCCCGTTCTCTATGTCTGATCTTTCCCAAATTGAGTTTCGCTTGGGTTCTTTTACAACAGACCCTACGACATACATAAAAGAATTCCAGTGGGTCACTCAAGCATATAGCCTTACATTTCATGACACATACTTTATTTTGTCAAATACTTTACTTCCTGAAGAGTGTAGGCGAGTCTAGGAGCAAGCCAGAGCATATGCAGATGAGACTCACAGAATGAACCCAAATTTCCCCATAGGTCCTGAGGCGGTGCCAGACAGAGACCCGCACTGGAATTACAATGCTCCAGGAGACGTGGTCTTAAGGGACCAGTTTTTAACGTGTATAGTAGATGGTCTGAAACAAGCAGCTCAGAAACCTGTTAATTTTGATAAGCTACAGGACATTATTCAAAAGAGAGAAGAGACCCCCTCTGAATTTTTAGATCGGCTCACGAAGGCCCTTCAAAAATACACAAACTTAGATCCTGAGTCCCAGGGGGACCGTCAAGTCCTTATAACATATTTCCTGTCTCAGAGCTACCCCGACATTCGAGCTAAGTTAAGGAAATTAGAATTGGGCCCTGTGACCCCCCAGACTGAGATTTTGGCCACGGCTTTTAAAGTCTATCATAACCATGAAGAGGACGCTGAACGTCGCAGGTTTCTAAAGCAGGAAAAGGCTGAGCGATCAAGGTTTCAAATGTTAGCTCAGGCCCTTAGGGGCCCTGACGCTCAGGCCTCAAGAAAAGGGGCATATAAGTCCACACAGGAGGAACCCCCAGGGCCTTGCTTTAGGTGCGGGAAAGATGGACACTGGGCTAGAGAATGCCCTAATCCCAAGTCCCCTAGGTGCCCGTGCCCAAAGTGTTCCAAGATGGGCCATTGGGGCATTGACTGCCCCAGCTCCCGCAGGGGGGCTGGACCGGTCACAAACCCCAGCCTGCTGGCACTGGCCACGGAAGACTGAAGGGGCCCAGGGGCTCCTCTCCTGACCGTTGACATCGCATTGAAGGAGCCCAGGGTTACTCTCCTCGTTGATGGATGCCCCATAAATTTCCTGCTAGATACAGGAGCCACCTCCTCAGTCTTGAGGGAGTTTTGGGGCCCCACCACCATAGCACCATCCCCTATTGTCGGGGTAGAGGGAAATGCTATTCGCCCCCGCAAGACTCCTATGCTGTCTTGCTGTCTTCACCACCATCCCTTCACCCACCAGTTTCTGGTAATGCCTCGGTGTCCTGTGCCCCTATTGGGCAGGGACATATTGGCCAAATTCCAGGCCTCAATCGTATTCCCCAATCTGCCTAGCTCAGTTATGCTTCCTGGTTCATCTTGCTCCGTCTCCTCCCCCATTTTTCTTCTTACCGTTTCAAAGGCCACTGACCCATCACCCCTTACTGATGCTGATGAGGAAACTCCATCGCCCCTAGTGATGTAAGATCCCCTCAGACCTCTACCGAGGCGGAAACCCCCCAACCTTCTATCGACACAGAAACCTTTCATTACCCTGTCCCCGCCGATTTAGTGGACCCCAAAGTCTGGGATACTCAGACTCCCTCCCTTGTGCAGTGTGACCCCGTACAAATCTACCTTAAAGATCCCCAACGTTTTCCCAATAAAGCCCAATATCCACTTCCAGCCGCAAGCCTCAGAGGTCTTCAACCCATCATCTCAGATCTTTTGCGGAAACGCTTTCTCAGACCCACCCATTCTCCTTATAACACCCCTATATTGGCAGTTCAGAAGTCCAATGGGTCCTATCGGCTAGTCCAAGATCTTCGTCTCATCAACGAGGCTGTCAGGCCTATACACCCCGTGGTCCCAAATCCTTATACTATTCTTTCCCTAATTCCTTCCTTATCCACCCATTTCTCAGTAATTGACCTGAAAGATGCCTTCTTCACTGTACCCTTAGCCCCAGAATCTCAAGACCTCTTTGCCTTTACTTGGACAGATCCAGATACCCGGTGTTCCCAACAGTTGACCTGGACAGTCCTCCCTCAGGGTTTTCGAGACAGCCCCCATATCTTTGGTCAGACATTGGCTGCAGACCTCAAAGATCTTAAATTTCCTAATTCCACTCTCTTACAATATGTAGATGACCTCCTCCTCTGCAGCCCTTCCCTCTTCACAGCTCGTGAAGACTCTTACACCCTTTTAAATTTTCTTGCTTCTCATGGGTATCATGTCTCCTCATCTAAGGTACAGCTTGCCCAGACCCAGGTAGTATATTTAGGAGTTCAGATTTCCCATCAATCGAAGGCCATTACTGTGGACAGAAAAGCCCTCATCAAGGAGCTCCCATGTCCCAAGACAAAGGAAGAGATTCTCTCCTTCCTAGGGCTAGCAGGATATTTCCGTGCCTGAATTCCTAATTTCTCCCTTTATGCAAAGCCCCTATATGAGGCAGCTAAGGAGATTGAGGGAAAATTCCTTCCTGACAACATTCAGGCCGAGTTTAAACATTTGCAGCAGGCACTGTCACAGGCCCCAGCCCTTCACCTCCCAGACCTCCTTCAGCCATTTACCCTTTATGTCCATGAAACCAAGGGTTTGGCTCTTGGTGTTCTAGGCCAATACAAAGCCACTACCTTTGCTCCAGTTGCCTACCTCTCTAAACAACTTGACCCCACCGTTCGTGGATGGCCCCCTGCCTTAGGGCTTTGGCTGCTCCTTACCTACTTCTGCAGGAATCAAAAAAGTTGACCTTTGGTGCCCAGGTTACTGTTGCCTCTCCTCATCATTTAAAAGACTTACTAACCTATAAGAGCCTTCAAACTCTCCCACCCTGTCGCGTTCTTTCTCTCCTTGTTTCCTTTTTGCATGACTCCTCAATCACCTTCCAACCCTGCTCCTCTTTACACCCAGCTTCCCTTCTCCCAGTCTCCTCAGAGCCCCCAGAACATGATTGTATAGAGACACTCGAGGCTTTAATCCCCCATCCCTCCCATATTAAAGAGGGACCACTTCCTGATCCTTCCTTAATTTGGTTCACAGATGGCAGCTCTTTCTTTAGGGATGGGCAATGTTTTGCTGGATACGCTATCGTTTCCCTATCAGCGGTTATTGAGGCAGCACCCCTACCCCCCAACACCACAAACCAACGGGCTGAATTAATAGCTGTCATTCGTGCCTTCAAATTAGCTGCTGATCAAAACCTCACCCTTTACACAGACTCAAAATATGTCTACCATATTTTGCTTTCCCATTCAGCAGTATGGAAAGAGCGAGGGCTCCTGACCACAAAAGGTTCTGCAGTTACTAATTCTAAATTAATATCAAAACTTTTGCAAGTCTCTCTCCTGCCCAAGCTAATAGGGATTTCCCATTGTCCTTCACATCAAAGTGGAGACTCTCCCATAGTTCAGGGAAACACGAAGGCCGACAGGGCAGCAAGGGAGGCAGCACTATCTTCTCCTTCTCTTCTGGCTCCGGTCCTACCTACTACCCAGACCCCCACATCCCCTTCCACACAATCAATCCTCTCCTATCTCCATTCCCTTTTCCATCCTAACCCTCAAGCCCTCAAGACTTTCGCTACCTCCTTCCTCACCCTGACTCTGGAAGACACACAGTTTCTCCATCAGCTCACCTCAGCGTGCACTGCATGTCAGCGCACTAACCCATATACTCCCCTTAAACCAGGGACATTTCCCTCTCACCAAGCTCGAGGCCAGCTTCCAGGAGCTGATTGGCAGATAGACTTCACCAACATGCCAGTTGCCCGGAGGCACAAATATCTCCTGGTTTTGGTAGACACCTTCTCTGGATGGGTGGAGGCCTTCCCTACTTCCAATAAAAGGGCCTCCACAGTAGCCTCCATTCTAGTCTCAGAAATCCTTCCCCGTTTCGGATTGCCCACGTCCATCCAGTCTGACAACGGGCCTGAATTTGTTTCCCAGGTTACCCAGAGTGTTTCTACTTCCCTTAATATCCCTTGGCATTTTCACATCCCATATCACCCCAAGTCCTCAGGGAAGGTAGAGAGAACTAATAGGACTCTTAAGGATGTCCTGACTAAACTCTCCCTAGAACTCCACTTAGACTGGGTCAAGTTACTCCCTCTTGCCCTCTTTAGGCTCAGAGTCCTCCCAAAAAAGCCCTCCTTACTATCCCCTTTTGAGGTTATGTTTGGGCGACCAGCCCTCCCACCTGGAGTTTCCCCAACTCAGGGACCCCTACCCAAAGATCTTTCTCTTCCCATCTTGTCCTTCATTAGACATCAGTTATGGAAGTGCCAAGATTTCATTCTGCCTGACCCAAATAGACTCACTACTTCATTTCCATTGACACCCGGTTCTTGGGTATATTTCTCCCCTCCCCAGGACACAGGAGCAACCTCCCTTGCCCAGAAGTGGACAGGCCCTGTCCAGGTTGTGCTGTGCACACCCACGGCTGCTAAGCTTCGTGAAACTTCAGGAAATTTGACTTCTTGGATTCATATTTCCAGACTAAAACCAGCTGCTCAACCAACTGAGGATCTACAAAAGGACGACAAACAACTACCTCAGTATACCTGCTCCCCCCTCCCCACCGATCCCCTCAAGATCCGCTTCTCTCGTGTTCCTAATACTGATCTAAAATGACCCTTTCCGAAATTTTCATTCTATCCCTGGCTCTCTTTCCATTTGTCCCTGCAGGTTCTGTGTCCTATTGCTCTGCTCCTCCATGCCGTTACTTTTTCGAGGTTTGGCAACTAGATAATGATGGGCAAAAAACACGCCTTCTCAATCAATCATCCTGCCCTTTTGATAATTGTCCCTCCATTCTGCTTACTTTTGATGCAGTTTCCACATGTACTCACCGATGTTTTCCTGACATGTCAAAATTACCAAAGTATCTTTGTTTTAAAGAGGACCAGACAGAAAATTGGTGCAATAACAACCCTAATGGATGGGTTGGATGTCCATCCTGGAGCTGTAAATATCATTGGTCCCATCCTGTTATGGGAACAACAAACTCCTGGGGAATCATGCCATCCCAACTCCAATCCTGGAAGTACAATAATAATGTAACCTTCAAGATTACTGACCCTTTTTCCTGGCAGAGTCGTATTGCTGCAGTAGGGTTTGCTAATCGCAATTGGATCCGTGGTCGAGGGAAAATCATTATAGAAAAAACTATAAAAGACTCTTCTGCTGTCAGGGCTTTCGAGAAACTTAGTGCCACCAGACAGCAGACTCGAACCCATCTTCGAAACTTGAACGACTCTCCTTCTCCTGGGACTCCATTCTCTCTTTATCTCTTTCCTTATTAGCAAGCTATTCCACCTTTAACGCTTCAACCTGTTTCCTCTGTGCGCCGCTTCACAAGTCTTTATTAGTCCCGGTCCCAGTTCGAGCCAATGTCACCCCAACCTCCTCATGCCACAATCAATCCTCTCTCTCTCTCCCACTTCCGACTATCCCCCCATTCCTTAACGTTACTTCTTGTTGGGCCGCCGCCAACGACTCTTGCCCAGAACACACCTGGCATCCCATAACGGGTGATTTGACTCTCTCTTCCCCTCTCCTGTTTTGGTGCTCCACCCACGTGTTCCGATGCATTGATGCTAAAACCCCAGGTCCCTGCTATCCTGTTGTCTTAATTCCAGGCTTGACTCTATATACAGAGGCTGAAGTTGAGGACCTTCTTTCCTCCCTACAGTCTCAAGGGGGGCGCTCTAAGCGAGCGGCCACTCTGGCAGCCTTAGTGGGTGTTAGCTTAGTCACCGCAATTGCCTCCACAGGCCTCTCAGTTGGAGGACTGGCTCATTCACTTGTAATGGCCCAATCCTTTGAACAGGAGCTCTCTGACCTCACAGATAAGCTCGCCACCACAGCTGAAGCCTCCGCCTACTCCATCCAGGCCCTCCAGCAACAACTCTCATCACTAGCGGAGGTTGTGCTCCAAAACAGGCGAGCCTTGGACCTCATCACAGCAGAAAACGGGGGTACCTGCATTTTCTTGGGTGAGGAATGCTGCTATTATGTCAACCAGTCAGGCAAAGTTGACCACAACGTACAACGCTTAAAAGAGATAGTGCAAGGTTTAGGGGAAAAGAAGATCCGGTGGCAGCAGAGATCCTCATGGGAGCTATGGGAAGGGGTGGCCCCCTGGGTCCTCCCTCTCCTAGGCCCACTTATAACTATATGTCTTGTCCTGATGATAGTTCCTTGCCTCATACGATGCCTTCAAAATCATATTTCTCAAATTTCTAACCAAACCGTTAACCAGCTTCTCCTCAGGGATTATCAACTGCTAACAACCACAGATGACCTTCCAACCAAAGATGACTTCCCTGCACCTCGGGACAGAGTTGCCAATCTCTAGAGAGATCAGCTACATCCTGACCCCCTCGATTGGTTTTTTTGCTGTAAGTCCTGCCCGGTGGAATAAGAAGCCGGACAATCATCCCTCTCACCTTCTTTTCTTTGTTGTTTCCATAATAGTGTTAAGATGCCACCTGTAAACTCGAGACGCCTACAATTCCTACATGCTCTCCAAGAAGATAGTTGGTTGATTCCCCCGGTGACCTCTGCAGAAGCCTGGTTTAACACCCTCACCGATTTATGGCTTCAAGGAACCTTCATCCAATTCACTCCTGCAGAGATCCATCTTTATGGTGCCTGCCTACTGGGAATTTTTTTAACCCTCAAGCCTGAACTGCCTGCCTACATTCCTCCCTCCCCCCAAAACTACCCCACGTCGCCCCATTTCAGCTCCGAAGCAGCAAGATCGAAACACGATGCCCCACTTCCTAAGAAATCAAAAAGGGGGGAATGTTGGTTCTAGGCAGAAGGCCGCACCTCCCAGGCAGAAGGCCACACCTCCCCAGGTGCCTTGTGAAAAACTACAGCTCCCGGGATCCTCAGCGTGACCAAAAAACCTGACCAGCAAGTCCCTTGTCCACTACCACTACCTCCCCCCCATGACCTCTGCTGGCCTATAGGACAAGGACTCACTCCAAGGGGGTTTTATGACCCCTGCTCTATTTAAGCCAGCCCCGGACTGAAATCTGCCTTTTTGTTCCTGCTCTCCCCTTGTTCCTGCCGCTCTCTGCTCCTGCTCTCCGCTCCCGCGTGCTCCAGCTCCCGTCCGTTCCCCGCGGGTTGTCCCCATCCCCTTCACGTGTTTCTTTGGTAATTCAATAAAACCCCTTTCCTTTTCCTATACGACAGTTCGAGCCTCGGTCCCTTCCTGCAAATTTTGCTAACAGGGCCTTTATTGAAGAGGTGGGTCACTGGCCGTGTGCCCTTTATGGGCATATCTTGTCCCCATCCCTTCCCTGCTTGCTTCCCGGCTACTGTGAGGTGAGCAGCTTGCCTCTACCACACCCTCCCAGCCATGATGTAGTGCCTCTTCACAGTCCCAGAAATGATGAAGTCGTGGACTGAATCTTCTGAAGCCTGAGCCAAAATAAATCTTTCCTCCTTTAGGTTTTTTTCAGGGATTATGTCACAAGGATGGAAAACTGACTAACACACAATCTTCTTTCATTCTTATCATCCAGGAAGTCACAAGGGCTTTAGAAACTCTGTGCAAGGGACCAGGACAGAGACTAAATACATATATCTCATTATGTCACATGGACAAAACATCAACTCCCTGTGGGGCTGGAAAGCGTGTCCAGGTATCACTGCACCAAGATGTACAACTTGGAGGGAGTCCCGGCTCCTCCCAGGCAGCTTTGTCATGCAAACAACGTTCCACATCCTGGTTTTCCTGGGTTGTAAAACACTCCACCAGGCCTAGGAATAAGTCCCAGGATTTGAGTGAGGAGTTTCTGAAGAGCCTCACCGAATGCATGGAGCGAACAAGCAAAATGCAGCTCAAGCCGTGGGGCTACAGAGCCACTCAGAGCCCTCTCAGAAATTCATGACTGCCAAGGGAACCAACTACAGAAAACGTTTAAAATAAAGGCCTGAGCAAATTCCTGAATAAAGAGATGTCCTCCAGTTCCACACAGGGATCATATGGTTCTCCATGTCCCTTCTGGGCCATAAGGTTTGAGGTGGAGGGAAGATTTGAGTGCCATAGACTGAGGGACTTTTTGTTGACCTGACTAACTCCATTTTGCCTTCTGTGTTATTCCTCTCTCTCTTTCTCTCTCTCTCTCTCTCTGAGTCACTCTCTCTTGCAGTCACCTTGCCTTCCAGGAACAATAGGTCTGAGGGATAAACATCTTGTGACAAGAGTCGAAACTACCCCCCAAGCAGCAGCAAGTTGCCGACAAGACTCTGCATGGCCAATCCTGAGATAATGATCAACCAGACCACAGCCTGGCCTAGAATCAGCCACACAAGCCCCCCCTACCCTTACCTTTGTTCCTTTCCTATGTAACACCGGGACTACTGTTAGCACCTGGAGGACAGATTTCCCTCTCTTCTTCCCAGTGCAGCCACACTGAGAATAAACTCCCTGCCTGCCTTCACCACCAGTCACCTCTTGGATTGGCCTTTGGGGCAGGTGGCCAGACCTAGACATTTGAGAGCCCTGCAGTTAGGCCTTTGGCCCAGTTCCAGTAACAAGACCTGCATCTGGGCACACAGCCCACTGAGCCTACTGGGCCTGAGCGTGGCACACAAGCCTTCCACCCGCTCCTTCAGAATCCCCAGTCTGGCGGCCAGCTGCTGCTGCTATTTCATTTTGTCAACACAACAAAATGGACCCAGCTGGGAAGTGCATTTTGACAGAGTGCTGCCCCTACAGTTGTTAGCTTCTTCCACTTCACACTTGGGGAAAGCAGAGGGGCCTTCAAAGATGTCCAACCTAGGAGCTATGAATATGTCACCTCACTGGCTTCACAGGTGAAGGATCCTGATAGGGGGAAATGATCCCCAATTGTCTGTGGGCGCAATGGGATTCACAAGGGTCCTCAAGAGTAAAAAGGGAGGCAGGAGGGTCAGAGAGGAGCAGGGAGTTCAGAGGGAGGCAACTGCAGGCCTGGAAGACAAAGGAGCTGAGGAATGCAGGCTCTCTATAAGCTGGAAAATGCTAAGAGATGTATTAAGTTCTAGAAGGATCGGAACCCTGTAAACACTTTGATTTTAGGACTTCTGACCTCCAAGCTACAAGGTAATAAATTTATGTTGTTTTAAGCATTAGACTTGGGAGTGATACAGCAGCCTCAGGAGACCAACATACCTGCTACATTTGCATTATGTGTCCCAGTTCTTCACCTGTCTGCTACAGTTTGGATCCTGAATGTCCCCCAAGGTCCATGGCTAAGGGCTTGCTTCCTGGGGTGATGCTGTTGGGAGGTGGTGGACCCTTTAGGAGGTGGGGAGGTCTTTAGGTCATTGGGGGCATGACCTTTGAAGGGTACAGTAGGACCCCAATTCTTCTTCCTTTCTTTTGCTTCCCAGCCATGAAATGAATAGTCTTGACAGGCCTTTCTGCTGTGATGTGCTGCCTTGACAGAGGAATGGGCCCAAGGAACCATGAACTGAAACCTTGAAAACTGTGCGTCAAAATAAGCCACTTTTTATATAAGTTATTTGGTATTATTCTCTTTATAAATTTTCAGGTGTGTGTTACAGGGATTGTTAGCATAAAAGGAACAAGCTGGGCGCAGACTTCACGGGTCAGCAAAAGCCTTTATTCAGGAATAGAATGATGCCTCTGGTGGACCCAATTTTCTGATGGAAAATGAGCCACTGGCCAAAGGGGGAATCTGTGCTTATATAGGTTATATTGAGAGGTTTGGGCTCTCGGAAATTTGGGGTCTGTTTTACTGGGTGAAATGGGGAGGAGTCTAGGGTCAGTGGTCAGTATCTGGGATTTATCTTTATTGGGCTAGATGGAGGGTCTGGGGTCAGCCGTCAGTATCTGGAAAAGGATTTGTTTGGGGAAGGATCAATGTTTTGGCCTCTTCCTAGAGACTGTCATTCCAGATCTAATGTCATCTCCTCCCCGGAGCCTGTCTTATCACCGGGAAAGAAAGTATTGGGAAAGGATCAATGCATTGCCTTCTCCCTCATTTCCTCTCCCCAGGTGTCGGATTATTATAAGGGGTTGAGGTCTATAGCCCCCCTGTACCCGGGATGGACCTCTTCTGTCTACCAAAAGAGGCCAGAGGGGCCTACCTCAACGATGAGACTGGATTGGGAAAGTAAAGGCCGCCAACGCCTCCTCCCCCACCTTCAAAAGACTCAGAGCCGCGTTGGGGAGCCCAGTCAGTAGAATGCCGGAACTCGGTTTATTGAGGAAGTTGGATGGTCTTATATAGGACATGGGCCAATCAACAGAAAGATCATAGGGACACATAAGGAGCATGGGCGGATGCCATTGGCGGAGCCATTGGCCTATCTTTGGGGTGGTTTCAGTTCTCACAGCCATGCCCCCTGCTTAGCCTAGGTCCTGTAACAGGGCGTGGTAATGTGGCAAGCAGCCAGAAAGCAGTGTAAGGTCGCGACACCCAGGCCCCATGATTTTGGGGTTTGCCTTTTTCCATATCCAATAGGGATAACACTTTCTCATATGCACGCCCTTTTCTGTTTGACTGATTAGTTCCTTGTGCAAGGGGTGGAGTCTCCTTCCTAACTCTGGGCTCTGGATTTGTCTGTGTGACTTGCTTTGGCCAACAGGACGAGTGAGAAGGGACAGAGAGCCAGTTTGAACCCAGTCTTCAGAGACTGCCTGTTTCTGCTCTTGAGCCTTTCCGTCATTGTCACAATGAGGACATGCTCAGGCTCACTGATTGGAGGAGGAGGAGGAGGATGGACGATGGAACAGAGCTGTCCAGTTCCCATTTCCCAGCAGGCAGAGGCCCCAGCCTAAATCAGATAACCGCTTAATGACCCCTATTGGACCCGGAGCTAGAATGAGAAATGACTGTGCTTTAAGCCACTGAATTTGGGGTCAGTTGTGGTTACACAGCAGTAGCTATGTGACACGTTGCTCTATGAGTGAATGGTAGCAATTTGGAAGGCAATGCTCCAGGTGGTTTTTACACCATCTCCTCGTAAGACTTGCCTCTGCTGATGAATGGCCCAGCTGTGACGTTCTAGGCATTTCATTTATGGCTGGATGCGATTCTACAGTCTCATCATACACACTCAGTGACCAGGGAAGAGAGCAGTCAGACCCTTCTCCACTCACCACCCCCATCAACCACACAAAGATACCAGTCTGTGGGCCTCCTTTTATCAGCAGGTTTATTGCGATTATTCAATATAATAAGTTATATATACAGAAATAGATTAAAAATGTCCACAATTAAGACATCACTGGCTAAGGGCCACAGATCTAGCCTGGGGTGCTTACTAAATGCTTTTTTAAGTATTGCAAAATTGGACTGTTTCCAGACAAAATGGCAGGGTGGAGAGTCCTAGCTTTGGTCAGTGAGAATCATTTTGGCCTCATTGATTATGAATTCCCTAGTGTAGGCAAAAACTTCTTTGGAATAAACCTTTCTTTTTCTTTTTTTTTTTTTTTTTTTGGTACTGGGGATTGAACTCAGGGGCACTCGACCACTGGGCCACATTCCCAGCCCTTTTTTGTATTTTATTTAGAGGCAGGGTCTCACTGAGTTGCTAAATGCCTCGCCATTGCTGAGGCTGGCTTTGAACTCACGATCCTCCTGCCTCAGCCTCCCAAAGTGCTGGGATTACAGGCGTGCGCCACCACGCCTGGCTGGAATAAACCTTTCTTGGATTTGTTTCCAAATAAGTAAATGACAAGGGAACGTGCAACCGTCTAAGGACCAGCTCCTGAATTATTGGCTGGGCTTCTGGCCTCCATCCCAATAGGGTGAAAGGAGGCCAGCTTCCAACCACCCCAGAACAGCCTTCCCTAAGAACATTGTTTAAAGGAGGGTGCGAGCGGTTATCCTGGGCCTACTCTCTCATGACATGTGACATTTTCAGTCTAATTAAGGGTAGACTCTCATCATCATTATTGCAAAGCAGAGGGAAAGGGGCACTGCAGGATTTCGAAGAGGAATTAAAAGGATAATTAAGCTTTGCTGCGGAGTATTTAGCTTGCAGGATACACCAAATAGACTCAGAAAAAACAGCAGCAAACAGACACAGTAAATGATGATATTAAATATTCAGGACCTAATTATGATCCTCTCACAGTATGTTCTACATTCAGCAGTGGGAAATTGCTTGTTGGCTTTAAACATACAACTGATTTCCCCCCAAAGCGTTTGTTCAGTCACGCGACTTTATAATTTTAAAAGCATCGCTTTATAAGTCAGAGACTTTATTTTAATTTAGTAATCTCCACAGTCAGACCTATCACGAGGGGGCTCGGCAGCAAGCTCAACATTAACCCCCCGGTGTGATCACTGTTCTGGCCGCCCAGCTCTTGACAACTGCAGGTGGAACAAGAGGATCTGCCAAGGACAATGCCAGTTTATTACCTTTATCCTCCTTAAATGTTGTGTCAAACAATTGCAGCTACTGTGAAGATGCCGATGGTGAGCTTTTCTGGTTTTGTTCCCATTCTGCTTGATGACCCACACTTTATTTGCTCCCTGGAGTACCTCCAGGGCCAGGCATTTCCTTTCTTTTCTTCTCTTTCTTCATTCTTTTTCTTTCTTTTTTTTTTTTTGTGTCTGGGCATTGAACCCAGGGCACTGTACCGCAGACCTACACCCCCAGGCCTTTTTATTTTGAGGCAGGGTCTTGCTAAGTTGCTGAGGCTGGTCTCGAATGTGAGATCCTCTTGCCTCAGCCTCCCAAGTCTCTGGGATTACAGGTGTGTACCACCACTCCTGGCTTCACTTTCTTTTTGCTCACCTAAGCCTTACTTTTGCTGACTACAGAATTAAAGGCCAACCTCTCATTTGTGGAAGTAAAACCAAGGCCGAGGGTGGAGAATAAAATGGCCCAGGACCCAATCTCAGACTCTGCATTGCACCGCAGGCTCCACTGTCCCTGATTGGCTCAGAGAGCTGAGTCTGAAACTCTCACAACACGACCTCATCCACATGCCTTGGACACTCTTGAAATCTAGAATTAGGCATGGCTGAACTCTCAGGATGTCTTCACATACTTAAGCAGAGTTGACCACTCATATCTGTTTAAGACAAAAATATTGCCTGACACATCACAACTTAAGCTGCTTGTGTCCTTCAGTGTTGCTGCCCCCAAAGGGTCACATCTGCCTAAGGACGAGAGTGGAAGTCCATTCATACATGATCTAGCAATGCTCGGGTTCCTAGGCCCCGGGTCCCTGCAGTCAAGACCCACATGTCTGCTTGACTGGACAGACACATGACTTGCATGTGACAGTAGGACACAGAGCGAATGCTTCCACTGGACGCACTGTAGGAATGTGGGTGGCCTTGAGGACAGCTCAGGTTATCCCACTGAGCCACATGGACATCAGCAGACTAGGCCGACCCTGAAACAGCACATGGAGCTGGAATCTGCACTGTGTGACCATCTGACCACAATTTTTGAGCTGCTTTCTTCACGGATGCCCTCCTTCATCACCCCCGTGGGAAACCACACTTCTTGGCACCTTTATTACATTTTCTCAGTATCCCTCTTTTAGCTCATTTGATCTCTTCTGGCGAAGTGGTTTGTAGATGTGTCTTCTGTCTCCCACTGAGTGTAAGCTCCTTAAAGCAGGGTCAGATTCTTCACCTCTGTTGTCCCCACATGGCTTGAGTACCCAACAGTGTCTGCTGAATGAATTTATGGTAGGCTGGCTGGCTGGCCCAATCAAGGAATAAATATTCATTCTGTCTGGTGAGGTCAAGTGGGGAGCTGGGAACATCCCAGCTTTAATCCCGTATCTTTTGTTAGATTGGAAGACAGGCCTCATTTCCCCTTGCTCCTTGGAGCAGCTGAAAGCATACAGTGACACATCAGAAAAAGCCTCAATTGTGGCAGGCTGATGGCACCACTCCCAGCTGCAGAGGCCTTGTTGGATGCCTAGCTCATCCCAGGGAGGACAGTCTAAAGCATGCTCCTCAGGATGCAGTGGGGGGTGGGGACGTAGGTGGCACCACCCCTGCCCACTCCAGTATGTCTGCACACAAGGACTCCACAGCATCCAGCCGCTCAATCTGTACCAGTTTTTGTGAGCAGCTCTGGGATGCTGTAGCCCGCCGTGCTGATGCGGTCAAAGAGCTGCATGCCATCTGTCATGCCCCCAATCTCGTCCCTCTTCAGTCCAAAGCTTTCAGCAAGGTGGCGCCAGGTTTTCACAACGGCCTTCTCAGAGTTGTACGTGGAGCTGAGCATTCGGCTTGTCTTCTCCAGGCAATCAAACGGCAGCTCTGTGGGGCTGAGACCTAGGAGAGCAACAGCTACAGTCAGACTTCACCAAGGACAGCTAACAGAGGCTCGACACCACTGAAAAGTATTCCTTTTAAATTCTACCAAATGCTTAAATAAGAATTAACACCAATTCTGCACACTCTCTTCCCCCAAACAGAAAAGAAGTATTTCCCAACTTGATACCCAAACTAGACCAAGACAATGCCGTGAATTGCATGAATATAAATTCAAAATCCTTAACAAAATATTATCAAATAGAATTCAACAATACAACAGTGAATTATATGTCATGATAAGCCACATTTATTCTAGGGACACAAGGCTGGTTTAATACTAAAAGATTAGTGTAATCCATTCACAGAATTAGTGCAAACCATTTTCAAAAAGTCTAGAGCTATGTTATACTTAATGGTTTCCTTTAAGATCAGGAACAAGGCAAGATTTCTGCTCTCACAACTCTTATTGTACATGGTGCTGGAAGTTACAGCCAGAGCAATAAGGCAAGAAAAGGAAAGCAAAGGCATATACAGATTGGAAAGGAAAAATAAAAAACTGTCCTCATGTGCAGATATGATGGTCTATATAGAAAATCACAAGTAATCTAAAAGAAAAGTTCCATACCTTATAAGTGAATTCAGTAAGGTCACAGTATACAAGAGAAATATATAAAAATCCATTCTATTTCTATATACTAGCAATATATACAAAAATGCATGAAATAGAAATCTAACAAGCTATGTTTAGGACATTCTGAAAATCTTGCAATGCTAATGAAAGAAATCAAAGATGATCTAAATGAATTAATAGATATACATTTTCATGGATTAAAAGACAACAAAATAAAATGTTGAATCTCCCCAGCGGGTCTGCTATATGTACAGGCTTGATTCAATTACTATCAAGAGCTCAGCCAGTAATCCCAGCAATCTGGGAGGCTGAGGTGGGAAGATTGCAAGTTCAAAGCCAGCTTCAGCAAATTAGCAAGACCCTGTCTCAAAAAAAGAAAAAGACGGATGGGGATGGGTGGGTGGGGGAGGAGGGTGCTGGGGATGTAGCTCAATGGTTAAGCACCCCTGGGTTCAATCCCCAGTAACAAACAAACAAGCAAAAATCCAAGCTAAATATTTAATTTTTTTTTAAGTTATAGATGGACACAATACCTTTATTTTTATGTGGTGCTGAGGATTGAACCTAGGGCCTCACATATGCAAGGCAAGTGCTCTACCACCTAGCTACAACCCCAGCCCCCAAGCTAGACATTTTTTAAAAATATTTTTTTAGTTGTAGATGGACACAATACCTTTATTTTATTTATTTATTTTTATGTGGTGCTGAGGATCGAACCCAGTATGAACACGTGCAAGGCGAGCACTCTATCACTGAGCCACAACCCCAGCCTCCCCAGCCAGATATTTTGTATAGAGAGGGAAGATGATCCTAAAACTTATGTGCAAAGAAAAAGGAACTAGAATTAATAAAGGA
Organism: Tamias sibiricus; assembly: GCA_025594165.1. NCBI lineage: Eukaryota > Metazoa > Chordata > Mammalia > Rodentia > Sciuridae > Tamias > Tamias sibiricus. The sequence continues at coordinate 13,956,657 of CM046670.1, read as the reverse complement.
ATTTTGAGGGGAAAAAAAAAGAATCAAATGAGGAAAAATCTGATTTCAAGACATATGTTTTTATGAAACATATACAGGGATCAAGGCTGTGTAGCAGGGCGGATTCACAGAACAATGCAACAAGAGAATCTAGAAAACAGATCTACACAAATATGCTAAACTGATTTTTGACAAAGGTACAAAAGCAATTCAAGATGGGAAAGATAGGCAAATCAACAAACTAAAACAAAACAAAAACCCAAACCAAAAAAAAAAAAAGTCCAACTAATCTCACAGCTTATTAAAATTAAGCTGATCAACTGATCAGGGACTTAAAGGCACAACATAAAAACTGTAATGCTTTTAAAATAAATGTACAGCAGAAAAATCTTTGGAATCTAGAGCTAGGCAAAAAAGATCTTCACCTTGACAACAAAAGTACAATCCATAAAAAAAAAACTTGATAATGAATTAGATAAATTTGACTCCTAGAAATTCAAAACTTAGCCGGGCGCAGTGGTGCACTCCTGTAATCCCAGCACTTGGGAGGCTGAGGCAGGAGGATCACGAGTTCAAAGCCAGTCTCAGCAATGGCGAGGCACTTAGCAACTCAGTGAGACCCTGTCTCTAAATAAAAAATACAAAAAAGGACTGGGGATGTGACCCAGTGGTCGAGTGCCCCTGAGTTCAATCCCCGGTACCACACACACACACACAAAAAAAAAAAAAAAAAAAAAAGAAAGAAAAAAATTCAAAACTTGCTCTGTGAAGAACCCTGTTAAGAAAGTGAAAAGACAAGCTAAACTAGCTACAAAAGGAGAAAATATTTGCAAACAACAAAAGCTTGGTATCCAGAATATAGAAAGGACCCTCAAAACTCAACAGCAAAAATAATCACTCAATTGGGCAAAGGTCACGAAGAAACATCCTACTAAAAGGACATATGGATGGTAAATAAGCACAAGAGAAGATGTTCAAACATCAGGGAAACAAAACCCAAGGATATACCACAACATATTATCAGAATGGTTAACAAACAAATGCTGTTGAGGATATGGGAAACCATTCAGCCACTTTGGAAAAGAGGTTGGCAGTTTTTAAAAGCACTAAACATGCAACTAGTGAATGACCTAACAATTGCACTCCTGGGCATTTATCCCAGAGAAATGATGATGTCTTGTGTTCACGCAAAGCCTGCACTCAAACCTTTTAGCACCTTTATTCATAATAGCCCCTACCTGGAATCAACCCAGGTGTCTTAACAAGCAAAGGGTTAAACCAACTGTGGCCCATCTGTATCATGGAATATTATCAGCCATAGAAAGAAACTGTTGACACATCAAACAACCTGAATGACTCTCCAATCACATAATTCCATTTTTAATAACATTCTCAAAATGACAAAACTGTAGCCATGGGAAACAGATTAGTGGTTGCCAGGGGCTAAGACGGTGACCCAGTGAGTGGGAAATGGAACAGGAGGGACCCCTGCAGTGATCGAAAGGGTCTCTATCTTCACTGTATCATGATCTATGTCCTGGTTGTGACCTTTATGTGCAATTTTATGAGATGTCAACATTAAGAGAACTTGGGTAAAGAGGACACAGGACTTCACTGTCTCTTACCACTGCACAGTAAGAGTTATCTCACAATAAAAATTTTAATTGAAAAACAGAGAACCAAAAAAAAAAAAAAAAAAAAAAAAAAAAACCCTATGATGCCCAGGACTCACCCCAGATTAGTTACATCAGGCTCCTGGGGCAGAGGGGATGGGCTGGGTAGGCAGAGATGGTGTTAAGAGCTACAGGTGATCCCCACATTCTGCAGGGCTGGGCCTTGCTGATCTGAGGGTCTCAGGCTTGGCTGTGTGTCAGCATCTCTGTGGGATTATGAGGAACTCAGGCCTGAACTACCAGCTGGGTGGCCAAGGGCACAGGGCTTCAAGCTTTCACCCTGCCAGGGCTCCACTTATGTTCAAGTTTCCTAAAATTAATTTGAAAACTAGTGTCCCAGGGGTATGGACTCTTGAAGCCAAGATATTCTTTGGAACAGAGGAGAGCTTTCAAGGGTGCTGGAACGCAAGTCCCAGAGCATCTTACCCTGGGCAGCTGGCAGCCCCTGGCCACGCCAGGCTTGATCAGGCAGGCTGACTGGGCATGTCTTTATGGAGAGACACCACATTCTGGAAGGCAGCCAAGAAGAATTCTTGGCCCTGGAGCTCATGCTCCACAGCTATTTCTGGCCAAGGGAGCACCTAACCAGCTTGCCCAGGCTCAGGGGGCTGCACCCAGCCCAGGTCGGCAGGAGCCATCCACCATGCACCTGGCTTTGCTCCCTGAGCTGGACTGGGGAGTATGAGGGTGGTGTGTGTGTGTGTGTGTGTGTGCGCACACCAGTGAAGAAGCAGGGAAACCCCCTGCCCTCAGCTGTGAGGGGTTTAACTTTGGGGTGAATAGAAGGTAACAAAGGGACTGGATTTTGCAGCCATTGGGAACTATGGATTAGAAGTTTTAACTGCAATGTTTTTGTTGCTTCTTACCTGCCCATGCCAGGTCTGTCTTGGGTTACCACAAAGCAGTCTGACTTTGCTTCTGAGGAGGCAGCTTGGGAATGGAGGTGGGAGGCCCTCGAAGGCCATTATTATACTTTATGAACCTCAGGAGCAGAGGGAAAGGACTGCTAGGAACAGCCCTGTGCTGCATGATGACACTTCCATCAAGGGCAGACTGCAGATACTACGGTGGTCCCATGAGATCGTACGATATCATAGTGAATACTGTCATCATCTTGTTTGTGTCAAGACCCATTGGTGTTCATGCAAAGGACAAAATTGCCTAGCTGCATTTTCAGAGCGTGTCCCACCGTTAGTCACCACTGACTGCACTGGATAAATGACTGATTATGATATTTCCCAGTTGATGATGCCAATGTGGACCTGGCACTGGTGCTATGTGTTCTTCACCCCACATGTCACTGCCCTGAGCATACACCTGGGGATGTCTCCTCTCCTATGAGGGGAAAGGCCACCAAAAATGCCAGGGAGATGCCTCAGACTAGCTGAAGCCAAATTCCCTTACCCTCCACCCCTGAAGTCAGTTCAGGTGGCTAATCTGAGTGGAGAGTGACAAGCCAGGTGGGCGACTTTCCTTAGTTCCCCTCAAAGGAGTATCCAGGACCCCTTCCCACAACTGACGTCAGGGCAGGTCAGTGGGGATTACTTCAGGCAAGTGTCCTCTGGGCAACTTTTTCACACTTACCTTCAACGACGCCACACACATTGGCATATACATCCAGTATTTTTTTCCTTCTGCTTTGGATCTAAAAAGAAAGAAAGAAAAAAAGAGAGTTAAGAGAATGTAATTATTCAGAAAGGGACACAATAGTAGCTAGGGGCTCTGCCCTGATAGCTGAACCAAGCATTCAGGCAAAAACAGTCCAAACACACCAGGAAGAAGGATTTCCTTAGGTTTTCCACATAAACACTCTTGGTGCACATCAGGGGTGCTTCTTAGGTCAACTAAACACCTACCACTGGTGTGTTTGGAAGCATGGTGGTAGGGAGCCCCAGGTGGCCAGTGCACAGCAGCCAGCAGAGCTATGGGGGGGGGGGGGCTCTCTTTCCTGGGGCAGATAGCTCCTTGCAAGGACAGGTGCTGAGGCCTTAGCTGAAAAGTCCTGTGGTCATAGCCATCCAACTCTTGTAGCAACCCCATAGGCCTCCAGGTCCCTGCAAGTGATGGCCCTTTAAGAGAGCTCACTGAACACAGGGCAACCCAGAAGATGGTGTCCCAGCAGAACCAGGCTAGACCAGGATCCCAGTAGGACCTTTCACCATCTGGGATGTTGCTAGGCAACAGAGATTAGACAGCAAACACGTGATCCTCAGGGAGCCCACAGCATGTGCCCCAAACATCACTTCCTGGTAGCTGGCTTTAGGTGGTACTACTTATATAGGAAAGACACAAGAAAGATCTTTTTTATCTATGATCCATCATCATCATCATCTAATAAATCATTCCTTAGTTCCTGGAATTGGTTCCAAAACTCCTGAGGGTACTGAAATCTGCAGATGCTCAGGTCTCCTATATAAAATGGTATAGTATTTGCATAGAGCCTATGCACGCCCTGCTACATACTTTGTCACTTTAGATAATATAATATCTAATGTACGAGGTAAATGCTGTTTCAATAGTTGTTATACTGTTTTGTTTTGGGAACACTGACATGGAAGACCATCTGTACATGCTTAGTATAGATCCAATTTTTTAAAACTATTTCTGACTGTGGTTGGTGGGATCTGTGAATACAGAATCTGCAGATAAAAGGGCTGTGATAAGCACATTTTATATATGTGTATGTAGAAAATTATCTGGCTGACACATACCTGTATGTTTACAAAGGTTTCTTCCCTGTACTCTGGCTAAGTGATTTTCACTATTTTCTACAGCTTATTTTCCTTTTCATCTATGAAACCATATAATAAAAGAAAAAAAAGTTTTCTATTTATGACTGTCTTTTTGACCTGTCACTCTGTCCAGTGTCCTAGCTTGGACACTATCTCACAGTAACTTATGCAATAGGAAAGTCTTGGCTGGTGGCATGAGGTCACTGCACAGGCACATTGTGGGTGTAGGTGGAGTGCCCTGTAGGTCAAAGCCTCACCCCAGCCGACTTGTTGTTGGTGACAGACTTCTCCCTGGCCAGGTGCACCAGCGACAGCAGGCACAGCTCTGGGGAGCCCTGCTTGTCAGGGGCTGGCTCCTCATCACTGTCCACGCTCCGGCTCAGCAGCTGCTCGTTCTCAGAGGAGGCATCGTTCTCACTGGGGAAACAAGAAGGGTGCTGGTTAACAGTGCAGGGAGAGCCACAGCCCTGGCAGTCTCCTGGCGGTGCCTTGTGGCCCAGGTGTGGACAGTCGGGTGCAGGGAACTGCTCCTCATGCATTTAGGATGCATCTGTGGGCTCCATCCAGATGAGGAGACCTGAGATGAGAAACTCATATCCGGGCTCCCTGATCTTTTCCAGATGAGTAACTCCCATAGGGGGAGACCTGCACGTATCTGCAGGGGCCAGGGGGTTCACAAAGGTGCAGTGGGGGCTCCAAGGGGCCATGGGCTGCCGTCGAGGGTTGGGATAGCATTCGCTTATTTCTTCAGCCCCTCTAACACACAGCGGTTGCCCATAAAGTTTTCACTGAACGTGTTCTAGATTCTTATTTAATCTCAATAAGCACCGAGCTCAACCTTGTGTCTTCATGTTAAGCAGACAAGATTAAGTGGCTGGCACTGAATCCGTGCAGGTTTTCAATAACTGAAAACAAAGTGAGTGGGGCCTCGTGCCTGGGAAGCCCCCTCTTGGCTAGCAAGATGGCTGTGTGCATTGTGGGGTTCACAGCAAGCCCTGGAGGGTGGGCAGACTGGGTGGTCACATGAGACAGGCCTGGGCTCATGCCACTTTACTGTTCTTTGCCCAGGCCACACAGGACCCTGCTGGCCCTGGCACTGTGGGTTGGAGCTTAAGCTCTCAAAACCAATCCAAATATATGAAAAACAATATTCTTTTCTTGTAGGCTTCCTTTTTACTTCCTGTGGTTTGGCCAAAAGCTTTTTCTTTTTTCCTTTAAAAAGGTTTGTATTTGCCAGTAACTGGGTTATAGCAATGAAGCCCATATGCAAACACAACCTCAGAGCCAGGATAATACAAATAAAATGAAAACAACGATGAAGGCCCTGCAGGCCTGCTTCCTCATTAGACTTCAGGGCCTTACTGGCATTGGCTGGCTCATTCCTGTCCCCATCAGGGACCATGCCAGAGGGAGAGCCCACTTCCCCCATAGACCTCCATGAGGTCCAGTCACCAAGCCTCGAGAGGGTGGGCAGGGACAAAAGCTCAGGGCCTTGTTGTCTTTTATGGTTTTCAGGTTTTACGTTTTACTTAATATTTATAGTTGAGAGAGTATGCATTTTTTTCCAAGTAGGGTCCTCCAATTCCCCCATATTTGAGTGAAACTCGAGTCATAGGACATGTCTCTGTCCTTTAAACTACTTCTTTTTTTTTATTTACTTTTGGGAATATGAAATCCTGGAAGAACCTAAGGGGAGAGCTGGGACAAAACAGGACAACCTGATGAGGGCGAGAGAAGTGGTTCCACTGGGGACCCTGTGTGGAGCTAGCGTTTGGGGCTGGGCCTGGGGCTGGGCCACCACATACCTCTTGGTGGTCTTTGCTGGAGTCGCTGTCAGCTTCTCAAATTCATCTTCTCAGAGAAGATCACCACATTGTCTGCAGGGAAAGAGGAGTTTGGGGAGGGGGATTAGCATCTGCCCCTGGCTCTCAGCGAGGCTCCCCCTGCTCGCTCCTCTGTGCAGAACTGCCTCATGACCCTGATGCCGCCCAGGGTGAGGCAGTGTGGGTGCACCTCCTGTCTTAAGAGGCACAAAGGAGGCTGGGCTGCTGGGAGAACGTGGATGCTGTCCACTGTAGCGCTGGACACCATGTGTGTGCTGGCATGCCAACTGTGTGCACAGACCTGGGGCCTCTTTCTTCTCCTCATCCTTGCTCACTGGGGCTTCCACGCTCTTCCCTGGGGGGCTGGAGCAGCAGGCTGGTTGGAGAGATAGCAGGGAGGGAGTGAGCAGCCAGGTTCTCCCACTGGTAAGGTGACAGAGTGTCCCAGAGGGAGGCGGAGGGGCACAGGGCTGTCACCTGGGGCCGAAGGCTTCGTCTTCATGATGTAGAACATGATGATGAGGACGATGGCGATGGCCATGATGAAGATGGTGGACATGGCAATGATCAAGGCGGTGGCCAGGTGTCCTTGGCCCGAGAGCTCTGCTGGCATCAGGGGGAGAGCGACATGAATGTCCCTGCAGGCTCTTCTCCAGGCCCACAGCCCTCTCAGAATGGCCCTGCCACTGGGATCCTTCCAGGACTGAGTCGGAGAACCCGCCCCACAAGCGCGCTTTGGGCCTCCAGGTTAGGACTGCCTAAGGCTCCCCTTGCTGCTCTCAAACAGCATTATCCAGACTACTCTGGGTAGGGCAGGGTGCAGGTTTGCCCTGTTATTCCTGGGGTGCTTGCCCTTGGTTCTACTACTCTGGGAACCCGAGGGGAAGGTGGGGAAGAAGAGAAGCCCACGAACAAGAGTGTCTCAATGATGGCAAAATCCATGTCTGGGGATTTCCAAGCAAAAATGAGGATTCAAGAGTCCACTTCTCGGGCTAGAGGTTAGATTCTGGTTTGGCTCTGTGTTTGGCTCATGTTTCAATCTCTGTGTAAATAAGAGTCCCAGAGTAAAGGAGGGGGCTGGGCTGACCCCCTATTCTTCCTGTGCTGCCACCTCACACGGCTGTCTCTTACTGATCGGGGGGAGGGGGGGCGGGATTTGCTCATTTCCACTGATTAATGCAACCGTGGACCTATGGAATGATTTTTCTAATCCTCTAAAATAACCAAACAGGACCCTGCTTGTGAATCAGGACCCAGGTGATCCGCCACCCAAATAGGCAGGTGACAAGAATGTGAAGGTCCTGAGTCATTTGAGAGAGTCACCAAAGCTGAGAGCACTGTGTGGGCTCTGAGCCTCCTGTGTCATCCTGGGTGCACCTGTAACATTCCTGGATGCCAGCTACGGACTGTTCCTGGAGTCCTGGTGGAAGCAAGATGCTAAGTCCTAGTGGAGTTTCCCCGCCTCACGCTCTGATTGGTATGGAGGCAGCTGTACCATGGTGCCCTGTCGGCTCCTGAAGGTGCCCAAGCCTCACAGAGACCAGCCGTCAATATGCTCAAATAAGGAACAGCATTAAAACCCAGGAGAGAGAGAGTCTGAGCCAGCTTGAGGGCTTGCTCTGGGAGAAATAGTAGACTTTGCTGGGTGCAGGGGTTAGGGAGAATGCCATTTACTTATTGAAAATTAGTATTAAGATGTGAAGGCTGTCTGGTTTATAGGAAACCTAGCAACAGAATTGCTGCCAACTTCCAGCCAAACCAAAGCACAAGAAAAGTCATTGTTCCTGCTCCAGGCTGTCTGAGCACCTCACCTGCTGCCCTGCCCAGCTGCCTTTATTCTCAGCACTTTCTAAAGGCTCACGACACCCGTGGAGCAATCAATTTGACTCCTTGCAGAGATAATTACTAACTTCCAGCAACTGAGGGCTCCCAGTGTGATTCAGTCACATTAGGAAAGTGACTTCAGGTGTGGAAGCCACCATTATCATTAAGACACAATTTCTTCTCTGAACTTTAGTTGAGTCCCCTTAGCTCCGGAAGATCACGCCTGGGTGCTCCTTACCTTTATGGGCATGCTGGAAGGGGGACAGGGTGCTGCCGCCAGAGGTGCTGGGGGAGTTGGCAGAAACCCCCAAACTGGCTCCCACACCTGCAAGGAGAACACAGTTACCTCAGGTGATCTGGTAAAGCTCCACCTTCAAAGACTGAAAAATAACACCTGGCAATAAAGTGAACAGATCTGGAACTCTACACCATGAATGGGCTTTGGGAGTCGGGGCAGGGGAGGCGGTATTTTTATTTCTTAGTGTGTTTAATGATCCTTAAAGAGTATTGTAACTTCTCAGGGTTTCTGTTCTCTAAATAAAAAGACATATGTAGCAGGGTGTGATGATGTACTCCTGTAATCCCAGCGACTCAGGAGGCTGAGGCAGGAGGATTGCAGGTTTAAAACAAGTCTCGGCAATTTAGTGAGGCTGTAAGGAAACTAGTCTCAAAATAAAAAAAGACTGGGAATGTGGCTCAGTGGTTAAGTGGCCCTGGGTTCAGTCCCTACTACCAAAACCAAAACCAAAACAAACAAACAACAACAAGCAAAAAAACAACACATGTGCAACTTGCAACTCTGATAAAAACAGTGGGTGGGTGTAGGGAGGTTGCGCAGCTTCACCAACTCAGTTTTCCTGTGAACTGAGACTGCGTGCAGACCGTCAGAAGGAGGGAAGCATGTGTATTAAAGCATTATTAGGGTGAAACAATACTTGGTTAATTTTTTCAATTACAAAAAGAAGGAATGTGTTCTTAATACCTTTTCTACTCCCTAAAGTAATGTGCTCGTTATTAAAAATCTGGAAAAAATAAGACCATGAGAAAGAAGCAAAAGAACTTCCCATGGCTTCACTGTCTAACGTAGACTTTGGCATATTTCCCTTTAGGATTTTTCCAGGGACAAAATTTTAAAACAGTTCTGACTAAAGCATTCAAAAACAGGAATATTCTTCAGGGATGGTCTTTGCCTTCCCTCTAAGCTAAACCCCTCTCTGGAAAAAGTGTCACTAAGTGGGTTAGAATGGAAGGTGTTTTTACTATCAGACAAATCACAAAGGGACAAGTGTTTAGCTCAAACAGAAACATTTGGCCATAGAGAGACGATATCCTGATGAGAAATCTTCTTTTAAGGTCAGACTTGAGTTTTGCGATGAATAAATAATGACGAGGACTAGGAGGCCCCCTAGTGGTGGAGTGCCTCCCTGGTGTGCACAGCATGAGGTCCTGGATAATCCCCAGCAGTGGGGGGAAAAAAATAAATCATGTTTTGCTCATGCTTCAAATGAATTTCCTTTTTTCTCTTCTGTCTCCACTAGTTCTGGAGAGGATTTGCACTCCTGAAAAGCAGCTCCTGAGTCCAGGACAAGACCACTGGCCTCCCTGAAACCAATACACTCAGTCCTCCCCAGCCCAGCCCAGTTGAGAGGAACTGCCCGGATGCTCTACCCAGGTCAGCCCACACCACTTCAAATCTTTGGTGAGAAACAAGCTTCACCTTAAGAGAGAAAGTTCTGGGAGAAGGGCAGGCTGTTCTGGGGGTGCTGTTTCTGAGCCTGCCACCTGGCTTGAGGGCAGCACTGCCGAGTTATCTCTATGTGTCAATCAAGTAGACAGGGGCCACAGGAGAGTGGGCCAGGCATTTCTCAGTCCTTATTGCATGTAAGACAAAGAGGAAGTTCAGCAAATAAAACAGGGTGGAGAGGCTGGGGATGTGGCTCAGCGGTAGAGCGCTCGCCTAGCACGTGCGTGGCCCAGGTTCGATCCTCAGCACCATGTAAACATAAATTGCATTGTGTACAACTAAAGCAAATAAATAAATATTACAAACAACAACAACAACAACAACAAAACAGGGTGGAGCTGTGCGTGGGGGTGCACGCCTTTAATCCCAGTGGCTTGGGGGGCTGAGGCATGAGGATCACAAGTTCAAAACCAGCCTCGGCAACTTAGCGAGACCCTGTTTCAAAATAAGAAAATAAAGTGCTGGGGATGTGGCTCAGTGGTTAAGCACCCCTGGGTTCAAGCCCTGGTCAGCAGACTGAAAGGCAGTTCAAGATGCTATTCTGTGCATCTGTAAGGCGTAGAGCACCCAGACAAAGGCTGGACTGTCGCTTAGGGCTGGATGAAAAACTGAACTGTTAGCTGGGCCCTAAGAAATGTCACCTGCTCACACCATGAAGCCGGGCACAGTGGCACATGCCTGTAATCCCAGCACTTGGGAGGCTGAGGCAGGAGGATGGCAAGTTCAAAGCCAGCCTCAGCAATGGGGAGGCACTTAGCAACTCAGTGAGACCCTGTCTCCAATAAAATACAAAAAAAGGGCTGGGGATGTGGCCCAGTGGTCAAGTGCCCCTGAAGTCAATCCCTGGTACCAAAAAAAAAAAAAAAAAAAAAAAAAAAAAAAAGAAATGTCACCAGCCCACTTTGGGCAAGATGTTTCCTTGCCTTTTGGGAGGATAACTGGAAGCTTTTCTTCTGTCTCCTGGGCCCCCAACTTATGATAAGCTGTGCTTTTGAAATTTAGCCTCCAGGACTGGCCTCAGAACCAAAGTGCTATTAGGAGAAAAGCTGGTAGAAAGGGGTGCCCCTGGCTGAATGGTGCCTGTCTAAACAGCCACATGCACCTGTCAAATAAGAGAAATGCAGGCTGTGCCCTCTCCTGCTCACACACCTCCGTGAGTCCCCTTTGAATGTCTGCAGCGTACTAATGGGAGCTTCAGGGTCCTGTCTGAAGGCAGCCTATCAGATGTCATCAGGTGGATGAGGAAAACAAACAGGACATTGAAAAGAAGCTGACCTGTCTGTTTGGTTAGGGGCTCAAGGGAGCTTAAGATATGTTGTCAGAGGGAAAAAAAAAAAAAAAAATAGCCATGGGCTATATCTCTGGATGTTAGTCATCTTTGTCCCTTCTTGTCCCTTCTTGCTGGGGCTTGCAGGTTTGAGGTGGTGGCAGGGTTGGGAATGGGGACACAAATACGCTCAGGCCTGTCATCTAGAGAGGGACAAGGAAAGCAGCCAGGGAGGACTGACTTGCGAAATGCTTCTGTCCCCTGGTAGGGATGGTTATACAGTGACATTGCCAACAATGTGTGCAGGCCCCTGCTTGTCGACGACATCTTCCCACCTGCCAGCGCCCGCCTGCCCCGGCCAGCTGTGCCTCCAACTGAACTCTAGCTGGTATCCACTGAGACGCCCCAGACCATGTTGCTGTGGGGACAGCCTGGGTACTCCTTGGAGAATCTCTGTTCTGAGTACATCTGATAACCAATAGTGGCAGGAAGACAGACCGCCCACTTTTTCTCAAGAGCTCAGTCTCTTGATGTCAGGACTAGAGCTGAAGGCCTCCATCTGCCCTTAGCGTTCCATGCCCGCGGCCAAACCCCACAAGTGCTCTTCCTGTTCCTCTGGTTCTCATCCCAGCCTTCCCATGTTGGTGGCCCCAGGGCCTCTGGAAAATTGCCTAGAAGGGGACTTTTCCCCTGGGGATGCAGCAGCAGATTCTGAGTCCTGTGCTGTGTGCAGAAGCAGCAGGATATGTGGGTTTCAGTCACACACACAGGTCACTAGGCAGGGACAGCAGAAGAGCAGCAAACTACTCCCTGACCATAGGCCCCTTCTCAGTGAGGTTGGTCCCTAGCACTGCATGGTGCACAGAACAAGCCCATTACCAAGGACAACTGGTAAGATCTGGCCCTAAAGCACCGACAGGGCGGAGTGGGTTGGGGCAGCACTGGGTGTGGTTTGAGGGAGGGCATCTGCAGGGCCTGGGAGGACTAAGTCAGGTTCCTGGTAATCACCCCTGGGCATTTCTGTAGCTTTTTACGATGGTTAGAAAAAATTCCCAGAGGAAACGAACACATGCTTTCCAATACCTCTGAACCCCTGAAATACCTCCTAGAATCACAAACATCTGCGTGTTAATTTTTTTTGACATATCCATACAATGTTGAGTCAATGTAATGTATAAAAGAGGTCTGGGAAAAAACCCAGCACATTAAAACAGAGATGAGACATTGAAGTCAGAGAGGCCTGGATTATTCCTGTTCCTATCACCACCTGTCACCAGCCTTGGGTCAACAGACAAATGGTTGGTGGTGCTTGGTGGGTGTGGGTGTGGTCCCCACTGCCTGGGCTGGAGAGGGCACGCTGAATGCAGGTTCTCCAGGGTAGTGTGTGGGAGCAACCACACCCCTGCACACATGTTCTCCTGGGCTAGCTTCTGCTCTGCTCTAATGATGATTAACTCAGTGATATCAAAACGTTTGGCATCTGGGAGGTTTCACTCCATTCCAAAGTGAGGCATGTATTTCCAGGTCACTTGACCTCCTTGGGATGGGTCATTAAATGGGAATATCGCTCTATGTGGCTGGCTGGCTTCCTTCCTTCATTTTCTTTTTTTGGACCGGTGTATTGAACCCAGAAGTGCTTTTAGCATCCAGTCCTTTTTATTTTTTATTTTGAGATAGGCTTTTGCCTGTGGCTGAGGGTCTCACTCAATTGCCCAGGCTGACTTTGAACTTGTGATCCTCTTGCCTCAGCTCCTGAATGACCGAGATCTCAGGTGTGGGCCACTGAGCCTGGCTTCATGTGGGCTTCTGTTGGTTGGCCAACTGTGAATCCATGTTCCCTTCCATGTGGACTTCAGCTTGGAATGAACAATGACAAGGTGTTTGTGATACAAGTCGGTGAAAACTGCAGTCTCAGAAAACTGGTAGATTTCTACTCCAGGTCTGTATTACGATGCAAAAGAGTGGAGATGGGTCTGTTTAGTTTACCATGAGTTCTCGGCAGGACCAACTCGGGAAGCAGACACGGGGTGGGCTGCAGGCGCACAGCCTCACCTTCCTCAGGGGGACTTAAGGAGTCATAAGCATGAGGCTTACTGGAGTTATGCCTCCATTCAAAGTGATGATAGGATATAATGGGGCGTTTGAGGGCTGTTAATCCACACAATTTATAAATGTGCCAGTGTATATGAGAGACTGGCTGGGATTCTCTACAGAGGGTAAACAGTTTAAAGAAAGATTTGTTTATTGGAGCTGTCAGGAAGGTGCCCCACAGCTGTGGCATTGGCTGAGCACCCTCTGGTGGCGGATCCTGGAACAATGGGCAGAAAGCTGAGACCCCCTCTAGCTGCACCACGTGGGGTTGCTTAGAACGCAGTCTCAGGCCCACCCCAGACCTGCTGCATTAGAATCCATTTCTGAAGAGGTGCCTGGTAATACGTGGCCCACCTACGTTTGAGAAGTGCTTTGTACAAATGGCTGGACGTGTGTTCTGGGAGGACTGGGCTTCCCCCCTGAGTTCTATAGCTCACACAAAGGACCACAGGCTCGTTACATGTAAACTGTCAGAGCACCGTGTCACAGAGTCCTTTTTTTTTTTTTTTTTTGGTACCAGGCATTGAACCCAGGGACACTTAACAACTCATCCTTATCTCCAGCCTTTTTTATTTATTTACTTATTTTTTGAGACAGGATCTCACTAAGTTGATCAGGGCCTTGCTAAGTTGCTGAGGCTGGCCTCAAACTTGCAATCCTCTTGTCTCAGACTCCTAAGTTGCTGGGATTACAAGCATGTGTCACATCCCCACTAAGAGTCCTCTTTTTTTTTTTTTTTTGTGGTACTGGGGATTGAACTCAGGGGCACTCGACCACTGGGCCATATCCCCAGCCCTTTTTTGCATTTTATTTAGAGACAGGGTCTCACTGAGTTGCTAAGTGCCTCACCATTGCTGAGGCTGGCTTTGAACTCGCGATCCTCCTGCCTCAGCCTCCCAAAGTGCTGGGATTACAGGCGTGCGCCACCGCGCCCGGCTCTCTTTTTTTAATTTAATTTTTTTTTCAGAGTCCTTTTTTTTTTAAACTGAGTAGATTTACCCTACAGGCAAGTCCCTTAAAAGGACTTGACTCAGAGGTCTTAATCCCCAGTGATTAAAATAAAGGGACAATGGAACAAATTGTCAAGTGTGGCACCACCTTAACACAGTGCTTTATTATTGTTTATTATTGCATTATTTCGTTGTTCCCTCCAACTGCTCAGGGAGGCTACTGTGTGGCACAGCCTGCTTGCCTGCTAGGGTGTGGAGTGAACACTTCACATATATACTGTGGTTCCATCTATCCTCACAGCAATCCTGTGATACAGACACGCCCAGTTTAGAGATGAGGAAACTGAGGTACAGAGAAATTAAGCAACGTTCCCAGGAGTAGAAAGCCAATCCCAATGCTGAGTCTTTTCCACCTATTACACCCTGTCTTCACATAGAGCCCTCTTCCACTGACGTTACAACACAGGTCCCTTTACATGATGGTCAACCACAGGCCTGAGTTCTCAGGATGGTGCGGGGTGGAGGGTGGAGAGAGAAAGCTTGGTTTATCCAAGTGCATCTTGCTTACCAAAGGGCTTTTCATCTCTGTTCAATCTCACACGGATTTACCAGGGCATAGGCAATGACTGGGTCTGGGGGAGGCCTGAAGCTTCCCCAACAGGCCAGTCAAGAGCTTTGTTCCAAAGCTCTGGAGTATTCTAGAGGTGTCCTGAGTATTTAGGCAGTGACCACTGCCTGGCTCAAGGCTGCCCCAGGAAGCTGTTCTGCCTGGGTCTCGCCCTGCCACTCAATGTAGCAGAACTGGTTTAGGGAAAGACATCATTTATACCTGCTTTGTGCTTCTAGTTTTCAAAGGATTTTGTATACATATGTTATGGTTTGGATATGTGGTGTCCTCCAAAAGCTCATGTGTGAGACAATACAAGAAGACAATACAAGAGGAGAAATGAGTGGGTTCTGAGAACTTTAACCCAATCAGTGAATTAATCCTCTGATAGGGATTAACTGAGTGGTACCTGAAGGCAGGTAGGTGTGGCTGGAAGAAGTGGGTCATTGGAGACATGCCTTTGGGGTATATATGTTGTGTCTGGCCAGTGGAGTCAGTCTGCTTTCTGATCATATCCTGAGCTTTCTTCTACCACACCCTCCTCCATGATGTTCTGCCTCATCTTGAGCCCTGAGGAATGGAGTCAGCTTTCTATGAACGGAGACCTCTGAAACCATGAGCCTCAAAATAAGACTTTTCCTCTTCTAAAATTGTTCTTGTCTGGTGTTTTGGTCACAGCAGTGAATGTATGTGTCAACATACATGTCAACCCTGCTGGTACACTGAGCCAATGTTGTTGTTTCTCAATTATATGGTGGAGAAAACAAAAACAGAAGTGGCTGCCAGGCACCCACAGTATTGCAGTCACTGAGCACCAGGCTCAGAGCTGGCTCAGTGTACATGTATTTTAATCAAGATGGAAACCAGCACAGAAGCAGGACTGATCCAGAACCCAATTGCCTCTCACTACTTGGCAATCCCAGAAACTGGAATTATTTTTTCCTTTTTTGTTGTGGTACCGGGGATTGAACTCAGGGTCACTCAACCACTGGGCCACATCCCCAGCCCTTTTTTGTATTTTTATTAGAGACAGGGTCTCACTGAGTTGCTAAGTGCCTCGCCACTGCTGAGGCTGGCTTTGAACTCGCGATCCTCCTGCCTCAGCCTCCCAAGTGCTGGGATTACAGGTGTGCGCCACCGCGCCCGGCTTATCTTATTTTCTAAGTAGACACGTGTCACTCTTTCATTTCTCTGAGGGTGATTTGATGGGCTGTGTCACCTAATGGACACCACAGTGCACCTGCGGTGGAAGTGCTTGGTGGGCGTTAACTCGCCCCATCTGGGCGACAGCCTGTGTGGCGGGCACCCCGAGCGCTGTTTGATAAGGAAACGGAGGCTGAGGGAGGTTGCATGACCAGTTTAACTCAGGCAGTGAAGTTCCAGGCCTGGGGCCCTTTACCTGCACCCTGCTTCTCAAACTGATTAAAAAACATGTTTTTGTTCGACCCAGACCTTCTGAATCAGAGGTGGACCCAGGAACATATGATGTCACAAGCGCTACCGGGGACTCTGATGAGAGCCGTGCCCTGACTCGTTGGCTTGGCAGTCACTCAGAGAAGACTTCAATTTTTAAGAATAGAAAAGCAATCGGGCTACACAGGAAGAAGATTGGCCCTGTCTCCTGTGCTGAGGAGGCCCCGGCCCTGGCCCAGGCTCAGTCCTGGGCAGCATCTCCCCTGCAGTAGGCCACTACCCTCTCTCCGCCTGCTCCAGCAGCAGCTTGTTCATTGATTCCAAGTACAAAGGATGCTCTTTCTCAGCAAGGTTCAGGTAAATCAAACCAAGACAGGTCGCAGAAAAAGGCCCTCTGATTGCCAACCAGGGACCGACTGTGTGGTCCTGACACGAGGTTTCGTCAAATTCCTGGCTTTCCAGGGGTGGGACTATGGGTGGCAGTCCTGTGAGTTGCAGTCTTGTGACTTCATGTGGCCATGGTCATAACCAGTCTTCCAGCACTGTGGTCTCTGAGCTGCTGTGCAGGGGCCCTGGGTAAAAGGGTCTTCATATTGAACCCGGTGCAGAAGAAGTTTAGACCTGGAGGTCTAAAATCACCATTCCAACTCCACTCCGGGTCCCTGATCCAGGCAGGACTCAGCCCTGAGATCTAGCTGGCTGCATCTTCCCATTTACCAGATGGGCAAGCAGAGGCCTGATGACTTGTCCAAGGTGACTCTAGGGAGAGTTGATAGGCAGCACAGGCTGGACTGGACTGGAGGTGTTCTTCTTCTTTTGCTTTTTTTTTTTTTTTTTTTTTTTTTTTGGCAGCGGGGGTGGAGGGGCACTGGGGATTGAATTCAGGGGCACTCGACCACTGAGTCATATCCCCAGCCCTATTTCATATTTTATTTAGAGACAGGGTCTCACTGAATTGCTTAGCACCTCACTGTCACTGAGGCTGGCTTTGAACTCACCATCCTCCTGCCTCAGCCTCCTGAGCTGCTGGGATTACAGGTGTGCACCACTGCACTTGGCAGTGGGCTGCTGGAGGTTTCTTTGCTGGCTTTCTTCAATGCTGGGTTCTAAGAACCAACCATGAGGGGTTGAGGGTGTAGCTCAGTGGTAGAGTACCTACCTAGCAAGTAAGCTGGTTGTCGGTTAAACAATTAAGGGCTGGGGACAGGGAGGGGCATGTACTCCTTTCAAAATCTCCAGGACTCATGGGACTTTGCTGGCTTTCCCCTTGAGACAGTCCTCACTGTTGGATGGAGAGAGCTGTTCTGGCCCAGACTGACTGTCGGCTTTTCTGGCTGGCATTTTGGGAAGGCCCCTGTGTCTGTGTGAAGGCTTTCCCTGGGCTCCACAGGCAGACAGCCTTTGCTAGTAAGTGGTGTGTGTGTGTGCCTGGCCAATTCCCAAATTTGGACTTCATCCTAGAACTATCTGGTATTGAATCAGTTTCCATTCTTCCAAATAAGAGGAATTAGCCTTGCTTGGCAGGCCAAGCCCACAGCTTAGAGCCCCTGGGCCTTTTGTTTGTGAATTAATTGACATATGTCAGGGAAGGAAGATCAGCTTTAAAGAAATGCAGTTCTATTAATACCAGGCTCATTTACTTAAGAAATTTGGAAGGGAAGAATGTCTCCACCCCCCACGGTGCCCAGTGCTCTGGCTTTGACCCCCAGGTGGGAAGGGAGAAGAGGACCCCTGTTCTCTGCACTCCTTCCTTCCCTCTCAGCCTTTTACAGATGCAGCCCTGATTCTATTAGATCATGAGATTACGGAGAAAGATTATGAGAAACTGGGGGTGGGTGGGCTTCAAGGAGAGCAAGGAGAGGCAGGGTTCCAGAGTGGCCTCCTTTGTCCTCTAGAAGAGCGTGGAGTTGGAGGGTCACCTGGTATACCCCATTCCCTCCCAGCTGCCCTTTGTTCTCTCTTCCTCAGTGTCCCCCAGACCACAAATCCAATAGACCCACAATACACTTCTCTGAAGCAGAGGGCCCTGACCCTTTCTCCAAAGTGAAAGACCAAAAGGAGAGCAGGAAAGAAAGAGGCCGGGAAAGGTGTGTAAACCCACGAGACTGATGGTTTACATGAGCTTTTTTGTCATCTGTTTCATTAATTGTGGTCATTTCTTTATTTCTTATGGCCTCATGTGATTGTCTCTGTGTGTGTATGTATGTGTACATACACTTCTGAGAACTTAAAATTGTCTAGCACTTTGCAGGATGTTTCAAGATATCTTTTTTTTTTTAAAAAGATTTATTTATTTGCTTTAGCTGTACATGATGCATTTATTTGTACGTGGTGCTGAGGATCGAAGTCGGGCAGTGCATGTACTAGGTGAGCGCTTCACCGCTGAGCCACAACCCCAGCCCCTCAAAATATCTTTGCATGTGTGATCTCACTGGTTTTTCCAATAATCACATAGGATGGGTGGGTCAGAGTTCAGTACTCCCATATTACAGATGAGAAAGCCAGGGCTCACGGAGGTGAGGTGCCGGTTCAAGGCGGCAGCAGGGGGCTGCACTACAACCTGGCCTTCTGTTTCAAAGGTCCTCCATAGCAAACTCCCTGCCTTTGATCTTGCTTTTCGCTATCGTTAATCTTATCTGGTGCTGGGATTGGCTTCTTTCTACCAGCCCCCGAAGTCAAAGTCGAAGACATACATGCTGAACAAATAGGGCTCTGACGGAAGGGCAGAACACTCACATTCCTTGGTGTTGGGGGGAGCCAGGAGGCAGGAGTAGCAGACCATGCCGTAGATGTTCCTGGGTCTGTTTTCCAACATGTAGTAGCTGCGGGAGGTAAGACAAGACAAAGCAAGACAGGTGAGGTGGGCGCACCAGAGCAGGCACTGACCACAACAGACCGTGGCCTCTTGGCAGGCCTGTGATCAAAGCCGGCTATGAGGCAGCACAGTGGGAATCAGGAGCCCTGCTGCACCAGCAGCCCTTTAAAAATAGGTATTTATTTAGGTGTTAGCAGCCCTTTGGCCTGCTGAGTTTCTGGGTCTTCAGTGTGTCTTGAAGTGGTACATTCTTTGTCTGATATTGGGCCAGTGTGGGCCTTTCTTCTAATCCCTGCCTCTTTCTGGCTCCTTTCCTGAGGGATTTGTTGTTGTTGTTGTTGTTGTTGTTGTGTGTGTGTGTGTGTGTGTGATCACCATCCTCAATCAACATCATTCACCAGAAATATCCATGTCCCCCGTGGTAGGCCCTGTTAGCTTTCTGGGTGTTTCACCAACTAGGGGTCAGATGCCCATGGAGGAGGGACACCCCCTTAGCAGGTTCTCTTCTCAGAGCCTGTAGCCTGGTGGGATTGTTAGCAGAAGTGTCTGTGAGTCCCTGGAAGCCCTGGGACTCCCAGACTACCCAAGCCACTGCTGAATGCCACTGAATGGAGATGGCCAACAGAGGGTGGCTGTTGGAGATGGAAGGACAGCTGCACTGTCCAGACAGATCAATGCAGATGGCTTTAAAGATAGCCTGAAATGCAACCAGTCCCAATACAACCAAGCACGCTTGACCCCAAACACCTATATAGCTACAAGTATTCATGCTGGGGTTGCACAAATGATTCACGATAACGCTGCTTAAAATCCTTTACCCCTCAGATAATGCTCCACCAGCCTCATGACCACACTGACTGGCTTAGGTCCTCCTGCCACCGTGGCCTGTGCAGGCCAGGACTCTACCCTTCTGCCTCCCAGCCTCCTGCTAACACACTGACAAGCTGACACTGCCCTCTCCTCCCAGGCACCCCAGCTCCTTCCCTGTGCAGCCCTGGCTCTCACGGTGGCCTGCGCCTGTGTTCCATAAACATTCAGGGGTGATCACGGAGCCGTTTATCACATCATGAGAAGCTGATTACATAAAGTGAGCTGGTGTCAACACTTTCCCTTATTACAGTTCGAGAGATGAAAAATCCCTCTCTGCTACTAGATTTTTCAATGGTTGTCTTCTAATCTCTTTTTTATTAGCTGTGCACCAGGAAGGCCCCCCACTGATGGCTGTGGTAAGTGACACAAAGAACAGGAGGACCTGGGGCGGGGGAGTCTGGGCTCTGGCCTTCCTGAGCTTGGACCGTTACCAGAAACATCATGGGCATAATTGCCTGCCCTTCCTCAAAGCCTTTTATCCTCAGATCCCTGGGTGTCTTGTAAACATTAATTAACCAATCTCCAAACACCCCTCTGAGAAGCCACAGTGGCCAGTCTCACAGTGAAGCCTTGTGGAAAAAGCTTCTTCGCAACATATCCTGTGCTGCCTCTGGAGGCCATCTCTGTGAAGCAGGGCTCTGTGGGGACAACACTGCATCTGTCCAGCAAAGGCTCCTGTCTGCCATGTGGCCTCAGGTAGGTGACAGGGGCCAGGTTGGCCAGGCAGCCCCACCTGCAGCTTTCTAATACCAGGTCCGGTGTTCCGCTTCTGGGAAACATGTGTTAGGACTCCTCCTCTGTTCCCTCCACCTCCGCGGCCTTCTTCCTCCCTATCAGGACCGGGCGCAGGAGGCCAGCCTCTGCATTTGCATTTCTGGCACTTCGCGCTAGGTACTCAGTTTGGAGAGCTCTCGATAAATATCGCTTGGACAAATTAATAAACGACACCCAGTTCTTCCCCATGGAAGTTCAAAGTGCTGAGTTAAACAGAAGCCCCCCAAAATGTTCCTGAGCTCTCCTCCCTTTCTGAGCAGGAGAACCACAGCCTTGCCCATCCTGTTACATGCTGGGTTCAGGGCTCAGTCTTAGATAAAGCTCCAAAGTCACAAAGGTAGGTGTGGAACATCTGGGATTAGGGGCGCGCCCTGGGGCACCTGCATTTGGAGCATCTGGAAGGGGCTGCATCTGCTGTGGCCTTTTTCAGGGTGTGTGTTGGGGCTGGGGTTCCTTTCTGATTCCCACGGGATCTCTGAATGGCTCTATTCTCCTGCACTGACCCTGCACTGCCATGCATTCGGACCCATCTGTGGGATGTTGTAAGTAATTAAGTGAAGGAGCCATCTTGAAAGGCTGTGATATTTTGAAACATAGGTTTGTTCCAGGAAACTGTCAGAAAGCTCTACTGCTTAACCTGGCACAAGAGTTAAATACCAGCCGGGCGCGGTGGCTCACGCCTGTAATCCCAGCACTTTGGGAGGCTGAGGCAGGAGGATCGCGAGTTCAAAGCCAGCCTCAGCAGTGGCGAGGCACTTAGCAACTCAGTGAGACCCTGTCTCTAAATAAAATACAAAAAAGGGCTGGGGATGTGACCCAGTGGACGAGTGCCCCTGAGTTCAATGTACCACAAAAAAAAAAAAAAAAAAAAAAAAAAAAAGAGTTAAATACCTTGGGCCAGGTGCAGGGGCGCATGCCTCAGCAACCATGAGGCACTAACAACTCCGTGAGACCCTGTCTCTAAATATAAAGTACAAAATAGGGCTGGGGATGTGGCTCAGTGACTGAGTACTCCTGAGTTCAATACCTGGTACACACACACACACACACACACACACACAAAATACCTTGCGATAAACAGAAGCCACATTTTATCAGCAAGTGCGTATTGCTTTCTGCAGAGAACACTTCTAAATGTTAGGTTTTTTTCTCTTAGGATGAACCTAAACTCCTCATGGTGTGGTGTAACCCATATCTCTCATGCAGGGCTAGACAGGAATGAAAACACAGGCTTATCATTTGCCATCTGATAGAATTTCATTAATTTGAAGTTGAGCGTTCACTTAGAGATCTGTGACCCACCACAGTGTCAAGTTCTTCCTTATGGAAAAGCCAATTTCCTACTCTTTGACCCATATTTGATTTTCCCCTGTATCTACTGGGCTTACAATGGGCTGATGTCCTGCTGAGTTCGTCATAAGTTTAAAACATTGTTAATTTGAAAATATATGTATATATCTAACCTACTATACAGCCTAGCTTAGCCCCAGCTTGGAGCACCTATGGTTAGGCAAAATCATCTCACACAAAGCCTATTTTATAATGAGGTATTGACTATTCATGTGATGTACTGAGTGCTATACTGAGAGTGAAATATAGAACAGGAGTACTCACCCTTAACTTAAGGTTCATATACATTAAATATGGTTCCTACTGAACACATATTGCCTTTGCACCACGGAAAAGTTAAAAAAAAAGTTGGAACTTTCTATGTTGGGGATGGCCTGTAGTTCTTTTTTTCCTTTACTCCCCTCTTCTTCCTGGATCCATGAAGTTGTAAGCTCAGGCCAAGATTCATTTTTAATGGGGTCTCTAGAATCTTCTATCCAGAGAGTGAAAACTTCCTCCAGGTCAATAGATACAGATTTCCCCTGAAGATTCTCCTTTCTCAGGACCCTGAAGCTTGCAGGCTTGCAATGGATGAGCCATGAGAAGCTCATTTTCCCTCCAACATGTGGCAGGTAGGGCCAGCCTCTGTGTCCTTCCCTAGGCCCCAACTCTGTCTTATTAGAAGGGAACGCTGTGGCATGGTATGGAGCCCCAGGAGTTCCTCCAGGGGGCAGAGACGCCGGGGAGGTTATGAAAGCTAACTTCTTCCTTGCCTCCTGTTTTCATTCCTGGTCCTCCCACACAAACCTTTCCTAACAAGAAAGCCCCGTGTGCGTCTCATTGTTCGGTGAGTGTCTCGGGCACATTCAGATACAAAGAGGAGACTGCAAAGAATGAGAAGCCAGCACCTGCCAAACCACAAGGGAGGCGAGAGGGCCAAAGCAACCTTGGTGTTAGAAAGACAAATAGGAGGTAATCTGCACCCACCGCCCAATAACCACAGGACTCGGGAATGAAAACAGCCTTTCATCGAGCTAATAATGCTAGCTTGCCAAAATGCTTTGTAATCCTCCTCTGGGACGGAGCATGAGAGCTTCATTTTGTTCTCTAAACCTACAGCATGTAATAGGAAGCCAGAGCCCTTCAGGGTCCTTCCCCAGTCGAGCCTCATCAGAGGTGGGGGCATTAGCCACTATGAGGGCACTGGAGACCAGAGGTAAAGTGGTGGCCTTCTTGTTTTGGTGGCCTGGGGCTGGAAGTGATTGGTTTTAAACAGATATATCACACTGCAGAGCCAAACAGGGAACTGACTAAGCCATTTTCACATCCATAGGGTGAACCTAAACTCATAGAGGTGCGTATGGAGATGCGTCTCCCAGCAGGAGATCCCTCCCTCTGTGGGTGCTCCAGCCTTGATCTGTCCTGGGTGCTGAAGATAAAGTGTGACTAAGCAGGTTGTTGTTGCCCTGGAGCAGGGAGAGAGGTACTCAAGATTCCAGAGCTGGAGAAAACTTTCCAAAGCACATGGTATCCCCCACTACTTCCACAGGTGGCCATCCATGTCTGTTTGACTTGTCTAGAGGCAGGGAACTCACCACTCATTCACTGTGGAACTTCTTTAGTGATTGGATACTTTCTGCTAAGTGTTAGCACCAAGCACATTGTCTTCATGGCTACACCAGCCTATGGGACAGGGTATTTACCAGGCTGGCCCCAGGCTTGTCCTGTCTGGTTAGAATGTGTCTGTGGCTCTAAGTGAAAATGAAACAGATTGCTCCATGCACCTAATTCTGCTCCTTTTAGATCATCTGGAACAAAGTCACCACTGAATTCCACAGCTACTAAGGCAATGCGGCCACAGGACTGACCAAGTCAGAGCCAGCAGCACAAGTCAGTCAGCTCTGCCAACCATCCTCGTACCCCTCTGCAGAGCTGCTTCTGGGAGCCCGTCCAGACCAGAGGCTCTAGCACCATCAATGGGTGGATGGCTTCCAAGTCCTGAGCTCAGCCTGGATCTTGCCCTGAGCACCACACCCTCTACCATCTGTGTTGGAGATCTTGGTTTAGATGCCCACAGCACCTCAGATTTCACAAGACTGCCTCCACCAGCCTCTTCCTTCCCACCAAAGTCTTCTTCCTCTTGTATTATGCATTTGAGCAATGACAGGTTGGTCCACCTCGCCAGCCAAAGGCAGACATCCCAGAGTCCTCTTCCTGTCACAGCCCTCTGTCTGTAACTAGGGTCAGTGCTGTCTAGTGGCCAGCTCTCAGCTTCTCCTCGGCCACAGGGCTCCTGCCCCAGCTCTCACCACTTCCCACCTTGAACCTGCACCCTGGGCTCCAGCTCTTCCCTCAGCTGTCTTCCTTGCTGCTACTGATGTGCAGCCCTGTTGAGTCCTGCTCCAGCTTGCAGTCTGCATGGTGACCTGCACCAGCTGCACGATGAAGACCCAAGTCTTCAGTGCTGGTTTCCAGAGCCCTTTCCATCTGGTCCTTGCCCGCCTCTGGCTTCTCCACACCCCATGTGAGTACCTCTTGCTCTGGCCTCATGGACCCAATCAGAACCCTAGACCCTTTGAACTTGGGTTTCAGCATCTCCATTAGGAAAGCTCTGCCCTGTTTCTCTGCCTTACCACCTCCCTCCCACCTCCAGAAGTCTAAGACCTCTGTGATCCCATTGCCTCCGTGGGCTTCTAGAACACTCCGTGTGTGCCTTACCACACCATGCTGTGGTTGTTGATTTCCTTGTTTCACTCCTCCACTAAGAAGAGAGGAACCGTGTCTCCCCTCATCTCACTAATGCCTGCCTAGTTGCTTTAGTTGACAGGTTTCTGAAAACAAACACTGGAGCTGCCACATTAGCTCACGAATGCTTGGTCAGGTACTCACGCTGGGAAGCTCTTAGAAGAAATCTAGTTTTGCAAAGGTGAACATGATAAGGTGTGCATGCTGTTGTATATTTAATTCATGGGAGCTCTGCATGTCTTTTGTGGATCATGTATTTGCATCAATAAAATCAATGAATGAATCAATCAAGATAAAATTCTAGGAAGCATGTTAATTATCAAAGACTGATTCTTGCCATCTAATGTCAAGATACTACTGGATTTCTGTCATGTAGAGGCAGTCAGAGTGTGTGCACAGAGCAGTCCCAATGGATACTTATGCAGCTGGGTGGGAATGCTTTGATTCTTTTTTTTTGTTAATATTTATTCATTTGTTTTAGTTGTACACAATGCCTTTATTTTTATGTGGTGCTGAGGATTGAATCCGGGCCGCGCACATGTTAGGTGAGCGCTCTACCGCTGAGCCACAACCCTAGCCCCAGAATGCTTTGATTCTGATTCTTCTAAGACCCATGTTCCTTTTGGAGGAGCTGCTCTCCAGCACAATAATCACAACAACTGAATTAAAAGTATCCAGCTAAAAAACTTTATTTTTATCATATTTTCTAAGAGAATAGCCTAATATCCTCTCAGCTTTTCATTATCTGATTTTGTTTGTATATTGGAAAATAAGGTTCTGTGTTGGGTACCTAACCTTCTGCTTTATGAATTCATTTGAAAAATATGCTCGACTCATGCTTTGTGTTGCAGACATTGACATAGGGTTGTCCAGCAAGTATTTGGACAGCTGATTCTGCATTTGGGGAGGTAAGCCTAAGCCAGAGAGACAGAATACTGGGGGGCAGAAGGGGAATAGTCACAGCAGATAGAAAGAGGTGAAAGCCATAGATGGGGATGCTTCTTAGTAACAAAATTTAACTAAGGTTATTTTGGGTGAGTTTCAAACCATATCTCCTCATTGTAAAGAGTTAATTCACTTTCCATCTGTTTTTAAGTTAGTGGGTCTTCCTATTTTGTATGTCCCTCTTATTGCTAATGCTCAATGTCTTCTTTTGCATACATCCTTCTTATTTTCTTCCTCCTCTTAAATCGATACATGTCCAGGGAGACACCTATGCAAGCACATTGTGAAGTGTAGTGTGCTATTCAAAACACCACTGTCCTAGGACCACTGCCATTATAAACACCACCACTGTCTGCCTCTCTTGTTAGCATCACCTCCATGATTATCACTATCACCTCCACCAACACTTCCACTTACACCATCACTACCATTACCACCACCACCATCACTTTCCTCATCACCTCCATCACTATTATCATTACTTCCATCACCACCTGCACCATGATGAACGTCCATCATCATCACCTCCGTGACTCCATGATCATCATTATCACCTCCACCAACACTTCCACCTGTGCCATCACTACCATTACTACCACCACCACCACCACCACCATCACTTTCCTTATCGCCTCCGTCACCATTATCATCACCTCCATCACCACCTGCACCACCTCCATCAGGCTCTGCTTTTCTGCACTATGTTTTGCGCCCACTAGAGGGAGCAGCAGCAACAGCGGCGGCTTAGCATTCCGGTGTCAAGGTTGTTATTTTTCTGGTCCTAGGCAGAATTTACTAATAGGTCCTCCCTGGAAAAAGGAAGATTAAATCTTCCTGTCTTTTAGGCTAATTGCATTTTCGCTTTTTTGGGAAGACTTTTGATACATAACATAATTGCGGTGGAATTACAGGAATCATCTGACTCAAACATTTTTATTAGTAGCTTTTACCCTCAGGTTTTCCAGAATATTAACAAGAATACTTTCATGTAGAATTTTTTTTTTCCTCCTTTCAGAATGTTTTACATGTGTTGTTTCATTGTAAGTGTTCAGCAAATTTGTTTCATTTGGGCAGTCAGAAGATACTATGATGGTTGGCGTCCATGTAAGAGGTGTGGACAGGGCGCCTGGTGGGCTGTCTATAAGAGGTGACAGGACTCGCCATCCTGGATGCTGTCATTGTAGAAGGGGATGAAGGGCAGGCATGACAGTGCGCTAAGGTCTGTGGTGTCCGTGGACCTTTGTCAAAGGGTCTTTGCCCTATGCCTACCACTGTTCAGGGGTCTGCCCCGAAGGGCCCCACTTACCCAGGGAGACATGGCCCACACTCGGCGTCATTTTCCATGTCCCCCGGCGTCAGCACGGTGGCCCGGAAGAAGCCCTCGCAGTCTTTGTGGCGCCTGCAGATCTGGTAGCCTCCCTTGGAAAACTTCTCTGCTGGGCAGGGCACGCAGCCATAGTCCTCGTCTTTGGTGCCGTAGCCACAGGACTGGCCGAGGAAGGACAGAGGACACAGGTCAGCACAGCAGCTGACTCATGCTGGCAAGGCAGTGACACACTAGCTCTTTCCAGATGCTACTCTGGCTGCCCTCAGCCACCTGTCTCATCCTAATTGCAAAACCCCCATTTCCTGGCTCCAGCTCTGAGCTCACTCCCCTCCCCTCTGCGCTTGGGTCTCAAATGCTGCTCCTCTTCTGATCTGAGGTCCCTGAAATGGATTCCACTGGCTCCTGGAACGTCCCGTGAGTAGGCCGGCCCCGGGAGTCCGACTCTCCTCAGCACACTACGAGAACCCGGGGACTGATGGCCTGCATGATTCTTAGCGCCTCGCAGAGAATCACGCTCAGCTTCCCAGAGAAGGGAGCGGCGTTAATTTCAGTCATGCTCCTGACACCTACTTAATCGGGGAAAAATAGGAAAGCCATTCTCTAGAAAAATTAAGAGCTCCTGAGAAACCTGTTGACACGTGCTCAGCAGGAAAGCACTTCTTAGCTCACGACAGCTCACGCCACTCAATGTCCAGTGGCCACAGGCGACTGGCTTGATTTCCCCTGCACACCTCTCACACCACAGTGCCAGCTCAGGACCTCGGGGCACGGCAGCAAGCCCCCAGGCTTGTCCTTACCATGTACGGCTCCTCCCCTGGCCCACAGGGGGGACACTGGTGGCACAGCCCCGTGGTCTGGTTGTAGTACTCGTTCTCGCCACAGTTGGAGTACTCTGCTCTGGCGGAGCACATCAGGGACACCTGCCACAGAAGGGGGTGGTTTTAGGCTCCATGCCTCCTCTAGATGCGTTCCTACTCAGGGGCGGTGTCCGGAGAGCTTGGGACTGGCCTGGGAAGGAAGTGCCCTGGTGGTGCGGGGGGGGGGGGGGGGGGGGGGGGGACTCAGGCCAGGAGAGAGCCGCGCCCCTGAGCGGTCCCCGGTGCTCAGTCCCCCCAGGCTGTCAGCAGCTGGGCACGGCCACCCTGCCTCCCCCCAGCAGACGCCCCACAGAGCCTTCTCCTCCTCACCCTGCTGCCCAAGCCCAGCCCTCACTGATTCCCGTCACCCAGGAATCTTGGATTCTCTCCCAGGCCAGGGAGGAGGGGCCTCCTGTCCTGAGCCTAAACAGTGGGGCGCCTCCACACAGTGACCTTTTGGTCACCCGGTGGCCCATCCTCACCCCCAGGAGGAGCGCTGGAAGGAAGGGTCTTCCGGATCATTCTCAGCTGTGGGGCCCACGAGTGTGGACCCACCACACAGGCACGAGGCCGCGGAGAGCACAGCCGCGGCGTCGTTGCCAACCACACGAGTCTAGGGGGAGCGCAGGGTGGTGTCTGGGGCTTGGCAGGCACGATCCTGTTTCACCCTCAGACAAACCCCGGGACATGGGGCTACGGCCATCATTCCCATCTTACAGGTGTGGAAACGGAGGCCCAGGAGGCTGGCAGGAAACTGGCCTGGGTGGGAACCTCGTGCATCCTGAGGCTGCCGCGGGAGCAGGTGCCCAGAGCCACTTACCACCAGGACAGGGAGCCAGGGCGTCCACCTCGAGTCCTCCTCGTGGGCCATGCTCTTCTGGGAGTTCACCTGAAAGACACACCCCGTCAGCACCCTGGGCGCCGCGGTGGCCCCCGGCGGCCCTCCAGCTGCCTTCCGTTGTGCCTCACTGAGGTACCGGAAGGCGCCCTCCAGCAGACAGCACGCACAGTCCCAGGCCCACGTCCCTTGGGCTGGCTCCGTGGCCCTCAGCAGCATCACAACCATGCCCCCAAAGAGCCCTTGAGACGAAGCACTGGAGCAAGCACGGGTCCTCCAGGGTGGTCTTGATCCTAGGCTCCAGGGCAGCAGGAGGACCCCTGGAGATACTCCTGGGGACCAGTGTCTGGTCTGCCCCCTGCCTCTGCTCTCCCAGCCCTACAGGAGGGTCTTCCTTTTCTCTGTAACGGGTCATTGATCAAAGTGGATGCGTCAAAGCATTGTAGGAGTCCAACTGTAAGGTTGAGACACTGGAAGGCCAGAGAGGTTAAGTGATTTTCCCAAGGTCACACAGCTACTTAAAGGAAAGAGGATGGTTACAGCTGGGGTTCATGTGCTTTTCATTTGAACTGTTGCAGCAATGCGGCTTTGTAGGAGAAGGTGTTGTTTTAATTGTTCATTTTATGAATGGGAGACTTGGGTCTCTAATTCAGAGCAATTTTACCTGGGTATTAATTAGCCTGGCTATGCAAACAGAGATGGTTTTTTCTCATGTGTGTGCCTAAATTCCCCAGCTGCCACATTGGTCACTGTGTTGACACTGGGGGTGAGTTAGTGACATAACAGCATGCCCTACTGTAGATACCGAGGAACCTTCTAGAATCCACTGCTGACTCAGATCAGAAGTCAAACTGGGCCTTGGTTGGGAATACCCCTACCAAGACCTTTCACCCTGAAATCCTCTTGTTCTTATTACTGGTCATGGAAATCAATAATCACCAATACCACACAAGAAAATACTGTCCAGGATAGCTGGAAGCAGGGGATGATGGTAAATGGGAAATAATTGTTCTCTTCTCCTCCGACCATTTTTTCCTTCCTTCCTCTCTCCTCCTTCCTTCCTTCCTTCCTTCCTTCCTTCTTCTTCTTCCTTCCTTCCTACCTAGCCTTGAGCTTTGTCTCTATAACAACCTAAAAGCATTAAGAAGAGAAGCAGCCCAACAATTAGGTATTATAAATAAATAAAGAAATCAAGTTGGAGAATGAGGAGGACTGTGTTAAGAGTCAGGAAATGGCAGAAGGTGACAGAAACCAGGGGACCAGCTAGTGGGGTGGGGCAGGGGGCATTGCTCCTGAGAAGAAAACTCCCTGAGTGGTCCTCTCAGACTTGAGGCCTCGCTCAGTGAGATTTCTGGAGAATGCACATTTAGGAGCAGCACCTAAGGCATAGCTATGTACAGAGAGGTTGGTGAGGGCCACATCTGGTGCGCTGGAGCAGCCCCACCCTCCAGCTCCAGCTGCCCTCCAGAACACCCCAGGAAGACGCTAGTCCAGTGTCCTGTCCTACTGAACCGTCCACTCCTGGAAAAGGGGGGTGGCTAAAGTCCAGATGGGGCTTACTTATCACTGCAGTAGACAAAGAACAAACAAACAAAAAAATCCAGCATTCCCTGGAGCCCCTTCCACTGTTGAGTGAGAATCACACAGAAGCTGCTTCTGTGACTGTCCCTGTAAAGGTCTCCATATGTATTAAAATGGGTCTGGTGGCATCCACCCACCTTCCAACAAAGACTTTTTGGAAGGAAGTGAGATAGTGCAGAGGTGACCGAAGACTGAGGTTCAGTGAATGGTCTAGTGGAGCACCCGTCAACTTTGTGATGAGAAAAAGACCATAAACACATTTCCCTCTGGGGAAAAGCGTGTCTTCCTGATGCTCTAAGAGTGCCTTCCGGGGGTGGGGGGGATGATCCCGTTGGGGACTGACCAGAGTCACTGGCAAAGCTCTGAGGGCCAGGCCTGGTCTTCTCTGGGTTCTGGCCGCCTGGGTCGGTTACTCACTTAGCACCATCACGGTCTTGGGGAAGGGTTACGTTTTTGGACTTTCTTGACGAATTTCAGGCCTGCCTTTCCCATGATCTAGCACTCTACTGGGCACCTTGGTGCTGAGTTTACAGTTGAAAAACACTGACTGGACTAAGCCAAGATGAAAGCACCAGGGCAGCCACCCCAGTCGTGAACTTGCTGGGTGTTTTCCTTCTAGCAAAGAGCAAGCTGGGGCAGGCAGCAGGGGAGGCCCAGGGCCGTCACAGCCCTGCTTTTGAGGGAGGAGCAGGGATGGCAAAGGCCGGAAGGGAGCCGGCACCCTGGGACCCGCAGCCCTGGCCTTGCCTCAGGATGGTGGGGTGAGCAGAGGTGGGTTTCCCTCATCTGTGGACAGGACCAGGGGCTTTCTGCTGCTCTGGAGGATTTCAAGAACCATATTAAAAAGTTTTAATTTCATTGACTTCTATTTATACTGAGGAGCCTTGGAGGGTTTCCCTGAGAAACTGAGAGGGACTGGTGCACCTTAGTGTCAACTAGGAGCATTTATTGAAAGGCTCATTAAAGATATTCTGTAGACCCAAGAGTAAAAAATAAGACAAATAAAAACAGATATATGAAGCCAAACAAAAAGTGAATGGAGGAGCCGGGACTGGCTATGCACCCTGTGATCTGGGAGGCTGAGGCAGGCGGACGGCCAGTGCCAAGCCAGCCAGGGCCACACAGCCAGACCCTGCCTCCAAAAAAAAAAAAAAAAAAAAAAAAAATTCAGCAGCATCTTCATTATTGCAACCTTGGGGAACTCCCTGGCCCCTGCCTTGCTGTAAAGTCTCTGAACAGAACTGAGCTAAGGGAGGCCCCTCTGGTCAGGAAGCCCCTGATTGTGACTGTGAAGAGGAATGGGGGGAGCACCAGAGTGTCTCTTCCTATCCAGGTGCAGACAAGGCTGCTGCTGAACTTGTGGGACTGAGCAGCTAGTGAACGATCCGGGTCAGGATCCTACAAACTCCTTCCATCGGTCAATCTGCGGCCTATGGCTCCCTTGGGATGCCTGGGCCGCAGTGCTGAGTGTGAGGTGAGCCAAGGCAGGAGGTTGCAGTGTGGTGGAGTAAGAGTGGCCGGCCAACTTTCCACTGTGGGGAGAGAGAAGGAAGGCTTCAAGCTTAGGTGACCAAGATCCATGGAGGAAGTATGTCATAATGAAACCCAAAGCACACACACGTGCATGTACACAGGTAGCTATCACATCCCTGAGACAAAAGTTGCATGAAAACTTATATTTACTGAGACCAATTTGGCTGATACAGTCTATCCTATTATTTATTTATTTTGGTACCTGGAATTCAACCCAGGGGTACTTAACCACTCAGCCTCATCCCCAGCCCTTATTATTTTTAATTTAGAGATAAGGTCTTGCTAAGTTGCTTAGGGCCTTGCTAAGTTGCAGAGGCTAGCTTTGAACTTGCCATCCTCCTGCCTCAGCCTTCTGAGTTGCTGGCATTACGGGTATACACCACCACACCTGGCTTATCATATTATTTTTATTAGTGCATATTAATTATAAAAAATAATGGGTTTCATTGTGACATATTTATGTAGACATATAACATACTTACATGTTCATGCTTATATGATCCTATATATCCTGCATTACCCACCCTTATTCCCTCATCCTCTTCCTCTTCTTTAATTCCTATTATTTTGTTTTCCATTAAATAAACCAGTGGTTACTGCCCATGAAATTGACTTCATGACCTGCTACTGAGACAATTTGTAATCTGGAAAACACTGGCTTAGAGGAAGGGGTGACTGGAGGGAGGAAGAGCTGAGTAGGAAGATGTGGCTGTCACCAGGGGCACCTGGTGACAGGTGTGGACAGCAGAGTTGAGGGCACCTAGGGGCTCTGGTGGGTGAGTCGTGGTAGACTCCTCTCTTGTACTGACTATCCTGTTTGTTCAGTAAACCAAGGCCCCAGGATGGGCAGAGGATGAAAGAGAGGTGCCCTGTCCTCAGGAGCATGCTTAACTCCCCAGGCTGGATGCCACTGCTCCAACCTGACCTCGATCACCCGCTCTGCCTGCAGAGCCCTGTGCAGGACCCAGTAGCGTAGAGAAAGCCAAGGTCAAATAGACAGGAAAACACACCCCTCTGGGGCCTGCAAGGAGTGAGTTCCAGCGGCCAAAAGACATCCCGTTGGGCAAAACAGTAACAGTTGCTGAAGCCATGTTTGCAACTGGGTCTGTACACCTGAAGTGATTTCAGAATAAAAAGAAAAAAAAAAAAAAGATACCACATTCCAGGAAGTGGCACAGCAACATCAAGGCAATTGACCAAGAGGTAGAGACAGTCTTGCTTGTCTGAGATGAACTGCTCCCCCATTCTGGAGACTCAACAGGAAGCCTGCGTTTCAGCTTCCATGCTTTCAGCAGGTCGCTGTGGCTCCCGTGGTCACAGGATGAGAAGCAAAGTTTCCTTGCCCTGGAGTTTGCTGTCCTTAAAGACTTCAGCCAAGCCTGGAGCATGGCTGCTCTGGCTCTAGCCGTCCAATTCATGATCTCAATAGAGGCACAGGCAGTGTCCCCATGTGCACGGATGCTGAAGGCTCCAGCTCATAAGCTGTGCAAGAGCTCACTCTGTGGTCACTGGCTCCTGAGGCCAGGACCATGCCCTCTCCCTTCCTCCTGTGATGACAGATATACTCCAGGCCCCCAACACCCTAGATGGAGGTCACATACTGCTAGGAAATGGGATGCTGCCCATGACCTTCAGGTTGATTCAAGTTCACAGCCCTTTCCTGGGACAGCTGGCCTATAAAAGCTGGCAGGGAGTGAGGGGCTGGTACAGAGGGAGGGGAAAATGGCCAGTCCAGCGAGCTTTCCCTTTTGTAATAGGCCAGGTATAGCCTTGACCTTTTTTTTTTTTTTTTTTCTCCTTGGGTGTGGAGTCAGCCTGGATGTTCAGATCAGGTCAAATAAATGCTGGTCAAATCAGAAGATCCCAAGCCACTCACAGTAGTGCCCACTGGGCCTTGCTGCTCAGGTGAGGCCCTGGCCCAGCATCATCAACATCTCCTGGGAGCCTGCTAGCAGTGCAGAGTCTCAGGCCTCACCTGGGCACGCTGCCTGGGAATTGCATTTCCACCCAATCTGCAGGTGTCTGTGTGTACATTAAAGTTTGAGAAGAACTGTCTAGACGACCTCCTAGGAACACCTTGCTGGGGCTGGAGGTTTTTTTTTTTTAAATGTTTAATTAATGTTTAATTCCCCCTGGGAACCCAGGAAGAAAGACTTGGCTGGGTGTCTCCCTCCTTCAAATCTGGTCCTCTTCCAAGGAACGAATGGTGCTATTGGATGCCGTCCCCCGAGCTCGTGCTATACACACTGCAAGTCCCTTAATTCACTTGTTAGTTTACACATTCTTTCAACACACATCTGTGGAGCTGTTGCTGTACTGACCCGGGACATGACAGACAAGGTCTCTGCCAACCTGGATCTTAGCTACCTGGGGAGACAGACGTGGAACCCAGAATTATACAGTTTAAGCCACTTTCCTGGTCCCTCCCTCAGATCTGGTGTTCTTTCTGGGCAGCTTGCCTCTTGGTGACCTCTGCCCTTGGAGGGTGGCTTTGCCTCAGTCTGTTCTTGTCCTCGCAACGTCGATGGAGCACAGATGATTCCTGCCCCAGGAAGAAGGTGGTTGTCTTCCCTGCCAGTCGGCACCACCTGGCTAGTGGGCAGCTCAGCCTCGGGGGCTTCATGTTCTTCCACCGTTCGGATCACTCCTGAAGGCGGAGACTTACTTCTCCCCTGCGGTGTGTTTTCCCTGGAAAGGCCACACCTTGGCCACAGCCTGTCCTCAGTCTGTGGGAAGGGCTGAGGAGATGTGGCTGTGGGAAGCCTCAGCAGGTGCAAACTCTCCAAGTGTGGAGGCTGGGGGTCCCTGTCTGTGGCCTCTCCCCCCTGCCCATGTGGACGTCAAGGTGGTGCCTGCAGACGGGGCCCCTTGTCGTTGTCAGGCTGCAGCCACTGGGAGAAGAGGCCCAGCCATCCCTGGGAGCCCTGTGCTGCCCTGGGGGTGGTCCACGTCTGGGACAGGAGAAGGGGAGGACCGTGGCCAGCCCACCCAGTCCCCTCTGCAAGCTCTTCGTGGAGCCAGGCCAGGCGCTGGCAGCTGCTGGTGCGTGGGAGGCTGCCATAGGGCTGGCTCTTCTTCCTGC
This sequence comes from Tamias sibiricus, assembly GCA_025594165.1. Lineage (NCBI taxonomy): Eukaryota > Metazoa > Chordata > Mammalia > Rodentia > Sciuridae > Tamias > Tamias sibiricus. The sequence continues at coordinate 13,921,858 of CM046670.1, read as the reverse complement.
CACCCTGCCCCCTCGGCCTCCCAGGCTGTCCTCCTGCAGGAGGAGCCCAAGGGGAAGCTGCTGGTGGCCTCCTCCCCACATGCCAGCATTCCTCCCCAGAAGGCCCCCACTTCCCTCCAACAAAGACAGACCCTCATTCCCCACCAGGAGCCACAAGGTCATTATCAGAGCAGCTGAAAACACTCCTATTTGATGTGATTTATGGCCCAGTCAGAGTGCTAACGAATGCTAGATGGTGCAGAGATTAACTCATTCGCTCTTCACTTCTGTTTTTGTTAAGTGTGTTGTACTGACTTTTCCAGCCCGGGCACTGTGCTTGTGCTATTCTGTGGCTCTGGCCTCTGTTCTTCATGATTTTTATTTTTTTGGTACTGGGTATTGAACCCAGGGGTGCTTAACCACTGAGCCACATCCCCAGTCCTTTTTTATATTTAATTAGAGACAGGTCTTGCTAAGTGGTGGTGCACACCTGTAATCTCAGGGGCTCAGGAAGCAGAGGAAGGAGGATCACGAGTTCAAAGCCAGCCTCAGCAATGCAGCGAGGCCCTAAGCAACTTTTTGATTGTTTTGAACAGAATCCTGCATTTCCATCTTGCACTGGGCCCCACACATGGTCTATCCAGTCCCATTGGCTGGTGAGGCCACATCATGATCTTATCTGAAAAGGACCTCAGGGCAGTGAGGCCGGAGCAGTGTCATGTCTCCAAAGCCCCCACAGGCTGGAGCAGACCCCCCCTACACACACACACAGAAGGAAGCTGATGTAGAACTGTCAGCCACAAAGCACATGTTGCGGGGGTGGGGGTGGGGGTCCGAGCACTTTAGAATCACACAAGGCTTTTAAAGAACCAGACACCATTGTTCAACGCTGCGGGAAAACCTCAATCACCAAATCCTTGGTGAAGATTTCAGGGCTGTGAGGGGTCACTGGCCTCTGTTGCATCTCAAGGGCGCTGGCTGTGTCCACACTTCCTCTCAGTGGGATAGTATCTAGAAATCCATAACATACGTGTGGACTGGAGTCCCACGTCACGTAACGATGGGCTGTGTTCCAAGGAACGCAAATGTCATGGAGCACACCTGCAGAGACCTCGACTGCACAGCCTAGCACACACCTGGGCTACATAGAGTACAGCGCGCTGCTCCCAGGCCATGGCGAACAAAGCAACTCGAGCTTAGATCAAGCAGAGAGAGAAAATGATGAAATGAAGAGACACGGTCAACGGGAGACGTGGCGCCTGCAGCTGGCGTCACCTAACATGCTATTTTACAGTTGACTTTAAAGAAATAACTCGCCCGAGTACACTCTAAAACAACAATTAAAAGAACAGTATAGTAAACACTAAACCAGTTGTTGATCACCATTCTAGAGGGTGATGTGCTGTACATAATTGTATGTGCTTTACTTTCATGCAACGGTCAGCAACATAGGAGTGTCAACACCAGCACCACCACAAACCCATGAGTCACGTGTTGCACTACGAGGATAAGTGGCCACATCACTACAGGATGGGAAATGTTCAGCCCCATTATAATCCTATGGGACCACTGCTGTCTATGTAGTTCACTTTTTTTTTTTTTTAAATATTTATTTATTTGCTTTAGTTGTACACAATGCAATGCATTTATGTTTACGTGGTACTGAGGATTGAACCCGGGCCGCGCACGTGCTAGGCGAGCACTCTACCGCTGAGCTGCAACCCCAGCCCCACTTTTTATTGTAACATCATTATGTGGCCTGTGGCTATTGGTGTGTGTGTTTATTTTTTTAAGGTTCAACTGCTTTCCTTCTCTGTTGGGGGCATTTTGCTCAGGTCATCGGGCTGCACCCACCAGAGTTTGCTTTCAGGAAGATGCTAGGACTTCAGCTTTTGCTGCTTGGGCCAGCCTGTGGTGGAGACTGGGTGAATGGCAGTTGGGAGCCTTTATCCTGAGATGTTTATTTGGTACCTGTTGTGCCATGCAAGGGTTAACAGGATAGAGGCTTAGTGAATTTCCCTGCAGTTGCAGGGCAAGTGGGGTGATATGCAGGGAGCTAGAGAAGGGATACTTTCAATACTTTTTCTAGTATCTAGCAGAGGATGGCATCTGGATGCTACTACTTTCTCTAAGACTTGCCCAGGAAAGTGGCTAGCCAATATCCACCCAGAAGTTCAGAGGGAGAGCAATTATTCTTATCCAAACTCCTTGCTGTAAAGATAAGTGTTCACAGTTTCATTGAATGCCTCAGAGCAGAAAGGATTCTTATAAAAGTGATGAGCCTGGGGGAAGCTTTGGGGGAAAAAAAAAAACCAAACAACTCTGATTTTGTTACCTTATCAAAGTTGAAGAGAGGCATTTTCAGGATGCAATCAAGGAAGTGATTATAACTAAAACGTATTGCCCTAAATTACAAAATAAAATTTTTCTAGGACTCTTACATAAATGTATTAACAAGAAATCTTGTTGAGGGGCTGGGGTTGTGGCTAATCAGTAGAGCGCTTGCCCAGTATGTGAGCGACCCAGGTTCGATCCTCAACACCACTTAAAGATAAAGGCATTGTGTACAACTAAAACAAATAGATAAATATTAAAAATTTTTTTTGTTGAGACATAATAGTCATTTTCTGGCACTTTTAATATGCATCCTGCCCAGCATTCCATTTGTTCATTCATTCATCCATCCACCCATCTTTCTATCCATTCCTGCATTACTCTGTGTGCCTGGTTGTCTGTCCATCCATCTGTTTATCCTTCCATCTATCTGTCCATCTATCCATCCACACACCCATCCATCTGTTCATCCATCCATCCATCCAATATTTATTGACCACCTACTCTAGACCAAGATGAACAACAAGCACCTCAGTTCAATCCCTGCCCAGGGCAGGGGTCCCTTTCAATTTTGTGAATACTGAGAGAAAGACAAACCCAGCACAGTGAGATAAACACTGAGAAGGCAAATGAGTGACGGGCAGAGTGGAGGCCCTGCCCCACTCTGGGAGGTCAGGAAGACTGTTCCAGAGCCTGAGAAGAGAGGATGGCTAGAAGTCATCAGGAGTCACAGTGGAAAAGGATGGCTAGAAGTTAACCAGGAGTCACAGTGGAAAAGTAGACAAGAAGGAAGGGGACCCGTGTGGGCTAAGGCTGTCATGTCTCGTTTGTGCAATGGGAAATCACAGCGTGTCCTCTCGAGGGTCACTGCTCTGGCCTCTTAGCAACAGACAAATGAACTATTTCCTAAACCGTGTTCCAACAAAGTCAAGAACTCTTTCTTCTTCTCTGTCGGGGGCTACTGTGCCACGTCCTCCCTTGGCTCTTGCCCTTATTTCTCGGCTCTCATCAGCTCAGAGATATTTGGAAAGCAATACTCGCAGTCCACCCTGTCACCCCAAACCAAGCCATTCCTCTTCATGAGGCGTCCACTAGAGAACAGGAAGTTCACGCCCTGGAACATTCTCAGGGTGGGATGGAGATGAGAGGCCTGCGGCACGGACAGTCTCGTTCACATCGATTGTGCCCGACGGCAGAACCAGAACCAGGACGTAACCCTCGGTGACTGAGACACACCAGAACCCCACATCACGTCAGCCAAAGAGAAGACATTGACTTGACAGTGATGACATCCTCTAGGTAATGGAGGTTAAGGAAGATAAACCATTTATTAGCACCGGGAGCAATAGATTCTCAATTAACTACAAAGCTGCAGCAAGTAATGAAGCGAGGAGGCTTAAGAAGTATTGCTCTTATTATTTGCCTGAGGGTCCCTGAGCAGGCTCCCTGCTCCTCTGAGGATAGTTGTTGTGGGTAATTTAGATGACTCCCACACGGGTGGCGCAGGCCCCCTGGGACAGTGTTGCAGTCTGAGGGGGAGGAGGAGTGAGGGCAGCTAAAGGGCAGCAAAGGGTACTCAGCTTTTCAGCTCCAGGGCCTCCCACCCACCCTGCACTCCTCTCCTCCTTGCTGCCCCTTTGAAGTCACCCTGAGCCTGGAGAGCAGAGGAAGCCCTGGGTGGCCTTTGCCCTCTGGGCAGCCCTTTGTTGGGCTGCACCTGGGCTTCTGATGGGGCTGGAGAGGCAGGCAGACAGATTCACAAAACCTAATGCCATTGTCACCATGTAGAGTTACATGCGGAATAATCCAGAAGCTGCCTCTGAGCAGAGCAAGTGCTGTCCTTCCTTACCCACTGCAGCACGGACAGCACTACTCGCGGTGGTACAGGTGCAGTCAAGAGGGAACCAGCACAGAATGGTGAAGGCCACGTTCTCTGCATCTGCGTGCCTCCTAAGAACCTAGGGGTTCATTGCTCTGACTGATGGCACATATTTTTTTTTCTTTTTTTACTACCAGGGATTAAACCCAGGGACGCTTGACCACACAGCCATATCCCCAGCACCTTTTATTTTTTATTTTGAGAGAGGGTCTCACTAAGTTGCTTAAGGCCTTGCTACATTGCTGAGGCTGGCCTTGAACTTGTGATCCTTCTGTCTTAGCCTGCGGAGATGCTGGGATCATAGGCCTGTGCGCTGTGCCCGGCATATATATATATGCATCCTTTTAATATGCATCCTGCCCAGCATTCCATTTGTTCATTCATTCATCCATCCACCCATCTTTCTATCCATAACCCTCGGTGACTGAGACACACCAGAACCCCACATCACGTCAGCCAATATATATATATATATATATATATATATATTTTTTTTTTTTTTTTTTTTTGTGGTACCAGGGATTGAACTCAGGGGCACTCGTCCACTGGGTCACATCCCCAGCCCTTTTTATTTTTGTATTTTATTTAGAGACAGGGTCTCACTGAGTTGCTAAGTGCCTCACCATTGCTGAGGCTGGCTTTGAACTCGCGATCCTCCTGCCTCAGCCTCCCAAAGTGCTGGGATTACAGGCGTGCGCCACCGCGCCCGGCCCGGCATATATTTTTATGCTCTTGCTAAGATTAAAATCTTAAAGTGAGCTGTAATTAATTCCTAATAAAATCCATGCATTTTCAGTGTTCTCATTGAGGACTTTGATGATGTTTACCCGGTAGTCACTACATAATCCTGGACAGAACATTCCCACGGCTTCCTTCTCGAACCCCTTTGCCACTGACCTGCACCGCCCCCAGGCTTCACTGATCCAAACTGTGTTATTGTATATTAAAACAGATTTTGCCTGCTCTAGAACTTGCTATAAGTGAAACTGCAGCTGCCTCTTTTGCTGAATATAATATATGTGGTTCATTCATGTTTTCCTTTTTACAGGGGAATAAAATTCCATTGTATTCATAAACCACAGTTGTCATTCATTCACCTATTCCATTTCTTTTTGCTAACATTATGTTTTAAAAATGCTTTCTGGCTGTTTCCTGGACTTGGGGCTCTCTTGACCTTCTATTTGATGTAGGTGACTAAAATATTAGGCAGGTTCCAAAAGGGGCTGCCCCTAGCTCTTGTGTAACTCTGTTCTGAACCTCTTGGGGGACAGCACTGATGGGCTCGGCCTTCCTTCCAGTCTCCAGGGCAAGTAGGAAGACATCTCGCTTCCAGACTGCTTCCACCGAGCCACTTAAGAGCTCCTGGGGCTGGATCTTCCCCACAGCTGACAGTTGCCATGGAGACATCAAGTGAGTCCTGAGGGTCTCCACATGAAGCCGGCAGCGCCTTCCCGCACCAGCCACGAGCCTGGCCAGACGGAAGTGTCAAAGGGGAAGAAAAATGATAGTGTTTTCCCTGAGCCAATGACAGCAAAGGCTCCTCACAAAGTCACATCAGAAAGATTATTAGATGATTGCATTAAAAACAACAGCCTGTTGGTTATTATAAGCAATCATCCTCCACAGGATTCCTCTGTCCTAGATGGGTTTTAGGTTTGCACACCGAATGGGCTCAGAGACGCAGACACAAGCTCACGTGTGGCCTCACTTCCCCTCAGTGCTGTCCTCTTGGCCCTGCTGACCTCCTCTCAGTCTCTCAATGAACCTGAGCAGCCAGGCAGGTTGGGAAGCAGGCCGCTCGACGCAGAATGTGGTCTTGCCATGTCACAGCCGGCAAAACTGCTGCAGGGAGAGACTGGTCCACTCCATGGTTCCTGCCCTGCCAGCTGGGGAAGCAGCAGCCTGTGGGACGGAGGCTGGGCATGTGCTTAAGAGAACTTCCTCGGATTTTCTTCAGACATCTGTGTTTGGAGCGGAGCCCGCAGGTGTGTTTGCTGCGGGCAGATGCACGGTTGCGCAGCCTGTTGAGAGTATTCAGGGAAGGCCTGGCCAGTGCCAGACTTCTCATTCAACACTCCGCATGTTACCAGCGAGGCACCTGCTACTCCTCATTTAACTTGTGGTGTCCGTGGAGGCTTGGAGAGGTTGGGGGACTTGCCTGAGGTCACACAGACAAGTGGAGAACTGAGTCACAAACCCAGATCTGCTCGGCTTCCTGCTTTTCTAAACAGCTTCAGGAAGAGGGGCCCCCAGTGAGAAAAACCAGCGAAGGTTGGGACTGGGAGCATAAAACTGTCAGGTCTACAAAGGAGGCCAAAGTGCTGTGGACCTGGCTTCATCACGATCCTTGCTACCTAGGGTGGGTGGGAAATTCTTGTCAAGGCCAGTGGACCACACCAAGAGGACTGCAGGGGTCTGTGTCCCCTACCTCCCTCTCTTCCTGGAGAACACCAATGGCGCCCTCCCCTGGCGGGGCTGCTGGGAGTGGGGCCCTGAGACAGGGCCGATCCTCCTCCAGCCTCCTGCATCCTCGGCCTTTGAAGATTTCCGGAGCCATTTGGTTCCAGCGCATTCCTGTTATCTCCTCTCCCCTTTCAACATCAAGCCAGCTGAACTCTCAGGCACAGCTGTGGCCGTCTGGACTCCCACGAGGGTTCATGCCCCGAGAACCTCACACTGAAACCACCTAACAGCAGCCACAAGCTTCCCACATGCCCCGCTCTTTTGAGTGTGCGTGGGTAGAATTTTGTTTGTTTATTTGTTCACGAGTAGATGAACTGTCTCGCTGCTCCTGATCCCGGGATTAGGCCATCCCTCCCACCCCCGCTCAGCACACGCCGGTTCATCAGGCAGGTGACCCGGATGGCATGGAGCTATAAATAATCACTAACTGTCCCTTTCAGAGAGGACTTTTCTTTCCTCTCTTAAATTCGAGTCCCAGCATGAAGCAAGGAACTCATAAATTTGGATTCTTCCTGTCAAACTCGGAGTCTCGTTCTACCGGTTTGAAAGAGCCCTCTCTTTTTCAAGCTCAGTGACACGAAGGCCTTGAGGAGCCCACACCCAGACAGAGCACCTTGAGGGTTCTTCAGGACTCGTGAGACATCGGCCCTGAGTCCCCAGGGCCTCTGCTGGACTGAGGGAGAAACGGAACTGTTATATCCTTCCGAGCTCCCCATCAGTGGGGTTGAGGGCAAAACCAATTCCTTGCTTAATTCAAAGAATGAATTAATGAAACACGCAGCTCCTTCTACACCAGCCATGAGCCTGGCCAGAAGGGAATTCATAGACAGAAAGTGTGTAATTACACACTACTGGGATATAGAGTGTTGCAATGACACCATCTTCACTGTCTGACCCTGCGCCTTTCTACAAGCAAGGTGGAGGAGCTAAAGCCACTGGTGAACTTTTAACTACAATTGAAAAAAAAAAAAAAAAAAAGAATAGAAGGTAAGAGGTGGTCCTTGCCAAGACAGGCAGTCACTAGTCTAAATGATCCGGAAGCAACATCATGCACATTAGTCATTGCAGGTTTGGGAAAAGTTGTCACCAATCTCACCCTGATTTCCAAACAAAAATTTCAGAGCAAAGACATGCCTTCTGGATGTAGTGGGATGGGGGGAATAACTTCTGAAGGCAGTTGCAAGGCAACTGGTTAACATCAATTAATTACACATTTAAAGGCATCTAGCAGTTGAGTGCTCCCCACACAAAGCAGTGATACTACTGTGTGTTAGTCCTGTGTCAGTTACCCTGATCTGATCATTACACACCATATAGGTGTATTGAAATGGCACACTCTGTCCCACAGATACATGTAACTATTATGTGCCAATTAGAACCAATTTTTTTGGTACTGGGGAATTGAACTCAGGGGCACTCGACCACTGGCCCACATCCCTAGCCTTTTTAAATATTTTATTAGAGACAGGGTCTCATGGAGTTGCTAAGTGCCTCGCCATTGCTGAGGCTGGCTTTGAACTCGTGATCCTCCTGCCTCAGCCTCCCAAGTGCTGGGATTACAGGACTGTGCCACCATGCCTGGCAACAAAATATATTTTTTTTAAAAAGGCTGTGGCATATCTTTTTGGCCTGGTATTGAATAATAGCCTAAGTCCTTGCATGACTCTGTCTTTCTTGGATGCTAGTGTCTGCACTCCAATTGGGGGAGATGGATTCAGCAGGCTGATTTAGGGCTACACTCTATGTGCCAGGGGCCAAGCATGACCAGAGCCTGTGACCTCACGTGAGTCATTCCTGCTCCTCTGTGACCTTACCTCTCCAACAAGGAGACAGGTTTTCCTGTCTGCCTGTTTCTCAGAAGGCAAAACCGTCAGGTGGAGGGGTTTAACGGGAGCAGCTTAACGTTGTGAGTGGCTCCTCAGGAGTGAGCACATGCTAATGTGACTGTCCAGCCACGTAGGAGCAAATTCTCCGGTTTGGAGAAATGGTATTTTCTTTCAGAAAATTTAAAATCATACAACTGTGACAGCACTGGGTGGAGATGACACTCTCACCCCTAATTTAACAGGGCTACTGTCGAGGTGGCAGAATCTCCCAGATTGTTGGTGGGGCTCTTTCAAAAGCAAACTTGACCCTACTCTCGGAAGCATTTGGAACATTGCTGCCCTCAGTAGACCCTACTACATCTGATGTGCTAGGTGCTGGGGGGCAGGACCACCACAACCAGGCACAGGCTGGGTCCAGGGTGCATGGTCAGGAGGCGTGGCCATGGTGTTCCTACTGTGCAGAGGAGGAAGCTCTAGTACAGAGCAGATTTCAGAAGCTCCTGAAGTCACCCAGAGTCAGGGGAGGAGCTGAGCCAGGTGGCTGACTGCAGAGCCAAGATGCTGACCTCAGCCTTACCATGAGGTCCCCATTCAGCTGCCTTGGAGTTGCTGTTGGTCTGGGAGGTGATATGAATAGAAGTCCATAGTTTCCCTGCTTAATGGAGGCTGGGGCAGTGGTATGGTAGAGGGTGACACCATAATACCCTGAACACCATATAATACCAGTTTGGTGATTTGAAAAACCTGCCCCATGCTGTCTGGTTTGCATTAGCACAGTTTGGAGCCTTCTGACCCCTGAACACTCTAGGGAGTTATGAACTTGCCACCTGTTCATCAGGCAGCCCCACCCTCAATGTCATGGCCCGAGAGTCTTGTCTGGGGACAAATGGCCCAAGGAAGCATGGTGTGCAGGGCTGAGCCCTCCCTCCTGCGGCACTCTGTGTATTCTAGGGGCTAATAGGATGCTACGCCAATGACCCAAAGCATGCAACCCTTAAAGACACCATTTATTAGGTGTTTCATTATGTATTTCAGGACTGGTGGTTGGAATGTTGTTATTTATTTATTCCCATGCCAAGAGCCCTCAAAAGATGCCAAAATATTTGGAACTAGACTATGTCAGTACTAAAATTAAATTAAATTTAAAAAAATGTGAAGCCTTGAGACCTGTTAATTTAAACCTCGTGACCTGTTAACTTAATAAAATCCTAGGAGGGGCCAATTTCTCTGGGTCTAACAGGGAGCCAACAGAGGTCTGGCAAAATGAATGAAATTGTAATCATTTGCACTACCAGTATCTTCAATGTCAACCACCAAGAACACCAGGAAAAAGGATTGGAAATGACTGGAAAGTAAGAATACAGCTAAGTTTTTTTTTTTTTCTTTAAATTGAGATATATTTATTTCAAAAGGTCATGGATCCCAACTGCATTTACCAAATGTGGTCTATGCACACAACGGCATATTATTCAGCCTTAAGAAGGAAGGAAATCTCAACACATGCTACCACCTGGGTGAACCTGGAAGACCTTATGCTGAGTGATGTAAGGACAAACGCTGTGTAATGAATTCCACTTTGTAGGAATCTCGGGTAGTTGGATTCACAGAGACAGAGTGGAGGGCGGTTGCCTGGGGCAGGTCTTGCTCCATAACAAGGACGCCTGTTCTGTCCTGCTTCCTTTTGTCCCTTCCTCTGTGTCAAAGACAGTTTAGCCACTAACGATTTCCAAACTGTGTTCCTTTTCCTTGCTCCATTTCTCTAGCATGGGGAGCAGTCATTCCCAGACACAAAGAAATCAGCCATTTGGGAGGACCGCCAAGTGCTTGGTGTCTTTGAGGACACCCCGGCCCCTCTCCATGGCAGTCCTCCCCAGCCCTAGTGAAATGTGCTTGGAGCGCATCCTGGCAGCGGCTTGAACCTGCCGGGTACAAAAGGAACCAGGCACCCCCAACATTCGCAGCTCCTCACTTCATCCTGGGCTCCTCAGATACTCCAGACCTGAGTCAGCACCTGTGGGCAGGGCAGGACTCTGAGATGGTGACAGTGCCTGGGACAATACACACCTGAATGTGTCCACCTCGGCCCCAGGCCTGCATGGGGGGGGGGGGGTCCAGGAAAACCCAAGAAACTGAATTGCACAATGAGATAACCTCTGAGGACCAATGTCAGGAATATGGGGAGCAGCAACAATTCTTATAAAGCAGACCCTCCAGCCAAAGACAGGAGTTCAGATACCAAAAAGTAAAATTGTTTTGGAGCATACTGTTTTTCGAAGATAGACTTTTTAAAGCAGAACTCCTTATAATATTTCTTTCATGTGTTCTGTATTCCTTTAAGAAGTGGCAGAACTCTTTATTGGAGAAACTAAGGATTTTGTACACACACACACACACACACACACACACACACACGGAATGTCCACTGCCTGTTAGTAATGGTTGTTTCTGGGTGGGAGAAATAGGATTTGTTTGCTAGTTTTCTTTTCTGTACCTTTCTATATTGCTTTTTTTTTTTTTTTTTTTTTTTTTGGTACCGGGGATTGAACTCAGGGGCACTCGACCACTGGGCCACATCCCCAGCCCTTTTTTGTATTTTTATTTAGAGACAGGGTCTCACTGAGTTGCTAAGTGCCTCGCCATTGCTGAGGCTGGCTTTGAACTCGCGATCCTCCTGCCTCAGCCTCCCAAGTGCTGGGATTACAGGCGTGCGCCACTGCGCCCGGCTATATTGCTTGATTTTTAAAAAAAACTGTTAGCATAGGCTATTTTTAATAAAAGCAATAAAATAATGATTTTAAAGAAAAAAGCAATGTATTGATATTCTCTCTTATTCTCTCTTTCTCTCTCAAACACAAACACATGAGCACACACGTGCACCAGTTTTTGGAGATTTTGCTTTTCAGTTAACAGGAAAATGTGGCCTGGCCATCCTGTGCTCATAAATGGCCCTGTGCCCAGGTAGTTCAGAATAACCTTGCCTGGTGCATCTGATTCCTCTACAGGACCAGCATCTTGCTCCTGCCATCACTTTTGGAAACCAGTCTCCAAACCAGGGATTGATTTGTGATTAACTTCATCATGAAGACAGTTTTTAAAAAAATATTTATTTATTTTAGTTGTACACAATGCCTTTTTATGTGTATGTGGTGCTGAGGATCGAACCCGGGTCGCGCACGTGCTAGGCGAGCGCTCTACGGATGAGCCACAACCCCAGCCCCAGTTTTTGTTTTTTTCTAAAAGTTGTGATGAGGTTCCTACTCTTGCCCATAAAATATAATTTGAGTTTGGAGGACTGATTTGGGGATGTAGGAGCTAATCCTTCCAACCAGAGAGCCCACTGGTGACCTCCCATCTAGCCCTGTAGACCATATGGAAAACGCATGTTCTCATTTCTCCCTAAACTCCAAAGAGTGACTTAGTTGAAATAATGACGCACGCAGCCTATGATTTATCATGAACTAGGTCTTCATGGTGCCTTAGTAACAGATGTTACTGCAAACTGACCTCAGAATAACATGTCCCTTTCAAATCAAAGATCCTATGAGCTCACTGAGGCCAATGCCTCATTTCATGAGTTTTTTTTTTTTTTTAAGAAATTAGTACCTGGGAGTAGGTGGAACTTGTCTCTGGAATCATGGAGATTGGGTGCTACACACTGGACCAATCAAGTGATCAGCTAGGGGTGCACTGAGCCCTGCTGGGCATGGTGCCTGGAGAAGGGGCTTTTAAGACAAAAGTCTGGCCACAGGAAGGAGCCTCCTGGCTGGAAGGTGAGAACAACACACAGGGAAATGCCCAGTCTCATAAGGCAGAGCAAACCACAGGTCTCTATGATGTGTATTTCTTTATATGTGTTGCACAGATGGTCCCCAAACTGGGATTTTTTTTTTTTTTTTTTTTTTACTTAATAATGATGTGAAAGCGATTAGCAGTCATTAAGAACCATACTTCAGCAAACACTAACTGCACACCAATGGTGAGTACCCACACACCCATTCTGCTTTTCACTTTCAGTATTCAATCTATTACATGAGATAGTCAACACTTGATTATAAAATAGGCATTGTGTTAGATGACTTTGCCCAGCTCTGAACGTTCTGAGCACATTGAATGCAGGCTGGGCTAAGTTAGGATCATTTTTTTAAAAGTTTTTTTTTTTTTTAGATGTTGATGGACCTTTGTTTTATTTATTTATCTATATGTGGTGCTGAGAATCGAACCCAGTGCCTCACACATGCTAGGCAAGCACTCTACCACTGAGCCACAACCCCAGCTACTTAATGCATTTTTGATTTAGGATATTTTGATGGGTTTATTGGAACATAGCTCTATTACAGATCAATGACCATCTACATTTCTTTTTATAGGTGCTGAAGCCGTGAAGAGCCAGGGTGAAGTTAGTCAGGGAAGTCTGAGGGACAGTTCACTCTTTTATTCTTTTGTCCTCCAACACCATGACTGAGCAGTGGAGCAGCCTGTGGCTTCTTCCTGCATGCCAAAAGGGCTCTAAGTCTGTGCTCTGGCCATGACACCTAACCATTTTCTACCACCTTTGCCCTGCTGGAGTTGTCCTATAGCCCTCTCCGGGTCCTTGTCCCCCTCTCTTTGCTTTGCACAAGGATACAGACCTTACGCTGGAGACTGAAGTGCAAGATGCTTCTCAGGGAGAACTTTGGGGGCTGACATTGTGGGTCCAGGGACAAGTTGGCTGCAGTGCAGTCCCACCAAAGGGATGACCCTACACAATTGCCCTGAATTGGAATAAGGTAACCAGGACTTTAAGCCCCCATTGGGGATGAGCTAGGGGGTGTGTCCTTGGGTGTCTTCACCCAAGGACAGCTTCTGGGTGTGGCCTCAACTGTAGCTTCTGCCAGGTATTGTTCCAGCACCTGCGGGGGGGGGGGGGTCCACTTGTATAGCACACCTCTTAGACTCCCACCTATTTCTGCTGCTTGTTCACCAGGCTGACAACTACCTACTCTAGGGGTTTCTCAGCACCCTGAGAGGATTCTATAGAGCTTGAACCTCTTTCTCAGAGAGTTATAATAGTGGGGAGGCCCCACTTTCCCTTTCTCCTGGTTATACTAGTTCCACCACCCAATAGCAGCTGTGTGCTGAATCATCTCGGTATCCCTCTTTGTATCTATATAGGCTAATATAATCTAATTCCAATGCCCTCACTCCAATACAGGTACTAGAGGAACTCTAAACTTAGCAGGTGGTCACAAAGAGCTGAACTTCCAGTTATTTTTTTTTTTTTTTATTTTTTTAATATTTATTTATTTGCTTGCTTTTGGTTGTACACAATGCGTTTTTACGTGGTGCTGAGGTTCGAACCCAGGCCGCGCACGTGCTAGGCGAGCGCTCTACCACTGAGCCACAACCCCAGCCCCTGAACTTCCAGTTATTTCTGTTACCTGGGCATCTGTGTTTGAGATCAGTCAATAATTCAACCATACAGGCAAAGATATCACATGTGAGTACTGAGTTAACAGATAGTGAACTTCAGGAGGATTTGAATGGAATTCAATACAATGCACATGTTGATGGAAGGGGGTTATTCTTATCAAAATTTAAATATATTTTGAAAACCATGATTTCAAACCCTGCATACAATCTTGTTTATAATTTTGTGTGGATATTGGCACTTGGATAGAAGTTATGTGGTTGGGAGGAGAGTGCACTGCACCCAAGGATGAGGCCTTGGGTAAGACACTTCACCAAAGCCTTCAATCCTGCAACTGTAGGAAGAGGTTATTGTAATAGATTGCTTCTAAAAGTTCTTGCATCTCTACCAGCCCATGTTTCTCTTAGATTTATGATATGCAGTGAAAGTCTTGGCAACACTCTATCAGAACAAATACCTGGGTTATGGACTACTTTATTATAGCATGGTTACATCCTGATTAATTCATTGAACATGATCATCTTCCCAGGGGCTGTTGAGATACTGAATGGATTACAGAATGAAAAAGAAGTAGACTGCCCTTTGAGGTTCTTGAACAGTAGATGAATGACCATTAAGGCAAGGACCAGGAATATTTTCACAAGAAAGCAGAAGCATGAATTTTTACCCCTGTTGTTGCTATGTTTTTCAATCATTTGTTTGGGGGATGAACCAAAGGGGGAAATGATTGCTGGTTGGGCATACTTAGGAAGATTTCATGGGAAAAGTGGCATTTGATATTCTCTTAAGGACCTGGGATAAAGGAGAAAGTTTCAGAAGTGGAGATAATACATGGAAAGGCTAAGGTGGGGAGGTACCAGGTGGTGCTGGGGCAGTTCATTCATTGGTTTGGTTGTAATGGTGGGCTCATGTGAAGGGCACTGGGAGAGAGATGGAAGGTAGACTGCAAAAGGCCTTAAATATCAGGATTGTGTTTCCATAAGTACAAAGTAGGAGACAGGGTTCCTGAGCAATGGAAGGATATGATTTTTTTAAATCCCTTCAGATAATTTCAATTGGTTTAACTTTAACTTATGATATAACTCTTTCTTCTACAATCTTTACTAAGTTATTAAGCCCTTCTGGTGAATTTTTCACTTCCAATGTGATACTTTTCAGAATTTCCTTTAAAAAAAATACTTTCACTTTCTTTTCTGAGATTCTCCATCTGTTCAATCATCATGTTCGAGTTTTCCTTTAAATCCTTGAACATATTAAAATTAGTTGTTCTAAAGTCTTTTAAAATTCCAACATGTACCCAGATCTTGGAGTCTGTTTCTATCAGCTACTTTTTAAAAAATTTTGGGTCACATTTTCTTACTTCTTGATATGTCTGGTATCTCATATCATTTGCATAATAGCATATCATTATATCTTTTTCACATGCAAGATATGATGATATGTTCTAGAGAATCTAAAGAGCTTTGGATTTTACTCTGGCAGGCATTAAATTACTGGAAGATCCTCTTAAACTGTCTCACTTGATTTTATTCTTTTAAAATATATATACATATATATGTTTATATATATGTGTGTATACACACACACACACACACACACACACATATATATATATTAGTTATTGATAGACCTTTATTTTATCTATTTATATGTGGTGCTGAGAATTGAACCCAATGCCTCACGCATGCAGGCAAGTGCGCTACTGCTGAGCCCTAGCCCCAGCCCCAATTTTATTCTTTATTAGGGCTGGTATATTTAGTCTTATGTTATGATCCTTTTCCCTAAGTCATGGAATTTCTAGAATCTCAGTTAAATGTTCAAAATGCTCAATGGGATTTATCTACTCTGGCTATGCCAGCACTTCAGAACTTCCTAGTCCTATGAGACCACAGAGCTCGGTTCAGCCATTAGCCCCACAATAGCTACTGTCTACTAGGTTTGTGCTGAGCCTTGGCCAAGGACCAGCAGAACCTCATGCTGATTTCTGGAGCTCCCTTCAGGGCAGCTCTCTCATTTGTGGTATCCTGTTCCACACATTCTAGATTATAAGCCTCATCTCAGTGAGACCGTCTCTCTGCTTTGCAGTACTGCAAAGTGTCTCTGGTTAGGAGGTTGGGGTGAATGGGTGTATTTCTCTTTTCTTAAGGATCACAGTGCTATTCTTCCTGTTGTCAAATGCCAGAAAAATGCTGCAGCTGCCTTCTGCTATGGTCTAGTTATGCAGCTGATAGGATGATATTTTAGGAAGATTAATTTGTTGGTATCATTTTAGGATGGCTATGAGTGATGGCAAGCTTGAAGGCAGGTAGATGAAAATAAGGGCCTAAGGTAGGGTGGGGGCAGTGAAACAAAAAGGAAATACAGGGTTAGGGGTAGCTCAATAGTAGAGTGCTTGCATAGTATGTGCAAGGTCCTGGGAGAGGAGGGGCGGGAGGGAGAGAGGGAGAGAGAACAGTCAACCCTCTGATTCTATGGGTTCAACCAACTTCAGATCAAAACTGTAGTTGGGCCTATAATGGTAGCATCTGTACTGAGCGTGCACAGACTTTTCTCTCTGTCATTATTCCCTAAACAATACAACATGACAACTAGCACTCACACAACACTTACGTTGCATTACGTATTGTAAGTGATCTAGAGATGGTTTAAAGTGTACAGAAGGATTGATTAGGTTCTGTGCAAATACTACACCATTTTACAGGAGGAACTTGAACATCTGAGAGTTTTTGGTATCCATGGAGCTCCTGGAACCATTCCTAGCAGATATGGAGGGATACAGGTGCTTAGAAAATTGGAGGAGACAAGTTAGACAGAAGAGAATTGTTCTGAGACTTTTATCTGCTTTTTTAAATTACCAACATTTACATGCCCAAGAGGCAATGAAGTTAAGCCAGGTTGCCGAGGACCAAGGATATGAATATTCTTTGAAATAATATTTTTGAATGAGACCCAAAAGATTACCGTGATTCTAAAACTTGTCAGTTTTTTTCCTGAAAAGCACAGTAAGCCTTCCACAGTCAGACAAAGAGAATTGGAGGAGCCTCTCTCTGTACAAGACCATGCTGCCTACGATTTCTCACTGTTGTTTCCTCAGATAACCTAATGAAGGAACGTAGCCCTTCTTTACCCACCACCTTTTATGAAATCCTTCCATTATGGTAGTCCAGACAGGGTAGGTGGCATTTCCATGCCAAGAATTCTGTGTCCTGGACTATTTTCTCTTCAGAACAGGGGATCTTGTTCCAGCAGGAAGGTGGTGGGTGGTGTGCTGGGCAGATGTTGAACAGAAACGTGTGATAAATGTGCGGCAGTTTATCCCATCTTAAAGTGTTCATCATTTGACTGGTTTATTACTGAAAGGCATTTCACAGGCATTCTGAAGCCAACTCACCCTTTCTCTTCCAGGTTTGCGACCCTGCTAACTTTGGGTAGGTGTGGTGGCCTCCACTCCATCCTGCGGGCAGCAGCCCTGACATTATTACTCTCGGAAAAAAAAGGTCTTCACCCACTCCTATGGCACAGCTGTGGCACACATTCTCTGCCCTTTTCATCTTAGTCCATGTCCCTCCCATCCACACTAGAACTTGCATGGTGTTTTCCCAGATCCCTGTTCTTACCTGCTTTCCTCCACCCATTCCCTCGGTGACCTTTTTCAGTCAGCTGTCATGGGAAAGATCATTTTATACAGAAATTCATCCTAGGTTGTGAGTGGTTGGCACAGCTCCCCCAGGGAAGCACTCACAACTAATTTAAATAATAGCATTATAGGACAGTAACTAGAAGAAACAGGATGCTGATGTCAGATTTCTTGAGTTCAAATTCTGGCTTGAGGGCTAAGGATGTGGCTCAGTAGCAGAGCACCTGTCTATTATGTGGAAGGCCCTGGGTTCAATCCTCAGCAACACGCACATACACACAGGCACACACACGCGCGCACACATACGTACACACACATACACACACCCCACAGAAAAATTCTGTAAAAATTCTGGTTTGATTATTTAGTGCTTATAATAGTGCATGGCACATAGTGTGTTAATGAATGTAAGGCTATATATTTATTTTCCACTTTTGGAGGAATTGGAAAATAAAAGAAAGATATAAAGAGGAAATAAAACCATGAGCCCTCCATTTTGGATGCATTTGCTTTCAATTTTTAATTTGTTCATATATGTTCCGTATTTTTTACTGGTGCATTATAATTAAACATAATGGTGAGATCTGTGGTTACATATTTGTACATGTACATAACAGTACAGTTTGGCCAATACCATTCCCCAGTATCTCCCCTCTCCCTTCTCCTGGTGCCTTTCCTCTATTCTATTGATCTCCTTGTGGTTTTCATGAGATCCCAACGCCTACCTTTCCATTTTTTCTTTCTAGCTTCCACATATGAGAGAAAACATATGGCTTCTGACTTTCTAAGTTTGGCTTATTTTACTTCACATAATGCTCTCGAATTCCATCCATTTTCCTGCAAGTGGAATTATTTATTCTTTAAGCTGTATAAAATTCTGTTGTGTATACATACCACATTTACTTTATTCATTCGTCCATTGCTGGACATGTAGGCTGGTTTCATGGTTTGGCTATTGTGAATTGTGCTGCTATAAACATGGGTATGCATGTGTCACTATGTTATGATTATTTTAATTCTTTAAGATAAGTATCGAGGAGTGGTGTGGGTGGGTCACATGGGGGTTCCAAGCCTAGTCTTTTGAGGAAACTCCGTATTGATTTCCATAGTGGTTGTACTAATTCATAATCCCACCAACAGTGTAAAAGTTCAGACACATATATCTTTTAAGAAGAGATTAGGACAGCAGTGTAATGCTACTTGTGGTTTGGTTTTTCATCCTCGACAGCCTTAATCATTCTTTTTTTTTTTTAGCCTTAATTATTCTTAAATGACATTTTTAAAATGGGTTCAAAGTATTCTGTTATATGTGTGAGCATAATTAAATCAACCAGTCCTCTAATACTTGACTTTCAGGTTGGTTCCCAATTTTCACCATTATAAATACTGTTGCAATGAACATCTTAGCATCTTTTTGGTGACATCCTTCTTATAAATTCAGAAAAGCAGAATTATGAAGTTGAAGGGCATGAGAGGCTGACCGTCTGAGGTGTGAGAATGATGCCACCAGGGCTTCCTTGAAATCCTGGAAATGAATTTGGCTTGGCTTCAGGTCAGAGCACAGTTTGGTTTTGCATTCTGGGCATTCTTGTTCTTCACCAGATGCACACAGTCATTCAGCTCTGCAGTTCTGATACTTATCAGTCCATTCTGGGAAACCCCAGAGGACACATGGAGTTGATCCCCTGCCTGGGCATCGGGTTCCTTGATGTTTCCTGGTTAGTTGTTTGAATGACTAAGATTTCCCTGTAGACTCTCGACTGTGGGCAGCTCCTTCCACCTGCTCAGCTATTCTCTTGCACCATCAGAGTTTGCCAAGTCTTTGGTCTTTGATTCATTTTGCATTTTTCTTCTCATCCTGGATTTTGAGATTGGGATCTCAAGTTTGTGGGGCTCAGACGAAAAGGTGATGGCTCTCTGTGACATTGCACATGAGTCTGCAGTTTTCCCTGGCCTCCATTCCCTTCCAGCATCTGCGCCCTGTATCTCCATGGACTTCCCTGGTGGCTCCCAGGAGCTGTTTTCCATCAACTTCATGACACAGGGGAAAGCCCACGCTCTGTTGTTTGCAGGCAGAGGTGACCCCTTTGAACTCTCATATGGAAGCCACAGGTCTTAGTCACTGGGTTAGGAAGTCACAGGCGGAGCAGGTGCAGCTGCCCCGATGGAGCTCATCTGATCAGCTCTGATTATTGTTTTTCCTGGGGCTTGGCATCCTGGGCAGGGGCTCTACCACTGAGCCCTGCACCCCCAGCCCTCGGTTTTGATTTCTAATCATCATCTTCAAACATAGGCCTCTAACTAAAGCAGCCCACGCTCGCTCAGCGCCCCCTGGGGGCTAGTTGTCCTCTCTGGTTCTGCTGCAGTCCGGATTTCTTCACCCTCCCCCAGGGGATCCCAACACTCTGGGCCTCTGATCCTCAGCCACACACCTGGATAAACTAGGGCTAAGTGTGGAGAGTCCAACTGCATCTAAGCCATAATTGATGGGGCGTCACAAACCATTTGATGTCCAAGCCCCATCTGTCACCAAGCCCAGCGGGGAAGGCCGGTGGAGGGAAGACGCCCGTGATCCCCACTTTTTAATGTATCCGAGGTATTCCAAAGGAAGGAATATTTGTTTTCCCCTTTACCCCTCTAATTGATGCAGCTGTTGCCCAGCCTCATCTGCATTAAGCTAAATATTATGTCTTTGTAACGTTTTTGATCTTCATTAATTACAGTTCAGGAAAGCTGACAAAGGTAACCTACCTCTTTAATATAAACAAGATTAATTGCACGGTTCCTGCAGAAAATGAACTACCAGCAGTTTAACAAAAAATGTTTGTCTTTAAGCAGCCTTTGGATAAAAAAAAAAAAATTAAAACTGTTACAGGAAGTGCCAAAGCTGCCAAATTACCATGCCCGGGAGCCTCACCCTCATTATCAGACTAAACGAACACACACGCCCCTACACTTTCATCCTCCTCCAGGCCCAAGGAAAAGAAAGGCGGGCTTGGAAAAAAAAGGGCCTTTATTCAAAGAAGTGGCTCTCAAGTCTGGAATGCACCCCGGCTGTTTGAAGACAAGATTTATACCTGACACCTTTCCTTAAGCTCATTGTTGGGACTCGCCTGTTTTCAAATCAACCGCAGACTGGCTGCTGCTGGAGGTGCTTCAGTTCCTAACGACCACATAATCTAAGATAAATAAGGGGATTGCTATCGCTTTCATTAATAACCATGAACTAGTCCTTCCTTCAGCAGGAGTAAAAAGTAAAACAAGCATGAGTGGGCTGAGGTAGAAGGCTGGGGTGGGGGCTTGCTAAGGGCAGGGGTCAGAGGGTATGGGCTAGTGGGACAGCTCCCTTAGGAACCGCAAGGCCAGGAGTCAGCACGGGTTGTGGCTTTCATTCCTCTGCAGGATGGTTTCTATTGGGTTGTCCTACGATATCTGGTGTCCCGGGAGACCCAACGGCCAAGAGCGGACCTTCTGATTGTTTGGGATGCTGGGACCTTAAGATCACTCTGAAGGATCCGCGAGAGTGGGCCGTCCAGGCTCCTGAGTTGGGGCAGGATGACAGCAGTTCCTGGGAAATCTGGGAGCTCCAGACACAACGTGCACCACCATCTTCCCCTGGCAAGTTCATGTGAAACAGCCTATGTGGCCAGTGGTGGAGGCAACTGGCCATCGCATCTGTGAAGATGGGATGCTGAGCTTGTTCCCAAGGGCATGCTTAGAAAATGGGCGGAAGCCAGAGAAACATTTGTGTCAGCACCAGCTCTCTGTGGCTTCCCATAAATTCCTGACTCTGAGAACATGCTGGAATAGCGCCTAATGGAGTGTGTGCATGGAGGGGTGCAGGTGGGGGGTGATCTGGGGGAAGCCAAGTTTCAATGAAGTTAAAGAGACCAAATGGGAGAAGAGGGATTAATGATGGCTGACGCAAAGCTGTGGTCTGAGATTTGGGGACTTACATAGCCTGGTGGGTAAAGAGGTGACCTGGCATTAGAGATTTGTTTTCCCAGAGAATAAGACACGCCAAAGGGAACGAGAGTTCCCTAAGCGTTTGTGGAGCGGGGGACACAGTGGGCCAGATGCCTGGAGGTGAGGCCCAGAGTGGAGAAGGGACCCTCATTTAGTGTCAACAAATCCCAGGAGGTGGGGGTGGAGAGGGAGGGAGTCAGCCTTGGGTTGAGAAGTTAATCATGGCGTTCTTAGGTGGGAAGGGATTATAATGTGGAGCTCTCCATGCTCTGGCCAGATTCGGCATTTTTCTGGATTCTCCATAAACAAAATACTACATCTCTCCACGCTTTGTTTTTCTGTGATGTTCAAAATCTGTGCCAAAATGACTCAGGTTGTCGGGTTTCCAAGGGACCTGTTCCTCCAGGTCCTGAGCCTGAGGAGGAGCAGGGGCTCCAGCTGCATAGACCCTTGGGGCCTCCAGCCAGGCCAGGGTTCAGATGGGGGTACCCCCGGGGCTGTGGCTGGAATCGCCCAGCGCATGGCTGCCGGGGCCTGTCATGGGGCAGGGGCTGGCCTTTTCCGGGAGTAGGTCTGCCCTTGCCAAGTGTGTGCAGTCATTCAGCAGCTGTCTGAGATGAGGAAGGTGTGTCCTGACATTTCCATGGGTCTGTCACCACAGAAACTGGAGCCACCTTGTAAAGCACTTATACATCACATAAGCACACAGAGTTGACTGAAATAAAAAAAATCTACGGACCAACCCTCGCCCTCTCTAAATAACATTCTTGATTCCATTCTAGGTTATACCACACTGTGCCATTAAAAAAGCGTTCTCACACCCTTGTGTCATGGTTGTGCTAATGGGAGGCTATAGGGAGGAGGGCAGAGGGGGGTACCTGTCACACTCAGGCCCCCACCCCAACCAACAACCAGGATTGGGGGCAGCACACAGGCAGTGTTCTGACAGGGCAAGTGCTGAGGGGGCGGGGACTCTAGTCCTGGCTCAGCCCAGGCACCTTGGCATCCGCCAGGTCCCTGCGGGCTGCAGCTTCTCCATCCGCCAACCAAGGTCCTGCCACTGATGATCCCCTGCGGTTCTGACTGGGTGTTTCTGGGATCTGATTTGACCCTTTCCTAGGAGGCGGAACACAAGAGATACCCAGTACCTTAAGTTGTTTGTGGAGGCAGGCTGTGTTTACAACATGCTCCTGATGATAATGGCTTTAGGGGGCACCTTTGGGGTGCCTCCAAAATAGTGGATGTCAGAATTTCCCCACCAGGTCAGCAAGGATGAGTATTACCTAGAACTTCTGGAATCATTTGGGGAACCAGGGTGGAGTACATACCTGTCTCCACAGCACTCTGCCAGCAAATGGGAAAACGTGTGCCACCTCTGCCTTTCTGGCTCAGTCACTGATATTTTTCTCCTGATTATAAAAATAGTAAGCCTGGTATAGTGTCTTGTAAACTCAGAGACTCCAGAGGCTGAGGCTGGAGGATCACAATTCAAGGACAGCCTCAGCAACTTAGTGAGGCCCTGTCTTGAAAAATAAAAAAGGGCTGGGAGTGTTCTTTGGAGGTAGAACACCTCTGGGTTCAATACTCAGTACAAAAAAACTGGCATATATTAATTGTGGAAAGTTTCTAGATATATAAAAGTCCAAAGAAGAAAGCTAAAAAACTCTTTTAGCCCTACTATCCAGAAACATCGAGATTTTGATATATTTCCTTTCATTATAAACACATGCACAAATTCCATACATATATAATTAACAACCATATTACACATAGAATTTTGTATCCTTTCACTTATTTATTATTATTTTGAGACAAGCTCTCACTAACTTACCCAGCTTGACCTCAAACTTTCAATCCTCCTGCTTCAGCCTCCCAAGCAGCTGGGATTACAGGTGGATACCATTGTACCTGGATTTACTTAATATTTAATGAATCTCTTCTTTGTCATGAAGTATCCTTCAGGAATATGGCTGTACAGAATTCCACCACATGGCTATACCATAAATATTCAATCTATCCCCCTAAGGTTGGACATTCAAATTTATTCCAATTTATCTCACTCATATAAGTAATGTCACAAGGCACATAAATCATCTAGTGTAAGGAAATCTAATTCTTTTTTTTTTCAGAAGAGGGTCCTAGTGGTGGAATTATTGGGTCAAAGTTCACATGTATATAAGCAGAGTCTGAGTTGCATACAGATGTAGGCGTGCTGGGCACTCCCAGCAGGCACTGGGCAGATTCTGCACAGTGGCCATTGCTATGGAGTCCTTACATCCTTGACTGGATTTTAGAGCCCCAGAGAGAACAACAAGCAAGATTTGGAATAAAAGAACAAAGAAACGGATCCAAGGAAGGGAAACCTTCTAGCCCTTTCCCCCCTAGATAATTAGGAGGAAAATCCTCATTGAAAAGGCTAGCATAACTGCAACCTAAGGTCAGCTGCCTCTGCTGGCAGGACGCTGGCCCAGGGTGGCTGCCCTGCCTCGCTCAGGAACACCTGGTGTCCCACAGCCAGCGAGGCCGGCGGGGAGGAGTTAAGACAGCCCCCCTGCACCTGCCCCTCCTGGCTGCCAGTCCCTCTCCCAGGACTGTGAGCACACTCTGCAGCCACCACCCCCCAGTGGAAGGCAGAGCTCCTGGTTCCCAAGAACCCCTCCACTCAGCTGCCCTGGGACCTGCCTGGGAGAGCAGGGTCCACATGCTCTTTCTGGGTGCCAGGACCCCTGACACCAGAATGCCTTTTGTGTTTGGATGTGCACTGGGGATGCCTTGGAGCAGAGGGGACATAGAGAGGGACAAGCCAAGTTCTTCACGTATCTATCATCACCTGCTACCTAGCCTGGAGTTTGAGGAACAAACACCACATCTGCAGGCTACATGCCTTTTAGGTTATGGAGATTCTACAAAATACAGATACTTTAAAAAGCATTGATGGACTGTGATATAATTATATTTTCTTTTCTGAAGCTCTGTGGTCAAAGTGAACTCAGGCTCATGGGAGGGGCCCGAGGAGGCCCAGCTCAGCCTCGGGTGGGTGGGGAGAGGTCTGGTGGCTTCTTGGAGGAGGTGAGGAGTGACCAGGCCTAGGAATTGAGTTTCTAATTGCGGTAGGAGGGTGGAGGGGGGCCACAGCTCCATGCCAACAGTCTCATGCTGGGATCAAAGAGGCAGAGAGTCCAGTGCAGCAGCGTGGCCAGGCCAACTCTCATTCTTCAAGTTGATATTTGTAAGAAAACTCCAGCTGTGTTCAGGGAAGCTAAAGGGGAGGGGCATGCAGCTGTAAGATGAGTCATGAGTTACTTCTCCCAGTTCCTCTCTCAGAATAGAACAGTTTGGATAAAACTGTTTAGTCATGGAGAGAAATCTATGGACATCCAAGTATGAACACGAACTCTGTCAGGGGTCTGCGTGTGGAAGCCGACTAGGCCTCTGCCAGCTTTTCTTTGGTTCTTGCAACATCACGACAATGTACTATACATTGAGGTGGGGTACTGGCATGGCCCCTGCATTCCTTCAGAGTGTTTTACATATTAACCGAAGTCCATTTTCATGAAAAATCTCATAACATGGGTGGGTTTTGCAAGTACATGTTTCATAGATAAAGAAATTGAGGACAAGGCTCAGTGGTAGAGCACCTGCCTAACATGCTGGAAACCCTGGGTTTAATTCCCAGTATCACAAACAAAACAGAACAGAACAGAACAAAGAGATGAACAAAAAAAAAAAAAAAAAAAAAAAAAAAAGAAAGAAGTTGATCATTAAATTATCTAAGTTCACATCACCAGTGAGTGATTAAAAAGGAATCTGAACCAAGGGCCCCACCACACCAAGGCCTGCATGATGTCACCTGCATGATGCTATGAGTTGCATGAGGCAACTCCGCATGGTCACATGTAGCACCAGCCTGTGCAGGACACTCAGCAGAGTGATGCTGAGTTGAAAGCACAGATCCCAAATCCTCCCACTTCAATGGTTTTATGTTTTTTTTTTTTTTTTTTAAAGATCTACAAATGAAGCCGGGTGCTGTGGTGCATGCCTGTAATCCCAGCACTTGGGAGGCTGAGGCAGGAGGATCACAAGTTCAAAGCCAGCCTCAGCAATGGTGAGGCACTTAGCAACTCAGTGAGACCCTGTCTCTAATAAAATACAAAAAAGGGCTGGGGATGTGGCCCAGTGGTCGAGGGCCCCTGAGTTCAATCCCTGGTACCAAAAAAAAAAAAAAAAAAAAATCTACAAATGAGAGATCTAGGGACAATCCTCATGTTGCTATAGGATGAAGAAAGGGCCACCCAGAGACTCAGAGGAAGGGTTTGCCCACTGTGAGTGTTGGGTCTCACTTGCCAGTGATTTCGGCAGCAACAATCACTTAAGTGGCTCTGTGTGTCAGTGGAGGTCAACCCCCTTCACTGGTATAGCCGGTGTCCAGGCACTTCAGAGGCTGCAAGCCCCTGGTGTCCCTGACCTAGATCACTTGACCCAACACATGAGTCCAACAAGAATGCATTCTAGTTTTGGGAAGCTACATTATAAGGTTTTATGTTATTTGTCTGGTCTTATCTGAAATTCTGTAGAAAGTGTAAAATGATTACTATAAGCAAAATGATCATGGGTAAATCCCAAATTTAGTAAAATTGAAGTTACATGAACTGTGAGAAAAAAAAAAATGCGATTTGCTTTGAAAAGCCATTTAACATCTGTTTCTAGGCTGTCTGAAGTACATGTTCCAAAAATTTTAAGATTTGAATTATAAAAACCATAAGAGAAAATTTTAATTAAGCTTTTTATTTAAGGTCATTGTAGATTCTTCTGCAGTTGTGAGATATTTCAGAGAGTTCCCCAATTCTTGTTAACCAGTTTGCCTCGGTGGTTTTATGTTATAGAATCAGAGTGTGATGACATTATATCTCCAATGTGGACATCAATATAGCCAAAGAAACAGAACTGTTATAAGAGGATATTTAAGAGGGTCCACTTTATAAAACCTCATGATCTGTAGGAGTGAGGAGCCTTTTCAGCAGAAGCATAGGCTGGGGACTCTGTAGGATGGTGTGGACAATCTAAAGTGATTCTAAGGTTGAAGGTCTCAGGAGAATCTGCCCCACTCACTTGCAACCAGGAAAGCCCCTTCTTTTGGTAGACTCGTCCCTCCTCCTGAAAAGATGTGGGCAGGAGAAATGGGCTCTGAGGGCTGGCTGTGGAAATGCCCACACATGCAGAGGCAAAACAATAGACCCGAGGTGAGCAGAGGCCAGCATCAGCCCCAGTTTAGTCCTAACCCAGCTCCAGCTTAACCCAGTTCAGTCCCAGCTCATTTCCAGTTCAACCCCAGCCCAACCCCGCTCCAGCTCCAGCTTAGCCCCCAGCAAAGCCCAACTCAGGCCTTGCCCAGTCTCAGCCTTGCCCCAGCCCAACCCCAGCCCAACCCCAGCTCAACCCCAGCCCAACCCCAGCTCAACCCCCGCCCAGCCCTAGCACACACCCAGCTCCAGCTCCAGCTAGGTCCATAGTTTCTTACATGGTTTCCCTCAACCAGGAGCTGAGGTGGTCGAGCCTGGCATGGCCCAGCACAAGCATCCAGCTCATGTGGCTGGCGTGACCGAGGTACTGAGCTAAATTAATTTAAACAGACACACATGGCTGGTGGTTACCTCAATGGGCAACTCAGAACAGGTCTTTTAGATCCCTCCCATCTCTTGAATGTCCTAAGTAATAACATCCAGGTTGTCTGGACGGATCATGCTCTCAATACACTCCTGGGAAAACCAAGGCACAGAGAGGTCCAGGTTCCTGAGGTTCAGCTGCTGCACCTATGGTGGAGCTAGAAGCCAGCCAAGTCATCCGCTTCTAGACCACATCCCCGTCTGTGTGTGACGCTCTGGCTCAAAGCCGTCCCCTTCACAGTAACAGTGACAAACAGGGTCCTGCCCACATTTTTTCAGGAGAAGGGTGGAGTCTACCATAAGAAGAGGCTTGTAGGGGCTGGGATTGTGGCTCAGCGGTAGAATGCTCGCCTAGCACGTGGGCGACCCGGGTTCGATCCTCAGCACCACATACAAATAAAACTCATTGAATAAAACGCATTGTGTACAACTAAAGCAAATAAATAAATATTTAAAAAAAAAAAAAAAAGAAGAAGAGGCTTGCTTGCCGGTTGCAAGTGAATGGGGCAGATTCTCCTGAGACCTTCAGCCTAGGAATCACTCCACATTGTCCACATCATCCTTCCTTTAAGTCGAATAGGAAACTCAAAAGTATGGGAAATAAAAGTTTGTATTCAAACGAAGAGGAAATCAGAGCTGGGTACGGTGGCACACGCCTGTAATCCCACCACTTGGGAGGCTGAGGCAGGAGGATCGCGAGTTCAAAGCCAGCCTCAGCAATGGCGAGGCACTTAGCAACTCAGTGAGACCCTGTCTCTAATAAAATATGAAAAAAAAAAAAAAAGGCTGGGGATGTGGCCCAGTGGTCTAGTGCCGCTGAGATCAATCCCCGGTACCAAAAAAAAAAAAAAAAAAAAAAAAAGAGGAAATCAGGCACTTTTTAAAATGTAACCAGTGAGGGTGATTTTTTTTTTTTTTCCCCACAAGAAAGGACTACTATTTAAAGAACCAGTTTTCTGTGAGCGAATAGAACAGCAGCCAGCTCATCAGTTCTAGAAAGAACAGTTGTTGAGATAAGCCCACAGAAGCTTTGGCCCAGGGCTAGATTCCACTCTTGACAGGCTCCCTGCTCACTCAACAATGGCCACGGCCCTAAGGTCAGCTTCCACCAACACACTAGTATTTCCTAATCAGACAACTGTCCAGAGCACAAAAATCTTTGGAAAAAATTCTCGAAACCATGACAAAAGCACACCTGGCAACAGCACATTTAGAATTGGGAACAATTCATTCCTCTAAATTAATTAAATCCTGCAAATCAGCTTGACATTAAATACTTTTTTAATAACCTAAGCTTCATTCTCAACAACCTGCCTATCTCACCGAGAACTTCCTAAGAACTTCCTCTTTATTTCATAGTCTCCCGTTTTTTATGATGCCACCAGGTCAGCAAATGTGGGAATGAGAGTTGAGGGGCTGGTGTTTTCATCCTGAGCCCCCCAAGGGTCATGACTGCATCTTTTAATGATAACAAACATCCCACTTGTCTTCAGACACGAGCTTAGCAAGAGAAAGAAATGGCAAAGCAGAGCGTTTTCACCCACTAAAGACTTTCTCCTGAGCCCCGTGGGCTTCAGAAGCACCCTGGTCTTTCCTCTTACCTTTGGGCGCCTGTGTGCTCCTCTCCTCTCGGGTGGTGACTGCTGCCTGTGGCCCTTCCTCCCGTTTAGAGGATTGGTGTTTGATGTGGGGGAGGTGGCTGCTCAGTGCATTGGCAGGGGAAGAGAGGGAGGCCAAGGTTTTATCACATCACAGAGGAAATTCAAGATGGGGCCTTTCATGTCCACAGCCCCCTCCCCACCCCTCCTGGGATTCATTCTCTCTCCATGGTTTCCTTCTATACCCCCCAGGCAAAGATGCATTTCCTGAAAACTGGAAAAACCAGGTACTATCAACCTCAAATCAGTGCTAATTAAATTCGGTTATAAAATTCAGGTCCAATTGCCTTATCTGAGAGTGACACCTTACACTTTCCAACTGAGTCTTTTAATATGCACCATGAAAACATTTGACATCACCATATCCTTGATCTAATGCTGTTTATGGCCCTGAACTTCTGATAAGAACTCCATTAGCACATCAAGGTGTTTAGATCAGGCTATCTTTGAAGGATCCTCTCATCAACACCTCCTCCATCTCATGTATTACATTTTAAGAACTCAAAGATTAATCTGTGTAGTGTTTTATTAGCTTAGTCATGTTCTGTCTTTGTTATTTCTATTATTAATTTAGCTTTCTTAATTTATGATGGTTCAATTTACGATTTTTGGCTTTACAATGGTGCAAAAGAGATTTCAACAGACACTGTACTTTGAATTTTGAATTGGATGGCTTCCTGGGCTAGTGGTATGTTCCAGGATCCCCTCCTGCTGGGCAACAGCAGCAGTGAGCCTCAGCTCCTAATGAGCTCCCAGATCGCAAGGGGAAAACAACTTGGTGTGCTGTGTTGCTGAGCTAGGATCTGAGGTAGGTCAGGTGTACTCAATACATTTTCAACTTAGGATCTTTTCAATTTAGGATGGATTTATGAGGACATAGCTTCATGGCAAGTGGAGGAGCATCTGTATTTTCTAAGATAGTCTTGGTATTTAACACATAGACTTAGGTGAAAGACTTGGCATTAACCATGAAGTCACTCCAGAGTTTTAAGAAGTGCAGTAGCCTTGGAGACCCATCACAGGTTGATCCCCTTTGGGAAGACCCTCCTGGGGGCACAGAAAATCCTATTATGCAATGTGTCACTGGGCCCCTGTGCAGTTAAGAAGGGATTTCAGAGCATGGAGCCTTCAAGCAATCAACTGATCAATCAATCGCAACCATGCACTGTCTTTTTTCCCAAGGAGACAAGGCTGAAAGCCCAGGAGGAAGAGGTCACTTTTGTTCTGGGCTGGGTGGGGGGGGGGGTGAGGGTGGTTGTGAGTTCAAGGCCAGCCTGGGTGACCTAATGAGAACCTCTCTCTCTCTTAGACACACACACACACACACACACACACACACACACACACACGGTTCTGTTGTACCTAAGCTCATTCAAATAGTGAAGGAAACCTACTGATTTCCAGAACATCCCAGCACAGCAACTCTATTTTGCTATAGGGTTTCTGAGAAGATGAGCTTCAGTGATGTGGACTCTACCTGTAGAGGAGAGTTGGGGTTTCATGCGGGCCAATATTCTGAGCTCTGTGTGAGGGTCCACCCTGGCAGGAGTCCAGGAGCAGCCTTGGGAGGGGGACCACCACGGAGGGAGGATCAGTCTCCTTGGAACAGAGGGCATGGATTATGTGTGCAGCACTGTCCCTGGCTAATTAGCCAAGTAGGACAAACACCACCACAAACTTGATAATCAAAGCAAAGGGGAGGCAGAGGGTAGGACTCCCCACCCCCTCCTTAGGGAGGTTACCCCAGAGGACCAGCCAATCTTGCGCTTTTGAGATCAAGTCCCTGTGATAATCAGTTGTGGGTTTATATTTCACAGAGAAAAACAGAAGAAAAAAAAAAAATCAAAGGCTAGAATTTTCTTTCACTTCAATAGTTCATGTTCTCCCTGAGGCTGTAGCGAGCGCAGGA
This sequence comes from Tamias sibiricus, assembly GCA_025594165.1. Taxonomy (NCBI): domain Eukaryota; kingdom Metazoa; phylum Chordata; class Mammalia; order Rodentia; family Sciuridae; genus Tamias; species Tamias sibiricus. The sequence goes on along the minus strand of CM046670.1, from coordinate 13,891,137 downwards.
TGGAAGAGATGGTTTGAGGGCTTGCAGGCTGAGAAAAGGAGCTGCGGAAGGGGAGGCCTGCCGGTCTGCAGGTCTTTAAAGTCAGTGCTCACGGGTCCCCTCAACTTGTCTTTCATCCTTTTTATTATCAAAGTGGTTTACAGCAGTCCTGGGTGCAACAAGTGACTTCCTGATTTTTCTGCCTGAATGACGTGGCTGTAAAAGTTGAAAAGAATGGTGTGTGTGTGTGTGTGTGTGTGTGTGTGTTGTGGGGGGGGTGGTGTTTGCTGTCCATGCTCGGGAGAGCCAGTCTTTTTGTAGAAAAATTTAGGGTGAGTTTGATCCTTTAATTACTTCAACTTTACTTCATGGCCAACTCCCCCCACCCCCTTCTCTCAAAGCTTCTGATAACACAATCTACTGGGTAAAACTAGACAGTGGATTTCTGTTTGTTTGAGGGTTTTATAGGTGGATATTTTTTAAAAGGAAAGTAAGAACCCACCAAGATAAATGTCTCTTCATGTAACAATGTTACTGAGAGCAATGACTTCACAGAGACAAAAGAGGGAAAACCCTGAGATTAGCGAGTCTAAGGACTGTCAAATCCAGCTTTGTGGAGACAGAGAGCCCCGCCCCAGTCGCAGAGGCAGAAGCAGCCTGTGTGCAGAGGGAGCAGAGAGGGAAACAGGAGGTGCCGGAGAGGATGTAAGCTGTCACTGGACCCCAGGACCTCGAGCGCCTGGCTTGGAGCCAGGTTCTGCACATGGACACTCTCCCTTGATCTTCACAGTAGCAACGTGACAAAGGCAGAGCCCTTGATTGCACTTTAGGGGCAACTGCTTGTGGTCCTCTCCAGCATCACTGGGGAGCCATAGGAAGTGCAGAGCCTGCCCCGCCCCACCCTACTTCGTCTGAATCTGCATTTTAATTAGATTCCCAGGTGGCTCAGATACATATTAAAACTTGAGATGGATGAAGCAGACTGAAATTAAGGGCCTTCCTGAAACTGAGGACTACTTCCTAATGCTGAGAGACAACGAGGAAGCACTGCCTCCCCCCTGGCCTGATTGACACCGAGGAAGCTGAGGGTGGAGATGGTCCCCTGCCCTGGCCTGCCTAGCACACGCTAAACCTCCATATGTGTACCACCTGGCGTGTATTTCTACAAATTGTAACTGCTTCTGTAGGGCTGGCCTGAGAAGCAATCTAGCTACTTCTCCCCAGTTTGATCAAACTGTGTAAAATTTATCTTTCCTTTTCCCATTGTTTGCTTATTTCTTTTTCTTAATTCTTATGTCTTTTTCTTCTTCTTCCCTTCCCCCTTTTGTGATACTGGGGGTTGAACCCAGGGGTGCCTTACCATTGAGCTACATCCCCTAACCCTTTTTTACTTTTTCTGTTTTTAAGTTTTAAGACAGAGTCTTGCTAAATTGTTGAGTCTGGCTTGAATTTGGGCTCCTCCTGCCTCAGCCTCACCACAATGCCTGGTTTCCTTCACCTATCTCTTACGTGGGCAGGTGGCTGAATCCAGCCAGCTGAGATCCAGTAGGGTTCTTGAGCCAGGTTGCCAATAACAGAATGGTTTAGAGCACAGGTCTCCAAGCCTTTTTCTTTCTTTCCTTCCTTCTGCTTTTTTTTTTTTCTTTTCCTAATCCCTAATAGCTCATACACAAATTTTGTTCAGTGAGCATCATATGTATGTGATAACCTATTAAACCCTTTACATTACTATGTTAATGTATATTATAAATATACACTAATAAGTAGAGTAAAAAGCATGAGGTTAAGATGAAATAAGCATTAATATTTATTAATAATGCAACATCAGCCGGTTGCGGTGGCACATACCTGTAATCCCAGCACTTGGGAGGCTGAGGCAGGAGGATCGCGAGTTCAAAGCCAGCCTCAGCAATGGCGAGGCACTTAGCAACTCAGTGAGACCCTGTCTCTAATAAAATACAAAAAAGGGCTGGGGATGTGGCCCAGTGGTTGAGTGCCCCTGAGTTCAATCCCCGGTACCAAAAAAAAAAAAAAAAAAAAAAGCAACATCATTTTATTTGGTGAAGCTTTGACAATTGGGGTTGGAGAATCTTGTTTGTCATAAGGAGGTTTCTCCTCTGCATTCCGACCCTGAGGAGGTGACACAGAGCCCATGAAGGCCCCATGGCTTGTTGAGAATTAAAATGAAAGGGTCCACAAGGTCGAGAGGTGCTCTCAGCAGGAGCACCAAGGCTCCAGGGGTGAAGGCCTGCCTGTCCCAGCATCTTCTGATAATGGGCACAGTATTTTCTTTTCTTCCTAGCCACCAGGGGAGAAGCAAGCTGGCATCTTCTTTGACACAACTGTGTGCATGGCATTTGCCTTCTTTACTCTGGGCCACCTTGGGCTAAAACTTCACGCAGAATGAAAAAAACAACAACAAAAAACCACCTAGCACTTGGAAATAAGCCACCTGGAAGGAAAGAAGTGTTCCTGTGATCAGGTCTGCCTGAGATGATCCAATCTCTAGGGGAGTGTTCCTGGGTTTGACATTATTATGTACTATTTATTGGGCCACAGCCCAGCCACCGTGGAATTACATGTTAGCTTGCAGATTTTGGCCTCGTAAAAAAGACAACCTCCAAAGATTATTATAACTTCATTGCTCTGTAGGACCTTGAGCAGGTTTTTTGTGATCCTAGCATTCTTTTAAAAATGCCTCTAAATATCCAGTTCCTAGGATGCTCCTGGAATCTATGTGGCCACCTCACATGCCCCACAATAAGTCTGATACAAAATTATAAATCCCAACACACATTCAGGTCATGCTGTATCCCCACTGTGGTTTTAACTCCTTGAAAATCAGATTTGAGGAGGCCTGAGGGGAGGGCACTTGTGATATATGGTGGCCCTAGTTTTTTTTTTTTTAATATTTTTTATTTACTTTAGTTGTACACAATGCAATGCATTTATGTTTACGTGGTGCTGAGGATCGAACCCGGGCCGCGCATGTGCGAGGCGAGTGCGTTCTGCCGCTGATGGTGGCCCTAGTTTTGAGAAACAAGCCCAAAGCAGCATAGGGCCTTTTCTGGTTGGCTGAGCCAAAGAGAATGCACAAGACCCATGCTAGGTTCAAGCTGTCTTTTCTTTTGCTCCTGTCCTTCTCTCTGCCCTCTGCCAACTCCCCAACCTACATTTTTTCAGATATGCAGTTTGATTGTCTTTCCAAGATCTCGATTAAAAATTCCCCATTCCCCTCCATATGTTGTAGAATGAACTAAAACTCCTATCTCTCACACTGCACAAAACTCAACTCAAATTGGATCAAGGACCAAGGCATTAGACCAGAGACCCTGTGCCTACTACAAGAAAATAGGCTCAACTCTCCATCACGTCAGCTTAGGAACCAACTTCCTCAATAAGACTTCTAAAAGCACAAGAAGTAAAATCAAGAATCAATAAACGGATAGTTTCAAACTCAAAACCTTCTTCACAACAAAGAAACAATCAGAGAGCCTACAGAATAGGAGAAAGTCTTTGTCACTTGCACCTCAGCTATAGCATTAATCTGCAGGATATATAAAAGCTCAAGAAACGTAACACCCCCAAAAAAAAAAAAAAAAACCCAATCAATAAATGGGCAAAGGAACTGAACAGGCACTTCACAGAAGAAATATGAATGGGCTGGGCATGGTGGCGCACACCTGTAATCCCAGCACTTGGGAGACTGAGGCAGGAGGATCACGAGTTCAAAGCCAGCAACTCAGTGAGACCCCGTCTCTAATAAAATACAAAAAAAAAAAAAAAAAAAAAAAAGGGGCTAGGGATGTGGCTCAGTGGTCAAGTGCCCCTGAGTTCAATCCCTGGTACAAAAAAAAAAAAAAAAAAAAAAAAAAAAAAAGAAAAAAAGAAAAGAAATATGAATGGTCAACAAATATATAAAAAATAAGTTCAACATCTCTAGCAATTCGAGAAATACAAATTAAAACTACACTGAGATTTCATCTCACTCCAGTCAGAATGGCAATTATCAAGAATACAAGTAACAATAAATGTTGGTGAGGATATGGGGAAAAGGTACATTCATATACTGCTGGTGGGACTGCAAATTGGTGCAATATGGGGATTCCTCAAAAAACTAGGAATGGAACCACCATTTGACTAGGTTACACTACTTCTCAGTTTACACCCAAAGGACTTAAAATCAGCATACTACAGTGACACAGCCACACCTATGTTTATAGCAGCTCAATCACATCAGCTAAGCTATGGAACCAACTTACATGTCCTTCAACAGGTGAATGGATGAAGAAAATGTGCATTATATACACAATGGAATATTACTCAGCCATAAAGAAGAATGACTTTATGACATTCGCCAGTAAATGGATGGATCTGGAGACTATCATGCTAAGTGAAATAAGCCAATCCCCCCAAAAAACAAAAGTCCAATATTCTCTCTGATATGAGGATGCTAACACACAACCAGGCGGAGGAGGGGAAGAATAGACGTTCATGGGATTAGACAAAGGGGAATGAAGGGAGGAGAGGAGGGATGGGATTGGGAAAGACAGTACAATGACTTGGAGATAACTTTTCTGTGTTTATATATGAATACTTCACCAGTGAAACCACATCATGGACAACCCCAAGAATGGGAAGTTATACTCCGTGTATGTATAATATAGCAAATACATTCTACTATCACGTATATCTAAAAGGAACAAATAAAAAAAAAAAAATCCTCCATTTTCCCCTTGGTCTTGTTTTTGCTACTGACTTGCATGACCCACGGATGTGATGGCTGAAGGCATATGGCTATATCTCCAGTGAGAAGAGAGTGGTCAGTGAACTCAGGCCTCATGCATTTGACACATGTCCGAACCAGACACCAAAGACAAACAGGTCATGGCCTGAGGACCCGGGTGGGGTGGTATCAGCACGAGAGACAATTATGACACAACTCACAGAGGGCTCTGAAATGGGGATGATTCTATTTCAGTTGAGCTCTTTATTCCCTTTACTTCTCCCACTAATTTCCGATTAAGTATGGGGAGTTTTACTGAGTCATTTAAAGAAAATATGATTATTAAGTGTCTGCTACACACATGGCACTACTTCAGTGTTGAAAGGGAAACACAAGACATGGAAGGCGGGTCAGCCAGCATCCCTGGGGCCTCATCCTCTGTCTGGGAGGTCAGAGACAGGCAAAAAAATGAATAACAATGCCAGGTGGCAAGTGATCAGGAGCAAGGCAGAACAGAGTCACACAGGGCTCTGAGAAGGGTGACAGAACAACTTAGGCATGGAAGGAGTCAGGGAGAATCTCAACTCATTCAACACAACGAAGGAAAAGGGCAGAGCAGCTAATGGAGGGAGAGCCCATTAGCTTGGGCCCAGTCTGAATCCTGGCTTTTTGATGAAGTGCAGACTTGTGCCTCGGCGTGGAAGAGAAGGGACGGGTGGGGAGAAGACCCTCCTTCTGCAGAGCCTGGCTTCTCAAGCCTGTTATCAGGATGGTGCCTTACTGGGAGCCCCTCAGAGTCCCTCTGAGGGGGTCAGGACCATGTATATATATATATATATATATATATATATATATATATATATATATATATATATATATTTTTTTTTTTTTTTTTGTACCGGGGATTGAACTCAGGGGCACTCGGCCACTGGGTCACATCCCCAGCCTTTTTTTTGTATTTTATTTAGAGACAGGGTCTCACTGAGTCGCTAAGTGCCTCGCCATTGCTGAGGCTGGCTTTGAACTCGCGATCCTCCTGCCTCAGCCTCCCAAGTGCTGGGAATTCGGGTGTGCGCCACTGTGCCCAGCTCAGAACCACATTTTAACGGGGCTCCAGGTAGTGCATATTAACGTTGAAAAGCTCCTTTAGGACACAAGGAACCAGCAGGTTCGGACTCAGTGATGGGAGGGAGGAGCTGTCTCAGGACAATTCCTTGCAGGTGGTGTGTCAGCTGGAGTGGAGGGAACCTGGGAGCCAGGAGTTCAATGAGGAGTCTGTTTTCATGACTGAGCTAGATGATGAGGGGACCTGACATCACCCTGGATGGCTAGAGGCATGAGGGAGCAGGACCCTGTGTGGGGTGGCCTGGGAGCTGGGACAGGCCTTGGGAGCCAGGCAGGACTGAGGGTGGATGGAAGCCGACGTAGCTGCACACAGAGCCAGGCCTGGGGGGCAGGATTAGTTGTAAGGAAAAAGAGAGCAACCAGGGAGGTGTTGGGGGTCAAGTCCTGGGGTTCTGGAATACCTCCAATTCTTTCCTTCTCTAAGCACAGGAAGAGGGCCCCGAGGAGGAAATAAAAAATCCATAAGGTAGAAAGAGGAAAAACTAGGACAAGGATTACTGTGGCTTTCATGAAAAGAAATTTTACTAGAATTTCCATAAGCCTAGAGTTTCACACCATGAAAATAAAGTCCTGAAAACACACTTCAATTTGTTAGTGGCACCAATAAAAACAGGCTCGCTAAACAAATGTTTAGTCTTGGGAATACACTACATAACCGAACAAATGCGAATGATGCATTTGCTAATTCTTTTCTTTCCCTGTGGAAATAACTACTGTTCAGCAAAACAACCTAACGGTGTGAAAGACTAGCAGGGCCTGGACTTTCTACTGCCTCCTGCTGTGGGGGTGGGGACAGTGCAGGGTGATGCTGAGGACATGTGTAACAGGACCAGGTGGGGCTGTGGGTCTTGGGGTCTCCCTCACCCCTCAGCCTCGGTTCCTGCTGCCCACTCTGGGCTGTGGGTTGCATTTCCATACTTCATCTTCCCTCCCCAGCTGGATTCTTTGCCCCCCAGGGTGAGAATTATCTTCGTATTTCTGCACCTGTCTGCCAGCATCTAGAATCTTGCTCTTGGAAGTGTGGTCTTGGAAGTCACTGCATTACCTGGATGTTTGTTAGAACTGCAAAATCCCAGCTGGGTGCAGTGGTGCGTGCCTGTAATCCCAGCACTTGGGAGGCTGAGGCAGGAGGATCACAAGTTCAAAGCCACCCTCAGCAATGGCGAGGCACTTAGCAACTCAGTGAGTCCCTGTCTCTAATAAAATACAAAAAAGGGCTGGGGATGTGGCCCAGTGGTCGAGTGCCCCTGAGTTCAATCCCTGGTACCAAAAAAAGAAAAAAAGAAATGCAAAATCCCAGATCCTACCCACACCTGTGGTATCAAAATCTGCATTTTTAAAAGGAGTTCCAGGTGATCTGTGTGCACATCCAAGTGGGAGGTTATGACTCCCAACCCTGTCCTGCACATTAGCATCACTGTGGGAGTTTTTAAAGACTGTGGGGGTTCCTGGGATCCGCCTTAGACCACCTAAAACTGGATTAGAAGAGTAGGCATCAGTATTTCTAGAGGCTTTCCCAGTATTCTGTAATTATTTTATGTATGTGTATATGTGTGTGTGTGTGTGTGTGTGTGTGTGTGGGTGTGGGTGTACTGGGGATTGAACCCAGGGTCTCACCATGCATGCTAGGCAAGCACTACCACTGAACTACATCCCCAACCCTCCCCAAGTATTCTAGAAGAACTGAATAGTTGTTTCGTTAAATAAAAGCAGAGGATGAATGAATGATAGGGCCTGAGGGCTGAGTGAAGCCCCTGGAGGACTGATCAGCTCTTATTTTACAGAAGAACAAACAGGCCCAGAGATTTAGAGCAATTAGCCAAAGGTCACAGAGAAGTTAGAGACAAGTTGGGTGAGAAGCCAAGTCATCCTGGTTTAAAACATTCTTTGACATTGCTTTCAAAATGTGGAAGAATTCCTCCCTGTGAGTGTGGTTGGATTTTAGTGACTCACTTCTAACAATTAGAGAGAGAGCAGGAGGGGCTATGTGCAACTCCGGAGGCTGGGTCACAAAAGGCACGGCAGTGTCCCGCTCACTCTATCCCATCACTCAGCTGCCAAGTTGTGGGGACTCTCAACAGCCTGTGGAGAGGTCACATGGCCATGGGGATGCACCTTCCAGGGTGCAGATCTCCAGCCCCAGCCCAGCCTTCAGATGATGCAGGCGGCGGACTGCAACCTCAGGAGGAGCCCTGAGCCAGAAGCCCCAGTGGAGAGGCTCCCTGATCCCGGACCTCAAGAGCACCTGAGGGGCTGGAGTTGTGGCTCAGTGGTAGAGCGCTCGCCTTGCCTGTGTGACGCACTGAGTTCGATCCTCAGCACCACATACAAAATAAAGATACTGTGTCCATCTATAACTTAAAAAATATTTTTAAAAAAGCAGCACGCGATGCCACAGTTGATTTCTCAAGCTGCTTTGTGTGTGGTCCTTTATTGCAGAGCCACAGATGACTAACAGACCTTCCAGACCTCTGTTATTTCAGCCACAGCCCAGTGGGAGGGACATTCATGTGGCACTCATTTCTGAGCCACAGAATTTCTATAGACAACCTGGTCCCAGCTCCCGAGAAGCTGAGGATTTCAATCAGACAATGACAATAAAAGCAAATCTGGGGCAGGCACTGGCATAATGTTGTGGCTCAGCCCAAGCCCACGCGGTCACGCTGTGGTCCCCACTCCTCTCTCTCAGCCCCTTGGGCGTCTACCCAGCCCTTCTGGCTGGCTTCTGTGCCAACATTCCTGCCACTGCCCTCTCCAGCCCTGCCTGGCTGTGGGAGCATTGGGGCAGGGCCAGGTGAGGCTGCAGCGGGCTGAGGCAGCATAGGAGAGAGATTGCATGCAACCCAGGCGCAGGAGCAGGATGCCCTGCCCAGGCTGCCAAGGGGCTCGACAAGGTCCCCGGGCTTTTCTCTGCTCTGCTTGTCTCAAAGCTGTGGCTCTGACGGCACTGGAGCGAGAGCTTGCCTGGCTGATTTGACAACATGCAAACAAACAAATAAACTACCCTCAGCTGATTTGTTGATCACCAAGCCATGGCCATGTGGCCCAGAAAATGGATGCTAGGACTCAGAGGGAGAGGGAAAGGTGGGTCTCCCGCCAGGGACATTCCATCTTCTGTACCTTCCAAAATCTTGAATAGCTGGATTCTTCCCTTTGCCTTCTTGAATTTTCTTCTAGAACTTTCTTTCTGAATGGGGCATGCCTAGAATGAGGCCACCTGCGTTCCAAGTCCTAAGTATTTCCTGTGAGGCTGTCTCACCAGGTACTTATGATGTCACCTCCCTGCATTTTGTGAAAACAAGCCACTGGGAGCTGAGTCGTTCCTTCCAGGGGCTGACTGAGGCAGGGGGGCTTCCCAGAGAACAGTGGCCAGGAGCCCCTGAGACCCAAAGTTCTGGGCTCCCCACAGCCTCGTGGCCTCACTTCCTTGTGATTTTGAGCCTGAGGCTGTCTTGGGTCTGAACCCTGGTGGCGCTGGAACCATCCTAGCCTGAAGTGTGGCTTCTGGAACTCTCCATGACTTCTTCCCTGTGTCTGCTAAGGTGCTGGGATGACAGACAAAGAATGCACTTTACGGGGAGAGTGTGACTGAATCCACCCTCAGTGACACACACGTTACCCACAGCGGCCACGGCCTGTCCAAAACACCACGCTGACTGCAAAACCCAGAAACAGTTTGTCTGGAGCCACAATCTTGACTTCCAACTCCTGATAAGAAGAAAATATCATCAGGATTCTCAAAGGCCCAGGAACATTGGTTTCTCTGGGGTGTCCCTCTGGCCTTTGGTTCGATGTAAATAATTCAACAACTTTTCCTGGAATTCAAGGTCAGATTCACAGGACATTTTCAGCACAAAGTTCTTATCTGTTATCAACTAAGTGGGTAGCTGTAAGCATTGCTTTTGTTCACAGAAGGCTCAACATTCCATCTCTAGGAGAATGAGACCTTCCCACCCATTCATTCTCCAAACAGGAATAATAAGAAAAATGAAAGATGCCAGGTACTGATTGTGGATTCTGCATTAGACACCGTGGCACCCTTTTCATCAGTGTTACTTTTATCCACATACCATAAAAAATACATTTTATTACCATTTTACGAAGGAAGACAGACTCACAAGGGAGAAGGACTTGATGTAGCTAGGCTGTAACAGCACTAGAGTTTAACTCTTTGCACTACCCGGAGCTGCCTGGCCAAGCGTGTGTGGCCAGGAGCACACAGACACCTACAGCCTGCACACGGGGGCTCTGGCCTGTCCGAAGACTCAGGACCTAGAGGCCATAACCCATCATCCTGGATGCTCTCCAGGCAGCTCTTCTGCAGGCTTCCTGAGTGAGTGACACCTTTACCCCAGGCCTGGGGAGCCACAGCCCCATCACTCAAACAGCTCTTTCTCCAAACCCAGCCTCAAGTGCAAGCTGGGTGAGTATAGCAAAATCCCTGGCTATGGGTGCAGGGCAGGATCCAGGGACAGCAAGAGATGATGCAGCAGCCCAGAAGCTTCCACCAACCATGAGCGTGAAGGGGCAGGGAAAGTGTGGCTCTGAACACAGGGATAGGGGCTGTGGCCTCAGGTAACCGAGTGCAGGGTGAACCTCCCGCCAGCTGCCATTCTCCTGTCCTCTGCTTCCCACAGGTACCTTCTATCTCCTGAGTGTAACTAGAAACCAGAGGGCAAGGAACCTGCCATGTAATGCAGCCCAGCAGATCAGCCTCCGGGGCTCCGAGCATGAGGACAGTGGGGTGGGAGACATGGGAATGTGCCAAGGCATGGGAAAGAGACCTTTGTTCTTTGTCCTGGGGTCCAGCGTGGACACCTCACACAGTAAGAGCTCATAAACTTCAGTTAAGAAGATGGGTGCAGGAGGGAGAGGTATGGAAGCTCAGCTCACCCCAGCACCAGATGCAGCCCCAGATCTGGGGGGGGTGTGGGGTGACTGGTACCAAGAGGCCTGAGAGTGAGCTCGGGGCATGAGGCTGGGGTCTGGGTGCTAAGGAGCTTGAAAAACAGCCCTAGAAAGAAAAGTCCCTGGAAGAGCCCAGTGGTGGTCAGTGGGAGTAACATGGTTAGTGGGACACAAACGGTCAGAGAAGGGCAGGCAGTGCCTGGCTGGTGGCTGATGTCCAGGGACAGTGGGCCTGTGAGTATGGGGAGGGCCTGACCTTCCACAGATAGAATTTCTTGTTACGTCATCAGAACCAGTGAGAAAAGTCACCAATGCTGTGTCCTGCTGCATGGTATTCTGTACACAGTAGAAAACGACAGGAGGCAAAGAGGAAACACCTGAGCCTAGAGAGGGGTTTCTGTTAAATAAGCCTTTTACTTTAGGACAGTTTAGACTCACAGAAAAGTTGCAGATACAGGACAGAGTTCCCATGTACCCCACACCCAGTTTTCCTTTGGTTGAGATCTGTGATACAACTGTCACATCCGATGAATCAACTCTGACGCATTATTCTTAATGAAAGTCCATACTTTATTCATATCTTTGGAGTTTTTTTTTACCAAGACTCCCTTTTCTGTTCCAGGATCCTACCCAGGATATGGCAGAACATTTAATCATCATGTCTCTTAGACTGACAATTTCTCAGACCTTCTTGTTTTTGATGACCTTGACAGTTTAGAGGAGAGGTGTTCAGGTATTTTGTGCAATTTTCTTAATTGGGATCCGTCTGATGTTTTTCTCATGATCAGATGGGGTTATGGGTTTGGGCGAGGAAGACCACGGGGACAAGTTCTCATCGAATCCTCTCAAGGGTATGCATTGGCAGACTGTTAGCATTCACCTTGATCACCCGGCTCAGAATGACTGACAGGGAAGTCATTCTGACTGACTGACAGGGAAGTCATTCCCCCTTTCCACACTATACTCCTTGGAAGGAAGTCCCTAAGCACAGCCACACTTAAGGGATGGGAAGCAATGTTGTCCCTCCTTGAGGGAAGAGCGTCTATAGAAGTTATTTAAAATTCTTCTGTAGGGGGAGACTTGTCTCTATTTATTTTATTTATGCAATCATTTATTTACGTCAGTGATTAACTATGGGCATTTATTTTAAACTCTGGGTTTCAATCCAATGCTCTATTATTTATTTTGTTGATCTAATTGTTATTTAGTTTTGAGCACCTTCTTACTTTTAGGCATGACAGGCTGCTCCATGCTCGCCTGTGTTTTTTTCTGCCTCTGCCCAAGGATCAGTCTCTTTGCCCTAGACCCCTGGTTCCTGCACCTGGGCAATGGCACCAGAACCAAGCCCTGGGTACTGAGTGAAGGAAGAGTGATGCTTAGATAAAGGGGCAACCGGGGTGCCCTGGCCTTCCTGTTTGGGAGACAGAGAGGTTGGGTGCATGAAGGTGCTGTGATGGGTGAGTCAGAAAGGGTGCTGATGGTGCTGGTGGCTCCTGCTGGTCCCTTGGGTATTTCCAGAAGGGATAAAGCTAAGGTGAACCAGAGTATCCTGGACATCTGCCAGGAGGTCTACCTTTATGGTCCATCAGTGCTGCCCCTGTGGCCTTCCATCTTTAGCTCTTTGGAGAATTTGCCCTGTCCAAAGGTACTTTCACTAGCATTGTGGTTTAGATGTGAGGTGCCCCCCCAAAGATCATGTGTGAGACAATGCAAGAAGGCTCAGAGGAGGAATGATTGGGCTGTGAGAGCTTTAACCTAATCAGTGAATTGATCCCCTGATGGGATTAACTGAGTGATAACTGAAGGCTGGTAGGGTGTGGCTGGAGGAGGTGGGCATTTGGGGCGTGGCTTTGGGGAATATATTTTGTATCCAATGAGTGGAGTCTCTCTGTGCTTTCTGATCATCACATGAGCTTCTTCCCTCCGCCACCCTCCTCTGCCATGATGTTTGGCCTCACCTCAGTCCCCGAGGAATGGAGCCTGATGTCTATGGATTGAGACCTCTGAAACTGTGAGCCTCAAAATAAGCCTTTCTTTCTCTAAAATTGTTCTTGTCAGGCCTTTGAGTCACAGCCGCCGAAAACCTGACGAAAACAACTAGAGAATCAAGGCCAGGCAAAGTGAAGTCCTCTCCTCCAGCTCATGTTTCCTCTACTAGGACACTGGTTCATCTTCGCTGAACTTGACAGTGCAGAAGGATCCAAGTATAGGAAGTGTTTAAGGGGTCAACGTCATCATCCAGGTCTAGACACCCTGATTAATATCTGTGGTTCCCGCTGTCTTATTAGGTGGCCTGGTCTCCCATGAAGTCCAATTAAATACAAAAAAGCTCCTTAAAAAGTCACAAAAATATTGAACTTGGCAGGTTCTGGGTGCCTTATTAATCTGCACGCATAGAAGGAGTCTGTGTTGTTTGAATTGGTGACAAAGCCCAGAAGATTCTTCAAAGAACGGAGACTTCAGAGCAGACCGTGGTAATAGTGTCAGTGTTTTTGAGGGCCCACTGTATTCTACAGCTGTGACCTGGGTAAACTTCTGCTGAGAGGTGAAATTGTTATTTGTTTTCTTTTCCTGCTCCACGCCTCAATCACACAAACCCACCGCTTTTTAAGCCCTTATTAAACACAAGGCATCACATTAAATGCTGAATGAGGTGAATGGATTGGTTTATGCTCTCATTTACAGATGAGACTGTGGCCTTTACGTTACAGACAGAGCCCCTGAGGAGCCTGTATTCTGAGGGAGAAACTCCAACTGACTTCACTGCTAGAACAACAGAACTAGGCTACAGTTCAAAGCTGTCTTCCTCCTCCTGACAAAGGGCACCTCCATGGGCAATGTACCCACAGCAAGAAGACGGCAAAGGGCTGAGGGCAGGGCTGCGCAGGCCATCCCTCTCCAATGCCAAGTACAGGGCTGTCGGCCGCTGCCTTCGCTCAGAATAGCCACGAATTCTTTGAGAAACCCATCACTGGTCTTTGAAGCACAGAAAGATTTAGGCAGGGCGTAGGAGAAATATCCTAAGGGGTAAAACCCACCATCTAGGTCTTGTACCCTTCATTATTATATCTCTGTGGTTCCCAATAGTCACCATTAGGCCTTCAGGTCTTCCATTAAGTTTAATTAAATAAAAAAGCTCATTAAAAAAATCACAAAAAGATTGAACTTGGCAGGTTTGGGTGTCTTTGCTAATCTGCATGTTTGCCTTATTTTTCAAAAGGGCTCCGAGTTTCACAATGCATTTCTAAAGAGTAGTGCTCCGAGGGGTCTTTGTGTTTACAGAACCCACACATCTTCCTAATGAAGCTGAGCTGACAGCACCAACAGGAAGCTTTTTGTTTTTAATCGTGAATTTTATCAATCATTAATTTTAACGGTTAAAACGTTGGGACTCACTATTTGGAATCTGAGATGTGGTGAAGTCTGGTCCAAGGAAATGCGTTTTGAAGAGATAAGAACACCAAACGGTGCCAGGGGGTGGGGTCGGGGGTGTCTCGCTATGGAGACAGCCTGTCCGTGAAGCCAGAGAAGAGACAGAAAAATCTATTCTGAAAGCAGGAGGGCATCAATGACTTTGTTAGCACAGCTGCAAATCTGGTTAAATTAAACCCAACAGGAGAATAATCCACACACAGAGCAGAGGGAAGCAGATAATGTAAACGCAAATGAATACAATTTGAAAGCCTTCCAAAAAGAAATCATTACCCGGGGAGAGTTTTCAGCAAGGGGCTGCGGTTGGGGGACCATGCATGAGGAGCACACACTCCGTTTCCAGCGAGGGCTCAGGTGTCTACTTAGTAAGCAGAGAAGTGCCAGTTTCAAAAATGTTCACCGTGGTAGAAAACGAGATCCACCAAAACCCACGGCTGCCGGACCATCACGGCAGGTCATGGCCGCTCTGGTCTCTGCTGCGTTTCTCCAGCATGTTCCCCAAAGATCTGACCCACCCCTAGGGAACGGCTCTTCCTGTCACAGTAAGGGAAAATCTACCTACTTTCAAGACCTCCGATGTGCAGGGGTGTAGGTGTCGTTCAATTGCCTCTTCCACCTGGGGGACCCCTGACCCCTTCAGTCCCCTTGTCTGCTGGGACTGACCCTTGGCACCCTTTGTTCTTCCCACTTCCCCAGCCTGGGCCCTGCTTCCTCCCAAGCCGCACGTGAGTGTGTACATATGCACACATAGATGCCTGCAAAGATACACAGATACACACTCACAGATACACACTCACAGATACACACTCACAGACTCACAGATACACACTCACAGATACACACTCACAGATACACACTCACAGATACACACTGGAAGAGCTACATATCCCATCCGCTGCTCCAGCATGCTGTAGGAATTGAAGGAAGGCTGGGAGAAAGAAACACCTGTGAAGTGGGGGCCTGTCAGATGGTGGTGGAGGGCTTGAGGACACGGAGCCAGGCTCCTGGGTGCACAGTGATGGGGAAGGAAAGTGTCCCCTGCCTCCCCACCCAGGGTTAGCTATGGAGGGCAAGAACTGGCAAGGAGAAGGGAGCTCGGCAGCCAACAGAAGAACAGGCTGTGAAGTGTGGGCGGGAAGGCTCAGCGCGCACGGCTCGAGAGGGTCTCTTGAGTAATATTTCTTCATTTGACCATCTGACATGTTTCCTGATGGGCTCCTGCTGACCAGCCCCAGCCCTGATGGCAGCAAGTGGGGAGGGGTAAGCACATGGCAGTTGGGGGGCAGGCAGAGGGGGCTGCAGCTCTATGCCCCTGACCGAGGTGATGTGGGCCACTGGCTTTAGCTCTCCTGGTTAGTCTTTTTTACCTAAAGACCAGTGTGATACTCCCAGTTTGCTGTGGGTACCAGTGACACTGTGCACACTGCCCTTAGTCGTATCAGCCATTGTCAGGTCCTACAGACGGGGGGTGACGGCGGGTGGGGACATTGCTCCCTCTGAGTTCTCAATCTGGGACCCAACTATTTCAGGGGCTCCTGGCTGTTCTTTCACCTGGGCTCGTTTCATCTTCTGTATTTGCTTCCCTGATTCCAGACAGTTCTACAGTGAAAGGATCGCAGGGAGGCTCACGAGAGCCACATCCTGAAATCTCTGTGGTGGATAGGACAGCGAAGCTCCTCTTGTGAGGTTCTTAGAAGCACAGGAGGAAACACCTTCCAGCTCTGACCTCAGAAGAGCTGTTTTCAAACAATATTCATAGATTACCTACCAAGTTCTAGGCTCACATATATGTGACAGCATTTATGCTAATTCACGTGTATGTGTGTGTATGTGTGTGTGCGTGCGCATGTGCATGCACACCAGCACACATTTAAGAAGTCATCTAATGATCAATGCTGTGGATAAAAAGAAAAGAGGAGTTTTGGTGTGGGAGCTGCTATTTTACAGAGTGGGGCCAGGAAGGGTTTCTCTGATGAGAAGATGTGTTAGCAGAAACTAGAAGGGAATGAATGGGGCAGAGAAGTCCTGGGCCAGAGAGTCTGTGTGGAAGAAGGAACAGGTGCATTTATTTACTCTGAGCTGGTGTTAGACAGTTCAGTGTGACAAGGGTGTCACTTATGGGGAGGTGGCCAACCCAACAGCATGGTCCAGGAGGCTTATAGACCCTTCTCTGTCCCCTGGAGTGTGGTTGCCCCTTAACTGCAGGGTCCTGGTGTTTTGGGACCTGGTGAAATCAACAGGTTGTTCCAGGGAAGAGAGATACTGCAGATGAACTTGACCATCTGGAAGTCACAGTGCAGGGCTGCTGCGGCCCATTTGCTCATTAAGCTCATCCTGAGTGCATGCACTGGCTTGGCAGGACTTGCAGTGTGCCATGTCTTGCTAAGCATTTTTCCTGCTGCTATAATTTAGATCTGGAACATCCTCCAAAGGCCCATGTAGTAAAGACTTGGTCCTCACGCATGGTGCTATTGGGAGGTGGTGGAACTTTTAAGAGGTGTTGACTAGCAGGAGGTCTTCAGGCCATTGATGGTATGCCCTGTAAGGGGACTGTGAGAACTTTTTCTTCTTTTTTTTTGCTTCCTGGCTATGAGGTTTTGCTCCACATTGTGTTTCCACCATAATATGCTGCTCTTCTACCAGGGGCCTAAAAATAATAGGTTTGCATGATCATGCATTTGAATCTCCAAACTTGTGAGCCCCAACCCACCCGTTTTTTCTATTCATAAGTTGGTTATCTCAGATGTTTGATAAAAGGATAGAAAGCTGCCTGGCACACCTGCCTCATCTAGATTAAAATGGCACCTAATCTCAGGAAGTGAGAGCTGTTATCCTCTCTTGGAAAACCGGGAGCAGTTACCCAACAGTGGTTGTCTTACACCCCACACAGCACAGGAGGTGCTGGGACGTAGGCCCACGTCCCCACGTTGGGAGCTGAGTCCTTGCCTATTCGGCCACCTCCTGGGCTTCACCATCCTTGACTGAGCAGTGATACCTCCTGAGGTTGAGCCCACGCCAATGGGTCATGTCCATCCCAATTTTGAAGAGAAGAAAGGTTCCCAAGATGGAAGCAGATCTGGCTCGTTTTAGTCTGGTACAATTTGAGAAGAGCGACCGCCTGGGTGTGCTCTCACCCTGAGGAGTGGCAAGGTGGGCTTCCATTTTCTGCTCTAGGAATCAGCATCCTCCAGCCCCCAACACCTGTACAGGTTTGGGGCCAGCCAGCCAGCCAGCCAGGATGCCTCTCATGGGTTTTAGACACCTGCCTGCCTGGGTAGAAACTATCCCCATAGCCCAAGTGGCAAAGGCACAAAGTTAGACTTGTCTGATTTGCAGCCACTCACCTCCTCCCGTCTCTGATCTCTGAAAAGACACCAAGATGAAGACCAGGAATCTGGGCTGACATCCTGCCTTTTACCAGGAGGAAGCTCTTGGGCAAGTCTCCCTGCCCTTCTGAGCCCTCCTTTCTTTTCTTGTGCTGGGTGCTGGAGAACACTGGGAGGTGAGACCTGCCCCTGGTCCAGTGCAATGCAGGAGAACACGCTGACCACAGTGCACGCAAAGTGGCCAGCACTGTTGATTTCCCTTCTCGTGTGAGTTTGTGTTTGTGTTTGTGCATAACTATGAGCCTATTTGTTCTGTTTTCTTCCTTTCAATATGACAAGCTGTAAGAATAGGGGTAAGGGCTCCTACTTCTTTTAGTTCTCACCAAACTTGGGGCAAGATTTGGAGCCTGTCATCCTAGGGCGGATGCAGTGGCCTCTTTAAATTAACACAGGGAGGCCTGGAGAACTGTTTGTCTTCTTCAGGTCACCAGGGTGAACAGGAAAAATGGCCACCCCAAACTCATCATCCAGTCCACGCTCTCTGGGAGCTGCATCCAAGTTCCCTCCTGATGAGAACCCAAGGAGGTGGGCAGAAGAACCCTTAGACCCTCCCTGGAAGAAGGACATTTGGCTCAGTGGGCCTGTGTCTCCCGAGGCTCCACTTTTGTTTAATTAATACTGTGAGGGGCCAACAACTGGTCCTTAGAGAACAGGGGACACTGCGTTTGCCAGAGTCTCGATTCTGCTTTTTCTGTAAACATAAGGAGAAGCACAACATTCTACTGTTCCTAGTTTTGCAATCTTCACAAATTAAATATTTGCCTTCAAAAGCAACAACTGTGATAACCATCAGGGCAATATTCCCAAGTGTGTTTCCCTCACACACACCAGCCACTGAAGTCAAGGCAGAATACTGTGGGTGGTCTGTTTGGATAATGATTTTCATGTGGAAACCTCAAGTTGGAAAACAACCGGCAGTAATTCTGGAGAAAGTGTGGTCTCCTGCTTCTTAGAGTTGATTCAAAACCGAGTTTCCCAAGTGACTGAAGAATCCTTGCCTTGGTTTCCTCTGTCTACAACACAGGAGCAAAACGGCTTCGTGAGTACCAAAGGGACACTTTTGGCAATCACAGTGGCCACAGGAACAGGACTGTCTTCCCCAGAGGCCACCAGGATAGCCCAGGCATGTGCTGTATGTACACTCATGGGTCTCTCCCCAGTCTCTCTAAAGATTGAGCTGAAATTCAAAAGGAATTCTGCAGAATGTAAATGATACTTATTGGAAATTTTATTGCCCATAAAAAAATCCATCAGCAGAAAACCACACTGCAAAGCCACTGAAGCACAGTGAATCTGTGCTGTTTACACATCCCACTGGGCCCAGCCGGCAGCGCCTTCTCCCTCCGTTACGCTTCCCAGAGGTTCAGGCTCTGTGCAGAGGAGGGGCGTCTAGACGCCCCTCCTGAGGTGTGCACTCTCATTTGCCTCCTTCATCTCAGACAGGAGGTTTTGGAGCAGCCATTTCAAGCCTTTATTAAGGACTAAGTCTTAAAGAAAACGAGCCCCAAGGGTCCACTAAGGTACCTTTTAGGAAGCTCAGTGCATTTCCGTATTTTTAAGGATTAGGGGGTTTCTGGGCCAGAGGTGATGTTTGCTATGCCAGGATACAGAGCATCAAACAAATTATTTGACCACAAACCACACCCACGCGGGTAAATAACAGCCAGCCTAATATATGTCTGCATCCCACGTGAACATCGCCATGGACTGGGCCATCCCTATGCCTCGGTAGAACCCAACCAACAGCAAGGCCATGCGTCCACCCTTCCAGTTCCTCCCTCATCACCCATCTGTGTGCTTTCACTGCCATGGGTTTTCCCGGAACATTCCCTCCCCACCCCCGGCACCCCAACTTCCTGCCTAACTGGCCTCCATGCTCCTGTCACAAAGAAGAAAGTCCAACTTGCTGGGAGATCTGCAGGGCCGCAGTCTGCGGGATCAGCTCTGGCCTGCCAGCCTGATGCGCGATCAGTCTCTGAACTAGAGCCCAACAGTCCACCCAGTCCTGCGTTCCTGCCCCATCTTCTCCCAAGGCTGGGGAACACACCTCCACCTCTCCAGGTGGGGAGTGGGCGGGGCGAGCGGGGCTGCCAGTGTCCTGGGCAGGCTGTGGGAGGACCCAGTGCGAGGCGGGAGGCCACGCTGGTCTCTGCAAGAATGTGAAGTGATGTCTGGCATGACTTACTTAGTCTTGAGAATCTAGTTTCCTACTTTTTGAAATGTAGGCATGCGTTCCAAGTTGAGGTCTTTAAAATTTTTCTCAGCAAGGGTACCGCTGTCGTGTGTTAATCGCCAACACAGCAGATGTTGGGTGCACTGGGATCATTCCACGTCCTGCCAGCTTTGGCTGCCTGCCTTTCCTGACAAGCCAACCTGCCCTCTAAGGAACAGGCTACCTGGAGACCCAACTCGTCGCTGCTGACACTCAAAATACAGCAACCAACGGGACGTGGTGTGGCTCGGCGAGGAGTGATATGCTGTGGCGTGGGCAGAAGAACAACCCTGGAGGAACGTCGGCCTTGAGTTGACGTGTTGTTTTGTGGGCCTTCCTGCCCCCAACAACGGAAGCCCACATTCCATCATGTCCCCCTGCCCAGCACATTCTGGCCCTGGTTCTCTGGGCTTCTCCTCCTGGGCTTCTCTCCTTCCCTCTGCTCTGGCCATTGCCTTCCTGCTGGTAGAGGGACATCTCAAGCTTCAAAGTATCAATATCAGTATTGAATTACTGTTCGAAGAATTCTTTCTGTTATTTTCAGGAGACTCATATCTTGGTTCTGCAGTCAGACTCACCTTTTAGTTGCTGGTGTCTAGTCACTGAATGGCACCTGTGTCGATCTCAAGGGATCTATAAATTCCCAGCTAAGCTTGGCTTCCATGCACCCTGGGCCTCACGTCTATCAGTCACAACTATGTGGTTGTCATTGTTCCTATTGCTGATTTGGTCGTGACTCACAAGTAAATGCCCTTTCTGGCCATGTGTGGAGCAGTCTGGTCTATTGGCTTGGAACGTGAGCTTGATGGGTGCAGCTGGAGCCGTCAACACAAGGTTGTTATCTTCCTGTGTGAGGCTCATTATCTGGTTTGTTGCAAAGAACAAACGGTTATTTACAGGTGTACAAAACGATGGGCACTTCCAGAGGGTACTGAGGCAGAAGTCTCTTCACCAGTGTGAGTCTGTTCCACCCTGGGAGCCAGTGTGTCTGACACCTTGGAAACTCAGCCTTTGAGAAATAACAGGTGTTCTGCCCCAGAGGGGGTAGCTTTGCCAACTGGAGTTTGCTTGTTAACTTGGGGTACTTTGATGTCGAAGCAGCCCCTTATCCCCCTACGTGTGATTAGATTAACGGGCAATCTTTCTTTGACATGAAAGATCCCATTCATTCATTGGATATATCTTCATGGAGTGCCCGTGATGTGCTGGGGGACTAGAGACACCTTGGACTGCAGGATCCCCTGGTATGCTATTCAATGAATGCCCCCCTGTCCCACCAAGCCCCAGATAGAGCTTTTTCCTTCACGTTCTACACTATTAACCATTCTCAGGTAATGCTTTGTGACTCCTTAATGACAAGGATGGAAAGTTAGATAGTCAGTCTCTTTGTATCAGCAGAGGTCAAGGGCTATAGGCATGTCTGAAACCTGAAAGCCATTTTAAAAAATTTCTCTAGTTACTAGAGGATATAAGGCCGAATAATCTGGATTGACCTAGTCTTGACATTTTTAAAAATTAAATATGTTTTTAGTTGTAGGTGGACACAATACCTTCATTTTATTTATTTTTTGTATGTGGTGCTGAGGATCGAATCCAGGGCCCCACACATACTAGGCTAGTGCTCTACTGCTAAGCCACAACCCCAGCCACTTGACAGTATTTTTTACTATATAAAAACTGTAAGCTGAGCACGGTGGCACATACCTGTAATCTCAGTACTTGGGAGGCTGAGGCAGGAGGATTGTGAGTTCAAAGCCAGCCTCAGCAATGGCGAGGCCCTTAGCAACTCAGTGAGACCCTGTCTCTAATAAAATACAAAAAAAAAAAAAAAAAAAAAAAAAAAGGGCTGGGATATGGCCCAGTGGTCCAGTGCCCCTGAGTTCAATCCCTGGTACCAAAACAAAACAAAACAAACAAACAAACCCCCCCCCCCCAAACTGTAACTCAAGTCTTTCTTCTATTACCAAACCTTTGTCAGGATGGCTCACTAGGAAGAAAATTTAGATGGTTTCCTTTTGAGCCCTTGCCTATGACAAGGACAGGAGGAGGGTGAGCTTATGCCTAGGGTGGACATTACCGTGGGAAGTGGAGATGGAAGAAGGGGAGCGTTTGTTCACTTCACACTGGTGGTGGTCCTTGTCCTGACCTTACACACTTAAATGAGCCTTTCAGAGGCGAGGACACAGGTTCTAGCCCCAGCCCCTCCAATTACATGTTCTGCACAATGCCTCACATTCTGAGTGCTCAGCCCACAGCAGCGACCAGTGTTCTCACAATCATTATTAGCCACGTGGCTTTGGGCAAGTCAGGGAACCTCTCTGAGCCTCAATTTCCTTTTTTGGAAAACAGGGGAAATGTGCCTGAAAACATTTAGTCATGGTTGTGTAGTGGCATTTATCTTCGGTGCCTTGCCTCACCTGTCCCTACAACAGTTGTGCTATGGGAACACATGGCAGAGTTTAAGTAAAACAGTCTATCTTTCCTAACTTTATTTTTTAGGAAAATAGTAACCTAGAGATCAAATAAAAGCCCTGTGTTCAATGCACAAATTCAAGAGGACAGCATGGCGGGGGCACACAGATGGAGGTGATGGAGGTGATGGAGGCGATGGAGACGATGGTAGGCGGCAACCTCAGAGGCAGGGCGCTGGGGCTTTTGTCTCCTAATTGATCTAATGTGCTAAGTGAATTTAATGTGGGTTAATTAATGATGCTATTGGTGGGTGGAATTACCTAGGCAGAGCCTAAAACAGCATCAAAGGAGCAAGCAGGCAGGTGTCATGGGGGATAATTGAGGGAGCAGGGCCCAGAAGAAAATCTGCTAAGGGGTGTACAGGGGGCCACTGGGCAGGCCAGGGGGAGGTGAGGGGAAAGCCAGCCAGCCCAGGGGCTAAGCCACTTAACTAGTGAGGCTGGCTGCCAAATGCCATCCTGTTTACAGCTCCTGTGTTTGAATTTCAGATTTGCTTGAGTCTTTGAAGCTGGGTTCCTGGGCATTTCTTTGAGAATGAATTCTGTTCTTTGGAAACCACAAAACTCATTCTCTCAGACCCAGCACCAGCTGACCTAGCTTCCATCTGTGTCCCTTGAGACCTCAGAAACTTTTCCACTAGAAGACACTCTGGACTCTAAGGAGTCAACTTCGTTTTTCACCCTGTGAAGTAGGGGTAGGAAAAGGTCCGTGAATAAATGTTGGTTTGTTTCCCAATGGGAGATACCATGCTAGGCATGATGGCATGGAGCTGCTTAAGAAAGAAGAGGAGTCCTGAAACTTCTGAGCTTCACAAATATAGATGCTCCTAAATGTATGATAAGATCACGCAGAGAGATAAGCGCACAGTAAGTTGAAAATATCGTAAGTCGAAAATGCATGTAAAACACTTACCCTACCGACCGTACTAGCTTAGCCACACAGTACACTGTACAGTATCTGTGGTTTCCCTGTCAACTCAGGACCTGCTGGGAGATCAGGCTCATTGCTGCTGCCCAGCATTGTGACAGAGGCTCAGACTCCATGTTGCCAGCCCAGGAAAGAATCAAAATTCAAAACTTGGAACTGGGGTTGTGGCTCAGTGGTAGAGCACTTGCCTAGCGTGTGTGAGGCACGGGGTTCAATTCTCAGCACTATATATAAATTTAAAAAAAAGAGGTCCATTGATAACTAAAAAATATTTTTAAAACATTCAAAACTTGAAGTACAGTTTCTACTGAATGTGGATTCACACCACCATAAACTAAAACAACAACAACAACAAAACAAACAAACAAACTGTGAACCATCATGAAGTTAGGGACCCTCTATGTGTCTTGTCAACAACATGAAAATCCTGCTTACAAAAATAAGAAACCAAATAGTGTCCGGAGGGTAAACATCAGACATTTCAGGGAAATTTGATTGAGTTATTCCTCCCTAAGACCTGTCCTTCTAGGATCACACTCCAACCTTTCTGTCACAAATGAAACTTGTGCTGCCACTGGACAGCCTGGCTTACTTTGGGGTGGGGCAGGGTCCAGCAGATACCAGGGACCTCCCTCTTCTCAGAGATAAAGAACGCACATGGGCCACTATTGGGACAAACGCTCATTTCCCAACTTTCACAAATTCTCCTTTTTTTTTTTTTTTTTTTGGTGGGCTCCGTTGAAGTGTATCTATAAGAGTTTCAAGTGGCCATGACCTAGAAATCTCAGAGCATCAAGCTGGGCAAAAAAACCCAGTTTCCATCATAGATTTTTGAATTGCTTCCTTTTCTTTTCCAATCCACTATGGCTTTTTTACCTCTTTGATACTTTGAGCTGCAGCTTCACTCTTGCTTTGAAAATGTCTCAAAACGCCACTTTAGAACCACAGAGGTGCAGCTGGCTGGAGAGCCAGGAGGAGGGGCTGGTGCTGCGGGGGCTCCTCTCCTCTCTCTCTCTCTCTCTCTCTCTCTCTCTCTTTCTCTCTCTGCTGCTCATTTCAGTACTCCTGGGGGCAGGTGTCCGACCACCTATGCCCAATCACCTGACTGACTGCACCAGCTCCCGCTCCACTAATCTATCGGGGTCACCTCTCTCGTTGCTTTAACAGCTCCTCTTGATGTTGATCCAGTGCAACAGAGCAGGAGACACTGTTGAACACTCGCCTGCTGTCCCCCCTGCCCTAACATCACAAACCCTGGAAGTGCAGGAGCAGGAGCCACAGGATGCTGGGAAATCAGAACCCACTCTTGCACATGATCCTAATCGACCCGTGGCCTGTTGGAACATTGAGATGATCTCTTGGCTGGGAATGAAAACCTCAAGCATCACAAAAAGCCACCGCCATCCTCAATTCCTCTCCTCCTCGATACGGGGCCACAGCATCAAGGTCTCAGCCTTGATTCAAAACCCCACCTGGAAGGTCTCTTAGGACACTAGGGTTGTCTGGGGGTGGGAGGCAGGTATGGGGCCCCATTAAAGTCCCAGCTGCTACTCATATTCCCTGGGGAGCCAGGCTCAGGGGCAAACCAGAGAAACACACTTTTCCTGCACCTTGGAGACAAGCACTATTTTAAGAGCTCAGATCTTACAGCCGGTAAACCAAATGAGCAACCAACAGTAAAACAGGGGTTCTGATGTTTTCCCGAAAACAAAGGAACAACAGGTCTGAGAACTGGTAGCACAGACATAGAGTAATTGGTAAAGCTTGTTCAAACGCAACCCAAAAATGACATGCATTTCAAAAATGCACTCAGGCTTTTTCCTAGCCAATGACATCTCGGTCTCATCCACAGCCCAAGTGTTTGGAAAACCAAAAGGAAAGGATCAAGGCTTACCTGGTCCTCCTTCGAGGTCAGCTTCTAGTACAAGCAGGACATGGGTCTATGAAGAAAGCCAGGCAGGTCTTGCATGAGGCGCCAGCTTTCACAGGTGGCTGCGGGGAGAGCTCTCACAAGCAGGTGCTCCACGTCCCAGGGACCAACAGGGTGTCAAGGACCAGGCACACTTCTGCTCTCAGCCCCACTTCCTTTCTGTTTTAAAGGGCTCCCGGGAACTTTTCTTGACTGCTCCTTGTCCTGTCTGAGAGTTTGCAAACAGTCCTCGCCGAGGGGCTTTCCCTCGCTGCAAACTCACCTGCACCACCTAGAGGTCACTCCTGGCACTGGAAGGGCTGGAGCCTGGGCCGGGTCAGTCAGATGCTTCCGCTTTCTCCAAGCACCTGGCTCTCCTGGACTTCCTGCCCCTGAGGTGACCAGTTAGAATGTGTAAAAATTATTGATGTTTTTGGAGCGGTGGTGGGGGGAGTCTTCTTTCAAAACAACGAGGGCCTTTGGGCACTGGGGTGCTAAAAAGTGAAATTCGCATTAAAACATCATTAATCAAAACTCATTCACAGAAGGACCCCCCACTGAGATGGCTACAGGCATGGGTGCTGCTGTATCGGCTCAGTCTGCATTTAACCTGGAACATGTTTCTGCACATTCCCGCGCCTTCCCCCAGCCCCACACATCTGTGGCAAGGTTTGAGTCACCCTCTTCTTCCTCTCTTGCAGGAGACCTTAGCCCATCACCATGTTACTGCAGGTGGCCCTGTATGCCCCATGTAACTCCATGGGGTACACCCCATATAACTTCATATAACTCCAGATAACCATGTCTACTACGCATAACCAGGTAACCAGGCAGTATTTGAAACACAAACATTTTGAAAGTATTGTTCAATTCCTTCTCAAAAATAAAATGATTAGGGGAAACAAGTCCAATCTTAAAAGAATATAATTCTCCTGTCCTTTTCTCCCCCAGTTCTCCCTACGCAGACAAAGAGAGGAACAGAACAACACCTCCAGGCGAGATTTCTATGTTCTTCTTTTCCAACTTGTCCACTCTGCCTTGGATTCACACATGAGAAGACTAATTCTGCCTCCAGAGAGGTGAAACAGAACCACATTTCCGGACTTACCTGGACCAGTGTGGACAGTTAACCTAGTTAGTGTAGGCTCCCAAAGGAGAAGGTTAACTTGAATTTTCAGGTTTGGTCAGCTGAGCCCACACTGAGGGTTTGTGATGCATTAAAATCACTAATATTATTAAAGTAGGAACTGGGAAGGATGAATGGGAAGTGCCCTGGGCTAACCATTTCTATTGCATATAATTTTGACCTTTTGGCATGCTCTTTTTGATAAGTGTGTTTGAGGATGGAGATTATTTTTGGTGTCTTCTTTTTTCTACTGGAAATTAAATGGTGATTTTAAATTTACCTAGGAGAGGGAGGGGGGAAGTAGGGGGAGAGATGGGGGGGAGATATGACAGGGGCATTGCTGAAGATAAAGAAAAGGACAGGGAGAAAAAATTAGAATGTGCACAAAATATGGATAATTTAATAGAAGTCAAAGCAGTTTTTACCCTCTTTTTGAAAAATCCCAAAATCATGCCATTAAAAGGGCATATATGGGGGCCGGGGTTGTGGCTCAGAGGTAGAGCGCTCACCTAGCATGTGTGCGGCCCTGGGTTTGATCCTCAGCACCACATAAAAACAAATAAATAAAATAAAGGTATTGTGTCCAACTACAACTAAAAAAATTTTTTTAAAAGGGCATATATAAAGTTTTCATAATCATCATAGCCAAATGAAATTGAGTATAGAAATTAATTCAGTTGATTAAGAGAAAGAATGAAATAAGAGAGCTTATTACTTATCTTCATCATTTAAGGTGCCAGAGCTTTGAAGATTCATGATTTTCTGTTTTGCACATTTCCAGAAAGTATGTGGCAGAAATAGCAAAAGGTTACCAATGATATTTTAAAATAAGAACATGAACCAAGATTGCACACCATGGTTGGGCAAATGGGGTTTCTCTGAGCTGTGGAGAATGGGGCATAATTCAGAACGCATGCCTAGTACACATACTTAACTGGCCTGTCCTTCCTTTCCATCACGTAGGCACAAACACATGGCCAGCCAGGAACCCCGCAGAGGGCCACGCTGGGGGTGGTGCTGAACTCTCCTGTGCTGCAACTTTGGGAGTGATTTTGTAGATTTAGTGGACTTCCAAGTCTGTGGAAAACACACAGGGGTGATGGGGAGGATCTCCGAGGAGAGTGAGACTATTCTGCTCATCATTATTTAAAATCTGTGTTGTCTTACTAATCTCATTTTGGGTGTGCAGGAAAGAAAATCCTTGCTACCCACTCATTCCTCTAACACAGCATTCTTCTATGCTAATGGTTCATGCGTTTATTCATTAAGCAAATGCATAACAAGTACCTCCACCTGCAGGCACTCTTCCAGGGCCTGGGATGCTTTACATAGAGAAAGACAGCCAAAATCTCTGGCCTCAAGGAGCTTATACTATTTTGGGAGGCAAAGAGTAATCAAGTTATCAAATAAGTATGAAATATACTTCCTGGCAACGATAAGGTGGCGAGGGCTGGAGGATGCCTGGGTTACATGTGTGTGTGTTTATTATTGCACTCTGCTGGTGAGCGCTTCCTGCTATTTAATCACTGTCTGAAAAAGTGGCATCAGTTCAAATACATCCAAACAAGGATAGGATGCTCCTTTTCTGGTAGCCAGCCTCAACATTTGTCTGGCTTTACCTAACAACCCACCACAACAAGCCCACTTTTGGTTACCTACAGAGTTCATCTCAGAATTCCTTCCAAGAAATGATAATGTTCATATCATAAAATACTGTACAAGTATTTGATCACCATTTTTTGATGTCTACAGTGGGTGCTTGGGAACACCCACAGAGTTATTCCGAATAAAACAATCCAGCTGTCTGTGGCGTGGGATTTGCAGCTTCAACTCTGAACCAGGACAGAACCGGTTTTCAAGAAAATCCTGCCCTTACCCTCATGGGTTGAGGAGAGCAGGCTCCCAGGGATCCTGCAGAGCTTTCCTGAGGAGATGCATTTTTCCCTAGCTCTGTGGACACTGCATGGGCCCTGTCTCCCCAAAGCAAGGGCTGGCTAGTTTTAAAAGTGTTACCTCTGACCCTGCTACCTGCACTTATCACATCTTTATAGATGGAAACAACATCTATAAAGAAACACTTGTGATTCAAAGTCTCTCTTGGAAGCCTCACCTGCCTGAGTATGGATGCTGCTGAGGCCTGCAAACAGATGCCTCAAATATCAGAATGGAGTCAGAGAGTAAGAAGGATCCCAGCCAGTAGGTGAGATGCAGGATGGTGGGGGGTGCGGGGCATGAAGGGTGGTTCTTTGCTTGAGAGGAAGGATCATTACTAGTTGTTGAGAAGGAAAGTTGATTTTATGCTGAGATTTATGGATGTGGTGCTGAGGAGAAACGTGAAGGCGAGCGCTCTGCCGCGGAGTTTTGTAAGGAGAGAGAAAGAAGGCGTTTTGTGTGATGTGTGTGTGTGTGTGTGTGTGTGTGTGTGTGTGTGTGTGGCAGGGGTGTTTCAGGTGGGACAAAGAACTTGTACAAAGGCCTGCAGAGAAAAAGGCCAGGCATGCTGGGGAAGCCCAGAGAACCCATGTGGCCACAGGACAGGGAGCTGCGGCGAGAAGGGCTGAGCCTGCTCCAAAAGGGAGATGGAGAGAGCAGGTCCCACAGGGGAACCTGGCAAGGGGTTTGGGTTTTATTCTGAGTTCATCATGATTTGAAGAGGATGGGAGCTTTTAAAAGTAGTGAGGACAGGGAGAGACTGGGCCTGGGAAACGTTTGCCCTGGGTCTTCTGTCTTTGCTGGCCAGACCAAGAAGGGAAGTGCTAAGTGCGCTCTTACAACGCCCGGCTGATCTGTCCTCCCCAGCACAAAATCAGGGGACAACTCCAGGCAGAGGACAGAGTGATCAAGTTGGGCTTCCAACTGCTTTTATCACAGTGGGGAATGAGATTCTGCATCTAGTTCTTTTCCTGAACTTTGTCATACCAACACCCTATTGCTAATTAAAGAAATACAATCCTGGATTTCCTTTTAGTTTCCTGCCTTAACTGAGGCTGATATAACAAAAATACTATGGTTTAAATAACAAATATTTACTTCTCACAGTTCTGGAGGCTGGGAAACCTGAAGTCAAGGTGCCTGGCAGATTTCCTGCCTGGTGACGACCAGATTCCTGGTTCATAGATGACCGTCTTAGCCCTGTGACCTCACGTGGCACAAGGGTGAGGCAGCTGTCTGGGTCCTTTTTATAAGAGCACTGCTCCCATTCAAGAAGCTCCACCTTCACAATCTAATCACTTCCCAAGGCCCCACCTCCCAACAGCCTTATTTTGTGGGGTATCTCAATATATGAATTTTGTTGGGGAACATAGACGTGGAAACTTCTAAAGTGCTGCTTGGGTCTGGAACACAGCTGGCAGTAATGATTCTGGTCACACAAAGAAAATGCCATAATTAACCCTCCTTTGTGGATGGAGAAGAGCTCCAGGTCAGGGGCTTCGTGGAGGGCAAAGGTCAGCTCCCCAGTGCCCTCAACCCTCCCTGCTCCCTGTCCCAGCCTCTGATGGACCCAACCACCTCCATTATGTAAGCAGTAAAAGTGTAATTGAAATTGATCCTCAGTAAGAATGACGTTGGGAGCTTGGTTAGTGCAAAGGTTCAAATAGTAAATCATTTTTATGACCTGCAATATTGTCACTTAGCTCAACAGTGGAGACCACTAGCTTTTCTAATAAAGGAAACCAGAGGCATATTTTAAAACCTATTTGCACTGTATCAGAAGAATTAAGGTGGGGGACTGAGTTTAGAGATATGCATCATTGGTATCTTTAGTCAAAAACTAACACATTCATTGTTTCAATAGACACGTGCATATTTCAATCATAAATCATGGCTTTGAGGCAATGGGGTTAGTGGTTCACGGGATTAATATGCTATTACCAGTGGATACATAAAACAGGAATGTGATCCGTAGTTTAAACATGTAAAATGATCGGTCTATGGGGTTTTATTTAATGAAATTAATTAATTAATGGATTTAAAAATCACATTTATTGGAACATTTTCCAGGTTATCTGTAAGTCAGAAAAATCATCAATTTACAAAGGCTAATGTGCTCTTGGGGGCATTTAATTCTCACTCACTTGTTATCTACCACGGATATGAGCTCATTGTCCAAAGACCTCAAAAGCTGTGGTCAGCAAAAGAAGCCCAGAATGGAGGCAGCAAAGCACTTTAGTAGGAACCAAACTTGGCTGGCTGAGCTGCCTCCTGCTGCCCGCTACTCAGTCTTCCTTCACTTCCCGAGCTCTAGGAAAGGGGCGGGGGAGTTGCTGTTTTTCTAACTTCCCCTTCAGCTGTATGGGGACACAGCCTTTAGAACTGGCCGAGTGTGGGGGCCTCCAAAAGGCTCCTCCGTGGTGTCACCCATCTTGGTGGGGAATGTTCTATCCTTTCCCACCCACTCTCTGTTGCTGCCTGGAGTGGGAATGTGATGCTGGGGTAAAAACCATGGGGTAGAACAAGCTTTGTCCCTTGGCAATGCTGCCCTGCCTGCCTTGAATTATGTACCTCATTTATGAGAAAGAACAAACCCCCCTGCCTTCAGGAGGCTTTGTGTAGTTAGGCTTCTGTTAATGGAAGCCTAATTAATTTGTGTAGTCTCATTATGAGTGTTGGGAAACACATCTTAATCCATTTTCTGTTGCTATAATTGAATACTATAGACTAATAATTTATTAAGAAAAAAGGTTTATTTGGCTTAAGGCCCTAGGGGCTGGAAATCCGAGAGTATGGTGTCAATGTCTGTTCAGTACCTGGTGAGGGTTTTCTTGGTGGTGGGGACTCGCTGCAGAATTCTGAGGTAGGTCAGGCATCACATGGCAAGATAGCAGGCCAGCTCAGGCCTTTCTCTTCTTATAAAGCCACTAATGCTATCACAGTGGTCCAGCCCCACCACCGCGGCTTCATCTGAGGCTAATAACCTCCTTCAGGCCTACCTCCATATACTATTAACATGTGATTTGAGGAATTAAATTTCAACATGAGTTTTGGTGAAGATGAATTTGTAAGACCTTAGCATATAATTCATTTTTTCTAGACAAGTCAGGTTTAAGAAAGTTTCCATCAGCTTTTGTGTCATTGTGAGCAAAATACCCTACAAGAACATCTTATAGAAGGAAAATTTATTTGGGGTTCATGGTTTCAGAGGTCTCAGTCCATAGATAGCTGACTCCATTGCTATGGGCCCAAAGTGAGGCAGCCCATCAGGGCAGAAGGGCCCAGCGCGGAAAGTTTCTCCCCTCAGGCAGCAAGAAGGGAGAGAGAGAGAGAGAGAGAGAGAGAGAGAGAGAGAGAGAAAGGGGCCCACAGGAAGATCAAACCTCAATGACGCACCCATAGTCATGCCCTACCTGCCCAGGTACCATCCAGTCAGTTCATTCAAACTAGGATGGACTGATTAGGTTATAGCTCTCACAATTTAATCATTTTACCTCTGAACATTCCTGCATTAAAAGGAGTTTTTGGGGGGATATTTCATATTCAACCCATAACAAAGAATGTCTGTTTCTTAGCAATTTTAGCTTTCCTATCTGTTCCACTGGGATATCACTCCTAGCATAAAAGGATTCTTCAAAGAATTGAAGTGTTGGTTATGTTAAAAGGTTCTGATTTGGGAATGTAAGCGAAGTGTGGGTATCCCCTGCTGCCTAAGGGTGGCCCTCAGTGGGCCAGATGATCAGAGGTGTTAACTCCAGATTCTGGCAACGTCTGAACTCCAGAAGTCTGACTTTAGCCCACAATTCAGAAATCTTTACACTCAGGTGCAGAGAGATAGATCTAACATGGTATCTTCTAATCCCAAATTGGACTGGATACCATAGAGATGGTACAAAGCTTTCTTTTGCCTGTTCCTTCAAGGGGACCAGTAATTTCCAACCATGCCTCTTACAGAAGCTCAAAGTATAAGAAAGTCTCCAGATGTGAGCCCCTATCAGCACACTGGCCTCATTGAGTGCATCCATTAACCATGCAGCAAGGGACTACAGGGTGGCCAGAGGATTCACTGGAAGAGGAAAGAATGGTGAAACTTCCACTTACATTGATTTCTAGTACCTAAGAATCAATCAACAAATACGTATCACTCCTATTTAACCTACAGATTTGCTTCTCCTACTATGAGTTCTTTCTACAAGGTGAAAACAGATCTAAACAGACCACACTGGAAAATCTGTTGTAATGTTTTAAAATGTTCCAGGAGAGTTTTGAATTATGCATTATTCCTGTGACTGTTGCCTTTTCCCTTCATTCTCTTTCTGTTCCCTGCCTGTGAGCTCAGAGATCTGAGTCTGCTGCATGCTGCTGTGCCTCTCTCCAGTGCTCTTCCCATCATATCAGGCTGCGGTGACTTTTAATCCCTGAAATATCTGTGGCATAATACACTAATGGCCCATTTCTTCTTCATGTCACATTCTGATGTAGGTCAGGTGGCTTTTCTGGATGTTCTCCTGCACACAGTGACATTTAGAAGTCCAAGATCCTTCCATCCTGCCCTCCTATCATTTGGAGTCCTTCTTCCCAGAGCAGATGGGAATAAATGCTTGACTGAGCACATAAGATGTTCTAAGAGCTATGCTTGGCAGAGGAGCACACCACTTCTTCCGGCAAAAGCCTAGACACTTGTCCCCAGTTTGACTGCACATAAGGTTGGGGCACACAGTGATCTTGTGTGTTCAGGAACAGAAAATGGGATGTGAGCACCTAACTCATCTATGTCCTAAGAACTTTTCCTAAACTCTTCTGCTTCAACAAAATTTATGCAACTTGAGTTCATTCATACATTCCACTTTTTAGCCACTGGTCTGAAAATGAAGGTAGCCTACTATAAACATTAAAGATTATGGTTGTTAAGGGTTAAGGAATGTCCAGAGAACAGGGTGTTTTTGACAATGGTGTTTGTCTGACATACATATAAAGAGGCAGGATGGTTGGCTGGATGCTCTGGCCCTGGGGCCTGGTTGTAAGTCCTTGCCCTGAACCTCATTGTTTGTGCACATTGACTAAAACCGGTCAGCCTCAGGAAGTCTCAGTGTGCATGTCTGAATGATGATCGTTGTCTTTGACAGGGTTGTATTGAATTTCCGGATGACATGGTCACATCCACTCTTCACTCTGCCAGAACTGTGGCTCTCCCTTGAACATTCTGAAATTATTCTTGCTTAAGTCACCAGGGATCTCCTAATAGCTGAAGCTGGTAGATGCCTTTTAGTCTTTATTCTTATGGAGCTTTTTACTGAAGTGCAACTGTGTGTGAAACCCGACCCCTTTGCATTCTGAGGCCCCTTGGGCTCTCCAGGACCCTCTCTGATGGCTCACTTGTGGTCTCTCAGAGCAATTCTTCTTCACCCGCCCCTCACCTACTGCTGCCTCCGGGGTCCTACTCTTGGCCTCCACATTGTCCCTGTTTCATGGTCTTAGCAGCCTGGTGACTCCTGTGCTTATGTTTTTAGCTCAAACCTCATCTCTTGAGCTTTGCATCTTATGAGTGTGGGAAGACTCAGAGATGCTCGAAGCTGCAATCCAAGTTCACCATCCCTTCCTGAAACCTGCTCTTCCTCCCTGTTGCCTAGCTCGGCTTGGACCCCCACCAAGTCTCCAAAGGGGAGACCACGGACTCATTCTTAGCATCTTCTTGTTCACTATTGTTTCTGCCTCTGATTGTGTCTCCTCACCCCAGTCTCCATAATGGTCTATCTAAACTCCTGAGCCCCAGCTATTGGCCTTAGTATGTGAATGGGGGAAGAAGATGTGCAAAGGTACCCAGTCAGCGTCCTCCAGTTGTTGTTGGAGTAGAGCCCGCAGACCTTCAAGAGAAGCTCCAAAGTCTGGATACTGAAAAAATGTGAAACCATCCTATTTTTAAATATTGGCAACGAATCCAACTGGGTGGCCCAAATGCAAAAATAGTCTTGGGACTGGATGAGGCCCCAGCCTGCCAGTTTGTGCCCTCCTGTCTGAAGGTTCAAAGTTGAGGTGGAGTCTCCTATACCCAGGTTCTGGCCCCCACCAGCTTCATGGCCCCAATTTGCTTCAATGTACAAATTCTAAGAATGACCAAAGGGTTATGGTCCCAAGCCATTCAGCTTTGCTGAAATGAGTTTTTGCAAGTAATCTCATCCATCACATGTACTTATTATACAAATGACTATAGAATTTGTATATAAAATTTGTATATAAAATTTGTATCACCACAAAAATGTGGTTGTTTGGAGAGACCTTGGTGCCAGATAAACTATATTTGTCTTATGATTTCTTGATAGCTTGCTAACCCTCCCCTCCCCAAACCTTGGGTTCCAGTACCAACTTCATGGCATTTTTGTGAGTGTTAAGTGAGATAGACAGTTTTCCCTCAGTATCCATGGGGGTGTTATTCCTGCAGATACCAAATCCGTGGATGCTCAAGAACCTTCTATAAAATGGCTGGATATTTGCATATAACCTATATACTTTCTTCCATATGCTTTAAATTATCTATTTAAATGCCTAATATAATGTGATTGTTATGTAAATAGCTGTTCTATTGTATTGTAAGGGGAACAATGACAAGGGAAGAGTTTGGGCACATTCAATAAAGACACAATTTTTTTGGGGGGGAGTGGGTACTGGGGATTGAACTCAGGGGCACTTGACCACTGAGCCACATCCCCAGCCCTATTTTGTATTTTTTTTTTTTTTTTTTTTTTTTTTTTTTTGGTACCGGGGATTGAACTCAGGGGCACTTGACCACTGAGCCACATCCCCAGCCCTATTTTGTATTTTTTTTTTTTTTTTTTTTTTTTTTTGGTACCGGGGATTGAACTCAGGGGCACTTGACCACTGGGCCACATCCCCAGCCCTTTTTTTTTTTTGTATTTTATTAGAAGCAGGGTCTCACTGAGTTGCTCAGTGCCTCGCCATTGCTGAGGCTGGCTTTGAACTGGCGATCCTCCTGCCTCAGCCTCCCAAAGTGCTGGGATTACAGGCGTGCGCCACCGCGCCCGGTTCCTATTTTGTATTTTATTTAGAGACAGGGTCTCACCGAGTTGCTTAGCATCTCACTTTTGCTGAGGCTGGCTTTGAACTCACGATTCTCCTGCCTCAGACTCCAGAGCCACTGGGATTACAGGCGTGCATCACTGCACCAGGCTGACACAATTTTTAAAAGAATTTAAGGATTTCACAAGTCAACTAGAGGGCAAATGTTTTCAGTCTGCAGATGGTTGATCCATGGATTTGGAACCTGTGAATATGGAGGGTCAAATGTATTCGCACAGGTTTTGGCTGGAGCTTGGCTTGAGTGTTAAGCAATGCTAAATACTATTCCTAGTAATTAGCACTTACACTGTCGCTTTAAAACCTCTCAATTCATTCCATAAAGTCATATATGGCTCTCACCTGGGTGACTTATGGATTCAGCAGCTACATGGCAACTCAGGAGTAAAGAAACAAATCCATTTTAGATGACACTGAGATGAATTTCCCAAACATTTAACTAAGCAGGGCAACCCTGGTCTTGATCAGAGGTTAAGCATTTGCTTCACTGTGAGACCAGGCCACTAACTGGGATGTTTAAATCTTTTGGTTCAGAAGCTTGTCACCATCTTTGATGACACATGGAGTATCTTGGGCAGACTGAAGGCAAAAATCAGAGACTGTGTTATATATACTTGTCAGTTCCAATGTTTCATGAAGAAATGTGAAATCCTTATAGGTTTTAAGCCTTCTAGAGGGCAAAGATTGAATAATTGTTTAAAAGTCACAAATTTCCCATTATATTCTTGCAAAACTGTAGTGGGGAAAATGAAGTCACTGGTTCTCAACGTACAGAGGGTTTGCACCCTGATAAACTTACAACTTGAAAATATCTTAAGTAAAAAAAATGCATGTAATCCCCCTAACCTACCAAACATCTTATGTGCTCAGAACACTTGCTTCAGACTCCAGTTGGCCAAAATCATCTAACACGAAGCCTATTTTATAATAAGGTGGCGCTTATCTCATATGATTGATTGAGCACTGTGCTAAGAGTTAAAAATAGAACAGGTATATGGGTACTCACCATTAATGTACTGTTAATGTGCATTAAAGTATGGCTTATACTGAATGTATATCATTTTTACACCATTATATAGTAAAAAAATCTTCAGTTTAGCCATCTTAGGTCAGGGACCATTTATATTTTGGATTTCTGACTTTCCATCAGGGGCAAGTATAAGGGCTTGAGCCAGGGCTGTAGAGCTGAAGGGCTGGTTTCTGGTTGTCAGTGCCTTTTGATCAGTGCTGCTTCCCTCCCCTGGGAAGGGAAGGGAAGGGAAGTTGCATCTGCTGCTCCTTTGCCCAAGCTGCTGCTTGGCATATACCTCGTACACACCTGCTGTCAAAGACCAGCTGCAGATTCTAGATAAAACTGCATGCTTCCTTGACCAAAACTGGCAGCAGTGACAATTTCTGGGAGCACGGAGGTAGAGCGCTGAAGTTCTGCAAAGCATCTACGGGGCAAGAACATAATTCAGAGTGTCTGTCCTGGGGAAAAGCCTGGGCTATCAGGAATCACTGGACTAGGAGCAGAAAATGGCTTGGAGATACGGAGCTGAGCAGGCAAACAATTCATATGGACATAGAGGGGTCAGGACCAAAGGAGAGATCAAGAAAAGTCCTATAAAAGCACAAGGCAAGCTGGGCTCCTACCAGTTGGAAACTGGGGATCATTTACTGGGGAAGGACACAGGAGTCATGGTCTTGAAGGAGAGATGATAATGATACATAATAAGGAAAAAAAAGTCCAGAGTTACTGAGTGCTTTCCACAAGCCAGGCACTGAAGGCTTGCATGACTTAACTTGTATAATTCTCATAACTGCCCCACGAGATTGTCTCATCATCCCATTTTACAGATGAGAAAACTAAGACACAGAGAGGCTGAGGAGCATGCCCTAAGTCACGCAGCTGACAAGGAGCAGAGTCAGGACTCAAACATAGACAATTGGATCCTAGGTCAGAGCTAAGACCACCTTCACTGTGTTGCATGAGTTGAGTCTGTGAGGAAAATGCCATTTCCCAGGGGAAATAAGGAGCAGCTTAGAGAGCCCCGGATGTGTGGCTCTCTGTTTGCTTCTCATTATCAGCAAAGGTGCTCACTACATAAGTGGCTTATGTAAGAATCCGTGGAGGAACTGGTCGTGCTGTGGCATTCCCAGCAAGCCCAGGAACCATCATTCACCCCCAGACTGAGCTGCAGAGCTGTAGTCTCCAGCACAGTGGACCAATCCCCCAAAGAACCAGGTCCTTTGGCTAAGAATGCTGCCTTCAACCTGCTGGTGAGCCCTAGGGAGAGAGAGGAGGGGCTTTGTCAGGGACACAGTCAGGGTCACCAGAGGGGCAGGCAGCTTTGACTGCAAGGACCTGCAAGACCCGGCCTGACCTTCAGGAGGGCTGGAGCCAGTAGCTGCAGTAGCTGGTCTGATGCTGTGGCTGTCCATGGTACAGGGATGGGCAAGAGCGAGGGGCTAGAGAAGGAGGGCAGAGGACCTCCCACCATGCCAGGAGCTGCAGCAGCCACATCTGACACTGTGGTGGCGTCCCCAAGGCTCAAACACCAGACACTTTTCGTGGGCAATTTCCAGGCCTGATACTTGGGGATTTTGTCATTTGCTTTTCTTTATTTATTTGAAGATAAATAGCAATCCTACATTCCAGTTATACGACACACTCACAGATTGCAGGCCAGGCTGCATCACGCTGGCCTCCTCTTCCAGGTTCCTCTGCTCTGAATGTCCTCACCCATTTTTATCTGTAACACTTACTTCATAAGGCCCCTTTACTGAAGGCCCTCCAGGTACCAGAAGCGTGTGTTCACTCATCCGTCTCCTTCACCATCTGTGGGTTCCTTGAGTGCAAAGAACAAGGCTTGAGACTAACCCAGAACCCAGCACATAATAGACCCTCAATAAATTCTTGAAATGAGTGATTGATGGCAGCAGTGGCCAGCCCCTTTATTGCTGTGATTTTGAACAAGTGCTTATAAGAGGTGCCTGTGAGTGTCCCCCACGGTGCAGACTTGAGTGACTCTGTTCTCATGGGGGAATAGCAATGAGCTGGCCCAGGATATAGGAAGAAAGTTCTCAGGGTATGGTCCCAACCCCATATGAAGAGACACTAGTGGATCTGCCTGCTCAGTTCTTGGTTTGCCTGCACGGCCTGCAGGGCTTTGAGGTCTCCCGGGTTCCCTAGTGTCAGACATTCCAGCCTCTGCTAGGACATGAGAGACAGATGCAGGCACTGAGGGAAGAGGAGAGGTTTGAGGACAAAGAAGGAACAGGAGATAGGGTTTCCTTATCTTGTTTATTCTAAAAAGAATGTCCAGGTCTGCACATTTTTGTCAAAGAACAGAAAATCATTTTGGCAATAAGTCCCAGTAGCTTGAGGCAATCACTTTTGTAAACCCAGTTCCTGGAGCTGAGGAAATGACCCCCAGACTCTTGATGACCCACCGTCATCTGCCGAGGGTAGGGGGTGAGGCCGAGGGAAACAATTCAGGGAGGTTCCTCTTAACAGGAGCTGACATCCTCCCCATAGTCCAGAGGTTCTGAAAGAGTGGTCCTAGGCCAAGGGCATATAGGAAATGCATGCCTTCAGGCCTCTTCCACAGCAGGGCCCCTGGGGTGGGGTCCAGAGAGCTGGGTGTTCAAGAATGGTCCAGGTGCTAGCTACTATGTTTATTCAAGTTTGAGAAGTGTTATCATAGTCTGTGCATGGGACACCCTCTTTGGGGATGGAGTGGAGGGGAGGAGTGACTTCACACCTGGGAAAGGCATAGAAAGAAGTCAGGAGAAGGGGGAATAAAGGGTCTTTCCTGGGCCTTGTCTCTTTTTCTCCCCAAGTTAATCTGCACTGACAACTCTAGTTCTCACCTCCTTGGAGAGACTCTCATCTCGCATCTCACCACTTTTGTTCCGCCCTACTATGACGCTTTTTAATCTGCAGAGCATACCAGAACTTCAAATCTGAAGTATCTAAAACAAAACATCTTCTATTTTATTAATCTTCTTTTGTTCCCTTTTTCCCTCTTAAAATTATTTACCAAGGGCTCTTATTTTCCATGCAATTGCTAATTACCTCTCACACAAGTTTAGAGTCTAGGGGTCAATTTTTCCTTCTCTTTCTTCCACAGCCCTCTGTTTAACTGGTTTTCATATACTCTCTTGCAGCTGCCCCTTGTTTTCCAGACCCCTGGCTTCTACTCTACTCTACTTCTACTCAAGACCTCTTTATCCCCATCCAAGAAATATTAATTAGGACCCTAGAACCTGCAGTGTACTGGGCCAGGCCCCACTGGGACAAATGAAAGATGAACACAGGCCTTGCCCTACAGGAATTTGGTTCTTGAATCATGGCAGCGATGTATTCATTCATCTTTCTCGTCTAGGCCTTCTTCTCTCTAATCTAGTCCACACTGTTAGCAGACTAATCTCTCTAAGATACAGAGAATTTCATTCCCTTTTCCCTAAGTTTTCTGCACTATGTCTGCATGTTGAATACAATCAAGTCCTAATTCCTTAGCTCATTCTGCACACTTTCTATAGCCTGGACCTTACTCTCCAAGTCAACTTTCTGTTGTGGTCCAAATAAATGGTCCTCTGGATTGCAGAGCATTGGTTTCTCTGGTCCCTTGACCTCTCATCCTCCTGCCTTGCATGCCATCTAGCCCACAGCAGCTGGGTGCCTCTGCCACCCCTCCTAGGCTACCTGGGCAGTCACAGTCTGCAATGCTCTCTTCCCCCTCCTTTGGCCCTTTGTTCACATGAGTCTTTAGTATTAATTGTCTCACGCACCCACATTGACCCCCAGGTACAGAGAGCTAGTGGTTTGTCTTGCCTCATGGAACCCAGCCTCCGACAACAAAGGTCAGCCGGTGCCCCGGGCCCCCAGGCTGCTGTCCTTTGCTTTCTCCTCCATGAGCTCCGCGCTTCTCTCATTCTGGGCCACCGTCACTCTATGTTCCCAGGAAGACGGCTGTACGCAGCCCGATTCAGACTGAGGAGCGGTGCTGCTGCTCTGGGGGAGCCCCCGGAGCTTCGGCATCACCCGGCAGCAGCTCAGGCCTTCTGCCGAGCCAAGCAGAGGGCGTGTGGAGGTCACAGGGGTGAGTGGGTCTTCCCAGAGGTCCTAGACCAGGCCAGAAGTGGCTGGCATTGCTTTTGCCCTACGTGGTCACAAGGCCAACCATGGCACATGTGCGGAAGGCGCACCTAGGCAGAGGGTGACAATTCAGGCAAACACTGAGCGCTATTTGCCTGCACGCTTGGCAATTTTTAGGTGGTGGGGTGTTAATTTTCCAAAAGCCACACGTTTTTGCAGGTTAAATAAAGTTCACGTGTGGATTGTGGCAGCATGAAGGGCAACCCCCGTGGGGTGCTGGTCCTGCTTTGGCCTAGCCACATCTACCCTAGGAACATTGACAAAGTCCCTAGGGCCGCGCCTGTGACCCTCAGCCATAGCGGAAGTGGATGGACACTCAGTGACGGGATTAGATTGTAGACTGAGGGACCGTTTCTCCATGAGTCCTGTGGAAGGGCACACAGGGCGCTGACTGGACCTTGCTGGCAGCCTCTTTCTAGAACATCTCAGGCATTTCCTCTCCTCCCCAAGTGTTGGTTGGATTTACTCCTAAATCTTTTATATGCCATCTATTTAAGTTATTCAAAACATGCCATTTAGTGGATGTTTCACAAACTAATGAGTAAAGTGGAAATGAGTGAGAAATAGATTTTCAAGCATTAATTTGACTATTTTTGAAATGTTGGTGAAGAGAAATCGACTGAAAATGGTTGTCACATTAAATGCCTGTGAGACAACCGAGAGAGAAGGGCGGGGAGGGTAATTAAAATACGGAGGACTCTGTACTCTGACTGCTCCAAGGTGTCTGGAAGTTCTGTGTTTTCAAGAAACCCAATCTGGAAATTGAAATTGATGAGTTACATATGTGGCTTTCCAGAAAGGACTACTGGGGACTCAGCAAAGGGCCTTGGCCCACATTGAAGAGATTGACAAATAATATGCTTGAAGTTAAAACGGTTATGTATGTATATTTAAAGGATTCCCCACTATAATAGTTTTGATCAAATGACGAACTAGCTGTATCTGTGTCAGATACATCATACCACCTTGGGAGCACGGCTTCACGAGTAGTAGGCTAAAGTTACTGTATATATGATGGATTAATTTAGCACTGCCATTTCCAGGAATACTTCTCCTGGCTACAAGTCATGTGCCTATAGCTTTTAGTATCTCCAGAGTGAGCCAGTGACCACATGAAGACTAACTCCATCCCTCTTGACTGCTACCTCTGACTTATGGAAGGCTCATTGTTGACCCAAGGGCCCTGGAACAGCCTGTTTGGGGTTGCAAGTCCCTCCCACATAGTACAGCCTCAGTGTGTGAGTCTGTTGGATACAGTAAAAAGCATCCTCTCACATGCTCACATAATCAAGGAATGGAAGAAATAGAAACCCAGGCATAGCGCCAGGCGTGGTGGCACACGCCTGTAATCCCAGCACTAGGGAGGCTGAGGCAGGAGGATCATGAGTTCAAAGCCAGCCCCAGCAATGGCAAGGCACTTAGCAACTCAGTGAGACCCTGTCTCTAATAAAATACAAAAAAGGGCTGGGGATGTGGCCCAGTGGTCGAGAGCCCCTGAGTTCAATCCCTGGTCCAAAAAAAAAAAAAAAAAAAAAAAAAAAAGAAACCCAGGCTTAGGGACTGGGGTTATGGCTCAGTGATAAGAGTGCTTGTCTCGCATGTGTGAGGCTCTGGGTTCAATCCTCAGCACCACATAAATAAAATAACAGTACTGTGTCCACCTACAACTAAAAAATATATATAAAGAAACCCAGACATAGCTGGACAGGGGAGTGTAGTTAGCCCACCCACCAGGTGACCCCCTTTTCTTTTTTAAATATTGTACTTTTAAAAAGAGTCTTTTTTTAATTTTTCTTTTCAAAATGGCAAATCATGCAGGGGATGAACAGCCCTTCAACAAGAGAGTGTTGAACAGAACTGGCTCCACACTAAATCAGTGGAGAGTTCATATTCCCACTCCCTCACCTCTACTACTTTCTTTGGAAACCCTTTATACCTTTCTCATGGCCTTTACCACAGTTGGTTCTGTGTATAATCATTTCTGCTCTCTTATTTCTGCTAAGGGAGAGCAAGCTTCTTGGAGGATCCACCTCTGACTCCCCATACAGTTCAGGTCTATGGAATGAATGAACGAATGAATGGGGAGCAGGTGGTCAGGAGACGAAGATGAAGGAGACTCAACTTTAGTTAACTTCCAAATTACTTCGAGCAAACACTGAACTGTGAAAATAAATCCAATATTTTAGTGAGAAAATATTTTAACAGAAAAGATCCCTTTTACTCTTTCTTGTAACTCATGCTAAGCACCAGGAACTAGCATGGGGTCCTGGGCACCCGGTCCATACCCCATCCCCCAAGTCAGATATGGTATTCATGAATGGTTGGGCAACTGCTACATGGATAAAAGAAAATCCCATGCATAATTACTTCTCTTTTATATCTAGTATTATTTGCATTTTATATGCTTAGATGAGAAGATATACTGAATAATTTCAGTGGAGGGATTTTTTTTTTGTTATATGAAAGCTTAAAAATTAATAACGTTGATTTTTTTCTTCTAATAGGAACAATCTGGGCTTGTGACAGTATTTGGGACAATATGGAATAACTAAAAAAAGAAAAAAAATCAAAGTTCATCATCTCATCACCCAAGATCACTACAGAGAACATCTTGGTATTAACTATTTCAATCTTTTCTCTCTGCATTGTTTGGTTACATAATTGGATGTTACATCTTTGAATCTTCAGTGTTAGATACTATTGGCTTTTCCATGCAGATGATCATTTAGCTGTCTTTCATCACCACAGTCCCCAGCCCCGCCCCACAGCACACACACATACTTCCCTGTCCCACATCCTTCCCAGTTTTGTTGTCCTGTAACTTTGATGAGCTCTGCATTCAGCACTTATGTTGTGTGCATGTGTCTTATCTTGGGTTGCTATAATAAAATACCGTAGACTGCAGGACTTAATACCCACAGTTCTGGAGGCTGGGAACGCTGAGGTTAAGGTGTTGCCTGATTCTCTTTGTCCTTGTGGATTTGTGCCTTTTTTAATTTTTTAAATTTTTTTATTTTTGGTACTGGGTATTGAACTCAGGGGCACTCAACCACTGCACCACATCCCCAGCCGTTTTTTGTTTGTTTGTTTGTTTGTTTGTTTTTATATTTTATTAGAGACAGGATCTTACTGAGTTGCTAAGTGCCTCGCCATTGCTGAGGCTGGCTTTGAACTCACAATCCTCCTGCCTCAGCCTCCCAAGTGCTGGGATTACAGGCGTGTGTCACCATGCCCGGCTGATTTGTTGTGCCTTTTTGAAAGTCCCTTTTCTGTCTCTTTTGGTGAGGGCTGGGAATAAACAAGGATTGCACTCAATGCACATCTTTACCAGGTATTGTACACCTTTTTTCTGGAATTCAAGGAGTCTTGCTCCAGGTGTCATTGGCTAATGATCCATCAAGATGTGGACTTAACTCTCAGATGCACTGGTGATGACTCAGGATTGACAGAGGACCCGGGTTGCATCTCTGCCCTAACATACATGGAGAAAACACTTGTCTGCCTTCT
Organism: Tamias sibiricus; assembly: GCA_025594165.1. NCBI lineage: Eukaryota > Metazoa > Chordata > Mammalia > Rodentia > Sciuridae > Tamias > Tamias sibiricus. The sequence continues at coordinate 13,847,261 of CM046670.1, read as the reverse complement.
CTTAAAAAATATTTTAAGAGCTTCATTCAGAAGAGAGGAACTTTGTATACCTGAGAGGGAAAGTTGCTATAGCAACTGCCAGGGCTCTTAGAGAAGGGCTGAGTAGGGAGAAACTTCATGTTCACTGTAGGTGTGGAACGAGCGGCTTTGCCTGACACCTTCTAGGCCCTACTGCATAATTCTAGTGAGGAACCCATCGTTGACAACCATGTCTCAGCTCACTGGCCACTTCACAGTTTCTGTACCTCTAATGTCATTAGTTTCCACTTGTGCCCTCGAGCTGTCACCCATGAGAACGTGCCTGGCTATCCTGTGGGTCCAGAGATCAGGGGAGATATGTGGGAAGGGCTAGACCCAACCTGCTGCCCAGAGCCAAGCCCAGCTGGTCAGTTGCCTCTCAGCCAGATGACATACTTATGAGTCAGAATAAGGGATTATATTAAGCCAGTGAGTTTGGAGTGGCTTTTCATTCAGCATAGGTGTGTTAAGTCACACCCAGTGGAAACCCTGCCTTCCTCTGCTTATCAAAGGGTCTTACTAGAAATAATAGATCAAAATTCAGATCTTGGAAGTCTAGGGTCTCTTCATCCATGCGTGGCCTGTGTCACTCTTTTGTTAAAGCTGTGGGACAGCTGAGCAATTTAAGCTCTTCGGTGCAAACTTGAGGCTACACGGAACCATGGACTCAGCACCTTGGCAGGTCCCGTCTCTCCTGTTAGCTTCTGAGGGGAGAGGCAAGGAGTGTGCACGAGAGCAGAAGCGACAAGAGACCTTGGTCATCCCAGGATGATGGAGGGATCTGTCTTGCCTTCCTCTTTCCTCAGTTGCTCTTGAACAGATTTAGATCAAGTCTTGTTTGAAGCAAAGAAAGGCCTCTGAAATGTTACCTTTCCCAGTTTGGTTGGACTATTTTTTTTTTTTTTGCTTGTTCTTTTTTTCTGTGGCCATTTATTTATTTTAAGGGGCACAGCTGGTGTGTGAGGTCAGTGGATGTTTTAGTATATCCTCATGCCATCTGTGTGGACATGAGATCCTTGGAGTCTTGGTAATAGTGTGTTGGTAATGCATCCGGCCATCTGTGTGGGACCAACAGTCCCCACATCATGGACCAGTTCCAAGGGAGCAGAGTGGGAGTGGAGACACCTGTCTGAATCTGCCCCCTGTGAGGAGTGAGCAGGGCATTCCCACATTGTGTTTTGTACTTGTTCTGCCTAGGAAATAAGACACCTGGGATTCTGTTGAGGTGGCAGAAATGGTGGTTGGAGTCAAAAGCATTCTAGTGTACATGGAAAAGAGAATTGCCTTGACTTCTAGGTCTCACAAATGCCTCATTAGCTAAGTGATGGTGGTGATGGCTCAGGAAAGAGCTTTTGCATTCTCTCTCTCTTTTTTTTTTTTAAAAAATATTTATTTATTTACTTTAGTTGTACACAATGCAATGCATTTATGTTTACGTGGTGCTGAGGATCGAACCCAGGCTGCGCACGTGCGAGGCAAGCGCTCTGCTGCTGAGCCACAACCCCAGCCCTTGCATTCTCTTAAGATCAGTCATTGTCTCAGAATCAACAGAAGACAGAACTAGGCAGACTCAGCCAACCCATAAATGGCAATTTAGAGTGACGTGTTGCCATGGTAAGCCAGTAGATCTCCTATATTATTCATTTGCCTCACTCTGAAAGTATAAGGTAACTTCTTTGGGGGAAAATAGACCCAGGACTGAAGATCTTCAATGCAGAATAGAAGGTACTGGGCTCAAAGCCATCTGCAAAGTCACTTAGAGGAGGTCTTATCTGCTTGTCAAGCAGCCCGAGCTGCTACTGCCACCTGCTAAGTGGCCTCCCCACATGCACTTGAGCCCTCAATCCCCATTCCACTCTGCAGCTAGAGGAGTCTTTCCCCAACACATCCAGGATCATGTTATCCTGCTATTTCCCACCTAATCTGATTAAATCCCTTTGAAGCCCCCCTGTTGCCCTGGGAACCAAATTCTTCCCTCTGCCTATAAATCCAGCAGGATTTGTCTCCTGCTCTCCATTCACACTTACTGGGCACCCTTCCCCACCTGGCCGTGTCTTCCAACTCTGATTTCCTGGCACAGTGAGCATGTTCTTTCCCCGCTATCTGGACTATACTTTTTCACCTTCTTTTTACTGCTACTGTAACTTATCGTCTTACACTGGCTTCATCTTGACGTTCCTTCCTGAGAAGTTGCCCCAGACCTTCCAGTCAAGACCTCCTGGTATGAGCACGTACAACATCACTGATCCTCCATAGAGTCACACATTTGTTTGTTTGAGCGAATTTCTCTCTTGTTAAACTCTCCCAGTAAACCAGACCAGTGTTGACACATTGTAGAAAACATCTGTTGAAAACAGAAAAGGGAGTTTAGACAAAAATACAACCAGAGCATGTGATTGTTTAACACAGACGCATGTGTTCTAGATCAGATCAGATCAAATCAATAGCCATTTATTGCAGGGAGGATGACCAGTGTGCTGGTTTAAAGTCATGATTTATGTTTGGGCTCAGATTCCTCCTCTCTAGTTTTCTGGCTGCATACTCTTCAGCAAGCTGCATACCTGCTCAGTGCCTTGATTTCCCCATCTGAAAATGGGGTAGTAGTGCCTGAGTCAGGTTTGAGGTTTGAATTAGAAGCAAGTCCTTTGTTCTGCGCTTACTCACATGTGCTGCTGTTGTTAGGAGTCTAAGGTGTGCTGTGCTGAGTGTCAAGGACCAACTGAGTTTGGAATGGAATAGATTAGCATTGTTGTTACAAAGCACAGGAGCTGGGGGAGCTGCCTTCACCCAGGGTCTGTTCTTATGCTCCTGGAGCAGGGACCACTTTTGGCTGGAAGAGGGTGATGACACATTCTAAAGCCACTGAGGAGTGTTGCAGAACATTCCAACATGCCAGCTCTTAGGAAGGCTGCCCTGTCCGTCCAGGAGTCACAGGACAGCTTTTCTGGAGAAACTGTCCCTGCCTTTGGCTCATTCCTTGGGGAACAAAACACCACATCCAGGTTATCTAGAAAGAGCCTTTTCTGAGGTCAAACTTGAGCCAAATCCTCTTTGGTTTTGTTCCATTTGGAGCCCAGTTTGGTGAGCTGCTTTGATTTTGGTTCACTGACTTTTGCCAATGTGTAATTGCCATTCAGGCACAGACTGATTTGTAAAAAAAATTTTAAAAAATTATCTTCCTATCCATCTATCTGTACAGCCATCTCCCTTCTAACTATGTGGCAAATAAACCAAATCCATCTGGCTCACTCAATTCACGTTATAATAAAAGAAAAATAACATTAGGAATTAACCCCCTCTAGGGTCTGCATTTTGTTACTGAATTTGGTTCCTACACACACTTTGATTCAAGCATTTCCAGTGGTTCTTCGTAGTGAATAGAGTCCTGAAATCCCCTAAATCAGCACTGACAGGGTCTGTACTCCAGAAGCGGAGCTCTGAGGATGACCTGCTCCAAGTGAGCAGAGATACAGAACACACACACACACACACACACACACACACACACACACGTGGAGAAACAAAAGGGGGTCGAGTTCTGGGGCAGTGTGTTGAAGGCGACAACTACGTTTGAACGGGGGACTGTTTGGGACGTGTTTTTACACTACTTTTCTTCTGAGTTGTTCAATTGCTTTCATAACTTCTTCACTGTTAATACAGGAAGGGGGGCTCTGAGGGGAGACATGCATGTTAGAAGCATGTAGAAGCCTGTCAAACATCATTTGCAAAAACAAAAAAGAAGCCCATGAGCCACGAACACTGGCAGAGTAAATAGCAGAGACAGTTGCCAGCGCCGTTAAAAGATGGGCCATTAAAAGGAACATCGAAGGCAAGCCACTGCAGGCACCTGAGTGTCACCCTGCCCCGGGTGGATGAAACAGGCGAGATCCAACAAAGGAGGCCAGGATTGGAGTGCCTATCACAGCCTCTCCCTTGGGACTGTTGAAGGGATCAGAGCTATTATTAATGAAATCAAAGAAGAAAACTCTTTGGAGTTGTAGATTGCAAAGTGAATGATAGTTAGACAGATGACGCCTGCTACAGATGGTACAGACAGAATATCCCAACTTAACAACTGTACTGAATCCAGGTGGGAAGAAGAAACCCAACGATGTCATTAACAGTTATCTGACAATGAGGAATTGATTCATTGAGATGTCACCACACCAGGAGGTCAGAGAGCCTGGTTGAGCATGTGTCAACTGTAGGGCTTTATATGAGGTGACTGGTTAATAATCATAATCACAATAGTGAGTGTGTTTAGTCTTAACAGTTACGGTATTTGTCAAAAAATTATGGTCAATAAGGAGAATTTTACATGTTTTCTCTGATATAAGGAGGCTGATTCACAGTGGGGTTGGGATGGGGAGCATAGGAGGATTAGAGGAACACTAGAATGGCCAATGGGGAGGGAGAGGAGGGGAGGAGGCAAAAGGGTGAAGAAGAAGAAAAAAAAAAGATAGTAGAATGAGATGGATATCATTACCCCTAAGTGCATGTATGAAGACACGAATGGTGTGAATATACTTTGTATACAACCAGAGATGTGTAAAAAGGTTATCTATATGTGTATTACAAATTGTAATACATTCTACTGTCATATACGACAACTTTGAATGAAAAAAAAGAAGAATTTTACAAAGGGGAAATGGGAATTTCGAGGGTAAATCTCTTGCAGGGGTGCTATGGTTTGGGTGTGTTTTCCAGAATTTCTGTGTTGGAAAGTCAAAGTCATCAATTAATGGTATGTGGAGGTGGGTCCTTTGGGAAGTACTTAGGATTAGATGAGGTCACGAGGGTGGGGCTCCCATGATGGCACTAGTGGCTTTATAAGACAGATGAGCTACCACACTTGCTCTGCCCCATCATGTGACGCCCTCCACCATGTTATGATGCAGGGAAGAGGCCCTCACCAGATGCTGAGCAGAAGTCGGTGCCATACTCTTAGACTTCCCAGCCTCCAGAGCCGTGAGACAAACTCCTGTTTTTCATAAATCACCCAGTCTCAGGTATTTGGTTATAGCAATGGAAAACAGATTAAGATAGGGGAGAACATGGTGGCAGGAATGCCCACACTGAGGCTTGAAAGACCAGGATTGTCTGTCAAGGGAGAAGAAACAAGTGAGGAGAATAACAGCTCCAGTTTGAGTCTCTCAATCTCGGAAGGGCACTTTGAAGCCATGTGGGCAACCTGTGTTGCCTCTAAAGGAAGAAACTTAACTTCAGATTTATTTTCCAGCAAGAGGAACCCAAATGTGGCCTGGTGGTAACTCCTCTTGAGCCGGAGCCGTGCTGAGGCTGGGAGTTCCAGGAAGATGGTTGAGGTTACTGCAGTGGCTTGTTATGGATTGAGGCCAACTGGTTAGTGATAACCAAGAGATAAGAATCATCAATCATCAGAGTGTCTCTGTGTGAAAAGTAGTGGCCAAGGAGGTGAGTTCTGGCATGGAACAGATCTTTGCAAAATCCTAGGCCTTTGGGGAAAAAGGTTGGCAGAAGATGCAGGCAGGTGTTAGAGATGAGAAGAGAGAGCAGAGGTGAGGATAACTGGCCTCTCAAGCAGCCTCCTGTCCATCACTGGTTACCCAGAGTGACAGGGCATGTGACCAGACCTTGAACTCGCTGCCAGGCATCACTTGAGGTCCGTTGGACAGGAGAGGCAGAAACACACAAGGGGTGTTCGGAAATCTGAACAAAGCTGCTTTAAGGACTCCCTTTCCTTCCCAGTGCGAAGAGACTCTGTAAGGACATGATTTTTACCTTCCGCCAGCGATTGAGAAGGGCTCCGTGGTGTTGAAATGGACCCTGGAGCCAAGCAGGAGAGGAGTTCTTACCAGCGACCCTGGCATGTGGCTCTTACACAAGCTCCCTTTGGCCTGCACAGAAGTTTACACAATTCGGCAGCTTTCTGAAAAACATGCTCCAGAGCTATAAGCCCCAGCTTGTTTGCAGTCAGCCACAGGGGGCTGTGGTGGGGGCACCGTGTCCATGGGGCACTTGGTCACCCCTCAGCCTGGTGGTCTGACCCAGGGCCAGTGGAGGGAGGATGAGGCTGAGGGGCAGGAGCGCCCCCCAGCAAGGCGGGGCCCAGCAGTTAGGGCTTGTGGAACCCTGGAGCACCAACGCCAGGTTGCAGAGATGCCCTTCAGTCATCTGCTGACATGCCTCGCCCCCCAGTGGGCAGGCTGGTGGCCTCTCTCTGTCCTTTGGCCTTCTCCAGGCAGAACAACAGTGTTATACTCACACGTATCCCCAGAATCATTCAGGGGTCCCTGGGGAACTGGGTGTTCACAAAGGTGAATTTTCCAAATTGTGGAAGGTTCCTTTTGCAGTGTAAAAAACTTTCTTAAATTTCTGAATTTCCATTTTTTTTTCTCCCTTCTCTTTTTTCCCAGTGCTTACCTTGAACTCTGGGCCCTGTGCATGCAAGGCAATCACTGAGTTACACCCCAGCCTCCAAATTACCGTCTTTGCTGAAAATCTTTATAATATGTATAGAACACTTCTGCACTTTACTAAGCAGAAGATACATAACAATTTATCTGGTGATGACTCAGGACTTTCCTGATGGACCTAACTTCTGAACTCTTCTGAAGTAAGAGTGGTGACTTGAGGGCTTAAAGCACTGCTGTCCCCTGCAATGAATGACCCCAAACATTATTGCCAAAAGAACAAACAAATAAAACTGAGAAAACAGGTAGGTTTTTAAAAATTTCTCTTTTTCTTTTTCTTTTTTTTTTTGGTACCGGAGATTGAACTCAGGGGCACTCGACCACATCCTCAGCCCTTCTTTGAATTTTATTAGAGACAGGGTCTCACTGAGTTGCTAAGTGCCTCGCCATTGCTGAGGCTGACTTTGAACTCATGATCCTCCTGCCTCAGCCTCCCAAGTGCTGGGATTACAGGCGTGCGCCACTGCGCCCGGCAAAATTTCTCTTTTTCTAATTGTAACTATAATACATGCTTACTATAGAAAACTGTTATATGCAAAATAATGAAAGGAAAAAATCACTGAGCTGAAATGTAAAATAGTTTTCTGCTGTCAGCCACCACTGTCACTTTCTGGCTGATATCAGTGGGAGTAACTTTTACAAATCTTAGTTTCTACCTGATGGTTCTCATCTACCCCTGCTTTTATTTCTGGATTAGATGGTGGTGTTGGCTCTTAGAAAACAAGATAGATATTATCATGTATGTACAAAAACTGTGTTTATATCCTTATTCAATGAAAAGATAAATTTGGGGCAGTTTATAAACATTGTCATAAAAACAATAGTATTGGCATAGGTCTGCAAGAAGCTGGAAGCTCAACCCACCTGGTCAGGACTGCGGGCTCCAGCCTGTCTTCCAGGGGCACACAGCCAGGGGGAATGGGAAGAAAATGCTAGAACGTCAACTTAGATTCATTCTTTTTGTCAAGATATTTAAAATCTATGTTCTCTTATTTTTTTCTTCCTGATTATTTCAAGTGTCCTTTTCTTGTGGCAAAACATGCACACGTGGCATGCAATTGGCCATTTTAACCACCTTCAAGTGAACGACTCATCGGCATTAAGGAGAGTCGCCACATTGTGCAACCATCTCCACTATTTCCAAAACGTTTCAACACCCAGGGGAACCTCTGCTCCCAGTAAGCAACGACTCCCTCTTCCTCCCTCTTCCCAGTCTCTGGCAAGCTCTGTCTAGCTTTCTTCTCTCTGAATTAGACTGTTGTAGAGAGTTCACACAAGTAGATTCACACAATGTTTGTTCTTTTTTTTTTTTCTTCCAAATTTATTTTTTATTCTAAGTTGTTAGAAATGACAGCAGAATGTATTACATTTCATATTATACTTATAGAGCACATTTTTACACATCTCTGGTTGTATACAAAGTATATTCACACCATTCCTGACTTCATACCTGCACTTAGGGTAATGATATCTATCTCATTCTACCATCTTTTTTTCCCTTTACCCTTTTGCCCCCTCCCTTCCCCTCCCTCCCCATTGGCCGTTCTAGTGTCCCTCTAATCCTCCTATGCTCCCCATCCCAACCCCACTGTGAATCGGCCTCCTTATATCAGAGAAAACATTTGGCATTTGGCCTTTTGGGATTGGCTAACTTCACTTAGCATTATATTCTCTAACTTCATCCATTTACCTGCAAATGCCATGATTTTATCCTCTCTTATTGCTAAGTAATATGCCATTGTGTTTATATACCATACAATGTTTGTTCTTAAGTGATTGGCTTATTTTGAGTTTTCAAAGTTCATTCATATTGTAGCATGTCAGAATTTCCTTCTTTTTTAGGCTGAATAATATGATGTTGTGTGAACATATCTCATTTGATGCAGCCAAATGGACACTCTGGGTTGTGTCTAGCTTTGCAAATAATGCTGCTATAATCAATGGCATAGAAGTAGGTGTCTGTTTGAGTCTCTGTTTTCAATTCTTTTGTATATCTATTCAGAAGTGGAATTTCTATTCTTTGTATCTTAAAAATATACTTTTGTGATTTATAATGTATAGAATATGTTAGAGAACTAATTCAATTATAATTTATAAATTAGGGTATATGTTTTGGGGAACTTAAAATATATTCTGTGAAAGGTACGCTATAAAAAATGGAAAATGGTAGATGAGAGTTTTGTGCTGGGATTCTGGTAGACACATGGCTTCTCCCTAGTTTTCTAGTTTTCCATAGAGATTGGGGTCCACATACTCCAGCTTGCCTGGGACAGTCCCGACTGCTGTCCTTGTCCTGGTATAATTGTTCCTAATGATCATGTTCTAGCCATAGGCCACATGCCTACCCTCTCTGGGAGGCCCATAGACACTGCCAGAAAGGAAGGTGAGTCAATGCATGTCCACACAAGCCTGAAAAAGTAAAGCTCAGAAAGATTTAGTACAAGGAGATAGAGCAGATGCCCCTTGACTTATGGCTCATGTCTTAATAAACCAGTCGAAGGTTGAAAATATCCTACATGGAAATGGCATCAACTACTCCTCACCTACTGCACCTCCTGTGGAGTGTCAGGTGTTTTCCCTTGTAATCCTGGGGCTGACGGAGCTGCAGCCTGTGCTACTCCCTGGCTTCACGGGAGGAGATCAGACTGCATATCACCGGCTTGGGAAAAGCTCCAAATTTAGAGTACAGTCTCTACTGAATGCATATTTCTTTCCTACCATTGTAGAGACCAAAAATTGTGAGCCAAGCCATTGTAAGTTGGGGACCTTCTGTACCTCTTTTTCAGTGGGTATCCTTTGCTTTCAGGGGAGCTCATCTGAAGTACTCATGTCCCCTTGGTCTCTCTTCCCTCTGAAGCAGGGGGACAGCAGAGCAATCACTCAGTCGGGAGTTTTCAGCTCTGTGGGATCCATGAGCTGCTCTTAGTGCATGAGACATGCCATGGTCATGTGTTCAAGTGGGGAAGCCCCCCAAACTATGCTCCTCACACCCTTAGGGCTCAGCACCCCTGATGGAGAAGAATGCCAAATGGACCTCTAGAGAGTCACAGTCATGATTTTCAACGGTTGCTAATTCAGAGTTGCCAAATACTTAAAAAAAATCGTTAAAGGCAATTGAATTCCAAAAATTGAGATCCATATCTCTGTCAGATCAAATCACGTATTTCTGTTCTACATCCATGCTTATCTGTATGCTTGTTCTCCAGAGTTATAATATTTTCACCTAACATTTCTTTTCAGTAGTTTGTCATGTGTCTGTATTTGTCAGCTGAAATGGCGGTACAGTGTTCCAATTTGTTACTGCACTGTGATTCCTTCCGTCACTGCAGGGTATTAGACATCAAGAACTTTTTAAAGACACGATGCCCACATACGGGGTGAGCCAGCCCACACCGGAGGCCTTGAAGGGCACGCCGGGCCTTGCCAGAGCTCAGACTTCCCGTCCCTTTGCAGGTCTTCAGGACAAGAGCCGTTGAAGCCACAAGGACAGATTGAATCTTGAAGACAAAAGTAATATTCCTCCTTGAAGGCAGCATGAAACCAAGGAAGGCCATGCAGCCTGAAATCAAGAACTAGGGACTCCATGCTTGGACGTCCGCCTTCTGGTTGTGTGGCCTGGGGCTTTTGGTTTCCCAGCCGTACGTGGTGATATACCTTACAGGATTATTGGGCACAAAGTATGTGGATAAAGCATCGGAATGAAACAGTGCTGTGTGAGTGCTGGTACTGCTCTGGGAACTTGGGAGCAGGACTTGGGACAAGGACAAGGTCTTGTGTGGATAAGGCCCTGGCTGCAGGACAGGGCAGGCAGGGGAGTGGGCCCCACGGCAGGGCAGGCTCCCCTCCTCTGCACTCTCCCCGTCCTTGCCGCTGTCTCTTCCAGAACTTCCACGCACAGATCCCTCCTCAAAGGGAGAACTGGGATCTGCCAGTCAAAACACATGTCCTGCTGAGGTCATGAAGGGCTGGTAATTTTAAAACATTTATTGTTGGAGCTGGGTGTGCTGGCACACCCCATAATCCCAGTGACTCTGGAGGCTGAGGCAGGAGGACAGCAAGTTCCAGGCCAGCTGGTCAACTCAGCAAGGTCCTCAGCAACTTAGCAAGATCCTGCCTCAAAATAAAAATATAAAGGACTGGGGTGTAGCTCTGTGGTAACCCCTGCCACCCCAAGTTCAACCCTTAGTGCAAAAAAAAAAAGTATTATTGGAAGCAGTGCTGAGCCATGATGTAGCCTGGCACTTAGCACTGCTGGAGGACGAACTGGCTGTCCGGTGCTGCACCCAAAGGGTGTGCCCTCTCTGACTGCCCTTGCTCTCCCTCCCAGGAGGTGGCGGACCTCCCTCCTACGCAGTGACTCACTTTTGGCTGGCACGCTGTGCTCACATAGACACACACACAGAATCTTTGACCTTGGACGTAAGAGTTCAGATGGGCCTTAGAGGTCATCTCTCCAACCTTCACTCTGGCTTCCCACAGGGGTCTCAGGGTGGTGGTGAGGGTCCACAGAGAATAAATATGTGAATGTGATCATCATGACTTTAGCAGTGATGGTGTTTGGCTTTAGGCCTCAGCTCTCTCCTTCTCCTTCTCCCTTTCTCTCTTAAAAAAAAAAAAAAAAAAAAAAAAAGGTTTAAGGTGAGATTATTGTTATTTCTGTTAGTAAATAGGACACATGGATGCTTTTGTCCTTAGAATCAATACTAAGTCCTTTGCCGTCCCATCCTTCCTCCAGCCCAAGACTGCAGGCCCTGGGGACCCCTCCCACCCACCACCACCAGCCTGCTCCACTTCCCCAGGTTCCAGGCTGCCCCTGGGGGCCCACTGTGATAGCATCAGGCTTCAGAAGCAGAGCAGTGGGCAGGGAGCCTAGGAGGGAGCCTGCCCTCCTCCCGCTGGCCCCGGGGTGCCTGGCTCCCTGCCGTCTCTCCTTTCCTCCTGGAGCAATTGCAGGACAGGGTCCCAGAGCAGCCACCTCCCCCAACATCTCTGTCCTGTCATCTCTGTCCTTGACTCCAGGGCTGCCAGCAACTCTAATCATCACACACTGAAGGGCTGTGTTATCTCAACACATGTGGATGTGATGGGGCTGGGGTTGCGGCTCAGCGGTAGAGTGCTCGCCTAGCACGTGCGTGGCCAGGGTTCGATCCTCAGCACCATGTAAACATAAAGGCATTGTGTACACCTAAAGGAAATAAATAAATATTAAAAAAAAACACATGTGGATGTGAGGCCCCCCTCCCCAGTACCCGCCCCCCCAGCAGAGGGGAGACATCCTTAGCCCTCATGGCCAGCCTCTCCCCTGGCTCGCAGGTTGGTCTGATCATTTAAAGAGACACTAACAATCAATCTCTTGACTGGGCGAGCATCCTAGCTGCTGTCCCTGTGCTGACGGATTCCCTTGTTCATCCAGTGACCATTCATCGAGTGCTCATGGGTGTGGGTGGATCTTGGCTCTACTGCCTCCTTGACATCATTCTTCAGAAAGAACGATTCTGCCTCTAACATCTGTTTGCACCTTGGCATGTCCTGCCTGTGCAAATAACGCTTCAAAGCAGCCTGGATTCAAAGACTAATGGGGCCGGTCCTCACCTACATTTGTAGCCTTAACATCCAGCTCCACCTCCACAGCCACAGGCTCTCTCCCGAACATGTCAGGATTTGGGTGCTTTGGCCTCCACATCTTTTTTCCCTGAAAGGTCTAGTTTGGATCAAGAATGTTGCCCCAAATGCACAGGTGTTAAAGGCCTTAGTCCCATGGATCTGTTGAGAGGTAGTAGGAACTTTAGGAGGTGGGACCAAGTGGAAGGAAGTAAGGTCCTTGGGGGCTTGCCCTTGAAGGGGATATTTGAACCCTAACCCCTTCCTTTCTCTTTTGCTTTCAGGTTTTTGTGAGGTGAGCAACCATGGTCCACAATGTGCTCCCCACCATGATGTTCTGCCTCATCACAGGCCCAAAGCCACAGGGTCAATTGACCATAGACCAAAATCTCCAAAACTATGACAAAGATCAACCTTTTCTATTTTTAAGTTTGTAAGTTCTTTGTGAAGATGTTCACATCCAAATAATTATTGTGATTGCTCAACTATAGAAATGGTAGGATCCTGACTTCATCTGTTCCTGCTGCTATAACAAAACACTTTAGACTGGGTAATTTATAAACAACAAACATTTATTTCTCACAGTTCTGCATGATGGAAATCCAGGACCAAGGTGTCACAGATTCGGCATCTGAGGAGGACCAGTTCCTGGCAGATGACAGCTTCTTGCTCTGTGTTCTCACAAGGCAAGAGGGAGGAACACTGCCCTCACGTGACAGAGAAGCAGAAGGGGGTTGGGGAACGCGTTCTCTCAAGCCCTTTAAAAGTGGCCCCACTCACGAGCTGAACACCCCACTGCTGTAGTACCGGGGATTAAGTTTTAACATACGAATTTGGTGGGACACACTTTCAGACCATAGAAGCCCCGGCGTTTCCTTCCTCTGCGCTTGGCTGAACTCTGGATTCACAGGGCAGTCCCCCCCCCCACCCCCCCCCCGTGATTCTGGCACCCTCTGGCACTCCGCTGGAATGGAGGGGCTGCACAGTCTCCAGGCTGCTGCCACATTCTCCTGACGTTTTCCACGGTGGACTCCCATCCGGCTCAGTCCAGTGGCACCAGCTGGTTGCAAGAGTTCTCCGTGCTATTGACCTGGTGCCAGGGCTGCAGGCCCTTGGGGACCCAGAGGGCTGTGCAGCTCTGCCTGGGGCACACTAGTGGGATAAAGCAGCCCTTCCTGTTCCACACGTAACATGGCCCTCCTCCCTCCACCTATTTCCTTCAGCAGTCAAGCTTTTATTTTTGCTGAATTTCTTTTAACATGAAAGCTGTGCCCACCCCCGTCTCCCTCTCTTGTCCACCCCCCCCCACATCCGTTCACTCTCTTTGACCTTCTGCCAAAAACTCTTATTTCTTAACGCTCAAACGCCCTCCATCTCATTTTCTCACCAGTTACAGGCACTGTAAGTTCTTGGTGTTCAAACCCCTAAGGTTACGTAAACAAGACTTTGAATTTATCTTCTTTTTCTTTCTTCAGAGCTTTGTTTTCAGGTTCATTAGGAACTTCCTCTGGGTGTAATTACCACCGATCTGTTTTGAGTGCTTCCCCCTGTTTGGCTAAAAATGCCATAGATCTTGGGCGATTTCTTTCACTTTCAAAGTTATTACCTGTCTGCCTGCACATCAATCTTGTTGATTCTATTTCAAGGCATTTTCCGGAGTGAACTCTTTCTCTGACCACCCCCTTCCTTTTGCAGGAAGGTGAAACAGGACAGAAGAAAGAATTAGAAGGCAGGGACCTCACTTGTCCCTTAAAGGGTGGCCGGCCTACAAACAGAAGCTGCATTGTTGGCAGTCTTGTAAAATGATGTTTGCATGGAAGCCAATTGTGTTGACATGAGGCTTCCATAGATGACCTGACTGTCACACCATACAGGTGCACTTGTGTCTTTTTTTATTTTTTAATTTTTTATTCTAAGTTGTTACATATGATAGCAGAATGCATTACGAATTCATATTACACATATATAGCACAATTTTTCATATCTCTGGTTGTATACAAAATATATTCACACCATTTGTGTCTTCATACATGTACATAGGTAATGATTTCCATCTCATTCCGCCATCATTTTTACTCCTGTACCCCCTCCCCTGGCCTCCCTCCCCATTGCCCTTTCTAGAGCTCCTCTAATCATCCTATGCTCCCTGACCCAACCCCACTATGAATCAGCCTCTTTATATCAGAGAAAACATTCAGCATTTGTTTTTTGGGGATTGGCTAACTTAACTTAGCATTATATTCTCCAGCTTCATCCATTTACCTGCAAATGCCATTATCTTATTCTCTTTTAATGCTGAGTAATATTCCATTGTGCATATATGCCACAGTTTCTTTATCCATTCATCTGCTGAAGGGCATCTAGGTTGGTTCCATAGTTTAGCTATTGTGAATTGTGCTGCTATAATCATTGAAGTGGCTGTGTCCCTGTAGTATGCTGTTTTTAAGTCCTTTGGGTATAGTCCAAGGAGTGGGATAGTTGGGTCAAAAGGTGGTTCCATTCCCAGTTTTCCAAGGAATCTCCATACTGCTTTCCAGATTGGAGTCCCACCAGCAATGTATGAGTGTGCTCTTTTCCCCACATCCTCACCAAGGTGCACTTGTTTTGTTCTCCATCCTACTCCATTAATGAGGCTGCCCTCCCCCAGGCGGTATCTCCTCCAGCTGAGACCAGGGGTCTTGGCAAATGGAACCTGTCTTCTGGGCTGTCTTCACTGGCCGCCTCTCGTCAGTGTCACACTTGGGCCGCCTCTCGCCTCTGAGCACACTCTCAGTGTCACACTTGGGCCGCCTCTCGCCTCTGGCCCAGGCAGTGTCACACTTGGGGCTGGCCCAGGCAGGTAGCTTAAGTGAAACTCCAATTGTGATTCATCCATCATTTGATTGAAGCTAACATTGATTGGAACTCACAGGTCAGAATGGAAAATTAATTTCCCTTGGGTTGCCGACACAACTGTTAATGAGCAATCACCTAATTCTTCCATTGAGCTTGCTGCTTTTGTGGACTTAAAGGGGAACTTCACATGGGCCATTAGAAGCTAACAATGGCTCTATAGGTGACCAGGAGCTAATTTTCCCTGGATCTGGAAAAACAGGCATCATATTTGACCCACAGCATGGACAGATAAAATGTAAATCCCTCTGAGCTCTTGGAAACTGAGCCTGTGACATTTGCCACTGGAAATATATTTCCTTTAGACTGGCCATCAGGCCTCAGTGTGACCGTTCCTGGAATGAATGGTGACCTCCTATATTTAGTCATTCATCAGCCAGACACTTCCTTGAGGAGTGATGGTTTCCCTAGGATGAAAGAATCCTGATGCTTCAGACTGTGGGTGTGACTTGTCCATTTTAATTTTGAACTTAGCCTAGCTCATTGATGTGAGCTGAAACTTGGAGTATTTCAATTTCCAAGACTCTCCTGCCAAACGGAGGCATTGGGATGAGGTGGGCACTGACCAGCTAGTGTCCTCTCATGTGGGTGTGCCTGTGAGGGCAGATGCAGGTGGGGGACCCCAGCGCTGTGCCCAGAGGAGGAAGAGGGGCCTAGGGAAACAAGGAACCTGGACTACTGGTGGGCCAAGTTGAGGGGTGATGGAAAGAAAGCGGGAGAAGCGGGGAGGTAACGCCGCCAGCCAGGAGACAGGGCAAGGCACCTGGCACCATAGGTGGTTCTGGCGTTCAGCAAGCAAATTCAGCTCCTTTCTTCCCTGGATCAGTGACTTCTCTGAGCCACTGTGACTGAACCACTAAACAGCACCCTCAAGATTCATCATAAAGGGCTTGTTCAGTTTCATAGCCTTCTGCAAAGAACTGCTGGGGATGGTCACCTGAGCTCACTCCTGGCTTGTCTTGGGCAGCTGAAGAGACTTCCTCAAAAACAGCTGGGGCTTCAGTTAAACCTTTGCCCTGTACAGAATCCACTGTTAATAGTCAGTAAACAGTAATGGTAACTGACTACCCAAAAGCCCAGGCAAGAGGGAAGAGCATGAAAAGGGTATGCAAAGAATTACAGGAAAATGGAGGGCAACTAAAAGAAAGAAGAGCCTAGGGCAAAGACATGGATTAAGGAGGTCTTGTCCTTGGCAGGGGGTGTCAGCTGACCCCCCTCACCCCCAGTGGTGGAGAGCTAGCCTGGGCTTGTGAGGAGTTGCTGGCTGAGTAATTTCTCTAAAGCAGGATCTCTAGAAGGGCCAGCTTGGTTTGGTATGCGTATGCTATTAGTAGGAAACATAGTTTTGTTATGCATAGCACTGAGACAGGACTCCTCAACCTTTTCAAATATGGTGGCTGTCTTCATTCTGGCCTTTCACTCTTTTCAAATGTGAAATACAACCAACCTAAAGGGCAATGCATTAAAACAAGTTTGGCTGCAGTTCACCAACATGGAGAGCCCTGTTCCACCCCCACCCCCCCAGGCCCTTCCTCTTACAACTAAAAATCCCTGGGCAGAACACAACAGACAAGTGTAGGAAGACTATGAGAGGTAGAAAGAGGAAAACAGCCCAGGGACCTCAGGACCTTAGGGATACCATGTGGTGAGCTCCCTAAGTTCATTGTGTTCCTTACCCCTGATGGAGTCCTGCAGAAGCCTTCCCACAGCAGCCACCAACAGGCACAGACAAGGAAGCTGTAAGAAAAACTTATTCCTCTGCTCAAAGGGTGGGGAAAGGCCTGAGGAGAGAAGGAAGTCTTTTTGGCAACACCCACCCTGCCTCGGCAAAACAGCAGCAAGCTGAATAGGAGCTGCCACCCCACCTGCACCCTTCGTCCTGCAGGAGCTCACTGAGGTGCTGGAACCCCCAGACCCAGTGGTGTGTGTACCCAAGCTGGGAGCTACTCTTCCAAGTCCCAGGCAGAACAAACCCAAGTGGGATTGTTCTGGTTTGGATCTAAAATATCTCCCAATGTGTTATGTGTTAGGTTGTGTAGCAATGTTCAGAGGTGAACAGATTGGATTATGAGAGCTGTAACCTCATGAATGGATTAATTTGAATGGAACACTGGGTGGTAACTGTAGGTAGGTGGGGCATAGCTGGAAGGAAGTAGGCCGCTGGGGGCATGGCCTTGGACTGTCCCTGGCCCTGGCCCCAAAGAAATCTCTGCTTCTTGGCTGTCATGAGCTGACAACTTTCCTCCATCAGGCCCTTCCACATGATGTTCCACTTCATCTCAGGCCCAGGATGATGGAGTTAGCCCACCATGAACTGAACCTCTGAAACCATGTGTCCCAAATGAACTTTTTCTTCTTTAAGTTGTTCTTGTTACTTACATTGGTCACAGCAATGAAAAACTGGCTAACACAGTAATCAGCACAAATAAATCACATTTAACTTCTTAACATCTTAACTACAATCTGAAAACTAAAACCCAAGGAATATTGAAAAAGCCAGAGATTAATGATACATTTGTGAGAAACAGAAAGTCCGATGGTCCATTTTCAAAATGTGGTAGTTGGCTTTAAATGTAAAATTACTGGGGATGTAAGAAAAGCTGCCAGAGGGAAAATAAAGCAAAATGGTTATCAGCAGTTAACTCTCACAAGAACATAATAGCCTGCAAAAACTGTCAGATTCAAGTGCATGCACCTAAACAGCCCCTTGACAAACAGGAGGTAAGAGAAAGGTCCCAAGTGACCAACAGAGATTAGACTATCTCTGTTAAGGAATACATACCAAAATGCACTCACCCCAAGAAGGCCTTCCCACTGCAAGAGAAAAAACAGAGGTGGAGACACATAAAGTGCATTTCTTTAAATAACCCAATAGGAGACAGTAAAACCCAGGCCACATCTGGGAAGAATGTGTACCGCACATTACTCAGCCATTGAGGAACTGGGGGAGGGACCTTGTGCACTAGAGCATAAAATAGATTGTAACCACTCTGGGTACACCTGCTCACCCTGACACCTGATCTTGCATGACCATCAATAAAAGTCTTGATTTCACTATACCTTTTGTCTCCCAGTCCACTCTCTGGATTTGGGCAGGTGAGCATATTTCTCACACGGGAACACCCATTTGGATGGCAGCGAGTTTCTCATCGTGAAGGGCAGAAAAAAAGAACACAATCTCTTTCAAGTACTACAAGAACGAACTATGAACCAGAAATCCAGTATCCAGTGAAAATATTCTGCAATAATGAGGAAGAAATCAGACAAATTCTCAGACAAAGGAAAACTTAAAGAATGTGCCAACAACTTAGAAGAAATAGACCAAATTCTAAAAAAGCACCAACTACTAAACCAAATGGGGTCATATAAACAACCTGAACAAGTCTGTAGCCATCAAAGGCATTGAAATTGTAGGTAAATCCTCTCAAAATGAAATTTCAGGTGAAACTAATGTAAGAATTAATGCCTATTTAAAATAATCTTACACCAGAATATGGAAGAAATAGAAGAACATTTCCAAGCTGATTTTATGAAGCTAGTACTACTGATACCTTAAACAGAAAAAGACAGTACAAAAAAAGAAAGAAAGAAATGGAGAAAAATAAATAAAAGTATAGATTACTATTTCTATAAATTTAGACACAAAAGTTCTCAATGAAATTTTAGCAAATGAAATCCAGCAATGAATCACAAGAATTACACACCATGACAAAGTGGGATTTATTCCAAGTATGTAAGGTCAGTTCAATATTCTAAAATGCAATTTGCTATGACAACTTGCTAAAAAATAAAAATGATCATATCATTTGATCCACAAAAATTATGTAGAATGATCCCATACCTATTCACTAGAAAAACTATAGAGAGGAACTTCCTTAACTCAATAAAGAGCATATAAAGAGCATTGATTAAAAATATAATATAAAATATACATATATAAAATATACATATTTCTCCTTAATGGAGAAAGAATTAATGCTTTCCTCCTACAATTGGAAAGAAAGATGTCTGCTCTCACCATTCTTATTCAACATAGTATAGGGAGTTCTGACTTCTAAAATAAGGCAAGAAAAAGAAATGGAAGATATAAATATTGGAAAGGAAGAAATAAAACTATTGTTTTTGCTAATAACATGATTGTCTACATAGAATATTACAAGGAAGTTCCAGAAAACTTGTAGAATATGTGAGGTGAACAAGGTGGGAAAAAAAGAACAATACACAAAAATAAGTTATATTTCTATATTAACAATTAATATTTCAAAACCAAAATTCATAACACAATATCACTTACAATAGTTCCAAAGAAAATGACATGCTCATGTATAAATCCAACAAAACATGTACAAAATCTGCATGCTGTCATTATGAAATACTGATGAAAGAAATCCATGATGATCTAAATAAATTTAGAGATATACCATGTTCATGGATTGGATGATGCAACACTGAAAGGATGTGGATTTTCCCAAGTTGATTAAGAAGTTAAGAACATCTCCTATGAAAACACTGGAAGTTATTTTATAGACATAGATAAGCTTAACCCAAAATTTATATGGAAAGACTCAGGTCTTATAGTAGCTAAAACAATCTTGAGAAAGAAGAATAAAGTGAGAGGAGTCAGCCTGTTTTATGACATAGCTACAGTAATCAAGGGAGTGTGGTAGGGACAGAGGGACAGATGGATAAATGCAGCAGAGCAGAAAACCCAAAATCAGACCCACACAACTGTGTTCAACGGATTTTTATCATAAGTGCAAAAGCAGCTCAAAACAGGAAGGAAAGTTGTTTCTGATGAATAGTTCTGGAGAAACTGAGCATCCTTAGGCAAAGATGAATCTTGACCTAACTCTCAAACCTTATGCTAAACTAAAATGGATCACAGACTTAAATGTAAAGGAAGGGTTTATGAATTGAACCTCATCAAAATTAGGAACTTCTCTCCTGTGAAAGACCTTGCGAAGAGGACCCAAAGGCAAACAACAGACTTACAAAATATTTATAAACCACATAGCTGACAACAGACTGGCACGCACACCAAGGAACCTTTAAAACTCAAGGGTCGAGCAAGGTGCAGTGGCACACACCTGTACAGTAACTTGGGAGGTTGAGGCAAGAGGATCGCAAGTTCAAAGCCAGCCTTGGAAACTTAGTGAGACCCTGTCTCAAAACAAAAAATAAAATAAAGGGGCTGGGGATGTGGCTCCATGGTTAAGTGCCCCTGGGTTCAATCCCGAGTACCAAAACAAAACAAAACTCAAGAATCAGTAAACAAGCAATCCAATTAAAAACCAAAAACAAGGAGATGTTTTACTGAATAAGATACACAGATGGCAGACAAATACATGAAAAGATATTCAATATCATTGGCCATTGTGGAAATGTATATTGATTAGGAGATATCACTGTACACCTATCAGAGTCTAAAGTAAATGTGGTGATAACATTAAATGCTGGTGAGGATTTTGGAGAAGCTGAACCACTCACACATTGCCAGTGGGAATGTGAAATGGTACAGCCACTTTGCAAAACAGTTTGGTGGTTTCTTATAAAATGAAATGTGCAACTACCATATGACCTAGCAATTGTACTCCTGGGCATTTATTCCAGAGAAATGACTGATACTCACAAAAATACGTAGATATGAATAGCTTTATCTGTAGTAGCTAAAACTGAAAACTAACAAGATATCATTCAACAGGTGAATGGTTATGCACAATGTAGTGCATACATATCATGCGACTCACAAAATGGACTGAACTGTTGATGCACATGACAACTTGGATGAACCTCTTGTATGACTTTTTCCATTATCAGGGAGGTTGAAGGTGATGGTTAATTTTATATGTCAAATTGGCTAGACTGTGGTATCCAGTTTTTTGGTCAAACACAGGTTCTAGATGTTGTTGTAAGTTGGTCTTTTTTGATATGATCAACATTTAAATTAGTAGGCTTAGAGAAAAACAGATTACCTTCCCTTATGTGGTGGGCCATATCCAATCAGTTGAAGGCTCAAAAACAAAGATTGTCCAGAGGAAGAATCAACCTCCAGGTGCCCTTTGGACTCAAATTTGAAACATTAATTAAGTTTCTCTGGGGTCTCCAGCCTGCCTTCCTTGAAGATTTCAGGCTTGTCAGTCCCCCACAGTCCTCTGAGTCAATTCCTTAGAATAAATCTCTTCTCAAAATATACACATTATATTGGTTCTGTTTCTCTGGAGAACTTTAACACACTGAGCATCTTTTCATGTTTGTTAGCAGTTTGGATTTCCTTTATGTGTAATGCCTATTCCTATCTTTTCTCTTTCTTTGTTTTCTGTTGGTATATTTATCTTTTTTCTTAATAATTTGTAAGCATTTGAAAGTATTTTCTGCATTTGAGTTCTGTGCAGTAATAAGCTTCACAAATACCTTCTCTTGCAATCTGTCTTTGCACCCTCCCAGTGGTGTCCTTTAACAAATTGGGATTCATAATTTTAATGGAGTCTAATTTGTCAATCTTTCTTTAAGTTAGTGCTTTTTGTAATCCTGTCCCTCAAACATGAAATTGTTTTTTCTATACTATCTTCTAAAGCCTTTGTTATTTTTTGTTTCACAGCTAGATCCATAATACACCTGGAATCAATTTTTGTATATGGCATGAGGCAGAGGTCAAGTTTCATTTTCCCCATATGGATATCTAATTGTCCCAGTACAATTTATTGAAAAGATCGTTCTTTCCCCCCTCATTCTACATCTTTGTCATAAATCAGCTGTCCGTATATGCCTGGTGTATATCTGGGGTCTCCATTCTGTTTCACGAGTTTTATTTTTCTCTTCTTGAACTAATGTCACACTGTCTTAATCATAAGTCTTGATAGCCAATACAATAAACTTTTCTACTCTGTTTTTAGTTTTTAAAAAATCTTTTGACCTTTCACTACTTGTACTTTCATATAAAATTCTAGAATCAGTTTTTTGAAAGTATGCATGCTCAAATCCTGTTGGACGTTTTGTTTTGGTTGGATTGCATTGAATCTAAATTAATTTAAGGAGACACGACATCTTTATATTATGAGTTTTCCAATCTATAGACATGGGACCTGTTTTTTATTTAAATCTTTTTAATTCTCTCACTAATGACTTCATTCTCTGTCTGGAGATCTTGCACATTTCCTGCTAGATTTATTCCTAGCTATTCTTGATGCTATTATATCTCAGAACTTTTGCTATTCTATCTCATACTTTTTACCTCAAATTTCATTTTTCTTTTGTAATTTACTGGCATATAGAAAAACAATTGCTTTTTTCAATATTGACTTCTTAATACCCAGCAATCTTGCTAAACCTAGTGATTAATCCTAACAGTTTATGTGTACATTCATTTTCACTTTGTACTTACATGATTACAGCATTCACAGATGATAATAGCTCCCCCCTCTCCTTCCCCCTCCTCTTCCCTTTCTCCCTCCCTTCCTCCTTCCCTCTTTGTTTGCTTTATTGCAATGGCTAAAAGCTCTAAAACAATGTTGAATAGAAACACAGATTGGTGGTATCTTTGTTCTGGTCCCTATTTCAAATGGAAACATTCCACATTTCAATATTAAGTATGATGTTCATTACGGAACCTCTTGTAAGTTACCCTTTATTTGAATAAAACTTTCTATGTCTAGGTTGCTAAGAGTTTTTTTTTTTTTTTTTAAACTTCATTAACGGAACCATTTGATCACATGTCTTTCTGCATGTATTGAGCTATTTATATTATTTGTTCTCATTTATTCTGTTAAAGTGGTGAATTACAATGATTGTTTTTCTAATGTGAGGCAAATCTTGCATTGCTGGAAAAATGAAAATTGCTTGTGACATATTTTTATATATAGCTAGATTCAATTTGGCTACATTTTGTGTAAGGTTACCATACAAACATTCATGAGAGAAATTGGCTACTTATTTTACATTCTTGTAATGTCCTTGCCTAGTTTTGGTCTCAAGTTTAAGTTTTATTCATTAAGTAAGTTAGTTTTTTTTTTTTCTCTCCACTTATCTCTGAATATAGTCCTCTGGGAAGGCAGTTACTTTTTTCCAGAACATTGAAGATATGTTTTTATATTTGGGTTATCATAATGTTTACTGGGAAATCTGATTGTAAGTGATTGAATTCAGTCCATGTTGTAACTCACTTTGATTTCTGTGGTTTTATTATTATGTATGTATTTGTATTTCTCCAGTTTCCAGATTGTTAGGCTTCTTGACATCTTTGATCAATTTTAACAAATTCTCAGCCTTTATCTCTTCAGATACCGAGTTTGGCACACTCTCTTTTGCCTTCTCTTCTTCTTCTTCCTTTATCTTCTATCTCTTTTACTATCTTTTCTCACTTGTTTGCTTCATATCTTCTTCTCTATTCCCATGTATTTTTCTTGACAATTTCTTTTAATGTATCTTTTACTTCACTAAATTTTTCTTCAGTCACGTCTCCTTTTGTTAAAACTCATTTGCAAAGTTCAGTTTATTATTTAAGTTATTTCTGTTAACCTAAGTTCAGTTATTTTCCCTCCCAGAGACTCTATTTCTTATTTATTTTAAAGCCTTATTTTAATATTCCAGTATACAGAGCCTTGGTGGTTATAGTTTTGTTGTTTATTATTTTTGTTGACTCTTAGTTTTGGTCTTGTGTCTCTTCATGTACCTGGTTCTGTTTTTATTTTATGAGGAATACTATATCTGGACTTATTTTTTAGAAACAATTTTAAGCTTTAAGAGGTTTCTTTGTCAAGCTCTTGAGGGTGCTAGTACTAGGTTCCCTTAATCTAGCAGCCGGGACTGAGATGTTTCTGAGCCATGCAAAGTATACGAAGTATTAAAGTCTGTGTGAAAGCTGGTTTGTTTTTGGCTTTCCTTATCACACAGTCCAATCCAAAACTCCCATGAGGTTGTCAAAAACACCACCAGCCTTTGGCCATCCTTTTCATCTTAGCCTGTGACTGCAGGGAAGGAGCAGTGTTAGAGGCTGGCCATGCTGCTCTGGATTTTGGCATTCTCCTGGACATTCTTGCTTATGTTGTTAGCTCTCCAATGACCCCAAGCAGATTTTCAAAATAACTTAGTTTTTCTGGATGGCCTAGGGAGGAAGTTGGCTCTACTGTCCACTCCACCATAAATGGAAATCCAGGCAACCCTTGTTCTAGTCCATATGAGTACTTTACTTTCAGAATTTGTTGACCATGAAACTTCCAACTAATCACATTCTACTGTGAGTTTAGTGAACTATAAAAACAAATTTCTACTTTATGATCTGTGTACAAAGTACTTTATTATTTGTGCACAATATTCAAATACTTGAAAAGTGGTTTTTTATGCAAGTGCTGGAGACACACAAAAAAATCAGCAACAGCTCCTAGTAACTGCCCCAATTCTTTGGTCCATAAATATTGCCGACTAAAGGAATTCAAGAAACATCATTTTATCACAACTCCACCAACATTCATGAAGCCCTTCAACTCAACCAGGGCTAGTGACAGTGAGGTCATTGCCCATTTCACAAGGGCTCCTGGCCAGGGGTGTGAGTGAGCCCTGGAATGTGGTCCATACTCAGCTGGTCTGCCTCATCCAAGGGGCATTCCTCACCCAGGGGGTTCTCTGACTAATCTGTATGAAAGGATAACAGTAACCTCGGCTAGAGATTGCCTCTGCAAAGGAAAATAAGGGAAAGTTTTGCCCACAAGGCTCTGCAGGAGTCCTGGAAATAGGTTGTCTAACCAGAGGGGAAAAGTGCAGGAGGCTTCCTGAATTCATGAATAATCAAGAATAACTTACAATTAGTGAGTCATTTGCATGTAAATTTTGATTTCTGAATTACTTTATAAAATTTATTCACTTAAGAGATTGAGAGTTTCTTGAAATTCTATTTACATTGTTTGCTTGCTTGGCCAACTCTTTTTTTTTAAACAATAGTTAATCCAAGTGTAAACTTTGCTACAGATTACCTCTGAATTACAATAGAATCCCGTGTTTGCATAAGAGGTCTTTAGTAGAGAAGGTGATTGTATGACATGACTCTATTTTATAAGCAACCTCAAGCACAGTCATTTACATGCCAGCTGAAGCCAGACGTCAGAAGGAGATGGGTACGCCCTTGATCCATTTGGGAGACTGTCGGCAGACTGGAACAGCATGCTGAGGAAGCTGGAGCTCGTCCTGTAGTTGTATGAGTGGCTGGCTTACCGAGAGGTAACAGGGAATATGGAAATGTCTGGAGAGGGCAGCCTGGAGCTGGTCACCTGGTTATTGTCATGAAGTTCAGGGATGATGGATGTCTGGCTAGAGTAGGGCAGCACTGGGGGAGAGGCGAGGCTGATCTGGAGACTGCGGGGGTGTTCCCAGTAGGCCCCCATGTGCTGGTTTCAGTGGAAGGAGTAATCAAGAGGGAGAAATCAAAAGTGGTGTCTAATCCTAGAAAAGAAAATTCGAACTGTGCTTAGAGAATGTTTATATAACTAAAAATATATATATATATATATTTTTATCCCGAAGAAAATGATTAAGCAGAGAAAACCCATGGTGCTAATTTCTCATTATTATTTAATTAGAACAGAAATTTAAAAAATAAAATTAGTAAGGTAAATCATCACGTTCAATTAAAATCAATGTTTACAGGATTACCTTTATTGGACTTGTTCTGCTAAAATGAAATTTTACATCACAAAAGTGTTCATTGCACAGGTCTTTTCCATTCCTAGTCCTGTGTTTAGGTATAGTGGGCCCTGACATCTGAGGGCTCTGAATTCGGGGGGAAAATTGTGTCTGTACTAAGCATGTACAGATTTTTTTCCTGTCATTATTCCCTGAACAATACAAAATAACAACCATTTACACAGCACTTTTAGTATATTAGTCATCTAGAAGAGATGTAAAGCATACAGGAGGACGTGCACAGGTTATGTAAACACTGCACCTTTTATATATGGGCACTCAGGCTTCCCAGGATTTGGTATCCACAGGGATGCAGGACCCATTCTGTTGAAATTGACCAGGGTTACCAAGCAGTGTGTGTCATATCCAATAGGAATATTACTTTTCAAACCTTAAATCCATGTATTTCTCAGTGTTCCTGGTAAACACTTTCCATGAGTGCTAAGCCAGAAGGATAGGCACCCTAGGGAGAAAGGGCTTTTATGTGACAAAATCAAAGTTTGGAGCTGAATAGAGTTTCCTCAGTAGACCTGGCAAGGAGACTAGAGGGTCATGTGGGCCCAGCGAGCCGGCATCTAGAGGAAGTGAATCAGAGGCTGCAGGGCTGGCCAGGTGTGAGGAGGGAGGCTCCTGGCACCTGGAGGTTGGTTGGTTTGTTATTATTGGTGGGTGGTGGTTTTTGTGATGCGGGGATAGAAATCAGGGCCTCACAAGTCATGGGCAAACGCCACATCCCAGCACCCCTTCCCATGGGATTTTCTAAGCCTCATCCTCCCCAGCATCCTCCTGCCATCGTCAGGGTTGGGGGATTCCCAAGGTGAGCCGCAGTTCTGGGAGAGCATATCAGAGTCTGCAGCTCTGTACAGGACACGTGCACACCTTTTTATGAAAACAAAATCCAAACTGGGAGGTTGCCTGGGAAGATGGCTGACAGGAGGGAGGTGCTCTCTGGACAAAGTTACTAAAAGACACTTAGTGGGAAGTTTGAGCGTGTTACTAGCAATTCTCTTGCAATTGAAAGCGAGCTGAGACATTTGTGCACCTCTAGATGGTGAAATACAACGATCTCCGGACCACGACGGGCAGGGGCAGAGTTGGAGTGGTCCACAGTCCAAAGCAGCGCTGTTGGTGCTGCGGGCGCAGCCGCCCGATAACATTGTGATAAGGAGACGATCCACACAGCGGCTTTGAAACTGATCAGTGAGGAAGGATAGAAAGGAGCCTAGAAGTACGAGCGGTGTCCATGTAGAGCTCTTTCACACAACTTGCCAAGCTGATCCTGCACGCTCTGGACTGACACAAAGGTCTGCAGAACTACTGTTGAGCGGGGAGGACAGCACCGCCATCTTTGAGGAAAACAGTGGCTGACCTGGACAAAGGAGCAAGGCAGAAAGGAAGAGCAGCTGCAGACATCCAGGGAGCCACCAACGCTCTGAGAACAGCGCACACCTGGGTGAGGCTCGGGCAACCAGCAGGGGAGGGCGTGTCTGAGGCCGGCGCATCGGCCCCAAGAAGCTACAACTGTGGGTGGGTGTGGGGAAAGGGTGCCTTCTGGAGGGTCCCTTTCCCGGTGCCATTCATCTGCTGACACATAACCCCCCTGAGCCACCCTTCTGCTGTGCCATTCCGCCACTGGCCTAAGGTGCAGCCTTGACTCCACTAACAGGATCGCTGACTGTCTGGACGTGATCCAATACAATTGGCTTAAACTGGAAAGGAAAAAAGGAGGGCTTCCCAGGATCCGTTTTGTTTGAGACTTGTTCCTGGGTTCGACTTTTTTTTGTTAGTTTGTTTTGTTGGGTTTTTTTTTTTTTTTTTTTTTTTGGTTTTGTTTTGTTTTGCTTTGTTTTTGCATTGATTGTCAGTGTGTTTGTTTGCTTCTGCTCCTCTTTTCTTTCCTTCTTTTCTTCCTTCTCACTTTTGCATCCTTTCTTCTTCCTTCATCTTTCCTATTTACACCCTGCCAGTGCATACTCAACAGAGGCAAAAACAAGTTATACGCAGAATTTGGGATTTCTAGAACGGGCGTAATTGAACTATATAGCAAAACGGTGTTATATATAGTTTACTCTCTATTTTCTCAACTCTCTCTCTCCTCTCTCTTACACCAATTCCTACTCTTTTGTCATTTTTTTTTCTTTTCCATCTTACTTTATTTCTTTCTCTCAATGGCTGCATAAGTTAGGTTTATACATAAATTGGTCTTTCCACCTAATTGTTCACTCCATTCTCTTTCCTCTCTCGTCTACTGATACTAAACCACTTCCACTAAACCACTTCCATAGAACTCTCTTTTCATACTTTCTAAGAAAGAACAATTCAAGACACTCACTTCCTTCTTCCTAAACATATCACCTCTGTATCCAATACTTGAAGCTATAAAACCCCATCAGAAGTATACAGAGTAAATTGGAAACAATATCTGGGTTAACTAAATCTGTACATTGTGATCAAACTTGGATTTTCTGAATAGAAAGTGTTAGATTTTAAAGTGTAAAGGAATTATAAGAGGATCTGATAGCATTGTACTACAGGAGCAACATAAGGCTTTAAGGTCAAATCAAAATAGTCAAGGTCCCACAGTGCAGGAAGAAAAGACACACAAGCAACATGAAGAAACAAGGGAAGAAAGTGACACAACAAATCAATATACCTCATCAGTAGATTCCATGGCAAGCACAGTTGGTGAAATGCCAGAGATGGAATTTAGAAATTACATATTCCAAATGTTTATGGAACTTAAGAATGAACTAAAAAATGAGATGAGGGAGCAAATACAGGTGGCAAAAGATTTTTGACAAAGAACTCCAAAAACAAATACAGGAAGTAAAAGATTACTTCAATAGGGAAATAGAGGCTCTAAAGAGAAACAAAACAGAAATTCCGGAAATGAAAGAAGCAATAAACCAAAATAAAAGTTCAATTGAAAGCATCACCAACAGAGTAGACCACTTGGAAGAAAGAACCTCAGACAATGAAGACAAAATATATATCCTAGAGAAAAATTTAGATTACACAGCAAAACTCATAGGAAATCAAGAACATAACATCCAAGAATTATGGGACAGCATAAAAAGACCAAACTTAAGAGTGATTGGCGTAGAGGAAGGGGCAGAGTTTCAAGCCAAAGGAATGAGTAATTTATTTAACGAAATAATTACAGAAAATTTTCCAAACTTGAGGAATGAATGGGAAAACCAAGTTCAAGAGGCTTACCGAACACCAAACAAACAAAATCACAACAGATCCACACCAAGACACATTATAATGAAAATGCCTAATATACTGAGCAAGGAGAGAATACTAAAAGCCACAAGAGAAAGGAAGCAGATTACATATAGGGGGAAACCAATCAGACTATGTTCAGATTTTTCAACCCAGACCTTAAAAGCAAGAAGATCCTGGAATAGCATATTTCAAGAGCTGAAAGAAAAGGGATGTCAACCAAGAATCTTATATCCAGCAAAATTGAGCTTTAGATTCGAAGATGAAATAAAAACCTTCCACGACAAGCAAAAGTTAAAAGATTTCACAACTCGAAAGCCAGCACTTCTGAACATCCTGGGCAACATTTTTCATGAAGAAGAAGAGAAAAATAACAATGAAAATCAACAAAGGGAGATATTAAACTAAGGGAAATATCAACCAGAAGAGAAATCAAATCAAGCTAAAGACCATAATACAAATAAAAATGGATGAGAATAAAAATCACATCTCAATAGTAATCCTGAATGTTAATGGCCTAAACTTGCCATTTAAAAGACACTCAAAAGACACAGATTATCAGAATGGATTAAAAGAAATGACCCAACAATTTGCTGTCTCCAAAAAACGCACCTTGTAGAAAAAGACATCAACAGACTGAAAGTGAAAGGCTGGGAAAAGTCTTATCACTCACATGGCTTGCAGAAGCAAGCAGGGGTTTCCATTCTCATATCAAATAAGGTAGACTTCAAACCAAAACTAATCAAGAGGGACAAAAGGTGGTTGAATGAGACGGATACCATTTTCCTTAATGCATGATTGAAGACCTGAATTGTACGAATATACTTTGTATACAAACAGTTGTATGTAAAAAGATACTAAATATATGCACTATGAGTTGTACATATTAAAAATTATAAAAATAAAAAAAAATAAGAGGGACAAAGATGGATATTTCTTACTACTTAAGGGAACCATTCATCAACAGGATATAACAATCATAAATCTATATGCCCCAAATAATGAAGCACCTACATTCATCAAACAAACTCTTCTTAAGTTCAAGAGTAAAATAGACCACAACACAGTTATTCTAGGGGACTTCAACACACCCCTCTCACCAATGGACAGATCATCCAAACAAAAGCTAAACAAAGAAACTTTAAGCCTCCTTAAAACAATTAATAATTTAGACCTAATGGACATATATAGAATATTTCATCCCTCAGTAAACAAATACACTTTTTTCTCAGCAGCACATGGCTCCTTCTCCAAAATAGACCATATATTATGTCATAAGGAAATTCTCAGCAAATATAAAAAAATAGAGATACTACCCTGCATTCTATCAGACCATAAAGGGATAAAATTGGAAGTCAATGACAAAACAAGGAATAGGAAAAACTACTCCAACAACTGGAAGCTAAACAACATGCTACTGAATGAACAAGGGGTTGAAGAAGACATCAAAGAGGAGATTAAAAAATTCCTAGAGGTAAATGAGAACACAGATACATCATATAGAAATCTCTGGGACACTATGAAGTTAGTAGTAAGAGGAAAATTCATTGCACTGAGTTCATTCCTTAAAAGAAAACAACAACAACAACAACAACAACAAATAAATGACTTAACATCACACCTCAAAGCACTAGAAAAAGAAGAACAGACCAACACCAAGAGCAGTAGAAGACAGGAAATAATTTTATTCCAGGGATGCAAGGCTGGTTCAACATTCGGAAATCAATAAACATAATACATTACATCAATAGACTTAAAGATAAAATCATCTCAATAGACGCAGAAAAAGCATTTGACAAAATGCAACACCCCTTTAAGTTCAAAACACTGGAAAAACTAGGAATATCAGGAACATATCTCAACATTATAAAAGCTATTTATGCAAGGGCCCGAGCTAACATTATCTTAAATGGAGAAAAATTGAAAGCATTCCCTCTAAAAACTGGAACAAGACAGGGATGCCCCCTTTCACCACTGCTATTTAATATAGTTCTGGAAACTCTGGCCAGAGCAATTAGACAGACAAAAGAAATTAAAGGGATCCAGATAGGAAAAGAAGAGCTCAAATTAGCACTATTTGCTGATGACATGATAATATACCTAGAAGACCCAAAAAACTCTACCAGAAAATTTTTACAATTAGTAAATGAATTTGGCAAAGTTGCAGGATACAAAATCAATACACATAAGTCAAAGGCATTTTTGTACATCGGCGACAAAACCTCTGAAAGGGAAATGATGAAGACTACCCCATTTACAATAGCATTAAAAAAAAATACCTGTGAATAAACTTAACGAAAGAGGTGAAAGACCTCTATAACGAAAATTATAGAACACTAAAGAAAGAAATCATAGAAGAACTCAGAAGATGGAAAGACCTACCTTGCTCTTGGATAGGTAGAATTAATATTGTCAAAATGTCCATACTATAAAAGCATTATGCAGATTTAATGCAATTCCAATCAAAATCCCAATGTCATTCTTCAAAGGAATAGAAAAAGCAGTCATGAAATTCATCTGGAAAAATAAGAGACCCAGAATAGCCAAAGCAATCCTGAGCAAGAAAAGTGAAGCAGGTGGCATCACCATACCAGACTTTGAATTATACTATAGAGCAATAGTAACAAAAACAGCATGGTATTGGCACCAAAACAGACTGGTGGACCAATGGTACAGAATTGAGGACACAGAGACTAATACATATAATTTCAGCTATCTTATATTAGACAAAGGTGCCAAAAATGTACAGTGGAGAAAGGATAGCCTCTTCAACAAATGGTGCTGGGAAAACTGGAAATCCATATGCAACAAATTGAAATTAAACCCTTATCTCTCACCATGCACAAAACTCAATTCAAAGTGGATCAAGGACCTAGGAATTAGACCAGAGACAATACGCCTAATAGAAGAAAGAGTAAGCTCCAATTTCCAATATGTCGGATTAGGGCTCAAGTTTCTTAATAAGAATCCTGTAGCGGATTCGGGGGAAGATGGCCGACAGGAGGGAGGTGCTCTCTGGACGCAGTTGCTGAAGGACACGGAGTGGGAAGTTTGAGTGTTTTGCTGGCGGTTCTATTGCAACTGAAAGGGTGCCGAGACATTCCTGCACCTCTGGACAGCGAAATACAAAGTTCTCAGGACCACAACAACCAGGGACAGAGTTGCAGCGATCCACAGCCCGAAACAACGCTGTCAGTGCTGCAGGCGCAGGGGCCAATACCATCTCGGCAAGGAGACAATCCACCCAGCGGCTTTGAAACCCATCGGCGAGGAGGGATAAAAAGAGGCCTAGAGGCGTGGGCGGTGTCCACGTGGAGCTCTTTCGCACTGTTTGCCAAGCCGACCCCGCATGATCTGGACTGACACAAGGGTCTGCAGAGCAGCTGTTGAATGGGAGGAGAACGCTGCCATCTTTGAGAAGTGCAGTGGCTGACCCAGACAAAGGGGAAAAGACGGAGGAGACAACAGCTGCAGACATCCAGGGAGCCCCATCGCTCTGAAGGCAGCGCACACCTGGGTGAGACTCGGGTAACCAGCAGGGGAGGGCGTGTCTGAGGCCAGCCCAGCGGCCACAAGAAGCTACAACTGTGGGTGAGCGTGGGGAAAGGGTGCCTTCTGGAGGGTCCCCTTCCCGGAGCCATTCATCTGTTGACACACAACCGCCCTGAGCCAATCTTCCCCCTGAGCCATTCGGCCGCTGCATAGGGTGCAGACTTGACTCGCAGACTTTCTGGACGTGATCCAATGCAGTTGGCTTAAACTGGAAAGGGAAAAGAGAGGGGGGCTTCCCAGGGCCCGTTTTGTTTGATTCTTGGGGTTCGACTTTTTTTTTTTTTTTTTTTTTGGTTGGTTGGTCTGCTTGTGTTATTGGTTTTTGTTAGATTGTTTATTGTTCTTTCTCTTTTTTTGGCTTTGTTCTGTTTTGCTTTTTTTTTGCATTGATTGTCAGTGTGTTTGATTGTTTGCTTCTGCTCCTTTTCTCGTTCCTTCTTCTCTTCCTTCTCACTTTGGCATCTCTTCTTCCTCCTTCATCTTTCATATTTGCACCCTGCCAGTGCATACTAAACAGAGGCAAAAACAAGCTGTATGCAGAATTTGGGATTTCTAGAAACAGCGCAATTGAACTGGATAGCAAAGAGGTGCTATATATAGTTTACTCTCCATTTTCTTGATTCTCTATCTCCTCTCTCTTACACCAATTTTACTCTTTTATCATTTTTTTTCTTCTTTTCCATCTTACTTTACATATAAATTGGTCTCTCCACCTAAGTGTCTACTCCATTCTCTATCTTCTCTTTTCTACTGATACTAAACTACTTCCAGTAAACCACGTCAATAGAACTCTCCTTTCATACTTTCCAAGAAAGAACAATTCAAGACACTTCCTTCTTCTTAAACATAATACCTCTGTATCCAATACTTGAAGCTATAAAACCCCATCAGAAGCATACAGAGTAAATTGGAAATAATATCCGGGTTAACAAAATCTGTACTTTGTGATCAAAATTGAATTTTCTGAATAGAAAGTGTTAGGTTTTAAAGTTTAAAGGAATTATAAGGGGAGCTGATAGCTTCGTACTACAGGAACAACATAAGGAATTAAGGTAAAATCAAAACAGTCAAGGTCCCACAGTGCAGGAAGAAAAGACACACAAACAACATGAAAAAACAAGGGAAGAAAGTGACACAATCAAATCAAGATTCCTCATCAGTATATTTCATGGCAAACACAGTTGGTGAAATGCCAGAGATGGAATTTAGAAATTACATATGCCAAATGTTTAGGGAACTTAAGAATGAACTCAAAAATGAGATGAGGGAGCAAGTACAGGAGGCAAAAGATCATTTTGACAAAGAACTCCAAAAACAAATACAGGAAGTAAAAGATTACTTCAATAGGGAAATAGAGGCTCTAAAGAGAAACCAAATAGAAATTCCAGAAATGAAAGAAGCAATAAACCAAAATAAAAGTTCAATTGAAAGCATCTCCAACAGAGTAGACCACTTGGAGGAAAGAACCTCAGACAATGAAGACAAAATATATGTCCTAGAGAAGAATTTAGACCATACAGCAAAAACTCGTTGGAAATCAAGAACATAACACCCAAGAATTATGGGACAGCATAAAAAGACCAAACTTAAGAGTGATTGGCGTAGAGGAAGGGGCAGAGTTTCAAGCCAAAGGGATGAGTAATCTATTTAATGAAATAATTACAGAAAATTTTCCAAACTTGAGGAATGAATGGGAAAACCAAGTTCAAGAGGCTTACCGAACACCAAACAAACAAAATCACAACAGATCCACACCAAGACACATTAGAATGAAAATGCCTAATATTCTGAGCAAGGAGAGAATACTAAAAGCCACAAGAGAAAGGAAGCAGATCACATATAGGGGGAAACCAATCAGACTATGTTCAGATTTTTCAACCCAGACCTTAAAAGCAAGAAGATCCTGGAATAGCATATTTCAAGCTCTGAAAGAAAAGGGATGTCAACCAAGAATCTTATATCCAGCAAAATTGAGCTTTAGATTCGAAGATGAAATAAAAACCTTCCACGACAAGCAAAAGTTAAAAGATTTCACAACTCGAAAGCCAGCACTTCTGAACATCCTGGGCAACATTTTTCATGAAGTAGAAGAGAAAGATGATAATGAAAATCAACAAAGGGAGATATTAAACTAAAGGAAATACCAACCAGAAGAGAAACCAAATCAAGCTAAAGACCATAATTCAAATAAAAATGGATGGGAATAAAAATCACATCTCAATAATAACCCTGAATGTTAATGGCCTAAACTCGCCAATCAAAAGACACAGATTATCAGAATGGATTAAAAGAAATGACCCAGCAATTTGCTGTCTCCAAGAAACACACCTCATAGAAAAAAACATCAACAGACTGAAAGTGAAAGGCTGGGAAAAGTCTCTTATCACTCACATGGCCGGCGGAAGCAAGCAGGGGTTTCCATTCTCATATCAAATAAGGTAGACTTCAAACCAAAACTAATCAAGAGGGACAAAGATGGATATTTCTTATTACTTAAGGGAACCATTCATCAACAGGATATAACAATCATAAATCTATATGCCCCAAATAATGGAGCACCTACATTCATCAAACAAACACTTCTCAAGTTCACGAGTAAAATAGACCACAACACAGTTATTCTAGGGGACTTCAACACACCTCTCTCACCAATGGATAGATCATCCAAACAAAGGCTAAACAAAGAAACTTTAAGCCTCCTTAAAACAATTAACAATTTAGACCTAACGGACATATATAGAATATTTCATCCCTCAGTAAACGAATACACATTTTTCTCAGCAGCACATGGCTCCTTCTCCAAAATAGACCATATATTATGTCACAAGGCAACTCTCAGCAAATATAAAAAAATAGAGATACTACCCTGCATGCTATTGGACCATAAAGGGATGAAATTGGAAATCAACGACAAAACAAGGAATAAGAAAAACTACTCCATCAACTGGAAGCTAAACAACATGCTACTGAATGAACAAGGGGTTGAAGAAGACATCAAAGAGGAGATCAAAAAATTCCTAGAGGTAAATGAGAACACAGATACTTCATATAGAAATCTCTGGGACACTATGAAGGCAGTAGTAAGAGGAAAATTCATTGCACTGAGTTCATTCCTTAAGATGGAAAAAAAAAACCAACAAATAAATGACTTAACATCACACCTCAAAGCACTAGAAAAAGAAGAACAGACCAACAACAAGAGCAGTAGAAGACAGGAAATAATTAAAATCAGAGCAGAAATTAATAAAATCGAGACTAAGGAAACCATTCAAAGAATTGACAAAACTAAAAGTTGGTTCTTTGAAAAAATAAACAAAATTGACAGACCCTTTGCGATGCTAATGAAAAGAAGAAGAGAAAAAATTCAAATTACTAACATTCGTGATGAAAAAGGGAATATCACAACAAACACCTCAGATATACAGAATATAATTAGAAATTACTTTGAAAATTTGTACTCTAATAAAATAGAAAATACTGAATGCATTGACAGATTTCTAGAGTCATATGATTTGCCTAAACTGGATGTGGAGGCTATACACAATTTAAACAGATCAATTACAAGCGAAGAAATAGAAGATGTCATCAAAAAGCTACCAACAAGGAAAAGTCCAGGACCTGATGGGTTTACAGTCGAGTTCTATAAGACTTTCAAAGAAGAACTAATACCAATGCTCTTCAAACTATTCCAAGAAATAGAAAAAGAGGGAGTTCTTCCAGACTCTTTCTATGAGGCCAATATCACATTAATTCCAAAGCCAGGCAAAGACACATCCAAAAAAGAAAACTTCAGGCCCATATCTTTAATGAACATAGATGCAAAAATCCTCAACAAAATCCTGGCAAATCGGATACAAAAACATATCAAAAAGATAGTGGCCGGGCGCGGTGGCGCACGCCTGTAATCCCAGCACTTTGGGAGGCTGAGGCAGGAGGATCGCGAGTTCAAAGCCAGCCTCAGCAATGGCGAGGCACTTAGCAACTCAGTGAGACCCTGTCTCTAAATAAAATACAAAAAAAAAAAAAAAAAAAAAAAAAAAGGCTGGGGATGTGACCCAGTGGTCGAGTGCCCCTGAGTTCAATCTCCGGTACCACAAAAAAAAAAAAAAAAAAAAAAAAAAAAGATAGTGCACCACGATCAAGTGGGGTTTATCCCAGGGATGTAAGGCTGGTTCAACATTCGGAAATCAATAAACATAATACACCACATCAATAGACTTAAAGACAAAAATCATATGATCATCTCAATAGACGCAGAAAAAGCATTTGACAAAATACAACACCCCTTTATGTTCAAAACACTGGAAAAACTAGGAATATCAGGAACATATCTCAACATTATAAAAGCTATATATGCAAGGGCCCGAGCTAACATTATCTTAAATGGAGAAAAATTGAAATCATTCCCTCTAAAAACTGGAACAAGACAGGGATGCCCCCTTTCACCACTGCTATTTAACATAGTACTGGAAACTCTGGCCAGAGCAATTAGACAGACAAAAGAAATTAAAGGGATCCAGATAGGAAAAGAAGAGCTCAAATTAGCACTATTTGCTGATGACATGATAATCTTCCTAGAAGACCCAAAAAACTCTACCAGAAAACTTTTACAACTAGTAAATGAATTTGGCAAAGTTGCAGGATACAAAATCAACACACATATTCAAAGGCATTTTTGTACATCAGCAACAAAGACTCTGAAAGGGAAATGATGAAAACTACCCCATTTACAATAGCATCAAAAAAAATAAAATACCTGGGAATCAAACTAACGAAAGAGGTGAAAGACCTCTATAACGAAAATTATAGAACACTAAAGAAAGAAATTATAGATGAACTCAGAAGATGGAAAGACCTACCTTGCTCTTGGATAGGTAGAATTAATATTGTCAAAATGTCCATACTACCAAAAGCACTATACAGATTTAATGCAATTCCAATCAAAATCCCAATGTCATTCTTCAAAGAAATAGAAATAGCAGTCATGAAATTCATCTGGAAAAATAAGAGACCCAGAATAGCCAAAGCAATCCTGAGCAAGAAAAGTGAAGCAGGGGCATCACCATACCGGACCTTAAATTATACTATAGAGCAATAGTAACAAAAACAGCATTGGTATTGGCAACAGACTGGTGGACCAATGGTACAGAATTGAGGACACAGAAACTAATACATATAATTTCAGCTATCTTATATTAGACAAAGGTGCCAAAAATGTACAGTGGAGAAAGGATAGCCTCTTCAACAAATGGTGCTGGGAAAACTGGAAATCCATATGCACCAAATTGAAATTAAATCCTTATCTCTCACCATGCACAAAACTCAATTCAAAGTGGATCAAGGACCTAGGAATTAGACCAGAGACAATACGCCTAATAGAAGAAAGAGTAAGCTCCAATTTCTAACATGTCGGATTAGGCCCCAAGTTTCTTAATAAGAATCCTGTAGCGCAAGAATTACTACCAAGAATTAATGAATGGGATAGATTTAAACTAAAAAGCTTCTTCTCAGCAAAAGAAACAATCAGTGAGGTGAATAGAGAGCCAACTAATTGGGAACAAATATTTAGTACATGCACATCAGACAGAGCACTAATTTCTAGAATATATAAAGAACTCAAAAAACTTTACACCAAAAAAATAAATAACCCAATTAATAAATGAGCTAAGGAATTGAGAAGACACCTCTCAGAAGAAGATACACAATTAATTAACAAATACATAAAAAAATGTTCAACATCGCTGGCAATTAGAGAAATGCAAATCAAAAAACTACTCTAAGATTTCACTTCACTCCAGTCAGAATGGCAGCTGTCAAGAACACAAGCAACAATAAATGTTGGAGAGGATGTGGGGAAAAAGGCACACTCATACATTGCTGGTGGGACTGCAAAATGGTGCAACCATTATGGAAAGCAGTATGGAGATTTCTTGGAAAACTGGGAATGGAGCCACCCTATGACCCAGCCATCCCACTCCTGGGTCTATTCCCAAAGGACTTAAAAACAGCATATTACAGTGACACAGCTATCTCAATGTTTGTAGCTGCGCAATTCACAATAGCTAGGTTGTGGAACCAACCTAGATGTCCCTCAGTAAATGAGTGGATTAAGAAAATGTGGTATATACGCACAATGGAATTTTACTCAGCAATAAAAGAAAATAAATTAATGGCATTTGCAGGTAAATGGATGAAGTTGGAAGACATAATGCTAAGTGAAGTTAGTCAGTCTCAAAAATCCAAGTACCAAATGTTTTCTCTGATATAAGGAGGCTAGTTCATAGTATTGTTGGATGGGAGGGTACATACGAGGACTAGAAGAACACTAGAATGGTCAAAGGGAAGGGAGAGTAAGGGAGGGAGCAAGGGGGGGGGAGGGAGAGGGAGAAAAGGAAAAAGAAAAGAAAAGGTGGTTGAATGAGATGGATATCATTTTCCTAAATGCATGATTGAAGACCTGAATTGTACGAATGTACTCTGTATACAAACAATTGTATGTAAAAAGATGCTAAATACATGCACTATGAGTTGTACATATTAAAAATTATAAAAATAAAAAAATAAAAATAAAAATACTACATAAAACAAAAAACAAAACAAAAAAAAGAATCCTGTAGCACAAGAATTACTACCAAGAATTAATGAGTGGGATAGATTTAAACTAAAAAGCTTCTTCTCAGCAAAAGAAACAATCAGTGAGGTGAATAGAGAGCCAACTAATCGGGAACAAATATTTAATACATGCATATCAGATAGAGCACTAATTTCTAGAATATATAAAGAACTCAAAAAACTTAACACCAAAAAAACAAATAACCCAATCAATAAATGGGCTAAGGAATTGAAAAGACACCTCTCAGAAGAAGATACATGATTAATCAACAAATACATGAAAAAATGCTCAACATCGCTGGCAATTAGAGAAATGCAAATCAAAACTACTCTAAGATTTCATTTCACTCCAGTCAGAATGGCAGCTATCAAGAACACAAACAACAATAAATGTTGGAGAGGATGTGGGGGAAAAGGCACACTCATACATTGCTGATGGGACTGCAAAATGGTGCAACCGTTATGGAAAGCAGTATGGAGATTTCTTGGAAAACTGGGAATGGAACCACCTTATGACCCAGCCATCCCACTCCTGGGTCTATTCCCAAAGGACTTAAAAACAGCATATTACAGTGACACAGCTATCTCAATGTTTGTAGCTGCGCAATTCACAATAGCTAGGTTGTGGAACCAACCTAGATGTCCCTCAGTAAATGAGTGGATTAAGAAAATGTATATACGCACAATGGAATTTTAGTCAGCAATAAGAGAAAATAAAATAATGGCATTCGCAGGTAAATGGATGAAGTTGGAAGACATAATGCTAAGTGAAGTTAGTCAGTCTCAAAAATCCAAGTACCAAATGTTTTCTCTGATATAAGGAGGCTAGTTCACAGTATTGTTGGATGGGGGTACATAGGAGGATTAGAGGAACACTAGAATGGTCAAAGGGAAGGGAGGGGAAGGGAGAGAGCAAGGGGGGAGGGAGGGGGAGAAAAGAAAAGAAGAAAAGAAAAGGTGGTTGAATGAGATGGATATCATTATCCTAAATGAATTATTGAAGACCTGAATTGTAAGAATATACTTTGTATACAAACAGTTGTATGTAAAAAGATGCTATATACGGGCACTATGAATTGTAATTATTATAAATCCAAAAAATAAATCAATATAAAAAAAAATCCAAACTGGTTTTTGTTTTTGTTGATGAGATTATGGGTGATTTTTCCTACCTTTTCTTTATTTGGTATGTAATTAGGCGAAACTTTTACAACAGCATGGGTAGCTTTGTACTATCCAAAGCGCAACACGCTGGAAGGCTGTTCACCCTTCAACAAATTGGAGCCACAAACCACTTCTGCGCTGCCCAGCTGGCTGTTTTCCTCGGCTCCAGCGGTGGTGTCTAGACAGCCGGGCTCTGAGGAGCCGGGTATGGGACAGGCTGGAGGAGAGCGGGCGCCCACCACAGATGGCTCCTGGGCTAAGGGAGCACCCGGCCCAGTCCTGGTGCGGTCAGGCGGGCCCAGCGCCGCCCTATCTGGTTCCTCCTCTCAGGTCCCCGGATGGGTTCAATGGTGACCACTGGTGGTTTGTTAGTGCACCACTGCCCCACGCCCGTGCTAGGGCCCCGGGAGCTTTTTTTCCCAAGTAGTGGGAACCCTTATGACTTAGTGGGGTGAAGACGCCTGCGTGTCCTGAGCCTCTGCACATCATGCACTCTGCTATTTAGGTCCTGGACAGCCTGCATATTGCAAAAAAGCCCAAGCTTGGAGGGCTCAAAATCAAAACCAAAATCCTGTCTCCCAGTGACTATGAAGGCTGAGGCAGGAGAATTGCAAATTTGAGGCCAGCCTCAGCAACTTAGGTTCTATTTGAGACTGTTTCAAACAAAAAAATGAAGAGAGGGCATGTAGCTCAGTGGGAAAGTGCCCCTGGGTTAAATTCCCTGTACTAGCTAGAACAAGGCTAGGGCTGGAACTGGATTTCAGTTCTAGGTGCTTCTACTTCACAGCTGTTCCTGTGCAAGCAAACCGGACGGCCTCCAGCTGCTCTGCCCATCCTAAATCTAGACCTGGGGGTGGGTGGTAGCCAGTGAGGGCAGGAGAAGCACAATCCAGCACGCCCAGCACTTCTATTTAATCCCATTTCATTCAGCAGTTAATATACTCTGAGTGCAACAAAATTTTATAGATAACTGAACATTGAGTAATTTGCATGGAGAAAAGCAATTTGATAGAATACTTAGAAATTCTGTATAATCTAATTTTTCTAAGCATTCAGGTTATTACTGTTGTCTGTAGATGTAATAGCTGCCACTGAATATTTTTGCTCTTTCTTTCCAGGCACGATTTATTTATTTACTTTTCAGGGTTTAATCATATCTTTGGTATTAAATGTTAGGCTCAGACTCTCTCCCCAAAGACATAACTTAAAACATCATGGGGACATTAAATTTAATCATCTTTGGCAATTATTTGATGATATCCTGGAAAATTAGCTTACAGCAGCTGCAAACACGTGGAGTCCAGTCTTTATCTACATTATATTTGTGACAAAACAGGAGCTGAGACCCTGAAAAGCAAATGACCTTCCCTAGGGTACAATAACAATATATCCTGGCCTGAGTCTCCATCCAGTAATTGAATTGCAGAGAATTCACATGAAGCCTCCCAAATCTATTCTTCAGTGTCTGCTCTTTTGAGACCATTCATATTCCTCTTTCCATTTCTCTTAATTACTGCAAAAAGTGAAGTCAATCTTTTTTGGAATGTGGATCTCTAAGGGGCTGCAGTTCTGTAGTCTATAAACCTCCCTACAGCTCTGACCACCTCCTAAAATAAGCACACACTTTTGCTTTTCAGAGATAGAATAAAGAAATCAACATTTTGAGAGCAGGAGTAAGTAAGTGGTCCATCTTGTAAATTATATATTCATGTATGTGGACCATGAAAACCCAGCAGAAGAGAGTTAATGAACCTGAAAAAGGAGCATTTTGTTTTCTTAATGGTAGAAGAAATCTCATCACCAGATTGTATGATGTTTTTTCATTTCTTGACCATTCACAATTTTCTGTTTCTCTTTTAAAGAACCTTTATGTTTATGGTATTAAGTGTACCCTCTGTGAATAAGATAAAGAAAGGAAACAGTGTTTCCTAGAGTACCCAGAAGGAAGAATTTTAAACAATGGTACTTTTTAAAAAAATTGTGTTTCCAGAGAGGGAACCCAGGGCCTTATGCATGAGTGCTAGGCAAGCGTTCTGCCACTGAGCTGCACCCTTTCCCCCAAACAATAGTAATTTTTAACTGGATATTCTAGAGTCTATGCTGCTGGTGGTGGGGAGGATCTTTTCTTGCAGAGCTAATTATAGGATGGTCCTGGAGTAGATGGAACCAGGGTTTGATGGGGCGGCCACAGAAGTGGTGGCACATTGAATTAGTGGGCCAAGCAAAGTTGACCCTGTCTTTTCTGGGGGAGCTAGAATCTCCTCTTTTTCCTTTCCATTGTGATTTCCTTCCTATAGTCTCCTCTTCTCTCCCTCACACTCCTTTGCTGCACACACCCCAGGAGGTGTGCTTAGGTGTATTTTTAGTGTGTGGTTTTCTTATAGCAGCCGCGTGGCTCAGTGGGAGTCAGAGAACACTCACAGGGAGCATTTCTTCTCTTGTCCTGTTCAGAGAAACCTCTGAAGAGGCGTCCCCCTCACCCCCTCTGAAGAAACGCCCCTTCTCGGTATAATGGTGTGTGACCAGGCTTATTCCAGATGGTATTTCTTTTGGTATCTGAGGACAGAGATGTGATAGAGGGCCTCCTCCTTCTTGATTTAATAAGCACTATGAGGTCTGATTAAATTGCTTTTCATAGTTATTTCTATCAATGTTCTCAGACTTTCATTATCCAGGCCCTCAGATCGGCTCCTTACTTTTGAGAAATTGCCTCCTTTCTCTGTCAAGCTTTTATGAAGCACAGAAATTTATGGGGCTTTTATTTATTTCTTTGCTTCCCCCCTCCCCTTTGGTGGTGCTGGGGATTGAACCCAGGGTCTCATACATGCTAGGCAAGCTCTGTACCAGCTTTACAGGGCTTTTAAATAACATCTCTAGATCATAGTAGTGCAAAAACATCACCAGAAAAATATGATCAGAATTTCAGGCTCTCTCCCTTTGGAGCAATTCTTCATTTGCTTAGAATAAACAACAAAACCAATAACAATGGGCTGACCAGCACATTTAGGTCACAGCTTTCCTCTTCTCTCTGCTGTGTTCAGCTGCTGGCTGTGTTCACACACCACACACATGTGTTATAACTGCATGTAACTTACATGGGCTGCCACTAGTTCCTGACACTGTTTCTCCTGGATCCTTTGAAATATATTGAGTCTAAATTGAGATGTGCCTTAAGTATAAAATATACACTAGATTTCAAAGGCTGTGAAAAAATGTAAAATGTGTTGGTTGTCTTACCATGGATTGCTTATTGAAACAATAATACTTTGATATTTTAGGTTAAATAAAACATCATTAAAATTAATTTTACCTGTATCTTTTAAAACATTTTTTTACTAGAAGATTTAATGTAGTTTATGTATTTCTAGAGACATCTCTGGTGTAGGTAGGGCACACACTGCCTAAAACCTAAGATTTTAGGGTCTATGCATCTGATGTTTTCTCTCTGGGCACCTGACATTTGACTGTAATAACCATTTTGGGTCCAGTGAGACCAATATGTCATTCACAATACTAGGAAACGTTATTTAGATGTTCTTAAATGTGTTTAGCGAGACATCAGGGCTGAGGGGTTAGCTAAGGGGTAGGGTGCTTGCCTAGCATGCATGAGTTCCTAAGTTTGATCCCCAGCACTACAGAAGAAAAGAAGGAGGGAGGGAGAGAGGGAGGGAGGGAGGAAGGGGAGAGAGAGAGAGAGAGAGAGAGAGAGAGAGAGAGAGAGAGAGAGATTATTAAATAGCCAAATAATTGTATCCATACTACCAAGGGAGACTGTGTACCATTTAATTCACTGCACATTTGGGATATAAGTAACATATAAAAACATATACTTACTGCAAATGAGATATGGCTTAGTTTTGGTACTAACTTTCCATCTCTCCTCACTATACATCTTAAAATTTTAGCCAGGTTGGAGTAAATACCACTTTCTTTGCCTCTCTTCCCTCACTGTTGTAATCCCAATCAGGACTTTGGACACCCATTTCAGAGAGAGCTCTCAGTCTCTCTGACTGAAATGCTCAATAGGAGGATTAAAATAGAATCTTCAGCGGTCTCTATTTCTGAAGCAGGAACTCCAGGGAGATGGACTGCCTTGGTGGTGCCCTGCAGGCCTGTTGGCAGGTGGCAGCTCTCTGTTCATTGGGTGAGTGGCTTTGTTCTCTCTGTTATGAGCACTCAGCCATTTGCCTGATTTCCATCTTTCTTGTCTGCTCTGGGTTATGATCTTACAAGAAGTCTCATGACACTTCCTGGCTTTTGGTGAGAGAATAATTTTCACATTAATTCAAAATGATAAAGGTTCCTCTGTGCTGAAAGACTTGGGATCTGCAATTTTTCTGTGTTTCACTATGAAACATCTGCCTTTGGCCCCATGATTCCAAACAGTGATCAAAATGTTTATCCAATAAAAACAGTTCAAGAGGGGAGATTGCCTGCCTCCTTATACCCCCTTGAGGGGTACGCATATTATCCAGAGAGGCAAGGAGAACGAGGTAGTCCATGCTGCACACAAGTGTAGCATTTGTGTAGTTTTCTTGGGGAAAACTAATATTTGGTATATCTGAACCTTAAAAA
Source organism: Tamias sibiricus (assembly GCA_025594165.1). Taxonomy (NCBI): domain Eukaryota; kingdom Metazoa; phylum Chordata; class Mammalia; order Rodentia; family Sciuridae; genus Tamias; species Tamias sibiricus. The sequence continues at coordinate 13,802,499 of CM046670.1, read as the reverse complement.
TATTAGGTATTTCTTAACCTTAAAATTCATAACCTAAGAGGGAGAGGGGTAAATTTTATTAAAGAGTGTGACTTTCAAATTAAAAAAGAAAATGAACATCCAACTGGATAGGATAACAGCATCTTTCTATTTTTGTTATAATTGTTCAATAAAATATCATTAGTTACTTTTCAGATTTTTTTTTTTTTATTGCAACTGAAATTTCTGGATGAGGGTGCTTATGAAATGAATTGCTTCTGGACTGCTTGAAAAGATAGAGACAAACTCCAGGTGAGAGCTGCTTTTGAATTGTTTTTATTAAACCCAGATAACTAATGGGCAGGTCCAGGAGCTGCGGGACCTGATTATTCTTTGACATTTTAGAGTCCCAAGTTGCTTGTCCTTAGGGCCAGGATCCTATCACTGGTTGGGGGCAGGGATCATTTCCGTCCTAAGCCAGTTTCTAATAATTTATACAGCCCCCTTGATCTTTTTAAAAAGACTTGGGTTACTTAACAAATAACCAGTGCTTAATAAGTGGTATGGAGTACAGAAATAATTTCATGACAGGAATGTGTGCTCAGTGCCTGGTTTTTTCAGTGTTGGACTTTGATCACTTAACAGTAATCATACTTTGAACAGTAATCACCAGCACTGGATTTCTGATGCCTCAAGAATTCTCCATTCATTCTAAGAAATGTTATTAAGTCCTTAAAATTTAAGGTTCATTCATTTGAATAAAAATAAGCAGATTGCATAATTTATAGAAAAGGTGACTGTGCAACATTGTTTCTATATAGCATGACTGGCTACATTAAGCCTGGCATATATTTATTCTTTTAGGAAATCATTTATTTTTCCTTTTTGGAGTTAGTTTTAATTTCTAAATAGAATTTGATTTTCTGATTCTAAATGGTCTCTAGGGCAAAGGTGGTAAAAGGCAAAATTTTCCAAAATTTATTAGAGAGCCACTGAAGAAAGTGGCTTCTGTAGTTTCTGCCACCTGGGAGCCACCGAGCTGCTTCTGGTAGGTGTTTATCCTAAGGGCACTAACAGGAAATGGGGGTGGCAGGAACTTACCTGGCCCCAGGTGGAGAAGCTGACTGAAAAGACAGACTTTGTCCATTCACTGTGCAGTCAGCCATGGCCCTCCAGTGCCAGGTCCTGCCAAGTTTTTTTTTTCGTAATGAAGAATCAAATGGCTCTTGTTTTGGGGCTCATGCTAAGTTTCAGAAGGTGAACAGAAATCAGTTCCTTTGTTTTGTCAGTCAGACATGCTGGTAGTGATGGCTCTGTAAGCTCTTCCTCTGTAGTCCTGGTGGTCAGTGGACAGAACCTTCAGATTTCACACCAGGCTACCAGTCCCAGCACATGCCGGTTCACTTGGGCAGCTCCTGCTTCTCTAGGGATACTCTGGTTCTAGGGCCTGGTTTCTGCTTCACCTCGTGAGGGGCCACCTCACAGCAGGCCTACTGTTCAGGGGTGCATTGCATTCAAATCACTAGACTGGAAAGGAGACATGTGCCCGGACGCTGTCATCTGCTTAAGCCACTTGAATGTGAGCATCTGTAAGGAAGTGATGGAAACTTTGGACAGTGTCCTTGTCCCACCTGGGAGGCATGTTCAGGAAGGGCCTGAGTTCTATCTCCTATCCCAGGAGTCTGGTCAGGCCTTAGGCCAGGCTTGGAGGGGAAGATGCCAGCATCTCTCTGGCGTCCCCAATTGCTCTGTTGTTTCTGGAGAACAACTGGCAGCAGGCAGAGTTCAGCAGGGGTGGGCCTGTTGTGGTCCTCCTGTGGTCACCTCCTAACAGCAGGCAGAACATGTTCTAGAAACCCTCAGCTCTGGAGCTCAGTGGTAGAGACTTTGCCCAGCACACACAAGGCCCTGAGTTCTTCAATTACCAGTACCAAAAAATGAAACACAAAACAAACCAACCCAAACTCCCTGGCTCTGGTCAGCCCTTGGTACAGAACTTCCAGTGGCTTCCCGTCATGCCCACCTCCACTCCTGGCCTTGAGGCCCTGAGGCCCTGCCCTCCCCGCTTCACCCCACACTGCATTTTCCCATTAAATTCTGGTTTTCCGGTGGCTCCCTCAGTCTTGGTGTTGTTCCCTCTTCCTGGGGTGTTATTCTCCCAGGTCCCTCCATGATTCCCACGTCTTTTCAAATGAGACCCTTACCCTCCTGCTCAAACAGACTTGCCCACAATCCCACAACCCACCATTCTCTCCTCTTCTGTCTTACTGTCTCTCCTGACCCTTTCTCTACCTGACAGTTTAGGTATTTGTTTTTTTCACTGTCCATCACACATAATATCCATGAATGTGGAGATTTTGTCATAGGTACTTCTGGACCCCAGTGTCCCCAGGCAGCACCTGGACATAATAGAGTTTAAATCCACTTTAATTATGAATAATAGAGAGTCAGTGAGTGTAAGAATACACTGGGAATGTGGAGTGTATTGGCAAGGCCGACGAGAAGGAAGCTATCATACTATCCCTTAGATTGCACAGCACATTATTTTTGTCATTGAGTCAACTATCATTTTATTTGGGAGTCCACCTCACATGGCCATGTTGGGGTCTGTTCTCCTGGATCTCCTCTCGTGGAATTCCAAGTTTTTCCCTGGAAGAACCCATCAGGGTGAGGAATTTCCCCCCAAGGGGACCATGGTCCATCTTTGCCGTGAGTGAAGCCACCCAGGACTCTCCAAGACACAGGCCCAGTTGGACTGTCGTGTGGAGCAACCCCTCTGTATGCACCAACCCCTCTCAAGCAATCTCGACACCTCAAGGGATTTTATGCTCAAAGAGTCCCTTTCCCAAGAGTGGGACTTAGGGAGAGAAACCTCAGGGGTGAGAGGGAGGGAAGTCCGTCCTGTCAAAGGAGGGGTGTGCAGGATAATTCCCCTGGTGAACTTGGCCTGACCCAGTTTTCCCCTTTTCACTTGTAGTTCTCAAGAATAACTAGGATAGGCTGGGAAACAACATCCTGGAGAGGAGGGAGGGATGGAACAGCCCGAGTTCTGTTCCAGGTCCCAGAGAAACCAGAGGTTCTTCAGAGCTTTGGCCCTGCACATCCTGTTGCTCCGGGTATAAGCCCAAGGTGGACTCTGAGCAGGGACCTTCAGCCGTGGTGCAAGTGGGGCACAGGCAGACAAGACTGCACCACACTGGTTGGCTTGCTGAGCCTTGGGAAACTGGCTCGCAATGAATCCTAGGCGTCTGGTGGCCCTTGATGCCTCTCTGTAAGTAATAAATCTACTTCATGTACCTGGTTGCGTAGGAGCGTGTTCTGTCTCACTGGATTCGGACAGGAATCTGCTTCCCGGGTGCTGCTCTAGAAGGTGTCTGCAGGGTTAAGGGTTCCGTTCCCCAGGGACACGAGCCATTTCACCAGCTTGAGTCTGAAGAGCATGTCCCTCTCCCACCTCCTCCCCACCCAAGTCATCTGCATGGTCCCCACTCACAGGCCATGGTGCAGACCAGAGGCATCAGGAGGTTTGTCTGTGGGGCCAGTCCCCTTCCAGGGCCTGTTCTAAGGCAAAGTGAGAAGTTCAAAGTGGGACGTCTACCATCTCCAGGAGACCCAGATACAGCACACCCGCGGCGTCCGCACACCCAGCCCACCCAGCCTTGTTCTGTGCTCAGAGATCAAAAGTTCCAGACCCCAAGCCAGCTCCTCCTCCCCTCAGAGTCTGGGGCATGCTGGGATTGCCAGCGCGAACGCCCGCTGCTTTGGTAACCAAACCTCCCTGGAGGCCCTCTCCTTTCCTGCCTCTGTCCCTAAATGAGATGATCTTTTATCTGAACTGTCTCTTCAAGTTGAGCTTCAAAAGGAGGGAGGGGCCATCCCTCTGCTCCCCAGGGCATCCTGGACGCCTATGGAGATTTGCCCAGTCTCTGCCTAACATCTTTCTTTTTTAATTGGAGGATAATTCACATAAGCCAAACACACAGATCTTAAGCGTTGGGTGAGATGAGTTTGGACAAACACCTCGTGTGTGTGACCTCCACTCCAGTAGTGACATGGAATGCTCTTGTCATCAGTGATTTCCTCTGGGCCCCTTTGCAGTCCTTGGGGACACCTGCATTCCAGTGTCTATCACCAGCGCTTATTTTGCCAATTCCAGAATGTCACACACGTGGAATGGACATTAGGTCCTCTTGAGGTTCACCCACGTTGCCTTATATGTCAGGAGTAATTTAATTGCTAAGTCGGTATTGCATACATACGTGTGTTCATTGTGTGTTGATGGAAATCCTGGATCTTTCCAGTGGTTATTTATTTATTGTTTTCTGCTGTGAACATTCTTCTGTTAGTCTTTGAGTGGACATATGTTTCAATTTCTTTTGGATCCTGAGGAGAGAAATTACTGGCTCACTTTTCTAATTGAAAAGACACCACTGAACTCTTTCAAAGGGCTTGTGCCACTTTGCATTTTCACTAGAAATGTATACTATTTCTAATTGCTCCACATCCTTGCTCATACTAGGTATGGTCAGTCTTTTTGTTTAATTATTTTATTTGTTAATTTTTATGTGGTACTGAGGCTAGAACCCAGTGCCTCAAATGTGCTAGGCAAGCACCACTCTACCAATGAGCCACAACCCCAGCCCAAGTCTTCTTAATATTAGCCATTTTATTGAGTACATAGGGGTATCACATGGTGATTTTATTTTGCACTTCCAAGTGAACACCTTTTCCTGTGATTGTTGCTGCCTGAAGCGATTGCCGCTTGGAGCAACAACGCCATGGGAATAAGTTCAGAGGCGGACTGGAAAAGAACAGGCTCTTTATTCTGCTAGCTTCTCTCTCCGGCTCCAACAACACCCCAACATGCAATCCACACTCCTCCACCCACCACAAAATGGCGTTGACCCCGTCTGCAATGTCCCGGGCCAAGTCTCGCGAGATCATGGAAGGTGGCAATGCTTGAATATCTCTATGGCTCACAGCCAACCGCAATCTTAGCCATCCCCTTAATTAGGGCTCCTACATGTGATTATTAAAAATTCACATATTTTCTTTCATAAAGTGTCTATTCATGGCTTTTGCCCATTTTTAAGACTGGTGTTGCTTAGCTGGGCGTGTGCCTGGAATCCCAGCACTCTGGAGGCTGAGACAGGAGGATCACAAGTTCAAAGCCAGCCTCAGCAACTTAGTGAGGCCCTAAGCAACTTAGCAAGACCCTGTCTCAAAATAAAAATTAAAAAGTGCTGGGATGTGGCTCAGTGGTTAACACCCTGGGTTCAATCCCCAGTACCAAAAACAAACGAACAAAAAGAATGATGTTGCTTATTTTATAATTATTGAAATGAGAATGGTTCTTTTTCAGCTACATGCAGTTACTAATGTTTTCCTTCAGTCTGTGTCTTGCCTTTTTATTTTTTTAAGTGTCTTCCTAAACCTTTCTTCATGTCTTTTCAAACATTAATCTTTGTCACAAAGAATCCTTGTGAAAGCTCTTAGCATCTTTTGTTAGGATTTTTCAATTTGTCACAATTTACACAACAATAGAGTTTTGAAACTGGGGCTTCGGTTTCTGTTCTTTATATCCCCTTTCCCACCCCAGGGGCAGAGCCCAAAGCCCTCTCTTCCTTGACAGTGTTTGTTGATTGATGGATTGTCTTCATATTGCATCTGTAGCCAAGTTAACAGATCCCTGCTCTGTTTCCTAATGAATGATAACTTCCTGATGAACGAATCGGGTTCAGGACTCTCTTTGTCAAGTACAGTATTCTAAGGTTAATTGTTTCCCAAGCCCCATGAGGCGAGGGCTTTTTCAACACTGGTCTCTGATACCCTGTACCACGATGAGCATAGTGCCTGGCACACATCAGGTCCGTTGATGACCCTTGAGTGAAATGAGTGAAAATGCTCTAGGAACACTTGGGCATTGCCCCCCCTTCCCAGACGAGAGGAAAGACTGTGGCTGTAACATGGTTAACAGAGTGTGATGTTGTCCTTGAAAGTCACTTGTGTAGGAGGGAAGACTCTGACAAAGAAAGAAAATTGCTACGTTCCTATTTTTCAGTCTCTTGGGTTTAATCTATTTCTCATCTTTGATTAGAAATCAAGCGTTTCCTCATGTGCCTTTGATATCACCCAGTTATCTTTTGAAATGAGTTTTTGATTATCTAGGGTTTCTGGGGTTTTAGGAAAGACATTTGCAGATGTCCGTTTCTATTCCTACAGTGTTCACTTGAGAGAATATCAGTATGCATAATAAGATCTAATTAGTCCTCTTCAATCAATCTTCAGCACCCCCCCCCATAAATCCACCACTTTCCTACTTTAAACTAGAGCCATTTATTTTTCAAGAAAGGGGTCAGTGTGTTTATTAATTTGATCTATGGCAATGTATGAATTATGTAAAGAGAAACTGGATTTCCATATTTCCAGTGATATAAATGACAATGTGATATCTCAAATTATTTCTAATAGGTCTTGGTGATGGATGGTGGCTCTGTCCTTGACTCTGACATTTATGGTAGGATAATTGCCATCTAATAAATATTATGTACAGAGAGCAGCGAGCAGATTGTGGAATTGAAGGGCAAAGCCATCCTCAGATTCTTGTAGGGCTCTGAATTCTGCGGGACGGTCACTTCCAGGGGTGGGGTTCGGGCCACTCAGTGAATGGTCAGCTGTGGAAAGAGTGGAGACCATTTCAAGCCTCACAGTTTTCAGGACGGATGGCAGGGAAGAGGCCCCAGCTAAGGAGCCTGGTTCCCTGCGAGGAGCAAGACACCCGGATTCCTCCTGAGCCCTGACGGGCTAGGAGTGGACATTTGCTTGGCCCCCTCCTCCTCCACCTGTGTGCTCTTTCTCATCTGGGTGTGTCTGGCTGCTCCTGGTGCAGCCCAGCCGCACCCCTCTTCTGACTAGACCTTGATGGCCTTCAAGGAGATGACAATGGTCTCCTCCAGGAGTTACTGACTAGGTTTGTGCTTTTGTGGCAAGTAGGGAACTTTACAGCATAGAGGAGGAGAATCTTTATTGCTTAGAGTTTTGGGGTTCTGCAGGGTTGAGGGTCCCTGGGGGTGGCCTGAAAGTTGAGGTTCACCCCTGTGCTGTGGTGGAGGCCTTGGGAGTCATCCTGCTCTGTGATGCCTGAGGGCCATACTGTCCCTGGTCAGAGGGGATGGCCACAAAAACCCCACCCACATTTGGGAGGTGAGCAGCTTTCAGATCTGGCCCTTTCTCACTCTGGGTGACTAACAACCCTGTGTACCCCCTGGTTGCTTAGCCACAGGTGGAGATGGCACCGGGGCCATCTGATGTGAAGCAGGTTTTAAAAACCTCCCATTCTCATTGTAGCTTCTGCCAAAGGCCCCCACCGACCTGGCCCTGCCACAGCCAGTCCCCTTAGGGAAGGTGTGGTGTTCTCTGCCCGCTTTCTTTGAGATATTTACAGGCCCTTTGAACATGGTGAAGATTACAGCTGGCCTGAGGTATTTGCATACATATGGTGCATACTTAATAATTTATTTCCAGGCCTCCACTATTTTGCACCTACCTCACCATTTTTGTAATGCAGTTCACTAACAACTATTCTGCTGGGGTGCTACTGTGCAGCTTGCCCATCAGAACCCGAATGTCCAGTAAGGAGTTGGGGACCATCATCATTTTTATCGACTGGGAACTCTGATAATTACTTTGAGGCTTTGAAAGCCAAGTCTGGAATTGATTGGGGTGCTAGGGAACGGGGAGAGCCAGACTCCAAGGCAGGGCTGTAGGAGGAAGGGCCAACAGGGAGGGCCCAGGGAAGAAAGGTCTCATTTGGGAGTCCTTTGGCCTCTGCTGAGAGGGTGGTACACACATGCAGTGGGGGGCTAGAAAGTCACTCTCACAGGTTGTAAAGGGAAGTATGCAGGACACAGAGGTGTCAAGCAGCCATAGGTGCAGGGCACCTGGGAACTGAGGAGGAGAGAAGACAGTGAAGATGGACCGTGGGGTCAAAGAAGCTGTCTCTTCCAAGCCCCATTATTCTTCTGGGGGCTGGGGAAGAGGAGTAGGAGGACTTGCATCTAAAGCTTGGACCTCGGTGAAGGTGTAGCTCAGGAAACAGAGGCTACTCTACTGTTCCAAGGAATTAGGAGTCCACAAAATCACTGGATAACACAGTGAGACAAAGGTTAGCCATCCCCTGCCCCCAACTGCTAGCATCAAGGTCAGATGGCATATGGCCATTGTGCAGAGGCAGGGAGCTACTACCCTCTGTTAGGGGTGGCCTCTGCTAGGTGTCCCACATCTGGTCTTGAGACGTGAGACCCAAATCTAAACACCGTGTGTGTGTGTGTGTGTGTGTGTGTGTGTGTGTGTGTGTGTGTGTGTGCTGGAGCTGGATTTTCAGTCTCTGGCTGCAGGAGCCTCTGCCCATGGCCACTTACCCCTGCAGAATGCAGGCTGATCCTGAGCTGCATCAGAGCTCTGGACATGGCAGAGCCTGGGATGTAGTCATGGCCCTGAACCCTGCAGTGCAGGGAGGAGGATCCAGAGGGCGCGGTGCCAGGGCTCAGGAGGGCCAGGGGATAAATGTGCTATGCAGCCTCACAGGCCCGAGTGTGGTCATGCATCCCTGACCCTGGCATTGAAGACTGACCAGGGCACCACAGACTCTCAGATCCTCCTCTCCACACCCGCTTCTCTGTCTCTAGAGGGCCCTTAGCTCATGAGGACACAGGTCCCATCCTAGGGTTAATCATTTTGATATGTCTTTTTGAGGCATGTTGAGTAGATCCTTCGAATACTTTGCAGTTAAAGCTGATTTAAGATGGAGAATTTAAAGCATGTACTTAGATACTGAAAATGTAGATGCATACAGAACTGATCTCTTGGTAACCAAGTGCACGTGTCTCCTGAGCTCGAGCTCCAGGAGCTGTTCATCTGGTTCTGGGATGGATTGGTCACATGTGGCATAAATGTGCCCTTGGAATAAGCAAAGAAGGGAAGGAATGTTGACAGAGCTTCACACACGTGCTGTGGTTTCCCATTTTACTGAATGTGAGGGGAGAGAATCGGGACTAGCGTAGCTGCCTTTCCTCCTCCCCACCTCTCCCACTCTGTGTCTCCCCCAGGCCTTTTTAGAACCTTGTGAATACACCAGACTCAATTTTCTGAACGATAAAGATCAGTAACATTAACCTTGGTGCTGGAGACTTGGACTCATCTCTCATGTGAAGGCGGCTCTCTCGGTGGCAGCTTCACAGAGCAAATGTGCAGAGACCAAGGTAGACACCAGCCCCAGGACGGTCCACCTGCCACCTGGGCCTGCTGCCCCACGTGCCTCTGGATGATGACTTGCCCCGGGGCCTTTAATAACCTTCTCATATATTGTGATTTGCTCTGGGATTAAAAATTTAATTATGAATGTAATATGTGTATCCAGCTAATTCGCATGCTTATTTTTAAAAACTTGGAAAAAGCCCCCCCCCCAAAAAAATTCATAAAGTAGCAGAAGATCACTCATAGTCCCAGCATCCCAAGAAAGTCCACGCTGGTATTTTTAGATATAGGATATCCTTCCAGTAACACAGCTCTTAAAACTTGCTCTATTTCTATGAAAAATAGGTATCTATTTGTCTTTTGCTCAGAGAACTTCTGTCCTGCAAATATATATATATGATCATATATCAATTATATAATATGATATATAAAATTATATATGTATATATATAATTATAATTATACACACACACACACACACACACACACACACACACACACACGGCTTGGTTGCTTCCTTGCTGTATTCGCAGAGCTGGGAGATTCAGCTGCTCCTCCAAGACATTGCCTTGGAACCTAAACTAAAGGGAATGGTGGGAAGACAGCACTGTCACTTTCTCTCCTATGTTCTGTCTTATTATTTCCTTGGTGGTTTAAAATTCCCCTGGAGCTTGCTGAGATCCCTCTATCTGCCTTAAAGTAGTGAAAAGCAGAGAGAACGACTGGTGATTTTAGAGACCATGAGCACCATGCTCTTGTATCCCAGGAAAGGATTCTGTGTTAGTTTTTCATTGCTGTGACAGAAATACCTGAAATCATCAACTTAAAAGGGGGAAAGGTTTGTTTTGGCTCACAGTTTCAGAGGTTTTGGTCCATGGTCACTTGGTCCTGTTTGCTTTAGGCCTGTGTGGAGCAAAGTTTCTCACCTCCTGGCATCCAGGAATTAAAAACAATAGACAGGAAGGGGCCAGGTCTCAGTATCCCCTTCAAGGGCCTGTCCCCAGTGACATGACTTCCTTCCATTAGGTGCAGTTTCTAAAGATTCTCCTCCCAATAGCTCCCCCCACAGGCTGGTGACAACGCCTTTAGCGTATGAGTCTTTGGGAGACAATTAAGATCCAAAGCATTACAGATGTGGAGACCTGTCAAGGTGTTGGCCCAGGTTACAGGAGTCCAGCCCAGCTCCCTGGACAGTTGGCCCTCTGGGGTTTGCCTGACACTACCACCAACAGCAAGGCTAACCTGAGTTGGGCTTTCCAGGATGCCAGGATTCACCTCTGATGTCCAAGGATGCCCTTGGTACCCAATTAACAGAGGGTCTTTAGGACATAGGTCCTAGAAGCCTGTCCTTTCTAGCCAGCTGCTGTGGCCTGGGTCCAGGAATCCCTGGGGGTTATACAACATAAATTGGTTCTTGGTGACTCGTGTGTGTGTGTGTGTGTGTGTGTGTGTGTGTGTGTGTGTGTGTACTTATGTACACACAGATTTCCCCAAGCTTAGGATCTGAAGCAGCACTCCTGGGAAATTCTTAATGTGTTTGTAAAACACATATGCCAAGTGGCTCATTCAACACAAGGGTGATTTCTTCAAGGGTGATCCTTGCTCTTTGCTGGATTGCCCTCCTTGAGTACATCTTGCTCATCTCTGTTAGTTTGCATTTGCTTGTTTGGAGGACTCATGACCAGCCCAAGTGCACAGCAAGTCCTCAGTCCCCACTGGACCTGGAAGGTTTCAGGACAAGGCCAGGAGGCACGGTGTTTCCTTCAGCCCTCCAGCTCAGAACCACTCGCTGCCACACTTATTTACAGCTACATTTCAAACACTAGTCCATATTATCAAGGCTAACAACTGCGATGACAAATGGAATAATTGAAAAACAGTCCCCAATTCAGAGTAGATTTGGGTATAATGAGTATTATGAAAACTCCTAGTAAGGAGTTTCTACAATTCCTATCCTATGAGGGGGATGTGAACTTTAGGAAATTAAAAAATTGTCAATCTCAAAATGTGGACTACCGACTCCTTCTGAGCCTGGCAATTCAAAATTTCCTGGCCCCATAGATTCACCTGCCCTTTATTGGTTCCAACAGGGGTTAGGCACATCTAGGGTCAGATAGTAGCGGGATCTGCTTCTCCAGCTGGGGGCTGGCCCGCTGTGTAGCTGTCAGGGTGGATATCCACGCCTGAGCCTGCTCCTCCCTCCTTAGGGTTCCAGGATGCCAGAGCCCTATGTGTCTTCACAGCCCTGGGTCATCACAGCCTTCAGTTCCCAGATTCCTGCTTGTCAGGGAGATGGAATGACTGGTTAGGGCCAGGGGTACCCTTTTCCTGTCTCAATCTGGTCCTTTTCCTCTCCTAGAGGGACTAGCAAAGCCCTCTGCTCACAGTCTGAGGGGGAAATGTGTTTTGGGCTCGCTCTCTCCACTCCTGACCATCCCTCTGCTGATACTCTGAATTGCAGGTAAAACAAAAAAATAAGTCATTTCTCTTGCTATACCAACTGGAGGTAGATCCTTATGCCAAGCCAAGGGTGTTCATTTGCAACAGTTGAATTTCCAGCATCAATGACAGAGGAAAAATGGGTGGAGCAGAGGTGTTTGGAGGTCACATGCCTGGGGCCCCTTAACCAGATCACAGTGGATGGGCCACTCCCACCAATTTCTAAGGCAGTTCCGAATGTGCACCCGTGGCAAAGTGCACAGCCTTAGGTATAGAGCTGGGTGCATTTTCCCAAATGCACGCACTCGGGTCATCATCACTCAGATCAAAACAAGACTTCTGCACCCTGGAAGGTTCCCCGACAGCCTTATTCTTGCCCACAACCTTTGTTTATTTATTTATTATCTTAAATTAAATTTTTATTGTTCCATTATAATTACATACAATAGCGGGATTCATTGTGACGTATCACAATCTCTATTTAACTGGAAGTGTTTTCCCATTTACTCACGAGGTCGCCAAAGCCTGGAGAAGGCAGGGCCTGGCCCCAGCCCCATCTCTCGCCATTCTCCCAGAGCAAATCCTTCCTTACACCGCCCCCTATTGTGAGCCCGAGAGCAGTGCAAGTCTCCTCTCCACCTGGAAGCCCTTGGATGGGGGTGCTGGGCGGGTGCGGGGGTGGAGGTGTTGGCCTCCTTGCTTTGTCTGCCTGAGGGCGACCACCTGTGCTGACAGAACCGCTGCCAGCTGCAGGCAGCCCACCACCCACGCCACCCCTGTGCCAGGCCTAGCACCAGGCAGAGAGGCAGGGCTGCAGATGGGCCTGCAGAGTCAGGACAGGAGCCATCTCCCTCGTGTCCCTTCCTCTCTGCTTCCCTACCGTCCCTCCCCCCTGGTCCACCTGCTGGAGTGTGCACCTCCCGTCCCACCCCATGCCAACCTGAGACCAGCAAGCCTCGCCACCGGGGCCCTGCAGCCACACCCCTCCCCTCTGCCTTGTGCCTACAGGTCTCTGGGCACTGAGTGAGACCTGGAGGTCTTCCAACTGTGCTTGTATGTCCCCAGGGGCCGGGAAGGCTGGCGTGAGCCACCCACTCCCGGGCTTTTGATCTGGCTTCAAATTACAGGTCCAACCTTTGGAGTATTTCCTGGCTCCCGCCCTTACCAAATGCCCTGTGCCTGGGTTTTCCTTTCCCTTCTCAGGAGCCCCAGGACACTTCCACAAGGCCTGCCTTTGCCATGGCCTCTCCTTCAGCCAGCAGGAAGCCCTTCAGCTTAGGAAGTGAGTGCATGTGAGGCGGGTGTAGCAGAGGCCTCCAAACCCCAAAGAGGTTGCCTAAAACACCTGCTGCTTTCTCCCTCCTGCGCAAGGGAGAAAAATCCCAAGAAATCTTGCCCCATAGCTAGTTATCGAGTTGGCTCATGAACAAACAGCTTGAACTTACCTGTAGGCACCTGAGTACACAGACATACAGACAGACAGATACTCATGAGACAGATACTCACATGTACACCACAAATTCCTAACTGATTTTCTTCCTTTACTGGAAGTGTGACTTATGACAAATCGTATCTCATTAGGAACTTGAGTTTGGGTGGCCTGGACAAAAGGAGTACCTGCAAGTAACAGAAAATCCAGCTCAATGTCTTTAAAAATAGTACACCCCACCCCCATGATATAAGTTTTCAGAAATAATTCGTAACTGTAATGCTTTTGAGCTCATCCTAACAATTGTTGTCGCAAGACTACGAAATGGCTGCCACAGGTCCAGTCATCATGTCCATTCGGTGTGTTTGGGCTGGGGTCTACACTGACCTTAGAAGAAGGCCCATGTTCACTGATGTTATCTTGTTTAATCCTATGATAATTCTGCAATGTGGGAACCCACTTCAGACAGGAAAAGGCTGTGGCTTAGAGTGACTAAAAAGTGGCAAATGGTAGAACTTGGATTTGAGCTCAATTCTTTCAACTTGGAGCCCTTACCTTTAAAAGGTAAACTGAGCCTTCAATGCAAGGTAGGGAGTTAGATGTAACTCAATGAAAATAAAGAGAATGTATTGTTAAACTTCTTTAAAAAGCAAAGCATTCCTTATGTTTAAAAAGCAGACTTTTAAACAAACAATTCAAGCCAAACTGAACTAAATTTTTTTTATGTGTGGCATCTTCTGGGATTCTAGACATCCATATGGGCTGTTGTTGATGAATAAATGTACCCACAGAACCAAGGTTTATTGGAATGGGGGCCTCAGTGATGGGCCTGGGGCTCTGAATTGATTCAGTACCATTTGATACTGTGTAATCAATACTTTAATGGAAGACACAGACAAGATGTTTTAGAAAATGTAGAAAGCCCATATCTGGGATGGATAGTCTATGACCTGGACAGCATGATAAAAATTTCACAAGATTTTGGCAGACAGAATCCTAGGGGTTTAAATAATAAAATGGAACATAATAGAGATTCATGTAAGAACTAACACTGAGATTCCAACCATGCACTTGAGCTATAGAGTTTGGGGAGTGCTGGCTTATCCTTTAGCCACACAGAAAGACCATGATTAGCCATAAGCCAAACCAGGAAAGGCTGTTGGCCCAGTTTCTGAAAAAGCCAACATTAGGAGGCAGACTGTATTCTTTGTCATGTGTGCTCCCTGAAGTCTCTGGTCCTGGAGCTTATGGTCAGTTAGTGGTTTGACAGAGATTTCCATAAACTCTGTATTTAAGCTATCTTTTTTTCCCCCTCCCCTGATTCAGCATTTTCTTGCTTGGTGTAAACCTTCAACTATTTTCCAGGGTTCCACAAAGTCAATCCATTTTTTGGTGTGTTCTCTGGAGGTTGGGCTCCGGGGACTGCTGACTCTGAACTTCCGGCTGTGTCCCCCCTATACTTGGAGCACCCCATGAGGAACAGAGGAGTCAGCCCTTCCTTCATCCCTGACAGGCCATTTCTACTGTATCGAGTGCAGCCCCAAGTGCTGGGGGCTAACTGGTGCAGTCTCAGAAATGGGTAGTAGTTGGCTTGGAAAAGAGGAGACCCGGGGGAGACAGGGTGGCTGTGTAAGATTCACGATGGTCTGAGAACTTGTAGCTCCAGAGAGAAAAGCAAGGACTGAGTGGAAGCCCCAGAGATGCCCTTTTGGGCTCAGTGTCAGGAAACCCGGTGCAGAATGGGAAGCGCCGGTGCTTGCAGAGCTGGCCGTTGCATCTCAGGAGAGGTGGGAGCAGCTGCCTGACATCTGCCTCAAATGCTGCCCAGGGACTCCAGCAGACAGAGGCCATGAAGTGAGGTGACTAATGTCCTTTCCATCTTAAGACACTGTCATTCCTGTCCATGCTCATCTTCAGCTTCTGTTGTGCTCCTGCCGATTTTTCCTTAAGAAGGTCTGTCCAGTTCAAGTCCACCTTTCCATTCACACCTCATCTGCTCCCATAAGGACTCAAAGGAGAGCCCTAGCAGCACCCCTGCCACCCATCTCCACTCACAGCCTCTCTGCAGATGTACCAATGCTCTCTTCAAAAAAAAAAAAAAAAAAAAAAAAAAAAAAAAAAAAAAAAAAAAAAAAAAAAACAACGCAAGGCTCCCTGCTGTCCACAGAGTCAGTTCTGATTCCATTTAACTGGCCCCAGCTATATTCTGGACATCAGTTCCGTGGGGCCCTCCCTCCTACATGGCCACTCAGTCCTGTGGGAGGATGGTCATGGGCCCATGTGACAGATGCCTTAGCTGGGAGGGAGGGAATTAGGAACATGAAAGGATGGCCCAGGACTGCTTGAGGCCCACAGCAGATAATGTCAAAGCCAGAGCTTGAAGGAGGTGGTGACAAGGAAGAGGGCAGCCACACAGGCACCTAGATCCCCTCAGCCAATCAGCCTCCTCTGAGGCCAAGAGATGACCAAGGTGATCTGACAAAATTATTGTTTCCTTTCAACACCTTCTGCAAAATGCTAAGGTATGGAACAGAAAACCCAATGGTTTGTCCTAGGAGATGGCCTTTGAACTTCTTCTCAGGAGAACACAACATATACCGGAGAGGCAAAATAAAAATGAACACAGAAAGAGGAAAATAAACTGAAACCAGACAGGGAGGAGATAGATGGAAGATGGGGAATGGTGGGCCTGTGGGGACCATGCGGGGCAGGACGCACAGCAAGGGGGACGTGTCCTTTTGTGGCTTTGCTAGGTCCCTGTTGTGCTTTCCTGGGGGTCCCAAGGCCACTGCTATTAGAGGAAATGTCAGCTCTTAGTCATGCTGTATGTAATTACTCCTCCTCCAACTTAGCAGTGACGGATGAAAGCCATTATCAACTCTATAAACACCCCAGGCAGCAATGCCCCCAAAGATCAGCCATTGTGTGACCTTTCAGAGGCTCATTCCAAGTCCCGTTTGCACTGGGGTGACATTCATGGGGACACAGGTAGCACAGTGGCCTCTTGGGCACCTTGCTCCGCAGCTCTGGAGTGTCACCTGTAGGTGGAATGTAGTAGCGTCCCATCATGGAAAACACCAGGTTAGCCAGCAGACGCCAACAGCTCACCTTGAAATCAAACCGAATGCCTCTCTTCTCCCGAGATCTGCTCTTCTCCTGGTCTCCGCATCCTTCAGCTGCTCAGGCTGGTTCTTGGAACTGCCCCTGACACCTCTTTTCCTCCTGCACCCAACATCTAATCTAAAGTCTGTTGGTTCCAGCTTCAAAATCCACCCAGAAGCCATCCTGGCTTCTCATCCTGCTCCACACCCCATAGCCACCGCCTGCTTCCCTCCTGGCCTCCTCCAGCCACACAGCCTCCGGGCCCTGTGAAGAGACTGGTTCGCTATGACTTGGGGCCTTTGGCATATGTTCTTCCTTCTTCTGGGAATGCTGTGTCCCAGACTTCTGCCTACGTGCACCCTCCTCCTGTAGGCGTGGATCTAGTGTCACCTCCTCAGTTGGGACTCCCTGGCTGTGGCCGCAGCCTGCCCACTCCTTCCCTTCTTCCTTTTTTTTTTTTTTTCTTTCTTTCTTTCTTTCTTTTTTTTTCTGTTCTGGAAAGACCTGCTCCTCTTTCCAGAACAGTGGTTCTCAACCATGGGACAAGCGTCAGTGTCTGCACAGATTTGGGGACACCATGAATGGTGAGGGGGCTCCTGGCATATCCTGGGTAGAGACAGGGATGCACAGGAGCCCACCCTGACCCATCCCCAAAGGACCACCCACCCAAGATGGCAACTATGCCGAGGCTGAGAAGCACAAGCTGCCCGAGAGCAAGGGTCACTTCCCCTGTTCATCCCCCCACCCACGTGGGCCTCGATGTCACAGATGCTCCGCAAGCATCAGAGAAATCAGACTGGCACATGTTGATTGTTGCTACTGTTATTTCTTGTGGGTTTGTATAGTTTCTGTCCCTTTGGTTTTCAGAAAGGTTTCTGCTCTTTTCCCGGGCACTGTGACAGAGGAGAAAGAGTACTGCGCTCGGAGTCTGCAGCCTCTGTCTGACCTGCAGGTTGGCCATCATGAGTTGTGTGTCTCTGGGGAAATTATTTAACCTCTCGGAGATTTTATTTCTTCATTTATTAAGTTAGAATAAAATTTGTTTTTGTTTTTGATCTGGTCGGTTGGTGGGAGGAACAAATATGATAGTATATCAAAATGCTTATAAATACTAAATATCTTCAAGTTATTGTCATTGTGTGGAAAAATGGAAAAAGGAATGGACTTTACCATGGTTGACAAACTTAGGTTGATTATGAGAAATGGTTACTCATAATATCGGTGGGTTTCCGTTTCTGCTCATGTGACCCTGCCTTCAACAGGTATGTCAAGAGAAGAAAAGGAGAAGTCAGACCTTTAAATACACCACACATATTGCATATATTTCACTGAACAGATTTTGCATTTAAAATTCAGGCAATATGTTTAAAATAGTACTAATAAATTTTCTATCTTGAGTAATGCCTCTCAGACATACGCCAAGGGAAAATAATTAAAGAAAACCCAATAAAATAAAGATCATACAAAGAGAGGGGAGGGATTGTAAATCACGGGGCATGGCTCGTGGCTGCATCAGGCTGCCTCTGAGAGCAAGGACCCCAGATGTTGGATTTGGACCCTGGGCTTTCTGCAACATGATCATGTTCTTCTTATGAAAGACACATCAAAGGCACATGGCCATCGCTGCAGTAATGTTGGCAAATGTGAGCCTTGGAGAGCAGAAACAACCAACTTGACGGCTTCCTTCATCATTCACGAAGTCGTTAGGAGCAAAGCTCCAGGGAGTGCCCCGCCCCGCTGGCAATGAATGGCCTCTCCTGACAGATCCCAAGGGCCTTCAGCTAAAGATCGGCAGCATCAAAGAGTGAGTGGCGTGGGCTGGCCAGCCCCAGACACCACACTGTGTCCCAGAGCGTGGTTCATTCTACCTTGCTGGTTCACTGGGGATTAAACCTGAAAGAGCCTTTGGAGATGCTGATATCAAATGAGTGTAAATATTATTTACCTAGCAACAGATTTCACTCCTTTCTTTTTCTTTCTTCTTCTGATTTTTTTTTTTTTTTTTTTTTTTTGGTTCTTTCAGGGAGTCGTGATTTTCTTCCTGAGTCATCAATTCCTTTATATATTCATCCAACAATTTTGTTGAATTTTAACTTGTTCTGAGCAGAGTTTTAAGCCCCAAGAATTCTGGGGGAAAATAAGGCAACAAGCCCTGCCTCACCAAGCTGATAGTCTAGAGACAACCAACTGATAAACAAGTGAATCAGCAGAATCATTTCAGAATGTAATAAGTGTTCTCCAGGGGGAAGATCATGATGTGATAAGGCCTCTTTTCATCTCAGAGGAGGGCTGGTTGGAGGGCCAGTCAGGAAAGGTGATGCCTATGAGAAAGAAAGCTGTTCTGCCATGTGCCAGAGGCTGTGCTCAAGGAGAGAGGAAAGGCCTGAGCAGGAGCCAATTAGCAGGAAGTGGGCCGGGTGGCCTGAGCAGAGGGTGTGAGGGTAGATAAAGAAGGAGAGGGCTGAAGAGCTGGGCAGGAGCCAGGTCGTGGAGCACGCTGACGGCCATGCTGTGGAGTGAACTTATTTATTATTTAAGAGGAATGGGAAATTACAGAAATGCTTTAAGAAGACATATGAGATGTTCTGACTGAACTTATTTTTTTTTTTTTTTAAAAAAGCTTTCTGGCTTCTGTGAGAGATGGATTATTGAGGAGGGGAAGTGGGGTGTAGGTAAACGAGTGGGGGCTGTCGCACTAGTGCAGCAAGAGACGGGCAGCTTGGATCAGGGTGGATGGGAGACTGAAACGCAGTTTTGAGATATACTTTAAGGGAGAAAGACAGGCATTGCTGATGGAAGTCACAAACCAAAAAGGAAAGGGACAATCAAGATGTCTCCTGGGTTTTTGGCTTAAGCAACTGGGTACAGAGATATGGAAGACGGGAAGGATTAGGGTTGGAAGCATACATGGATGTAATCAACAATGAGATATCAGGTATGTGACATTCCAATGCCTGTGAGACATCGGAGTGGAGGTGTCAGACTGGCAGATGGATAAAGGTTGTGAATTTGGGGGAGAGGTCGGGACCAGAAATTAAGATTTGGGATTCCTGATTATGTAAATGGTATTCAAGAGCACAGAGTAGACAAGATACTGGAGGAGGAGAGTTAGACCAGGAGGAAGCATGAGAACACTCCAGCATTTGGGGAATGATGAGGCAGGACATGGCAGGAGTGGCCATAGAAAGGAGAAGCAGAAGAGTGTTATTATGCATCGCATGACAGGAAATCTATCAAAAGCAATGTGTTTGTGTCACGTGCTGCTAAAATGTGCTACAGCTTGAGTATATGAAAAGTGCTAGGGAAATATGGAGGAGAGCTGCCTTTAGGGTGTGTGGGACCCTGAGCAAATATTTATTGTGGGGACCCTGTCTATACAAGCAATGTAATTTAAGAATATATTACAAATTCCTGGGCCTGTGTGGGATGGAGTGATGTATTAAAGATTTAGAATAATGAGTAAGAGGAGGTGCTCATGTATTTGTTTATTAACCAATTTGTGCCATTGAAGATTCTTCATCCTGTGTGCAGAGTGAGTCTATCTCCCTAAAGCAATGTATCAGTACTATTCTGGAGGCTGAAATCATACATGACCACATGAAGGAAACTGCTCTGGCCAGATGATTTGTTCACAACCCACCCACGCTCTCCTGAAGGGCCCTGCCATGGGTTCTGGATCCTGAAGCAGAAAACTACCCTCAAAAGCCCTGGTTTGCAAATCTTCTGCTTCTCCTTATAAGGAGTTGGACTACTTATGTAGCCCTCAACTTTCCTAGCTGTCCCCTGGGGATCTGGCCTCTAAAATATCTGCACATCAGGTTGACATGACCTTACACTCACTAGTACCCGAGGAATGACAGTGAGCAAAGCAAAGATGCAATCTGAACAAGTATTCAGGCATTGGCCACACCTCCACCCCTCAGCTGAGCGCAGAGCCAGTGGGTAATGACTTCTAACTCCCAGTTACTCCACGAGGAGGGAAGGAATGGGATCACATATCTAGAACCCATCTTTTCTGACTTCTATTCAAGGAACTGGCTCCTATTTCAACTTTCTTGGGGCAATGATACGACTTGGAATAAGGTAGTCTTATGGGGGTCACTAAGAATAAGGCCAGTGGTTTGGATAAGCACAAATGTTTAAGAGGCACCTAAAATTCCCGGTCAAAGAAAATGAAGAAACTAGAAAATATGTTCTAAATCATTTATCATGTTCTAGAAATTGACTCAAATGAAAAGAGATATGAGATTTACCTGATGAAAATTTCAAAAATAACCTGTTATAAAGAAGCTCACAGAGGTGAGGAAACAATGCATGAGCAAAGTAAGAATTTCAATACATCAACACAAAATCTTAAAAAGTACCAAACAGAAATTGTAAATCTATAAAATACAATAACTGAAAATTTTCATTGGGAGGTTCAATATCAGAGAAGTCAAATGGAGGAAAGAATGACTAAGTTCAAAGATAGAGAAGCAAAAAGAAAAAAAAATAGTGAGGTAACTTAAAGGACTTTTGAGAAAACACCAAATGGACCAATGTAAGAATACTCAGAAAGAGAAGAGAGGAGAGAAAGAGAAGAAAGCTTATTAAAAGAAATAAAGACTGAAAACTCTCAAACCTAGAAAAAGAAATAGACAACAAGATCCAGGAAGCCCAAAAAACCCCAAATAAGATGAATCAAAGAGACCCACACTAAGACATGTTATAATTAAATTGTCAAAAGTTAAGACAAAGAGAATTTTTTTTGGCATTTGTAGCTGGTTTTATTTTTTAAATTTATTATAATTTGTTATATATGACAGCAGAATGCATTTCAATTCATATTACACATATATAGCCTAATTTTTCATTTCTCTGGGTTGTTCACCACATAGAGTCCCACCATTCCTATCTTCATACATGTACTTAGAGTAATGATGCCCATCTCATTCCACCGTCTTTCCTACCCCCATCCCCATCTCTACCCCTCCCTCCCCTTTGCCCTATCTAGAGTTTATCTATTCCTCCATGCTCCCCCCGATCTCCATTATGAGTCAACATCCTTATATCAGAGAAAACATTCGACATTTGGGTTTTTTGGGATTGGCTTACTTCACTTAGCATAATATTCTCCAACTCCATCCATTTACCTGAAATGCCATGATTTTATTCTCTTTTAATGCTGAGTAATATTCCATTGTGTATATATACCACATTTTCTTTATCCATTCATCTACTGAAGGGTATTTAGGTTGCTTCCACAGTTTAGCTATTGTGAATTGTGCTGCTATAAACATTGATATGGCTGCATCCCTGTAGTATGCTGTTTTTTTTTTTTTTTTCAAATTTGTAGTTGTAAATGGACAGAATGCCTTTATTTTATTTGTATGTGGTGCTAAGGATTGAACCCAGCACCTCGCACATGTTAGGCAAGTGGTCTCTCACTGAGCTACAGCCCTAGCCCTGTAGTATGCTGTTTTTAAGTCCACAAAGAGAGAATTTTGAAATCAAAAGATAAAAGTGACTTGTTACCTACAAGGGAAACTCTGTAATACCATCAGTGGGTTTTCAGAACAAATCTGAAAAGACAAAAGGGAGCAGGATGGTATATTCAAAGTGCTGAAAGGAAAAAATTGCTAAGTAAAAATAGAATACCTGGTAAACCTATTGTTCAAAAATGAAAGAGAGGTAAAGATTTTCTCAGATAAACAAGCCATGGCAGTTAATCACCACTAGAGCTACCTTACAATAAATGCTAAAGGAAATTATTCAAGTTGAAATGAAAGGACACTAAAAAGCACCATGAAAGATAAGTAAGTATGAAAGTCATTGGTAAAGGTAAAAATATAGACAAAAGCAGGCTATTATATCACTGTAATGGTGGTAGGTAAATCACTTTTAATTCAACTATAAAAAATTAAAGGATACCTGTAATTTCAGTGGCTTGGGAGGCTGAGGCAGCAGGATTCATGAATTCAAAGCCAGCCTCAGCAACTTAGAGAGGCTCTAAGTCACTCAGTGAGACCCTACCGCTAAATAAAATACAAAAAACCTAGGGATGTGGCTCAGTGGCTAAACGCCCCCAGGTTCAATTCCCAGTACCAAAAAAAAAAAAAAAAAAAAAAAAAGACAAAAGTATCAAAACTAACAATAAATTGTGTGAATGGATACACAATGTAAACAGATGTAAATTGTGACATAAGTACAATATAATGTGGCAGAGGAGAGGTAAAAGTGTAGAGTCCTTGCATGTAAGTGAGGTAGAATTGCTAACAGTTTAAAATAGACCATTATGACTATAAAATATATTATGTAAACCCCATAATAACCACAAAGAAAGTGTCTATAGAAGTTACACATAAGAAAAAATAAAGAAGAAACAAAGCTTAAGGGGAGGGGAAACAAGACAAAGCAAACAAACAACTGCCCCCCTCCAGCCCCCCCCAACCAAACACAAAAGAAGAAAGCAGGAGAGAAAAAGAGGAAGAAAAGAAATATAACACAAACAGTTAACAAAGTAGCAACAGTAAATCCTATTATCCTAAATGTAAATGGACTAAACTAACAATAAAAATATATGGAGGGGGGCTGGGGTTGTGGCTCAGCGGCAAAGTGCTTGCCTCGCACATGCCCGGCCCGGGTTCGATCCTCAGCACCACGTAAACATAAATGCACTGCATTGTGTACAACTAAAGTAAATAAATAAATACTTAAAAAAATATATGGAGGGGCTGAATGGATTAAAAACCAAGATCCAACTATATACTGTCAATAAGAACTTCACTTTAGATTCAAGTACACATATCAACTAAAAGATAAGTGACTAAAAAAATATATTATTTGCAAATGATAAGCAATAGAAAGCAGGAGTGGCTATGTTTATATCTGATAAAATGCCCTTTAAGTAAAAACACTAACTTTACAGATAAATATGTTCATTATAAAATGATAAAAAAGTTAATCCAAGAAGAAATAACAATTATAAATATATATGAATCCAATTTCAGAGTACCTAAGTATATAAAGCAAATATTCATATATATGAATGGAGAAATTGACAGCAATATAGTATAACAATAGTAGGAAAATTCATTACCTCACCTTCAGTAACAGATAGGACACCCTACCAGAAAAATCAATGAATAAACAGTGAAATTGACAATTCTATAGACCAAATGAACCTAACAGATATATGCAGAACTTTCTACCTGACAGTAGAAAAATACATATTCTTCTCATGTGCACACAGAACATTCTCCAGGATAGATCACACTAGGTCAAAAAAAGAGTCTTAACAAATTTAAAAAGATCAAAATCATACCAAATATCTTTTCTAACAACTATGGAATAAATCTAGAAATCAATAACAGAAAGAAACATGAAATTTACAAGTATGTTTAAACCAAACAATACACCCCGGACAATCATTGGGTCAAAGAAGAAAAAATAAAGGGAGTTTAAAATTATCTCAAAAAAATTGTGAGTGAAAACACAACATACTAAAACTTACAATATGCAGCAAAAGTAGTACTAAGAGGGAAGTTCATAGCTGTAAATCCTTACATTAAAAAAAGACACAAAATCTTATCTACATAATATACCTGAAGGAACTAGAAAAAGAAGACTAAGCCTAAAGTTAGTAGAAGAAAGGCAACAGTAGAAGTCAGGGCATAAAGAAGTGAAGCATAGAACATTAAGAATAGGGCACAGTGGGGACTGGGGTTGTGGCTCAGCGGTAGAGCACTCGCCTGGAACGTACACGGCCCGGGTTCGATCCTCAGCACCACATACAAATAAACCCATTGTGTACAGCTAAAGCAAATAAATAAGTATTTTTTTTTAAAAAAAAAAAAAAAAAAAGAATAGGGCCCAGTGGTCTGCAGTCCTACCTACTTGGGAGGCAGAGGAAGGAGGATGGCTTGAGTCCAGGAGTACAGGGCCAGGCTGGACAACATAGTGAGACTCTCTCTCTTAAAAAAAAAAAAAAAAAAAAAAAAAAAAATATAATATATATATATATATATATATATATATATATAATAAATAAAGCAAGGAATAGGGAAAAAATAAGCAAAAGTTGATTCTTTAAAAAGACAAGTAAATTGCACAAATTCTTAGATCAAGTAGAACAAAGAGAAAATGAATGAAATGAATGAATAAAACCAGATACGCAAGCAGAGATACTACAATGGATGCCTCAGAGATAAAAAAAAAAAAAAGTGGTAAGGGTTGCTTATGACAACAAATTACACATCAGAAGAAATGGATAAATTCCTAGAAGCATGAAACTTACTAAGACTGAATCAAGAAAAATTAGAAAGCCCAAACCAATTAATAATAAATAAGGAGATTAAAGTAGTAATACAAAACCTCCAAGTAGAAGGAAGACCAGCACCAAATGACTGTTGGGTGAATTCTACCAAACATTTAAAGAAGGATTAATACCAATCCCCCTTAATCTCTTCCAAAAAAACAGAAGAATAGGGAATGCCTCCAAGCTCATTTTATGAAGCCAGTATTACCCTACAGCAGAGCCACAGATACAAGAAAAGAAAAACCACACGCCAATATCTCTAATGAATAATAGATGCAAAAATCCTCAACAAAATACTAGCAAATTGAATTAAAAAGCACATCAAAAAGCTTATAGACCAGGACCAAATGGGATGAAACTTTTGTTCAACATATGCAAATCAATCGATATGATATGCCACCATAACAGAATGAAAGATAGAAACCACACAATCATCTCAATGGACAACAGAAAAAAACCATGCTACGGTTCTGATCTGAAAAGTCCCCCAAAGTCTCCTGTATACAGAGGGGGGCTTTTAGGCATGATGGGATCAGAAGTGCTCTATTGATCCATTGATAGCTGAATAGAATAATGGAAAGTGGGAGGAAGTTGGTCACTTGGGCGGTGACCTGAGAGTTTTATCTGCCCCCCACCTAGCTCTCTCCTTCCTGGCTCCCATGAGCTGTACAGCTTTCTTCTGCCATGCCTTTCTGCCATGATGTTTTTGCCTTGGAGCCAGCTGACCATGGACTGAATCCTCTGTAACTATGAGCCGAAATAAACTTGTCCCTCCTGTAAGTGGTTTACACTGGGTATTTTGGTCCCAGTGACAGGAAGTTGACCAACACAAGGCATTTGATAAGTTTAATATCTATTCATGATAAAAATCCTGAAGAAAATAGCTATGGAAGGAACTTACCTCAATTCATTAAAGGCCAGTTAGGAAAAGCCCACAGATAATATAGTAAGGAAAAACAGAAGCTTTTCCTCTATGATTAGGTACAAGGATGCCCTGACTCACTACATCTATTAAATATGGTGCTGAAAGTCCTAGACAGAGCACTTAGGCAGGAAAAAGAAATAACAGCATCCAAATTGGAAAAGAAGAAGTAAAACACTCAGTTTGCAGATGACATGTTCCTATGAGGAAAACCCTGAAGATTTCATAAAGAACTGTTGGAACTAATAAATGAATGCAGTAAATTTACAGGATAAAAAATTAATATATGAAAATCAGTAGTATTTCTTTAAAGCAACAACAAAATATCTGAAAAGCAAGTTAAGAAACAACCACATTTACAATAGCATCAAAAAGAATAAAATACTTAGGAATAAAATTATCCTAGAGATGAAAATTACATATGATACAAACCATAAAACATTGATGAAAGAAATTTTTTAAAAAATCACAAATAAATGGAAAGACATTCTGTATTCACAGATTGGAAGAATTAATATTTTAAAAATATTCATACCATCCATAGCTACCTGCAGATTCAATGAAATCCCTATTAAAAACTCCAATGATATTTTTCAAAAAATAGAAAAAATAATCTTAAAATTTATATGGAACAACAATAAACCTTAGGTAGCTAAGGAAATCTTGAGAAAGAAAAAAATTGAAAATGTTACACTTGCTGATTTCAAATTATACTCCAAAGCTACAGAAATCAAAATAGTATGATACTGGTATAAAAGTGGACATATAGACCAATGTAATAGAAAAGAGAGTCCAGAAATAAGCCCATAAACATAAACATTTTGACAAGAGCACCAAGAATACACAATGAGGAAAGAATAATCTCTTAATAAATGGTGCTGGGAAAACTGAGTATCCACATGCAAAAGAATGAAATTGAACCTTTGTCTTATGCACAAAAATTTACTAAATGAATTAAAAGCTTAAGAAGAAAACATAGGGTACAAGCCCTTTGAGATCACTCCTGGCAGTGACATCTGAAGTATAACACCAAAAACACTGACAAAATGCAAAAATAAACAAGTGGGATAACATTAAACTGAAAGCACAGGATAGGAAACAATCAATACATTGAAATGGCAATGTATTGAAGGGCAGAAAATTTTTGCAAATCAAATATCTGAGAAGGGCTTAATTGCCACACACACACACACACACACACACACACACACACACACAAAAGGAACTCATAATACTCAATAGCAAAAGCAAGCAAGCAAACAAACAAACAAACAACCAAGAAAACCAAACCAAAACAAGCCAGGCATGGGGGCTCACGATTACCAGCAAATCGGAAGGCTGAGGCAGGAGAATGGTGAGTTCAAAGCCAGCCTCGGCAGATTAATGAGGGACTTAGACTCTGTCTCTAAATTTAAAAAATATATATATATTTTAAAAAGGGCTGGGATGTGACTCAGTGGTTAAGCACCCCTGGGTTCAATCCCCAGTACCACCCCCCCAAAAAAGGCAAAAGACTTGAATTGAATAGACATTTTTCCAAAGAAGATATACAGAAGGCCAAAAGGCATATGAAAAGGTACTTAACATCAATATCTTTGGAAAAATGCAAATCAAAACTAGAATGAGATGTCGCATACCAGTTGGGACTTTCTATTATTAAAAAGACAAGAGATAACAAGTGCTGGTAAGAATATGGAGTAAAGCTAAGTGGGAATATAATTTTGGTGCCACCATTAAGGAAAAACACTACTGGGGTTCCTCAAAAAATTTTAAAAAATGGAATTTTCACATTATTTAGCAAAGACTTTTCTGGGGATATATCTAAAGGAAATAAACTCGGTATTTTGAAGAAATATCTGTGTCCCCCATGTTCATTGTAGTGGTATTTATAATAGCCAATGGATACAACCCAACTGTCCTTTGACAGATGAATAGATAAAAAGTCACACACACACACACACACACACACACACACACACACACACAGACAGCATTACTGTTCAGCCTTATAAAGAAGGAAAGCCGCCGGGCGCGGTGGCGCATGCCTGTAATCCCAGCACTTTGGGAGGCTGAGACAGGAGGATCGTGAGTTCAAAGCCAGCCTCAGCAATGGCGAGGCACTTAGCAACTCAGTGAGACCCTGTCTCTAAATAAAATACAAAAAAGGTCTGGTGATGTGGCCCAGTGGTCGAGTGCCCCTGAGTTCAATCCCCGGTACCCAAAAAAAAAAAAAAAAAAAAAAAAAAAAAAAAGAAGGAAAGCCTACCATTTGTGACAACATGGAAGATGGAGGAACACTATGTTAAGCAAAACAAGCCAGTTACAAAAAGACATGATCTCACTTATATGTGGAATCTAAAAAAGTTGTATTCATAGAAGCAGAGAGTAGAGTGGTGGGTGCCAGGATCTTCAGTGGGTTGGGATCAGGTGGGGCAAACAGGGAGCTGTTGGTCAAGGATAAGCATGTTTCGGAGAGCTAAGGCACAGCATGGTGACTGCAGTTCATACACCTCTATCAGAAATGTGAAGACTGCTGAGGGAGTAGATCTTCAGTATTTGCACACAGAAAAGGAAACCATATGAATACACGGATGTGTGTATTAGCTTGACTCTATCAGTACTATGTACCCATACGTCAAAATGTCACTTATACCCTAAATATGTACAATTTCAATAAAAGTATTTTTTAAAAGTCAAGAAAAAGGTCCTGGTTTGGGCCTGGAGTGACCCACACAGATGGCATAGCTGGCCCCATCCAGTCCCACCCTACAGAGGGACTGGGCAAATTTCAAGGAAGGTATTTCCAGGTGCTTCATGGATTCTGGGGTGAGGACTCTGCTCGTGCTGGTCTAAGGGCAGTGCTGATGGAGATGGGGAGGTGAAGAAGGAGATCACAGAAGTGGCAAGTGTACTGAGCAGTCACCATTTGCTTACACCTTTGAACGTTCTTACTTAGTTTTAATAATTCCACACCTTTGGATCCTACCTTCCCAATGAAGCCAGAAGTCTGCAAGCCAAAGACTCTACAGCCATGGGGCAAGGATGTGACTGGGCTCTGAGTCACAGACATGAGACCCCCCACTTAGACTCAGAAATGAGCCATGTGCGGAGTGAGCCACAGGCAGGGGATCAGTCCTCTGCAAGGAGGAAGCATGGATTTGGCAACAAGGGACCATGGGCAGGTGTTATGGCTCGGATGTGGTTTGTCTTTCAGAGGCTCCTATGCAAGAAACTTGGCCCCAAAGTGGCAGTAAGGGGTGGTGGGAACTTCAAGGGGTAGAGCCTAGTGGTATGCCATCAGATCTTCTCTCAAGGGAGTGTGCGGTTGCTCTCCTGGGAAGTCCTGCGAGAGCCTGGTACCTCCTCGGAGTCTCTCTTCCTGTCTGACCAGGTGATCTCTTCTGCATGAGTCACCCACCACTCCTGCACTTCCACGAGAGCTATCCATCTCCAGCACTGACAGGGCAGAGCCTTGTCCTTGGCAATGGGTCTGTCTCTCTGATCCTCTGGAGATTTGGGAGCAGTGTAAAATACTTTAAAAACTACTTTTCTGCTTAGACTCTCCAGAGTGGAATTATGTTTGCAACTAAAATGCCTGACTGAGCCGGGCACGGTGGCGCACGCCTGTAATCCCAGCACTTGGGAGGGTGAGGC
The DNA here is from genome assembly GCA_025594165.1 of Tamias sibiricus. Taxonomy (NCBI): domain Eukaryota; kingdom Metazoa; phylum Chordata; class Mammalia; order Rodentia; family Sciuridae; genus Tamias; species Tamias sibiricus. The sequence continues at coordinate 13,773,444 of CM046670.1, read as the reverse complement.
AGAAGGATTTCAGGTTCAAAGCCAGCCTCAGCAATGGTGAGGCACTTAGCAACTCAGTGAGACCCTGTCTCTAAATAAAATACAAAAAAGGGCTGGGGATGTGGCCCAGTGGTTGAGTGCCCCTGAGTTCAATCCCTGGTAGCCTGCCCAAAAATAAATAAATAAATAAATAGATAAATAATAAATAAATAAATAAATAAAATGCCAGACTGATAGGATGTCATGATAAGCAGGTTTTGAGGATATGGCTTTGCCAAGTAGACAATTAGGAGGAGATGACATTAGTCCTCACCAGGAAAAAGGCGCCCAGGCACAAAATCACATGGTATGTTATAGGGTGTTGGGACCATCCTGAAAGTGCAAGAGGACATTATTAGCCACTAGCATAGGGCAGCCAGCTGAAACTGGAAAGGATGAATGGCCACCCTGCGTGTGTAGAGAAGGTGAGATATTCAGTATGACTGTATAGCCAGAGCCAAGCTGATCCAATGGCATAAAGGATGTAGGGACAGACCTAACTCTCAGGTCCCCCACTCCACATCTCATATCCAGCACTAATTCTGTTGGCAGTATTTTTTAAAAATATTTTTTAATTTATTTTAGTTGTACACAATGCCTTTTATTTTTACGTGGTGCTGAGGATCGAACCTGGGCCGGGTATGTGCTAGGCCAGTGCTCAACCACTGAGCCAAAACCCCAGCCTTGTTGGCAGTATTTTTTATTGGGTGTTTTCATAGAAGTCTTGATCTATGAGCATTTTAAGAAACTTTCCCTTTCAAACACATAGAGTCCTTTTCCAGAGAGGAGATTTTCCCACCAGCTGCAAAGAAAAAAATCTCCCATCTCCTGCAACTAGGGGCTGAAGGGCAGGGAAAGGCAGGTAAGAGATGACTGGAAAGCTCAGTCGTGGCCATCTGAGAAAGAACCCTGAAATCCAGGGGAAGGATTTAGGGCTGGAAAAATAGTGTACAAATATTTTATTTTCTGGGAAGGGAGGGAAACAGGCTATGGGATTCCCCTGAGAGGGCCTTTATATCGGAACATGTGGGATAAGAGCGATGCCTAGGTGGGGGATAGACTCCATTTCAGAAACACAATTAAAAGGATTTATGAGCCTGGCACCCTGGGGCACGCCTATAATCCCAGCGGCTCAGGAGGCTGAGGCAGGAGGATTGAGAGTTGAAAACCAGCCTCAGCAAAAGCGAAGCACTAAAGCAACTCAGTGAGACCCTGTCTCTAAATAAAATACAAATTAGGCTATTTTATCAGTGGTCGAGTGCCCTTGAATTCAATCCCTGGTACTCCCCCAAAGAAAGGATTTATGAATGGGAATGTAGCATGGTAGGAATCAATGATGATTTGGATAACTCACACCCACTTGAATGGATACTAAAATTAAACAATAAAACAGAAATAACAGGGCTAGGGTTGTAGCTCAATGGTAGAGCGCTTGCCTAGCACATGTGCAGCCCGGGTTCGATCCTCAGCACCACGTAAACGCATTGTGTACAACTAAAGCAAATAAATAAATATAAAATAAAAACAGAAATAACATATTGGTAAGGATGTGGAGAAATTGGAACCTTTGTGCTCTGCTGGCGTGAGCATAAAATGGTTTAGCTGCTATGGAAAATACAAAGCAGTACTTTCAAAAATTTAAAAAATAGAACTGCCATAAGATCCAGCAATCCCAGGGCTGGGGCTATGGCTCAGCGGTAGAGGGCTCGTCTCACATGTGTGAGGCCCTGGGTTCAATCCTCAGCACCACACAAATAAAATAAAGGTATTGTGTCCACCTAAAACTTAAAAAAAAAAAAAAAAAAGATTCAGCAATTCCACTTCTGAATGTGTACCCCAAATAATTGAAAGCAGGGACTCAAACAGATATCTGTGCACCACGTTCATAGAAGCACTCTTCACAATCAGAAGCAACCCAATTGCCCTTGATGAATGAGTGGATGCAGAAATGTGGAACATACTATACAATGGAATATCATTCAGCCTTTAAAAGGAAGGCTATTCCAACACATGTTGCAATGTAGGTGAGCCCTGAGGACATCGTGCTAAGTGAGATAAGCCAGTCACAAAAGGGCAACTACTATGTGATTCCACTGATACGAGGTACTGATAGTCAAATTCATAGATAGAAACAGGAGGTCGAATGGTCACTGGGGATCTTTGGACAGCGGGTAATGGAAAGCTATTGTTCCAAGGGGACAGAGTGTCCGTTTTGAAAGATGAAATGATTTCAGGACGTGAATGGTGGCAATGGTTGCACAACAGCGTGAATGTACTTAGGAGTACTCAACTGTCCACTCAAAAAGGGTTGTGGTGGTACATTTTATGTGTAATTTACCACAACCTAAAAAAAAAAAAAAAAAAAAAAAAGATTTGGAAAATTTCTACTTGGATGACTGAACCAATGGTAATGTTGTTAAATAAGATGGGGGAGGGGGAGCGGGAGGGGAAGGAGGTGATGTCGGGGATGCCCACAGGGGCATATGTGGTTGAGGGTTCTTGTGTTTTCACGCAAGTCTGTGGTGGGGGGGAGGTCAGGGAAGAAGGTAACACAAAGAGAAGTGCAGAGAGGTCCAAGGAAACATTCACCTGCTTGTCATTTCATTGTTTGTTTCGTAAATGTCAGTCAACGCATTAGGATACTGTGTGCTGGGAATGCAGAGGTGGACAAGTCTCAGTCTTCAAGTCCACGTTGGGACCACAAATGCACACACACAACCACAGCTTGAGGCCCTGATGGTGTCTGCCCAACTGGGCCTGCGCCAAGGAGATGGCCTATTGGGCAGGGGCCTCCTGATGTGGTCCTTCCAGGAGGAGCAGGAATTATCTACACAGGAGATGGGAATTCCAGGCAGAGGGGATGGTGTGAGCAAAGGCTAACACACACTGCAGACCACCGGTCACTGAAGTGTCAGCTGCGAGGCAGGTCAGGGCTGGAGGCCTGGGGAGTGAGTCCTGGAGGCCATCATGCCCACTCAGGAGGAAAGCAGTCAGGAGAGGGCTACATACGCCTCCGCTGATGATCAAGGAATGGAGGCAGGACAGGTTGCGACTTTTAATTAGAACACTGGTACAGGAAGGGAAAATGGAGATGGAATCAGCAGATACTTGCAGTTTGGTGAAATGAGGCAGGATTTTAATGGCGACTTGAAAATGGGAGGAGTTGACAACCACTCTCAAGATTGGTTTCCAGAGGGGTGTTGCATCTGAGAGAGGGAAGCCTGTGGAGGGAGGGCTTGTTTGCAGGAATGGAATGATTTCATAGATAGCTTCTTCAAAATGTGATATTATAGCATAGGTATCAGCAAGCAATTGGATGTGCAATTTAAAGACTAGGAAAAAACATTCAGGATTGCGAACCATTTAGGATTGTGTTAAAGTGTAAGTGACAGGAAACTGGGCAAAACCATGACCTGCTCCCATTTTGAGCAGCATAGAGGCTGGCCTCCTAGCCTCAGTGGCACCACCAAGGGGCTTTGTTCCTTATTTCTGATGAACATGTGGCTATTATCTTTCTGCTTCCTGGCTACAAAAGGGCTGCTCCATCTCTAAGACTGTGTCCCTGATCAGGCAGCAAGAAAAAAAAGGAGCTAGGTAAATGCAGCTGCCTATAAAGTTTGATGCATCAGGGCTGTCCCAGAAGCCCAGCTGAGCTATTTCCACCTCCACCTCACACTAGGTGATAGATAGGCTTGGGCTGATGGGTTACCTCCCCCATGGAAATTTCCATAAGAAGCAACCTGGTTTCATTTTCCCTGGGCAGGAGCTAATTGGCTTAAAGGTCACCCTGTTCCCTGGGTAAAGAGCCAATAGCGTTAAAGGTCGCTCTGACACACTCCCCACCAGAAATCCCTACTTAAGTCCCTGCCTGCCCAGAGCTCAGACACAACAGCTCCTCCCTGCTGAGAGGAGGCAGCCACTGCGACAGCTCCAGACTCACCGTCTCCAGCCCGATGGCAGCTGCCCCAGCCGACAGCTCCAGAGACCACAGCCAGCATGACCAGGCACCCACCCTCCATCCAGAGCTCATGCTCCTGTCTCCCTGACTCCTCTCTCCAACCAGAGCTTGCACACTTCCCTCTCCCTGACTCCTCTCTCCCTGTAGTTCTTCTACCTCTGACCAGCCATAAAGGCTGGTGAATAAATCTCTTGGCTGCACGGTTGTCTCCAGTGTGATTTTTGCCCTTCACTAGGAACCAGGTCAGGTATCAACTCCAACTTCAAGAGGAGGAACTTCCCCACCCTCACACAAATCACAGCTGTTATCAAGGAATAAGCCTGGATAGAAGGACCATGAGTGGAGATTGCGTAGACTCAGATAAAATGGGGGTGCATCAGTATATGGATATATGGGAATTGAAATACAGGTCAGTGAGGTAAGATCTCTCAAGGAGAATATATGAGTGAGCAGAAAGGAGGACTGTGGACAGAAATCTGGGCCACACCAACAACATGTGAAATGAAAGAAGAAGAACCATAGAAGAACCAAAGAAGAGAGGGTGAAAGCCAGGAGGACTGTGATCCAGGGGCCTTGGAGGGCTTGGTCAGCAATATTAGGCCAGGAGGTTTCAGGGAAGTGAATAATCAAGAAAGGTTAATATTGGCCTTGACAGTGGCATCCTGGTGAGCAGTGTCCGTGGCACGGCAGCAGAAGTCCGTGGGTGGGCGACGGGAGGTGGAAACAGCCAGGGTAGTCAGCTCTCTTGGGAGCTGATGTAAGAATGGGATGGAAGAGGAAGGGGAGGTTGCTGGAGGAGGATGTGGTACCCAGGGGTGGGGTCTGTAGGATGGAAGAAACTGAAGCCTGCTCATAGGCCAGGGGCAACTCAACCAACTCAAGCCATGGGGTGGGGGAGAGTTTGGCAATGAAAGAAATGGGAAAAACAGAAATGAGGGACAGAATCAGCACGAAAGACTCTTGACGTCTCTGAGTCTGTTATCTAGTATTGAATAGGATGTCAACAAATGTGTGTGTGTGTGTGTGTGTGTGTGTATGTGCGCGCGCGCGCGCGAGCGCATTTGCTCTGGAAAAAGAAACCAACCTAGGAAGAACTATTTTTGAGTACATCCTGTCATTTCTTTATTTTAATATCTGCAAAGGGGACCTTATAAAAGCCACATTAGCACTGGGGAAAATGTCCGTTATTAAAATGTCTGTATTCCAAGAAGTAAAATTATATAGGTGTGTAATCTTATTTCTACATCCAGAAAATCAAAGAACAGAAGTTGGGGGAGTACATTAATTGAAATTCTCAGTTTCAAGCAGCAGAACCCACTCTGGATGAGACTGTGGAGTCCAGTGCCATTGGAGGGCCAGGCAGTAGCGTTGCAGCCTGTATAGAAGACCTACGACCTGCCTTCGTCCACTGTGTTCTTCTCCCAATGTATTTGCCTGTGGGGATGGTATTGGAGGATGGTAAACTGTTTTAGTTTTTTACCTCTTTTTTCCACCCTCTTTGTCATACATAGATTTTGGTCATCTCAGCTCCATCTGGGGTATGCCACCATAGACTCTGGCTGTTAGTTAACAAACCATACAAACCACCTCAACTGCTTGCACCACCACTCCAATTCCTGAAGCTCTTGATCTAAAATTAGTTTTCCATTCATTTTATAGCTGTATCCAGAACCTATTTGCACATGAACTCACCAGATGTGTTTAACTGGAAAATAATAAGTATGTCTACATCTTTGATATTAAGCCTTGCAGACCTAAGACCTCCCTCGGGTAGCAGCTCTCAACCATGACTCCAAAACCTCATTTGGTAGCCAGTGTTCCTTGGCACATCTTTTTTTTTTTTTTTTTTTTTAAGTACCATTCAGATCTTTAATCATGCATTTAGGATAGTGATATCCATCTCATTCAACCACCATTTCCCCCCCCTTTCCACCCCCTGCTCCCTCCCTTGCCCTCCCTTTCCTTTGACCATTCTAGTGTTCCTCTAATCCTATGTACCCCCATCCAATCACACTGTGAACTAACCTCCTTATATCAGAGAAAACATTTGGTGTTTGGATTTTTGAGATTGACTAATTTCACTTAGCATTATATTCTCCAACTTCATCCATTTACCTGCAAATGCCATTATTTTATTCACTCTTATTGCTGAGTAATATTCCATTTTGTACATATACCATATTTTCTTTATCCACTCATCTACTGAGGGACATCTAGGTTGGTTCCACAACCTAGCTATTATGAATTGTGCTGCTATAAACATTGAAGTGGCTGTGTCACTGTAATATGCTGTTTTTAAGTCTTTTGGGAACAGACCCAGGAGTGGGATGGCTGGGTCATAGGGTGGTTCCATTCCCATTTTCCCAAGAAATCTCCATACTGCTTTCCATAGCGGTTGCACCATTTTCCAGTCCCACCAGCAATGTATGAGTGTTGGCACATCTTTTTTAAAATTAAAAATATTTTTTCTATGTGTGTGATAAGAGATACATAACATAAAATTGATGGCTTACTGTTGCCACCTTAAGCGATGGCCTCTTGGAGCAACGAAGCCGCGGGAAGAAGTTCAGGGGCGAACTGGAAACAAACAGCCTTTTTATTCTGATAACTTTTCTCTCTGGCTCTAACAACAACTTTAACATGCACCACACACACCACCAAATGAAGGAGCCTATAATCAAGGAGATAGCTAAAGATTGTGGTTAGCTGAGAGCCATAAAAGATGTTCTAGTTTCCACCTGATAGTAATACATTATCCAAAGAATCTTTGTATGCCCGTGAACACTGTGTGACGCACCTGTAAGCTCGAGCTGTAAGCACGTGTCCTTGTTAAAGCTATATGTATATAACTGGGTGAGTTTGGTTAGAGTGTGTGGGAAGAAGAAGAAGGTGGTGGTTGGAGTTAGAGCATTTGGAGTGATTGCTGGAGCTGGAGAGAGAAGAAGAATAAAAGACCTTTTTTCATTTTCATCCTGCCTCCAAATTTTCCTGCAGCGTTCGTTGCTCCAAGCGGTTTCTGCTTCAGGTGGCAACAACCAAACAACCAACACACCAAATGGCGCAGACCCGATCAGCAATCTCGCTCAAGTCTCTCAAGATCCTGGGCCAAGTCCCGCGAGATCCCGGGCCAAGTCCCGTGAGACTACGGAAGGCGGCAATGCCCAAACATCTCCATGGCCCGTAGTCAACCTCAATCTTAGCCATCTCCCCAAACAGGGCTCCTGCAGCTTACACCATTTTTAAGTGAACAATTTGTGGCAGTAAGTACCTTCACGTTGTTGGATAAACATCACCAACATTGGTATCCAGAACTTATCTCATCTTCCCAACCAGAAATTCCATACCCATTAAACACTAGCTCCCCAGTAAACCTTCTCTGGTAATTTTGCTACACTTTCTGTTACTATGAATTTGACTGATCTAGGTACCTCATATTAAAAAACAATCTAGGTACCTCATTTTAATGATACAATATACGCCCTTTTGTGACTTCATTTCATGTGACACAATGTCTTCAAGATTCATCAAGGTAACATGTGTCAGAATTTCCACAAGGTAGCATGTGTCATTTAAAGTTTGACTCAGATGCTATTGTAAGAATATATCACATTTTGTTTAGTAATTCATCCACTGAGGGGCACTAGAGTGGCTTCCACATTTTGGCCGTTGTGAATGATGCTGCTGTGAATGAACAGGGATGACAAATCTCTTTCTAGGACCCTGCTTTCAATCCCTGTGGGTAGACACCCTGAGGTGGGACTGCTGGAACACATAGTAATTCTATAGTTAATTATTTTAGGAATGTCCATCCTGCTGTACACCTGGCTGCCCATTTGTTATTCTCACCAGCAGCACACATGGTATTCCTTTCTCCCTAGTCTCATTGCCTTCCTTTGTCATTTTCTTTAGCAGCTTTGCCATTTTCAACTTCCTCAAGCTTCTGTCTCCCTTGACTAGCACCCTCGTTCCTCACCCTCAAACCCGACTTTTTTCTAGTATACAATTCAGCCTTAGAGTGAAAGAATTGCCAACACAAGTGGTTTGGACAGACATGCTGCCTCTTTGCCTTGATCTGAATGCTCTGTGTTTCTTTTCCCTTGCAGGCATCCTAGAATTACCCAAGCTGATTGCAAAGCCCATCTTGTGGAGCTTTAATGGTTTTGTTCCTAGCACAGGTCCAGTCCCCAATTCAGCTCCTTTGGTTGCTGCTCAATATCCTCTTCCTCTCTCTTTTGGAGGAAAGCCTACCATTCAAGGATTCCAAATAGAAAACAAACTAACTAAATTCCAGCATGGATTTATTTCTCCAAAGTTCTACCTTCAAGTTGATATCCACCAAACTCATCTGGGATATTGATGCTAGAAAATATCAATGAAAATATTCACAGCAGTGAGGGGTGGTGAAAATGTGGAGATTGAGCACTAAGAAGATTCATTTTCAAGCCAAAAAATTACCTGCAAAATTCATGGCACTATTTACTGGTGGTAGCTGTGACTCTTTCAGGAATATAAAAGGCTGTTGCTTCAAAATGAAGAATGATACTAGAGCTCCTAGTTGTTATGGTGTGGAATTAAGTGTCCCCCCAAAAGGCCATATGCTAAAGATTTGATCACCACTCTGTGGTGCTATTGGGAGATGCTGGACACTTTAAAAGGCAGGGCCTAGTGGGTGGAAGTTAATTCATTGGGGTATGCCCTTAAAGGGCATATCAGGATCTTTCCTCTCTCTTCTTTGCTCCCTGGCCACCATGAGCTGAGAAGTTTTGCTCTGCCACACACTCCTGCCACCATGAAGTTCTGCCTCACCACAGGCCCCAAAATGATGGATTCAGCTGACCATGGACTGACACCTCTGAAACTGTGAGACAAAATAAACCTTTCCTTCTTTTAAGTTGATTTCCTCAAGTATTTTGTCACAGTGCCAGAAAGCTAACACACAAGTCTTTCAGATTCCTGGAAGTTTCTATAACATGAGTTGGCCCAAGACCAAGTTGATGACATTGCCATACCTACAGGATTCTAAAAAGAATGTGGTCTCTCATCCCCACGTACTCTGTGGAGGGAGCCAGACTTTGTCAGATGTCGCAATGAGGGAAATTGACCAAATCAAGTTATGTGTGTGTATAAATACATAACAATGAGCTCCACTATTGTGTATAATTGTAATGTACCCATAAAAAATAAATTAGAATGAGCTGAGGTTTGTGAGACTGCTGAGAAAACACAAGAGGGCATTCCTAATCCTGAGGACAGGGAGGAGTCAGGCACAAGCCCCACTGCTTGTCGTCAATGACAGCATGAAACCAGACGGACTCTCCTCACATTCCATTCGCCTTCGCTCAGGGAGTGCGATCCTCCAATGGTAGAAGGCAGAGCGACACTAGCAAAGTGAACTCTAAAGTGGAGAAGAGAACTGTGGGGGGATTTGCCTCTACAGGCCTTGAGAGATCACAGCCCAGCATTCTGAGAGGCCTCGTGGCAAGATGTGTGAACCCGAGCTGGGGAAGACTCAGGCAATCACAGAGCAGTTGATCTTGTTCCAGGGCACAGAAAAATCAGCCAGGGTCTTCTTAAATGATACATGTCCAGCTCCTGCCGGCTAGGTCAGACATCCAAAAGAATAAGAGAGTCCACAAAGCTAGGGTAAGAAAATGCCTTGAATTTTAACAAGGGGAGAAATGTGGATTTGGGGGAATTTCTAGATGATTCCCTGGAGGCAGAAGCTCTGTCTCTGCTCGCAAACCATTGATAGCAGCTTCCAGGGCTAAGCTGGTCCTAGGGGAGCATGGGAGATGCAGCAAACCCAGGCACAAGTGTGGGAGAATTTGGGAGTTTGCAGGGGTAAAGACCAGGCTGGTTCCTGCCACCTGGGCTCAGTGGGGAAGAAGCCCAGCTTTTCTGGTTTCAGAAGCCACACTGTACTCCTTGGGTTCCCGACTTACATGGTGAGGCACAATGATCAGGTAGTCAATTAAAAAATTGTGGTCGCTGGGCACAGTGGCACATGCCTGTAATCCCAGCACTTGGGAGGCTGAGACAGGAGGATCGTGAGTTCCAAGCCAGCCTCAGCAATGGCGAGGCACTTAGCAACTCAGTGAGACCCTGTCTCTAATAAAATACAAAAAAGGGCTGGGGATGTGGCCCAGTGGTCGAGTGCTCCTGAGTTCAATCCCCAGTACCAAAAAAAAAAAAAAATTGTGGTCTAGGGCTGGGGCTGAAGCTCAGTGGTAGAGCACTTGCCTTGCACGTGTGAGACACTGGGTTCAATCCTCAGCACCACATAAAAATAATGACACTGTGTCCCTCTACAACTAAAAAAAATTTTTTTAAATTGTGGTCTAATATACATAATCAAGTTTGCTATCCTAACCATTTTTATACATCTAGCTCAGTAGCATTACAGACATCCACATTATTGTGTAACCATCGCCTCCATCCATCTCCAAAATTCCATCTTCTCAAACTGAAATTCTGTCCTCATTAAACACAAACTCTCCATTTCCACCCCAGCCCCTGGCAACTACCATTCAAATTTCTGTCTCTGCCTTTTACTACTCTGGGTACTTTATACAAGTGACATCATACAGTATTTGTTCTGTTATACCTGGGCTTTTTCACTTAGTATAATGTCCTCAAGGTTCTTCCATGTTGTAGCGTGTGTCAAAATTTTGCCTTCCTTGTTAAGGCTGAATAAATATTCCACTGCATGGATATACCACCCTCTGTTCATCTATTTATCTGTCAAGGACACGTGGGTTGTTTCCACCTTCCGACTGTTGTGAACAGTGCTGCTGTGAACGTGGGGGTGCAGACATCTGTTGAGTCTGCAAGGTATTGTTTTAACGGCGCGTGTTCATTCCTGCTGTTGACAGAGTTCCTGGAACTCTTGGAGGCAGGGGCCTAATATTCTTGACTGCCATGTGCCAAATGCCATGTGGAGCCCTTTTAAATACGTGATCTCACTGAACTCTCCCAACAACCCTAGGAGGTAAGATGTTTCATTCATTTTAGAGATAAGGCTCAGCTTGGAAACTGGCCAGAGGCCCCGTGGAGGTGACTGACAGATCCCTGATGCCAACCAAGGGGGGCTAAGCTGAGGTCAGTCCCGGGCTTCAGACTTTCATTCCCAATGAGTGGGCCTCCTACCATCTTGTTAAAGTTCAGGTTCTGTCTCAGGAGGTCCTGCCCCAAGACCTGCATTTCATAAGGTTCCCATGTAATGCAGTCACTGCCCACTGCTGGTTAGGACATCGCTGTGATCTGCAAGACCCAGTTCCCCGCTCTTCTCAGGACTGCACTTCCTGGAGTGCAGCAGTCATTGCCAAGCTACAGTGAGACCAGGGAAAGGGGTCCTGTGTGTGGCTGGGAATGATGTGACCCTGCCCACAGGACCTCTTATCACCCTTACCTGCAGCCTCCAATACCAAGGCTTGTTCTTGTCCCTAAAAATTGTCTCTTCATAAGTGTCCATGCTAGGTTCCTCCTGCCCAGAGCACAAAGATTTCCATCAGATAAAGGATGAATCAGCATTTGCTTGGTTGAAAGGCTTTTATAAAGTCTTTTGAAAACACCTGCATTTTTAGGTAGCAAGTTGGGACAGAGAACGCCCCAAAGACAAGACAGTGAGCTGAAAAACTGTCCCTGGGCCAGACGGAGCCCTGTGTTCTCTTAGGGGCTGCTGGAACTTCTTGGAGGGCTCTGGTCAGGGAGCTGGGTGTGGCCATCCATGACACTCAGATATCCTTCTCTGGAACTAGCATTCCTGGGTCCAGCTGCTTGTGCCACAAATGCCCTGGAGGACTCTTGACAACAGGGGTGACTTCTCTCTGCCCCATATTTTCTGTCTTTTCCTTGTGTTGCCTTACAAAAAAGGGTCTTTCCTGGCTCCCTCTTCTTCCTCTCACAGATGAAGAAAACCAGGCATTCTATATTATCCAAGCATATAGAAAGTTATGGTCAAAACAGAGCAGACCTGGACTTGTGTTTCCCATCTCTGAGCACCGTATTCCATTCACTGCATAACAAAGATTCTTTTGAGAATGAGGTAAATTTTCTTCTTCTTTTTTGTTTTGTACTGGGGATTGAACTCAGGGGCACTTGACCACTGGGCCACATCCCCAGCCCTTTTTTGTATTTTATTAGAGACAGGGTCTCCCTGAGTTGCTAAGTGCCTCGCCATTGCTGAGGCTGGCTTTGAACTCACCATCCCCCTGCCTCAGCCTCCCAAGTGCTGGGATTACAGGCATGCACCACCGTGCCCAGCTAAGAATGAGATAAATTTTAATTGTCAGTCAATACAGCATAACAGTTCAGGCCAGGTGACTTGAAGCAAGACTAGACTCAAGGTCTAGTGCCAACACTTACTGTGTTACCTAAGGCCAGTTATTGGAACTCTCTGGGCCTCAGCTTCTTTATCTTTAAAATGGGGGCAATAACACCCAGTCTGGGGGACAGTGGGTAAGACCTCTGAGCTGCCACTGGGAGCATTGAAGGGTGTGGTCATAAAACAGGGGAGGAAGTAGACATGCTGGCAGGGCTCTGCAGTAAGAAGGCCCCGAGAAGAGGTGTGTATACTGGGGAGGGGGTATTTAATGGCTCACCTTCTTTTTTTTTTTTTTTTTTTTTTTTAGTATTTTTGTTTGTTTGTAGGTAGACATAATACCTTTATTTTATTTATGTGGTGCTGAGGATTGAACCCAGGGCCTCACACATGCAAGATGAGTGCTCTACTGCTGAGCCATAGCCCCAGCCCCTGGCTCACCTTAAAGAATCAGAGCATGGGATTGATGCCAGGCAGACCAGAGAGTGAATCTGTCTCCCATATTGTGTAGCCTTGAGCAACTTGGCCGACACTGTTAAAATCCAGTTTCCTTATGGGTGAGGTGAAAATACTTATAACAAATCTTATTCATAGAAGTGTTGAGGATAAATTGAAATAATGCACATAAAGTAAATTGCTCAATAAACATTAGCTATTTATGCATCATCATCATCATATTATTATTATTATTACATTATCATTAAAGATGAGAGAAGACATTAAAGATGTGAGGAGCTTCTAGGAAAGGCAGCGACCTTTGGGAAGAACAAAAGAAGTAGGTTGACTTTGGAAATTGTATCAGGAGGGCAATGATCAGGGATGAGAGAAGAATTTAATAGACCGTGGGATTTTGGAATCTAAGATCAGAACCAGTGGGATGTAGTCATACAAGTAGGCAAATGGAGATTAAATACCCCTGTGTAAAGCCACACTGGTCACGGCTAGCTGACACTGTCCTTCCTGGCTGGCTGTTAGTGTGCAGGAAGAGGCCCTTTGTTTATGGATAGAGAATCTGGGCCAAGGCTATGTCCCCAGCCACTCAATTTTCTGTGAGGAGGAACACAGAGAAGTGATCCAGAGAACAGATGGAACCAGAGACCAAGGGTGTGGAGGGGAACCTGCTCCCGAGGGAACCAACAGGAACCTGTAATAAACACTCCACCCCAAACAGATCAAGGCTCAAGCCTTAAAAATCCTCTTTTAGGGCACATTTGTACAATTAGGAACCAGTGTAAAAACTGCTGCAAAGAATTAAGTTGAGGTAAAAGACAGGTTTAGTGGTATAGAATAAATAATCAAAAGGATGAGTTAAAACTTCACCTTGGAAAAGGGAGAACTTTAATTTATGGTCCAAGCACAGGCAGCCCAAGAGGCTGAAAAATGGCAGAAATGTAGCTAAATAAATCATCTAGGAATAAATGTTTTAGTGTGGGAAGCTGAAGACAGCACTGTCTTCAGTAGAATAAGAAAAAATAAAAGTAATTCTTGTGGTTAAAAAATAGAAAGGGGTATATCTATGCCATGTTCCCGGAGGATGAGATAATGAAAGGAAGACAGAGTTGGGTCCAAAATAAAAGATGAAAAGCAATAGCAGAATTAGTAACATCCCCAGAAAGGAGAGAAAACTGAGGAAGGAGTGTAAGAATCCTTATTTTAGGAGAGTTGGATGGGGGTCAGAGTGAAAAAAAGAACAAGCAATTGAAGTTAGAATAAGAGGAAATAAAAAAAATGAAGACAAACATTCCAGGTAAAAGCAGCTTGATTTTCTTTGAGACCAGCAGAGGGTGGGATAGGTCAAATACCTCTGTATTAGCATCCCTTAGGGCTGTGTCCCCTGGGCTCAGCTTATCCCAGCAAACACAGCTCAACATGCTTATCTCATGTAACCACATGAAAATGGTCTTCTCTCATTTGCTAATTCTAACAGATGACCCATGGGTGCTTGGAAGGAAGGACCTATGTTGACTATCAATATATTAAATCATTTTCAAATTAAGTTAATAATTTGAATACACTTGAATAATCTGATAAAATTCCTAAAGATTACAGTATTAAATACTTGTCATAACACTGTGCCTGAATCCTGCATGCACTGCTGAGTCTTTCATGCATTGATTGTTTACGGTTTGTAATTTTTATGATGTGTAGAAGAATCATGAAGCGAGTTGTGAAGAACCAGGAAGACATGCAGTGAACATTGGAGTGCAGATTATCGATGTGGCTAGATGGACCTGCATAGAGATGAAGACAGAAAACCTTCGACAAGTTTAATCAGCATGAACAACCTCACAAAGCAGGCATGAGCATATCCCAGGAGACTCCCTGGCCCCCACCAACCCAAAGCCACCTTGCTCCCTGTGCTTCTGCCTCTTAGATTCCCACCCACCAGTTACAGGATCAGAGTCTAAGAGAATCTGCTTCTGTCTTCTCTACACCATCGCTCTCTCAAACTGAGAGAAAGGAGCAGCTTCAGAGGACTGACAGCTGACTGACAGGAGGCCCAGGAAGCGATGACAGAGATGACAGAGAAGAGGAAATGAGCAGAGAATTGTTAAGTGAGGGTTTTCCAGATGTTTGCTTTGTCCTGAATGATTCCTCTCAATGATGCTCTGTCTTTATAAAGTCATGTGCCACTTAACACTAGGGGACATGTTCTGAGAAATTTATCATCAGGCAATTTCATTGTTGTGCAAACATCTTAGCGTGCACATTCACAAACTTAGACCATCTAGGTCAGTCTCTCAACGTGGTCTTGACTTGGTAAACACAGGTTCTACCAGGCTGCAGCTGGCCTAACACAGCATGCTGTTTTACACTAAGCCTTTTCTAAGTAGAAGTACACTCCAAAATAATGATGAAAAGAATAGTACAGTGAATGAATAAGTCAGTCTCAGTCATTTTTATCATTATTAGTGTGATGTACTGTGCATCATGCTATGCTTTTATACTCCTGGCAGTGCAGTAGATTTGTTTATACCAGCATCACCACAAGCACAACAGTAATGTGTGGTGCTGTGAAGTTACCATGGCTACAATGGAGTCAGTAGGAAAGAGGCAATTTCAGCTCTACTGTAATCTTAGGGGACAACCATCATCTATGTGGTCTTTGGAGACTGAAATGCTGTTATAAGATCCATGACTCTATTTGTCTTGGTATATGTATTGGTCAGCTTTTCATCACTATGACAAAATACCCTAGAAAATAAACTCAAAGAAGGAAAGATTTATTTTGGCTCACCATTTCAAAGGTTTTAGGCTTGTCCCCATTGGGTTTGAGTAGAGTGGGGGAGGAGGGGGACTTGAAGGAGTCAGCTTTTACCTAGGAATTCTTGAGAATGTACTAAAAACCAAATGAGGGCATAAACCAAGAAAGAGGAATGAAATAGAGCTCTACCCCATGAGAACATTAAAAGTCCAAGGAAACTGGGGAAGTAGCTTAGTGATAGAGCATCTACCTAGCATGTGCAAAGCCTGGGTTCAATCCCCAATACTGCAAAATAAATAAATATTTTTAAAATAAAGAAAGAAAACAATAAAGCCCAATAATGACAATAGTGGGACCAACCAGGAGAAAAAACATGGTCAGCTGAGACAGGAGATGAGAGGTCTCCTAAGGGAAGTTTACAGGGGAAAGGCAAGACCCCAAAGAATGAATTTGATGATAAAGTTCTTGAAGAACAATTGGAGTTATAAGAAAGATAAATAATGTAAGAAAAGGGAGACAATAAGAAATTGAAAACACACTCCCCCAAACAGAACCAACCATAGTTCAAAGAAAAGTAAGATAAAGGTTAAGATTGCTAACATCCTTAGTTTACAAAGCCCAGAGTTTGACCATGTTGTAACACTGTTAGGAATACAAATTAGAATTTCATCAATTAGGGTAAAGTTATCCAGCTAACCAGTTCACAATAGCCCAGACATGGGATTAACCTAAGTGACCATGAATGGGAGAACAGATAAAGATATAATAAAGAATATATACACAATGGAACACTATTCAGCACTAAAAGAGAATAAAATCATGGCATTTGCAGGTAAATGGATGGAGTTGGAGAAAATAATGCTAAGTGAAATCAGCCAATCCCAGAAAACCAAGGGCCGATTGATTCCTTTGCTATGATGATACTGAATTATAGTGGCAAGGGAGGGGGAATGAGAGGAATGAAGGAATGTTAAATAGAAAAAAGGGGGGAGGAGGGGAGGGAAAGGGGCAAGGGGATAGAAACAATGGCAGAAGGAGTTGGACATCAATATACTAAGTGCATGTGTAAAAACTCAAATGGTATGAAAATACTTTGTGTAAAACCAATGACTTGGAAAACTGTGCTCTAAATGTAATATGAAAGGAATTGCACTCTAAAAGCATGTATAACAAATTCAATTAAATAAAAAATTAAAATATATATATATATACAGATATATGCATATATCTGTATATACATGTATAGAATATATACACACAAACTATTTGGCCATAAAAAAGAAATCCTGTCATTTGTGACACGTGGATGGTACTGGAGGGCATTATGTGAAGTAGAATAAACCAGACACAGAAAGACAAGTACTGCATGATCTTACTTGTGGAATCTTCAAAGGTTGCTCTCACAGAAGTTGAGTGTACAATAGTGGTTATCAGGACAGAGAGGGATGAAGAGAAGTTGATCAGTGGGTACAAAGTTACCATTAGGAGGAGTGAGCTCTGGTGTTCTGTTTGCACAGCAGGGTGACTACAGATAGAAATAATGCACTGTGTGTGCTTCCAAAGAGCTAGATAAGATTTTATCTCAAAGAAATAGTACATTTTAAGGTGATGAATATGCTAATTGTCCTGATTTGATCATTATATGATGAAAATACGAATTGAAACAGCACACTGTGCTCCATAAATTTGTGCAATGATTATGTGTCAATCAAAAATAAAAATAAATATGTAAAAAGACCCTTAAAAACTAATAATAAAGCCGGGTACGGTGGCGCATACCTGTAATTCCAGCACTTGGGAGGCTGAGGCAGGAGGATCGCAAGTTCAAAGCCAGCCTCCGCAATGGCGAGGCACTTAGCAACTCAGTGAGACCCTGTCTCTAAATAAAATACAAAAAAGGGCTGGGGATGTAGCCCAGTGGTGAGTGCCCCTGAGTTCAATCCCCGGTACCAAAACAAACAAACAAAAACCTAATAATGAAATATCACATGGAAGAAGAGAGGATGCAGAATGGTAGAAAGGAGGACTAAATCCCAGTTGTTAGTTCAGATATCTTCCAAGGTCAGGGTCAGGAGCACACGTCCACAAGATATGAAGAAATGAGTGAAAGCATAAACCAGGTGTGGTGGAAGTGGCCTGCATGAGAGAGGGCGTGCTGGCAGCTGCTCTCTGTGTAAGTTTCCTTTAGTGGGCCATTCATTCATTACCTTTGTCAAGGAAAATAAACAAAATGGAGTGACACTGGTTTGGGACACTTAAGGCGTGGGAAAGGCCATAGGTAATCCTATCTCAAACACATCTGCTGAACTTTTAAAATGGACTGCAGTCATGCCCAGATCTGAGCTGACCTTCAGACTGGGCCAAACCACAGAGTCCTGAGACATTTTTTAACCTCTGCTGAACTCTATAACAGGAACCCCTTCCCCAATCTCCCAGAGACCACACTCCATCCCTTTCTTACAGCACCATCCATGATTCCTGATTAATAAGTAATGTCATTGTCAGCCCCTTGAAGGATTTTTTCCCCATTATTTTCCTTCACAATTTGTATTGGTGCATTATAGTTCTACATAATGGTGGAATTTGTTGTTACATATTGGTACATGCACATAATATGACAATATAATTTGGCCAAATCCCTCTCTAGCACTTCCCCTTCCCTCCCCTTCTCCCATCCCTGGTCCCTTTCCCTCCATTGATCTCCCTTTGATTTCCATGCCAACCCCCACCCCACCCCTCTTTCTTTTCCTTCCTCCTAGCTTTCACAAATGAGAGAAAATATACAACCCTTGTCCTTCTGATTTTGGCTTATGTTACTAAAATAATGGTCTCATTTCATCCATTTTCCTGCAAATGACATAATTTAGCCTCTTGCAGTTCAAAGCTATAAATAGTTGCCATTTGTAAAACCTCTGAACACATTTCCAAGATTGCTTGAATCTGTGTTTTCCCAGACTACAATCCTAATTAGCCCCACATAAATGCGATTTTTTTGTTTTGTTCTCCACTGGCTTGATTTTACTCTGTTGATCCCTTGTACAAATATTAGTTTGATAAAAATAAAAATTTAGAAGAATCCCAGACCATGCAATTTACCCCTAGTATTTGCATAGTTACTCTGTGTGACACAATGTTTAAAAGATAATGATACAGATGTAGAATATAGAATAAGAGTAGGAAGCAGAGAAGGTCAAGATGATAAGAGCCAGGAGATGTCTGAGGGGTTCTTGGAGAGAGGAGCCTAGATCAGGACAAGTAGGGTCCTTGACCCACATGATGGAAAAGAATTTTAGAACACACCAGTCTGAGACACAGAGCTTTATTTAGAAAGCAGACACACACTCCAGGAAGAATGCAGGCTGTCTCCAGAGAGAGATCTGCTTTTGGGGACCCGACCTCATCTCTTAAAGGACACTCAGTGAGGGATGGGTGTGGAAAGGTATAGGTTTGATGACCTCAGGACAGTTTATGGTGGTCTGGTCATTCTCAGGATCCGTAAGCCGATGGTCTAAATTATCTGATCAGTAAATAATATCAGAAAGTCCTCTAAGTTATAGATTTCTTAAAACATCATGTCTCTCTTTGCTTAATTGGTTTATTGGTGCGCTAATTAACAGTGAAAAAGGTAATTTTTAGGTGGATGAATTTAAAGTAACTCTAAGATTTATAGATTGCCCAGAAATTTGGGAGTGACAGGCCTGAGTTGGCATATAGAACTTCAGATGAAATTAGATTCTTTGTGTTTCTTTTTTGTCTTCTTCATACCTATTTATGTTTTTAACTTCTTCTGTCCTACCTCAAAAGGACAAATCCAGCAGGAAGTCTAGAAGAAGCCAGGAACAGGGACCGGGGCAGGGAGCAGTGCTGAGGATTGAATCACCCCAAATTCAGAGAGACAGGATTTCTGGCTTCAGATTGTTTTAGACTCTAGGAAGCCCAGACTTGTGTCTAAAAGGTGACTAAAAGTTGGAAGCAAAAGCCTCGAGTATGGATAGTCAAAAAAGTCAGGAATGGCACAATGTATAACTGTAAAGAAAAAAATTCCTATTCAAAAAAGAAAAGCAAAGAAAGAAAAGAAAAAAAAATCAAACGAAAAGCATTTCAGAGCATGTCAAATTCCTCTTAACCCTTAATCTCAAAACATTCCAATAATTTAATGAGGAGAAAACAGCACTTACAGGGGCTGGGGTTGTGGCTCAGCGGTAGAGCGCTCGCCTAGCACATGCACGGCCCGGGTTCAATCCTCAGCACCACGTAAAAAGAAACGCATTGTGTACAACTAAAAGCAAATGAATAAATATTTAAAAAAAAAAACAGCACTTACATACTGTTTTTCTCCCTTGATAGATTCCTCAGTAGTTAGAAATAATAATCTTAAAGATCTGGAGCTATTCTGTAGGCCCTCACCTGTCCACATGTATCCGGCAGAGCCTTGTGGGAGAACAAGTTTGAGCAGCAGAGACCTGGAGCCCGTTAGCTGAGCGGTGAAAGGTGTTTCTCCTTTCTTAGCTTTCAATTTCAAAAGATGTGGTAAGAAGCAGAGAATAATGTGAGCTACTAAGTCACTGCTGAGAGAACAAAAGTATTCCAGTAAATTATTTAATGCACTGCTTTGTTCTAAGAAAAGGAGTTTGGGAAGGGACAAGGGGGTGGGAGCGGAACAGATTGAAAAGCAGCAAAGAATGTCATAAAACACCCAGGTTTTCTTCTTAAAGGGAAGGAGGCATCCAGGGGGCAGGGAACCGTTTAGAGACAAACATGGCAGTGAGTTGCGTGGCTGAAAACAGGAGGAATCTTACATTTGTGGAGCACCAACGGTGTGGAGCCCCCTGCTGACCTTGGGCATGCAGCACCTGCTGTCTGGCTCCTGTGGCTGAAGGGGCAGCCCCAGTGGAAGACACTGTTACTGATTTTTTTCTTCTCCTTTTTTAATTGATTGATTGGCTTTAATTTTTTAATTTGTCCTTTTTAGATACGCATGACAGTAGAATGTATTTTGACTTTTTTACCACAGAGGCTGGGTCCTTTTTCCCTCTAAGAATCATGGAACCAAGAACAGGAACAAGCACCAGTTGAGCTGAGACTCAAAAGAGACTTTTATTCTCGGCCAGGAATAGGAGAAATGGGAGATAAACTCACAAATAAACTTCTCACCCCTTGGGGGGTCAGGAGGTTATGGATATAGGGTAAAGAAATGAGGGGGAGGGATAGGCTAGCGAGGGGAGGGATACTCATGTCTGTTATGGTTTGTAGGTGAGGTGTCCCCCGCAAACTCACGTGTGAGACAATGTAAGACGGTTTGGAGGAGAAATGATTGGGTTTTATCCTTTACCTAATCAGTGAATTAACCCCTGAGGGGATTAACTGAGTGGTAACTGGAGGCAGGTGGTGTAGCTGGAGGAAGTGGTTCATTGGAGGTGTGGCTATGGGGTGTATATATTTGTATCTGGTGAGTAGAGACCTCTCTCTCTGCTTCCTGATCACCATATGAGCTGCTTCCCTCTGCCACACTCTTCTGCCATGATGTCCTGCCTCACCTCGAGCCCTGAGGAAGGGAGCCAGCTGTCTATGGACTAAGACCTCTGAAACTGAGCCCTCTAATGAATTTTTCCTCCTCAGCAAAACAAAACAAAACAAAACAAAACAAAAACAAAAACAAAAAACCAAAAAACTGACTTAAACAATGTCCTTTATTATAATGAAGTTGGAGGTTGTCTGGGGTCATTCCTAGATGCAACCAGTTTCAGCCATCCCACTACTTGGCCTTGGGCATTCTGTCATCAAAAACAAGAAAGATGGGCTGGGGTTGTGGCTCCGTGGTAGAGCACTTGCCTACCATGTGTGAGGCCCTGGGTTCGATCTTCAGCACCACATAAAAATAAATAAATAAAATAAAGGTATTGTGTCCAACTACAACTAAAAAAATACATAAATAAATAAACATTAAAAAGAAAACAAACAAATAAAAAAACCAAGAAAGATTGGAGTAGGGTAAAAATTTAGCTGGGCCAGCTAGGCTGTATAGGTGGGGTAACAGCAACAGCCCCCAGGTGAAGGCAGGGGGCTCCGTTCTAGCTTCAACATCACCCCTAAACATAGTAAGGATTGTGATGGTGATGGAAAACATACGGTTACAGTACTGAAGGCTTGCTGTTTGCTAGATACTATTCCAAGGGCTTTATGTGTATCAGGATGCCTTGACTTCTCGATGACTGCATGAGGGAGGCACTGTAAGTACCCATTTCACGGATGAAGGACCTGTAAACCACTAGTTGTGAATGTAAGCAAGCCACTCATTTGATTAAAGAAATGTGCTGTGGCCTTCCACAAGATTGTCCTTGGGGATCATAATGCATCTAACCTAATTTCCCAAAGTGTTTTTAAACACAGCGATCCACCTGGCACTGCATAACTGCCCCTTTGGGGAGTGTCTTCTCACATTTGTCAACTCAGCCTCCAAAATTAGCTGCTTTTTCAGGAAAAATAATCCTAACCCTTTGGGTTCTCCCTTCCCCATATACATCTTCTGCTTATAGTTGTTCTGTAAGCTGTCTCCATTTTTCTATAGCTGCCAAGGTTTATTCCAGTCAAAAGGACTCCAGAGATCATCAGGGAAGAGGACAACAAGCAGAATGGTAAGCTAGACCCCCTTGCTCAGGGGTGAATACAGGTGCAGATACAGGAGCCTGAAACAGCAGATGGTAGACAAAGAGGAAGGAAACGAAGCCAAGTAGAACACATGGTGTTCTTACCTTCGCTCTCTCCTTACTGTGAATGGGTCCAGGAGTGGTACCCCATTTCAAGTCTTGTAGCTCTGCCATGTGATTATCTTTAGCTGGGGCAGATACATTCTGTTTATCTCTTTATATTCTTTCAAATATTATTTGTCAGGATTCTCTCCTCTGCACAGTGTGTATTTATAAAGTCATGGCCCTAAAGGTCCAGTCTAAGGAAGTCTGCATCAAAGAAACTCAGTTGTAGGGACAAAAAAGAAATTTCAACATAAATATGTGCATCTTTTGTTCTGCGAACAAATATTTAATCCACAGCAACCATTTTTACCATCTCCTCCTCTGTCTTTCCCCATCAACTTTACTTAGGTAAACATATTATTTATCAATTAAACCAGCAGGAAGCATCATTAATAACTGGGCTGAGGTGCTGGGGTTGTGGCTCAGTGGTGGAGTGCTTCCATAGCATGTGTGAGGCTCTGGATTCGATTCTCAGCACTGTATATAAATAAATAAAATAAAGGTCCATTGACAACTATATATATATATATTTTAAATATATATATATAAAATATATATATATATATATATAAAATATATATATATATATATATATATATATATATATATAAATATATATATATATATATATATAAAAAATATATATATAAATAAAATAAAGGTCCATTGACAACTATATATATATATATTTTAAATATATATATATAAAATATATATATATATTTTAAAATTGTGCTAAGACAATGGTGTGGGTCAGGGCTTGATGGAGAGGCAGAACCACTGTGAATAGTATGGTCATTGGATCTAGTCCCGGGCAGTGTGGGAGCTGCTAAAGTCCTCACAAGGCTGTGACCTCTGTCTAGGTACTGGCCTGAGGTCAGTGGGGTGACAGTCAAGAAGGAAAGATGAACTTCAGGGGAAGGAGAGAAAGCACACATAGGAACCACATCTGTCTGCATCCACAGAGTTGACCTGGGATGGAAGCCATGCCCTTCCTTCCACACAGAGCCACACATGCAGGGCAGGGACCTGATGAGGTCAGGAGTTGGCCCCAACCCACAGGTGTTGGACACACAGAGCTGCGTGGTCCCAGTGCCCTTCAGTGCATCAGAAAGCAGTGAAACAGCTCCACCTTTGCCTTCTGAAGCTTGCACACATTTCTCTTGTGCCAATCCTAACCTGGGAACATATAGGAAGTGGAATTCTGGGAAATAGAGCTCCTTCTTAGCTAAATGGGCACAGAACAAAGCACAGAAATTGAGAGTGTTCCAGGCAAACCTGGTGTCTGCAACCTCCTGACTGCCTGTTCCTTTGGCCTTGTCTCACCTACTTCCTTAGAACTCTTTCCTGAGTCTGCCCATCTGCCTCTGATCCTTCCCTTTTAATACCTTTCTTTCTTTTCTGCATTGCAAAGCCTAAAGAAGTGGCCTGGAAATTCCCATCGGTGAGTGCACTGATGGGGCAGACAGGAACTCTCTATTCCAGGGAGACAGGAAAAGCTGGAAGGGTCCAGACACCAGACACCGGCAATGCCAGTCCTTTTGCATAAGGATGCAGTTGGACAATTCAGGCTATTGTTGGGAATAAATGCTGCCCAGTTCTTCCTATATGCTGATACTTTTCAGACTACTACTTTATTACTGATCCACCTGTAGAATAAGTGTGCATTCAGTGCATGCTGGAGAGAACTGTCTCCCTCCTGATCTAGAGAGTGGGGTTCTGGTCTTATTCATAGTTGTATCCTTAGCAATACCTGACTATGAATGAATGAATGAATGAATATGATGAATGAATATAATATAATAAATAATGAATAAAAAGCAGAGTACCTTTCTGAGGAGTTTCATTGTTTTATCATTGAGAAGTTCAGAGAAATGTTCTGAAACTTACCCTCAGGGCATTGAATTCAAGTCCAGGCCCCTTACAAGCAGGATGCAGGCAGATCTAAGATAGTGACAAAGTGGGAGCTCTAACTCCCAATCTCATTGTGAATGTGAATGTAATTCAGGATCTTAATGGCATTTTTAAAATAGCTTTTGTATTTAATTATAGATAACCTAGGTAAGTATAGGCAAGCGATTACTTAAAGGCACGCAGACACAGGAAATCCAAGAATACTAATAGGTTTTTAATGACTAGTTATTTATTGTATTGCAAGTTGAATTAAATTGCTTCCTTCAAATGCAACTCATTGCTGATTAATAAAAATAAGTTTTCTATTTACATGATATGAATACTTATTATCCCATCATACTTTACAGGCAAAATAAGACTTCATAAATGTAGGTGCAGATTATATTTAACTTGTACCAATAAATTAAGACTCAATGGCACTAACCCTGATGCAATTAGGTGAAGTTAAAAGGACATCAAGTCAATTTTCTTTCATGAGATCGAGTCTTGAAATGATTCTTACATTTTTCTTTATGTTCTTCTCATTACAAAAAGAACCTTTGATCTTAAATTATGCCACACTAAATATGGGGAATTGAGCACACAGATCCTAAAGCCCTCCTTTCCCTGGGCTCCTTGCCAAGTGTCGTTTAGAACAGACCCCGAAAGCAGAGTCAATCACTTCTAATGGGCCTGGCAGCACCTCTGCTGTCTCAGCTCCTGAAGACCGGAGTTGAGGCCCTGCACCTGCTTTTCCTCTGTCTCTGGGTCTTGCTTCAGGCAAAAGGCTGGAAGTTAGAGTAGGGATGCTGGAATCTAATACATGTAGGTATTTTTGTACAAGAGCATATAGTGGATTTTAAGTGAAATCCATAGTCGATTTTAAGTAAAATCCTCATTGTCCAGTGATTCCTGTGTGTCCATCCTTCTGGTATACTTGATAAGTAGATCCCACATTTGCCTTCCGGGCATGTGGCATTAGCTCTGTGGGCTAGTGAGACTACACCAGGGGCCACCGAGTTAGGGTGTTAGAAATTGCAAGAAGGCCTGATCATCTCTGAGCATTAACACAAGAGGATGGTATTTAACATCATTGAAATTTAGCACATATCCAATATAACCATGTTCTTAATCTTGTGATCACTTACCTACTGTGTTTAGAGAGGATCAGAATCTGTGGGAGCTCCCTTCTAAGCCACAGGCAGATCAGTATCATCTGCTATCAAAAGAACACCTGGAATGGAGGGAGACATCCTTCCAAGCTCCTGACTTGGCAGTGTTTAAAATTTAAATATACTATTGATAGAAGTGTAGAATCTTAGCATAGCTGGAACCTTAAAGATAATTGGCCCAACCTCCGGTCAATGAGGGTTTCTTCAGTAACTTGACTGTGACAGAGAAAGCAGGTTGGCCACTAAAGCATGCTGGCCACTAAAGGCCTATAGTTTTCCTTCTGTGGTATAGAATCATTGCTAGAGACAGCTGTCCGTGCCTTCCTGCATCCAGGCGAGATCAAGTGACTAGTTCACTCCAGTGGATGAGAGTAGAAGCCAAGTGTGTCATTTGGACCTGCTGTGTTCATGTGCACAGTCCTGTGGCTGGAAGTAGAGGCTACCAAGGCCCAATAGTGTGATAGGACAGTGGGACAGAGGTGGTAGGTCCCTGCATCACAATTCACAGGGTAGCCACCTACTAAACAGGATGCCCACACTGGCCAAGGGTCAGAAACCAGTTTTCATTGAAAACTCAGGTATGAAAAACTCAGGGTTGGCTTGTTACAGAGACTAGAAGCACCAATGACTGTCCAGTTACTCTTCAAGTACTTCAGACTGAAAAACTCATTGCTTTGCAAGGTAGCTGTACTTCTGGATTTATGGACTACCATGCTTTATCATGGATCAAGATTCCCCTTTCACTGCCTTCCACCCACTGGCCTAAGCTCTGTGACACATAACCACTCACATCCCTCCACCTACGAGCAGATATGAATTTTCAAAGGCTTATGTTTCCTGAGAATTGAGAACTTTATTGTGGAAATACTCAAGGATTGTGAATGGGGTCATAGGCCCATTGCATCACTGAGCATTTGAATATCGGATGTGACTTGAACAAACTTACTATCCAGAGAAAGGAAATCATTGGCACCCCTAGCTCTGAAATGCAGAGGGTCAAATCTGAACTGTTTCCTGCTGTGTTCACATTGGATCTCTCTCATTTCCTTCAGCATTCCAGAATGAGCCCATTGCTAGAACAAGGTTGCAAACTTATTGAATTTGGTAAGATGATATCATCCTTTCCCCCCAAAAGGGCTCCAGCAGTATTTTCAATCCCTCGTGTTCTTCTAAAACCTTGATGAACAGAGTGCCGAGAGAGGGATGCTGTGTGATCTCTGAGGCAAGACTTGCAAAAGAGGATCAGGTTTCAACCTGGATCTTTTCTAGAAAACACTCACCCTGGCACCTGGGACATTGGGAGAGCCCCCATGTAGGTTTTCTGCCTTACAGCCCTGGTGAAGATCAACCAGCATCCACTGTTTGGTGCCTGAATGCAGGTGAGACAAGCTAGGATCACTGAGCCCTGCCCAAAGGACAAAGGCATGAGCAAAATGAATATTGCCATTGCTTTAAGCTACAAAGTTTGGGGGTAGGATTTTACACACCAATAGTTAACTACAGTATTTCATTTTGATATTCCAAGACAAAGCCTTATAAACATCTCTCCTGTTCTGGGTGTGTCAAGGTAATCATGACAACGGAGTTCTTTTTTTTCCCTATCAAAAAACCCAAACAAGGGCTGGAGATATAGCTCAGTTGGTAGAGTGTTTGCCTCACATGCACAAGGCCCTAGTTCAATCCCCAGCACCATTAAAAAAAAAAAAAATCAAACAAACAAAAAGTCATGATTTCAAATATTTGAACGATCATGTGGTGAAGGGACCAGATTCATTCCCTGATGTTTAGAGAAGGGAAAATAGGTAAATTTTGTGGAACGTGGACAAAGGCCTGGTATGTGGAAGGACTTTCCGAGTTGTGGCATCCCAGAGTAAACCAAACTGTCATTTGAGGCAGTGAGGCCAGCAGCTCGCTCTCACTGGCAATGACCGAGCAGAAGTGTGTGGTCCTCTGGCTGCTGTAGGGGTGGTGGGTGAGAAATCGTGAAGGGTGAATGAGGGATGTTCTAAGCTTGACTCTGGGACTGAAACTGAATCCCCTTTGCAGCCTTCCTGAAGCTTTTCTTGGACAATGTCACCCCATGTGCATGTGAATCTCGGAGTTCGCTTCTGAAGAAGTGTCTGGATCCTTCTTTTGGTGGCTGTTCTGGGAAATGCCAAGGTGGCCTTCTCAGCGTTGGAGTCACTGGCTATGATGTCTACCAAGGTGTGTGCAAATGTTGGACATGTTATCTTATTCTAGAAAGGTCTATGTACTTAACTACAGCTCAGAATGAAAACAACTTTTAGTAGATTCACAATTCTAGTCTTTCCTCAGAAGGAAGTGAATACCATCTTACCCATGAAATGATTCCATTTTTCTTTCTCATGAAATTGATTATTCTACTTTTGCTCCATATCTTTCATAAAGTATTTCACATTTTTCTAGAAGACACATTGGTATTATTTATAATTGACAATCTCCCCTCGGATGATTTAGGATGTGCTTCTGCCAAGGCATGAATTCAGATATTAAATATTATTCAATGTCAATTATGCTGTGATTATTCTGGAAGCTTTTTTATATTCAATTTTCATTCATTCTGCTTATGACTATAATTCAAATGAGGGGTTTCTTTTATTGTGTTAAATGTATTATCAATGTAGTGCTTTAGTTTAATAACTGTACCATGCATATGGGCTTAAGCATTTTCCAAGGTCTTGAGCCAAACTAAAATAAAGTGTGTTATGTCTCCAAATTGGAAGAGAGAATCTATTATAATTCTTTTGAAGATTGTGAAAGAAAACATAGACAACTGCAGGATTATTTTTAATACCCAAGAAGAATTCGAAATATTTTTGTCACAGTGCTATGGAAACTGCCGTTGGTAAAAAGGGGATATCTCATCAGAGTAAAATGTGCATTGCTTTAGAGTTGAATAGATTGTGATTGTTTATCAAGATTTTTATGGCCCCAAAGAACTAGAACTGAAAGACCCATCCATCAGCTTGATCAGATTCATGCTATAAACATGCTCAGCTTTCCAAATGTCCACTGACCAGATTAAGAGAGGTCCAGACACATGTCTTGGGATGCCTTTTGGCACTGACCTAGAACTACTCAGTCTGAAGGGGCTTGTTTAAAAGAGAGAGGACAGCCACCCAGCATCTTCATGATGTCCCTGCAGGGTGGTAGTCACTTGGCCTCTGCTTATCTGCAAAAGATGGAGGAAGTCCCCTAGTACATGCTCAGTTGGCTTGGTCCCACCTAGCAGAAAACCAGGGCTGTGGTTGATGACAAGGGACTTTTTAAGGGATAATTCCCTCCTCTCAAGGCACATGTAGCCCAGGAGACACCTCTTGAAATTACTCTCACAATTTCACCGAGGTCCTGAGGAGGATGGGCGGGGAAGGCCTCCCAACCTCAGTCACAGCTCCTCTGATCCAGGCATTCCATGATCCCTCCTGGGGCAGCAGACCAACCAATGCCTCTCGTTGCCCTCTCTGTGGCCTTTCCTTTTAGCACACTTTTGACCCAGAAGCAGTGAAAATGAGCTCATATCCTTTGGCTTTGTACACAAGAGGTACAGAGAGGAGTGACTTCTGTGAAGTCACAAAGAATGGTCCCACTGACTCCTTGGCAGCAGACACCTGCCTCTCTCACGTGTCCATAGCCACAGGGAACACTCAGATGAATCTTCTAGGCACAGAGAAGCCTTGCTTCAAAGTGCCTTGCAGCCTGACCTACATGGTAAGGATGCTGGCACCTCACAACGGGCAGGTTTGGCAGGTTAAGTAGTAAAGCCGGGGGTGGGGGTTGCGGTGCACACCTGTAATTCCAGTGCCTCAGGAGGCTGAGGCAGGAGCATCGGAGGTTTAAAGCCAGTCTCAGCAACATAGCAAGGCCTGCCTGAAAATAAAAATATAAAAAAGAGTTTGGGATCTAGCTCAGTGGCTAAGTGTCCCTGGGTTCAACCCCTGGTACCAAAGGGGGAAAAAATAGTTCTGTCCAACAGGTATCCCTGCATCACAAAGAAACAAAGCTGAGTTCCCTTCACACATTGCAATGTCCTTCACTTATACTAATGATATTTACACTGCAATTATGTGGAACAACTGCTTGAAAACGTGAAATAGATGCACAGCATCTATTTTGCAAGCTTGAGAACTTTCCTCTGTTACCCTCTCTGTCATGGGGATGACAACATTTGTGTAGCACTAAATCACATCTGTGAGGCATTTTGCAGTCTGCAGATGGAGTGTTCTGAGTGATTGTGACTGATGAGACCCTTGCCGCCAGCTCCTTCTCCACCCTCTGCTCAGCAAGTGGGGAAGGCGCCTCCCTGCAGTTT
Organism: Tamias sibiricus; assembly: GCA_025594165.1. NCBI lineage: Eukaryota > Metazoa > Chordata > Mammalia > Rodentia > Sciuridae > Tamias > Tamias sibiricus. Next base: position 13,743,796 of record CM046670.1, on the reverse strand, counting down.
CCAAAGTGAAAACCAGGCTTCCTTCTCTCTCGGGAGGCTCCATCTATCACCTCCAGGAAAATGACTCCCAGATTCACACCCCCAGTCCTGACCTTCCTCTGGAGCTCTTTTTGAATCACATTTCTAACTGTCAGACATCTGCACCTCCCTGGCCTGCCAGTGCTTCAAACATGCATCTAAAATAAAACTCAATATGTGGCCCCTTAAATTGGTTCCTCTGGACTCCCTTTTGGGTCAAGGGTGTCCGTGATTTCTCATGCTCTCTTTCCTTTGGTATTTAATTAGTGACCAATGAGGGATAAATTGTGTGTATTCAGAAAGTGTCTGTTTAGTACCTGCTGTGTGTACCAAACTCTTCTTGCTGGTAATGGGGACACAGACTTAAATCAAATACTCAGGGAACTCGGGAAAGGAAACCAAAGCCACTGCTACATGGGAAGGAGGGATAAAGCGAGGAGAGAAGAACACACGTGGTTTCAGAGGGGAATCGGGTGGGAACACACTTTTGGTGGAGAAGGTTTAAATGTATTAAGTGCCCACTGTTTGCTCAGTATTTTATACATTGCTGTGGTTTTCTAACAGAAGGATTTGAGGGCAAGTAATTAATTTAGGAGGGGTTTCTAGAAAACATCAACAGAGGTGGACAGGGACACACAGAGGGGACATCGTTGATGTTCCCTGCTAGGACACTCGACAACCAGTGTAGATTTAGCCCTTCCCAGGGGCAGGAGAGCCACAGTCTGCCATTGTTGAGGCCCTGTCATTTGCAGCTTGCAAATGAGTGGAGCAGGTGCTGTGTGGTCAGACACTGCTGCCAAGCTACAGATGCCCAGGACTGGGAGTCATGAGAACTGACAGGAGACTGGTGGGGCTTTGATAGCCTCTGTTAAGCTTGCCTCCTCTCCCTGAAGCCCCCCAAGCCCAGCAAGGTTGATTTAATTCTGTTCACTTTACACTGAGTCTCAGGCAACAAGGTAACTTGCACAATGACAGTGACTTGGTCATGGGTCAAACAGGCTTGAACTCCTGCCTGGTTGCCCCTTTACCCCATAGTCTTGCTGGGACACCATACAGCTGGGAGACCAGAGAAGGTTGCATGGAGGGGGAGGTCTCAGAGGAAGTCTGGGAATGTGGGTGGCTATCCTGAGGCTTACAGGGCAAAATTGCTGGTGTGGGGCTGGGGATGGAGCTCAGTGGTAGAGCCCTTGCTAGCATGCACAAGACCTTGGGTTCTATCCCCAGCACTGAAAATAAAGAAAAAGGCTGGTAGCCATGTTCAGTCACTATCACCTCTAATCTCTCTTCCTTTGGGTGCTAACTAGGTAGGTGACCCAAGCTCTCACCACCCTCTAGTTTTTGAAGACCCTGGTGGCTATCACATCACAGTCTTCTTCATGTGATTTTTCCTCCTTCTCCTGAGGTATGGTGCTCTGCAAGTTCCCTTTCTCATTCTCCAAGAGAGAAAGTATCTGCTTCTCTGGGTCTTCCTACTACCTACTATAAGCTGATGATTCCAAGTTTGGATTTTTATTATTCTTTTATTATTTTTAATTTAATTCTAAGTAAGTAGTTAATTAATTAATCAATTTTATTTTGTTGGGCTGGGAATTGAACGCAGGGGTGCTCTCCCACTGAGCTACCTCCCCAGTCAGAGGATGCAGCTTGAGATAGGGTCTCCCTAAACTGCCAACTCTGGCCTTGAATTTGTGATCCTTTTGCCTCAGCTCCCAAGTATTACAGGTACTCCAGGTGCATGCCAGTGTACATGGCTTCAAGTCTGCATTTTTAGCTCTGGTCTTATTCATGATATGGGTGAGCTCTAAGAGTTGAGTGGATATAAACGGACCCTGAAGTCCCACCACCTGGATGAAAACTCTGACTACTCCACTGAGTGGCTGTGTCATTGGGCAGGTTACTCTGCGTCTCATTGCTTCAGTTTTCTCACCTGTCAGAAGGAGGTGCTCTATGACTGCTTCCCTCTCAGGGCTTGCGGTGGGTGAAATGCACTCCTCAGCAGGGAGAGGGCAGGGCTGTTTCTGGCAGCTAGGTCTCACTCCACGACTGCGTTTGGCCTCGCAGCTTCTTCCTGCCCTTCTAGAGAATTGCAGCATTTTGAGGGAAAGACTGAGAACCTTGCTAATAAACAGTGGGTGCTTAGTCTACAGGTTGTTAAATGAATTCCTATGGATAGTTCTAAAAGCCCAGATCCTTAGCACCCAACTCCTTACTCCTATATTATTTGATACTTTTTAAAAGAATTGTAATAAATATACTATATAAAACTCACCAGTTTGACCATTTAAGCATACATTCAATGACATTAAGTACATTTGTATAATTGTCATCCTGTTATTATTATTATTTTTTTACTAGTAAGTTTCAATATTGTTTCTCCCTGAGTCGATTTCTATTTGTCCCAAATGACTCCATTCAGGGCTACCTAACTAAGCCTTCCTCAGACATGGGATCTGCAGTGCTGGAGACCCTCGGCGGCTCTGTGGGGCCTCCAGGGTTCAGCAGCCCCCCAGTTTGACTTTCTAGGGCTTCCACAATATGCCTTTGACTTACTCTCCCAACGCATTCCTCTCAGTTCTCCTGCCAGCAAGGACTCTTCTCTGGGACCTTGCAGATACTCCTCTGCTTGTCCTGGGGGCTGTCTCTTTCTCAGCCACTCAGTATGTCTAGCCCAGATAAGAGGCTCTAACCTCTCATCCCTAGAACACTCTTGGAAAAATCTCTCCTCTGGTCCTTCAGGGTAACACATTTCCATGGCTGGCTTGACTTCATAAATAGATTGCATACCTCCTGAAGGCGGAATTTGAACTTTCTCTCTGCTGATCCTCTGGGGCCTGGGATGGTGCCCTGCCACTGGGGTGCGTGTTTCCTCTTTCTAGCCCCCTACCCTTTTATCACCCACTCCCACATGCACTCTTACAGGACTTTTTCACATGGCAGGAAAAGTGGTCACTGAAATCCTGGAGTCCAAAATAAAGAGAGACTGTCCTACTTCTACAAGTATCTGCATCTATAATCAAATCTCATGTCAGATGCTTCCGGATGCTATTTACCTGTGTACCTGTCCCTCAGCTGATTACCTCAAGGGCTGAACTATTGTGATCATCCAGTTTAGGCCACTCTGTGTCTCTGTTGGTAATAAAGGTGGAGACACTGAGTGTTAAGCTGGGAAGGGCACCTGGTCTTGGAGTGAGGAGGGTCACCAAAGGAAGAGGTGCTGGACCCACTGGTACCATGTGACCACTACAAAGGTGCAGGGTAACAAAGACCAATATTGATCTGTTTATGAGATCCCCTTACAGACATGACTTATGCTTGAATCCTTCAGTGAGGTGGAGCTCCTCCTTCATAAGGCTGCCAAGGCCATGGTGGGACAAATGGTTCTATTAAGAAGCCCTTCTCCAGGTTTAACTAAAGTCTGCCTCCTGTAACTTTAATTCATTTTCATTTTCCTACTATATTAGTCAGAGTTCTCCAGAGACAGAATCAAGATAGATAGCTAGATCAGAGGAAATTTATTAAGGGAATTGGCTCATGCAATTATGAAGGCTGAGAAATCCCATGATAGGCCTTCTGAAAGCTAGAGACTCAGGGATGCCTGCAGTGTGGCTCAGTCCAAATCCTAAGGCTTCAGTACCAGGGATGTTGATAGTGTCACTTTGCAAGGTTGTTGCAAGTATTAAGGGTTGTTGGTGTTAAGTCCTATAGTCCAAAGGCCAAAAAGCCTGAAGTTCTGATGTTTAAGGGTAGAAGAAAAAAAAGGTCCCAGCTTCAGGAGAGAGGGCGGGGGGGGGGGGGGGCGGAGAAAAGAAGAAGGAGGAGGAGGAGGAGGAGGAGAGAGGAGAGAGGAGAGGAGAGAGAGGGGGAGGAAGAACACGCAATCTCTTCATTTGGATGATACCTAGTCCCCACTCAGTCCTCTGACTCACAGGCCAGTTTCACTGACACATTCAGAAATAATGCTTTGCTAGTTCTCAATCTAGTCAAACAAACGCCTCAACCACCATACTCACCAATGACAAGGCAAAAAAAATTTTTTTCTTCCAATATGTTATTCAATCTCAGAGATTTCAAATGCCTCAGATCTTTAAGGAGGTGAGACATTTCCATCTTCCAGTCTGCAGAGAAATAGCTCTGGCCCAGAGAAGTGATGTGACTTGGCTGAATCAGTCCCACTGGGATTTCTGTGTCCCAGAGCCAAACTCCACTCACTAACTTACTGCCTGCCCTGCCCTCTGACTCTGCTGTCACCCAGTGTCTGCCTGACTTGGAGGACACACTCGGGAGGTGTTTGTTGAATGAATGAATGGTGCTCTGAGCAGCTCACTTGGATGCCTTTCAAGCATAAAGGCCAAGGGACTACCATTAATATTCAGGTGGTGACAATGGTTTCATATTGTCTCTGAATGATAAAAAAAAAAATAACATGTATCAATTAGAGTTCCCAGTTTTTAAACAACAGAACCGAACTCTGGCTGATTTAATGAAGAAGGAACTAATTAAATAAAGTAGGGAAATCTTTAGGGCCAAAAGGAAGACCAGCAAAACAGTGGCGGCCACAACACAGGCTCACCAATGCAGTCACGCCTGGACCTGGCCTGCTGAGTTCAGTTTGCCCCTCAAGATGCTACTAGCTATTCTGTGGGGTTATGGGTACTGCTGCTGCAGGCTGCCTGCTTGCCCTGTGGTGGAGAGAACTCGTTGGCCTGTATCTCCTCTCCTCCCTCCACTCCTCAGAGCATGTGTAGTGGGGGCACAGCTTTTGACTGGCTAAGCCTAAATCACATCCCCATACCACCACTGGAAAAATAATCTGACTATCACCAAGTGAAGAATTTTCTAAATGTAAGAAGTTCAGGTTTCGGGCAGCCCAAAACCTGACATAGAGTTGCCCCATCCTGTTTCCTCTGAGCTTTCTTTTCTCTGGACGGACGCTCTCCGTTTCTCTATCCTAATTTCATGGATGAGGTCTCCAGATCCCTTACCATTCTGTCATTAATTTTTTGGTACCTGGAATTAGAAGCAATCTTGCAAATAAAGTCTGACAAGCCCAAGGTACAGTGGGATTATTTCTTTCCATATCCCAACCCCTTAACTTCCATTAGAGCATCTTAGGATTTCATTACTTTTCTAGGCAGTCATACTACATTGATGACTCATGTTGGCTCATATTATGCTTGTGGTCGACTGAATTCCCCAGATCTTTTCATATAAATGGCTGTTAAGCCAGGTCTTCCATCATTTACTTATATAATTGGCTTATTGAACATGTGCAAATTTAACTGAGTAACATAAAACTGTATTTGTAATACTTCAACTATTTAGTTCACACCCTTAAGTTCTCTTACACTGTAGTATAGTATGCTTGGTTACTTCAGCCAGAAGTTGCAAACTGATGGTTTTTGGCCCAATTTGCCTGCACATTTATTTTATTTGACTATTAGGGTGTGTTTTGGAGAACTGAATTGGTTGCCAATGGTTGAACATCAGGAGATCTCACATAAAAAGCAGGACCCCAACTTTCTTGGAAGGTAGGAAGATGTGGCAATACTTGGTCACCATCAGGACAGTGAGTGATTGGCTGGTGTTGATTAGCAGTCTTCCTTTTGGAAGGAGCAGGTACCTCATTCCCTAATGCCTTAGCCCAGCTGTTTCATTAATTCAAAGGACCTGTCCAGTCTCTGTGTACATTTGGTTTTGCAGCCTGTGAGCTCTATGGGAGTTGGCTACGGTAGAGGCTAAAGTGGAAGTATACCACTCTGGGCAAAATGGAGCTCAGCAGCTTTGCATTTGCTCTTGCTTGGTCTTGGTTGTGCATAATAACAAGGGACATTGAAGGCAGAGATCTATCCTGGACTCCTAGCATAGGCATCTGTTCTGTCTCTCTACCATGCCACTTGTTTTTCTGCAAACTTTCACTTCTTTTTCTGTTTTACTGTTGAAGGTGCTGCCAGGTTTCACATGATCCTGCTCCTATGGCCCATGCACACGGATCCAGAAAGTGACCACTGGTCCAAGTTATTTGATAGGATTTTAAAACGTCCAGCCCATGACAGCATCTGATAAGCCTGTCAGTTGGATGTTCCCGGAGCTTCGGCCATGTTTTCTGGCATGTGGGTTGGAAGCGGAGCTAGCTGGTGCCACAGTCGGAAAGAATGAGTCATCATATAAAGAAAGGAAGGACAAGATTCAGCCGGAACTCAATCTACACTCATCTGGCTCAGTCCTGAGCTTGGGGTCCTGTAAGATGTCTCTTATCGTAATTACATATTTTGCTCCCCTTTAAGATCTTTCTAGAGTTGATTTCTGTTGCTTGAAACCCTAAACAGCCAGAGTGTGTCATTGGGAGCAATCTCTGATCTCTGCAACCTCCCCCTGTGCCTGAGAAGTTCCCTGTCATGTTCTCCCTTGTCCTGTGTCCTCGTCACCAGCTCTTGGGTCAAGCATTCTGGGTCCTCTCACAAATTCCCCTTGACTGTTCCCAAGCAAGGGCCCAAGAGTGGCTCCCGCAGGTGTGCTTCTGTGCACTGGGCAAAGCAATTCCTTTCCTCAAGGGAGCCAGGTAGCTCAAGGATAACTTCCATCTCATGCTACCGCCAGTGCTGATGTGAATAATGTATGTGGAAATCCACACTACTGAGAGACATTTAGGTTGGGAAAGCCATCTGCTGCCACCAGGAGCAAAATTTTCAGGGTCTAACAGATTGATAGGACACAGGATATCAGGAATGGAGGTGCTAAGATATACATTCAAGTCACAACTAGGTGATGAGACCAAGATATTCTTTTAATCATCACACAAATATTTATTGAGCACCTACCGTGTGCAAGGCACTGCCCCAGACACTGAAGATATTACAGTGTGAAAGACATACCTTACAGACAGCTTCTATTCTATGGCATATGATCTTCATACAAAGATTAAATTCTAGCCCTAAAGTCTTCCCCCCCCCCCCAAATGCTTCTGCAGGCTTTTGTTTTTAGTTGTAGATGGACACAATACCTTTGTTCATCTATCTATTTATTTATTTATGCTGAGGATTGAACCCAGTGCCTCACATGTGCTAGGCAAGCACTCTACCAACTTAGCTACAACCCCAGCCCCCAAAGTCTTAACAGTATACCTCATCTTGCCTCATTTGTAAAATGAAGTTAAAATAATTATCTCACAGGACTATTTAGAGGACTCAATAAAATAATGCACAGGCACATTCTTGGCATTTAAGCACCAGAAAATATTACTTTCTCCATGAAAAATCAGAAAAGTTACACTGAACTTAAACCACAGGATAGCCCACCGCCAATTCGGAGGCGGGCCCACTTCTGATGTAGCACAGGCAAAAATTGGCTTGGTTTGTGCCGGGTCAGAGATGGGTACCTGGGAGCGTTGGGAACACAAAGTGGCCACGAGGGGGCAGCGCACGGCAGGGAATCTTCACCACCGACCCCAGCCCACAGCCAAACTTCCCTGCTGCTCCCGATCCTCCCGTACGTACTTCCGTTGCTCTGACGCTTCCAGAAGCCGGGGCGTCGGGAAAGAGAGAGCGCGAATTCCCCCTCCTCTGCGCCTTGGGAGGAAAAATTGGACTCAGTTCACGAGATCGCGCCGCAGCGGGCGCTAGAGCCCCTCGAGCTGCGCCGCCGAGGCGCGGAGCCGAGCGCCCAGCAAGCGGGTGCTGGTGCGGGGGTAAGAGGCGTTAGCCTCTCCCCGGCCACCCGAAGAGGACCGGCTGCTGCCGAGAGGAGTCGGCACAGTCCCGGGGCGCTCCCGCCAACCGGAGCGCCTTCCCCTCCAGCCTCACGGGGCATCCCCACACCACACCCGCAGCTGTCACTTCTGTTTGCCGCCTGGAAAGGGAACAGGACCCGGAGCGCTCCCTGCAGTCGTCGGGGAGGATGCCTGCCTGGGCGTAGGCTGTGTCCTCAAGCCATTCGCCAGCGCTGGCGAAGAAAGCAGTCGGGATAACACCGCCCAAACTTTCCTTCGCGGCAGCGTTGTGAGGAAACGTCCCTCTCTGAGCCCTTCGGAGAACCCAAAGATACTCAGCTGTACAGGAGGGACAGGGCCGTGCCTGCTCAGGAGTTGTTCCCGGGAACCCCGGAGGTGCCCTCAGGGGCAGGGCCAGTCGCTGGCGTACGCCTAGGCGAAGGGAAGTCCAGCGGGCGCAGCGCCTCTTTCCCAGCGCCCCGCAGTGACCGTGACCTCCGCGCGCCCCCCGCACACGTGCTCGCGGCCCGGGAGGAGGAACGCTCCAGCCGAACCCGCTAGAGGCAGCGACTCGCAAGCAGGCCAGGGGCGCATGGAGGCGCCGCGGGGGCGGTGCGGCTCGCCAGCAGCGCGGGGGAGCGCGCACGCCGCGCCCCGGCCTCCCCGGGGACCCGGCCGGCCGCTCCCCGCACTTCCTGCCGCGGGGCTCTCGGCCTCAAGCAGCCCTTTGGAGCGCAGAGCTGGCTGAGCGTCGTGTCCGGCAGCATCAGCAGCTCCCGGCTCTGGGCAGGCGTGTGGCGGGACAGGTGTAGCCGGCAGCGGCGGGCGCCGCGCTTAGAAGGTCTGAGCGGACCAGGCTGGCAGGAGTTGGCTCGCTGCTCACGGAACTCCGGTCCCCGCCACGCAGGCCGGTCGGCGCGCCACTTTGCACCGCGCGGCAGCAAGAGCCTCGGGGGAAGGAAGTCGCGGCGAAGCTCGGCTCCCTGGCAGCGGTCGGTTGGGCGCGGTCCTGATGCTCGCTGCCCGCTGCGGGCCCCACTCCGGCCCCCGGACTTAGGTAGCTGCGCGTGGCCGGCGCCGGCGCCTCCCCCATGCTGCTCGGGGCGTCCTGGCTGTGCGCGTCCAAGGCGGCCGCCGCTGCTGCGCAAAGCGAGGGCGACGAGGACAGGCCCGGAGAGCGGCGGCGGCGGCGGGCGGCGGCCTCAGGGACGGGAGAGGACATGGATGAGTCGTCGCTGCTGGACCTACTGGAGTGCTCCGTATGCCTGGAGCGTCTAGACACCACGGCCAAGGTGCTGCCATGCCAGCACACCTTTTGCCGCCGCTGTCTGGAGAGCATCGTGTGCTCGCGCCACGAGCTTCGCTGCCCAGAGTGTCGCATCCTGGTGGGCTGCGGCGTGGACGAGCTGCCCGCCAACATCCTGCTGGTGCGCCTACTGGACGGCATCCGTCAGCGGCCCCGTGCAGGCGCCAGTCCTGGCGGGAGCCCGCCTGCGCGCCTCGGCCCAGGCGGCAGCCCGCCTGCGCGCCCCGGCTCTAGTGCGTCCCCCGCACTTGCTGGCGGCGGGGGCGGCGCGGTGGGCAGCGCCCCGGGCTCCCCGGTCTTCCTCTCCGCGGCGACGGGCAACGCCACCGCCAGCCTGTGCGACCTGGCGACTAATAGGAGCGCTCCAGTGGCAAAGGTGGGTATCTGCCCCGCGGCTTGGCGCTAGGCGTGTAGGAACTCGAGTGTTTGTGGGCACGTGGGTGTAGGGGTAGTGATGAGGGGCAGAGGAGACCAGAGATGGCCTTGCGTTGGTCCGCTCTTCTGTTTTGCTGGTCTTTCTCTAACTTTGCTTCCCTCCAGAGACTCTGGTCATGTTTCTCTTAGTTCCCACTTGCTAATTCTTGGGTGCATCCCTGAGCACCCTGCTCCCCTGAACTTCCTGACACCTATTATGGGTCCATTCTCTCCCCTGGAGTACCTCCCCTGGTACCTGCACCCAGGGCATCTCACCACCTGTTCATTTGTGAGTCAGCACCCCATCCTTTCTTTGGGTGGATGTGTCTTTGGGCTTGCTGCTCATCCCCACCCCTCCCCATTCTGGCCGGGCCTTTAACTGCATTCCAGTCCCATCTCCCTAAAGACTGTCTTTCCCCCCTGGACCCTCAGGCTCTCTCCACCCTCAAACTTCCTGGAGTTCGTGCTTATTTTCCCCCTGGATCGCTCCAGGAAGTTGGTGGCCTCCTGCCTGTGTGGCTGACGAGGGAGCTAGAAGAGGGATGTGGTGTCTGAAGAATGCGGACTACAAACTTTTCCTTTAGCAGGAGGGAAGGAGTTAACCTGGAGGCCCCAGGAGGGTTTTGGTCCAGCGTTTCTTGGACTTGACTTGGCAGCCTCTGTCACCAAGCCATGGACTCTTAAGCAGGGTTACATTCCCATGTGGGCCGTTATTTTCAATTTTTATTATTGTTTTATTTGTGTGTGTGTGTGTGTGTGTGTGTGTGTCCAAATAGATTGTACAATCTCCACTGCTTCCGTTTGACTTGAAAAGAAAGACTTTCCCTGGAGGGCTTCAGTGGTTTGGTTTCAAAAGCTGCTTCTTTCATGTCATTACATACCCTCTGCCACCTTGGGAACTATAATGGGGGGTGGCAGCCCATCCCATGCTGGTTTTAGTGACACAAGAAGTTCCTGTGTTTTTTAATATCTCTAAATGGAGAAAAACACATTTTAATGTTAAAAATACATTATAGATCTGTTGGAATTATCATTTGTTTTAGAAAACACAACCATATTCCTCTACTTTTGACCATTTAAGGAGTTGGTGGTGCATAATTTTTCCAATGTATACAATCTTGAATTGCTGGGAAAATGCTAGCATCTGAATTACTCAGCACTGCAACATTGCTAACATTAAGAACTTAAAGCCTTGGATGTTGAGACTGAGTTAAATGCCATACATTGCTGAATTGCTTTTCCTCCCCAAGGATATGGAAGAATGGACAATCAAGGACAGTCAAGGAATGTTCCTACTTGAGGTCATTGCTAAGGGGGATGTTTGTCCTTTGGTTTTAATTGTGATTAAATCCAGCTACATGCTCCAGTTAGAGATTTGCAAACTTTTCTTTCCTGTCCTTGCTGTTTTTAATCTAAGGTATTATAATTAAAGATTTTTATTTGCAAAATAAGCAGGCTACCTCCTCCTGTTTGAATAATTATGTGATTTTTGGAACTATGCCTCTAGTAAGACCCTGGGACATTTTGGCAATGGTATATTTACAGATGCCCTCCTACTTTATCTTGGGGGAATTGTGTTTGGCCAGGAGGTTCAGAGGTAACCTCTGAAACTCAAAAGGCACAGCCTTGGGGTGGCTCCTGGAACTCTTTGGCATTTATAGCATTCTTTAGAATTTGTCAGAGGGCTGGAAGCTTGTAACTTTAAGTAATGATTCTTAATAACAGGGAGTTGATGTTTAGTTGACTGGATTTTTACTTTCCATTATAGGGGCACACAGACTGTGACTTGCCATGCTTCAGGGAACTTCTAGAATGCATTTTCTTTATTTGTGCTGTGTCAACTAAGTGTAGCCTTTTGCTGTTTCTTCACAGGCCCACCTCAAAGGGATTAAGTTCAGGTTATGGGAAGAGTCTAAATTAAATTCAAAGTGATATTTGGTTATTTACAGAGAAGAACACATAGTGGAAGCAGAGATTATAATGCTATGTAGTTTTCCATCCACTGATTTTTCCACCTGTGCCCCCTTACTTTTTTTTTTTTTTTTTTTTTTTTTTTTTTTTGGTAGCACTGGGATTGAACCCAGGGCCTTGCAAATCCTAGACAAGTGCACTATTTATTGCGCTATCACTGAGGCACAATCTCCAGCAGACTCACTGCTTTTTTTTTTGGTGATGGTGGTGCTGGGGATTGAACCCAGTGCCTTGTGCATATGAGGCAAGCACTCTACCAACTGAGCTATATCCCCAGTCCAGACCCACTGCTTTTTAACAGTCATTGGGGATCTTTCTGGTTAATCAGAAGTTCTGCATATTAGACTACTGTTACCAGTCCGGAGTAACAACAGTAGGTTCTGGTGCATTCTCTCGGGGGACAGAGATGGGATAGGGAAGGTGAAAGGGACTGAGATAAGAGTGTTACCCATTAAGCTACCCATAAATTTGGCAGGTGAAGACTTCTGCTAAACATTACTTCCAAATAGAATGTTGGTGCTTTACTATCTATTGGAATTGTATTGCTGTCTCCAAGCAAAGCCGAGTGCTGTATGTTGCAGATTGTTTAATAGATGGGTATTCATTTTCATCATTCAGCAAATACCGAATATGACTTAACATAGGTAACCATCAATAGGACAGTCCCCTATTTTCTCATCTAGAAAGTCCTCAAACTTTATTTTGGGCCAATCGGGATATATAAACTTTTAAGGTATGTAGATAGACAGATATCTACTTAGCTTATTTATTGAGTTAAATGTTGGGATGGAATCAAACATAAATGTATTCATTTATGTTTGGTTTCACTTCCAGTTCATGAAATAATTTTTGTTCAAATTGTTCATTTTCATGTTTTCATCAGGGCTTTTGTGCACACCAACATACTTGGAGTCCCCTACCCTGGTTAGCAGAGCCTCTCAGCTCTGCTTTCACCGGAACCATTTGAGATGAGACCTTTTATTGGAATCAGTTAATGAAGCTGCCCCTAGAAATTTTACAGGGGTAAATACCCATCACAGTTACAAATTCCTATAGCCTAACCCTGGGATTGTTGGTCTCTTTGTTTCCCTGATACTAAATACTGTGTGTGTGTGTGTGCGTGCGTGTGTGTGTGTGTGTGTGTGTGTGTGTGTACAGGGAATTTAACCCAGGAGTGCTTAACAACTGAACCACATCTCCAGCTCTTTTAATTTTTTACATTGAGACAGGGTCTCACTAGGTTGCTTAGGGTCTTGTTAAGTTGATGAAGCTGGTTTAGAACTTGTGATCCTTCTGCCTCAGTCTCCTGAATCACTGGGATTACAGGTGTGCACCATTGGGCAGCTGTGTGTGGCTTCTTAAAGTGAAATTTAAAAGTCCTATTTTAATGGTACTGATCAACTATTGCAATTGCTTTATGTGTGCTAGATTTCCCAGCCTAACTTTTTTGTTGACTGTTTTTACATTTTTCAAGAGAACTGATTTCACACCCTAAACTAACACTGAGTGAATTGTTTCAGGGCAGTAGGCCTTGTTAAAAGGGAGTTGTTGAGGCTAGGGATACAGCTTAGTGATAGAGCACTCACCTACCTTGTTTGAGGGCCTGGGTTCTATACCCAACACTACAAAAAACAAAAGGAGAGACTGCTAAAAGGGTTTTGTGATTCTAAATTGAATAATTCAAAGATTACTTTTTAATATGAGATGTTTAATAAGGACTTAAATATAAGACAGTTTCAGTGTTTTTCTGAATGGTTTTTATTTTGTTTTAAAATATTTCTTGCCTTCTATTTAGGCCTGTCTGGAACTCATTGAGTACCTACATTGTGCCAGGTACTACTCTTGGGTTCTCTTGGAGATGAGGTAAGGGGATTGGGGAGGGGAGCCATTTGCTCTTGGCTCTCAGGAGACCCTTGAGGGTACTGGCTGGTGTTAGCCCAGAACTTTGTGAAGTTTAAGAGGAAGGAAGGACATTTTCACAAATTAAAGAACTATAGAAAGTGTGGGCAATGCCTTTGATGACATAAAAGTAAGCTTTAGAACCTAATTAGTTTGTTTTTTTTTTTTTTTTTTTTTTTTTGTGTGTGTGTGTGTGTGTGTGTTTCCTTTGTGGATCAAACTCAGGTCCTTACACATGCGAGGCAAGTACTCTGCCTATGAGTCATGCCCTCAGTCCTATTTATATTCTGAAGTACAGTGTGATATGTTTAAATTGGACCCATCTGAAAAATCTCTGTATCTCTCAGACAGTGTGACTGGGACCTACTAGTGGAAAATGTAAAATTAACCAGAGAATCATAAAAATTATATATATTAAGAATTTTATAAGATAGTGGAATGAAACAGACATTATTACTGTATGTATATATGTGACTACATGACCAATATGATTCTGCAACATGTACACTTAGAAAAATGAGAAATTATATTCATATATGTATGATATATCACAGTGCATAAATGCATTCTACTGTCATGTATAACTAATTAAAACAAAAAAATTTTAAAAAGAATTTTATTATAGAAATGCACATGTATGATTCTTTTATTCTTTTTTGGATGCAGGGCTGAAGACTTTTCTTTTGAGTTCCAAATTGTCTTTCTGGCTTAAGCCACAGCCATCATTTATGATTTCCTATTTGTTTCTTTCAAGTGGAGTGAGAACTCAAGAGACTTTCAAAGAATTGAGTGGCACATCCTTCTAGATTTTAAATAATCCCTCTCCTGCAATGCTTTATGTTCTTGTTCATACCCAATCTGACCATTTTACAGCAATCTGCCTTTGTTGAGTCTTCCAGGGGGCAACATATTTTTTTCACTCAGCTTCCTTGGTTACATAATATTTAATTAAAGTATATTTTTAACATTATGAGTACAACTTGCATAAACATGGTTGTGAATAAAGAGGACAGATTCCTGATAAGGACAGACTTTCCTGCTTGCCTATGAGGGGACTGCAGCCTTTCTTGGAGGTGGGTGCCTTGGGCCATCTTGCAGAGGCAGTGACATGTTAGTCTAGCTTGTCAGCTGGAGGCCAGGGTAGTAGGGTGTCTATGGCATCTCAGAGCAAATTAACCTGCTCTTTGATCATGGACAGTTGAGAAGCTTATGCCTGAGATTTTTTACTTAACAGCTACTGAGGGCTGTTGTGTGCTGGGCACTTGGACATATATGGCCTTATGGAAAGTTCACCATAATCCTCAAGTGGTTGGTGTAATGACTACTTTGAGGCCCCGAGAAATAGATACATGGATGGTTCTGAGAGCTAGGAAATGGCTCATTCAGCATAGTGTCCTTTGACTCCATCCCTCTGTCCTTCTGTTCTTGGCAGTATGGTTGTGACACTGTTGTGGTTTAGTCTTGGATGTAATAAGGGCTCCAGGGGAAAAGGCCAGCACATGGCAGGATGGACAAGTACGGATCCTGAAAAGAGTCAGACATCCCACAGTGTAGCAGGTAGCTGGTTAACATGACAGCTGAGCCACAATGCAGTCTTTTTAGAAGGCTTGAGCACCTTTGAGACTTACAACAATGCTGCGTTCAGCTGGTAGCCAGTGAGTGAATAGTCTGAATTACCTTTCATTGAGCACCTATATTGTGTACTGTGTTGGGGAACCAACTCCAGGCTAAGGACTGGTCAGGTGATTTAAGCGTATTTCATCTGTTCTTTACATCAACTCAGGTAGCTAGCTAGCTACCTAGGTGAGTGAGGAAAATGAGGCTGCATAATTTCCTTTGGGCGAAGAGTGCAGTTGGCAGGGTTAGTACTTGAAAGATGGACTTTGGGCCTAGGGCCTTTTTGGTGAGAGGAGTCTTCTTCCTCTGTGACAAATTAGCTAATTGGTGGCCAAGGTGCCAAACATAAGCAGCACTGACCTGTTGCGCTCACCTCACCTGGAAGCCACAGATACTCTTCCAGCCTGAGGCTGCCATCTTGTAAACCCATGAACCACACAGAGTGGCAACTGTATCTGTTATGACTGGGGTGCAAGCAGCCCTGTGATAGGCACCCCTCTGTGCAGTGATATGAGCAGCACACGGGAGTCTGAGTGGCCAGGCTGGTCAGCCCAGTGGCTTCATTCCCTTCTTGTCCATCCTTCTGCTCTTCCTCTGTTGGCTCATCCCCAGCCCCACTCCCTAGTCTCAGAACAGGCAGTGGCTTCTTGTGTCACATCCCCATGACAACACTTAGAAGAAGGAGGGTTTCTTTCTCTTCCCCAAGTTGGTCAGCGGAGTGTGACCTGGCCACCTTGACACACTTCCCTCCTGCCTCTGGGACTGGCTGTGTTTCCTGGATGGTGTCTGAACCTGCTGCAGCTTAGCTGGCACCTGGGCAGGAAGGACCTGGATGACCTTCCTCTCCTGGGGCTTGTGGAGGTTGGTGAGGAAAGAGAGGGAGAGCAGGGGACTCCATGGGTGGCTGA
Source organism: Tamias sibiricus (assembly GCA_025594165.1). Classification (NCBI taxonomy): domain Eukaryota; kingdom Metazoa; phylum Chordata; class Mammalia; order Rodentia; family Sciuridae; genus Tamias; species Tamias sibiricus. Next base: position 13,727,958 of record CM046670.1, on the reverse strand, counting down.
GTGTGACACAGGGGTTGGGAGTCTCAGGACGGGTGGATTTAATCCTGACTTCCTCACTGTGTGCCCCCCGGGCAAATGGGCTAGCTTTGCTGAGCCTTCTCATCAGTGAATGAGGGCTTTTCTCTGTTTCACTGGATAAATGAGGTCACGTGTGTGCAGTCCCTACCTCACATAATTGACTGTCCTTTCAGTGCGTATTACTAAGATGAAAATTTCAAGTCTCTCATCGTGTGTGAGACACCCCTCGCGGGGCCTGTGGTAGGTGGGCACATAGCATCTTTTTTTTTTTTTTTAAATATTTACTTATTAAATTTTAGTTGTACACAGTGCCTTCATTTTTTATTTATTGTTATGTGGTGCTGAGGATCGAACCCAGGCCGTGCACATGCTAGGCGAGCGCTCTACCGCTGAGCCACATCCCCAGCCCCCGGTACACAGCATCTTAAATTAAGGATATGTGTGTGCAGGTGTGTCGATGTGGCTGTAGATAGGTGTGTGTGTGTGTGCGTGTAGTCTGATCTCATACTTTGCCTCAGAGTCGGCCTGTTTTATGGAGACTGGATTATGGATCGTTAATGAACACCTAAGCTGAATGGTTGTTTGGGCCTATTTCACCTTTTAAATTGCTTCAGGTTTTATCTGTGTTGTCAGAGGCAGTGTTCCTGATCTTTACAAGTGTCATTAAGGTGAAAAAAAAATTCTAAACTATTTATAATAATCTGCTTTAAGAAAGACCTCAGAGAAGAATGATCCTGCTCAGTTGCTGATCCAGCTGGTTGGCAGGCCCTCCTGAAAATGAGCCCACCTCCTTAATCTGTAGGACCCAGGAGCTTGTCTCCAACTGCCTGGAATCACACTGCTCCGTGTGATGGAGCCGAGCAGAGTTCTACCCAGTTGTTTCTTCTTTCTGGCTCTTGAGAGCTGCCTGCCTGCTGGAGCATGACAAAATTGGGTCTCCAATTATGTGGTTTCTAGCATGTATTTCAGTTCAACCTGTATTAAATCGCTGTCTTTACAGTTAGCACAATCTTTTTTGAGGTACGTTTTTTGAAATAAAATATCAGCAAGCATTTGGTTAGGGGCAAATGCTTTTTTATAGCACCACTTGGAGAGGCGGAGGTCAGTTTTTTATCAGATTTGCCTTGCTTGGGAGATCTTCAGATGTGATGAATAAGAAATGCGTGCTTCGTATGCATCCTATTGGAATTTTAATTAACCTCAGAAGAATAGGGTGTCAAGCTGAAGGTGTTGGCAGTGGTGATTTACAAATCCTGCTAACATACTCTAACCTGGGCCGCCCTTTTGCCCGGTGAGTGAAGTGCAAATGACAAAGTGTATGGAGTATGAGTATGATTTGATTCTACCACAGGTTGCTGCTTCTTTAAGCTACTCTTTGGTCCTTAATGGCTGACAAGTGTTCACTCCTTTGGGAGACCTGAAGAGCCTCTGAGAGAGCTGTTCCTCTCTTCTGCTCCACACAAGTATTTACACTGTTCACAGATACAATAGTTATCTGCAAACATGAAGATATTAGGATGTTTGCATTTCTGCTTAATGGTATGTGTGCATAATGCCCACGTGAATTCATATGCATTTAGATGAATTCGGATTAGCCACAGGAACTCAGGCCAATAGAATGTGAGAGAGAATTTAAAAATGGGCAGATGCAAGTCCAGAGCAAGTGCGGAGAATAGTGAAGGGTCTCCTCAATAGTGTTCACTGGAAGAAGGGGCCAGAAAAAGTTCCCAGTGAGACCTTAGAATCTAGCTCAATAAAAGGGCTATTGATGCATTATTTGTCTCTAGTGTCATTTGAACACTATATACCAGGCATTCCACTACTATGGTGGTGGTAGCACTGTGTGTGTGTGTGTGTGTGTGTGTGTGTGTGTGTGTGCGCGCGCGCGCATGCATGCGCGTTCATGTGCATGGGGGGGGTACCTGGGATAAAAATTGTATTAGTTTTTATTTGTAATGCGATGCATTTTTCCCCCATTTAGTTAAGTGACAAGATTAGAGAAATGCATGTATCTGTATCCTTTTATTCTATTGTGTACCTGACAGGGATCCCCAGTTCTGGGGATCAAACCCAGGGCATTAAGTGCTCTCCCACCTAGCTGTTCCATAAGCCTTTGGCAGGAATTTCTCATGAGGAAAGTGGCATTGGTGTGATTTAGGGCTTTGTGAGTTTGCCACTGGTTCTCAATTCTTGTAGTTTCTTCTTTCATTGTTTGGATTCACCAAATAAGGACTCTGCATTTCTTTTTCAGGGTCTTTAGTACTTTGAGGCAGGGATGGAAACGGTGAAGAAGGAATTTTCCATAACTGGATGCTTTCAAAGAAAGCTTGTCGCTCAATCCTTGGCTTCTTCTGAATTTTGGTCATGCACATGGTGCCCGTTGCTGGTTCGTTCTTTCTTTCTTTTTATGTGGTGCTGAGAATCAAACCCAGTGCCTCACATGTGCGAGGCAAGCGCTCTACCCCTGAGCTACAACCCCAGCCCTGGTTGCTGGTTCTTGTGTGGAGGCTCCCAGAGTACCATGTGATCAGGAGGCTGAGGGACTTTGCTTTAGGAGCTGGAGCAGTGGAGGGCAGATGTGTCCTGCATATTGGTGGAGGCTTCTTTGGACTTTTGGAAGTCTTTTTCAGGATTAATACCAGCCTAGGTGAAAATGATTTGGGTTTATCTAATTTAGGATCTGAGACATATTCATGAATTACTCTGTTTTATTTGTTTAACTAGGATAGTCCCAGAGATACTGGAGAGAAGGAAGAAAGGCAAGGGAGGTTAACTAATTTCATCAGACATTGTTAGTTGTAATAAGCAGTTGCTTTTGCTTTCTGATGAATTGGCTAATTCTCTGCAGAGTTTCCTGCCAATGTTGCTATTTGATTTGAGGGGTTAGAGGATTCCTCAGATGGTCATCAAACATGAAGAAAAGGTCTGCAGGGGCCTTGGGTGGTCACTTCAAGGGATGTGCCATCTAATTGTCAAAAAAATGTATAGTCTTTATGTTGCCAGAACTTCAAGGTTGTTTAAAAAAATTTAGCTTGGTGATCTATTTGCTGGCAAGGTAGCAAGCAAATTTTGAGTACTGTTTGGGAATTATTGTATTATATTAAACTGGTTTCTTTAGAGAGGGGTCATTGAGTAGCCCCCCGGGCAGCCATGGTGGCGGGTTCATTCTAGCTTCCCATTTTCCCCCTGTAACTCCCTTTCTCCACAGTCGGAAGCTGGCCCATTCATCCTCCCGGTGTGCATGCCTCGCCTGAAGATAGCTGCTGTAAGGAATGTGCAGAACGAATGGTAGCCCAGGGGCGGGAACTGGGGAGCTTACCCTGATTCTGCCTGAGAGCTGCTCCTGAAGTCTGGTCTCCAATGAATGACCTTAATAATTCATTCTAACCACAGGCATTTATTGTCTGCTCACTTCCTTGAAAGCACTTTGTTGGACACTGGGATATATATGGGGCAAAACCCCCAGAAATGCTACCTGCCTTCCTGGAGCTGACAGTTTAGAGGACACAGAATAAACAAATAGCCAATAGATCTGTCATCACCAGTTGCATTTAGAGCTGTGAAGACGGGGAACCAGAACCTGCCTACTCTCGAGTCACAGCTTTGTGACTCTGAATTCAATTATGTAGCTTATTGTATTTATCTAAATGTATCCACGTATTTGTTATTTATGGATAAACCGCTGGGATTCCTTAACTCTTTATTAACATACTCCAAAGTCTAGGCATCTCAAGAACTGTATCTTCTTTTCCAAGGAATGGGAATGGAAGCAGGTGCCTTTCCGTGGTGCTGAGCATTAAGAGCTGAGCAGGGCACAGAGTTTGTGCATCGTTAACATCCCTAAACAAAGATAACCATTGTGACTAATCTTTTTCTACTCAGTTTGCCAGGCCCATGGGTTAATTTTATCAGTAGCAGTAATTGTCTGGACCAAGTCTGTAGTCTAAACATGTGCGAATAAAGGTGGATGCCGATCCCTATCACACTCCTAAAAAAGAACAACTCTCTTCTCTATTGTCAAGTAGCAGTTCTCTTTTGTCTTCTATGCCTGGTTTGGTGTTAAGGGGCAAATCATCCAAAGTTCAAATTGGTTCTCCTCATTAATTTTAGCAATATGGACTGGATGTGATGGTACACGCCTATAATTCCAGCAGCTCAGGAGGCTGAGGCAGGAGGATTGCGAGTTCAAAGCCAGCCTCAGCAACTTAGCAGTGAGATCCTGTCTCAAAATAAAAAAAAAAAAAAAAAAAAAAAAAGAAAAGGGCTGCGGATGTTGCTCAGTGGTTTTAACCTGGGTTCAATCCCTGGTTAAAAAAAAATTAAAATTTAGCAACAAGTTTTTTGTGGACTTGGGAGTTTATGTGGTATCTTGGTTCAACAGATTTAGCTTTGGCCTATGCACAATAATATAACTAGATATTATTTTGGATTAAGGTGTTGCCTCCAGCATCCCAAATAAAGTGACACACGTCGTCGGATTCTGCGGGGATGCAGTTAAACTTCACAGTAGAAGGACACCTGGTACAGAGCAGTTCCCATTAATCAGCAGATTGCAGCTCCTCAACTTTCCAGCCACTCGTTTGCTGAGGACTGACGTGTCGGTAGCTTGGCAGATCAGTGTCTGGAGTGGCATGATAGGGGCTCCGGTCCAAAGGGAGCTTAATGTACATGAGTTTGTACTTGTAGGCAGGTGGGGGCTGTTTGTCTTACATGTATCTGCTTTAAAGAAGTGGAGTGGCTTATTGAGCAGAGGTAGGGAGTCATGAAATACTGAATTGTGTCTATACTTGATAAGGATGGGGTAGGGGAGAGGACAGGCCAGGAGAGGGTTTTCCAATCAAGCCCTGGACAGGCCTCCTCCCTGCCCTCTCCAGTGCCATCACCGTTGCATGCTTTCTAAACTCATGGTTGATGCTCATGGTTGGACTTTCCACTCCTATGGAGATTAGCCACATCCAGCCATTGACCCCCATGGTCCACTTGTCCTTTGTGAACTGTAATTCTGCTTGTGGTGACTTTACTGATATGCCTTCTCTGTGTTTCCCCAAACTTCCACAATTTCTTGTTAAAATTTAGGTGTTTTAAAAGATAGATTTTTTTTTTCCTTTTCTCTTTCTGCAGGGGCCTGGTAGTAAGTCTGCGAATTGTGGTTGATATTAATCATAGCATTTCCTGTGTCCCCAAAGTAATTGATTCACTTTGACCATCAGCACCCCCAGGCGGGTACTGGTTTTCCACTTTTTGCCTTCATTGCGGTCAAGGACCTTGTGGGCTGAGAAGCTCTTTCTTTTCCAGCCCAGCATGCCCACCTGGGGTTGCCATGGACTGGACCTAAAATACCTGTGACAGCCAGGCCCTCTTGGTGGCATCTGGGTGGGTTTGGTCATCAAAGGGATTGGTGCTGACCTGGTGCCAGTGGACTCTGTTAGGGGAGGAGTCAGGAACGACCCGGCCCTCCTAAGCCCGTGTCTCCTTTCTTTTGTCTGTCTCTGTGAAGTGTCTGGTTCCATTTTAGTTTTCTCAAGCTGTTTTCAGTGCTCTTTCTTCATTCTTCCCTTCCGTGGGCTGCGTGTTTTCCTGACAATTACTGCTTTGTTGGCCCTTTAAAGTTGGCAGCATCTGGCTTCCCGGAGGCAACAGCTACTGACCCTGTTTTGGTTCCTGTTCCTCTGGCTGCTCAGTGCTGAACAGGGCTCAGACTCTGGTCACCCACCCCATCACACTGAGCCCTAGGGAGGGCCAGGCGCCCTTTTGACCCTGAGGCACCTGCCTGCCTTCCTCAGCTTCCTGGACAGCCGAGATGACGCTGTCCCCTCGTCCTCCCACCATGGGCCATGGCATGTCCAGTCTCCTCTGGGGGGACTCTCTGTCCCCTCTGGGAGGACTCTCCATGACTTTGAGATCTGGTGGGCTGTGCATTCTCATTTCTCTGGCAGCTTCCCTGTCTCCTACTCATCCCCTTTCTACTGTGGTTTTTAGGAGCAGGTGTTTGTTTGGGGTCTTAGATATTCTTAAAAATTCACACGCATGTTACATTCTATCCAGAATGTGCTTCCTCTGATTTTAATACCACACTGGGGGATTTTCGGCCCAGACCTGGAGTCAGATGTGTGTGGCCCCTGACTTTCCCTAGCTTGGCCCACCCCAGAGCCCTACATGCACCCCAGCTGGCTGGCACAGCTAGCTGTACAGACCGAGACTACCACAGTGAGGGCAGGCTGCCACATGGGCTCAAAGACTCAGAGATGAGCCTGGCAGTCTGTGCTGAGTCAGTAGTGATGTGCACTCAAGAAGGGTTCAAATGTGACTTTTTTTTTTTTTGGTACTGAGGATTGAACTCAGGGGCACTCGACCACTGGGCCACATCCCCAGCCCTTTTTTGTATTTTATTTGGGAGACAGGGTCTCACTGAGTTGCTAAGTGCCTCGCCATTGCTGAGGCTGGCTTTGAACTCGCGATCCTCCTGCCTCAGCCTCCCAAAGTGCTGGGATTACAGGCGTGCGCCACCGCGCCCGGCTTCAAATGTGACTTTTGTCAGTGGGCTGGCCTCGTCGTATGAGCTTTGCTTGGTTCTCTGGGAGAAGAACAGTCCCTGTCAGCTTGTAGTTACCTGGTGAGGTCAATGGAGTGGAGTCTAGGCAGGTCTCAGAGGTTTCTTTTCCTTTTCAAATAATTTATTTTTGATTGACACGCAGTAATTGTATTTATTTATGGGGTATGCTGTGATGTTTCAGTAGAGGTATATACTGTGAATAATCAAATCAAGGTAATTAGCATATCTATCACCTTAAACATTCATCATTGCTTTGTGTTGAGAACATTCAAAAGCCTCTCTCCTAACTATTTTGAAATATATAGCGAATTATTGTTAACTATATTCACCCGATGGTACAATAGGACGCTGGAATTTATTCCTCCTATTTAACCATAGGTTTGTACCCATTAACCAGTCTCTCTCCATCCTCCCTCCCTGGCCCCTCACCAGCCTTTGGTAACCATTGTTTGTCATGGTTTAGATATAAGGTGTCCCCCCAAAAGCTGGTGTGGCAGTACAGGAATATTCAGAGGTGAAATTATTAGATTATGAGAGCTATACTTAGTGGATTAATTCACTTGATGGATTAATAATTTTGATGAATTCCTGGTGATAACTGTAGGTAGGTGGTGTGTGGCTGGAGGAAGTAGGTCACTACTTAGGGATTATATATATATATATATATATATATTTTTTTAAAATATTTATTTATTTGCTTTTAGTTGTACACAATGTGTTTTTACGTGGTGCTGAGGATCGAACCCAGGCCGCTAGGCGAGCGCTCTCTACCGCTGAGCCGCAACCCCAGCCCCAGGGATTATATTTTGTCCTTGGCTCCTCAAGCTCACTTTCTCTCTCTCTCTCTTTCTCTCTCCCCACCCCTCCCCCCTCGCTGCTGTCCCTCCCCCCACCCTCCTTCCTGGACACCATGAGCTGAGCTGCTCTCCTCCAGTATACCCTTCCTCCATCGTGTTTTCCGCCTTGGAGTCAGCCCACCATGGATTGAACCTCTGAAACTGTGAGCCCCAAATAGACTTGTTCTCTAAGTTATTCTTGTGGGGCAGTTTTGTCACAGCAACAATAAACTGACTAATAAACTATTCTACTCTTAACTTCTATAAGATCTTTTAGATTCCACATATGAATCAGATCATGTGGTACCTTTTCCATGCCTGGGTTATTTCATTTAGCATCATGTCCTTTGGGTTCATCCAAATAACTGTAGTTCCAGACTGTCATCCTCTTTTGACAGAATTAGTATTCTCTTATGTGTATGTACCATGTTTTCGTTAGCCATTCGTAGGTTGATGATACCTAGGTTGATTCTGTATCTTGGCCATTGTGAATAGTGTTGCAGATAATTTGAAAATGAAGACATCTCCACACATTCTGATTTCATATTTCTTGGGTATATATATACCCAGAAGTGGGATTGCTGCGTTGTACACACGGTAGTCCTATTTTTAGTTCTATGGTTAGTTTTCCAAGGAAACTCTGTACTGTTTTCCACAATGCTTGAACTAATTTTCATTCCTACCGACAGTGTGTGAGGCTTCCCATTTCTCTGTATCCTCACCAGTGCTTCTTTTGATTTTTTTGGTAGTAGCCTTTCTGGCTGGAGTGAGGTAATAGCTTGTTATAGTTTTGACTTGCATTTCCCTGGTGATCAGCAGTGTTGAACTTCCTTTATTTTTATTTTTTAATTTTCTGGAAGTTGGCTTGCCCTTCCAGGCACTTGGGGCCTGTTGTGGAGTGAAGGAAGTGCTGTCAGCTTGTCAGTAAACGTGGCTGTCATGGAGGGGTGCTCTCACTCTTTACACTTATGGGGGAACCATTCTGTCAGGTGGAGAAGTGTTCAGGGATGTCAGTTTTCAAAGTGACAATTGCCATGTTGAGAGGCAGCGTAGAGGTGTTCAAATTGAACGTTGGGGACTTTGAGTTGGCATCAGGCGGCTGGAGAGGACCTGGTGTGGGGGATGCAGAAGGGGAAAGTACCCCTGGGGTGGGGATATTCCTGGTGAAGGCCTGGGACACAGGGAACCCAAAGGTGGGGGCATGCCAGGATGGTCCCAGGATGGTCCCAGGCCGTACCTGGGAATGTGTTTTATGTTACTATTTGTTTATTTTTATGGTCCTTTTTATTTATGTCAAGGGATGCATTTAAAAAAATTATAGCAGTTACATAGAGTTTCGTTTGGAAACAAATTTAAATAAAAAGTGAGTCCATTTAAAGAAACTCTTTAAGTAAACATTGTGAAGATGAGGAATGGATGTCTATAGTTCGGATAAAAACTGTCTTAAGATACGATGAAATCAGAACCTTGAAGAAATACTGCACTCCCCTGTTTCTTGCAGAGTAGAGCCAACATGTGGAAGCAACCCAGATGTCCATCAAAGGGCAAAGAAATTGTGGTATATGCACAACAGAATGATATTCAGCCTTACAAAGAAGGAAATCCTGCCACATGTGGCAACCAGTGGACATGATGCTAAATGAAATCAGATAGGCACATAAAGACAAATACTGCCATCTCACTTATTTGTGGAATCTGAAGAAATTCAACTCACAGAAGCAGAGAGAAGAACGGTGGTTACCAGGGGCTAAGAAGTGAAGAGATTGCTGGGCATGTCGGGGTATGCCTGTAATCCCAGCAGCTTGGGAGGCTGAAGCAGGAGGATCGCAGGCTCAAAGGCAGCCTTTGCAACTTAGTGAGGTGCTAAGCAACTTAGTGAGACCCTGTCTCAACATGAAATATAAAAAGGTCTGGAGATGTGGCTCAGTGGTGAAGCACCCCTGGGTTCAATCCCCAGTTACTGCCCCCCCCCCAAAAAAAGTGAGGAGATTGAAGGGATGTTGGTCAAAGGATATATTAGTTCTGGAGATCTAATGTACAGTGTGGTGACTATAGTTAATAACAGTGCATACTTGACATTGCTAACAGGGTAAATCTCAAGTATTCTTGTTATACACACAACAACAACAAAAAAGTAATTATGTAAAGTGATAGATGTTAACCAGCTTGATTGTGGTATTAGTTTCACAGTGTCATCACACTGTATACCTTAAATACATATAATTTTTTATATTCCCCAGATATGGCTGGGGAATAAAATTATACGTGATAATAAAAGCTATTTTTAAAAGCCCACGAAACCGCCTGACGTTGTAGAATAAGCAGACTTCATTTCCCCACAGCATATTGGCATCTGTCTTCCAGAGCCCCTCTTTCCTCTGTATCATAGTTGCTGGTGACCCGGCTCTGGGTGTGCTCAGGATTTTATAAGATGGGACAGGGTTGCGTAAGGTGAAGATGAGAAATGGGGACAGCATTTTTCTGCTTGGAAGACAGTGTTTGGAAAAATTGCTTTTTTGATTTTTAAACCCAAATAGCAATTGCAAGAAAAGCTACCTTTGGAATTGATTTAGAGCTGAAATGATCAGCACGGCAAGAAGGTGAAGAGAGAGATGTGTTCCTGAGTCCCAGGAGCGCCGAGCTGGGTCCAGGCTGGGCTTCCCTCAGCCCTTCTGTGGCTCCTGGCACACACCTGCTCAGAGCCGTCTTCTCCCCTGTTTGAATTACTCAGGTGCCTGGTTAGGTCCTGAACCACAGCAGGAGAACCATGCAAGGATTGGAACCAAGAGACGGGCAGGGGCCCAGGAATGGTCAAAGTGGGCCTGTCCCAAACCCTTTGTTCTTAACAGCGTGAGTGCTTCTGGTTGGAACAGATGGACACAGGGGAGCTCTGGAGTGGGCACGGCCAGTGCGGACCTCAGGGCAGTGGACTCCGCACTCTGGCTGTGACTCCAGCAGGTCCAATGTAAGAAAACTCAGGGGGCGCCTGGTCAGGTGGAGCGCTCTGTAGAAGCTCATGATGAAAAGGTGAACAGTGAGGGCCTGACCTGACCCTTTGAGTTTTTCCTCAGCAGCTGTGTCTGTGTCCCTAAGTTTTATCATCTCTTTCCCTTGAAAGGGACAGTGAATGCCTGTCTTTCTGTTTTTTTTTTTTTTTTTTTTTTTTTTTAATGAGATAGCACCATGCGTAGCCCCCCATGTCCTCGAGGGTCCCTTCTGACTACACTCACCCAAGTACCCCTGTGCCCATGGTCTGGAGAATTGTCCTCAAAAGCTGTTTGGGGGGCTGGGGTTGTGGGTCAGCGGTAGAGTGCTCACCTAGCACATGCGTGGCCCTGGGTTTGATCCTCAGCACCATGTAAAAATAAATAAATAAAATAAAGGCATTGTGTCCAACTAAAACTAAAAAATAAATATTAAAAAACGCCTGTGTGGTTGTCACTGGCCCCCTCAGCCCCTCTTTCAGCCAGACTTCACAGCAGGCTGGAGGTCCCATGGGCCTTCTTCTCCCTGGCCCCTGTCACATGGCCACAGGAGCCCTGCCTGCTCATTATTCCCACAGTGTGTTCATTTCTGTTATTGGTTCTTTGCTTACGTAAGACCTATCACCTTCACTATTGATCTCTCCATCGTGAAGGCCTGACGCATCCTTCCTCTGTTCCAGGATGCTGTGAGAAGCATGTGGTGACCTGCAGGGGCTGTGTTATGCTTCCTTACACATCTGCTGCCCATCAGGTTGTCCATGGGCGTCATGCATGTCCCTTAGTACTCATGGGACCTGGTTCTTGGCAGAACAACCCTCTGCACTACTATCACCAAGCTTTCCTGTGTTCCCGTTGAACATCAAGAGCACTTCTCTAGGATTCATGCTCTGGTTGTTTTCCAGGTTTGCGGGTTTTTCTCCCTTGCAGATATTTAAGACCATGTGATCTGAACCACATTGCCCATGGAACCTGGCTCCCTGCATGATAGAGCAGGAACCAAGTCTAGGTGCAGCTTGTTGGTTCTTGGGGGCCCCAGAGCATGATGGTTAATGGCATGCTGCTTCAGGCTGAAGGTCAGGCAGGAGCAACGTGCCGTGGAGAGCTGTGGCAGGTGGGGAATCGTAGAGCCTGAAGCTTGGGCTCACATCTCCCTCGTGACGGGTTCTCACTGTCAAGACAGATTAAGAGTATCCACCTCCTAAGGATTGTGCAGACTGAGGGGAGTTTGTATGTGAAGTTTTGAGAAAATACTGCCTATCTAGTAAGCATTGAATAAGTATGAGCTATTATGACTATTATTGTTCTTGAGCCTTAGTTTTTCGTAATGGTATGTGTTAGAAGGGATGGCACCATAACAATGGCTGTTATGGTTGGGGCTCACATTTATTGGGCACTTGGTTCTGGCTGCATTTAGACAGATTAAGCATCAGGCAAATGGCATGAGTCATGTTCTCTGAAACATCACTGGACTGAATTGGCAGAGATGGTTCCAGTTCCCCCAAAGTAGGCAGTGTCTTAGGTGCAAAATAATAACAGCAATAACTCACTCTTCAGTGCTGTCTACCTGCTGCCATTCAGTCTTTGCATTTGTCCTGTGCTTAAGGTTTCCAGTTGTGGCAGACAAACCCTTGGTTCTCTGTTTAGGACTCAAGAAACCTGCCTCTGGGTGGTGCATGCCTATAATTTCAGAGGCTCAGGAGGCTGAGGCAAGTGCAAAGCCAGCCTTGGCAATTTAGCGATGCCCTAAGCAAATTAGTGAGACCCTGTCTCAAAATAAAAATAAAAAGGGCTGGGGATGTGGCTCAGTGGTTAAGCACCCCTGGGTTCAATCCCTGGTACTGACAAAAAGAAACCTGCCTCTGAAGACCCCTCTCTCCCCACGACCACCTTGGGTCCTGGCTATTCCTCTAGAAGTGGGGAGTCTACACCACCTCCCTCAGCACAAGGCTCTGAGAGGGAGTGACTTCCTAATAAAATTGGTCTGGGACTCCAAAGAGGGGACATGAGGGCTTGCATTGGAGGGCCCCACAGGGTTGCCATAGGAATATCTTCTTTTTTTCCCCCCAATCCTTGGTTTCCCAAATTATGGGTATCCTTTCTCTCTACTGCCTCTCTTCCAGACCCCTCCTTTCCTTCCCTTCTCTTCCCCTTCCCTGTGCTGATATCCTCTCAGGTGCCACCACCAGGAAGCTCTTCCACCAGCTGTCACATTATTTTCGTCTCTCTTCCTGAAGCCTCCCCTGGCCTCTTCCAATCCTGTGGCCTCTTAGAGTCTTCCTCCTAGGTAAAGGCACTCACCAGCTCACAGGGCCCAGACACTTCCCTCCCAGTGTAGTTCTCTTTCTTCCCTCTTGGGGAGCGAGTCAGAGAATGGGCTTCTTCTTCATCCATTCAAGAACTGTTGGCCAGCACCCTCCCAGAGGTACCTGGAGGAAATGGCTGAGATGCCTGTTTCTTTGAATCGTAACCATCAGTTGGTCCTGAAAGGTTTACTCAAAGGGAGTAAGTGGAGGGGACAGTGCTGCTCTGTGTGTCAGAACCCCGGATGCTTTGATGGATGGTATTGGGTCCGTGGTTTGACAGGCAGCTGTTCTGTCGCTAGGCTGAATGAGGGTAGTTGTAAATAGAAACTCCAGTGTGCTGTTTGTACACCAAAGAAACACTAGATCTGTGTGTATTCTTTGCCATCTGCTGCTTGGTCAACAGATCTGATAAGAAGCCAACACTTGAGTGAATTATTTTGCAGTGCTAAATGGAATGCTAAACATAGTACTGTAAATGGTCCAAAAAAGATGCCTCGTCAATTATTCAAGGGGGGCATATCAAGGTTTCAGTGCTCATTATTGATTCCCAGTTCTCTTGAAAATGATTTATTCACCCATTGTCCATCGAGTGACCTTACTAGTATATTTTCCTGTTCTAGGTCTTAGGGTACTTGGTTTATGAATTTTTTATTTCTCTTGCAAAGTATTTGGAAGTTAACCAGCAGTTATTTAGGTAAAATGTTTAGCACTGGAGCCTGACCCATTCATCTTTCATTTAATCACTAACACATAGCAATATGTATGTCCGTTTATATATACATGTGTGTATATTTCGTTTTTCAAGGCTGGGGATTGAACCCAGGACCTTGTGCATGCTAGGCAAGTGCTCTACCACTGAGCTATGGCCCCCAGCCTTATATTTCTTATAAACTATGTTATAGTTATTAACTAGTTTGTCATTTCATCCCATTGAATGAAAGTTTTGGAGCCTTTAATTTCTGATGATCTTTAGGTTTGCTCAAGATCACTCAGACCTCAAAATATTCTGTAGGACAGGGTGGTCTGGGTGGATCATCATGTGGTGCCTGTGGGGTCCAAGACCCTCTGGCAGAGTCATCTGCTGTGTCCTCTCCAGCCCCTTTTGTGACTCTTCTGGTCTTGTGTGGTGGGGACGTGGATATGTCACCGAGAGTGGGATGCTGGCTTTCACACCTGCTTGTTGTCACACATGGGCAGATGCTGACCTTCTGAGCATCCACGTCCTCCTGTGTGGCATGTCTGACTGTGCCACCTGCGCAGAGCGTGTGGTGGGAACCACAGGGACATTTGCCCAGCACCTGATGTGAGGTTACGGCTCCATCAACTGTCATTAGTGTGTCTATTCAGAGGCTCCCTGCAAGCTGTGATAGGGTTTTTGAAGACAGTTTTTGTCTTTTTGGACAAATTGGCAAGATGCTATAGCTTGAACTGTGTACAGATTTCTGCACGTGCAGGCTGGGTACTTTTGAAGAATGAAAGAAGGGTTGAGTAATTGGCTCTGGGGAATATTATTGCTGACTGGTGCCATTTTGATGAGTAATAGACCCCATTAGATCACAGTAAAATACTCGATTATGTATAATTAAAGATGGCATTAGTCAGGCAGAAGCCCCAGCATTTAAAAATGTGAAAGGGATAATTTCTAATGCTGAAAAGTACATTCGTGACTAAAGAAGCAGAACATAACAGTGTGAGCCTTGAAGTTGCAAGCCTGGGTCACAGACAGACTGCTTGTTTGGCAGGACAGCTGTTGTTCATTTTTAGTCTCAAATATTTGTAGTGGTAGCAACCAGGGCAGTTATAAAAAAAGCATTTGAGGTGAATTCACAGCTTGTGGAACAGCTCTGATGGGTGGTTTTTACCAAAACACGAAGTCTTAGATTTCATTCTTTGTGTAGTTGGCAGAGCCCGGGGGAGCTCTGGAATCTTTGTTTCCCTGTTTACCCTTTCTGGCTTTCAACTCCAAATTCCTCCTTCTCTTTCTCTCATTTATTCATTGTTTCCTCCCTTGTTCGGAAGCTCAGATTGAACACCTTATGTGGACCAGGCTCTGAACTGGGCTCCAGGGAAGAGCAAGAGCTGGGTCGTGCCTCGGGGAGCCCTGGGCAGGGCTGTGCCGTCTTTTGCCTGTGGTGACCTGGTTTTATTTAGACTTCTCTAGTCAGACACTTGGAACATTCTCTGCCCCCGCTGGGACTGGTTCTCCAGTAGATCCTTTGGCTCAGAGCTGAGAAGTCTTTGGTTTGGCTTGGGCTCCACTCCGTTTAATCAGGAGTCAAGTGTCTGGCACACAACTTCAGTTATTAATCACGTTGCTATTAATATTCATATTGACAGTCATTTGCACTTCTAAACCTCTTTTCATCTCAAAGGTTACCACTGCATTTCAGGAACCACAGATGAATGGCTTCAAAGGAAGGAGTAGGACTCTCTTCCACAGGGAGGAGCAAAGGGGGAATGTACTTGATCAACTAGCAAGTGGGTCAGGACAGCCTAGGTCTGGGTGTGTGCGGGACTTGCTCCTCGTCTGTTGCCTAACATATACAGTCCCCTGGGAGGAGGCCTGCCAGTCACCCCACAAGTGTCCATCCAGCACTGACATGGGCTGGCCATGGTTCTCTGCTTTTGCAGAGAGCAAGATAGTGTCTGATCTTTGGAGCTTACACTCTGTTGGTACCATGGGGGTATCAAGATGCTGACTAAAATGGCATTCAAAAAACTTTATGTACAGCCGGGCGCACGCCTGTAATCCCAGCACTTGGGAGGCTGAGGCAGGAGGATCGCGAGTTCAAAGCCAGCCTCAGCAATGGCGAGGCACTTAACAACTCAGTGAGACTCTGACTCTAATAAAATACGAAAAAGGGCTGGGGATGTGGCCCAGTGGTCAGGTGGCCCTGAATTCAATCTCTGGTACCCAAAAAAAAAAAAAAAAAAAAAAAAAAAAAAAAAAAAACCCCAAAAAACAAACAAACAAAAAAACTTTATGTACAGTGGAAATTTTTTAATGCATGTGTTTTTGTACTCTAATCGAATTTAATTTAGACTATAATTTCAGGGAATTCCTTTTGCAATCATGGGTTTCTTTTTTTTTTTTAAACCCTATTAGAAGGTTAAAATCATCTTTTAACATATAGCAGCTGTGTGTGGTTCTTGACTTTGACTGCATGTTGAAGTCTAGGGGAACTTCCCTAAACACTGACATCTGTCCCAGCCCAGGGGTTCCAACATGATCGATCCAGGTGCAGCCTGGTATTGGGGTGTTCAGAGGTCCCAGATGGTGCTGTTAACAGGACTGAACAGCATGGTCTAAATTGCAGGAGGCTTGGAGAAGTTGGAGTGGGAGAAAATTTTCTCGGAAACCCATTCCCAACTCGCAAAGCAGTGTAATAGGTTATGAGAGCCAACACCTGAAGTCCTACCAGGTATGCATTCAAAAGGTGAATAGGACCTGGCCAGGTGAAGAGGTTAGGAAGAGAGTGTTCCATCAGAGAGAGCAGTAGGGATGGAGACCTATTGCCTCAAGGAGTTTGGAGCAGATGAGAAACTTAAAGAAGATGATAGGGACGTTCACTATTAATAAGTTGGAGAGAACAGGGCGGGGCAAGTGGTACAAGACCATGTGTCTTAGTCCATTTTCCATTGCAATAACAAAATATCTGAGGCTGTTTACTCTATGAAGAAAAGAGGTTTATTTAGCTCACAGTTCTGGAGATGGAGAAGCTCAAGATCAGGTGGCTATATCTGGTGAAGGCCTCCTGCTGTGTCATAATGTATCGGAGGACATCATGCGCCAGGAGCACAAGCAAGAGTTGTGAGCCTTGGGTACAGAAGAGTCTGAACACATGAGATGGCCTAACTTTTTAAAAAAACATTTATTTATTTGTTTTAGTTGTACACAATGCCTTTCTTTTTACGTGGTGCTGAGGATCGAACCTGGGCCGCGCACATGCTAGGCGAGTGCTCTACCACTGAGCTACAACCCCAGCCCGAGAGATGGCCTAACTTAATAACAACCTGCTTTCATGCTAATGAGAACAGTCCCTGGAGACTTAACCTACTCTCTTGAGATGAGCATTAATCCCTTCCAAGGATGGTGCCCCCATGACCCAATTACCTCCCACTAGGCCTCACCTCTTAGGAGACCCACTTACTCCCTTACTCCTCGTACTGTTACATTGGGGACCAAGCCTCCAGCCTGCAACCCTTTTTCCCCTTTCTCTCCCCACTGACTATTCTTTAAATTTGTTTTTATTAGGTGTGCATGACAGTAGAATGCATTCTGACACATTGTACACAAATGGAGCACAACTTTTTCCTCTGGCTGAACATGCTGTAGAGTCACACAAGTAGTATGATCATACATGTGTCTAGGGTAATAATGTTTGCCTCATTCCACTGTCCTTTCCATCCCTACACTCCCTCCCTTCACTCCCCTCTGCACAATCCAAAGGTCCATCATTCTCCTCCACCACCATTATGGATCAGCATCCATTTATCAGAGCAAACATTCAGCCTTGGGGTTTTTTGGGTTTCAGCCTGCAAACCTTGAAGGGACAAATTATATCCAGCCCCCAGTACCATGTAGGCATTTTACTTTTCAACCTGATGGCTGTCGAAGCCATTTTCTTTATGAGCCTCGCACTATTCCGTTCATTAATTCACTTAAAAAACAATTCCTTAGAAAAATAATTTCTTCCAGAAAACAGGATTCCAGCTCCATTAATGCACTTACTCCTCCTAATAGCTTGGTGAAATAGGTGTGATGATCACCCCTCTTTTACCAATGGGGAAGGCGAGGCGCAGAGAAGCCGTGTAGCTGATTATGCAGCTGTGGATAGCAGAGCCCATCTGAGCCAGGTGACTCTGGCTTTGGTGCTGGGTCTACATTCCTGTGGGATTGTTGCTCTGAACCTCATTTCACAGAACAGGAGGCCACCGTGCAAGTTCTGGCCTCAGAGCTCACAGAATTACCTACCTTCAGGCCACCCAGAAATTAAAACATTTTGCGTTATCTTTTCTCATATTGTAAAAGTAAGAGGGAAAAAAGCTGTGTGCAAGTCAAATTCATGGTGGAACATAAGGGCATATATAAAGACACTGTTTAATTCCTGGTACTGATGGAGGAAGGGATTGGAGGAGGGAGATTGTACCTTTCCATTGCTGAAACACCAGTGAAGGTTGACCCTGCTTAATGGGTACAGTTATAATTAAATAGCATCATTGCACTGAAGACAAAGGACACTAGTGTATTGGGGGGATGGGATGATCCGTGGGTTCTTGTTTATCTTTGATGATTTCTTGACTCATGCAGTGCAGTGATCATTATGGAAAATATGTACAGTGGCCTAGGACACCCTGAAGTGTTTGAGGCTTTCTTGCCTAGATACCTCTCCCTGCCATCTGGGTCTCCTTCCCTCTGGATTGAGTGTTAAAATCGGCCCAGATGTTTGTGGAGCTCAACATTTGTGGCCATGGAGACAGACTGAATACAGAATTTTTTCCTCCCTGGAAATCTGTGCCTGCATGTTTCGAAAACATTTACAAAAAGCTAATGGTTTAACAGGTGTTCAAATAAACCATCTTTTGATGGTCTGAATTCTTAATTTTAAACTCTAAAGCAACACTGTCCGACAGAAATAGAATTCAAGCCACATAAGTAATTTGAAATTTTTCTTGCAGCTGCATTGCAAAAGGCAAAGAGAAACAGTGAAATTAATTGCAATAATATATTTTAGTTAACCCACTGTATCCAGAATCTCATCTTATGAACCTGTAATCACTGTGAAGTTATTGATGAGATATTTTTTTCCATCCTTTCTTCCTTGCTAAGTCTGCAGCCTGGAGTCTGTTTCACACTTGCAGCCCATTTTGATGTGGATTTATGATGGGCATTTCCAGTGCTCAGCAGTGACACGGTGCCAAGGGGACATCTTGGCTGTAACGCATCAGACTATTTTAGATAAGCATGATAAAGTTCTGCTACTGACATAATTTTGGCAACCTAATGTAATTTGAATAATATACCTTCACAAGGTTTAGAGGCAACGACGTGAAGCTTCCTCTGATTTCTGAATTGTCACTGTGATCGAATCTGCGAACGACGGCAAGAATTTTTGGTTTGAACTTAATGTAATAACAGCCTGGAGGGCTTATAAAACACATGCTGAGAAATTGGTCTAAAACCCAGAATGAGCATATTTTTCATACCCAGCTGATTATTTAAATTTCTCCACGGGAAGTTATTGCTTCTCTGACAAGTCTCATCAGCAATCTATTCTCAGTGGTCTTGATGGACACCAAGTCTAATTTTGTTTTTCTCCTACCCTCTCTTTGGACAGAACAAAATTCAGTCTCTAGCTTCACATTCCTTCCTAGGAAAAGTGCTCAGTGTCTTAGAAATAAGTGGTTACAAAACTGTCACCTGCCTGGCTGTCTGTTTTCTGAGGTGATAGGTGGTACCTATGGTAATGGGAGATAGATATTTTCCCCTTGTCTTTGTGTTACATCTTTATGGCTTTGGAGACTGTGGGTGGGGCGAGCTGTATTTTCTCTGTATTTGGAAAATCCTTCATGCAGTGCTTCTGTTAGCTGACATGCACAATGAGCTGAGTAAATAATTCTGGGCTCATGTCTCAAGTTAAGGACGGGTGTATAATAGCCTTGTTCGGGGTGCCTGGTGTGCCTACAGTGGCACCATAGCAATCAGAAGGAAAGCTAATTTACTGGAAACAACGAAGTGTTTGGAAGTTCACTGCGTGGAAATTGGATTTTTGCCTTTTATTATTTACATTGTGAATTATCAGATTTATATTTAAGGCTGTAGGGATTATCGTGCTCTTTAAACGGCATTATCTAATAAAGATTGAGCATTTCATGGTTTCAGCTCATCATTGTAAATTCAATTAACAGGGTCCGGCTGGAGTGGGTGTGGGCAGGGGCTCCTAGAGTGTCACTTACTGTCCCCCTCTGAGGCCTCGTGGTGCCATGTCCAGCCTATCTTCCACATGGCTCCTCACAGTACAGCATTACAGCAAATGTCACCTTGTCCTTTGAACTTGAAGAGCGCATCTCAGCACTCTCCTCTTCCCTGAAGTGGAGGTGTTATGCCCCTGGTTAAAGCTCCCATCTCCAGTAGGGTTGGTGGGTAAGCCCAAGCCATTGATGTAGCTTAGTTTTGAGCTCTTGCAAGTATTTACCTCAGAGCTATATATTCCAATCTTTTTTCCTTTTTTTTTTTTTTTAATTCTTTTTTAGATACAGGGTCTCACTATCCTCCCCAGGCTGGCCTCAAACTCCTGGACTCAAGCCATCCTTCTGCTTTAGTCTCTCGGGTACTGGGACTACAGGTTCCCACTGCTGTGCCTGGCAAGGAAGCAATTTTTTTTTTTTTTTTTTTTTTTTTTTTTTTTTTTTTTTTTTGGTACTGGGGATTGAACTCAGGGGCACTCGACCACTGGGCCACATCCCCAGCCCTTTTTTGTATTTTATTAGAGACAAGGTCTCACTGAGTTGCTCAGTGCCTTGACATTGCTGAGGCTGGCTTTGAACTCGTGATCCTCCTGCCTCAGCCTCTCAAGTGCTGGGATTACAGGCGTGCGCCACTGCACCCGGCTTTAAGGAAGCATTTTTTTGTGGGCAGAAATGGACCCCCGTTTACAGAAAAGCGACAGTTTATAAAGGAGAGACTGTCACTGTGAAGCTGTTGTTAGACACTCATTCCTTATAGAATGAACATAGTAGTCAGGGCACATAATAGAACAGAGCTATGTCTGGACTTTGCACGCTGGTGTTCACCTAGAGCTGCTGGTGAGTGAGGCCAGAGAGCACGTTCATTTCTGATCAAAGGAATTAAATCCGTCCTTGATGGTAATATGGATATTTACGGATAATTGAGAACTGGCTCCTGAGGAAAAGCTAAATTATGTTTTTTCGTCCTACCTTAATTTTTTTTTTAATTATGTTTTTCTGGGGTTTGGAAAGGTAATAATATGGATGTTGTCCCAAATTTGGTGGTGGTGAGAAGAAAATCGTGAAGGTATAAAAGGGCAGAGGATTTACTGTGATTTGCTGGGACAGATCTGAAGGTCCCGTGTAGACGAAGCACTGGACCCAGCCCAGACCGTGGGCCTGGTGATGTGACTCACCTCTCACCTGCTCTGGAGGCTGCACAACAGGTGTGTCCATGTGTATGGAAGCCACCTGCCCTGGGTGAACATGTGATGGCAGACAGTCCAGTGACTCTCTCACTCTCTCTCTTCCTCTTCCTATTTTTGTAGTACTGGAGATTGAACCCAGGGACATTCTATCACTGAGGTACATCCCCAGCCTTTTTGGTTCTTTGAGAGAGGGTGTTATGGTTTAGATAGGAGGTGTTCCTCAAAAGCTCATGCAAGGATTTTCAGAGGTGAAATGATTAGATTGTGAGAAGTGTAACCTAATTAGTGGATTAATCCATTCATCTAGACTGACTGTGGTAACTGTAGGCAGGTAGGGTATGACGGAAGGAACTAGGTCACTGGGGCTATGCCTCTGGGGGGTTTATTGGTCTCTGGTGAGCAGCGTTTTAGCTCTGCTTCCTGGTTGCCATGTTCTAAGCTACTTTCCTCTGCCACACCCTTCCACCATGACGTTCTGCTGCACCTTGGGCCCAGAGCTGTGGCCTTGGCTGATCATGGACCGAACCTCTCAAACCATGAGCCCTAATGAACTTTTCCTCCTTTAGGAATTTTTTAAAGATTTATTTATTTATTTATTTGTAGAGGAATGCAACACCTTCATTTATCTATTTTTATGTGGTGCTGAGGATCTAACCCAGTGCCCCACACATGCTAGGCAAGCGCTCTACCACTGAGCCACAACCCCATCCATCCTCTAAGATTTTCTTTTCAGGTATTCTGGTCACAGAGACAAAACAGCTGACTAAAGCTCAGGAGTCTCACTAAGTTGCCCAGGCTGGCCTCAAACTTGTGATCCTCCTGTCTCTGCCTCCCTAATCACTAGGATTATGGGCATGCACTGCTCAGATTATTCTATGGCATATCACGAATAGATCTTGACCTGACCCTTAGGGATGACTACTCTGCTGTGTATTTTGTCCCCAGCTGGGCTTTCATGCATCTTGGCTCGATTATGCATTAACCCCCCACCTGACATCAATCAGATTCTGGTGCGCCTGGCCTCTTCAGACCTGCCTCCCAGCTCCTGAGGCATTTAGCAGTCAGAACCTGCTACATCATTTGCTGGGCCTGGTGCAAAATGGAACGCTGGTACAGAATTATGAAAAATTTCACCACGTGACCACCTAGCGCTAAATCACACATGTGCAGTGTGCAGTGTGCATTTACCTAGTCAGGGACTGCTGGGTGGGCAAGGCCTGCAGGTCAGAACCTTCTGAGTTGATGCATCGTGCAGACACAGTCGGTGTGCTGTGGCTGCCACGCTGTGATCTCATGGGTTTAAAATGCCCTGTATAGGGCCCAGCTGATGGGACCCATGTGATATCTTTTGCCTTTACTTGGGTGACAATGTGGGACAGAAGTGGGGAACAGGAGGAGTCCTCTAGTCTGTATCATCACATATGTGTATATGTGTGTGTAAATAATTTAAAATGGGCCCTCATTGGGGAAATAAATGTTTAGCCTTCGAAATGCTAAAGCTTATTGTCTCTGTTTTGTTGGATGTCTTGTTATATTTGCTCTAACAGGTATATTGGGTTGGGTTAAGGTTTGCTTGGTGACTGGTTTGGTTTGGATATGGCTTCCTGTGTTGAAATGTAACCTCTACTGTGAGGTAAGAAGAGGGTGGAAACTTAATCTGACTATGGTGTTGGGGGTGGGATTTGGGAAATGATTAGGATTACATAGGTTCATTGAATGGAGCCGCAGGATTGAATATCTGTGACTTTGTAGGAAGAGGGAGGGACCAGAAGACACACACCATGGCACACACACACGTGTCCTATCTCTTGCCACGTGGATGCCCTCTCCCGCCTCAGGACTATGCCAGCCACCAGGCCATCACGAGATGCAGATTCTCAACCTTGGCCCAGAAACATGAGCCAGACTAAACTCTTCTTTATAAGTACCTAATTTCAGGTATTTTGTTATAGTAGCAAAAAAATGGACCAATACAGTGACTTGGGATCATCCTGCAGGCCTGTGAAAGATACCTGTTATGGTTCGGCAATGCCCAGGGATCCTCTGAGGGGCTGTTCTGCCCTTGTGTGAAGTCACACACATTGCAGCAAGCCCGAGACCCCTGTCCACCTTAGCTGTCAGGCAGAGAATGCTGACTGCTAGTTTCTATACTCTCCTGTTTGCAGTCCACCTTTGCAGACTGGACTAAGCTGTTACCTCGGTGAACTCAGCCTGGGAGTAAGAGGAAATTATCCCGTCATGTATGGGAGGCTGGCCTTGCTGACTTGGCCCTTGCACTCTGGCCACACAAGCTCATGTTCATAACCTCATGCTTTGTGTCTTCTCTGTCGCTCACATCTTCTCCTGCTGGGCTGTGGAGGCTTTCTGTCCTGGGTGATGATCTTGCAAGGGGACGAAGTGTCCTCTCAGGTGTTTGTTTCTGACCTTGGAGTGATTCAAGGCAGAGGAAACACCAAGGGATAGATTTTCAGTTTAAAGTGTAATGATGTGAAGGGTCACTGCAGGAGGCAGAAATGCAGGCTGCACGCTTACCCGACTGTGCGTATAAAATAGTCCTACACAGAGTCAAAGCATGAGGAGACAGCATGTGATTTATCGTCAGTGGCTAATGGAGACACTTAATACTTCCTTACAGTTCAAATACTATCTCTTATTTAAAGACTACCAGGTAAAGGTTAATAAAATTTTTATTTCTCCCTGAAATCACACACAGATTGCGTATGACCCCAGCTTGTTTCCACATCAAAGGGTTTGCATCTTCTACCTGGCAAGGGCTCCTGGATCCTCTGTGGTAAGTGCAGATGGCTCGCGGCACCCTCAGGACCTTCTGATGGGCTGGATCTCTTGGCTTTGATTTCCCAGAACGTTATAATGTTATCCGAGGGGATTATGTTACTGGCGGAGGACCTTTACTTGAGGTCCTGGACGGGGCCCCCTCCTGGCCTGACTTTCCTCACAGCCATCTTTTCTAGTAAAGAAAACCGTCACTGAGTGCCCACTCTGCATCTCCACTCCAGGACTTTCTATGTAAGAGCTTGGTTTATTCTTACAACAAACTGGCTGCCTGTGATGGGCCCCCTTAGGATACTACTGATGAGGGTATCTCAGCTGCTCAGGGACAGAGCTGGGCCTGAACTAGGTGGGATGGTCACTGTTTTCCGTCACTTGTCCTTGACCTCTGTTGCCAGAATCCAACCCGGCACAGGAAGCATCCATCTCTTCAATCAGGACCATTACTATGCCTCAGTTTCCTCATCCTGTAGAAGAGGGTGCCTCCAGCCGGGCGTGGTGGTGCACGCCTGTAATCCCAGCACTTGGGAGGCTGAGGCAGGAGGATCGCGAGTTCAAAGCCAGCCTCAGCAATGGCGAGGCACTTAGCAACTCAGTGAGACCCTGTCTCTAATAAAATACAAAAAAGGGCTGGGGATGTGGCCCAGTGGTCGAGTGCCCCAGTACCACAAAAAAAAGAAAAAAAAAAAAAAAAGAAGAGGGTGCTTCCAGCTGTGTCCAGCCCCATGGTGAGGGGTGCATGTGTGCAGAAGGACTGGGAATCACAGAGGCACAAGGCCCTGGGATTTCTTAAACATATATCGACTTTATTACTGTGGATTTTAGTGGATAAAGAATCAACTCATTTTGCATTAGGTTTTCTTGTTAACACAGGAATCCTAACTTGTAATTTGTTGTCCATGTACTGAATATCCATGAGAAATCCCGTTGTTATTTATGACATTATCCATTGATTTATGGACCCAGAGTGCTGGACATGTGACACCTGTCCCAGGTGTCTGTTGAAGTCATATCTCTGTTCTCCGGGAGCCAGGTGTCTTACGTGATGAAGAGCCAGTAGGGTGACAGCCATTAGGGTGACAAGTATAGTAACCAAAAAGTGTGAGGCACCTGCCCAAGACAGGGCTTCCTGCAGAGATGGGCAGCCCACACTTTGCTGGGTGAGGAGAGAGAACCAGACATGTCCCCAAAGCAGAGGCAGCACTGAAGTTAGAAATGGAAACAGAGTAGGTGGTAGACTCTGCCTTGTGCCCTCAGGGGTGGCCAGGTGGCCAGGCTGGGAAGCTAAGGGTAGAAGGGGCAGCACTGAAGGTCTCCTGTTGCAGGGAGAACCTCTGTGGGCTGGATTCTAGGCATTGCTTCTCAGGCTTCATCACATTTAATCTCCACAGTGACTTTTTGAGGGAAGCACATTTCTGAGCCCAGTTTCCCAGGATGTGTGTGTGTCGGAGGAGACCCAAGGTTGTCTGCCTTCCAAGACTTAGACATGGTGAAGCCTAGTTCAAATACAAATCTCCAGCTGCGAGGCCATGTCTGTACTCTGGAAGCCAGTTCTGGAGGGGCTGTGGGCCACTGGGTCTGAACTGCATACCTGGGCTGAGGCAAGATGCCAGCATATGCATTGGGGTGGTCTTGTCCATCCACAGTGGGCAGGACTGGGTGGGAACATCAGGACTGTAGATGGATTAGATGGATGGTCACCCACAGCAGGTGTCTGGGTGCTAGGGGTGAGAGGTAAAGAGAGCCATAACCCAGGGGGGGAGTAGAAGGGTCTAGAGAAGTGGCGATTCCTGGGAGGACTGAACCTGGGCTCTGGATGGAGAGTCCCAGTGGCTGTGAGCATAAAGCAACTGACCACTCATGTCGAACAGAAGATCCGTAACGTGTCCCCCTGGCTTCTGTACGTGAAGTTGTGGAAGACACCAGCGAGGCTGCTCTTCCAGTCTGGGAGCAGTAGTTAAATCACGGGGGGCATAGAGAGGTGAGGCGTTGCTCCCCACTTGAGTCAGGGACAAGTCACTTTGGTTTAGTTTACTTTGGTTTAGTTCAGGACACCATCGTGGGGGGTGCAGGGGCCTGCAAGGCATGGACAGGCTTGTCTCTCTCACCCAGTTGCTGTGTGACCGGATAAGGTTTCCTTTCTGTCTGATGGGAGCCTGGATGAAGCCTCCTGGGGAGGGGAGGACTGGGTCCTGTATATTGCACATATTGCAAGGTGCCATCCTGTAGTATTGTCCCTCTTCGAGCCCTGTCTTTGGAGCACATCCTCAAATGTGAGAATTCTGCAGGCTCGCAGAGATGGGAGTGGAGGAAGGACACTGGCTGCTTTCTTCTGTGAATGCTTTGGCTCTAAAATTGACTCTGGAGAGACCCAGGACAGACAGCGAGCCCGCTTTCTCTGTGTGTGCTGAGGCGTGGCCTCCTTGGAAAGTCTCGCCAAAGAGGAATGCTCAGGGCACATCTTGGCAGTGTCGTTAAAATTCCTTTGTAGTTTTCGTGTAAATAAAACGACTGCAAGAGGGTGCATCAACCTGTAAGCACTCAGAAAACCAGGGCCTCTCTCATTTTTTCCTTTATGTGGCATCCCCCCACCCCGTCCTTTAGCAATGAGAAGAAAGGTCCTTTTTTTGGGTCCTTCTTTGGGTCCTTTTGCATTCTGGTGCCAAGGGTCAAAGACTGCAAATAATGACCAGACACCCCCCCCCCCCCGCCGCCTTTCTTAACATGATGGAGGTGGGTGGTGGTGAGTGTGGGGCTGGGATGTGGTAGGGAGTGGGGGAGAGTCACTCTGCTGCTGCCTTGAATGTCACCTATCATTCAAACTGTCACCTGCCATAGATATTCATACTTCTGGCTGAGAGTCACTTTGACTGGAAGGGAAACTCTCCTGAAGTATTTATAGTAATAAGCAGGGCTTGATGTACAGGTCCCACTGCGTTGCAGGCTGGAGTTCAGATTCATAGTAGTAAGCCTCCGTTTACCTTGCCAAAGGGCAGGACCCAGCGGAGAACCGGGGAGCCTAGAAACAGAAATTAGAACTCATGAGCAGCTTTGGCTTAAAGGAGTGTTATATTTGGTGTGTTGTGTGTTGACTGTCGAGCATCATCTTTGGTTTTTTTTCTCTAATGAAACAGGTGATTATAGTGTTGGAATAAAGGAAATTATAAGTGAATGTTTAAGAGCTAGAAAAGGGCAGAGCGGGGCTCTCACTAGATTCACTAAGAACTAACATTTTAAGCCTGGAAATTTCATGACCCCATAGTGGGTAATGGGTAGCACAGCCCTGGGTATAGTCAGCAGCTCAGTGTGAGAATGAAACATCTTAGTAATTGCTCTGCTTTCCCCCCAAATAATGTGTTTCTCATGATCTCTCTGGTCTATTACCAACTATTTGTGGCTGGACCAAGTATGAATGAAAGAATGCACTTAACATCTGATAGAGGGAATAAGGCTGATTTCAATTTCATGATCTGGACGTGTGTTTACTTCTCAATGTCCTTCTAATGCATTCAATACAACGAGATTGTTACACATCTTTGTGTTTATATGTCTGTTCCTAAGGTGAACCCCAGGGATTGTGGGGGGACAAAGGGACCGCACTTCACCTACTGGTGTTAAATCCTCAAGAAATTCTTCTTGGTCTGGGATTGCTTTCATGCCCTCCTTTTTTTTATCTTCTTCTTCTTCTTCTTCTTCTTTTTTTTTTTTTCTGTTTTATTTGGCCAAGCTGGCCTGTTTCCTGGTTTACAGCTAGAATTCACTCTTCTACCCATTCAAGTTCCTCTTCCAGGACTCTGCTGGGCAGGGCTGTGCTGGTAAAAGCTCAAATGTTGGATCTCTGGAAGGATAAAAAAAAAAAAAAAAAAGAGCATGATTTGTACTTTGCCAATTTCTAAGGTGTAAATACTGTCACTATGGTTTCTTTCAAGCTTCCAACATGATACCTGATGGCTGGCAGAACCTCTGAAATTTAGTAGTCAGTGCTGGCCAGCTGGTGAAAACTGGCTGCTACTTCGGATTCTCACCAATGCTGCCAGTTCCTTAAGGTTTCAAAAGTGTTGACGGGTGACCACCCCGGGAGCATTGCAAATAAGTGTAACAAGGCAGAGTTTGTGATTATTTTCTGTTTTTAAGCCCTCTTACTCATGATATTCCTTGGCATATGAAGAGGAAGGTCAGTTTCCTTCAGGGGATCATTTCCTATTCCTCTTTGCCTTGGGCCTGGGTGGGATTTTGCATTCTGTGTGTAGGGCTGGACGTGGCTCCTGGATTTTCCTACTTCACCTTTGATATGGAAAACCAAACTGGAAGTCCTCATCACCCTGCCAAACCCCACTTTTACTGTCACCCTCCAAAGTTGGGAGAATATGGCGTGAATCCCGCAAATGGCTCTTTACCACATGTTACCAACAAGATTTCACGTGCTCTTGGAGGAGCAGTGACCGCGCACGGGGCGTGTTGGTGTGGGACCAGGTTGCCCAGTGCTCCCACACCTCCCACCTCCTTCCTGCAGCACCTGGGAAATGCTGGCATATGTCATCGCCTGACAGGGTGGTTGGAGAAGCAAGGGCAGTGTGCTCAGGGTACCTGTTGCCCATGCTAGAAGACAAATGAAGCTTGGATTGAAGGGCCTGTGAAACCGTAAGATGGGCTGGCAGACTGCAGTCAGTGGTTGGAACATGGCCACTCTCACTCATGCACACACCTTCTCTGCAGTTGGTGGTTTTGACAGGTACAGTGTGTGTGACCTGCAAAGCTGAGAAGGTGCACTCTCTGGCCCTTGACAGAAACATTGCCAACCCCCGTCGTAAAGCAGTCACAGCATGATGACTGGGGTGGTGATGTCACTCTCTAAGCCATGGTCTATGACACTGTGGGGGCCAGGAGTCGTTCCCTGCCCCAACTCAGAGTCTCCGTTTTTAGGTACTAAATCATGATTTAGCATGAGGATGATAAGTTTATTTTAGTGCATTTCAATCTACCTATGACTCAACTTACACATTCAGTGCTTTCGCGTGTGACTGTTGTGTTTGAGAAGTGGACACTCTTTAGTATTATGCTTTAGTATCTGACTTTAGTTCTGTTTTCCTTTCCTTTTCCAGAATCTAAAATGTGCCAAAATCTAAAGGTTTTGAGTGCAGACATGACATGATGCTACAGGAGGAACATTCCACACGGGACCTCATGTGAGAGGTCACCATCAAAATGCAGGTGCACCCAAAACATTACATCAGGTTATCTTTAGACTGTAGTCCTGTTCCCCGGTTTTCTGCTCATTGTGCAGATAAGTACCTTGGAGTGAGTTCAACACCTTTCAGAGAAAGGACAAGGGCAAAACTTAGGAACGGACTAGGTATGAGAAGTGGTGCAAAGCCCTACTTAGGGTTGTCTTTGTCCTAAGCTCAGTGTTAAAGGGAAAGGGGCCCTATAATGTGACATCGAGGCCTCTTGTCATTCTTCATCTCTCTGCTCGGACACTGTCAGCAGGTTGAGTCATAGCAGAATAGTAAGAAAACATTATTCAGGAAAACATCATTCAAAGAAAATACATTGAGAGAATTCCATTGAGGGAGTGAAGGGGAGAGGTCATAAGCACGAAGATTTGAGGGAACATAAAATTTTTACAAAGACCTCAAGTTTTTCTTTAAGGCAGTATGGACTGTCTTTTCCCCTTTTCTTCATCTTACTGGTAATGACCGTGGCTTTTGGCATGTAGCTTTAGTTTTTAACAATACAGTCGAGTATCCCTTATCTGAAATACTCAGGACCAGAAGTGTTTTACGTTTCATGTTTTTGGATTTTGAAATATTTACATACACATAATGAGGATTGGGAACCAAGACTGAATGCAACATTCATTTATGTTTCATATATACTTTATGCACATAGTCTGAAGATACTCAGTCTCGGTGCACCTGCATTTTGATAGTGACCTCTCACGTGAGGTCAGGTGTGGAATGTGTCTCCTGTGGCATCCTGTCATGTCTGCACTCCAAACCTTTCAGATTTTGGTACATTTTAGATATCGGATTTTTAGATTAGGAATGTTCCTGTTAAAACGGTTAGAGTAAAACTATACTTAAACCTAACTGTAAAACTATAACCACCACCTCCCCTATGTGATTTTAAAGGATTATTTTTTAGCTGTAAGTTATGCCTAGGGCTTACTACTTTAAAAAAAACAACATCACTGTTTTTATACATGCACCAGGATGCATCCATCAATCTTCCTTCTTGTCAGATGCCCATCCCCTTGATCCAGCCTTCAGCAACCCAGCTAGTTTGAACGCTGCTAAAAGTACAATACAATACAGCAACTAGTCAGCTTCCCATGGAGGGTAGTGGAAATCCAGAAGTTGAATTAGTAGCCAAATTGGCTCAGGAATAGTTCTTACATATTTGTTATGGTATGGCTCCTGGCATAAGGAATTTTGTTCTTCTATTTTTTTTCAGAACGAGTGCAGCCCATATTTTAAAAAGGGGAACAGGAAAGAGACATAGTTTTGGACCAGCACATGGCCGCCAATTTATTTAGCCACTTGAGAGAAATTGCAGGAGCAGGAGACACAGTTGAGCCATTAGAAGAAGAGATGGCTTTTCACATTTGCAGAAGAACAGGACTCGAATCATTGGCTCTCTCTCCTACTTGGAACAGATTTGATTTAAGGATCTTGGGACGACTTGATGGTATTCAGCCCTGTAAGAGGTGATAGTAATACATAGGGATCCCTCGTCAATGGGGTAGGGAGGGGAGCCTATTGTGTGCGCTCAGTGTGGGGTTTCCTGTTAATAAAGTGAAGTCATCCTACAAATCCAGATAGGACAGGCCTTTGAGTGCTTCCTTGTTATGCTCACAGCGTCTGCTTGCCGGGGCTCAATTCAGTGAGGAAGACTGTGATTTGCAAACATTTCATCACTGGGTTACAATTCAGAGCCTTTCTGGAGGGATCAAAACTATATGTTTTTTACCATCTGCTGTAGGGTATGACTATTGGGAAATGCCATTCCCGTCCTTACTTTAATTTTGGCTATTTAGTGGGTGATCTCAGAGCAATGTTGCCTTTGTCTGGAGCCCTGTGATGAGGAGTGAGATGAATGGGAAAATAGTGATTTTTTTTTTTTTTTTTTTTTTTTTTTTTTTTTAGAGCCTACCTGAATTCCTGGTAGGGGTTGTCTGTTCAGAGGGGCCCACCTCTAATAAATCCTCACACTTGACTTCTGTTTCTTCCTAAAGTTTAGTGGTTTGTGGCTGTCCAGACCATGGCTGTGTGTTAGCCAGCTTTTCATTGCTCTTAACAAATACCTGAGATAAATCAGCTTAGGGAGAGGAAAGGTTCATTTTGACTCACGGTTTTGGAGGTTTCAGTCCATGGTTGGTTGACCTTTTTGCTTTTGGGCTGTGGCAAGTGAGCACATCATGGCTGGAGTGAGTGGAGGAGGAAGCTGTGTCCTTGCGGCAGCTGGGAAGCAAACAAACAGAGGAAGGGGTCGGGGTCCCGGTGCCTCCTTCGAGAATACACTTCTGGTGACCTAACATGCTCCCACTTCTTAAAGGTTCTGCCGCCTCCCGGTAGTGCCACTCTGGACGCCATGCCTTTACCACTTGGCATTTTGATGAAAACACCCTGCCAGAAACGACAGTTCACACATCTTTGCCCGTTTCCTTCGGGCATGAAGTGTGTTGAAGTGTGATGATTTCATACGCACTGATACCATTATTGGCTCTTGTTTCCTTGTCTGCAGATGAGCAGGGTAATATTTTCTAAGGGTTCATCTTGCTCCAAATCTGAGGTAGTTATCGGTTAAATAATATTAAACAAATGCCGGCTGGCCAAAGGGTTAAAGGGGTACAGATGACCAGTGGCACAGGGCCGTCTCCAAGTTGACAGAGAGACAGCACTCTCTGCCCTCCAAAGTGTCTCTGGGGGCATCATCCTCAGTTTCCAGAGGACAGACGAATTCTCTTCTCACACAGCATCCCCTTGCCTACAGGTAGCCCCCTTCTGGTTCGGGTGCTTAGGGTACAGACTGGACAGGATGCACTTTCCTGGAGCGCTGGACTCGGGGAGGCCCGTGTGAGCAGACCACCCTGAAGCCAGATGCCAGACCCCTCAGGTGCAGGAGACTGCGTCCTGGTTTGGTCTGTGGAAGTGCTAGCTTATATATAGCCCTCTTGCAGTTTGACTTGGCTTTATCTGAGTGACCTACAGAATTTAACACTGCTAGATTTTTTGTTGTCAGTGGTGTTTAGACGTAGATGTGGTTGAATATCTTTTCAGTTCTTTGCCATGTCTATGTCTTGTCTATTGTCTGTTAAGAATTCAGGGTTTCTTTTTTTTATCATCTTAATAAAAGTGATGGCAGTTTGCTGTTAGTTATCATTCATATTCAGGGAAAACTAGATGATTATTGGCTTGAAATACCCTTTTGTCCCAAAACGATCACCCTCTATGCTCCATGCATTACTTCTTTCTTTCTACCTTTTCTCTGGATTCTGACTGCTTGGGGTCACAGGCACTGTGAGTTAAGACGTACGCCCATGGTCACGTGCACTGGAATACGGAGTGCGTGGTACATTTCCGTCTCCAGTCTCTGGTCCGTGCGGAGCTGCAGCGGAGACATTTCCTGTGGGGGGAGTGGAATCCAGGCTCCCTGGTGTGTTTAGTCTGGGCCTTGGGGAGTTTGGTCCCCTTAATGCCTTCCAGAGGTGTAGCCTGCCCTGCCTGGCATGGTCTCACAGTGCCCATGAACTTGGCCCTGATCCCCCAGAAGGGTGGAGTGCCTGCTTCCAACCAGCGTCTTTCTGGGAATGAAGATGTCCTGTTTGTTTTATACAGATTGACTTTTGAAAACCTCATTCTGTATTTCCCATGAGGTGCATGAATGTGCAGGGAGCTGAGCTCTCACTCTTCCCTTGGGTTGTTGTGAAATTGCTCATTTTCAGAGTGATTGTCAGCAGAGTTGCCCCTGTTTTCCAATAAAAGGCAGCACAGGGCACAGTGGGCTTCATCAGAGCCCGCTTAGTCGCTTGGTTTGGAGTCTGAGGGGAAACTTGATATGCACATCACTTCCCAGTTCTAGGAAACAGCCCGAGGTGGAATGATGGAGCCCTGTCTCTGCCAGAACCATCTGGAATGTGTTGGTGAGTGAGCTGTCAGTCAGCTCCAAGATGCAGAATCTCAGGCAGCCAAATCTCTTGAACTCAGTCTCTGAGGCACTGAGTCACCAGACATATCTGCAGGAAGAGGCTGCTTGTCCCATGGCCTCCACACTGGATGTGCGTGTTCCTGAAGAACACACCTCTCCCTGGCCTTCAGGTTTAAAATGAGCAGAGGCTCCGAGCTCTCTTCTCCATGCGCTCAATTCAGCCAACCTCTCTCACGGTCTGTGGTGGTCTTCCTTTGTCTTTGACAGTGTTCATAACTTACAGACATTACAGAGTGTTTATTGAGATAGGAAACTTTAATCCTCTAGGTGTTACAAGCGAAAAACACCCTTTATTTGTGTGATTTCCCTCCCTTCCTAGCTATATTATTCCACATACTGTTGTTCCCCCGGCTGTACCCCTTGCTGGATCCCACAGCAGGGCGGCACCTGTTTGGACTCTGAGAAGCCAGGATGCATTCTGGACTCTTCATTTCTCTCCTTTCTCCTAGACACGGTGAGACACGGCTGCCCATGTAGAGCTCTGGCTGGGAGCTGGACTCAGTCCCAGCTAAACCCAGACCACCTGTGGATTGTAGAAGTGGTCTCCTCAGCTTCCCAGTCCCAGCATTAGATCTCAGTTGGTGTATATTGTGGCAAAGTATTGCTTTCATTGGGTCTAGTATTTATTTTCCAAAAGGTTTAAAGGGGTCATGTTATGACTGGTGGCTATGTGACTACAGCACATGTCATATGTAATGCTGTATTTATCTTTACACAATGTTAAGACTTCACCAAAATGTGAAGTGGGTCATCTCTGGGTGGCAGGGGAATTTTTACTCTCTTCCTCATATTTTTTGGTGTGTCAGTTTTCACAACAGCATATGCTTTTGCATAGACTGAGCATAGACTGAGTTAAAACTCAGATTTTTCACTTTTCCAATTTTTGAGGGGTTTAGAATATCTATTTTCTTCTCCATGGAAATTGAATACAGGTTGAGTCACAGTTCTTAGAATTCTAGAATTGGAGAGTTGGAGAGCGCCTCACAGGCTGTCTGTACTACAGATGAGCTGTGACAGCTTGCACCGTGCGCTCATGGACTCCACTTCCTGTGCTCTCTCCGGGGCCAACCAAGCTGCCCCTGACCTGGGTGTTGGAGATGTGGCTGGTTCAGGTAAAGGCGGGTTATTCTGGATCAGGATAATTTGCCTCAATGGCATAGTTCTTCATTTCCTCTGCAGTGAAGGCCAGGCCCACAGGAAGCGTTTAGGCCCAGGTTTGGCAAATCTGCCGTGTGCTGACATGCCCTCCGGGGCTGCCTTTCCGCTGTAGCAGCAGAGTGAGCCGTTGCAGGGAGACCACACGTCTGAGAGGCCTGGCGTAGTTACTCTCCGGCCCTTTGGCTGGCCCCCTGTTAAGGCTCTAGCTGAAGACCTGTGGTGAGGACCCTTAATTTTAAGAGAGGGAAGCCCACTCTTTGGAGAACCCAAAACTGCTCTTTGCTGTGGTCTCAGGTTGGGTCCTGACCACAGGCGTGCGATGGCTGGAAAGCTACTGTCGTTCTTGGAAGCAGATACTCAGACTCAGCTCTTTCCCTGCACCGCTTCATCTGGAATGTTCTCACATGGAATGTGGGATGGCGTGGGCCAATTCTTATGCCCTTTAAAGCAGATGTCTGGTACAGGTTGCAGGCCTGAAGTACCAAGACCAGCATCTGCAGCAAGTTCTGGGCTCAATTCAGACCAAGTATCAGAGGATGGTGAGGCAGTGCTGCCTAATAGGCAGTTCCCAAGGCACCTCAAAACCTTCCATAAGTGTGCCCTCAGGACCCCAGAGCCATGCCATGGAGCCCAAGATCCCAACCAAAGGCTCCTGGGTGCCGGGGAGCCCAGGAAGGTGGCCCTGGACACTCCCATCCATTTCACAGCTTCAGAGTAAGGTGGGCATGGCCCAGCTAATTACAACAGGGAAACAGAGAGACCCATGTTGCTTTGTTTGGGCAAAAGGGGGAGAACAACAACATTTGGGGATCCTCCTGGTGTACCCTGGAGATGCTGGATATTTTTTGTTTTATTTCACTTTTTTTCTTCACGGTGCCTGGTGGCACTTGTCTTTTACTCTCTCCACTTCACAGCTGGGGTGTGGGGACGGGCAGAGCGGCACTGATGTCAGCAGTCGGGCATCAGGCCGCATGCACTCAGCCGGTAAGTGGTCCAGTCAGGGCAGCAAATGGTCCTTGAATCACAGCCTGTGGTCTTTCTGCTGCATCCTGTGGCGTCTGGAAGTCCCCTGGTGTGGCGACAGTGACCTTGTCTAGGTGGCAGAAGGCTTGCTGTGTTTGATAAGGAACAGAAGATGAATGATTAATAAGTGCACTTTATCTGGAAGATAATGATCTTTCCTGGGTGGGTTTCATGAATCAAGGTGAGGGATTTTAATAGCATCTTTGAAAGAAAATTTGGGAGCTCT
This sequence comes from Tamias sibiricus, assembly GCA_025594165.1. Classification (NCBI taxonomy): domain Eukaryota; kingdom Metazoa; phylum Chordata; class Mammalia; order Rodentia; family Sciuridae; genus Tamias; species Tamias sibiricus. Next base: position 13,692,704 of record CM046670.1, on the reverse strand, counting down.
GCCCTACTGTGTAGAATTATTCCCTGGGAACTGGCTGGTGTACCCAGGACCTGCGGGAGTGCTGGCAATTTTCTCTGCTGCTCTCTCCTGACATATTTTGGGTTGTCTTTGGGCTTGTTCAACACTGATGTCATCTACTGGGGGCATTCCTTCCAGGTGTCTAGGACAAGGTATATTTAAAGAGTAGTTGATACCTCTTTCCAAAATAATACATTGCCCAATTGTCTTAGGCGTCTGCAAATAGCCTTTACTTGAGTCTAGCAACAAAATCTCATATTTAACGTACAGTCAGCCCTCCATATCCATGCATTCTGCATCTGTGGATTCCACCAACCACAGATAGAAAATATTTCTTTAAAAAATTGCATCTGTACCAAACACGTTATAGACATTTTTTTTCCTTGTCATCACTTTGTAAACAGCACAGTAGAACAACTCTCGGCATAGCATTTATGTTGTATTAGGTGTCCTAAGTTATCTAGACATGATTTAGTGTATACCTGAGGGTGTGCATAGGTTCTATGTCAATGCTTTGCCATTTTTTATAAGGGACTTGAGCGTAAAGGATTTTTGTATCCTTGGGGAAGTCCTGGAACAAATCCCTGGTGTATATTGAGGGACGACTGTATCTTTTTTTTTTTTTAATATTTATTTATTTACTTTTAGTTGTACATAATGCAATGCATTTATGTTTACGTGGTGCTGAGGATCGAACCCCGGGCAGTGCACGTGCAAGGCGAGCGCTCTGCCGCTGAGCCACAACCCCAGCCCGGACGACTGTATCTTAAGATGCCACTTAGGAATATACTCACGTCTGTGGGTAGTCCTGGTCAGAGTCATTCCCACTGTAGCCTGGGACCTGTTCACAGTATTTCCTCTTCACTGGAAATCTGAGTTCCTCATTTTCAGAGTTGGTTATGAAGTGAGTCGGTGCTGTGCACCGTGGCACGTCTGTTGCTTTACCTGGCACTTGCATTCCATCCTTTCCCCTCTTGCCCTCCAATCTTTGCATAACTTTATTTTGATGAGATCACTGGGGGGTGTGTGTGTGTGTGTGTGTATTTCATCCCGTATCATGGAAACAAAGAATAGCTTATTGAAATGCAAACACTGGTGAAGTTAGGCACCACTGAAAGTAAATGCAGATTTCTCATGTTTAACCAGGAAGCTTCATGCATTGGCATGTGGTGTGTGTGTACATTTGTGCATTTACTCAGCTAGCGTTGACGGAGAGCCAACAAGGGTGACCACACAGCTGCCCTTAGCAGACTCAGGCCTGTGACTTCTCAGTTGCATGACAGTAACCTGAAATCTTAGTTCCTGCTTTGGCTTAAAACTGAAATCTGAGCAGCAACCTTGATATAAGAATCTCCATAATCAGTGAAAGGACACATTTATGATTGTCTCAGCTAAGGAACTTTTCTAGGTAGAATGAACAGAATGTGGAAGTGAGGAAATTTTTTAACAGTGTCATCTGTAGACTTCATAGAAAGACAACATAAAGTAGGGGTTCTTTCTTTGTTTCTTTTTTTTTAACCAGCTTTAAGCAGTTATACCAGCTTTAAGCTATTCATCTCTTATCTGAAAATATGAAATCTGAAATGCTTTCAAACACAAAAGTTTTTGAGAGCTGATTTGATGCCATAAATGGAAAAATCCACACCTAACCTCACGTGGCAGGTCTCTTAAATTACCTTCAGGCTATGTGTATAAGGTGTATGTGAAATGTAAATGATTTTGTGTTTAGACTGGGTCCCATCCCTGAGCTGTCTCATTATGTACATGCAAATGTGCCAAAATAAAAAATCCCAAATATGAAACACTACTGGTTTCAGAATCTGGATGAGTATACTCAACCTGTGGGAGTCGTTTTAAACATGCCTTGTAGTTTTGCATCTTATTGATTGGATAAGCCCTGATTCCCCCACCCGGCACCAGAGTTCTTTGAACATTTTATGAGGATACTTCCTTTATCTGAATCACATGCATTGAAGCAAATCAGAGGCAAGCAGAAAAGATCCACATTGTCCAAATGATAATCTGTATTTTATATCCATGAAGAGATCTATTTCCTTTGGATTTTGGTTTCACTGGGAAAACTTGCTCAGCCAACCTGAATTCCTTGGTGCTGGCTCTCTCTTTGACATAGTTCTAAGTATTGAGAACAAAAAAGGTAATAATCAATATACAACAATATATAATAGTGGGGGCAAGCAAACTTGTGAAGAATTATTTTGTGTTCCTTGAGTCAAGTAATATCATGGATTAGTTGGATATGCAATAGTTTGGGGCAGGAGTTTTAAAATTTGGGACCTGTGACTTACTAGAGGGTCTATGAATGGATGCAAAAGCCCTATCCATGGTCCTTTGGGACCATATGTGAAGTTGATGTTGAACTTTGTTGGGGAATGGAGCTGTCAGCTGCTCTGGGGGTGGGGTGGGGGGTGGTTAATCCCCACGAGGTTAGAGTGAGTGATCCAGAGAAGAACAAGGACCCAAGGAGGGGGGTGGGGTGACAGGAGAGATGATAATTGTCTGGTTCACAGGGGGAGGTCCTACTGGTGTAGTGAAGGAATCTAGACATTATGAATAACTTAGGACAAGTTTACTCTGGAGGAAAATGATAAGAAGTCCCTTCAACTTAATCCCTAGTAGATCTCAGATGTTGAGGGATAGCAAAGCTCATTAGGTGAGGTGATTTGTTGGCTGCCTGATGAAGAGTTGGGAAGCTTGTTTGTTAATTTAATGCATCCTCCTCCCTTGAGGTGGGTTTTCACTGCTGAATTGGAAGTTTCTAGCAGCAGGAGTCTCATTTGATTTGTCATCATAGCTCCCAAGGTATCTAACTTGATCAGAAAAACCAGAAGCCTAAATCTTTTCTTCTAATGTTCAAGTTTGTTTCTGTGCCAAGATATAACAAACAAGTGTACCCTAAAACCAGAAGCACTTTTCTTCTCATATCTAAACCAAATCTGTGCTGCTGTCTACAAGTCTAACCTTTCTTTGAATGAAACAAAACAAAACAAAATAACAACAAAACAACAACAACAACAACAAAACACTAGGTACCACTGTGCTGGGTGAAACTCCTTTCTATGTATTTCATACATCACAGAGTCAACTTGCATAACTTTTCAGGCACATAGCTGTCACCTCTTTATTATCCTCATTAGAACTCTTTCTTTCTTTCTTTCTCTTCTCTCTCTCTCTCTCTCTTTTTTTCTTTCTTTCTTTTTCTGTGCTGGAGATCAAACCCAAGGACTTACACATACAAGGCAAGTGCTCTGCCACTGAGTGGTTCCCCTGCCCTTGCATTTTTTTTAATACCTTTATTTTATTTGTTTTTATTTTTATTTATTTATTTTTATGCGGGGGATCAAACCCAGTACCTCAGCCATGCTAGGCAAGTGCTCTACCACTGAGCCACAACCCTGGCCCTGCCCTTTCACTTTTTATTTCGAGATACAGTATCACTAAGTTGAGGCTGGCCTTGAACTTGCAATCCTCTTGCCTTAACCTGAGTAACTGGGATTACGGGTGTCTTTTTTTTTTTTTTTTTTTTTTTTTTTTAATGAATGTTCTCTATTTCAGTTTGTAGGGCTCCACTGAACAAACAACATTGCCTCTGCTAGACGCGACGTTTACTGAGTATTATGATGAATAGTATTGGTGGCCTTCATTAACTGGCTTTTCTGTTTTGTCATCTCTAGATGGTCTTCTATGGTAGGCCCTGTAGAAGTATTATTATATTTGGGTAGTTTATATTCTCTAAGTACATCATTCAGGGTTTTTTCTCCCAACATGGCTATGCATTATTCATGTCAATTTTTTGACCTCAGACGTTTGAACTCAAACTTGGTGTTTTTTTTCAGAGTTAAAAGAGCCTGTGGTGGGAGAGCAAGGCAGGCTTGTGGATCAGCTCTTCTTCCTCTCCCTCCCTGGGATTCGCTGTTAACTTTCTTACGCTATTCACTTAGACCTAATTAGCATATTTAATTGACGTGTTGTGTAGTTCTGGAAACTGCTTATTAGATTTCATAGGTGTCCCTGGCAGCACAAAATGTTTAGTGAGCACAATAATTGTGTTACAGTGAAATGAATATGAACATATCCACTGAATTAATAAATGAATTAAGTGATGACTTCATGGAAATCTCCTGAGAAGGTAGCTAAAACTAACTTCTCCCTGCACAATATTGAAGTGGGCTTTTTGTGTGTATTTGGAGGTTTTGGAGGAAAGAAGTGGTCTTTCTTTTAGATTGTAATAATATTGTTCGGGGGGGGAGGGGGGAGAGTGAGTGTGTGTGTGTGTGTGTGTGTGTAGTTTTAAACCAGAAGGAGAGACTGTAAGTAAACTGGGATTTAGATCCTTTTATTGAGCTCAAAAGGGTCCAGAAAACGCTGTGGCAGCTGAAGGGAAGCGAGTAGGGTGTACAGTGCCTCTGACCAGGGAAATATATACCTCACAGCTGTGTGGAAGTCGAGAGAATCAAAATTATTAGATTCTACTTCCTCTTGTGACAGGCAGCCCTTTCATCCTTGGATTCCGGAGGTGATGGTCCAGGAGCAAGAGGCTGATGTAAAGAGAGGCAGTCTATAGATTTCTGAAGCTGCTGGGAACGAGTCCAAACGCTCCCTGCGGTCGATGAAGAAGTAGAACCTAGTGGCTGTGAATTGCCGGGAGTCGTGACCCTGAGCTGGTGGGGAGCCCAGAGAGCTCTCACTGCCAGCCCAGGGTCCTCCTGGCTCAGTCACATGGTCTCTCACCCATTGAAGTGTTCCCTGTCGGGGGAAGCAGGGGGACAAGACAAACAAAACTTAATCCTTAGGGTCAGAGGCTAGTTGTTCTGGCCTAAAGGTATTTTTGAAAGACTATTTTGGTTGCAGGAAGCAGACTCCCTCAAATTCCCTCAAGGTGGGAGCTTATGACAAAGCTTGGCCTGGGAGGGGACAGCTGACACTGGGCCTCGGCAGGGCAGGAACCCTGGAGAGCCTTTGCCCCACCTGCCAGCTTCTGCTGTACTTGTCCTGCCGCTGACCTACCTGCCGTCCTCTGCTCTGTTCCTGGAGGGGCTTCTGCCTCCTCTCCTTGCCTACCCTCTCTGCTTCTCCCTGCCTCCGGCAACTGGGTGCCTGGCCTGGCTCCCCTGTGAGCATCCATCCTCTTCAGGCCTCCACAGTTCCCTGACCTGGAGGGACAGTCTGATCAGCCCAGGGACTCATTCCCCCAGGAGTACATCATAGCCCATCTGCAGCCAGTGAGCTGATTCAGTTGGGCTCAGGTGACTTTTCCTGTCCAGCGAGCTGACAATGTGGTGGAGTGGCCTTGGGGCTGCGTCCAGGTAGCGACTGGAAGGGACTGTGTGGTTTTGGGCGCTCTACCGTGGGCTATATTGGCCCAGTGTTTACTCCAGGGCAGGAGTTTCCCAGATGGAGAGGGGCTGACTCCTGCTTGCCTCAGTGTGTTCACTTCTTGACAAAGTCCCTCTCTGATGTCCCATGCACATGGCATGGCCAGGCTGAGGTAGTGAGGCGGATCCGTGGAGTGGACAGGCCCTGCCAGCTCATCTGTTTTCAATGTTGGAATTCAGTGTCAGACTTTTTTTCAAATAAACTTGTTATTTTGGAGTAATTTTAGGTTTATGGAAAAGTTGTTTAAAAAAAAAAAAAAAAAGGGTACAGAGACTTCCCAGATACCAGTCACCCAGTCTCCCCTGATGGTACATTTGTCAAAAGTAAGAAATTACCAGGAGTACAGTACCATTAACTGAATTACAGGCTGGGTCTGGGTTTCATTGGTGTTTCCACTCATGCCGTTCTTCTCTTACAGGATCCAATCCACAGTGCCACGTTGCATTTAGCTGTGCAAGATTGATTTAGTATGAAGAACGTGTTACAGGGCTGGGGCCTTCTGGGAAACTGAGGCAGCATGAAGCACCCCACCCCAAACCCTGATTCTTGTGTTCAAGTCAGAAAGCACAGGCATGTCACTCAGAGTGACAGGCATGTGTTTATTAGAAGGAATGGGAAATGGGAAAACAAGACACTATATAGGGAGACAGTGGGTTCTCTCAAGAGAGAAGAGGAACAGTGTGGCTCTCCTGCACTTGGGTTTTATTGGGGATACCAAAGAAGTTTCCAGAGAGTTCCACCCAGGTCCACCTCTTGATCTTGTACTGACAGCAGGAGGACATCAGACTTATAAGCCCCCACTGCCATGACCACTCTAGGTCACTTTGACACATGCTGATGGGTTCTAATTGGAATCTGTTTTTACAGATTTTATGGTTGGGGGAAATGTCCTTATCTCCATGAATTCAGGGATCTGGTCTATGAAATGGGTCACAAAAGTCTCCCCCTTCAGGGTTTTGGGCTTGCATTTCTGCTGCAGATAATAGGTAGCTTGCTAAGGAAGGTGACATATCCTGTCCACTTAAGCCAGGCAGGGATGCAGGTAAATTGCTTCTTGGAAAAGAAACTTGTGAGGGTCAGCACCACACGCTATTTTTTTTTTTTTAAATGGAATTATTCTCTTAAGCTTGTATTCCTACCATTCACACCTACCTGTCTCTTATCTAAGGATCAAATGGCCGGGCACAGTGGTGCACGCCTGTAATCCCAGCACTTGGGAGGCTGAGGCAGGAGGATCGCAAGTTCAAAGCCAGCCTTAGCAATGCCTAGGCACTTAGAAACTCAGTGAGACCCTGTCTCTAATAAAATACAAAAAGGTCTGGGGATGTGGCCCAGTGGTCAAGTGCCCCTCAGTTCAATCCCCAGTACAAAAAAAAAAAAAAAAAAAAAAAAAAAAAAAAAAAAAAAAAAAAAAAAGATCAAATGGATCAAGGATTCCATTGATAGACATGCATCACTACCGACAGCACAAAAATCAAACCCATACCATGCAACTACCTTCACCAGATTCCTCTTCATTAAAAGTTGCTTTTAAAACCTTCCCCTCTGGCCTGAGGACCTCGAGTAGATGCCTAGAGGTGTAGAGGTGTAGCAGATACAGATCCCTCACCAGCCATGAGGGCCGCCCACCCTCTGAGCACATATACCCCCACCTCTTCCTTCTTCTGCAGCCAGGCTAGGGGATGCTGGCGTTCTTTCCCTCCCTGCCTTTGTGCTTGCTGCCTATTTCTTTGCATCTTTGAACATATTTCCTCCATGCCACTTTCTAGACACCGTTTCCCCCCATGACCTACACCTCTTTATTTTATGCCCTGACTGGAATTGAGTTTACATTATTAGCATTTCTCTGGTTTTTCATTTCGGTCTTACTGCAACTATATTGTCACAGTTGTAAGGGACTTGTCCAGGGAACCAGGAGCTTGATTTTATACTTAAATAGTTATGCATATGATAAACATGAATATACAGAAAACACTGGGCTGGGTTTGTGCTCAGTGGTAGAGCACTTGCCTAGCATGCTTGAGGCCCTGGAATCCAATCTCCAGCACCGCTAAAAGAAACAAAGCAAAACAGAAAACTGCAATTGGGTAAACACTTAACTTGTTGAAATATGAGAAGATTCCAGCAACATGTCTACACAATCATATCTCACATAATTGAGTATTTTTCTTCCTTGATGTTCTTGGGACGTGAAATATACCTGCACATTGCACAGGAAATATTTGTCAAATGAACCAGTGAATGAGGGGATGAATGAGTGGATAAATTCTGCTTTGAGGCTTGGCTGGTGATCATATCCTTCATAGCATCTGCCATATCTGTCTAAATGAAAGTAATTCTCAATTTAAGTTACTTCCCATTTTCCCTGCATGAAGATTAAACCAAGTGTCAGACCAACTTGGACGTTTGAATATCTGGGAATGTAAATGGAATCCTCAAATGTGTGCTTCTAATATTTAGTTGATTTTATCATATATATTAAAATAACATGAACTTATTTTAAAACATTTTTCACTCTCATATTACACAAAATCACTAAATTCAAAATTTCCCACGAATATTTGACATCGAGGTCTTTGTCATTTTGGAAGCCCTTTTTGGGTCTCCTAACAGGTCTCAGAGCACATCACCCCATACTTGACTGTGTTATGAGAAGTACTTTCTAGTCATTTTTATCCTGATCCATGATCTAAGAGCACTATGTGCAGGAGCCCTGTTTGGGGAGATAGCTAAGATTGCGGTTGACTATGGGCCATACACATTTTTGGGCATTGTCGCCTTCCGTAGTCTCACGGGACTTGGCCCAGGATCTCGAGAGATTTGAGCAATGACTCAGCAGATTGACATTTTTGGGCATTGTCGCCTTCCGTAGTCTCACGGGACTTGGCCCAAGATCTCGAGAGATTTGAGGAGTGACTCGGCAGATCGAGCAAGCACCATTCCTGCTCGGGCGCATGGGATGAGACCAGAGAGAGAAAGGACAGGGTTATAGCTATTGTATAGATACATTGTAGTTTCTTGTAAGAGTACGTGGCTAGGTTTCTTGTGAGAGTGAAAGGACAGGGTTATCGCTATTGTATAGATACATTGTAGTTTCTTGTAAGAGTACGTGCTTGGTTTCTTGTGTGAGAGTGTGTATGTAGTGTTAGAAATTACAAGAGACAGAGACAGAAAGATTAAAGAATTTTTTCGTCTCCATCCTGTCTCCGGACTCCTTCCCGCGGCGCTGCCGTTCCAGGCTGCAATCCCTTTCCGGCGGCTAACAGTTGGTGGCCCGTACGGGGAATTCAGCACAGCAGGTAAGAACTCAGAAACCTCGCAGGAGTCTCTAGTCAGAGCGGTTAAAATGGGTTCGAAAATAACTAAGACCCAAGTGTACGAGGCTCTTGATGAATTCTTTGATATGGATGAGTCTGTCGTTAGTGAGGAGGATTTAGAAAACAGTGAAGGCAATCATAAAAGCGTAGATTCCGCTGAGTCAACTAAGACCAGTAAGGAGAGTATTAGAAGTGTCCCCAAAATTACAAAGATCCGAGCTGCTAAAGCTATTCAAGATTTATTAGAGATATTTCAAGGATACATGGTCTCAATTGAACCTGGGACTCAGGATGTTACTGAGTCAGTTAGGACCAATGAGAGTAGTAGTAGTGAGGAGGAATTAACTAAAGGTGATTTTGAGAAAATGAATAAAAGGAAATTAAGGAAGACCAAGATAAGGGATCATCAAGTGGAGGAACTTGTGTCCTCTACTCCCCCATGGGTGAAATCGATTACAGAAAATATGAAGGGTATCACTAGACGTTTGCATACCCTAGAAATAGAAATAAAAAGTCTTTCTGAGCGCTTATGTGCTCTCGAGGGTAACTCACAGATACATTGGGAACTGCCAGTATTTGAATATGAAAATGGACAGAGGGGCCACCAGCCAATAGATTTCAAAACAATAAAAAATCTCAAAGAGGCAGTAATGACTTATGGACCCCAAGCTCCTTTCACGTTGAGTATACTGGAGTCCCTTAACACCTTTAGCTTAACCCCCGCAGACTGGAAGCGTCTATGTAAAGCAACATTAAGTGGGGGACAATACTTGGTTTGGCGATCGCAATTTCAGGAACTTTGTATAGAAACAGCTAAAAGAAATGCAGATGCAGGGTTTGGAGACCATAATATAGAAATGCTCACAGGAGAAGGGCAATTCGCAGACATACAGGATCAAAAACATTATACCCCAGGAGTATATGCTCAGATAAATGCAGCTGCCTTAAAGGCATGGAAAACTGTACAAGGACCTGGGGATCTACAAGGTAGCTTGTCCAAAGTAATTCAAGGACCTAATGAACCATATGCTGAATTTGCTGATCGACTTTTGAGAACTGCAGGTAGAGTTTTTGGAGACATTGATCAAGTTATGCCATTAGTTATTCAATTAGCGTACGAAAATGCTAATAAATATTGCCAGGAAGTCATCAGGCCATGGAAAAATAAAAAGGATCTTTCCATATATATACAACTATGTAAAGATGTAAATGATGCCTTTGTCACAGGGAATGTGATTGCAGCAGCTGTGAGAGATGCTGCCCCTCAAAATTTTACAAGGGCTCAACATAAACATTATAATCAATCGGGATATTCTAGGCAAAATTATCATAATCAATCAGGCTATTCTAGGCAAAATCCCCAAAGAGAAATAAGACCAAATTCATACCGTACTCCAGGTTGCTGCCCCAGGTGTAAGAAAGGAAATCATTGGGCCAATAAATGCTATTCAAAATTTGACATCCATGGAAATCCTTTGTTCAGGAATTCAAAAAACAGGGCACGGGGCCCAATGCCCCGGGGCCCACAAATGTACGAGGCATTGGAGGAGGAGTATCCTCAAGCATCCACTCAGATGCTTCCCCGACACAATCCCTATTACCCATCCACTCCCTCGCCAGAGGAACAGGAGGAAATGCAGGATTAGACCTCTGTTCCACCGCCCGAATAGTGTTAACACCTGAAATGGGGGTTCAACTGATTCCCACAGGAGTCAGGGGACCTCTTCCCTCAGGGACTGTAGGACTTATTATCGGGCAAAGTCCTGAAAGCTTATTAGGTTTGCAAGTGACCCCAGGCGTAATAAACTCAGACTATAAAGGGGAAATAAAAATAATGCTTAGCTCACCCCAAAGTATAAGTTCTATTAATCAGGGAGATAGAATTGCTCAGCTGCTCCTCCTTCCAAATTTACATAATTCATTTAAAATGAATATGCCTCTAAATAGGAACAATAGAGGATTTTGTTCCACTGATTCAAAACCCATGGTTTGCTGGGTTCGGGACTGTACAAGGAGGCCTATGTGTAAAATAAGAATCCAAGGAATAGAAATGGAGGGTCTTATAGATACTGGAGCTGATTCTTCCATCATTAATTTACGTCAATGGCCCAAACACTGGCCTCTACAAAAAGCTTCAACCAGTTTAAGAGGCTTGGGATATAATAACCTCCCAGAAAAAAGTGCGGTAATTTTAAAATGGGAGGATGATGAAGGACATAAAGGCACATTTCAGCCTTATGTTTTACCTAATCTACCGGTTACTTTATGGGGAAGAGATATTTTACAACAAATGGGAGTACACCTTGCAACCAAACCTGCAGGTGTTAAATGTAAAAACATACAGGGTAATCTTAACCCTAAAAGAAATCATCAAAAAGTACAGGGTAAGCTTAACCCTAAAAGAAATCATTATTATATAGGAAAAAGACATTTTTCTTTGGGGCCACTGAGAAAATAATTTTGAAAATACCATGGCTTTCTGATAAGCCAGTGTGGGTCCCTCAGTGGCCCCTATCTAAAGAGAAATTACAAGCGGCCCACCTACTAGTTAAGGAACAATTAAAAGCAGGACATATAGAACATTCCACCTCTCCCTGGAATTCCCCCATATTTGTGATCAAGAAAAAATCAGGAAAATGGCGATTATTACATGATCTTAGACAAATTAACAAAACCATGCAAGTCATGGGCCCTACTCAACCTGGACTTCCGAATCCTATAGGTATTCCAAAAAATTTCCATGTTATTAGTCTTGATATAAAGGATTGCTTCTTTTCTATTCCCCTACATCCTCTGGATGCCCCCAGGTTTGCTTTTTCAGTTCCTTCTATTAACAATAATGGCCCTGATCAGAGATATCAATGGAAGGTTTTGCCGCAGGGAATGGCTAATAGCCCCACCATATGCCAAATATATGTGGACAAGGCTATCCAACCCATTAAAAATAAATATCCAAACCTCATGTGTCTACATTACATGGATGATATTTTACTGGCCCACCCTAATCAAAAAATCTTATTTAATATATTCAGTGACATGGTAGAAAATTTTAAAAAATACGGATTATATATAGCAGAAGAAAAAGTTCAAACCAGATCTCCCATATTATATTTAGGATTTAAAATCATGGATACTTTTGTTAGACCCCAAAAAATTTTAATAAATAAAGAACATTTAACCACCCTCAATGATTTCCAAAAACTACTGGGAGACATTAATTGGCTTCGCCCTACACTAAACCTCACTACTGGCCAATTAAAACCTTTATTTGATATTCTTCGAGGGGCCCCTGATCCATCCTCACCGCGAACATTGACTCCTGATGCTAGGAAAGCTTTAAAGGTAGTAGAAAAAGCCATAGAAGGAGCTCATTGTGACAGATTTGATTTAACTCAACCGCTGATATTGATTATTATTTCTTCACAATATACACCGACAGGAGTATTTTGGCAACAAGGGCCTTTATTATGGATACATTTGCCTGTCTCTCCTAAAAGCATAATTGAGTCATATACCTCCATGGTGGCTAAACTTATTCTTCAAGGACTTAAAACTTCTACTAAAATATTTGGCATTCACCCTGCTACTATTATTACTCCCTATTCATCGTCACAGATTGAATATTTATGCTTCAATGATAATGACTGGGCTATAGCTAGATGCTCTACCTCTGCAAATTTTGATAATCACCTTCCTAAGTCTCCTATATTATCTTTTTGTATTAATCATCCTATTATATTTCCACAGGTAATAAAAAATCAACCTATTCCTAAGGCATTTAATGTATTTACAGATGGGTCCTCAAATGGTACTGCTGCAGTAGTCACTACAAAAGAAAATGTGACTTACATAACTGCACACAAATCAGCTCAACTAGTGGAATTGGAAGCTGTGGTAAGAGCTCTGGAAAATTTTAGAGACCAGCCCATAAACATTTTTTCAGATAGCCACTATATTGTACAAGCCGTCCCAAAATTAGAGTTAGCAGGACCAATAGCACCTCATACTCCAGCCTTTAAATTGTTTTATCAGATACAAAAACTTTTGTGGGCAAGAAAAGAACCTCTATTCATAGGCCATATTAGAGCACATACTAATTTGCCTGGCCCCCTCCATGAAGGTAATCAAAAGGCAGATGAACTGGGGGGGGGGGGGGGGGGGGGGGGGGGGGGGGGGGGGGGGGGGGGGGGGGGGGGGGGGGGGGGGGGGGGTACAAAAACAATATTTATACTTTCAGCACTACAACAAGCTACTTTATTTCATTCCCAGTTTCACGTCAACAGCACCACCTTGCAACGTAGGTTTAAAATCACAAAGGAGCAAGCCAGAACAATTGTAAAAGATTGTAAATCTTGTATAACACATTTGCCCAATCCTCATTTTGGTGTTAACCCTAGAGGATTAATGCCCAATCATTTGTGGCAGATGGATGTTACTCATGAGCCAAGCTTTGGAAAATTGCAATTTATTCATGTAACCATAGATACATGCTCAGGCATGATTTTTGCTTCCTTACATTCCGGAGAAAAAGTTAAAGATGTCACATCTCATTGTTTACAAGCTTTTGCTGCATTGGGTATCCCCAAAATGCTTAAAACAGATAATGGTCCCGCTTATACGTCCTCATCTTTCAAACAGTTTTGCGCAAAATTCAACATATCCCATAAAACAGGCATCCCATACAATCCTCAGGGTCAAGGCATTATTGAAAGAGCAAACCGCACACTAAAAGTTATGTTGTTAAAACAGAAAGAAGGAAACTGGAAAAATCCTAAGGACAGATTGGCAGTTGCCCTGTTTACTTTAAATTTTTTAACTTTAGACTCTGATGGTTATTCTGCTGGAGACAGACATTGGAACCCACATCAACAACATAAACCTTTGGTTTACTGGAAGGATGTTCTTTCAGGTACATGGAAGGGTCCGGATCCAGTATTAATTTGGGGGAGAGGATCTGTTTGTGTCTTTCCAAAGCATGAATCCTCTCCAATATGGATACCATCTAGATTAATAAAGCAGGTACCACATCAAAAGGATCAAGATGAAGTTGTTGAGGAATCAAGATTAATAAAAAAGGTACAAAATCAAGAGGACCATGATGAAGATATGGAATGATTCCCTTAAAAGAGTCCTTCAAAATATGTCACAACTTAAGTGTCATTCCTCCCGGCTGGGACGAAGAGATCTCTCTTTAGTGTGCACACAATTATATATATATATATTTTTTTACTTTTTATATATGTGTTTATTTGTGTATTTGTCTAAATTTCATGTTAATGTGACGTCACAAATATATGTTTGTATGTGCGTCTGTCCAGTGTGACATCAAAAATAACAAAGCGCTTGTGAATATATATATATATATATGGATCCAAATAACTCTAATTCATTTAAGTTTAAGAGTATTCAAAATGGGTAAATAATTTAATAAGTGAAGGTACCTTCAATTTTGTTTTATAGGTGTCCCAGGGACTTCTCTTTAGCAAAAAATATGACTAGTGCTGTATAACCTGATATTTTGGTGTTTTGACATGAGGTTGCTTATTTGTTATTAACTTCATTTGTTTAATAAATGATTAATTTCAATTATTTCAACAGGTAAAGGACTGCTGTGTATGCAGAAACTCGAGAGTTCCAGCTAACAAATTATTTCTCCAAAGTGCTTTTAGTTTTTCTTTAATCTATCTTTAATGCAGTAATTACCCTCAGTCTTTCTTTGTTTTGTTCTAAATATGATATTTTGCCAGCTTATGTTTGTGGGAGCACAGGCTACAATGTGTGTGAGCAGAAATCAACTTATTTTTCCAATCTAATAATTCTATTATTTAGTTTGACAACTCGCCTCTTGACTCAGTGCTGGAATAGCACTGCCTTTCCTTTAACAATTGATGCTTCAGTCTCTAGATAGCGGGCCCTGAAGATTTGCCGGTGGCATCGTCTAGACATAAAAAAGACGGCTGCTTCTACAGCTGCAGGGATCGCGGTCGCTGCAAGCATCCCTGCTGCTCAAATGTCAAACAACCTCACCAGCAGTGTGGCCTCTGCTCTGCATGCATGGGGCCTCCTAGATCTACGTGCTATAACAAGTGGACATTTTGATCTTTCATTGTTTGGGACTTCATGGGACAGTACCTTGCGGGTATTTGTTTAGAGAACTCACTGTGTTACTTGATAGAACTTAGGGCAGCTGATTTGTTTAAAGAATTTGATATGCTATGCAATTTGACTTGTCACCAAAAGGCTTGTCGCCTTAAAGCCGCAGCATCTCCTCCCAATTGGACGGCTGTTAGTCATCTTACACAGTCGATCCTAAAGGGCTCCATTGGATGGCTGGTTAGCCAATGACGGGTAAGATCCCCAGAGGGGGACAACCTAAGACAGGCACAGTCGCACGGGACAGTCTCATGTGGCCGACATATCAACCTAAGACAGGAGTCAAGGGCACAGCCTTGATTATCCAATGACGGGTAAGAATGTTGGTTGCACATAGACGTCCTAGAGCATCCCCTCTTTTAAAACAAAAGGGGGAAATGCAGGAGCCCTGTTTGGGGAGATAGCTAAGATTGCGGTTGACTATGGGCCATACACATTTTTGGGCATTGTCGCCTTCCGTAGTCTCACGGGACTTGGCCCAGGATCTCGAGAGATTTGAGCAATGACTCAGCAGATTGACATTTTTGGGCATTGTCGCCTTCCGTAGTCTCACGGGACTTGGCCCAAGATCTCGAGAGATTTGAGGAGTGACTCGGCAGATCGAGCAAGCACCATTCCTGCTCGGGCGCATGGGATGAGACCAGAGAGAGAAAGGACAGGGTTATAGCTATTGTATAGATACATTGTAGTTTCTTGTAAGAGTACGTGGCTAGGTTTCTTGTGAGAGTGAAAGGACAGGGTTATCGCTATTGTATAGATACATTGTAGTTTCTTGTAAGAGTACGTGCTTGGTTTCTTGTGAGAGTGTGTATGTAGTGTTAGAAATTACAAGAGACAGAGACAGAAAGATTAAAGAATTTTTTCGTCTCCATCCTGTCTCCGGACTCCTTCCCGCGGCGCTGCCGTTCCAGGCTGCAATCCCTTTCCGGCGGCTAACAACTATGGATTGAGTTCCTTTCAGGCTTGTGTGTTTTCTGCAAAATACTACTTACAAAATACTACTTAGGTGTTCTTAAATGGCAAAGCTCTTTGCAATGTGAGTCTGTGTAGGGTACCTGAAGAGAAGGTGACTCCTCCCTTGCCGCTGGGTGATTTGGAAACAAAGCTCAACCCTATATCTAGGTTCACATAGTAGTTCAACTCCCACACTTTAAAGATCAGGAGACCAAAGCCTGAAGAGGTTTCAATGGCCTTTTGAAGCCCAGGCCTTTTGTGTGTAAACCAGGACTAGAACCTTTGAGTGTTAACAGCAGCTCTTCACAATTCAATCTTAACCTCTTTTTTTTTTTATTTATTTTAATGAAAGAACCAAGAAATTAACTCTTTCTTATCCTGCCTTCTCACTCTTTGATTCTGAAAATGTACAGTTCAGCCCTGAAAATAACACCAAAGCTGATGCAATCTCTCAGAACTTTCCTACGCGAAGTATTTGATCCTTACAGCAGCTCTGTCAGGACAGGAATTATTTATACCCTTCACAGTTAAGGAGGTTGGGCCCAGAGACAGTAAGTGGCCTGTCTGAGAGCCCACACCAGGTCACCCTATTGTCTGCTGGGCCAGGCTCTCTGTGGCATTGCAGCGAGGAGTGTGGGCTCTGGATTCCTTCAGACTGGAGTCCCTGCACTATCCAGCTTTGGGTCAGCCCCTCAGCTGTTCCAAACCTCAGTTTTTCTCTCTATAGAATGGAAGCATTACCAGTATTCAGTGGGGTTAAGTGACACAGTGTGTGTGTTGGACCCTGGGTGCTGTCGCAGTGCACCACCATCTTCCCATGGGGGTGGTGCGTCTGAGCTCCGTGAATATCTACGTGCTCGTTAGGGCGCTGCGCAGTTGCCTTGGCTGGCACTGCCTCTGGTGTTGGGGTAAATCCCTATTCCTGCAGGGTGCTCCGGGTTTCTTCTCTCTTGTTTGGGAGTTCTGGAAGCCTCTTGGATTGGTCAAACTAGTATTAGACTCTGTCTCCCCACTCCCACTTCAAATGAGCAAGTGTCCATCCCTGTTCATAAAAATAGACATTTATCACACAAAAGCAAAACACAGGCAATTTTTCAGATGACACAGGAAGATGTATCAGGTCTGACTCTTGCATTGGCAATGGCAGGGCCCCGGTGGGGGGCATAGAGGGGAGCCTTGGTCTCCTGGCCCCAGCCAGGGGCTCTCAAGGTCCTATGGGAATGGGTTTGGGGTAGGGACAGCTGCTCAGCTTTAGGTCCTTCCTCCCAGATGTTGGTCACCCCTCCTGAATTGTGACACTCTTGTGTGCTCCCACACTTGCTGAGAGAGCAAGCAGGTCCCCTCAACCCACCTGCCAGGGGTTTGGCTCTGCCCCTGCCTCCTAGAAGCAGCTTCCTCCTAGGTATGCAGGTTTCTCTCCTGGCAAGGCTTTCTGTTAGGGGTTTGCAGAGTTTGGGAGTTAATGACACTTTCCAGAAGGTATTTGCCAAGCCCAGTGAGGCAGTGTTCAGAAAATTGGGCAGAAGTTGATGTTTGTCATTGAGGCTGGTCTCCAGGCAACAGTGGCCTCATCAAACAGAGAGTATAAGTATATACACATATATCTCCATTTATTTCCACTCGAAAATAGGAAACTACTGTAGGTGCTTAGGAATATACCCATCTTGTAGCTACAAAAACCTGATTGAAGTATGGGAAATGATGTGTGGGGTGGTGTGTGTGTGTGTGTGTGTGTGTGTGTGTGTGTGTGTGTTTGTGTGTGTTCAGTACTGGGGGTTGAACCTGGGTTTCTTTATCACTGAGCTATGCCTCCAACCCTTTTTATATATGTATGCATGTATTTATTTATTTTGAGACAGGATCTCACTAAATTACCCAGACTGGCCTGGAACTTGTGGTCCTTCTGCCTCAGCCTCCTGAGTCACTGGGATTACAGGCATGCACCACTGTGCCAAGCTCTGTTCGGGTATTTGATTCCCTTTGCTAGGGCCGAGTTATGTCACAGAGAAGGCAAAAGGTGACCAGAATGGAGTATACACACTGGGCCATATCCTCAATATTTTTCTTTGATTGCTCAAATTTTTCTCCTGTTGGGATTTGAAAGGTGGTTATTTCTCCGTGTATTGACCAGTGGAAGAATTATCTGACAGGATAATGTTATCGAGTAAACAATTCTTTCCCAATTGATGCGAGTAAGATTTCATGTTAAGAGAAGTTCAATGCATGTGTGTATTTTTTTAAAACAATAAACGATTGGATTGTTCAGGTGTCAGGGAAGAGTGAAGACAGCTGTGTTTGTTCTTCTAGGGGAACTTAAATATTAAGAATCTTATTTTAAATCCTTGATTTGAAGAGGCAAATTAATTTAAGAAAAATCAACTCAGGACGTCACATTTACTTGAGTCAAAGGACATAGTGAGGAGTGCAGATGTCACAGGGCAGTGACATCTCACAGAGTGCTGGGGTGGAGTCCCCAGTGCTGTGGGGCAGGAGGTTGGTTTTCCTGTCCCCAGGAATGGAGAGAAGCCCGGGCTGAGGCCCTGCTCCGAACAGCTGAGGACACTCCTAGTTCACCTTAGTTCACAAAGCACAGGGCTCTTGGCAGGAAAGACTTCTTTTGGAGAGGAAGTGGGGACTTCAGACAAATAAATCTCACCCAGGATTTTAAATGACTATTTATTTACTTTTGATTAAGTTCATTTAAATTAGGATTAACTTGGTACTCAAATGATTTTGTGATTAGTCTTGCGTGCCATCGTAGGAGAAGGGGGAGGCACAGGGTTCTGTAACTCAAGGTCCGTTCTTACGCCCCTCCAAGGGGCCGAGTCACCCAGCGGTGTGGGGCTAGCCTGCTGCCCTGCCGAGCCATTGGGCCCCCTGGCTCCTCCTCAGGGCTGGCTCCATGCCCCGCATGGCCATCAGCATCCTGGCCTTGGCTGTCATGAGCACGCTTCATACCATTCTCTGGGTGGTTTTTATTCCCATAGTCATGGGACGTCTGCTTTGTACTTAACCCAGGGTCGCTGCCTGTGTTTTACATTCCCAGAGTGGTTTTAACTTCACAGGAGGGCAGGCTCCATCTCTGTTATTGACATGTTCCTTCCATTTGTTGTCCTCGAGTTTGAAAATGTCATTACTGACCCTTCTGCTTTTGCTCATAGAGACGAGGATGAAGATAATGGGACTGCTGACAGCAAACTAGACACTCTCCTTAGCGTTTGCACAGATTAATTCCTATGACCCTAGCAGCCCTAGAGGTAGGGCAGATGAGGATGCTGAGGCAGAGAGGTTGAGTAACTCATGTGAGGTCACACAGCAGGAAGAGGCAGAGCCCAGTTTAAATCCAGGGCACAAGGCTTTAGAGTATCAGCTCTTTATTACCACCATGCTAGACTGCCCTGT
The DNA here is from genome assembly GCA_025594165.1 of Tamias sibiricus. Lineage (NCBI taxonomy): Eukaryota > Metazoa > Chordata > Mammalia > Rodentia > Sciuridae > Tamias > Tamias sibiricus. Next base: position 13,673,466 of record CM046670.1, on the reverse strand, counting down.
GCCAGCTCAGTTGTGTCAAATGCTTTTGCATGCCAGGCCTCCTGCTCCCACCTAACCTTGCAAACTCATCTGTGATTAACATTGTCAATACCTGCTGAAGCAAACAAATATCTCCCTGCCCCCAAATGGATTAGAAATTCACCTAAGAATGGGGTCTGGAATTGAGAAAGAAAGGCCTTGGAAGACCCTGCTGGGATTTATCTTACAAGTCTTTCTCCTGACTAGGGAACCCTGTATGACCTTGAGGTGAATGTGCGTGAGGATTGGCGCGTATGGGGGACCTGCTTGTATTATGTTCAGCCTACACCTCAGCCTGTGTCTCCCCTTGCTGGCCATGAGGCCAGAGGGCAATTAGTGAATGTGTGACTCTGTGGGTCTGTTTATTTGCCCAGTTTTTAATGTAAAAGTGTGTTAGAACTGGGAGGAAACTTATGAACCAAGGCTCCCCAAACCACACCTGGCCTGGGCCCTGGCACCCCACACCCTGCCAGTGCAGTCCAGCCTGTCACGGATGATTTCAGCATGATTTGTGGAGCACCAAGGCCACATTCCATGCTGGCTCAGAACCACTGTCCCCACATACAGTCCACTGCTTTGTGTAAGGAATTGTTCCCCAAAACATCAGTTCACCATTTGTCATTTTTGATGGAGTTTTAGAATGTAGTTGAAATTCCTGTGAAAGAAAGCTACTTGATCTTCTTTCGTTCAGTCCCATTTAGTCTAAATTAAAATTATAATTAAAATTTTTTGTTCTAGAATGTAAGAGACAGCTATAGGCTTTTAAAAAAAAGTCTCTCTTTAGTTGTAGTTGGACACGATGACTTTATTTTATTTATACGTAGTGCTGAGGATCAAACCCAGTGCCTCACACGTGGTGGGGGAGCACTCTTACCACCGGGCCCCAGCCCCAGCCCAACAACCAGAGACTTTTAAAAAGTGGATCGTGTAGGAAAAATCAATATGCTTTGTTTAAGGCTCTGCGCGGGCACGTGCATGCACGTGTGTGTGTGTGCGTGCATGTGTGTGTGCATGCGTGTGCGCGCGTGTGTGTATCACAGCTGGCTTCAGACGTGGTCTCAGGCCCTCCTGGCCCTCCTGGCCCTCCTGGAGAGGCTGCCCTTCTCGGCTCCCTCAGCACAGCTGGGGTGCCCTCCTGTGCTGCCCTCCCCTGGCTGGTTTTCCACAGAACCCTGGGTGTGTGCCTGTCATGCCTCTTGGGACTCCTTCCAGAGAAGAAGCCTGTCCTTCGGGGGGCCATACAAGGTTGGGACTTCCCTACTCCATGCCACCTCCTTGGATGGTGACTGCACCTGGCTCATCAGGGCCACCCTGGAGGGTGGTGAGGACTTTCTCCACCTTTAAGCAGGTGTTCTGTGCAGGGCTCTTAGGTGTCTGGCGAGTGTGGAGACAGGAAGTGATTCTGGACAGTGGAGAGATTGAGAAGCAGCCCCTGCTCCTGGTCTGGAGGAGCTTCTCTGGACCGCTCCGCAGAGCTGCCGTGTTCCTCCTACCATTCCTCCCGACCCCAGTAGACTTCTGTGCAGGTCTTGCTGAGACCTGAGAAGCAGAAAAGAAACACGACGTTTGCTCTGAAACCAGTTTTCCTGATGCCACCTCCTTAAAAACCATCACTGCCTCCACAGCTTCATCAGGCTGCTGCTCATCCAGGACCAAGACACTGGGACAGCAGTCCTAGATGGAGAGTCACTCTTTATAGCAGGGCCCTATGGTCCCTGGATTTGGCTCATTGTCCAGATGAAAGATCATGCCCAGAGAACAGTGCCTAACCCTCACTACTGTGTGTGGAGGGACGGGCAGTTCCCTTCCTTTTCCTTCAGGAGTGGGTTGCTTTGTGGTGAGGGTACACACAGATCTGCCAAGGAAATCTTGCCCTGGGCTGCCCACCCAGCCCTGGAACGCAGAGTGCCCTGGCTTGCTGGCATCTTTGCAAGATCACATCACACGGTGCTTGCTGTCAATGTGGCCTTTGAGACTGTCTGAGAGACACCATTGCAAAAGCAAACTATTATAGTTGGGTTATTTATTGACAGCCATGAATAGAATAAAAATAGTCCCCACTTTCCAGGCTGCCTCTCTAAGTGCAATTGACATGGGAAAGTGTTTGCTTTTCTGGGCCTTTGTAAAGCAGCTGGCATTTAGTCTATCACCTTTCTCTTTGTTTAATAGAAGCAACTGAAAATATTTCTAAAGTGCTCTTTTCAGCCTGAAAACGGAACCTTCCTCTGAAGGAATGAGGCAGCTCTGTCTGCATCAGCACCTCCCACCTTCTCTAGAAAGTGGAGGGGTAGAAAGCGAAGGGAGAATTTCAGTAAGTGATTCCTGCTTCCCCTGTGCTGGAGCCTTCTGGACTGGAGGCTGCACGCTTACATGTCTGCGGAGGCTCTTGCACGGCCCTCTGGCACAGCCGTCAGACCCTGTGACCTCATTGGTAGTTTCGTGTTTCTCCTGGGATGGAAAATGCTGCTTTTGATACCTTAGGTGATAGAGAAACCTCAGGTGTCTTAAGGAGATGGTGTGAGGCCTGGCCAAGCATGTTCTGGAGTTACCTGGTGCTAGGACTTCTTTTTTTGGGGGGTACCGGGGATTGAACTCAGGGGCACTCGATCTCTGGGCCACATCCACAGCCCCCCCCTTTTTTATATATTTTATTAGAGACAGGGTCTCACTGAGTTGCTAAGTGCCTCGCCATTGCTGAGGCTGGCTTTGAACTGGTGATCCTCCTGCCTCAGCCTCCCAAATGCTGGGATTACAGGCGTGCGCCACTGCACCTGGCTGGTCCTAGGACTTCTACTCCACTGGCTCCTTCTGACACCACCGCACATAACAGGTGTACAGGAGGGGAATTTATCTGTTCAACTTGCTGGCTATCCAGATCACTCTGCTTGGAGAACAATGATTATCACAATAGGATTAATTTCTCCCCAAAGGATTTACTTAGTAAAATGAAAAGGCCCTATGCTATTTGTGTCATTATTTTCCGTTTAAAACCACCCCCCCATCAATTTGATATGTTACTAATAACCAACGTTGAATAAAAAAAAATTTTTTTTAGTTGTAGATGAACACAATACCTTTATTTTATTTATTTATTTTTATGTGGTGCTGAGGATCGAAATCAGTGCCTCACACATGCAAGGCAAGGGCGTAGAGCCACAACCCAGCCCCCAAAGTTGAAATTTTAAACTATGGAAAATACAGCTTTTATGTTTGCATTACAATCTGTTACTGTCGGGGGCTTCCAGCAGTTCTGATGATCTTTGGCTGATTTTCCACAAGCAAGTCCTGCCTCTCAACACTGGCCAGAGTTCTCAAGCTGACGGTGACAAAAGATGATGGTCTTAAGGACACACAGTGGTGGGCACAGCCTGGGGATCTCAGGCTGCATGCGCTTACTGCCCGGCAGGGCCTAGGTGAGGTCGGATGTAAACTCTGTGTGTGGCATGATACCCTGCGGTTTCTTTGGCAGATCTGTTCAGGTTTAGGATGGAGGAAGCCAGCAGAAGTAAAGAGGAGAGGAAGCTTGCAGGTGCTCCCTGCCACCCTGACTGTCTGCTCTAAACTTTTCCTACATTTTGGCAGATGATTTTGTGTATGTGAACTTGAACAAAAAGCTGAGGCGGAAATCTTTTTTCCCTCCGACAATCAAATCTGCATCTTATTTTTATAGGTTGTTGCTGATGGCTTATAATCTTCCAAAACGTTGATTCTGTTTCCTGTGGAATTGTATAACACCTGAATGAACAGATTGTTAATGGAGATGGGTAAATTGCCAAGCTCCCATTGCACCTAATTAAATTGCGGTGACTTGGTACCAATTTTTCTTATTGTTTTATTTCCACAGCCTGTGTGCATTTACAATCACCTGCAGATTGTTAAACAAAAAATATTCACTAGGTATCTGGTAGGTTTGTTTTCAATAGAGGGACCCACACCATAGAATGGGGTCACTAATAGGTGTCACATAGGCCTGGGCTCAAATTAATCATTTTAAGGGATTGTTTAATTCAGAAAATGTTTGATTAAACACTATGGTGTGCAGAGCACTATGCACTACCTAATGAGAAAATATTGAGTATTGTGATATTTTGCCTACTAGGAGCAAATATTTTTGTTGGGGAGATAACTCCAATTAACTTTAGTAATTGGTTTAATATAAAAGTCAGCAAATGTTTTTCTGTGAAGGGCCAGAGAGCAAATATTTTAGGCTTTGCTGGTTTTCTGTAAAGGGACAGAGAGTAAATATTTTGGGCTTTGAGGGCCACATATCACCTAATTTCAGTTGTTAGAACAGGAAGATAGCCTTGCAGGTATGTAAACAAGTGGGAAAAATCCAGGCAGGGTGTGAGGAAGGCTAGTGGCTCTGCCACTCCCAGGGACAGAGTGCAGAGTGTGCTCAGGAAGGTGGATGGGAAGGTCCTTTTCTGACTCCGAGAGGGGGGGGGGGGGCCCTTTTGAGACGGAGAAGGATGGGTGTCCTCTGGTAGGGTCAGCTGGGTTCTTTGAGGATTCTAGAGGGTCCTTGATGTCCCTCCCAGTGGAGAAGTTGGTTAGCTTGACTCTGATGCATTACCTACTGTGAGTCCCATTTAGAAGAAAATAGGGTTACTTGTGAACCAAAGAACTTAGGGTTGTAACCAGTTTCACGGTTGGGTTATGTCTCTCCAATCATTCTCAGTAGCCTAGGAGTAGGGGCTGGAGAGGGAGGAGCCAGCCCCTTGCAAGGGCCTACTTCGAGCTGTCTCCAGTGTTATATAGTTCTAGGGACAGTCATTTGCCTCATTTTTACATGAAGAAATGTGAATTGAGAAAGTGTAATGCAGAGAGAAGCAGAGCTACTTGCCTGTGGCCAGGCGGGTCTGCGCCTTCCTCATTGTGCATGCTGATTTCAGGGGGAGCTCACAGGCCAGGCCTGTAACATGGGGACTGCCGGTCATTTGACCCCTGAGGTCCTTAGTCTGAGACTGATTCCTCTTCTCTGCAGCTATAAAAAGTACAATCCTTTAGGATTATTTGGGCCAGCATTTTGGAAATATACATTGTTATTATTAGTTTTTCAAAAGAAGACTCCTTTGCTTAACAAAAGCAGTTGGAGGTAGCATTTTTCTGGTTGATGAAGGAGGTCCCCACTTTCCCAAGCCTCCCTCTCCCTCTGCCTTGACTCCATACCTGCAGTCATTAGGAAGAGCTTGAAAAGCATTGGATTTGTCTATGGTACCTTTATTTTGCAAATGAGGAAGCCTAGCAAAGGAAGTCCAAAGGGGTTCATTTTGAACTCAAGAGTCCTTTAAGCCTCCCATGTGGGTTTCTTAAGAGCATTTAGGCACACAGCAAGAACCTGCTTTCTCAGCAGGCTGTTTGACCTCTTCCTGATTCTGTCTGTCCCTAAAAAGGGAGCCTGTTGCTGCTCCTGGGTCTAGGGGTGTGTGTGTGTGGGGGGGGGGGGGGTTGTTTTGGAAGATCTCAGCTTCTTGGAAAGTGATTGGAGCTGTCTGGATTCAAAAAGCAGGAGAATGAGTTAAAAAAAATCACTTCTTTTTACCAGGCATCATTTTCAAAATGCAGAGTATTTATAGCATATGTTACTCAGCGGAGACATTAATTTCCGAATTAGTAAGAGGAAGCACACTTTCATTATTGGGAATTTGATTTTCATTAGCCCGGTGTACATGGGTATTGATTGGATTAAGTTGTGTGTGGAGAGATTTGGTCATTTCTGTGACTGTGCCAACGTGGTCCTCGAGTGGGATTTTCATTCTGAAACAGAGCATGGGATGGTGCGTGAGATGAGGAAGAAAGCTGTAACAGAATATATGAAAGATAGTGCAAATATGCGTTCCAGCTGTAGAGCAAGACTTTAGGTAGTGAACCATATTTCTCTCAAGGATTTAAATTTTGAAATCCAGAAACTTATTTCTGTCCCTGGGGCCTCCAGGGCTGCCACACGTGGAGGTCACAGCAGTGACAAATGAGTTCAGACTTTGACAAATATGAAAGGACATCGGGATGACTTCAATTCACCATCCGGTTATGGAGCACCTGCTTATACGTCCTGATTTTATGAATTTTCAATTTATGACACTCTTCGGGCGAGATGCCAGAATTCTGCAAAGGTAGCTGTGGTGTGATTAAGGGCAGCTTGTGAAAAGGAGCGCATCACCACGGGTGCTCCTGTGACTTAGGAATCAGCCACTTGGAGAAGTTTAGATGTAGCAACAGATGTCAGTGGGAAAAAAAAAAAAGTAATAGGTTAAAATGATGAAGAAAAATTCCTTAACTCTTATAACAATTGGATTTGGGATCCCACCGGATATGCCAGAGATCTGATATTTTAAGAGAACTGGAATCAGAACACATCATTTGTATTCCCTAAAAGGTCAGCCAGGGGAGTGAAAAATGTCTTCCTGGTCATCCAGCTAATGTTTACATTTTTCTTTTAATAGCTTTATTGAGATAGAATTCACATACCATGCAGTTCATCCAAAGTGTACAGTTTGGTGATTTGCACTATATTCAACAGGCATGTACAACCATCACTAGTCAATATTTGCACATGGTTTATAGCCCCCCAAAGGAACTCTGTACCTTCCTACTACCCCAACCCCGAGCATCTTCTATGGATTTCCCTGTTCTGGACTTTGATATGAATGGAATCATACAACAGATGGCCTATGTTGGGCTTCTTTCACTCACTTAGGTTTTCAAAGTTCATCCACATTGTAGTGTGTGTGATTCCTTTTTAAGGCTGCATGCTATTCCTTTATATGGATATGCCAGGTTTTCTTTATCTACTGATCAGGTGGTAGACATTTGGGTTGTTTCTAATTTGCTTTAAATGACTATGTAGAAATGTAAATACATACTACACCTTTTGAGATCCAAATCATTCTGTTTCTCACAATGAAAGTATAATAAAAGGGACATTTTTGTGGTTCTTGGTACCTTAAAAATAATATTCCTGAACAGCATTTCCTTAAATTCTCATCTAACCTGGGGGTGGGTTTTCTGGTTTCCCTGCTTACAGGGTTCTTCATATTACAAGCTTTGCCCAAGATCTCCTGCCGGTGGACAGTGATGTCAGCTTACAGTTCAGCAGCCATTTTTTCTGTAATTTTTCTATGCAAATTCCCTGGGACACTTGATTGTGGATGGTGGCTCTTGAGCTGTCCTCATATGTCTCCACACTCTTCCTAGCACTCATGGAAATCCCACAGCAGGCTCAGGTGCTTTTATCATAGAACTCAATTCAGGAGGTCAGCATCCCCCAACCTCAGAAATGCCTATTTTGCCCTCTAGCCAGTAGGAAGATCTTTCTTTCTTTCTTTTTTTTTTTTTTTGGCAGGGGGTACTGGGGATTGAACTCAGGGGCACTCGACCACTGGGCCACATTCCCAGCCCTTTTTTGTATTTTTATTTAGAGACAGGGTCTCACTGAGTTGCTAAGTGCCTCGCCATTGCTGAGGCTGGCTTTGAACTGGCGATCCTCCTGCCTCAGCCTCCCAAGTGCTGGGATTACAGGCCTGTGCCACTGCACTCGGCTTGTAGGAAGACATTTCTGCAGCTGGCTCGCCTGCTCCTGGCCTGTGCCCTGGTTTCCTCATTCAGAGTCTCTGCTGTGTCCCTGCTTCCTGGTGATGCACATGGTCCCTTCGTCCTTCCTGCTGTCCACTGTGCTGGACTGAGCTCTGCTGGCAGCCAAGTCGAGACAGGCTACTTGGGTTCCGCTGATGGGTCTGGTCTGTGTGAGTCTGAGCCGCGGCCGTTCAGTTCACTCCTGCAGCTGTGACGGGGGCTGGCAGAGCAGGTGGGCTGGGTGTGTGTGTGTGTGTGTGTGGAGGTGCGTGCGCAAGTGTGTGCGTCTCCTGCACAGCCTGGAGTAGACACGGGCCTGGTGACCGCTGGAATTTAGGTTTCATCAGGGCAGGCGATGGGCTTTGTTCTCCCCACACCGAAGACCACCCTGCAGGTGGGTCCTTCCTAATGCTCAATGCATGATCTCTGCCCAAAACACGGCCCCAGAGGCAATGGGAAGTCACGTGACCGAGGAAGCCCCAAACTTAACACTGCTGTACCTGCTGCGGACAGAACTTCCAGGTGTTACAATTTACTTTTTTTTTTCCTTGTTGGTTTTTTAATGCTAGTTGGGAAACTAAAAGAGGGAAACTCCAAGGTGCGGGGGAGTAGAGGAGCAGAGTGGAGTGGGAGTCGGGTGGAGCAGACAGGGCCACTCAGGAATCTTGCCCGCAGAGTTGGAAGACAGGTTTTCAGGAGCAGAGCGAAAGGAAAATGAGGAAGGGGAGTGACTTTACAAAGGAACCCTAATATTTTGGCTCCTTTACTAAAAAGGAAAGCATTGAGCAAAAATACTTGCAGGTGAGAAATGGTTTAAAAAATAATGACTGAAAGGACAAATCTGGCTCTCTCTGAAGTGAGGGGAGCTCACGGGGCAGGGCTAGGTGAATGGCAGATGTTGTGATTGTTGTCATGGGCCCACACACAAGCCCCTAGAAATGGGGAGGTGACGAGGGGGTCTGGTGGCTGGAGTTACCTGTCAGGGGGTGTCCAGGGAGGGGGCGGGGATGCCGGCTGGGAAAAGGAAGAGGAGCTGCAGCTCGCAGGGCTTGCTTCTCACTGCTGAACGGCCTTTGGTCATCGCGGCCCCTTCTCAGCCTAGCTGCTAAACAGCTGATGGTTTTATTTTGGAAACCCGTGTTCTTTGGAGACCTGCTTAATTAAGTTCCCATTTGCACCTAACTCTGGCATACTTGGTGGGTCTCCCTGGATGGAGCTATTTTTACATCATTTTCTGGAAGGATGCCTCTTTCCCCACAGGCAGCCTCTGACCGTGTGCCAGAAAATTCCGCATTTGCGTCTTATTTTTCTGAGCACTTGCTATTTTTTTTTTTTTTTTTTTTTGTTACACTCATTTGACCTGGACTTCTGATAAGACATTTAAAAATAGCCTGTGGACTTCCTGTGAGCAATTGGCCTTCTAAAATTACCCTCTGCTTTTAAATACCTGCTCGTTATCTCCCAATTCTGGCGGCATAGAATAAGCCTCAGTATTTGGAGGGTTTCTCTAATTTCTCCTCCACCTCCTGGTGTCGTGTGGCCTGATTCCTGAGTGCTCCATCCTACAGCAAAAGGGGTGTGTGTTGTGTCCATCCTCGCGGCCTTCTAGAAGTGGACACTAAAAATTCCTCACACACATTGCTTTTGCAAATCTGTAGGTGCATTTGTATTTCTATTGAGAGACCACAGATGGGTCCTCGGGCTGTCATTCAAAATATCCTTTATGGGACAAGGGCAAAGGTGGGGTGGGCGCATGTCTTACTCAGCTGGTTAGTTGCAGTGGAGCAGCTCTCTGGATTTCCTTGCCACCCTGAGGCCTTGTCAGGTGTATTTTGGGGTGCAAGACCAATACAGTCAGCCTGGGAGAGTGGTGATGGTTGGGACAGTCCACCATGCCTGTCCTGCGCCCCCCTCCTCCCTGCTGGGGCTCTGAGGGCCGTGGGAGCATTGGGGGGTCAGCTGCTCTCAGAAGCTGCTCGGGAGGGAGCGTGAGCTCTGAGCCCAGCATCCGCAGTCTCTGGTGCCCTGAACGGCACACTTAGAGGTTCTGCCTAACGCCAGGGACAGCCACACTGGGGACCTTCTGGGGCTGTAAATGACACCGACTGCATATGTGGTGAATGGAAGCAAACAGATGAGCCTGCAGTCCAAACCCCAGCTGCACAGAGCAGTGAGATTTATGGCCCTGAAGAATAAATTTTCCATTGTGCCAGACATCCGTGTGTGGGGAAGAAGAGGGGCAGGGTGGGCTCCTCCAGAATGCCCTGCCCACCACAAATTGGAGGGTGCCAGCTGTCCTAGTTTACTCAGGCTGCTGTAACAAAATCCCACAGACAGGGTGGTTTGAACAGCAGACCTTTCTGTCAGACATTTATTTATCACAGTTTGGGAGGCTGGAAGTCCGAGATCAAGGTGCTGGCAGATTCCATTCCCCAAAAGGCTCTTTTCCTAATGGGCGTGTGGCTGCCTTATTCTGAGAGAGAGAGAACAGTTCTTGTGTCTTTTCTTATAAGGACACTAATCCCATTTCATGAGGCTCCACCTCTGTCCCCTAATGACCTGCCAAAGGTCTCACCTCCAGACACCATCACCTTGGGGCTAGGGATTCCACATGGAAATTCGGGGGGTGGGGGACACAGGCATTAGCACTGGCCTTACAATATCTGTCCCCCAGGAGACAGTTTTGGTGATCACAGTTTACAGGTGACATCTAGTGAGTGGAAACCCGGGATGCTACTAAGCTCCTGTAGTGCACAGGACAGCCCCCACCACAGAGCAGTGTCACCAGTGCTGGGGGTGATGGTGGGGTGGTTGTCTTAATAAGGAACAGGGGATGTTACACCGTGTCCCCAGTCTCTTAGAGTGTCTGTTGGGGTGAACTGTTTGCAGTTTACAAGAGAACAGAGTGAAAACAGGAACTTCAGAGCCCCCCATCAGCAGAGATGGTGAGGGAGCCCTGCCCTGTGCGTTAAGGTCTGCACAAAGGTGCTCATGGCTGGGTCTAAAGGCTGAAAGGCATCTGTAGCCCATGTAGCAGATTTTTACCCCAACGGCCGCCTCTCCTCAGATGCCCCTGCTCAGTGGCCTATGTCTCTCCTTCCTCGGTCTAAGCTTTATTGCTTTTACCTGTCTGACAGCTCCTGCGTCTGTCCTGGTCCCTGGCTGTGGCTCTGTCCTCTACTTCACAAGTGTCCCGGCACCCTGTTGGGTTGGGGGCTCTGCACCCCTGCCCTGGTCTGCGCACACAGCCTGCAGGGCTCCTGGAGTCCTGCCCAGCCCTTCCAGGCTCCTGGTGATGCCGAGCACCTCCCACAGTGGGGAAGGTGTCACAGGAGCCTCCCTAACAAGGGGTGAGGCCCCCTTCCCAACCCGTGGCCCCAACCCCTGTTCAGTTCACCTGCTCCTTGCCCGGCTCTCTTGATCCCATGGGCCTACTCCATAACCAGGTCCTTTAGGGCACGTTAAGCACAAAACGGAGGCGCGGGGCCTCTGTGTGAAGAACAGGATGAAAGACTTTCCCGATGTGGTCTCCTCTGAGGCCTGCCATGGGCTTTTCTGTCACTCTTCCTAGGACCCAGCTCCCTGCTGGGTAGGACATCCAGAACACATTGCTGAGCTGGGCGTGGTGGCGCACTTCTGTAATCCCAGCACTTGGGAGGCTGAGGCAGGAGCATCGCGAGTTCAAAGCCAGCCTCAGCAACAGTGAGGCACTTAGCAACTCAGTGAGACCCTGTCTCTAAATAAAATTCAAAAAAGGGCTGGGGATGTGGCCCAGTGGTCGAGTGACCCTGAGTTCAATCCCCGGTACCAAAAAAAAAAACAAAAAAACAAACAACAACAACAAAAAAACAAAACCCGACAGAACACATTGCTGGTGGCTGTAGGGGCAAGGGGACCCTTGGTACCATGGGGGAGCTGAGGCTCTGAGCTCCAGCAGCCATCCTCGTCCTCAGTCCTCCCTCTCTGCCCACCTCAGCTCAGGCCTTACTTTATATCAGCTACCACACCTGCTTACCTGCTTTCTCTCTAGCCATGCTCTGCATGGTTGCAAGGTGCGTTTCCTCAAGCTAGGTTTTGATCCTGTTGCATCTGCAACAAGATTACAAGCTCATTTACAAATAAAAATTAGCTGGTTTGTATTTGAAACCCGTAGGCAGCTCCCTGTCCTAGCCTAGCATTGCACCTCAGATTACGCTAAACTGTGCCTTGGGCACACAGGGACCCAGGCTGGGCTTTGCCTTGATGCAAGCCACTTCCCGCTCTCTTTCTCAGTTGAGTTCTGGCATTGCACCCACAACTGAGGCCAGCTCAGCCTCACCTCTTTCCTGACCCCCACCCCCACCTTATTATCTTTTTTTAAAAAAATATTTATTTATTTGCTTTAGTTGTAATACAATGTGGCTTTAGTTTTACGTGGTGCTGAGAATCGAACCTGGGCAGCGCAAGTGCTAGGCGAGAGCTCTACCACTGAGCCACAGTTCCAGCCCCCACCTTATTATCTTGAACTCAAGTCTCTTCTCCCCATTTTTAAGGTCTTTCTCTTCCTCCTTCATTTTTAAGACACCTACGTCTGTTCACTTCCTCCCCAGCTCAGCCCTCCAACGATCAGAGTGGCTACCCTTGGCACAGGACAGTGCAGCGCATGACGCTGCTTAGAGGCACAGCCAGGGTGACCAACTATCTAAATGTTGCTGTTAAATGAGATTTAGGACACCTGCATAGACCCAGCTCAGCACATTTCTTCATGTTCTTTAAATGGGGACATAATGCCCTTGTAAGAGATTCATGTCCTGCGTCACTTAAGCCAGCCAGCGCCCCACCAATTCCCCTGATACATTTGAAGTCAGAGGTGTCAAGAGTACATAGTGTCAAAGAAAAAATTGGTTAAGAAGCAAATGTTTTAATGAAAATCACTTGGTAACATGTCTACAGGAAATGGGGCACACAAACTATAGACACAGGCCATAGTCGGACCTGCCTTAGAGCCCGGCTGGGTCTTGCTACCAGGTGGCTGGGAGCCAGCATGAGCACCTGACCACTTCCTCATCTCAACCGATTGGCAAATGGACATTATTTACAGCTTGTAGATGAAATGGAGTGGAAGAAAATATCCTCTCCCTCCCTGGTTCCTGGAGTCTGCCTGTGGACCACAAGGCAAGTTTCCAGCCTCATCTCCAGAATCTGCCGGGCAGCCCCAGAAAGCTCAGCCTTTCCAGATCGAGGCAAGGAGGATCCTGAACCCCTTTGAAAGGAGAGGTCGGTAATAAGGAAATAATCCCGTGACCATGTCTGAGCAGCTCTAGGGGTCTTTCCACTCTGTTGGGGATTTCAAGATGTGAAGCAATCACTGGATGAACTAAGTTGCACTTTGTTAGTTGTGTTTTTTTTTTTTTTTTCTCTCTGTGTCACTGTGTCCTGTTTCTCGTGTGTCTGGGTAGCTGGTCAATGGCCATTTACTCACTCTTCTTCCTCCTGGCATCAGCAGTGGTTTTTTGGGATTATTCCTGCCTTGGAGCATAGCACAGGGAGCCTGGGCCCGGCCCTGTGATCCTGGGTTCTGGGCAAACAAACAGCGCACAGCCTTGGGTGAATGCTTTCTCTCCCTAGGCTTCAGTTCCCTCATCTGGAAAGGTCAGCACCTGCCTTGGGGGCTGCAGGCCCTTTCCCATCTCAGGGCAGCTCCTGGGCTCGTACGAGTATTTTAGCGAAGGGGAAGACAGCCCCCATTCCTGGAGAGGGGCCAGACCTCGTTTTCTGTCTTCGTTGCAGAATTCATAGAATGTACAACTGCTTGGCTCATTAGCACAGTTTTTAGTCCCAGTAGGCACATGTTAGAGTGTAGGTTACATGGAGGAAATGAAGACACGGTTTCACCTTGGCATGTTGTGGGAACTCTGTCTTATCCTGGCGCATGTCTCAGGGACACGGGGCTGGTCATGCGCTGCAGCAGTTAGAAGGGAGGAGGCTCCCTCCAGCCTGGAGCACCGTGCTGGTCTCGCTCAGGTCCCCCGGAACATCATCCTTCTCCCACCTACTCGCCTTCCAGCAGCTGCGGCTGACCCAGTGAGGATGCTTTGCCCACAAGACGGGGTGGTGCAGGGCAGGGCGCCTCTTCAGAGAGCAGGACAGTGTCTGGAAGGGGCCGACTGCATGGCCATAACTAAGAGGCTACGAGCGGCTTCCTTGGGTGGATGTTGCAGACAGTGGCCCAAATAGAAGAGCTTTCTGGTCTTGGGCACTGCCCTTTGGTGAGGTGGACAGCCCTGGATGGGGGCTGCTTCAGCATCCCAGTGAGCAAGTGAGCCACGGCCAGGCAGTCACTGAATCTCTGCCTGAGTCAGTCGCTTGCTGTGCGGAAGTCTCATGGCTCCTTGTTGCCCCTCCTCGGTTGGGGCCTTGAGGACTCTCTGTGCTGGCCATTCTGCTTTAGGGGACGCCATTTCCTTCACTTCCCCTTTGGTATGTATGATGGGCATAACAGCTCTATGTTCCCTGTACACGTCACACCTTGACTCCTGAGGCGCTGAATCCCCTTCTGCCCACTCCAAAATACTAGTGTTACTGTCACATCCTCCATGAATCTGACCCTGGCCATTTTATCCTACACACATCTGGACTCCTGGAGTAGTTTCCTTCTCCTGTGGGTGCCCCACTCCACCTCCACCACGTCTTGTCCCTTTAGTGGCTTGCGAGCCTTTTGCGGGTAGGGTCCTATTTGCAACCCAGGCCTCCCCGAATAGCGTCCACGTGGCAGCGCAGCATGAAGAGTCTCTGAGTGTCCAACAGAATAGTCTGCCTTTGTCTTTTACAAAGAATGTGAATTTTGACTGCCTTCTGGCTGCTGTCATGAACAGTCTCAAAGGAGGAGAAAAAACAGAAAATCTGGCCCATACCTGGCTCTTCCAGGATTTAACCATTACCTTTGCCACATTTGCTTTTTCCTTCTGTCTGTCTGTTTTGGGTAAACTATGAAAATCATTTTGCAGACGTCAAGTTATTTCATCCCTGGATAATTTAGCAAACCTTTCTGAAAACTAAGGGCACTCTTTTACAGTACCGTTACCCTGCCTTGGAGCACTGTAAGCATTTCCTAATCTGATCTATCAAATTAGCATTAAATACCAGTCCACTTCGAGTTTCCTCAGTGTTCCCTTAAAAACTTTTTGTGGTCTTTGTTAAAACCACGTTCGCTCCTTCCTTTTAGATTTTATGTCTTTAGTCTCTGTTAGTCTAGACTAAGGTTTCTCAGTAGCAGCGCTGTTATTTCAAATGTGCACAAAAAGTACAGATGGTCTCCAATTTATGATGGTTCAACTTAGGATTTTTTTTGACTTGCGATGGTGTGCCAGTGACATGCTTTTGTAGAAACTGTGCTTTGGATTTTGCATTTGTATCTTTCCCCAGGCTAGTGGCATGCGGCACAATCCTCTCTCCTGATGCTGGGCAGTGGTGGCTAGGCACGGCTCCTGTCAGCCCTGTGGTCACCAGGGGAAACGATGACGCTCTGCAGAGCTCCTGAGCTAGGGTGTGCCGGGGGTTGGGCGTTCATGCGTTTTTGACTGATGGTGTTTTCATCTTATGACATGTTTTTCGGGATGTGACCCCATGGTCAGTCTAGGAGCATCTGTAGGTGCTTATCTGTCCCCCACCTCAGGTTGTGACACCTAAACCTGCTGCACACACTGTCCAGTGCCGCAGCAGGAACAGGGCCCCATTTGAGAATCACTGCTCTAAAACTCTCCTAAGCTTTGTCTTTCAAGGTGCCGACCCTTTGAAGAAACCTAGCTCATTATTTTGCAAAACATCTCATTTTCTGGATTTGTTGGGTCATTTCTTGGTGGTGCCACTAAATTTCTTTCTCGATTTCTTGTATTTTCTGTAAAGAGGAAGTAGGGGCTAAACTAAAGCCTTTATTGTGTTTCAGTTAAATAATCTTGGAAGGCTACCTTTAGATGTAGAGTAATTAATGCTCTCTCCATAATAAATCTGGAGGGGAGAACGGTGTTTCTGAGAAGGGAGGAGGCTGCATCGTGAGGGGCTTGGAGCAGCGAGCTGGCTGTCACCCTGTCAGCTGGCAGAAGGCAGCCAGGCACCCTGCTGTGTGGCCTTCCTAAGTGTCCACCTGAGGCAGCTGGGAGGGTTGGAGACGGGAAGCCCTGTGTGTGTGTGTGTGTGCGTGTGTGTGTGTGTTTCGCACTCCTTAGCCTCCAGTAGAAATGTTCTCCTCTCCACTTCCTGTTTTTCCACAGAAACCAACTGCAGGGTCATGAATTATTTGTTGATTTAAGAAAGTAGGAGTGTGTTTGTCTCCACTCTGTGTCATACTGGGACTTATCACATTTACTTTTACCAAAGTGTCTCAAGGCTCAGTAGCCATTGGAGAGCCACTTGGTGAACTGTCATTTATATTCTGATGTCACCCTTCGACCCCCAGGTGGTCAGGTGTCTCAGGAACTGCAAATGTGTGCATGGATGGCCTAAGCCAGCCCTCCAACTTCAGAGAGTGTGGCAGAGTATTTTTTAACTGTGGTCAAGAACTACAGGATTTGTAGCAATGGGGACAAAGAGTTACTTAACTCTTGCATTTGCTATTTCTGCATCAATTATCAAAGTTAATGGGGCTCACTCCCCGGCCCCTTTTCTTTCCAGCTGTGGCTAGTTTAGTTAGGTTTAGTAGGTCTGCTTTGTGGCTGATGAAATCGACTCTGGCATGCCTATATTGGGCTGAGCTCTGTGTCTGCAGGAGGTGAGAGTGGTAAATGAACCCTGGGGCACCTGAGGCAGAATCTGTCCTGGCTCATTTGGAGGAAAGGACTGGTGGAGCTGTGAGGCGGGGAAAAGGGCCAGTGTGGCTACACACGTGCTTACAACGGGTGTTCAACTGGGGGGTGAGGATGTGATGACAATAGAAGCCTGGGCGTCGTATTTTATAATTATGCTGTCATCTTTTGTAAACAGAGCCGTCTGTTTATAGTGGCTCATCTTTATGAGGTACAATGATTAGTTCTAGATAATTTTGGTATATGATAATCATTAGAGTAAGTTGTGTCTGATTAAATAAAGGATTTGTCTCTAATTTATGCCAATTTAAAGATGTCTCCTATGTTCTCTTTGTCTCTGGGGGAGGGAAGCAGGTTGCCATGGAGACGGCATAAGGAAAAGTGACAGGCAAGAAAGCTTAGCAGTTTCCGTTTTGGAAATATTTGTGATGTAGGTAATTATATATAAAATAATGTTATGCAGCAGAGCCATCTGCCTTTGGAAAGATATGTGTCATGGAATTTTACTGTGAAACAGTGTTTCTATTAGGACCACAATTTGGGTTGTTTTGCTATTTGTGTGTTATTAGGATATCAAAATTGTGGATGATAAAGATGCAACAGAGCCATAAAATTGTTTCCAGGAGTGTATTGCTACACGATGTCATGTGCCACTAGAGAATTTGGAAAGCTATTTTCACTTGGAAACCAAACGTTTACTTAGGAAGACTTCCCTCAGACTAAATTGAGTATGTAACCTTATAAATAACTAAAATCACCTGTACTCTGGTGGATGATGGTGTTTGATCAGTTTTAACGGCACCATTTTCTTCCGCTCTCATTTTTTTTTTTAAAATTTAATTATTTCTCATTGTTTTTGAGACCCGTTTAACAAATTGACACCCGTTTTCCCTCTTATTTTCCCAGGTCTTGATTAATTCTTTTCTACTCTGGAATTCTTCATTTTACTCATATGCAGTTGAGAGTCTTCCCTTCCTCCATCTTAGAATTCCAGTGAGATTTAAGTGGAAACAGAAACTTCAGCATGGGAGTTATTCAACTGAACAAGTCAGCACATATTTATCAAGTGCCCATCGTAGGTATTACGTAGACCGACATGAAGCTCATTAAGTTCAAGCTCTGCTAAGACATAGTGTGACTGTCTTGGCATATAAGTGGCTCCGCAAACAGAGCCAAAGTTTTAGTTTACATCCCCCTTTTTTTTTTTCTTTTCTGTGCTGGGGATCAAACTAGGCAAGCGGAGGATTGCAGATCTGTGGACATTCCTGCCACCCGGAGGTGGGGCATGTCCCCTTTCCCTTGATCCTAGCTCTGTGGCTGCTCTGACCCAGGAACACAGCGGAAGTGACATTGCCAGTTTCTGGGCCTGGGTTTTCAGATTGTCAGATTAATAAATTTGTGTCAACTTGTCGAGCTGAGAGTCTCTTGGAACATTTGCTTTTTAGATCCATCCATCATGTGAGGAAGTGCAGCCACCCCGTGGAAGGGTCTGTGTGGAGAGGAGTAGAGGTTCATCCCCGCTAAGCTCCCCGGAGGTGACTTCCTTGAGGAGGAAGGTCCAGCTCCCATCAGACAAGCCTGCTGATCACAAATGGAGCAGAGATGAGCTCTTCCCACCACGCTCTGTTCAGGTTGCGTGTTTGTAGGACCGGGGGTGTAATTCAGTGGTAGAGCACTTACCTAGCATGCACGAGGCACTAGGTTTGGTCCCCAGCACTACAAAAAAGAAAATGGAGAGGTGGGGGGGGGGGAGTATAAGAAAAGAAAGGTTGCCTGTTTGCAAGCAGTCAGGTATCTGTTGTCTGAATACACTCAACTTTGAGCCAGTTTGTTATGTAGTAGTAGATAACCAGGACCCTCCACTTTTATTTTATTTATTTATTTTTTATTTAACTCTATCCTGTTGTTCTGGGAATGTGCCAATGTTGCGTATCTTGGTCAGAGGACGTGAGATCAAGGGGCACTTGCCCAGGAAATCGTGTGTGGAGCCCGATGGCTCCAGCATGAGGTGCGTCTCCAGATCTAGGCAAACTCAGAGCTCTCCCCCACTGACCTGCTGGAGCAGCTCTGTAAAGAGGGCCCGGTTTGGGTGAATGCGAAGGGCTACGGGATCTAGGCTGTGGACAGAGGGGACTTGGGCAGTGGGGGCAGTGCTCAGTGGAGGCCTAATGTTGGCAGGACATGTCCAGAATAAACGGAGTGGGGCTGGGCCCTGGCCATCCACACCAGATTTCCACATAATCGGGTACCTCCAGTTGGACCCACTAATATTGCCTGTCTTTTGCTAAATGCTCCAAGTCAGAGGAGGTCTTTTTGTGGGCACAGCCAGTGTTCTCGGTGTGCTAGTGTGGGGCTCTGTGTGTCCTTGGCAACCTGCAAGGACACACCTAGTCCAGGCCTTTCGTGCATCCAAACCCTCTGTGCTGTGGACCATTTGGACATCTTAGTTGTACAGCTGAGGCCTTGTGAGCTAATGTCCTCTGGCCTCATAACCTATTTCTGATCTTTGTAAAAACTGAGAGGTCGTCAGATCTGGAAGTTCCCTCATGCCGGGTCCCGTGTGGGGATTTTGGTAACCATGGACGGCTAGGTTTTCTTGGTTTCAGTGGTATGATGGCAAATCCTTAACTGTTGACTTTCTGAGCAGGAGGAAGCATTGACTGTGAGCATTTTCCAATTTCTAGTGTGTAACTACTTCCACCCTGGCCGACTCCAGGCGACCAACGTGAGGTCACTGGTAGGGACTTGAGCTGGTGTGAGCCAGCCCCATCCTGACCCTGGGGAAAACGAGGATCATGTGGGGTGTGCTGTGCAGCATCTGTGTTACCTGTTCTCTGAGGAAAGCTACCAACCAGGTCGGGAGGATTTCCCGTCCTTGGAGCTGTCTATTCACAGCCCCTTTTGGGGTTAAGATGGCCTTTCTTTCAGGAGCTGGTGGTGAGAGTACACGTTTGTTCAACTCATGTGCTTGCTTGGTACTGTTGAAGGATGCTCAGAGGGGACACCTGAGTGGCTCTCAGCAGGAAACAGTGTTTGTTTAATGCCAGCACTGGCCCAGAGGCTGAGCCCTTTGGAGAGGGGGCATAGCCTTACCGACTTACGTTAGTTTCCTTTTACATACTGGTTCTTTGTCTCCCATATAAGGTAACACACATTCCTGGTTGGGCATTCTATTTCTACGCTACAGAGTAGCCACAGTGTAACAACTGAGATGCGGAAGACTCCCATTGATACTGAGAGCCTCATGTTATCTTTTCTCTTTGCTCTGAGAAAAAATCTCTACCAAGTACAATTGGCTACTTTCATACTTCAAGATTTATTATTTCTGTTTCAGTAAAATATCCATACTATAGCATTTTCCGTTTTTAGCCAAAGTTACAGTTCAGTTGTCATTGAGTTCATTCATGCTGTGTGACCACTACTGTTTCCAGAATGTTTTCCGTATTCCAAACAACTCTCTTCATTGGTCAATGACTCTCCATTCCTCCCCTCCCCCACAACCATTGGTGTCACCATCCTACTTTCTGTCTCAATGAATTCATCTACTCCAGGGACCTCATTTAGTGGAATCATGGTATTTGTCCTTTGTGACTGACTTATTTCACTCAGCAGAATGTCCTCAAGATTCGTTCACATTAGTGCCTGCATCAGATTTTCTTTACTTTTTAAGGCTGACTAATATTCCGTTGTCTGGCTAGACCACCTTTTCTTTACCATGTTTTCTTTGTGTGTTGTTGGACATTTGGGTTGTTTCTGCCTGTTGGCTACTGTTAATTAGTGCAGCTGTGCCCATGGGTCTGTCACATATCTGAGTGCCTACTTTCAATTCCGAGAATATGGTTAGAAGTGATTGTTATAGTTCAGATATGAAATGTCCTCCCAAACCTCCTGTGTTAATGTTCAGAGGTGAATGATTAGATTATGAGAGCTGTAATCTGATCCATGGATTAATCCATTTGGTGGGTTAATAGTTTGGAAGGACTGCTGTAGTGGCAGGTAACTGTAGGCAGGTGGGACCTGGCTGGAGGAGGTGGGGTGCTGGGGGTGCGCTGTTGGGGATTGTATCTTGACCCCGGGCTCCTCCTCTCTCCGCTCCCCTGCCACCAGGAGTGGAGCCGCTTTCCTCCGCCATGTCCTTTGGCCATGAAGCTTCATCTCAAGTCCAGAGCAATTGAACCAGCCGACTAGAGACAGGATATCTGAAACTATGAGCCAAAATAACTTTTCCTCTGAATTGTTCTCCTTGGGTATTTTGGTTACAGTGACAAAAAAGCTGACTGATGCAGTATTTCTAAATTTTTAATGTAACTGGTCTGTGAAGTCCCAAGCGGGAAAGGATTGCCCTCCTCAAAGCTCTTCATTTTGTCGAAGTGTTGGGCCCAGAGAGGCCATGCGTAGTTTTGAAGGTTGCCCAGTTCATGAGTGGCATGGTTGGGGACTGGAGTCCATGTCCCCGAGGGACAGGGTGGGCTGGAGTGAACCAGCAGAATAATCAGATGAGACACCTGAGGCTTCACAGGAGTCAGGGCACATGGCCTGAGCAGGTGGCCCTGCAGGTGAGGGCTGTGTCCCCACTCAGGGAAGCGCCCAGGCCTGGGCTGGGCCTGGAGGGCTGGGGAGGAGTGTCTGATGAGCCCCTTCCAGGGTGGCAGGGTGGAGACACAGGAGGCAGTTGCTTCTCTCTTGGTTCAGGCGAGGAGAGGCTGAGGCGATGGACTGTTCCTCCAGCAAGAAGTGCCCGTTTTAAAAGCATGAGTCACCATGAAACGTGACTTTTTAAATTAAAAAAAAAAAAAATCTATTTACAAGCCCTAGGTGAGAAACTTTTTTTTTTTTTTAATTGAAGAGGAGAAAAACAACTGAACTTGACACAAGACAGAACAACTGCTTTCATCTCTCGTTCCTGCAGAGCTTGAATGGATTTGAGGGGGCGACTGGAGCGCTTGCATGCTGGGCTCACCCCGTGGTGACTGCTGATGGCTCCGGAGTCCATTTGATTTTGCTCTGGCTCCTGGGAAGAGCCCGTGTTTGTTGAATACACCCATTTCATTTATGCATGGCCCTGAGGCCTCTGGAGAAAACTTGACTTGCAGAATTAAGCGCAATTAAAGGCGAAGTTAGCCTCACCTGAGGCCTGCGGCTCACCGGGCTGCTCCTTTGCTCCTTGGCAGGGTAGGAGGTGTGGAGGAGGCCCTGGAAAATGGCTGCGGGTTAAGTGGGGAGAGGGTGCCTTGCCATTGGCAGCAGGCGTTGGTTACACGCCTGGGTTTTGTTTAACATCTTTATTAATGATGCTGGAAGCCACGGTAAACAGCCATTTAATGAAATTCACAGATGATGCTCAATAGGGAGGTGTTATAAACAGCAGTGATGGAGAGCCCTGGAGAGGTTCAAAATACTGAGAGGGAACAGCATGGGGCTTGTCTGGGAA
Organism: Tamias sibiricus; assembly: GCA_025594165.1. Classification (NCBI taxonomy): domain Eukaryota; kingdom Metazoa; phylum Chordata; class Mammalia; order Rodentia; family Sciuridae; genus Tamias; species Tamias sibiricus. The sequence continues at coordinate 13,651,665 of CM046670.1, read as the reverse complement.
GGACACTCCCAGAGTGGCGGGGAGAAGCCAGCCTGCACAGCTATTTATCACCTGTGGGGATACCAGGAGAGCTTTGGGGCCATCACGGACAGGAGACATGAGCATGGAACTGAGGATGTTGGGGAACATCGGGTGCAGATTCTCTGAACCTTAGCGCCCCCGACCCCACCCCCTTCAGAACCCTGAACATGAACTTCATGGAATTCAATAAAGGAGTGATCGAACACCTGCTGCGGTACAGTGGAGCTAGTGCACAGAATTCCAGGAAGACGCTGGAACTTGGAGGGACGGTCCCTGTTGGTGACGGGCGTGGCTGGCGCAGCCTGCCTGATGCTGGCACAGTCCTGCCCTCGGGGGGATCCAGCTGGTTTGCCAGGCGCCAGGCCACTGCTGGCTGATCTGGAATCTCCTTCCTCTTCTCCTGTACTCTCCTATCCCTCCTAGCCCATGAAATACGCCCAGACAAGATGTAAACTGACGTCTTTTTATAGGAGGAGGAAATACGGGCTGGTGAGGGGGAGGGGCGGTTTTCAGTTACGTTCTGATATGTACAGTTGTTTTAAGGGTGGGGGCTGCTTTGATTGCTTTTAGATGGTCATAGATCCCGACTTAGCATGTCACTTAGTATCCTGACAATGAAGAAAGATACAGAGCCCTCAAAAATGAGTGTGTCATGATCATTTTTATGGTGTTATGTGGCTTGATCATAGCACCGAGAGCTGGAGAAATGGGCTTCAGCTGCTGAGCTTGCGTGGCCGAGCTGAGATGGCAGGTGGGCATTGGAGGAACCCACGGGCCAGACACAGCCTCTGCCTGCTGTGGACTAGGGAGAGAGAGGGTGGGAACGTGGCGGATGGCGAGTCACACACCTGCCTTCCTGGAGGGCCCCCCCCCCCCTGCCCTGAGCGGTGTCTGGTGTAGGCAGGAGGGCGGGCGTTGGTGGTCTGAGCTGGCTGAAGACCCTTCTGGGGTCAGAGTCACCTGATGGCACGGTTCAGCTGGCCGATGCCTCAGCTGGGAGGCGCGTGGCCGCAGGTAGTGAAAGCTGACCGGAAAATGCTTTCCCCCCGCGAGGAGACTCACCATCTCGTCTCCCAGGCTGGGGGAGTAGCTGGTCTCGGGCTGACTGTGGGCTCCCAGCGTGGGCAGCACCAGGCTCTTCCCCGCTCCACCCTCCCGCCCCCTGGCTATGACCGCACTGAGGCTGAGTAGCGCTGGCTCAGCCCAGGCCTGTGCCCTCGGGTGACAGAGTCCAATGATAGGAAAGAGAGGTCAGGGCATCTCAGTCCTTTCTTCTCTTATTCGGGAAGACAGTCTTCCTGCAGGTGGCCAGCGCACGCCCTGTGGCCACAGGGTCTACAAGAGCGTCTGTGGAAGTGAGTGCCTGGATCGGCAGCCTCGTCTCCAGCGTAGGGCAGACACCTGGGCTCTGCCAGGGCTGCGGAGGTGCTGTGGGGACAGGCCAGCGGTGGCCTCATAGACCACACTACGTAGCCTGGGCTTTATCCTTTATTATCTTGAATGGGAAGCCTAGGGTGGTTCAAACAGGGATGACACCCGATCGTCGTGGCCGTGGTGTGACAGATGGGCTTTAAAGTGGCAGGGCTAGAGAACCCGCATCTAGGTCCGAGGTTACTAACCTGAGGGGAGAAGATGATGCCAAACGTGGGTGGTGGTGGCAGATGGTTTTGTATGGATTGTCTAGGTTGTGCCGGATGTACCTGTTAGCTGTGTGACCCTTGGCCAGTTGCGTGACCACTCTGGGCTTTTTTCTGGGAGGATTGATGCTCTGAGAAGTGCTCTTAGCAGCAACCACAGACACTGGCCCTGAAGCCCAGGTACCTGCTCCACCATGGAAGTTGGGGATACCAAGGAGAATGAGCAGGTCTCCCTAGCTCACTTATCTCACTGGGAGCATAGAAAAAATCTCAAATAATCTGGGAAGACAGTTTTTATACTTCTATTAAGAATGAAGGAATGCTGTCCTTGTACAAAAAAAAAAAAAAAAAACAAATAAGCAGCATTGCTGGGCACAATGATGTATGCCTGTAATCACAGTGACTCTGGAGGCTGAGGCAGGAGGATCTCAAGTTAGAGGCCAGCCTCGGCAACTTAGCAAGACCCACTCTCAAAATAAAAAGAACCGGGGCTGTAGCTCCCTGGTGAAGCTCGCTGGATTCCATTGCCAGTACTCGCCTCGCCCCACACATGAACGGTATTAAAAGTTCAGCTGGGATCACGACCCCGCCGTAGGCATCATGCTGAACCTCCACATGTCCTGCTACCCTCTCTCTCTCCTTTCTCACTTTTGGAGTAAGGAGGTCCGTTGCTCATGCCCTGCTCCCTGCTAATGTGGAGGGGGTGGGGCAGAAGGCAGCTTTGGGTCATGGACCAAGAGAGAACGAATGAGTCTTCATCACAGTTGCTTTTGTGATCAGAATCAGGACAGTCTGTTTAAAGCTGGTGAAGACAGGTGGCTCCACGGAGGAGAAAGGCTTTGGCAAAGATCAGTGAAGCTAGATGATGGGCACAATGTGCGGGCTAGCCAGCCTCACTGCAAACCATGTTCAGGCTTCAGAACAAGAGCAGGAGGAAGACAGCGGTGTCCACTCTGAATGCGCTGAATGTGTAACTGGGCTCCTGCTGTGCCCAGGCCATGTGGGCATCAGGACTGGTAGCCAGTTGCCCATTTCCCAGGGCTTATTAACTCAGGAGGCTTGAACTTCACCATGACCATGACCATCACAGGGTGGGGCAGCTCGGCAGCAAGGGATGAGAGAGACCATTCAGTGACCCGAGGAGCTGAGCATGTCGGCTGCTGGAGGGGGAGCCCAGGAGCAGTTGGTGGGCTCAGGTCCACAGCCCAGCACTGGTGGGTCCGTCAGGAGAAAGTGAGATGGAATTCACCAGCCGCCTGCCCATCATTGCATCTGGCCACTGCCTCACTGCCTGTTTCCAAAACCGGACCAACTCCTCCTTGGCCAACATGAGTCTTGGATTATAGCAGAAATGGAATTCCAGAAAACAGCATCCCCACTTTAATGGACCCAACTCAGGCACGGTATTTCCATGTCTTGTATTATCTCAATTAGTTCAGCCCAAGGTCACCCTCTGTGTTAAGATGATGAGATCACTGTGCAGAGGAGGAACCTGAGCCCTTTGAGGCATTGATCCCTTGAGGACACTTAGGACTTATCAGCTACAGGCCTCCTGCACCGCACGCGTGGTTTATCCTAATCCAGAAAGTCAGAGGAGACAGGAAACCCCAAACCTGAGGGTAGGTCGGAGTGTTGACTGCACGTGAGATGTTTAGCCAAGGAGCTACCACGACTGTCACAAAGCCACCGGAGTCCATCCTGCACTTTCCCTGCTGGGACCTCCCTCCCACTCCAGTCAGGGGGCCTGGCAGTGACCACCGTGGGGCAGAGCTGTCCGGTCATATGCTTATCCAGTTGTCCTCTAGCACCGGATTGAAATCGGCACTGAGACACGTGTTTCAACGTGGCAAAGTAGACACAACAGAAAACTTACCATTTTAAATTGTGTACTTGGGTCGTGTCAAGTGTGTTCACACTGTTGTGTAGCAGCTCTCTCTTTCCTCCTCTTCCCAGCTGCCACTCTGCCTCCTGTCTCTGTGGATTCAAAGACTTAACTGCAGGCACGCAGTAGCGGTCCTCTTGTATCTGGCTTGCTTCATTTAGCACCATGTCCACGGGTCCATCATATAACATGTGGGAAGTTTCTTCCTGCTTAAGGCTGAATATTTCACTGTATGTGTGTACCACATTTTGTTCATCTGCGCATCTATCAACGGTTACAGGTTACAGGTTGATTCTTTCACTTAAGTGTTTGCACGTATGTTAGTGCTATGTTTACCATACAGAGCATCCTTGGAGAACCTGGTGGCCCCCTTTGCAGATATAAGTAGTTGGGACTACAGTTACCATATCATGAATGAGGGTATAACTCATATTCCTACCTGCTATAGTTTGGATCTTAAATGTCCCCCAAAAGCTCACGTGCTAAAGACTTGGTCCTCAGCCCGTGGCACTGTCGGGAGGTGGCAGAACCTTGAGAGATGGAGCCTAGTGGGAGGAAGTTGTGTCACTGGGGGGTGTGCCCTTGAAGGGATGCAGGGACCCCAGCCCCTTCCTTTCCCTCTTCTTGGTTTCCTGGTCACCACGTGTGACACCCCACCTGAACGTTACCTGATGTCTCTTAATGCGCTCTTCCTGGATCACTGTCCCTGGCTGCAGGTGAGTCACCCCTGGTCTTGATCCTAGTTTGTTCTACTGCTTTTCTTTCTTCCCAGCTCAAGACTTGCAGTCAGGATGGAGAAGTGGCTCATTCCTCATCTTACAAAGAAGAGAAAGTCAGCTTGGCCTTCCCCAAACCTCAAGCATTTTTTTTTTTTTTTTAGAATCGAGCCTCCGCATAGCTTTTTCCCTACTAGGACCTACCACTTTGTTTGTGTTTTGATAGACAAAATCAGTCCACCAGGATGGGGACAGGATGTCTGGGACAGGAATGGGATGGACTAAAACCCAGAGGACATTAGCCCACCAGCAAGGAGAATGGACATTCCAAGAGCTTTTAGAGGAGGGGGGGTGCTGTTCAAGCCAGATAACCATAGCAATTCAGTTAACGTTCTTTTTCCGGAATGTTTTAACACCTGTCTGTCTAGGGCAGTCGGGCCAACTGTGCACCATCAGGATGTGTCTGTGAAGGATGTCCCAACACTGCCTCTTTCGTCACTCCTCATGGTTCTGGGCCATCCTGGTTTTAAGAGAAGGGCCTTTGTTTTTGGAAGAAAACTTACCATGGCACTCAGCTGGCCAGGGTGCTTTGTGGCTATGCTGCTGTGACAATTCATGGAGATATCAAAAAGCATGGGAGATTTCAAAATGAAATTAGACCCCTGTCTCTCACCCTGCACAAAACTCAGCTCTTAAGTGGATCAAGGACCTAGGTATTAGACCAGAAACCCTGCACCTACTAGAAGAAAAAGTAGGTCTAAACCTCCAAACTGTCGGCTTAGGAACTGAATTCCTCAACAAGACTCTGAGAGCACAAGAAATAAAATCAAGAATCAATAAATGGGATGGTATCAAACTAAAAAACTTTTTCACAGCAAAGGAAACAATCAAGAATGTGAAGAGAGAGCCTACAGAATGGGAGAAAAATCTTTGCCACCTGCACCTTAGATAGAGCATTAATCTCCAGGATATATAAAGAACTCAGAAAACTTAACACCCCCCAAAACCCCAAATAATCCAATCAATAAATGAGCAAAGGAACTGAACAGACACTTCACAGAAGAAGAAATACAGTTGATGAACAAATATGTGAAAGAATGCTCAACATCACTAGCAATTAGAGAAATGCAAATCAAAACTACACTGAGATTCCATCTCACTCCAGTCAGAATGGCAGTTATCAAGAATACAAGCAACAATAAGCGTTGGCGAGGATGTGGGGGAAAAGGCACACTCATACATTGCTGGTGGGACTATAAATTGGTGCAACCACTCTGCAAAGCATTATGGAGATTCTTCAGAAAACTTGGTGGTTTCCATTTGACCCAGTTATCCCACTAAGCATATACTCAAAAAACTTAAAATCAGCATATTATAGTGACACAGCCACATCAATGTTCATAGCAGCTTAATCCACAATAACTAAGCTATGGAAACAACCTAGGTGCCCTTCAACAGATGAATGGATAAAAAAAATGATACACACACACACACACACACAATGGAATATTACTCAACTGTAAAGAAGAATGAAATTATAGAATTTGCTCATGAATGGATGGAACTGGAGACTCTCATACTAAGTGAAATAAGCTAATCTCCAAAAAACCAAAGGCTGAATGTTCTCTCTGATATGTGGATGCTGACTCACAAGGGGAAGGGGGAGGAGTAGAGGTTCATCAGATTGGGATAGGGGGAATGGGGAGAAGGGAGGAGGACGGGAATGGGAAGGGCAGTAGAATGAATTGGACACAACTTTCCTATGTTCATATATGAATACACAACCAGTGTAACTCCACGCCATGTTCAACCACAAGAATGGAAAGTTATACTCATGTTTGTATGATATGTCAAAATATACTCTAATGTCATATGTAACTAAAAATAACAAATAAAAAATATAAAATACGCTGGGCGCGGTGGCACACTCCTATAATCCCAGCACTTGGGAGGCTGAGGCAGGAGGATCGCGAGTTCAAAGCCAGCCTCAGCAATGGCAGAGGCACTTAGCAACTCAGTGAGACCCTGTCTCTAAATAAAATAAAAAAAAAAAAAAAAAAAAAGGGCTGGGGATGTGGCCCAGTGGTCGAGTGCCCCTGAGTTCAATCTCCAGTGGGGGAAAAAAAACCCCAAAAAAACAAAACAAACAATAGCAAGAAGAAAAAGCCATGGGCGATATGGCTTTTCCCTCTCAGTTCCTCTCATGTTGAAGTCCTAGAATTCTCTGGAGACTGTAAGGGGGCTGTTGGGAGACCCCCACTTCGTGAGAGGACTGGCACCCCTGGCTTTCCCACGTGGGAAGCCCATGTGTGGTGAGGAATTGGGCATGCCACGTCAGTAATCCCAGGGAACTCTGACACGGACAGCCTTCTGATGGAGCCAGATCACCACTGGTCCCTCAGCCTTCTCAGGGCTGCTTTGGGGGCTTCTTGCTGTGCCCAATCCACCAAAAACCTCTAAAACAAAAATCCTTGCATCTGTAAGCCAAAGTCCTGCAACAGAGAGAGCCTAAAAACAAGTAATTGAGCTACAAAGAAATAAAATTTAAATATCCTATGCTGACAACCCGCTGTTGAGAAAGAAGCGGGCTCTTGGGAGCCCTGCGCCCCTGTGGCGTGGGCTTGTCTTCCCTTTCCTGCCTGTCTAAATGAGAGAGGGGTGCTGGTTTCTTGTGTTTTCCTTTGCACCGTCTTGGCTCCAGGCCCTCCTGGCCATCTGTGGGTTCTTGGCAGGCAGGCGTGCCTTCATCCTGGCCTGGCCCTTATCACCCTGCAGGGAGAGCAGCTCCCCTCCACCCATGGGAAGGGACCCTCTGTGGACCCCAGTTCTGCCTGTTGCACGGATAACTGCTGAGGGCTCAGGTGAACGAGGGCTCTGGCCAGGGACAACATCCTCAACCTTGGCCTTTGGACTTGCTTCCCTTTGGCCTGAGCTTCTCCGTGGCCTGGTGCAGACAGGCCAAGCTCTCTCCCAGGCAAGACTGAGTTTCAGAGAGCTGCCTTCTTGGGCTCATTTATCTATGGCTTATCTAATCACCAGTTTTAAAGCTTCTTAGGAAGAGAGGAAATACAGTAGAAAAGGAAATGGAGAATTTTAATTTCTGTGGAAAGGGGGGACCAGCAGAGGGTAGAACAGGCCCTGACCTGGTTTTCCCAATCCCAGTGTACAGAAAACACAGAACTGACCATTTGACTCCAGGAGGAACCTTGGCAATGTCCTAATGGTCTCTGTGGGGACATGAATGGCTCAGGCTGGCTGGGGTGTGCCTGTCCCCACAAGCAAGGAAGATCTCTGTGGAGGCCTGGTGCACAGGAAGCTGATGGCCACTGAGGCCTTCTGGTACCCTCATCAGGGAACACACGGAGGCCTTTTCCCTCTCCCTGTGTCTGCCCTGCCTCAGGTGTGTGTACCTCTGAATTTGCTTTGATGGACCCAGAGGCCACACCAGACAGTGACGCATGTGGCTGAGGGCAGGCATGCAGTGTGGCGATGACTGTGGTGGTTGGATATAGGCTTTGGAGACTGAGTTGAAGTGGAAAATGGCTCCACTCTCTTTTTATGCCCTAGGGGGAAAAAAATCCTGCTGGCTCACCCAGCTTTCTGAGGCACGTGAGAAAACATGGAGTTTGAGTTGGGGATTGTTCCTATGTCATGGCACAAAAAAGGACATTATTTGAAATTTCCTTGGCTCCCTTAACCTCATTTTTTGACAGCTTAAAGAAAAGTATGAATTCCTTCTACTTCACCAGAAGTTGTCCTTTTTTTGATTTAAAATATGGGCTTCTAAGCCGCGGGGTGAACTGTTCGAGGAACGGTCTTGGAGGGAAGTGTTACGCTTGACAGGAGTGAGCTTCAGTTTCCACTTCCTTTCTGCTAGACGAACCTGTGTGTTGCTGCTGATTAGACAGAAATGTAAGAGCAGATGAAAGGGTGTGCGTACCCGACGCCTTCTGACCACAAAACCAAACAATGGGCCTTTTCATCTCGGCTCAAACGCAGCCTCCTCACCTCTCCTTGCAGCCAAAAAGCAACCCAAAACTTGACGTGGGCGCGGGAGCAGGTCCCCGGCCAGCGGGGGTGAGTGGGCGTGTTGCTTTTCCTTTCATCTGGCTGTACTTTGGCATCTTTTTTCTCTAAGCAAAAAGGAAAGTAGCTCCTTACTAGGGCTCTGATGACATTTGCTATTTATTTAATGCCCCTCTGCCTTCTAAAAATAAATTTGAGCTGATGTATCAAAAAAAAAAAAAAAAAATACACACAGCAAAACCATGATCAATGCAATTAGAAAAATATAAGTGGAGAAAATCAGATCAAAGGGAGACCCAAGGCTGAGGGTCCAAATGGAAGCAGGGAAGAGCTGGGTGAGGATAAATCCCGTTGCCTAAGTTTGGAGCTTCTTAGTGACCAAAGGAAAGAAGGGGCCAGGCGTCCCAAGGACTCGGGTGTCTGCCATCTCCACTGTTGGGAAGCTATTCAGGAACACTTGGGGCAAAAGGAGCATTTCTGTCTTGGTTCCCAAGAAGTTCACAGAGTAGGCTGCAGGAGGCCGGTCCCCAGCGATATCCAAAGAAAGGGAGCAGTGGCAAGGAAGGCTGAGGGTCCATGCCAGGGCCTGTGCTGGGCCCTTCTCAGGCCTGGCCTCCTCACCTGCACAACAGCCTTGAGACACATGTGGGTGATGTTTGTTCCTGCTTTACGCTTGACACAACTGGGCTTCAGCTGAAGCAGTCTACCATGAAGTCACGGCTTGAAACACGGAGCAGAGATTCAGTCCCAGAACTGGTGTCCTCAACCCTGAGGCTTCATCCGCAGAGCTGTGGGGCTCATTTTAAAAGCTGTAAGCCAGAACCTTGTGTGGGCCCGTGTGCATGTGTGTGTGCATGTGTATAGGTGCATAAGTCTGTGCCTGTGTGCATGTGTGCATTTGCACGTCTGTGTTGCTCAGAGCAGCACTTCTCACACTTGAATCCCAGGGTTTGTTTAAAACACAGGTAGCAGGCCAGTCTGTGGAGTTTCTGATGTGGCATGTCTTGGGTGGGGCCTGAGAGTCAGTTCTCAGAAAGCCCCTCAGGACTGCCAGTGTGAAGTGCTGTCTCCTTTGTGCTGTCACTCCCTGCCACCTGTGCTGTCACTCTCATGTGTCTTGCCCATTCTCCTACGTAGGCCCACTGAGGCAGAGGGACCCTATTTGTAGACTGCGGGTTCTAGCACCAGGGTGCCACGGACTCCCCAGCATCTCAGAGTGAGGTGGTGCCAGCTGGGACAAGAGCCACAGACCTCTTACTCCAGGCCAGGGGCCCTCCACTGAATCGCAGTGAGCAGGACATAATTCTGCTCATTTCAAGAACTTCCTCCTCACCCAGGTGCTCAAGGACAGGTGGCTCAGTGCAGCCAAGGAGGAAAGTTGGTTAGGGCTCTGCACAGCATGGCATTGATGCAGGTGTGGGTTCCACACTCTCCCTGATGGTGCCTTCATCATAGAGGGCACAGAGTTCTCCAGGCCGTTTCCCTGGTTGCCTTAGAACACTGAGGTGTGGGGCAAGCCTGGCCAGCCAGATGTCAGCCACAGACACAAGGAGGCAGAGATCAGGAGGCCGAGGGCTAGCGGCAGGCCTGGCTCAGTGCTGTTTTTCTCTGCCGCCTCTGTGACTCCTGTGGCTTCTCATTCCTCTGGAACTTGGCTCTTTCCCTCCCCATAGCCACCTCTTGCTCTCCAGATCTCTCTCCTTTGCCGTCGTCATCTGTTCCTTATCATGTTTCTCAAAAGTGGAACACCAGAGGGATGGGCATTGGGGAGCAGGAGGCAAGGCTCCCTTTGGCCTGTGTGACCCACCAGGACCCAAGGTAACATGGGGCAGTTCAGCAGGTCCATCCTCCTGGATGGGGAGGGGGGTGGCCCAGGCTGGCCTCTTCATGGCCTCCATGGGCCAGAAGCAGGTGGGAGCTCTGTCCTCTGGGGGTGTCCAAGCTCTCTCTTTCTCATCCCTTTCTTTTGGGGATTATTTACTTTATGAGAGTGGGTCCTTCTCTTTTGGTTAGAGTGCTATTTGGGGACTCAACTCCTCATTTAACTGACTGATAAGGATAGTTCTCAACTTGCCCTCAGTTGGTCTCACACTTGCTTGACCTTGTGGAGTCCTGGCCTCCCTCATCCCACACCTCACCCACCATGAGGGATAGAGAAGCCAATGCCTGGAGAATCAAGAGGCTTGCACCTGGCAGCTTCCGTGAGCCCATCTAATGGAGAGTTTCGTTCGTTCGTTCCTTCCTTCCTTCCTTTGTGTGTGTGTGTGTGTGTGTGTGTGTGTGTGTGGTGTACCGGGGACTGAACTCAGGAAGCACTCGACCACTGGGCCACATCCCCAGCCCTTTTTTGTGTTTTATTAGAGACAGGGTCTCACTGAGTTGCTAAGTGCCTCGCCATTGCTGAGGCTGGCTTTGAATTTGCGATCCTCCTGCCTCAGCCCGCCAAGTGCTGGGATTACAGGCGTGCGCCACTGCGCCCAGCTTGGAGTTTCATTTTTGCTCAGTTCCCCACCCCCCACTCTGGCTCAATATAATTTCCAAAATTGCTGCATAGGATTTTTACCTCTCCATTTGGTTGAGTAAAATATTAAAAAGTTTTATCATTGTTTAATAAAATAGTGAACACAATGGTGGAAAGGACAGCCACTTTTATCTAGCATGGTAGTGGAGTACTAATCAGAGAAATTAGGCAAGCAAGAGAAATAAGTGGCTTCCAAAATGGAAAGGAAGAAGAAAAATTATCTTGGTTTGCAGACAACATGACGTTATGCATAGAAAATAGTTCCTGATTTCAAAAGTGAAATATAAGGCAATTGTAATCAAAAGAATGTGGTATTGGTATAAAGATAGACATATAAACCAGTGGAATAGAATAGAGACCCAAGAAGTGAACCCTAATATAAGCAGTCGATTTATTTTCAACATGGATGCTGAGATCATTCAATGAGCAAGGGCAGTCTTTTTATTTTTATTTTTTTAATGTGCTAGGAAAATTAGATATTCACATGTGATAAAATGAAGTTAGACCCTTAACTAACACTGTTAACTCAAAATGATCAAAGATCTAAACCTAAGAGCTAAATTAAAAAACTCCTAGACGAAAACACAGGTGAAAATCTTTATGGCTTGAATTAGGTAATGATTTTTTTTTTTTTTTAAGCGCAGGCAATGAAAGAAAAAATGATCAATTACTTGGATTTCATCAAAATTTTAACTTTGTACATCAAAGAACACTATCATGAAAATGAAAACCCAGCTTACACCTACATCATGGGAGAGAATATTTCCAGATCATTATTTAACAAGGGCTTGATATCTAGAATTTACAAAGAACTCCTATAACTCAAAAACAATGAAAAATAGCAAGCCAATTAAAAAACTGGCCACGGATTTAAGTAGACATTTTTCCATAGAAGATATACAAATGGCTAACAAGTTCATGGAAAAATGCTCCCCATCATTAGCTGTTGGAGAATACAAATCAAAACCACAATGAAATGACAGTTTTTAAAAAGTGGAAAAGAAAGAGTGAGTGAGGGAGGGTATGGAGAAATTGGATCTTAGCGCATTGGTGATGGAAATACAAAATTTTGCAGTTGCTGTGGAAAGCACTCTGGTAGTTTCTCAAAAATTTAAACTAGAATTACTACATGATTCAGCAAGCCCACTGCTAGGTATGTTCATCTACTAGAATTAAAAACAGAGACTCAAAACAGATACTTGTATGTCAGCATGATTCACAACAGGAAAAAGGTGGAAGCAATCCAACTGTCCATCTGTGGGTGAATGGAGACCCAAAATATGATGTATAGAGACAGTGAAATAATACTCAACCTTATAAAGGAAGAAGGATCTGACACCTGCCTCAACATGAATGAAGCTTGGAGACGTTATACTGAATGAAATAAGCTGGTCACCAACGGACAATACAGTATGATTCCACTTACATGAGGTTCCTAGAGTAGTCAAATTGAGGGGGTTTGGGGATGTAGCTCAATGGTAGAGTGCTTGACTAGCACACACAAGGCCTTGGGTTCAATCTCTAGCACCACCAAAAGACAAAACCAAACAAAACCTGAGTAATCAAATTGATAAAGACAAAAAAGTAGAATAGCAGGGCTGGGGTTGTGGCTCAGTGGTAGAGCGCTCACCTATCATGTGAGTGTGGCCAGGGTTCGATCCTCAGCACCACCTAAAAATAAAGGCATTGTGTACAACTAAAACAAACAAATAAATAAAGAAAAAAAAGTAGAATAGTGGTTACTAGGAGCCAGGGAGGGGGAGGATAAGTTATTGCTTAATGGGAATGGATTTTTTTTTATTTAGAAGGATGAGAAAATTCTGGAAATAGTGATGGTGGGGTCACGGTGTGAATGTACTTAATGACACTGACCTGTACTCTTAAAATGGTTTAAATAGTTAATTGCACATTTTGTGTATATGTTGCCACAATTTTTTCTTTAGTTGGAAGGGTTTAAATTGAATAGGACAACTGTTCCTGAGAAAGGGCTTAAGCACTTTTATGCAGAAAAAAAAAAAAAAAGAAAAGTGTCAATTTTGACTACAGAAAAATTAAAAGATAAAATTTTATGTCAGTATGTGTAATTGCTTTTTTGATGAGGTTTTCAATCAGGGATTCTAAATTGGACAGTGCAATGTTACTTGGAGCTTGGTGGAACAATTCAGCTTTTCTCAGTTGTGGTCTTTGATGCATTCTGGAGAGGTACAGTGTTGCAAGCTGCAGCTGTCTCTTGGATGCTGGCAGTTTCCCCCATGAAGGTGGGTCACCCTGCTCTTGAGACAGGGTTTCAAGTCCTGCTCTCTCAACAGTTCAGAACTCTAAGACACGGGCCAAACCCTAGGAGCATCATCAAGGAACCTCTAGCTTGTAGTTAGGGAAGTGCATTCTGGTTGGACCTTACCAGTCTGGGGCAGGGACCCCATCTCGGCATACATGATGTGTTGCATTCAGATATTAGTAGGGAAAGTGTGGCCCAGCCCCCCAGATTGGATCAGTGACCTACTGTTCTTGGGTGATGTAGAACTGGCAAGGCATACCCAGGTCACACAGTGGGACTGTGGATCTTTCTCCAACAGGGCAAAATTAAAAGGCTGTTCATTCATCAGGGTGCAGCATTGATGTTGGGGTGCACGAGGCTGGCAGAGCAGTATCATGCTTGGCTGCATACCTGCATCCTTGTCCAAGCCCCTGGGAAGAAGGACAGACTCTGGGGCTGTAGCCAGCAGGGCCCTACCTGAGCTTGGCCTGGGCCGCCTCCTTGCAAAACCTGGGGATTTCATTGGCTCATTTCTTTCGAAGCTAACAGCTCAGTGTTTCTGAGTGCAACTAGGGGATTGCCTAAGGACTTTGTGGTCTGCTTAAAGACACAACACAACACATGGCAAGTAAATAGCGTTTCCATATTCTCCGCCAGCGACTGTTTCCTCGGACGACATGGCACTTCCCAAAGGCACCCTGGTTCCTGTGAGCTCCAGGCTGGAGCTCATCCAGGTATAAGAGGGACGGGATGGGCCTGCACCTGCCTGGGACCAGCGTCCCTTTCACAGGCTCTGAAAGGCACTGTGCTCTCATTGTGAAGGAGGGCTCTGTGAACACTGCCCACCCCTGCAGCCGTCCAGTGATGTGGCCCTGTTTTCTAGGCAGAGGCTGGTACCCCTGACCTGGTGCTCTCTGTCCCAGACAAGTTGCAAGTGAGTGCCTGGAGAGAGGGGCAGGAGTATGTGGTGGTTACCTTCTGCCCAAACCCGGTGCAGCTGTTGCTGCTCAGTGTCATGAATGCTTTATCCTTCTCTTTGCCCCCGCTTGCAGGGTCAGTGCACCTGAGGATGAGTGCTGGCTGTTGCTTTAGTGCTAGAACCTGTGGGGCTCTGTTCACCCTCTACCAGCCAGTGAGCAGCCCTTACAGGTTTTTTCCCCGAAACATCCAAAAGCGTGGAGCCGCAGGAGAGGCCTCAGAGCCCCGCAGGAGCTGCTGTGGGCCAGCTGGGACTGGGTTGTGGAAGCACTTTGATTCCTAAATTAATTAAGGCAGCACTTCGGGAGGGAGCATGGCCCATCCAGGTCAGCAGCTGGAAATAAATAAGCTCTGGGGATCTTTGCTCTCAAGTGCTTGGAGCAGAAATAATTCAGAAGGAAGGGGATGAGGGATACGGGCAGCTGCTTCAGCTGTCTGTGAAGAGCCGAGAGCCCACGGGAGGCAGCGTTAGTTCTTCAGTGCCTCTCTGCAGCCTCCCTATGCTTCTTAGTGACAGTCCTCGCACCTCTGCCTACCCATGTGACAGTGGCCCGCTGTGGAGGTCCTGTTGTTTAGGCAGAGCCCTGAATGATAGATGCTGAGTTACCCCCTTGTGCCTGCTCCTGGCACATAAAACTGATCAATGAGTATTTGTTTAGGAAGAGAAATTAGAATCTGTCAGTTTGGCTCATAAGCGGATGGGATATTAACCGGAGCAGACCTCGGGGGCTGCCTAGACCTTCTCTTTCCCATTTTACAGGAAAGAGAAATGGAGGCCCAGTCTCTCACTTCTGCCCCATGTTTGGCAGCCCTAGATAAGTGTGCATGTGGAGCGGATATGTTAGTTTACACTTGGCTCCTATAGCTGATGAAACATCAGGATCAGACCTTAGCAGAATAAAGTAAGACTTGTCTGATATTATAGTTTGAAACTAAAAATATATGTTACATACTGGGCAACTAAGAAATTTGCAGTTGTGCCTGTTGTTTTTGGTGGCATGTTGGGTTCAATCCAAAATATTATATTTGGCCGGGCATGGTGGCACATGCCTGTAATCCCCGTGGCTCAGGAGGCTGAGGCAGGAGGATTGCAAGTTCAAAGCCAGCCTCAGCAATTTAGTGAGGCTCTAAGCAACTTAGTGAGACTTTGTCTTAAAATCAAAAATAAAAAGGTCTGGGGATGTGGCTCAGTGGTTATACACTCCTGGGCTGTATCCCTGGTATCAAACAAACAAACAAAAACAAAACAAAATAAACAGAGAAACCCAAACACCAGACCAAATCAAAACCAAAACAAACAAACAAAAAAATCCTAAAACATTGTATTTGCATTTTCTTCTAATGTAAAAGGAAACCAAAAGCAACAATTGGCATTTTGTGTGCATCAAACTGCTCTGTCCAGTAGAGTAGCCGTGAGCGGAGTGTGGCTATTGAACACCTGAATGTGGCTGCTATGACTTATAAACTGGATTTTCAAATTCATTTATTTTCAACCAACTAAAATTATTATTTAAATAGTCACATGTAGCTGGTGGCTACTCTGATGGACAGTTAGTGAGTTGTAGCATAACTTCATTTGTAGCCTTTTTAATTTTAAAGGAATTTTGAGCATTTGAAGGAAGGATCATCGGGCTGAGTTAAGACTTTCTGTACTCGGTTTAGCACTTTTTTCTTTATACTAGCTTCTAGCAACCAGCTAAGCTGGGCAACATTAAAATAGGCACCTAACTTCTCTGGCCTCAGTTTACTCTTGTAAAATGAAACTCTGTGGCTTCTTTTAGTCCTGGGATTCTCTCTTGTTCCACTCTTGGCAACTGGGAATACAAAAAAGTTCTGATTTAGTTTATTTCCTTCTCCCATTATTATTATTATTATTATTATTATTATTATTATTGTTATTCTGGGGATTAACCCCAGGGTCGCCTCCCATAGGCTAGGCAAGTGCTATGCCACTGAGCTTCACTCCAACCTCTGTTTTAATAATTTGAAAACAAGGTTTATGAAATACGTGGGGCTCAGGCTGGGTACTCCTCTTGGCAGGGTGGAGAGACTTGGGAATAGCTGTGAACTGTTTCAAAATGCAGTTTCTCCACTCACACCCATTGCAGGGGCCGGACATGCACACGAGAAAAACCCGTGACTATTGCCGGAAGCGGGGAGTGAGTACTAGGTGGGAAAGGATGCTCACCCGAGGAAGTCGCTCTACTAAGGGACTGTAAAGGAGTCATGAGTCAAGTGCAAACCAAACGTGAGTGGAGTTGGGAGGAGGGGGACACTGGAGACAAGAGGGCTGTTTCACGAGGCGCTGCTGTGTCTGCCCAGCCCCTGACTCTCATCCCTCCCTGATTCCCTGAGGATGGTCTGTGTATGGAGAGTCCCTGGAGCTGGCCCAGCTGAGCCAGCAGAGGAAGCTCTGTGGAGTGCTTCCTCCCCGCCCATCACCGCGTCCACTCCTCCACAGATGCCAGACCTCAGTAGTCCCTGTGTCCCAGCACAAGGTTTTCCTCTTCCAGGTCAGCACTTCCTTCCTGGAATTCCTGGGTCCCCTGGTGATCACCCTTGGCCCTTGGGTGCTACTTCTCTTGATCCCTGCATGTCTGCAGTCCTTGTTACCAGGAGGCTCCTGAGGTGATGACTGTCATTTCTGATTTGTTCCTCAGGGAACATACATTGGTGCTTTGCTGGCTCAGGGCCATGGAACTGGTGTCCTGTGGATGGGAAAGAGAGTGGGGGGCAGGTCAGTTTTCTTTGTAGGAGAGTGGTACCCAGACACGGTGCGCGTATCTAGGGTGATACCTTGGCTCTTTCCTGATATGTACAGATGGTCTCTAATGGCTACATTTTCAGGCTGCAGATAATGTGCTTGGAATGTTTGGCAAACATTGCACCACTTGCTTATAATACTGTCAGAAATTCAATCAGCGGCCTTCATAGTCCCCAGGAATGTGCCTGGTGGCAGGTGTTACACTGCGCGAGTCTATCCCCCAAGGGCTTTTATTGTCTCATTAATGAGCAGGTGCGATGTAGTGTGTGTAGTCGATGTAGTGTGTGTAGTCGCGTCTTTGTTAGTCTGAAGATGTTTGGGGATGCGTGTTCTTTCTCCACGCATCACTCTGGATAGGAAAAGCCAACTGTTGTCCTCTCCACACACTCCACACTTCCCTTCTGATACCAGGTGTGTGGGCTTTTCCCCACAAGAACTAAGCAGTCCTCCAGCTCCCTGTGGACACCAACTGTGCGCCCAATAATTCAATTCATTTCTGACACTCTCTGCCTGGGGTGAGCGCAGACCCCACAGGTGCAGAGCTCAGTCCCACAAGACAGTCCCCATTGCGGATGCCCTTCACCTCAGGTAACCCACAGCTTCTGTCCAAAGTGGCTACAAACCAGAGGTTCCCATGGCTCCCTCCTCACGTTTTATCATTTGATAGAACAGCTTCTAGAACGCAGAGAAGGACTTACTGACCTTTACCAGTTTAGTATAGCAATTAAGGATATGATAAAAGATACGATGGACAGACAGATAGAAAGGTACATGGGGGGAGGTCTGGGAGGGTCCCCAGCAGAGGAGCTTCCGTCCCCACGAAGTTGGGTATGCCTCCTCCTCACACACAAATGTGTCGTCCACCTAGGGAGCTCTTCAGACCCACCTTTAGTGATAAAGCTGATGGCAGCTTTATCACTCAAGCATGACTGATCCTTGCCTCAGTTTCCATTCTCTCTCCCTTTCTGGGAAGATGGGACAGGGCTCCAAGCTCCAAGCCTCTCATCAGGGTTGATCTTTCTGCTGACCAGTCCTTATCCAGAGACCCACCGAGAATCATCTCATTAGAACAAGATGCTCCTAGAGTCCAGGAAATCGCAAGAGGTTAGGAGCTCTATGTCAGGAATTGGGGTCAGAAGACCAAGTATTAGAACCAAAGAGGTGCCTGGCACCCTGTGTTGCTCAGGAAATCATAAGGATTTTAGAAGCTCTGTGCTAGGAACCAGGGACAGAGACCAAATATTTATATATATATGTGTGTGTGTGTGTGTGTGTGTGTGTGTGTGTGTGTGTGTATTTTTTTCTACATCTTCCCTTCCCCCCTCTTTTAGTAAACTTTTTATTTTAGAATATTTGTGAATACAGTATAGAGTATTCCCATGTGTCCTACATCTCATTTCCTCTATTGTTAACATCATTGGTACATTAGTGTGGCATATTTGATATGTTAAATGACGCTCCTACTCTATTAGGATATCTTTAGTTCTTCTTAATTTCTGCTCCAGGATCCCATCCAGGAAACCACAATACATTGCACACCATCATGGTGTCTTCTTAGGCTTCTCTGGGCTGTGACAGCTCTTCAGACTGGCCCTGGTGAGAAGGCCAGGCCAGGAGCAGCCAGGGTGTGAGAGCCCGTGGGGGAGGGTGCTGGATTGGTTGGTTTGCATTTGAAAGGCACCTTCACAGCTAGCATTTACTCCTCCTGGAACTGGCAGCCCCTCTAGGGTCAGCAGGGCCTCTGAGGTTAAAGCATCAGAATATAGCAAATAAGACATGGTTGAGAGTTGTACATATTAAAAATTATAAATAAAAAAAAAAAAAAAAAAAAAAAAAAGACATGGTTGATAGGTCTAAGTTCCTCCTGTATACACACACCGTTTGTCCTTTGCACTTAACAATGTCCTCAAGGTCCATCCCTGTTGTACATGTATCAGAATGGTCTTCCTTTTAAAACCTACTGATACATCATTGCATCTATCTGTCATTTTGTTTACCCATTTAATCTCTTTATTGTTCAAGAAGACCAATAATATTCCACTCCTTCAAATCCCCTGGGAGTTCACTTGGCCACCAGGGCTCCCGTGGGAAGCTCCTCCCATCTCTGCTAAGGAACAGCCCAGGCAAGAAGGCAGGAAAGGTCACATTCATTCCTGGTCGTAGGGCTTGGGTTGAACGTGCAAGACAAAAGGGCACTTCGTTATGTGCAATTAATCCTGGAGGTTCCTGAATGTCAACTTTCAGACGGGCTGCAGAGTTGGTTTCTGGGATGCAATTACTGTTCACCGTCCTTGACTGGAAAGGGAACTTAGGTGTCCTGGCTCCCCTGAGATTGGTGACCCCACCTTCCCTCCAGGAGTCTGGTCAGAGCCTCTTTGTAGAAGTCTCCATGAACTGTCAGGCTCCAAGCAGTTATTCATCCAGGGGCCATTTCCTCCTCTAATTACTGCTCTGTCTTCTACAGCAGAGAGGAATCGGTGGGCGGATGTGGGAGAGGCAAGCTAATGCGATGACATTTTGACAAGTGTGTTACAATAAAAAATAACTCCCATAGGAGAAGGTTAATGCAGTTATCACCACGTTAGCGCTGGCAGCCTTCGATTTGTGCCTGGATGGGCCAGGGTGCTTTTCTTTTCTCCTACAGAGCAAGTCTTACCCATATTCCAACTGGAGGTGCTGGGGTTTTTGTTTTTGGTTGATTTCTGTTTTATTTTCCCTCAAAAAACATTGACACGGAGTGAATGTCATTATCGGTTCCTAGCTTTTTCCCCTGGGGATTTCTGCTCTCTCTCTCTCTCTCTCTCTCTCTCTCTCTCTCTCTCTCTCTCTCTCTCTCCTTATCCCGTGATAGGCTTCTTCCTCCCACCCAGTAGTTAAGTGGGCTGCTTCCCTCTGCTCCCGGCTGACATGTGGCTGAGGACTACATACTAATTTTAACATTAGCCTAAGTAAAAATATAATTAGTATTTTTAGTCTGCTTCCGAATTGAATCTTACTGTGCATTCTAAAGGAAACTCCAGAGCATTTGACATTTATTTGTTGTGTTGGATCTTCTGTTCCTTATTCCCCTCTGACTCATTTTTAGTATGTAGATTTTACTCTAACTGGGTTAGGTGTGTGCCATTTTGTAAAACAGCTTTATTGGGATATAATTCACATGCTATATAACTTGTCCCCTTAAGGTGTTCTATCCTCTTGGCTTTTGGTATATTCACAGAGTCACATATCTGTTACTAGAGGAAATCTTAGATCATGTATTTCTTTTTGTTGTGGAATTGTATTCCATTGTGTGAATATGCCCTATTTTACATATCCACTCATCAGATGTTGGATGCTTGGGTTGTTTTTATTTTGGGGGCTATTGTAAATAATGTTGTCACAAATATTCGCATGTGAGTTTCTTTGTGGACTTAAGCTTGCATTTTTTTGGTATATATGCAGGAGTGAAATTGCTAGATCATTTGATAACTATTTAACTATTTGATGAACTACCCAACTCTTTTCCAATAATGGCTATGTCATTTTGCACTCCCCCCAGCAATGCATGAGAATTCCAGCTTCTCCATGCCCTCACCAACACATTATTGTTATCTTATTGATTGGAACTTTCCTGGTAGTATCATTTTTTAAGAGTTGGGAGATACTGTAGAATAACTGGAAGTGTACATATGGTTCAAGTCAGTGCTTTGTCACCTACTACCTGTGTTACTTGGCTGAATTGCTTAATTTCTAGGAGTCCTCATTTGCCTGACTATAAACTAGGGGAAGATTGTACCTGCCCCATAGGATCTGTGGAAGGATTGACTGTGGGGGACTGTGAAACAGCTCAGCACCTCCTACTTGACAATGTTCAGTAAATGTGAGCCTTTGTCATTGTGCATCAGCAAGGCCATCTGTGAGTCCCTACCCCTTCCTTCTACCTGTCACTCCCTTCTTTTTGGAACAGAGTGATTAGCCAACAGTGCACTTTAGAGAAATGGGAGTCATCTTGGCTACACAGAGATGAGTCGACTGGAAGCCTCAGGCGGAAACGGGAGCTGCAGAGTGGTCCCTGAATTTTCCTGATGATGCTCCAAGGGTCACTTAAACACAGTTGAGCCTTCAGTTTTGAAGGGCAAAAATCACACCGGGGATGGCCATACAGCCAAGGGATTTATTAACTGGCATTTATGGCTGGTTAAGGGTAGAAAAGGAACAGGAAGAGGGGACCCAGGGAGAGGGAAGTGTGCAAGCTCTGGTGGGAGGAAGGAGTCAGGGAGAGGGGAGTGTGCAAGCTCAGGAAGTGTGCAAGCTCTGAACAGAAGGTGGGAGTCTGGTTGCGCTGGCTGCGGTCTCTGGAGCTATCAGCTGGGGCAGCGGCCATTGGGCTGGTATGTGTGCAGTGGCTGCCTCTTCTCCGGCTCCCTCGTCTCCTGTCTCGTCATCTCTCTCTTCTCGTTGTCTGTCTTCTGGTGGCCTGGCTTGCTTAACGGGAGCCCTTTTACAACCCCCTGGGACCATTAGGTTGTCCGTTAAAACCGTTGGTGGTGAAGCCTATTGGCTCCTGCCCCGGGAACAGAGCAACCTTTAATCCTATTGGCTCCTGCCCGGGGAAAGGGAAACAAGGTTGCTTTCTGCCTGGGGGAAGGGAAACAAGGTTGCTTTGCTCAGGGCATGGAAACTTCCGGGAGGGGAGGGGTAGCCCATCTATCAGGTTTATAGCTGGAAACTAAGTTGATAATGCAGTTTTATTGAGGTTTAATCTACACATACTTTCTGGTTATGCAGTTTGGACAAACAGTTGCAGTCAAGACACCACCACCATTCAAAGAACCCCAGGTCTGTCAGAGTGTTCCATCAGGCTTCTTTATTATCATGCTGTCCTCCTCCTGACAATCACTCATGGGTTGTTTTTCTGTTCCCATAGTTTCACGAATTCCAGAGTGAGCATGCAGCATCTGACTCTGGCTTCCCTCACGTCACATAGTGCATCTGTGACATGTGCCTGCTTTTGTGTCTATAGGTGGTTTTTTTTTCCTTTTTGATTGTCAAGTAGTATTCCACCACACAGATGTACTGTGGTCTGTATATCCAATTAATGCTGACAGACATTTGAGTTGTTTCCAGTTTTTGGCAGTTACTGTATTAATAAAGCCACTCTAAACATTCACATGAAGGTTTTTGTGTGGGTGTAAGTTTCCATTTTACTTGGATATTAAGGAGGGAGACTGCTGTATTAAATGATAAGTGTATATTTAACTTTATAAGAAATTGCCAGATTATTTTCCAAAATAGGTTTCCCATGAAGCTAATAGTTTAACCACTAACAAATCACTGAAATCTCTGAATTATAACTATTAATTGGCTTCAAAGAACGTGCTCCTATCTTGATTTTCATATATATTTTTCAGAATTGACTATAGAGTCATGATTCTGTAGAGAGATTCGTGTGGAAAGCTTTAGGTTGAACAAAGCTAAACTATTTATTTTTTTCAAGATTATTAATGCCATAAACTTGTGGCCCTTCGGGGAGGGGGGCATGAAATGTGCAGTTTTTCTCAATTTACTTGACCACTTAGGTGTATAGAGTTAGTATTCTTTGGAATGAATTCTGGGAAATCCTGGGCTGGAGTACTCAGTTTGTTCTGAATGAATCCATTCTATTTTATGTGAAACCTGTCTATATTGGCAATGGTCAGGATAAAGCTTTATTGTGCTGCAGTAACAAGCATTCCTCATTGACAGCTATTTAAAACAATGAGGTTTATTTCTGATTCTTGCCATGTGTTTCTCTCAGAAGGCGAGAGACTCTGCTTCTTGTTGCTGTCCCTCAGGGGCACAGGCTGATGAATAGGGAATACTGCAAATATGGCTGTTAAAGTCTTCTGCCTGGAAGTAACACATGCCATGTCCACTCACCCTGATGTGCCAAAATAAGTTCCAAGACCGTCCTGACTTCCTTGGGAAATGCAGCCCTGCCATGGGCCTGGGAAGAGGAATATTGTTGGACAATCCTAGTTACTGCTCAGGTTCTAAAGTACTCAACGGCAAACTGGTTTGTTCTTTTTATGTATCTGTGTTTGACATGTTGAATGAGTGTCTGCCTTAGTGCATGTTGTCACTGGGTCCTGAAGTCCGTAGGCCCTGATTATTTCAGGCCACCGGGCCATCATTTCTTCCTTTCTCATGGGGTGGAGTTTCTGAGCCAGACCACAGAAAAGCAGTGTTGTGTGTGTGTGTGTGTGTGTGTGTGTCCCTCAGAGGCTGTCTTGTCCTTGGTTCCCAAACACATTGGAGCAGGAGGAATGTTTCTTCAAATGCCTCCAGAACCCCACAGTGTGTCAACTCCGAAACATTCCGTCATGCTGTCTCTCCCAGGCCCTGACAATCAGTTTTCTGTTCCCATAGTTTGGCATATTCCCGGATGCTACATAAATGGGATCATAGGCGTGCAGCCTTTGAGTCTGGCTTCTCTGCTTTGTGTAGTACTTTTGTGATTGCTAAGGGAAAGTCAGCATGCAAAAGACAGGAAGAGTGGTTCTGGGAGAAACGGGGTTGGTGGGCTAAGGATTCTCACTACAAGGTCTTCCTTCTCCCTCATTCCCTCTCTCCTCCCTCTTCCTCCATCTTCCTCCATCCCGTGATCTCTGTGGGTCACCAAACAGTCTAGTTTGAGAGCCTCTAATCTTTTCTAATTATTTGTGATATCTGAGTAGGGTGAGCAGGGCGATCAGGTACCACATACATAAATCCAGAGCAAAATAACCCTATTACCATTCCTACCATGATGGGTGGGTGTCGGTGGCACACAGTGCCATCTGTTCACCTGGTGACGAGAAAGGAGGTGTTTTAGAAGTGACTGTCAGGAGCACCCAGGGCTGGGTGTGAGAGACCTCCTGCCCATGAACCTCAAGGGCTGTTTGCTTTGCTTTTGCTGTTTTGTGGTATCAGTAGAGAGAGAGAAAGAGGCTGCACACGTCACTGTAGAGATTTAAAGTGTGAAGGCTAGGGCTGCGAATGTAGTGCAGAATGCTTGCCTAGCATGCACAAAGAGGGGGGAAAAGAAGATGTACAATCCAGACATTCCTGTTGGAAGTGTGAGTTCCAGTGACGTTTCTGTGACTATACAAGGCACCTCCCTCTCCATTCTTACTCTACCTTCACACTCACCCTGCAACTGCAAGTCCGTCCCTCTTCCCCACTCACTTGATCAGTGAGGCCAGAGGGTTCATAAAAGCTCCTAACCCTGAAAATGAAATTGCACAGGATGGGATTCCTATGTTCCCTGCCCTCTCTTTAGGAGGCCATGGAGTCAGCTTCAGTTTGACCTGTTGTAATAGGCATTAACCTGTTCAGGCTTTAAACCTCTCCAAGATTAATGGATTGCTTCTGAGGGACATTTTAAAAACTTCTCATCACTTTGCCTAAAAGAGAAAACTCAGGAAGTGAAAATTGGCTCCTCATTACACACTTTGGGCCCTGCATTAAACACCAGATTCCCCGGAGACCCAGAGGACAGGCTGTCCTGCAGGTGAGGGTAGGGGGAGGCACGAGGGGGAGGGAATGCCCCAGATGGTGCTTGATTCCTGCAGAGCAGGCAGCTATCTCCCAGCAAAGCCCTCCCACGTCCAACACCTTTGGTGTCAGTTGTCTGTTTACTCCTTCTCTCCTCCTCCCCAAATACACCATGGGCACATGGTGAGCCATGTTTACCAGGAAGCAGGAAAATCTTCCGGGGTCAGTGCATTTGGGGAAGTAAATGATGCATTTTGTTATGGTTATTTCTTTGCTGCACTTGGTTGGAGGTGACAATGAACAAGACTCTGTTTTGCTGAGAAATAAAGACTGTGTTATTCAACACTTAGCGCAAGAAATGGCCTAACCGGGGGGGATTTAAGGAAGCCTCAAGGTCCTGGCAGAGGAAGGGAAATTCTAAGGATGCTGCCATGCCCTCCTTTTTTCTTCTTACTCCCTACACCCGTGGAACTGCTTCCTGCTTATAGACAGGTGCAGCAGCTGAACCATGAAGTGGGTCAGACTCATTGGCCTGAGGAGATGGGACCCTACAGGCACAGGTACACTTCCCCAAGGTCAAAACCGCACTTACTGTGGTAGATTGCAAAATGCTGCCATGACCTGTACTTTGAGCTCAGGTGACAAGGTCGGAACACAGATGGGGCATGGGGAGAAGCAATCCCAGGTAACTTTCAATGGTCAAGGGTTAAATATTAAAAACCCAGGCCACAGAAAGGCAAGAAGAATCAAGATCTGGCACAATGTATCAGCCAGACTTAAAAGGAGGGAAAGGTGACAAAGGAAATTAGTGTTGTCATTTACATTCAGTGGAAAAACAAGTTCAAATGTAAACAAAAACTTCCAGCAAAAAGATGAACTACACATGGAGGATAAGCATTAACAAAGTGTGTTTGAAATGTTTTTAGTACACAAAGAATTTGTTTTAAGTTGTTTAAAAACCTGATCATATACAGTACCAAAGAACATATAGAAATAATTCATAATAGAGGAACTGATAGTAATTAATGTTGGAAGACATTGATTTTGATAAGCTCAAAGCATGGAAAAATGTTTGATCTTAGTAAGCAAAGTGGTACTCATTTAATAAAAATAAGGTATCATTTCTCAGCTATCAAGTAAACAAAAAACTCAAAAAAGTGAGAAGGCTGTGTTGGGAGGTTGGTCAGAACAGTTTGGGGACCCAGTGTGACAGACTGGAAGCCTATAAAACATCTGTGTCTTTGAGAAATGGCATTGGGGATCTGCTACAAGAAAGGCATCCTCAAAATAGAGACAGAAACCAAATACGCTCTGCACAAAGTTTTCACTTTAGATTTGTAAATAGAGCAAATATGGAGAATAATTTGACTATTATTAATGGTTTGATGATTGCTAACAGAAATTCTTGTTTATGTAACTCAGTGTTATGCATCCGATTAGAAAGGATTTTTGTGATAACTAATTCAATAGAAAAGAGTTGGCTCTTAAAAATAAACAGGATACCAACTGGTATGTACACTGATATTATGATATTTAAAAAAAAAAAATCTTCCAGGGGCTGGGGATGTAGAGCGCTTGCCTAGCATGCACAAGGCCCTGAGTTCAATCCCCAGCACCACCAAAAAGAAAAAGAAAAATCTTACATACCCATGTAACAAGAGGCTGGGAGACAACTAACCCTAGTGTCTGTGAGTAGACTTATGGGTATTTTAAGTGTTTTTTTTTTTTTTTTTTCTGCATTTTAAAGTTTTCTTTATCATATTATGTTCTCTTGAACAATGATAAAAATAAAACCGTCTTGAAGCTCTTGAGTACTGGACACTCATTGTCACGGCAAGACCTTCTTGTCCTCATGCACTGTGTTGCTTTGAGAATTCCTGACTTAACTATGATTGATTGATTAACTAACCCCTTTTAAGGCAGTGCTCACTCATGTACCAAAGTTTGGAAGAAAGATTGGATGAAGAAGAGGTTGGGTTGTGGGGAGGAGCCCCCTGGGCCCCAAACCTCCCAGGAGAGCTTGTGATCCAAATGGCAAGCAGGAGAGATGACAGGAGTAAGGGCTCTGACGACTAAGCTCTGGATGGGTCCCCCACACAGGCCTGAGACTCTGAGGAGGGAGCCAGTGAGGCTGCCCTGGGCAGGGCAGTCCTGTGACCCAGAAATAGCAGAGCACTCTGCCTTATGGGAGGCATGTTGGAAAATTGTTGTGACATCTTTATTTTGCATTATTAAGAAATATGGAGGGGACGTTTTCTACAAGAGTTATTTTTAGCATTATTGATGTCCCTGTTTCACAGCTTCTTAAACCTCGAGTGTGATTAAAGAAAAAGAAGGCAGCTTGCGGGTGACCTCGGTGCACAGCTTGCGGGGATGACCTTGGTGTTCAAGCGTGTCCTTTCCTCACGCAGTCATTCCATGATGTTTTCCAGCGTGACTCCTGTGGTATGGAGGGAAAGCCCTTGACCAAAGCCCAAGGTCAGGAGAGGGGAGGACAGCAGCCCAGACCTGCTGGGCAGGTCCTTCCACCCTTTGCTGTGGGGAGGGGATGGAGCTTGGCGCTGTGCCTCTTCTGGACCAGGGAACGGTGGATGAAGAGCAGGTACAGAGAAGGGATTTCTGACTCCTTTCTGAGTGCCTGGCCCCAAGCACAGTGGTGGGAATGAAATTAGATCAGTAAATAGAACAGAGCAGAAGAGCCAAAGATGACAGACCCCAGCTTTGGTTTCCTGTGTGCACTTGGTTTTCCCAGGGCCTCTGGAAGGGCTGCTCTCATGCACTCCTCGTGATCGGAAGGGGATATTTTTGCTCTAGGTTTTCAGTGGGTCAGTTACAAAGAATTCATTTCTTTCTCCTCACACAGAAATGAACTGAATAGGGAGATTCTGTGAGTGAAGCTCTGGGCCTTTTTTCCCTCCCATCAAGTCAAAGTTTTTCAGATCCAGTGAAGATCCAGCTGTTCTGAACAGCTGTGGCATTTAGACCTTAATTTGGCTTTGAACTCTGATGGGGGAAAGGGGTTAAGGGTGCAGACACTATTGTTTACCAACATAAGACAGGTTACAGGCAGAGGTTTGCTCTTCCAGGAAAATAGGGAAGAAATCGAGGGAAAGGAAGGGTGATGATTTTTAAGAGTATTCTTCGTTGAGTAATAGATGTTAGAAGAGAACTCTCTGCCAAACACTGCAACTTCAGCAGAACCACGCGTGGAGAGGGGCTGACGGCCCTGGTGGGCATCCCAGGTCTTCAGGAGAAGGAATTTCCATGGTCACCCGCCTTTCATCACTGGAGACATACATGCAACCCAAGCCACTATTCTCAGAGTGTCCTTGGGAATCTCTAATGGCTTTCCTTTGAGGCTTAGGAAAATGTGTGCCAAAGGTGAGAAGCCACTCAGTCACCAGGAGCAGGGTGCTGGTTTATTTTGGAAATGTTTTCCAGGTGTAATAGGGTTTGCCAAGCAGGCTGCTGGGCAGTCTGGGAGGCCATGCCACTAGTGAGAATAGATTGATTGCTTGGTCTGTAGAGGCCACTGAGTCTCTGGCTTAGACTGCATTCTAAATTGGCTTATAGGCGTTCAGGAATCGTAATGCATGGTGGCGTGAGCCACCTGGGGATTCTAGTCCTGGGTCTGTCATTTCTTCTTGATGAACCCAAAGTTATCCACCTAATGCCCTCAGGCCTCAATTTTCTCATATGCAAAGGCATGCTTGGACCTAGAGGTCACTTTCATATCTAGCAGTGGGATAGTGCCCTGTTATGGATGGGTGGTAGTTTTATTTATCCGTGCATAGGTTTTTCATTGCAGCAGTTTCAAGGTTTCAAACCTTCAGCATCTCTCCTCTCCACCACCTCTGGATCACAGAAACCTGAGAGACCCCTGGGTGGGAAGGCCTTCATCTTCCCTCCCTTCCTCCCACATCTGGGCTTTTTCCTATTTTCTTTTGAGCTTATTTCTATTTATTTTTTCCTGTCATCCTTCTCCTCTTTAAATCCTCACTTCGCTTAAAAGGTCACTTCTTCCTCCTGGAATCCTGATGCCCCTTTCCTCAGTCTCTTAGGGAACTTGATCCCATCTCCCACTCTTATGTCTCGTCTTATCTCCCTGCCTTCTTATAATCCACGTCCCAAAAGAATTCCACAGAGTACGAGCGGAATCACTGGAAATAAACAGAGCTAGGAAATAAATGTTTGAAATAAGTGACCCCAAGCCATACACTGTAGGAACGAGAGCCCTCGCTGTCTAGTAGATAATCAAAGTTAATGTTCAATGATGCCGAGACGCAAGGACAAAGGTCTGTACTCTGCACATCAAGGAGCAGGCTCTTTGAAAAGCCACTTGTCTGTCTTTGACCTGGTGATTTCAGCCTGAGAGTCTTACCAAAAAAAAAAAAAAAAAATCAGTGGTAAAGAAGTCAGTTAATGATGACAAAGCCGTCACAAAAGATCCGAGGGATATTGGGCATTTGAAGTAGAAAAGGGATGCAAAATTCTGTATGTAATGTAATCTTCTCCTATTTTCAATACCCTTGTATATTTTTTGGGGGGGTGGAGGCAGGAAAGGTGATTTTAGGAATAAATATATATACCTATACATACACACACACACACACACACACACACACACACATATGTAAAGTCCTTTTTAATTTCCTACAGTGAACCTAACATTTTGTTGACAGAAAAATCAGATTGACAGTCCCTCCCCTCCCTCCCTCCCTCCCTCTCCTTGCTGCCGTGACAGTCACAGCTTGGCTCTCGGGTTGGACCCTTTGGCTTCATCCCGTCATGTTTGTGGTTGGGGGTCACGCGGCCTGAACCACAGCCTCCCCGTGGCCACAAACAGAAAGCTCTGGCTTTTGCCCGTCCCCTCCCACTCCCTGAGCTTCATTCCTGTTTGGTTTCAGTGTTACCCAGGTTTCTTCTTCTTCTGTGCCTGTGTGTGGTTATTTCCTTGAGAACCTTTTTACCCTGCTGCGACCTGGAACACCCATGTCCCCAGGGCACTTCCTCTCAGCCTGCGTCCCTGGCCTGATCCTGGAGCCAGCAGAGTTGGACTAGAGGATTCCATTTCCCAGTGTTCCCTCCGGCGAGTGGCCTTGGTATAAAAGGGAGTTTCCGCGGACAGCCTGCCACACAGGGACTTCATCTCTCTTTCCTTCCAGCTCTCCCTGGTCTAGGGAGAATCAGTTCCTGCCTCCTCTTTGTCACTGTCCTCTCTGTCATGTCCCCTTCTCCCAGTGCTCTTAACTGGCTGCATCAGAGGATCTCGGAGAGTCCTGAGGCCTAGGTCCCTGGTTTTGATGTCAGGGGTGTGGGTAGAAGCTGGGTAGTGGGTGTCATGATGCTCCCGGTGAGTCTGCTGGCAGCAGTGCTGGGGACCACTCTCTGCACTCAAGGGCCACGCCGTGATGTGATGTGAGCTAGTCACACACATGGTACACATCTGTCCCTAGAGTCAGGGATGCCACCAGGCCTTACTGCTGCACAGACACCAGTGCTGGGCCTGGAGTGGCTGCTGGAGAGCCAGGAGTGAATGGGCACGAGGCTGGTGGGAAGCCCGTTTCTGCACGGACCGCCATGCTCTGGTGCTGGCCCAGCTAAGGCATTGGTCAACCTAGAGACACCTCCGCCTTGACCCCCTGCCCCTGGAGTTGTGCTCCAGCTTGAGAAACTTGGGAGGGAAGTCCCAGTGACTGACAGGACTCTCATGAGTGACCAGCAGTCCGTGGGCCTGAGATGGTGTCACACTACCCATGTCCCTGCCCCCCAGATGTGCTCTCGTCTCAGAATTCTATCTCCCTGTACCCACCCACCTACCAGGAGTGCCTGTTGAGTGCCCGTCATCTTCCCTTGCGCTGGGTATGTGATGGTAAGTGACAAAGAGGATGTCCTCATCCTCACAAAGTTTACATTCCCTTGAGGGGCTCTAACAAACATGAAATTATTTGTGAAAAGAATCAGATGGGGCCAGATGATATGTGGATAATGAACAGTCTAGCTATAATGGACAATGACACAATAATTATTTGTGTGTTTGGTGAAGGGAGAGACTGTGTTAGCTTCTCATCCCTGTGACAAAATACCCAAGACAGTCAGCTTACAAGGAAAGGTTGGTTTGGGCTCACAGTTTCAGAGGTTTCAGTCCGTGGTTGCTTGGACCCATGGCTTCAGGCCTGTGGCAGCAGAACATCATGGTGGGGAGCACATGGTGGAGGAAACTACTCACCTCATGGCTCAGAGAAGCAAAGAGCTAGGAAGAGACTGGTGGCTCGGTATCCACCTCCGGGTCCTGCCCCCCGTGACAACTCCCTCCAAGGAGGCCCAGTCTGCCACAGTCCGGGAACCGCGCCTGTAATACGTGGCCTCTGGGAGCCTTTTCAGATCCAAACTATAGTAGGGTCATTTAAAAAGAGATGCTGTCCAAGGCAAGACATGAGGATGTGAGTGGTGAGAAAGTCAGCACCAGGGTTCAAAGGCACTAAGGTGGGGATGAGGTTGGTGTGTCCAGGGAACAATATGGAGGGTCGAATGGTTTTGCAACCTAGGGAAGGAGTTGGGCTTGTGCTCTCAGAGCTCCGGGGGGCTCTCTCGAGGGCTTTTTTAAACCAGAGCAAGGCACAGTCTGGCTTAGAAAGTTCTTGCTGGCAGCTGAGGGAACATGAAAAGTTCTAAGTGGCACATGTGAAAGTTGAAGTGTTTGTTAAGACGTCCAGCAGTTATCTGGTCATACCAGCTAGAGACAGAGGGAGTCAGTGCCGTTAGAAAAAGTGACTGTGTGTTCTTCTTTCCAAGGACAGTCCTGGTCGACACCTTTTGTTCAGACAACTATTAAGGGACCCCTTTTCGTTCTCAGCAGGACACTGGTTTGTACTGCTGTTGAAACCATCGCCTTCCTCAGAGACGGCATTTGAAGTCATTGGGCTGGAAAGTACTCTCAGAGAGGGAGCCCAGCTGCTGACAGACCTGAGCACTCTGACACTCAGGGGCAGGAGGGCACCAGGGCAGCAGCCCCTGGGGTAAGAAGATGCCAAGAGAGGAATGTGCCTGCACAGGGAGGCAAGGACCACAGTGACCACTGCACATGCCCAGTGGACAGGGAGTGGAAGCCGACAGGGACTGAGTTGCAGAGGGGATGTGCAATAAGCACGTCACACCCTCCCGAACCCTATTATCAGACCAAAGCTGTACTTCTTCTCAAGTGTCATCCCCTCTGGAGCACACCTAGCTTCCAACAGGGCTCACCAGCATCCGCCGCCCTTCTGTCTAGTTGCCAGTGTACGTTGTTTATGGCTCTTCATGTGACAGAGTGTTGTCCACTGCACTGGAGCCAAGTGGGCCTGTTTGTTTCTCCACTGGACTACACGTAGGGGCAGGGGCTCTCTTTTCCATCTTTGTCATGCTTCTGATCCCAGGACGGTCAAAATCCCGTGAACCTCCCTGACACAGGAGAGATGTCAAATGGATGAGCGGATGGGTGAGTGATTGAAGGAATGAATGAGTGAGGGAAGGAATGAATGAGTGAATGAGTGAATGGACGTGTGCATGAATGAACAGGTGAATGACGGACTGGGCCAATGATGGATGAATGAACAAGCAAATGCATGAGTGGGGAGTGAAGGGTTGAGTTAACTGATGAGAGGGAATGAGTCAGGGGACGAAGGAGGAAGTGAAAGATGACTGAGTGAAGGAGTGAGTAAGTGAACTAGTGAATGGGTGAGTGTGAGTGAAGGAGAAAACGGATGAGCAGGTGGGTGAGGGACCCACAGAACCCAGGCAGGGCTGGTCCCTGTTCCATCCACAGCATCCTAGTCCCGAGCAGCTGGTACCTCTGCAGCAAGCTTTCCCTCGCCCAGCTCATGTGTTCATAAGCAGAAACTCCAGCTGCCAATGGTGTTCACTACACACTGCAGTGGGTGATGGTGGTGGTGGTGGTGGGTATTTTCTGTTCTGTTGGTCCCAAGCTGCCTAGAATTTGATGGAAAGATGGGTTTCCTTGAACTGAAAATTTAGTGCATCCTCTGTAGCTATTTTTCTGTTTTCCTTGTACTGTTGGAAGGATGTATATTTATGGACTGCAAAACAATAGATTCTAATCTGAGCTAGAGATAAAATGTAGGGGAAACATAAAACATTTAAGAAGCACACACGAATCATGACAGCATTATGCAAAGTTTTCTCTGGAAAATGTGCACATTTTTGCATTTAGGAGCAGCTCAGCAAAGCAAAGCATGTAGCTGATTTGTGGTAATATACAAACCTCTGGTAGTATTAAGAAAATAAATACTCTATTAAGTCTTTAGGCCAAACCATCAGTAGTGGTGAATGCAATTCTGTCTTCCTGATGCACTGGAAAACCCCCCAAACAAATGCCAAACCTGAGATTGGAAATTAAATTTATAGGGCCCTGAGCAGTATGGAATGATGTTTTAAGGATGCAAGCTGTTCCCCCTAATGGTTGCTATAGGAATAAGCTGGTAGAAGGAGGAAAACCCAAACATGCTGGTCAGGAAGAGAGGATCTTATCAGAATTTCTGTTGAATAAACACTGGTAGGAAATCCAAACGGTATTATCAGAACCTCCAGAGACAGACTGTGAGTCGCGCAGAGCCTGGGTCTTCAAGCAGCCTGTGCCCAGGGCAGGTTCCTGCCTGCCGCTGGCCTCAGAGGGGCGGCCCCAGAACACCCCGCTCTGCTGAAGGCAGGGGAAATTTCCCACACCTTTCCCACATCAGGAGTGGGGTCCTCCTGTTCTGCATGGTGTGCACACAAGTCAGAAGCAAGACGAGGCTGGTGGCCCTCATGCTTGCCCTCGGGTTTCAGCTCTCAAGCAGGTGCTGGTGTCTGAAAGGGAGCACAGTTCTTGCCGTCCTTGTGAGATGGCGTCCCTCCTGGTGTTCTGGGCAGCCTTCTGCAGAGGGACCCACAGCCAGGCCCATTCTGGCAGATGGGAGGGAGGATTCTATCTCCCCAGAAGCTTTCCCTGCCTGGGTCCCCCTGGGTTCCAGAGGTGTGACCTCTGTGCTCACACATACAGACCCTGTCTCTTTAGGGTCAGCTCATTGGCTCTCTGAGGTTTTCAGACACAGATGGGAGCAGAGCTGTCCATTGCCATGGTCAAGGTGAGGCCAGGGCCAACTCCAGGCTGGCATCACCTTCCTGTAACTGAACGTCCCTCTCGGGGATAGGGTATCAGTTTTCTTTCCTCAGGGTGGTTTTCATCTGGATATTCCCACCCTCAGAATCTGGCAAAATAACGTGTGCATCAGTTCTTCCTATGTGAGTCGGTAATTTTCCTTTCCAAGTGTCAACTAGAAATCAAAAGTAAATTTTTTTTCTATTTTTCTTGGACAAGCTACATCCTTAGACTGACTTGTTGTACGAATTTGGGCTCTGAGAGACACATTTAGGGCAATGTATAAAATAGCTTCTTGATTTTCCATGTGTGATTTGTATCTTTTGAACTGAGATCAAATTCATTAAGATTTCCCTTCAAACTCGACTGTAGTCTCTACTAACCTAGTCAGGAAATTCATTGTAAATCACCATTTTTTTGCTATGACCGCTTGACCTTCAGACTTTCTGGTTAAAGCTGCCTCAAGGGACTCTCAGATCTTTTATGGAGTTTGTAAATCCCCTACAATCAAGGCCTCTTAAACATAGAACCTAGAGCATTTCACACAATCCTAGACATTATTTATTGGACTCAGGAAGTCTTTTGAAGGAACAAAAACTATGCCATTGTATGCTGACTCATTCACAGAACATGATGTGGTAAAGCAAAAACGAGTATGGATTTCTGAAATCAGAATACCAGTGTTCACATTGCAGGTTTACACCATAGGGCCATGATATCACGAGGCAAATTATTCAACTGCTTTGAGCTATTGTTTGTCCATTTGCAAAGTGGAATCATGCCCACTTTGCAGGGTGGTCGTGAGATGAAAGTAGGCTGTCTTAGTCCATTCAGGCTGCTGTAACAAAAATACCATAAATTTATGAGTTTATAAGCAATGGAAATTTATTTCTCACAGTCTTAGAGGCTGGAAGTTCAAGATCAGGGTACCAGCAGATCTGTATCTTCTGGTTCATAGATGGTGCTTTCTTGCCGTGTTCTCACGTGGGGGACAGGGCAGAGCATTTCTCTGGGGTCTCTTAACGGGCCACTGATCCCATTCCTACAGACTCTGACTGCATGATCTTAACACCCCCTGTAATACCTTAGCTCTTTATATGGTCTGCTATGGTTTGGATGCAGTTTGTCCCCCAAAAGTCCACGTGTTGGATAATTGGTCTCCCGTGAGCCTGTGTTGGGGTGGAAGCTTTAGGAGGTGGGACTTACTGGAAGGTAATTAGGTCAGGATGGCTGCAGCCTGCTCAAGTGGGTCGGGTCTGGGAAGGGTGGATTAGTTTCCTTGACAGCAGGGTGAGCCTGGCTCCTCCCCAGTCTCTTGCTTCCTACTTTGCTTTTCTCTCTTCTGCATGAGGGAGATTCCCTTTCTGCTTCTCTACCATGTTGTGATGCAGCCACGGGTCTCTCGCCAAGAGGCTAGCTCCATGCTCTTGAAACCCTACAGCCTCCAGAATTGTGAGCCGAGTAAACGTCTTTGCTTATGAAGTACCCAGCCTCAGATAGTACATTAAAGAAATAGGAAATGGACTTGCTGCCATTACCTTGGGGGTTAGGGAGGCCAAGGTATTGCAGACCCAGTAGGATGACAGGTCTGCGTAGAGGGGCCAGAACTGTGGTCACCTCTTCTTTTCCCTTCCACACTGGCAGTGGACCCACCAGCATGCCAGTCTCATTTGATATCTCGTGGAGTCAGTGCATCCAGTAGAATCACTGTGGATTGTCCTAAAGCTTGATGCTCTTGCTTAGAACATGGGGTAGAGATTCCACAAAAGCATAGAATTCCCTGTGTGCTTTGAGGGGAGCCTCAGACTTGGACCCTGGCTCTGCCAGCACACGTCCATTCTGAGAGTGAGCAGTGCTGGAGAAGACCTCACTCCATGGAATGAGTGCTCGAGACAGGCTTCAGGAGGTGGACGGGGGGCACTGGTGCTGGGCCCTTCTGACTCAGGGCTGTAGGTGAACCCTGCAGCACAACCACGAGGAAGGTTCTTCAGTGGAAGAGGAGGACCTGAGTTGCCGGAAGGTGGTCTGTTTCCTTCTGGTTGGGTCAATCATTATTTAGGATGATGTGATGTCTTACTTGTAATCACAATTCTGTTCTGCTGTGAAACCACTTTAATTTTTAATTTGTGCATATTTGGGGGGAGTATGTATAATCCCATGAGATACAAAACTTGGAATTTGGTCTTGCAAGGGTCACAGGAGCTGTTAAGAAACAGAAAGCACGATTAGGTCATGCCCACACACCGATGCCCACATATTTTATGCTGCAGTTGTTCCTTTAACCTGTTGTAGCCAGTGGCATGCCAGGGATGGCTTTGGACAGAGCTTTGTCCTCCATGACTCTACAGTACCTGCACCCTCGTTAATCTAAGTTGACATTCTTAAGAAAACCAGCAGGGCAAACCAAGCTCCCAGAGGGGCTCTTTAGGTGCCTGCCACCTGTACTGGCTGCTTCTGACTCCTCCCATGAGGACATGCTCTGGAAGTCTTTGTTTCAATTCTTTCTGCCATAGAAGGGACATGTGGTCGGTCAGTGCAGCCTGCTGGGGTCCTGCTATGCAGAAGTCCCTGCCTGCGTGCACTCGGCAGCCAGTTCTCTTTATAGACAAGGGTGCGAATTTCCCCAGCTCCTCAGTTTTGACGTACTGGCCTGGGTTCTTCCATTGTTAGTTCCTAGCCGCCCATGAAAAGCATTTTTTATGCATTTTTTCCTGTATCATTAGTCAACATATACATATGCAATAATTTGAATCATTAAGTGCAAGCATTTACTGCCTAACAATACTCCCCAAACGTAGAGGTTTAAAAGAATAGTCATTGCTGGGCTTGTGGCTCAGTGGTAGAGCGCTCACCTATCAAGTGTGCGGCTCGGGTTTGATCCTCAGCACCACGTAAGAATAAAGGCATTGTGTACAACTAAAACAAATAAAATAATAGTCATTTATTTAGCTCACCATTCTGTGTGTTGGTCCAGTTATGAGGACAGCAGGGATGGCTGGGGCCCCTCTTCATGTGGCTTTTTTCACTTATAAAAGGCTTACTAGGCTTCTTCATGTGGTGGGCCAAGGTTGGAATAAGCAGCAACAAAACACTGACTCCAGTGGGCAAGCACTTTTAAACTTCTGTTGCATCATAATTGTTGCATAATTTGGCCAGTAATTGGTCTTCTCAGCCAAAGCAAGTCACATGACCATGAACGCTAGAGTCAGTTTAGAGCAGAGCTTCCCAAGGGACTGGATCCAGGGTTACATGAATCAATTAGAGGCTATTACTTCACAGTTCACTTCAATGGCCACTGACAGTGTTGCTTTTGATTGCTGATCTTTTATATTGGTAGGAGTTCTTTATATATTCTGGATACTAATTCTTTTATAACTTTACATGTTAATTTTGAATCAATGGATGTTCTTCATTTAAATAAGCAAGGTGGGCTGTATCAATCTTTTCCTTTTCTGATTTATTCATTTCTTGTATTGTTTAAAACTCTTCTCCCCTGAGGTCATAAAAATGTTCTTCTATATTGGCTCCTGAAATTTTTAAGGTTTTGCCTCTAGTGCTTATGTTTTATCACTCTAATTTTCCCCTTTTGATAGGGTAATGGAGAAGCACTTAATCAGGCAAATTCCCTTTCCTCTCCTCATCAACATTATTTACGTAGGCCTGCTCTGCACGTGATATTTTCCCTGTGGAATCAAATGGATGTTCCCACCTTCTAGTCACTTTCAATCAATTTCAAGACAATTACAATGCAAACAGACACTGAGACATTAGTCAACATATGCATATGAAATAATTTGAGTAATTAAGTGCAAGCCAATTAATTAGTACATTTGGTAAGTGAAGGTGAAAATAAAGAACTGTATTTCTTTAATGTCAGTTGAGTTGTCCTCTCTCCTACCTGGTGCTTTCCTTCAGGATTCTGTTGAAAAGCCATTTGGGAAAAGAAGAGGCATGGGCAGTAATTTTTTTTTTTAATATTTTTATTTATTTGCTTTAGTTGTACACAATGCGTTTTTTATTTGTACGTGGTGCTGAGGATCGAACCCGGGTCGCCCACGCGCTAGGCGAGCGCTCTACCGCTGAGCCACAATCCCAGCCCTGGCAGTAATTTTTAATATGGAAGAAAGGAAACTTAACATTAAATCTTCATAAAAGCCCTTTCACAAGTTGGTGTCGTTGTCACAGTTTAAGTCATAAATGTCCCCACAAAGGCCGTTGTGTTAAAGGCTTGTTCACCAACCCGTGGTGCTGTTAGGAAAGGTGGAACCTAGGGGAGGTGAGGGCTAGAGGAAGGAGTTGGGTCTTTGGCCATGCTCTTGAAAGGGATATTGGGACCCTGGCTGCTTACTCTTTCTCTTTGCTGCCATGAGGTGAGCAGCTTCTGAGCCATGGGATCTCACCACCTTGATGTTTTGCC
Source organism: Tamias sibiricus (assembly GCA_025594165.1). Taxonomy (NCBI): domain Eukaryota; kingdom Metazoa; phylum Chordata; class Mammalia; order Rodentia; family Sciuridae; genus Tamias; species Tamias sibiricus. The sequence goes on along the minus strand of CM046670.1, from coordinate 13,613,816 downwards.
TCACCACAGGCTTAAAAGTGATGGGGCTGACTATGGTCTGAAACCTCTGAAACTGTGAGATAAAATAAATCTTTCCTGTTTTAAGTTGGTTTTCTCAGGCATTTTGTCATAGCAATGGAAAGCTGACTAACACAGTCCCTGTGAGGAAGCCAAAGCTCATAGGAGGCTGGTTGAGATTCACTCAGGGGGATTATGTGGCCTGGGTGGCTCTGGCCAGGACTGGCCAAGTTTATGTTGTGTCCTGTTTTCCCTAGGTCTCTGGAGAGTCATGGTAGAGGTGTTGTGTTCCCTTCCGCAGCACCAGCTGTCCCCCCACAAAATTTTAAATCAAGTAAAATGTACATGAAAACCTTCATTTTTTTTTTTTTTTACTATGGCAGCATTGGTGTTTTTTATGGCAAAACAACAGGTGCTACATTTATTTTTTTTTTCTCATTCTAATTCTTATGTTTTTCTGTCCTTAAGGTTTTTCTCTATTCCTGGGAATATTCCCTAAGGTTTTGATTTAATTCAGTAATTAGTGTTATGTGAAAGGGCCCGAACAGAGTTATATGAATTTTCTGGAACATAGGGATCCCTGGGGAAGCATTTCACCCAGTATTGGTTAGGTAGAGCAAAACAGTTTATACCTGGGCAGTGTATTTTAAGTCTCCTGAAAGCTCTGAATTAATTCACTTTTGAGCTCAACAATACAAGTTGTATTATACATGACTTGTTTCTTCATGAAATTATTATTTATTGTAATAGATTTTTATATACTCAGCTACTTACCAGATTTATTTGATAATTTTTTCTTATTATTTATTCTTATTATTAATAAAATAATTGGGTAATAATGGACTGGATTTTAAGGGATCTATAACTTAACCTTGCTTTCTTCTCTTAAACATGGCAAATGCAGGAAAATTTTTAACAAAAGAGTGATAATGATATGTTCTCTGGGCCAAATTTAGAAAACTTTACAGTTTGAAGTAAATACAAAAGGAAATCTGTCTCAAAGGAGGAACTGGAGGAGAAGTACTGAATTACTGTGTATGTTGCAGTTTAGTAATTAACTATTTTAGAAAAAATATTGCCTCATTAGAGAATTAGTATTTTCAGGAATTTTGAAGCCCTGGGTAAAAGTTAAAACAAAACAAACAAACAAAAAACCCAGTAAAAACCAGGTTACTTAGAGTAAATTAAAACAAGTGCAACTCTTGTTTCAAAATTCTCTTATAAATATCGAAATAAACCTTGTTGAAGGGCAAAACATCACACCGGGGACAGCCGTGCAGCCAAGAGATTTATTCAACAGCCTTCATGGCTGGTAGCAAAACCGGAGAAGAGGTGCTCTGGTCGAAGCTCGAGGAGGTGCTGGGAGAGGGGAGTCAGGGAGAGGGGAGTGTGCAAGCTCTGGACAGAAGGTGGGTGCTTGGTCGCACCAGCTAGGATCTCTGAAGCTATCAGCTAAAGCAGCTGCTGTCTGGCTGGAGGCTGGAGCTGTCAGCTGGGAGCGGCCATCGGGCTGAAGGCGATGGGTCTGGAGCTGGTGGCTGGGGCAGCTGCTGTTGGCTGGAGGCGATGGGTCTGGAGCTGTTGCAGGGCTTCCTCCTCTCCGCAGCGTTGAGCTGATGTGTCTGAGTGGCTTCCTCCTCCCAGCAGCAACGAGCTGATGTGTGTGTCCGTGTGTCTGATCTGAGTCTCTCGAACAGGGCCCTATATAGGGATTTCTGGTGGGAGGTGCACCAGAGCAACCCCAACGCCATTGGCTCTTTGCCCATAGAACAGGGCGACCTTTAAGCCTATTGGCTCTTGCCCAGGGAAAAGAAACATCCTGCCCAGGGAAGAAACATCCTGCCCGGAGAATGAAACAAGGTTGCTTCTCTCAGGATGTGGAAAACTGGGAAACTGGGGGGGGGGGGGGGCAGGGGGGAGGTAGCCCATCTATCAGAATCTGTATTTTATTCTGCAAAATTTTTTATTTATTTTTTATATTTTTTGTTTTAAATAGAGAATTAGATGTATTTAAAGATTGCCAACTATTAAATACTTTTAAAAATACACGTTTCTAATACCTTTAAGATGCATATTGTGTGGATAGATTCTAGGTTCTGGAGTTTGTTCCTCAATAAGCCAGAATACTCCAAAATAAAGCAAGGTAGAACTTTCAACAATAGAATATAAGGCTTACCATGGCTTAGATGAGTGTCCACCAAAGGTCCAGCTGTTACAGGCTTCATCCCCAGGGTGGCCTTATTGGGCAGTAATTGGCGTTATTGGACCTTGAGGAGGTGGAGCCTGGTAGGAGGGTTTTAGGTCATTGGGGGCATGGCCTCAGTGGGGATTGTGGGACCCAACCCATCCTCTCTAGTTTGCTCCACTCCATGATTTTGCCCTGATGTGCTGCCCTTGTTCCAGACCCAAACCAACAGGGTCGCCCAGTCTTGGCCTGGAACCTCCTGAACTGTGAGCCAAAATAAACCTTCTCTTTTTTTAAGTTAACTGCTTCAGGTACTTCCCTCATAGTATGGTGAAGCTGATTAATACAAGGTTTAATCTAGAAAGTTGAAAGTGTCTAACAAGGGAAGAAGTTTTTGAGTCTGAATTCTCCAAATGTTCTGAATTTAATGTTTACATTTGAAATGATCTCTTTCAGTTCAATTTTCTGAGCATCCACCATGGGTGCTTTGTTGTTTTACAGGGCTTCAGTGTCACCTTCTCTGTGGATTGAATAGCTGTCCTTGTGCTCCTAGGAATTAGGGGTTTCCCCAGAGGTGGATCTCTCAGTGCTGGAGCTGGGAATTAGCCGGTCGCCCCGTTCTTCATGAACTTCAAGAAACAAAATTTATTGGTTCAGACTTATACTCACTCATTTAGCTTTTCAATTTGATTGTTACTTTTTTTTGGTTGGGTTGTTTTCTGTGGAAGGCAGAAATGTTTATGCAGTGAGAGGCCCCAGACTGGCTGCCGGATGGTGGCAGGAGGTGAGAGGAGGTTGCTTGTTGCCCGACTCTTAATATTTCCCAGGCTTGCAACTTACGTTCTAATCCAGGTAACAGTAGTGTTGCCTACATCCACAGTTTTCATGTTGAGGCAGTGTATTCTGATTCTTCTAATTAATTTATAGCCTCTTGGTTGGGACTTGTGCTTTGAGTTTTGCTAAAAATCAGTTGTATCTGGGTCATTGGGAAGGAATTTGTCAGGAAAATAGAACATAGAGCAAGTGGTTAATTAAGCCACGAGGCCAAGTGGAGAACATGATTTCTCTTTGGTTTGGATGCAAAAATTACTATCTAGGTTTACATATAAAGATTTATAATATGTAATTTAAGAAAATAATTATTCGGAGAATAGAGACCAGGAAGTAATATGTGAGCATTTTGTCTTAAACTACATTTTCTTCTTTTTACATTATAGCCTTTAAATACCGTCCCACAGTTCTTAGGATTGCCATGTGTGGCTGTGCAGGTTGCACACTGCACAACTAAGGAGGGGGACATATTCGCATTAAATTTATCTTAGGTTTGTCTTGAAGGGGTGCATTTTCTGACTCACAAGAATTTCCCTGGGTAGCCAGTGTGACTGCTTCCATAAGCACTCAGCAAAGATACTTAGAAGAAGCCATGAAGGGAATAGAACTTTCCTTCTGGTAACTTTTACAGCCTTCCCCCTTCCAGTCTGTTAGATGTCTGAACTGAGGACAACTGACTTGTTTTACTAAATTTTTTAATGTGCAGCAGGAGAATGGCTTAGAGCTCAGACTCAGGAGCCAGTACCATCATTTTCTAACTGTGTGGTCCAGTGATTATACTGAGACAGAGAGAGGCAAACACAGAAGAAAACAAAGAAACTGATCATTTACCCGCCGTTTTCTCCTGGGATCCTGGGAGCAGGTCTTGAGTTGACCATTGGTGCCCTCAAAGTAGAGAATGTGATTTCTCTTCGATTCAGGCGCAAAAATTGCCACCTAGGTTTACGTGTAAAGATTTGTAACAGGTAATTTATAAAAACAATTATTCAGAGTACAGAGACCAGGAAGTCCATCAGAGGCCAAGAAGCCTTGTGGCTAGGAACGGGAGTGTGTTGGCACAGGGTCAGAAGCAAAGCAGACCAAGGCTGGTGGCCTTTACGGCCAGTGAATCAGGCGCTATTCTGTGTACTTTACAGCCTCAATCCGTTTAGCCCTTCCAGCAGCCCAGTAAGGAAAGTTCCACCCCATTTTACAGATGGGGAGCATTATAGTTTGGGCATTATGACCTCAAAGACCTCTGTAGTTAAAGCTGGGTTCCTAGCCTGGCCTTGTTGGGAGGTAGTGGAGCCTTTAAGAGGCAGGGCCTGTGGGCGGTCTCTGGGTCACTGGGCATGCTCTGAAAGGGCTGCTGGCCTCTGTTCCCCTAGTGTGCTTCTGCCTGGCCCTGGGGGAGCTGTTGGTTACCACATCCTCCCACCGCATGCCCCTGCAGGCCCAGAGCAACAGGGCCAATTGATCATGGGCGGAAATCTCCAACTCTGTACCAAATAAAACTTAAAAACAAATAAGTTACTCAGACCTTTGTTACAGTAACAAAGGCTTGCTAACAGGGAAACTGAGGCACAGAGAGGGCAGTAGCTTTCCCTGGATCATGCAGGTAGAACAGTAGGCACTGGTCCCTAAACGCGCGCGTGTGTGTGTGTGCGTGTGCGCGCGCGTAACTCTTGCTTCACCTGCGTGTGGCGTTTCTCTTTCCTAATCAGAGGTAGGCAGCCCGTGGGGGCCACAGGATGGTCCATTCAGTTTGAAATTTTTTTGTGGGGAGTCCATCACCCCAGGGTCCCACAGACCCTGCCTTAGTGATGTTCAGGACACCCCAGTGGTGCTGTTCAGAGCACTGGGTGCGGACTACCTTATTTTATCAGTCTCGTCGTTAACGGTGACTATCTGGGTGGTTTAATGGTCAGTGCACGGGTGCGTGCAGTACTGGGTGCTATTTTAGAGTCAGACAAGGTTTATGTCAGTCAACCGACTGGTATCTGTATTCACAAAAGATGCAAAATTAGCAAGGCACCTCGTCAAAGTAATCTTGACAGTTGTTCCTACCAGAGTTGCTGTGAGCTCTGTAATTATGAGAATGTTAAATGAAGTAGGCGTGGGAAGTTGGATGCCTTTTAAGAACCCTTGGGAGCAACCTGGTGAGTTGTTTAACTAAAGGATCTCTGCGAGGAGACATGAGGAGGACCCTGGGGTGGTGGCTCATGGTGGCTTCCAGGGAGCAGTCTGCTCTGGGGCCTGGATTCCAGCTGAAATGGTGTCTTCCTGGTTCAATGAAGACAATAAAATGAACCGTGTTGCTATTGCTTGTGCTTTTAATATGCACTTTTCAGAAGAACGAGACAGCTAAACTGGCTTTCCTCATTGGCCCCCTCCCTCCTCCCGTCTCAGCCCAGCAGAGGGATGCGGATGCATGGAGAAAGGAACGGCAGAGAAAAATCTTCCATTTCTTGCGCCAGCCCCTGGTTCATGCTGTGCCCCCTGAGCAGGATTTCCCGTGCGTGCTTGGGCCTGCACGGACATAGCCTCCTAGCTTTCTCTTTTTCCTCATCTCAAATGTAAACACGTGCAGTTGATCCTCGGTATCCCAAGGCTCCACCTGTGCAGAGTCTACCAACCATGGATCAGAACGACTTCTTTTAATTGTGTCTTTCCAGAGCACATTTTTCTGTGTCAGAAAAAGAAAATAGTATAACAACTGCACCCAGCATGCATATCATGTTAGGTGTTACAGGAGATCTAGGGAGATTCAGAGTCTACAGGAGGATGTTTGTAGGTTCTGTGCAAATCCTACGTCATTTAGGGACTTGAACATCCACAGATTTTGGCATCTGAAGGGGGTCCTGGAGCCTTTCCTGCACAGACACGGAGACAACTGTACTTGTTAAGTATTCATCACTATTGATACACCAGGTGGTCTGCTTCAGAGGGAGAGGCCAAGGCCACTTGGCTGGCCCCAGCACCTATCAGAGACCCCGCTGCCCTGGCACTTCCTCCCTGAGTTGAGCAGGAGAGACACTTTAGGAGACTGTCAGTCACAGGGCACCCCTGGCTTTTCCTTCACCGGGTTGTCCCAGTTCTGTGTAAACCTGAGAACGGAGAAGGCTGATGTGTGATCCCGGGGTGAACGTTAGGTGTTCTTCATGTCTCAGCTGGAAGTGATTTTGATCTCATTCTGGATAGAGACACCAGTGCCACGTGGTCCCGGGGAGAAATGGGCATGTTTCAGACCTAGGGCTGATGTGGACACGGAGGCAGGAGGGAGATTCGGAATCAGTTACAAATACTTAGGCGGTCCACATTCAGTCCACTCCCCAGGCTTGGGAGCAGGTCTTTAAAGGCACCTGATGTGTGCCAGAGAGCCCCTTGGTTTGGGTGGGTCAGGGCCTGTGTCAGTCACATTTTCATCACAGTGACAAAATACCCGAGATAAGCAACTTAAAGAAGGAAAGGTTTGTTTTAGCTCATGGTTTCAGAAGTTTCAGCCCATGGTTGGTTGGCTCAGTTGCTTTTCGGCCTGTGAGAGGCAGAATATCCTGGTGGGAGTGCCCATGGGAGCACACCTTCTGGTGGCCCGGAAGCAAAAAGGGAGAGGAAGAGGCCAGGGTCCCAGTACTCCCTCCAAGGGCACACCCCCAACAACCTAACTGCCTCCCTTTAGGCCCTGCCAGCGAAGGGTCTGCCATCACCCTGCGAACAGAGCCAAGCCATAACAGGGCCTGAGAGCTTCAGAGGATTTGCTCACCAGATTGTTCCATACTTTCCATTGTCACTCCTTTTTTTTCTAGTTTTCATAGCCTGAATTTTGTTTTCTAGGTTTTCTTTTCTCATATTTTTTGGGGGTAGAGCTAAATTGCACTCAGTGAACTGGAAAACACCACGCTACGGATGGATGAATCACTGGAGAACACAGCCAGGGAGGTATCCCAGCTGCCAGGTGACAATGTGGCATTGCAGGTGTTCCAGGGCCCCAGAGACTGGCCATCAGCCCCTGATCCCCTAAAACAGTACTTTTAGGTGTTTTTCATGAAGGGAGATGCTTGGAGACTCTGGAGAGCCAGCGGCTTCTCCTGAGGAAGGTGTCACAGCCCCTCTCATCTCAGGGACCTCTAGTGGGATCCTCTGGTTAGGATCTAGTTAGGGACCTCTAGTTAGGATCCCCCAGTGGGAGCGGTGGGCGCTGAGGCACTACTGCCGTCCAGGCCCCTGGGTCACTGCATTTAAAACCCACTTAGAATGAATCTGTCTGTGTTGGCGGCTGTGGCTTCTCAGTCTAGGCAGGATGGAAGCCACCAGAGTCCCTGGCTTCCTCGGCAGCCTGTTTCCTCAGGTAGCCTCAAGCCACTCGGTCCATCTGTGGCAATGCACTGAACAACAGGGGACGCCTCCTGTGGGATCAGGGAGAAGGGAGGGAGGGAGGCACAGGCAGGAGCCTGGTGGCCTCCCTGCGAGTGGTGGATGCCTCTTGTGTCTGAGCACGGCTGGGGCGGTGCCGGCCAGGAAGCTGTGGCTGCATGCATGGCGTGGAGGGCGAGGGCAGGGGACAGGCTGGCACGACTTTCTCCCCTGGACCCCTTGGGACCAGGACGGACTCTACATGCCACTAGCCCATAGAGGGGCTCTCTCTGGCTGAGGCCTCAGTGTGTCCTTGAGGAAATTCTCTGACAAGTGACCTGTTTCCTGAATTAAGCAGCTAGAGCTTCCCTACCTCAATGTCCAAAAAGTGTGAGTGACCCAAAGTGCAGAAACAAAGACTAAGAAGGGATGCTTTCTGCTAAGGAGACCAAGTCCAGTTGGAGTAGAGACTGTACTGGGACACTGTGTTCCCCCTGAGCCTCTGTAGGCATGGGCAGAGCGTGCTGTCCCCACACCAGGCTCAGGGTTGTCCATGGTTCAGTCTTCTCTGCTCTTTGGTCAGCACCACATGTGTGCACACACACAGATCTACACGCATGGCCACGTGGCCATGCACACACATGCACATGCACATCCACGTGCCTCTGTGCATGTGCAAGCCCGCACGCCCATGTGCCTGTGCCTGTGCTCACGCATGCTCTTTGTTGTTTCCTGACTCTGCAGCCCGGCTGCCTCTGGGCTCCCCAGGAATCCCTCTGCCCTCACGAAGCAGGCTCCGTATTAAGACTGATTTTCTCATCAGAGGCAGAGGGAAGGATCAGCACTCATCTGGCCCAAGCATTAGCAGCGCCAGAGCTGGGGCTGAGAGGAGTTTACCCCATTAACCTACACTTCCGTGAGAATAAATTTACCTTAATAATGCTCAGCGGCGGGAGTCCTAGGAGTCAGGGCCGCGTTAGAGCTATCAGGAGGAAATGAGATGAATATTCATGGGGGGATCCTTATGCCGCTGCCCAGCATGACAGCCAGCTGAGGTTTTGTCCCCATTTGGAAGAGCAAGAAACCACTAAATCCAATGAAGCTGAGGTTTCTGTGAGGGTCTCTCAAAGCCCACTGTCTCCAAGCTTCCTGTTACCTCTCTTGCATGTGGCGAGAGCCTTCTCTGGGCCATCAGCTCCATGCCCTCCTGCCAGGCACGCCGGCCACGTGGACTGGCGTGCATGCCAAGCCTCTCAGTGAAGGTGGGATGCGTCACCAACTGTCCTCACCCCAGCAGTCGTCCAGCCAGTCACCCCACCCCCAGGCATGGCACAGCTGTCTCTCCTGCTGACGTCGGTTCCTACACTGACCAGCTGGCTACTTGCACCTCCAGGCCCCCAGCTGTGGCAGCCAGCGGCTGAGCGATGGCCGCGAGTGTTCTGGCTGGCTATTCAAACACATAGACAGGATGTGCTGCTTTGAACAGTGGCCTGCTCTGCTCTCAGCTCCTCTTGGCAGGGGCACCTGTGTCCCCAGGTCAGAGCAGGATGTGTCTGGGCACAGTGGCCTGGGCCGAGCTCCAGAGGAAAGGCTGCCTGCTGGGGCCCTGTCCTTGTGGAGCTCATCAGCTGTGCCGTATTCATCCAGAACATTCTATGGTCAGGATTTTGTCTTTCAGTAAGAACTGCAGAGACCCTCTGTTCCCCAGCCTGGTCCTGATTCTGCCCATGGGATGCCCACTGTGCCCTCTCTACGGGGGCGAGCAGAGGAAGATCAGCTGCCTCAGAGAGGAGAGATGGCCTTGGTCCTCCAGGGGCCTCATTTTTATTTGGTTTTATCAGAGAATTTCTGATGCTCACTTACTGGCAAATCATAGATGATAGTTGTAACACGTGTGTGAGGCTCCAGGGTCAAGTTATTTTCAGAAGTTGGGTCGGGGAATCCACAGGGTTCAGGCTTCTCTGGCTCTGTGGGTCTGATGAAGCAGTGCCACTGGGCCTGGGGAGCATGCAGCCTGGGCAGGTGCTTGACCCCAAGCTGCGGCTGGCTCCTGAAGAACTGGCTCTATGTGTGCAGCTCCACGTGTGCAGATTGCCTGGTTCTGACACAGCCGAGCCTCCCTGAGGGTCCTCCTGGGGCCACCTTCCAGAGTGCGGGAACCCTAAAGACCTAGAGGGAGGGAGGCTGGGACGTGCAAGCCTTCCCCATTCTGATTTCTGCTGGCCAGTGTGACATAGTGACCGAAGACTGTAGTAGGGCTGCTGGTGGATTGGGGTCCCAGAAAGGGACTCCCTGGCCTGCAACCCAGACTGAAGTCTGCCCACCTGTATTACCCACAGGAGCCTCCAGCTACCTGCTCCTTTTGTGCAAAATCAGGGCTCTCCAGAGCCCTTAAGTCCTTAGCCTTCTCAGGAGCTTGAGGCATGTTATTTATGGAGAAGTTGGTGACAGGAAGGATAACCTGATGTAAATTAAAATATAACAACTTCTATGCTTGTCCTTACACCTAATGAAAAAACTTTTTTGCTTCCTCTGCCCCCATCTGGTTCCTTTCACCTCTTTGGCTAGGTGGAGCTTCCCGTAGGTGCATATGAAAGGAACTTTTCCAAGGTGAGGCCCCCTTGACAACTCTGGGAGTTCTCCATGTTTATCTGGCTCAGCTTCCAAGGCCTGGCTGGCCCCTGGCTGGGGGATGAGGGAACTGTTGGAGTTCCCTGTGTGAAGCAGGGGCTCCTGCAGCCCCTGTGCTCTCACAGCAGAGGAGCTTCTCTGCTTATGTGTGCTCTCTGCTCTGCACCGCCCCCCCACCACCGAGATCTTGTCCAAGCAGTAATCATACTGTTTTTAGTAGAGCGATGCTCGTGATATTTATCTCAACCCTGGGAATACTTTTTGGAGAGCAGGGAGATTCTCTGGGGTCTTTTCATTTTGTGAATTCTCAGTGCATTTAGGGACTAAGTGCCTTCCTCAGACTCTCTGGATGGCTATTTGTAAATCTGCCACGCTAACTAGGGTGATCTAGCCTTCCTCTCCCTAGTGGAGGAACCATGCAATGCGATGCCTGCATGCCAAGGCCTGCAGTCCCCAACCGCTGATACCACGGCCTCAGCTGGGATACCGCGCAAGCTGTTGCCCTCGATCAGGGACCCACGTGGCCTCCTTCCTCTAGGAGTCAGGAGAGCAGGTGGAGTCTGCCTGGGGAGTGGGGACAGACCAGACCACAGTGGAGAAAGCATCCGTCTCCAATCTTGCCAAGTCGGGTCTTAACCCCAGCTCCATGCCTTGCCTCTGTCAAGATCGGCATTTGCATCTGTGGAGTGGGCTCAGGAGCACGTGCTGGTCAACAGGAGGCTCCCCATGTGACATGTGACGTCCCTGACGCAGGGACTGATGCAGGGAGGTGCTCTCTGACTGAGGCTGTCCAGGGCAGAGGAGAGTGAGGGTGAAGAAGAGATCTACAAAGGTACAACCTGAGCCTGCCCTTTGACAGTCCAGTCAGAGAATGGACTTGGGCTTCAGGTGACCCTTTGTCATACCTAAACCAGGTTCCTAACCAGGGGCCTAAGAGGAGGGGCCTTCTTTTTCCTCTACCGAGAATTAACAAGGTAATGGACTAGACCAGGTGGACGGGCTGACTTCTGAGACCCTTCCTGTCCCAGGCAGTAGAAGAGCATGGCTTCTTGGATCGGGATGTGTGAGAGCCATTCTCAGACCTCCTCCTCCCCTAGACAAGGCTGTGTCTGCAGGAAGGAGGTCAGTAGTGTGGGCACTTGGCCTGTAATGGCTTACATGGCAACTCTTTCTGCCAAGATACCCAGTCAGAGCCTAGCCGCCTGGGCCACAGGCCAGTGCTTTGATGTGCAGGCTCAGAAACGCTGGTTGTGTTGTTAAGCAGGTGCGGGTGGTTAAGCCCTGGTGACGGCCTTCTGGTTGTAATGGTGTGGATGTAAGAGGCCCCCATGGCTGATGGCTCTTTCTTTCATGCAGAATGGAGCAATGAGGCGGAGGCGACTGCCCCCTATCTAGGGCTTGGGGAAGCCTCATTTCTTATACCGTGCTAGCCGCGTGAAGCAGGGGTGCTAGATAATCCCGAAGCTTGCATTTTGTGTACTGCGATGACAACAGCAGTAAAAGGCGCCATCTGTGGAACTGCAGAGGCAGAGTGCAAAGTCAGCACATGCAGGAGGGTGATGGAGACAAGTTGAGGAAGGGCAGTCATGGCTTTGGAAATGCCCTGGAAGTGTGCTCTGCTGACCAGACGCACCGCGTGTACGCCTCCCTGGTGCCGCCTCAGTCCAGCAGACGACTGGAAAGCCTGTTGCCATAATTATAGCCATCTTCCTTTCCCTACCCCCACTTTAAAAATACTTTTCTTATTCTCAAGAAATAGAAACTAGCCCAAGATAAAGCTTACTGGTCTGGAGACATGCCGGTCTCTCTCTGTTCCCTCCTTGAGAGATAAGAGAACTGCCCCTCTCTGCTCCCAAGAAACAAACTTGCCTTTCACAAAATCAGGTGGTGCTTGCTACACCAGCCACCAAGACTAAACCCGCCCCTAGCACGCGGCCATGATTTGAGCCTATAAAAGGTAACATTCAAGGGGGAGTTGCTGCTGCTCTCTTTCTCTGCGCAGAGCAGCCCGTCAGCCTCCTTAAAAATAAACCTGCTTCTTATCCAGGTGTGTGTTTGATCAGTCCTGCGCCACTTTTCTTTCAAAGCCATCAAACATGGGCATCAAAAGGGAAGCAAAAAAAAGAAAAAAAGTGGTGTGGGGCTGAAAGAAGTGTTACCTTCTTTGATTGTTTCGGACTCGTGCAGTGCCAGGGTGTGCTGGCCGGGGGCCCCTGGATGAGGCACATAAAGATTACGGCTCTGCAAGGTTAGTGGATAGGCAGTGGAGGAAGCCCCCACCTGCCTGCTTTGCCCTAAGGGTGGCCATCCTTACCCTGTCCTGTTTAAAGGCACAGAGCACCCAGCATGGCCGTGTGGATGCAAGCACAGCTGTCCGGAATAGGTCCGTCCAGGCTGGCACTGAGAAAGCCACACCCACTCCTTTGGCTTCGAGCTGGTCAGCTCAAATCCATGTCATACCACACAGGCCCTGCTGCTCCAGAAATAGGCAGGAAGATAGTATGAGGCAGAGGGCACCCCACTGTGAGCTGGGGGTGACCAAGCAGGACATCTTTCCAGATACGGCTGGGGCTGGATTTGAGCAGGGGCTTGGCAGTTTCTCACCTGCACCTGAGTGACCCTAGTACCATCTCCCCGCTGAGAGGCTGTCCTGGGAGAACTACTTATGTTCCTCTACCTACTTTGCTCAGGACATGAAAATCCACTTCCTGGAAGGCAAATTCTCTGCCTGGCTCCTCAAAAAAAAAAAAAAAAAAAAAAAAAAAAAAAAAAAAAAACCTCAGAGAATTAATCTGTGTGTCAACACCCTAGCCACGGGGGCTTTCTAATTCTCTGTTTTCCAGCTACTCTATTACTTATTCCTTAAAAATCTTTGAGGGAGGGAACTGAACAGCTTCAGATCTCAAGCCCAAAGAGAAGGGTCTGGGGAAGTTCCCAGGCTGCATGGAGGGGGACACCCAGGGGACCCATGAGGCCTCCAGGGCATCTGAAGCAGGGCTTGAAGGTGGCAACCCCAGAGCCCTGCTGTCACCCCAGGCCAAGCCCTCATGCCGGGAGAGCCCCTTGATTTCACAATCAGCTCTTTCTGATGCTTTTTAAGTTCTGGGCACCTGAGATATTTATCTTTCTCATTTACAAAATCAATTACCCAAGTACTTTCTCTGCAAGGTTTCAAGCCTCAGAAATCTCAATGCAGAATCTTAATGATGATCTTCTTTAAATAAGGTTTTGTTAGAAAAATACAACTGTCAACCTAACGGGAAAAAGACCCCAGCATGCTAATAATAACATTTCCCAGTCCGGTCCCACCCCAGGCAGGGAAGTGATCCTGGACTAGCTCCCCTTGCTTGACTGCCGGGATTGGCAGATGGGAGGATCAGCCACAGGCCTCCTATTCTTTGGGTCATACTGTGTTCTTCAAGGGGACCTGATTGTATACAGCCTGGTGACCTTTTCTCCTGAACTAATGAAGTAGAACGCTACATGTCTTTTAGAGAATTTTAGTGCACATCATAGTGTGTTAGAACACATCTTGTGTAAGGAGAGTAGCAAGCCCATGTAACAGAGAAGGCAAGCCTGTGCTTCCCCCTGTAAGTGTAGGTTGGAGTGGCTGGCATGCAAGGTGCTCCTAGCTCTCAAACACTGTGAAATCCACGATCAAATCCTGGAAATGTCCAACATAGACACTGAATCTCAACCTGACAAATTTTAAATACATGCCTCAATTCAACAAGAAAGACTAATAAGCAGGCAGACAGCACATGCTTTTATAAAAGAGGGATTTTTCATCTTCTCTAGAAATTTCTAGACAGGACAGAGATGGAATCACTGGAGTGTTTGCGGGAGATTTCAACATAGAGCAATAAGTCTAGGGGACAAAAAATGTGAATATTTGCATATTTCAACAGTATTGGGACAAATAGTAAAATGAAGTCATGGTTTTTATTAACAATTGAATTATCCAGACTTTAAATTTTACAGGTGTTCAAAGAGGGGGAGATTACCACAAATTAGTTTGGCTAGACAGAGAAAGCTTGAAACAGAGAGAGGATTCTTGCAACTTGGAGTTCTATGTTGTTTTCTTTTCTTCTAGTGGTGCTGGGGATTGAACACAGGACCTCATGCATGCTAAGCAAGGGCTCTATCACTGAGTTACACTCTCACCCCCATTATTTCTGATTCTAATCAGAAATCTTTACCCTCAAGAGCAAAAGAGTCTCTTGGCTCTCTTCAGGGGCCCCCAACCCATAGCATTAGGGGTCTTGGGTAGACAGTCACCTTTCTGGGATTCTTCTTCATCGGACAAGGATCATCTTCTGATCATCTTCTGGCCTCCATTTGAGAGGAGGTGTCTAAAGACATCAGGGTTGCTTTGGCTTCTGCCCAAACTCTTCCCCAGCTGCATCCTTTAGGATGTCACTCATCACCCAGCCCCTCTAGTGCCTGCCCGCCACGGAAGCTGGTCTGGAGGGCTCCACCCTGTCTGGGTGGCATGTGTTTTCTTGCTTGCTTTTGAGGCACTACTCAGCCTGGGGAATTGGGGCCAAGTCTTTTGGACACAGGGGTTGAGTCGCTTGCTCCTGCAGCACAAGCAGGCTGCGGGGACTCTGTCTCTAGGGAAATGGGGGGATTTTCCTTTCTTATTATTGAGAAGGAACATTTAAGAAAGCCAGGAGGATTCCTGCGGCAGGGCAGCATGGAGAACGGCTGTGAGTCAGGATCAAGAGCCAAAGCAGGAAGAGGCCTAGGCAGCTGCCAGTGGTGGCCTGTGGGGTGGGAGGTGGGGGTGGAGACACAACCGATGGAAAGGGGAAGTGTGGAGAACACACAGTGCTGCATGGCGGAAGAAAGCGCGACCCTTCCTGTTACCCTTTCTTCTCACATAATTAAAACTTCAGATGGTAGACACAAGCACTATTCATCCTGAAATAAGCCGGATACTAACAGAGTGCCTTGGGAGATACCACCTTATAGGGGTGGGAGTCACCCACATGGGGACAGTGGGACTCTTCTAGTCCTTAGAGGGCTTAGTTTGTGGACGGTGGGGCAACTGCAGGCCAAAGGAAGCCAAGGTCTCCATAGAGGCAGTGCTGCAGCTCCTCTTCCTCCTCACCAGGTTTCCTGTGTGTGTGCACGTGCGTGCGTGCGTGTGTGTGTGTGTGTGTGTGTGTGTGTCCTCTCTGCTCTGGTCCCCTGCCAGGGCTGTTTATGCTAAAACAGAATGTGTCCTTGCTCTGCGTTGAATTTCTAGTCACAGGTCATCTGATTAGGGCTGGAAATTCTAATGAGCAATTGCAGGATTTTTAGTAATAAAAAATTAAAAATTATTTCATAAGAGAGATTGATAGCTAAAAGCTTGGTATCTCTTAGTATATGAAGTTGCCAGAGTGGTGAGGAATGGTGAGAAGTCTCCAGGGCTACGGAGGTGGACACCGCTGAGCTGGGTCACTGAGACCCCTTTTAGCCACTCAGTCTGGAATGTTTCAGGGATTGAAGAAAAGTCAGACTGGCCCACAGGCCTGGAGAACTCCTTAGGAGCACAGAAGTTTGCTTGTGTGTGTATGCATGGACATATTTATATGTTATTGTGCATGCTATATGCTTGTGTGTGTGCACATGTGTGCTTTTGTGTTGTGTGTGCACGTATGGGTATATGCATATGTGAGGTATGCATGTGTGTTGTATGTGTGCATGCTCATGGGTGCTGTGTATGTACATGTACATTGTGTCTTTCATGTACATTGTGTGTTATATGTGCATGTATTTGTGTGGTGTGTCCACGTATGCTTCTGTGTCCCAGGAATCCATTCAGTGCATCTGACAAGAGGCTCTCCCAAGCCAGAGCATCCTCGAGCACAAGACTTGTAGGAACAAGTTGGAGGACGTGTCAGTGTCCCCTTCTTTTGGGAAAGCTTCCTCTTGGTATCCTTCATCTGTACCTACTGGCTGCCTCTGCTCTCACCGTTACCTCAACTAGAGTGAAATCCTTACACCACTGGTGACACCAGCGGGGGCCCCTGTGCCTGGTGTGAAGAGCAGCACTCAGCACAGTGTGAGCCCTCCATGCTACCAAGAGTGGCTCGGCAGGCAGCACTCAGCAGTGATAACACAGGCCCATGTTGGTTTCATTAGCAGCACGAGGGGAGAAAAGGATGAGAGTGCCCACGTGCATTTGTGTGAAAGCCAGCAGGACCGGGAAGATCCATCCCACGCTATCTAATCACCCTCCAGATATTCAGAGCTAAAGACCATCGCTGCAGATAGCCTCCCCACTAAGGACAGGCTGATTTATGTCCCCAAGCAGTAAAGGATATTATCTATGAGCTGGTTTATTTACAATTGTGTATAAGCATCAGTGTTTAATTTGCAAACCTACAACATCTTTATAAGATTTAAGAAGGAAATAATAGTACCTGCAGACAGACATGAATAAAATCATTGATCACTACTGAAACATATTATCAATTAAAGCACGCTGATTCCTCCAGCCTGTGACAGTGGTCGCCTAGTAACAGGGAGGTGGTTGATCTGGGTGGGAGTTGCTTCCTATCGGTTATTTTGCCTGTACGTGCTGAGACTCAGTAATAGATTTTAGGAATCCCCCTCCCTCCAAGTAGGAAATGCATGTCAAGGCAAACAATGGAACCAGACAGAGCTTCCTGTTAGACTTGTAGGAGGGTCATGGTCGGGCAGTAGGGCAGTGTCCAAACAGCATGGCCAGCCTGAAGAAAACCCAAACAGACCAAAGATAACTGCAGTTTGCAATGTGCTGAGTGTGCGGAAGGGGGACACAAAAGAGGTGACTGTGAGGAAGCCTTGCTGCTGGGCTCCTTGTCATAGGACAAAACGGTGTTCCTGAGACACAGGCGGAAGGTCTGGCTAACGTGCCTCCTGCTTCGCTCGCTTCACTTCCTTCCCACAGAACCTGTCAAGGTAACTTCCTAATGAAGGCTCCTGAGGGCTGAGCTGCCCTGGGTGTGTCAGGCAGGGAGAGCTGGAGCCAGGGAGGCTGCTGCCCCTGATTCTGTGAGGTAAGGACCCACCAGGAGGCCCCTCTTCTCCTCTGACTTGCTCCCATGTCCTCACTGCATGTCAGAGAGCATCAAACAGAACATGCATCCCTGGTTTTGTCCCAAAAGGGAGGCTGCAAGTCAAGCCCTGAAGAGCAGATCGCTGGTGAGTGGGACACACAGCCCAGGGAATGGGGCAAGGGTCGAGGAGAGCGGGGAGCACATCCCCTGGGCTCTGGGGGTGGGGTGGGGGATGACAAGTGCCCCTTGTCTCAGTCCTTCCAGAGATTGAGCTATTGAGCTGAGTGTCTCCACTGTAGTAATCTGTTTTCTGTTACTATTAATAAATACCGGAGGCTGGGCACTTCTGCTGGTGTTGGTGGTGTTACAGGAGACAGATGGAATGGAGAATGAAGCAAACTGGATAGGTTCGTTTTCCCCAGTAACTTTTTAAAAATATTTATTGATTTGCTTTAGTTGTACACAATATGTTTATTTGTACGTGGTGCTGAGGATCGAACCGGGGCCGCGCACGTGCTAGGCGAGTGCTCTACCGCTGAGCCACAACCCCTGCCCCCCAGTAATTTTTATGTGGAGCTGACAATCTTAAGCCCTGATTACCAAAGTCAGGTCATGTATTTTTTTCTTTTTTTTCTTTCTTTTGAAATGTCCAGTGAGGACTTCTCAAGCCATAGGATCTACAATGATGCTGATGAGGGTTTTGAATACCTCCACCTCCAAGTCACAGATTTTTGCTTCCAACTACACAGTGCCCTGACCTCACATGTGCAGGTGGCACAAGGGCTATCCATATTGGGGATTTTGAACCAGAGAGGTTTAGAAGCCTGTGCCTCACAGGCGACCCTCACGGGGGACAGAGGGGTAAAAGGGATGGTTTTCCTTTAACTTTTGTCCTGGGAGAGGCCACGGTGATGTAATCAGATTCTGGAGTTCTCATTCATGATTTTTTGACATTGATAGAGAATGACTGTCACCAAATCAAGAATGATGACAGCAGCAAAGATCCAATAACCTTGCCTCTCCCTTGAGGACAGAGGGAAGGCCTCCAACAACACACTGCTATTTCCAGAGAACACGGAGGCTTCCTCACAGCTTTTCAAACTTGTCATTCTAGAGTTTTCTTGTCTGGTGACTAAGCACTACTATTTCCTTCTCTTCATACTTTAGGAAGCCCCCCCCCCCAACCCCACTTCCTTCTGATTTCAAGTACCAGATAGTACTTAATAGATTGTTGCCAAAATCCTTGTGCATTTTCAGAACTGGGACCAAGATTTGAGAAAACTCATGCGTTCAGGCATTTGTTAATTACATCAGTCTAAGTCCCTGGGTCCCATGGCAGAGAAGCAAAATGTCACTAGTACTAATAAGCCGGCTGTGCAGAGAATTCCTGGCTGTACAGAAAATTAATGAAGCCCTAGGAAAGAGACTGATGAAATACTTAATAGATTACGGATTGAAGCTGCTAATCCACCAGCTCTGTCTGGAGCCGAATGAAGTAAATGCCAGAGCCAGGCGGATCTTTTCCCAGAGAGTCACTAGCTCAGAGGGCACAGAGGGTGGAGGAGGCTCTTCCCTATCCCAGGTCCTGCCAGCCTTCCCTATGGGCTCAGCCTCACTGGGGGGTCTCTCAGGCATGTTTGGATTTCAGATCAGCAAAGCAGGGCAGCTTGTAGCCAGTCAGAGGAACATTGGTAGGGAGAAGTGCATATTAGGATGAAAGCTTGAAGGGACCTTCTTGAGGTGAGTCTGGTCATTTGAGGTGTGGGTCACAGCTCTCAGAATGCATAGAAACACCCCCTCTATAAAACAGCAGCTGAGCCTGGCCCGGTGGCGCATGCCTGTAATCCCAGCACTTGGGAGGCTGACGCAGGAGGATCGCAAGTTCAAAGCCAGCCTCAGCAATGGCGAGGCACTTAGCAACTCAGTAAGACCCTGTCTCTAATAAAATACAAAAAGGGCTGGGGATGTGGCCCAGTGGTTGAGTGCCCCTGAGTTCGATCCCTGGTACCAAAAAAAAAAAAAAAAAAAAAAAAAAAAAAAAAAAAAAAAAAAACAACCCAGCAAGCTGTGCTGGGAGAAGCAGGGCAGCTCTGTGGGGTGGTCATAGATTCCTGCTACAGACCAGACCCAGGGTGCCCGCGGCTGCCATGGAAAAGAGAAGGCTTCCTCTTGTTTCTCCAGCTTCGCCCAGGGCTCAGGGCCACAAGACTTATGTGGGCAGAAGGTTGAATGGGAAATGATGGGCAAAACTGAAGCCCAGGGCAGTGTGTCTGTGTCAGGTCAACCCTGAGCACATTGCGGGAGGCCACAGAGGCAGGAGCGCGACAACATGGGCATAAGATACGAAGTATAAGATGCAAAGTCTGTCCTGTCGCACTCCTGCCTGCTGTCTGGAGCTTTCTTGGGACCATTCCTGGATTGTTTCTTCTCCTACCCAGGTTCGCCTTCCTCTAGGAGGGGTGCTGTGCCAGGCAGGCCTCCCAGGGAAAATCAAGTACCAGGACCACCAGAAGTTACTGTGACAGAGACTTGTTCAGATCACATGGTGAGGGAATCTGTAAGAAGCCCTGTGCTGGCACCATTTTTTCCCCCGAGCCAGCCTCAGGGTGGCCAAGGGAGACAGGATCTCAACTGAACTCTCAGTGGGTAATTTTGCCCTGCCTCTGAATTGTAATTTCTTTTTTATTTTTATTCAGTTTCTTTTAGTCATAACCTAGTGAACATTTGCTGTGTGCCTGATATTGTGAGGAGCATCAGCTAATCTAACTCAGTCTTATTCCTTCTGTTGGTTGGCTTTCTGTTGCTGTAACAAAATACCTGAGGAAAAGAAATGAAAAGGAGGAAAGAATTATTTTGGCTCATGGTTTCAGAGGTTCATGGTCACTTTGGGCCTGTAGCAGCACATACGTCATGGGGGGGAAGCATGGTAGAGAGGCCTGTTCACCTCATGGCAGCTGGGAAGCAGAGGGGTGGAGAGGGGCTGGCATCACAGCATCCCCTTCAGTGGCACATCCCCAGTGACCTAACTTCCTTGCAGCAGGCCCCGC
Source organism: Tamias sibiricus (assembly GCA_025594165.1). NCBI lineage: Eukaryota > Metazoa > Chordata > Mammalia > Rodentia > Sciuridae > Tamias > Tamias sibiricus. The sequence goes on along the minus strand of CM046670.1, from coordinate 13,593,762 downwards.
CTCCTAAAGGTCCCACCACACACAGGCCTTTGGGGAACATTTAAAATCTAAACCATGAGACTTTCCCCCTTCAAATTTCTCTAAGTCAATGACCACGGAGAAAAGGGAGCAGGAGAGAGCAAGTGAAGGCATTTGCCTTCCTGGAGTGTTTACTAATGAACAGAACAAGGTTTGTTGGCTTGAAATGGAAAAGCGACAGGAAGCCAAGGACGAATTGCTCCAGAAAAGTCTTCCCCCAGCACCAACGGGCCTCCTACCTTGCTTGGTATGACATAAACGTCTCTGGATTTTAAGATACTTTTCTCAGTGACACTTAACCCCTCCCATGAGGAACCTGGATGGATGTGCAGAGAAGACTTAAAAAGAGCAAAACCAAAAACGTACAGCATTTGGCTTTTGTGGATAAAAGTTTTAAAAAATTGATTCAGTCCCTATTGCTGTTTCCTTAAATGCACTTAAGATTTTGCTATCAGCCAACACTGAGGCAGGAAGGAAGAACTCTGTGGACACCCCCAACTCTATCACAAATTGATGGTCAGACTCACAGTTCTATAGCATCCCAGCCAGGACCCCCTGGATGGAGGGAGTGGGACCCTGTGTAGTCCCTAGGATCCCCTGGGAGCACCATTATCCAGAGATGTGGAGACACACTGCATTGTGACTTTAGGACCAAGAGCTTCCCCCACTGTCAATTCATGGCTGATTCTACAAGTCACGTGTGACCTCATTGGAGTCTGTGGTGTTAATGCTAAAACCTGAAGGCTAGCTGACATTCCTTAAGTGTTGCAAATCTAGACTGAATATATTTATCCTGTAAATTAATTTTGGGGAATGGCTTGAATTAGCCAAAGGAGAATCTAAACTCTCATCACTATCCACACACACTCTCAGCCCTGGATTCTCTTGCTTGTGTGTTCTTTTTTTTTTTTTTTTTTTCCTTGTAGAAGACTATGTGTTATTCATTTTTTCAATATAAGTAGTTAAAGGTAGTTGTAACTAAAACCTGCTTACCATGAACTTGTATTTCAGCAAGAAAAATCATTGATGCCACTCATATTTGTGGTTGTAGCTCAAAGAAGTCCACAAATATATTTTTTAAATATTTATTTATTTGCTTTAGTTGTACACAATGCGTTTATTTGTATGTGGTGCTGAGGATCGAACCTGGGCCGTGCATGTGCTAGGGGAGCGCTCTACGCTGAGCCACAAACCCAGCCCCCACAGATATTTTACTTAGCATACATTGAGCATTGCTCTGCTCTCGTTTTGCAAACAACAATTCTCATGACTGGAAAAGAACTAAAAGATGATGTACTCCGATCTCCACTAGATTCCTGGTTCTGATATACAGTATCTCCACCAAGAACAACCATGGCAGTTTATCCCTCTTTTAGTTGGCTTTAACTGTTAGCAAGTTCTCCCTTGGGGTAATTCATAAATCACTATCTTCACCTTCTACGGTGTGACTCAAAACAAGGTGCAGGCGTTTTTTGTTGGGGTTATTTATTTATTTTGTTCTTTTGGGTAGTGAGGATCATTTTCAGATTGTGGGGCCGTGTGTATATGAAGAGTGGGTGTATCACCTCTCGAGGTGGGGATGCTGCCCTGACCCATGCCTGTGTTATGTCAGATCTCCCGCATCTGGACTCTCTCCTCCCTTGGCTGGACCAAGACTTACCCCTTGTTCAGAACCCCTGTAGCCCTCTGCAATAGAAAGTCTGATAGTCCTTTTCATTTTAAGCAGTTGCTTGCTTTTGTAGGCAAAATCTCTAGCAGCTGCTGAACTACATACAGCTTCTTGAAGCCAGTGGCTGCATGTCCCGTGAGGAAGGTCACTTCTGAGGAATGAGGCCCAGAAGAGCAGCCAAGGGGTGGGATTGTGCTGGGTCCTCCCTAGGATGAGCCCAGGGTCAGCTAGTGGTTGTGGGCCCTCATGCCTGTGCTCTGGTAGGGATGGCCTTGGCCTCAGTACCTGAGGAGCTGGACGCCACTTCCCTGTCAGTACCCCATGGGTGCTGAGTGGTTTGTCTGTTTCCCTATTTCTTTTGCCCTGCTAGGGCTTGAATCCAGGGTCCTGCACTTTCTGGGAAAGTGCTCTACCACCAGTAGCTGCACCCCAGGCCTCATTTGTTTTTCTTTCGAAGATGATGTCCACTTGGGCCAGGGGGAGATTTGTTTCCTTGGAAATCCTGCTACCAGCAAGAAGCACGTGCCTCTCGTGCACAAATCCACTCCCCGACCATTCTCTAGGACCATCAGACTTCGGTCGTCATGGAGATGACTCGGGCCGAGCCGTGTGTGGTCTGTGCCTGGCACAGGGCTGTGCTGACACCCTACTGTGTGGTGCTCCAGATCTCAGCGCATTGCAGAGCTTTCTGGGGTACATGAGGGCATTGTGAGCCGAGGACACAGCACACGGCATGACGGTGGCTTTGTGTTTGTGGGATTTCGGACTTGCTTTCTTCCATCAGCAAATACTCTGTAGTGTCACCTGAGCTAGGGCTTCCTCACCTTCAGAGTGCAGTTTTGGCTTCATGCCAAGAGAGCTTCGTAGCAGCCTCAATTACAAGGGTCACACGGGGCCATTTTCCCCCTACTAAGCTACCCGAGAGGAAAAGAAAATGGGTACCTTTAATAAAATAGGTTCTAGTTTTGCCAATGAAATGGAAGCCAATATTCAAGTAGAAGTTGTTTACAGAGTATTTAGGATTGAAGAAATACTAGGCTTTGATGACCATCTGGATGAATTTGGGCAATTTTTAAAATATCCAAATGAGAAATGCAAGCAGTGCCCATTAACTAGCAAGCTCCCAGACATGTTCTAAGACTTGGGCATGCTTGTCTCTAGTCCACACCAGCTGCCAGGCTGGGAAGACCAGCCCTATATGGTCTTGTAGATGCAGGGGCAGGGGCACAGGCCCCTGGAGGCAGTGCCTTTCCTGGGCCTGTCTGGGAAGAGTGTGACCCTGGGCATCCTGGGCATTATAGAGAGATGAAAGCCCTGAGCCATGGATTAGGAAGAGAGGTCACAGAGGGGATGTGCGGATCTGTGTTTGTCAAGGACAGGATAGGAGACTGGGCATAGGAGGGTGAGGAAAAGAGAGCTGGGAGCCTCCAGGGCACACTGTGGAGGAGCAGCTCAGTAAACCTCTGGTGTTTAGCAGCTGCATGCAAGACCCAGATGTCATGCTGGGACTGGGGTTTGTGGAGGGACAGATGCAGGTCCCAACTCTTGGAGCTTATGGTGTCTGCTAGAGCTTCTGTCTTCATAATGATGACAAAGAGGTCCAACTGCTGAACACGTGAGATCTGCTAGGTTGCAGGGTGGCATATCACACTTAAGAATCATAGATTTACATTTCTTGGCTTTGTGTTGGTGGGGGGGCGGGCAAGGGAGTGAACCCAGAGGGACCCAACTGCTGAGCCACATCCCCAGCCCTTTTAATTAATTTATTTATTTTTAATTTTGAGACAGGATCTTGCTAAATTGCTGAGGCTGGCTTTGAACTTGCGATCCTCCTGCTTCAGCCTCCCAAGCCACTGGGATTATAAGCAGGTGCCACTGCGCCAGACATAGATTTATGACCTGTGCAGGTTGTGAGGGAAACTAGATGTCTTGTTTGAGACCAGCCTCAAGATAAATACTAGTTTCTTATAAATGAGTTGCTCGGTGTGAAATGAAAAAAAACAGCCTGGTAAAGAATTTGAGCCCTGGAATGGAGGGCTGGACTTAGGACTCATGTGCTATGGTGCTATGTGACTCTCTCTGTAGAAAATGAGAATAGGAATAGTGCTGGCACATAAAATTCTCAGCATAGTGCTAGGCTTATAATGTCAGCAACTATTACCCTCTATGCCATTATTATTATCATTATTGCTATTATTATTTTCTTTGCTGTCATGTTAAGGGAAATTGCTTCTGGTAATGTACTAAAGACAACTGGTATCTCAAAATCGTCTAGGATGTAGATCTATTAAAAATTTAAAAACTGGGGCTGGGGTTGTGGCTCAGCGGTAGAGCGCTCGCCTAGCATGTGCGCGGCCCGGGTTCGATCCTCATCACCATGTTAAAAAAAAATAAAGGCATTGTGTACAACTAAAGCAAATAAATAAATATTAAAAAAATTAAGAACTAACCATCCCTGGGAACATTGTGTAGATCTGGAACCGCAAGTTTATTGGTCCTAAATAATAGCATTGGGTATTTTGCATATCAGAAGTGAGTTCTAGCAATTTCACTCCTAGGTATAATCCCCAAAGGATTGCAAACAGGTGCCCAGCCTGGAGGTGTAGCTTAGTGGCACAGCGCTTGCCTACCGTGTACAGGCCCTGGATTTGATCCTTAGCAGCACAGAAATCAATCAAATGTGCGCGCACATGTGCACACACACACAAACACACACAGTTAAACAAATACTCGTATGTGGTATTCACAATAGCCAAAAGGTGCCCATCAATGGGTGTGTGGATAAAAAAAAATGTGTCATATACATACAATGGCCTTTTATTCAGCCATAAAAAGAATGAAATACGAATACATGTGACAACTTTATGACCCTCCAGAATGGTATGCTGGAAGAAAAGCCAGTCACAAGAGGTCTCATATCATGAGATTCCATTTATATGCAATATCCAGAATAAGAAAACCCATGGAAACAGAAAGCAGATTGGTGGTTGCCAGGAGCTAAGGGGAGGAGAGAATGGAGAATTGCTTAATGGACGTGGGGTTTTCTTTTTTGGAGTGATGAAAACGTTTGTGGTGGTTGCCTGACACTGAAAGTACCACATGCCACCAGATCTTTTGCTTTAAGCTGGTTAATTTTGTTACGTGAGTTTGACCTCGATTTTAAAAAGGCTAGTTCTAAGTACCACGTATATTGCAATATCTGAAGATGACTGTAACATCTCCTTTCTGTGATGAAGACCTGTACAAATAATGCAAAATTGTCCTGCTTGAACTCTCATTTAGAACAACTTTCCTCTTTATGAAAAATGTGTTCCATGCCTTCTTGCCTTATCACACTAGACCAGCATCCTGGGTGGAGCCTTTCAAAAAGCTTTGATATCACTCTGCGCTCTCTTCCAGTTCACAGTAGAGAGACATGCCCAAGTCACTCCAGGGGAAATCCGATATCGGACTTCCCTTTACACACTTGCGATGACATTAGCAGTTGCTCAGCGCTGTGCCTGGCCTGCAGCCAGTGGCTGCTCTGTGGGTGTTTGCTGCTGTGGTCTGAGGAGGATCCCTGACCCTCCATTAGACTGGACTGACATGGGAAAGCCGCTGTGGGCTGGGACAGCAGGTTTTCTCACTGATTTGGAGGATCACTTGTTTATCGTGGAGTTCTAGATTGTTCCAAATGATCATGACAACTAGAAATCTTGACATTAAATGTGTATGTTGGTTGATAAGTGCTGAAATTATACCCTGCACTCCCTACACCGGTCCTTACCTCCTTCCTGTGGTATAGTTGCCACTTCCAAGTTCAAGATCAGCCAAGGTTGTCTGGGCGCTTGATTAACTCCGTCAGTTTTAAAAGGCCCATTCTTCATTTTGCTTTAGCTGCCCCCTCCTCCTCTCCACATAGCCACATACCTGCTTCCCCTGGATAATGATAGTTTATGGGGCGAGGCGCTAGTTAGAAGGATCTGAAGGGTTCAGGGGGAGCTGGTAATAGGATCTAGCCTTTTCCCTTCAAGGTCGGTTGGTTTTTTAAGTCTACTGTAGGTTTATGGAGAGGAAAACTCATTATCATCCAACATTATTTGGCTGCGGCTACGGAATGGATTTTATAGCCCACATCACTTGCAGCTGGGTGTGGGAGACAGTGCACACCCCACTTGATCCTAGTGGCAGGGCCCAGTGTTTTCATCCTGGAGGAGGATTTTTATGGCTTAGCTGTCAGGGAGGAGCCCAAGAACCATTCATTCAGATGACATCTGCTCTCCCTAGGGGCAGAGTGATGCAGACCCAGAGACGGTTGAGGGCATCCTTTGGCTGAACCCTCCAGGGTTGGGAGGAAGCCCTTCATTCTCCAGGGTGGGAGTGCTGAGTCTGGGGGAGCCAGCATTCAACCAAAAACCAGAGAAAATTCTGGTATTCTCCCACGTCACCATATGGGTGAGCATGAGCAGTCTGCAGATGGTAAGACTCTGGTATCTTAGAAGGAAAAATCCCTTGCTGTAGAAAAGGGTCATGATGAGATCGTGTTGTCACCATGTAGTTAGAAGTAATTCCCATAATTTTAGCTACATTGGTGCCAGACCTGTTTGCCATTTTGGATATATGGTTAGGTCTGTGAGATATGAGTGGCATTGATGGCAAAGATGTTTTCCTTAATAGATGTAGCATCTGTCAATGAGTGAGGTCAGTGACAGCCTGAGAGTGACTCTCTGTCCAGGCCTGTGTGATTAATGTCCTCCAGGACCTTGGGACTGCCTGAGCCTTAGTCTAGTGTGCATACAGGGAGCCTCATTTGCTTGGTTCTTTATGTTCTCACCTGTACAATGGGGGCAGCAGTGGAAGGAAACTTCTGTTTCACGCGTACATTGTGAAACTAAATGATAAGATTAATGTCAGGTCATGAATGCTTTGGGCTAAAATGCTGGACAGATCTGAAATACTACCAGGCAAATATTTTAAGTCAGATATCAATAATTTTTTTTTTGGAAAAAAAGAAAAATAAACTTTATTTTCCCCCAGCATTGGTGATATCTTGACTTCCTCTGTGGTTTTGCATCTAAAGAAATCAATTTTGACTTATTTACATATCTCCTACCTTGTTCCTGAAAGGTTTTAAGGTACCTGATAGGAATAACACAGCTAAAGAAGATGGAATAATCTAAATTCACATGAGGAAAAAAACAAAAACACGAGATGAAGAGAGTAGGGATGAGCAGGTGTTGTCTTTGGGGGACAGTTTGTTTTCTTTCTGAGAAAAGTGGACAACAAATGCAGGAAAATCCAACAGACGTTCCCTGAGTATCCATTAATGATGAGCATTGTGGCAGGTGCTGGAAATGGATGTGAAGTCGCCTGCCCACTGGCTGTCCCTCACCTCCCCACTGGCTGTCCCTCAGGTGCTCAGGACTGTAGGTCTGGGGTAGGGGACATGCAGTTTCTGAATCAGGCCTTTAGTGTCTCTTCCTTGTGTCAGTAGAAATAATTCCCAGATGTTCAGCCACACCGGTGTCAGGCCTGTTTGCCATTTTGGGCTTTTCACGTTTGGTATCTCCCTCATTTGTGCAGGAACCTAAATGCAACTCTGGAATTGGATTTACAGAGGTTTGCAGATAATGATTTGATTGGATCTTGAACTGATTATTTTCCTAGTGTCATTTCATTTAAAGCTCTTTTTGTGACCCAGAACTTGGTTATGGAAATCATCTTCATGTTCTCAATTACTGGGTAATTTCCTAAGATTGAGTATCTTTTGTGGAGAGTCTTACTTCTGTTAGTGCCTTTAGCAGCTGCCTGCCTCTCTGAATAGCCCCTGGAATACCAAGTAGCAGGCGCTGATTCGGTGCCTCCCCGAGACTTATTGTGTACACCATCGTTATTTATTACCCGACATTCCTCTGTAGGGAACTCAGAATTCACCCTGAATCCAACAGGCAATGCCTGGGTGGGATTCCATCTCTCCCATCCAGGGCACCTCCCCACTCATGAGGAGCCCCCAATGTATTGTGTGAGAACAGGCTCATTGACCCCAAGTGTGTGGATGGACGCGGAGCTTTCAAGAAATAATTACTTGGAAAATTACATTCTTCTGCCTGACAGTCTCACATCTTGAAAGTGGAGAAGCAGAGACCAAGTAACTTAGAGTCTTTGCTCATGAAAATGAATTACAGAGGAGTTTCTTTTGCTTAAAGCCATTTCAGTAATTCCCCCAGACTATTTTCTCTGCACTCATTTGTGAGGGCGTTTCCGTGAGCGTGGGGCAGACCCTTTATTGAGGGGGCCTGCTGCTTAGGCAGCTCTGGCCCACTCTCGGGAGCAGACTGGCTCCCATGGCAGGTGTGGCAAGGAACAGCACACAGGACATGTCACTTTGCAATGGTGTGATGCTTCGGAGGGAATGGAGGCATTTCTTCCCCTCACACAGTAGTCAGCGCTCTCTGCTCAGCTGGAACTAATGTGCTCGATGAACAAAGACTCGTGGTTCACAACATGATTTGACCAATGAAGATGGCCCGCCATGTAATTACTGAAATTTCAGCACCCTGTCAGTCATCCAGTGCCCCAATATTTCTGCACAGCAATCCAACCCCAAAAGTTGGTGCAACAATCAGCGTGTCCTGTGCTCTCTCACCTGGGAGCTTTGGCTGGGGCATGCGCACCCTGGCTTGGTGCTGTGGTTGGGCCCAGGTCAGCTGCATTTTGCTCCTTTCTTGGATCAGCAGCTGCCTGTGCCATGTTCCATGAGGCAAGACCTCAAGGGGGCAAGTTCACCTGTGCTCACCTGAACCCCAACTCTGGCCTTCACCTGCAGCATCCCGTTGGCCAGAACAAGTGGGGTGGCCAAGTCAAGGGTAGAAGCATGCACTACACAGAAGTGCGTGTGTGGCAGAGTATTTGCTGAGAAATAGTCTACCACAGGAAATTAGGAAGTCTTTCCAGAAATGGTTCTATCCAATACTTGAGTGTGGGCCTACCTTTTGTCCTGTCTTCACTCATTAGGTGTTTTTTTTTTTTTTTTCTTCGTACCTTATCAAATCCATGTAACAACCTTTTGAAGTTAAGGTACCATTTCCACTTTATGAAAGAATGGATTGAGGCTTGACAAAATTAAACATTTACCTGCTGGTTAGATGTGGTACCATTATTATAACTTGTTACTTTTCCTTTTCCCTTGGAAAATGTATATTTTTAGAACATTTTTTTTTTAATGTGTAATAAGAAAAATGCTGCCACCTTATTCTCTAAAGTAGAAGAAAAGCACATATTTATCCAGGAAAAAAAAGCTGTTCAGAACATAGACCCTGTTGCCTTCTAGCCTTGTAGAATGTTGTCACTTGAGACTTACGAATCTATATTTCAAGTTTTGCCAGTATAGGAATAAGTGTTATTTCAGTTCTTATTAATGAAAAAAAAAAAAAAAAAAAACAAAAACAAAAACAACAACCCTACCCTAGGTATGAGCTTTCAGCAACCAGAAGAAACCAAATATTTTAGGCTTTTGGTTTCTTCATTCCAAAGTTGGTGGGCCTGTGCCTGTGCATGGTTTTTCTTCCTGGGGGTGAAGGGGGAAAGACAGGAGGTTCTAGGAACTGCTATGGCCATTAATTTTAAGACATATACATTTATTATCTGGAAAATTATTCATGTGGTGTTGAGTGGCAGACTAGGACCTGTGGTCCAGATTTCACAGGTGTGTTTTGGAAAGAACTGCAGCCGTCCTAGGCTGATTAGTCTGCTGGAGAGTTCCCTCACTTCTGAGAGGTGGCTTCCCTCCCTGCCATCTCCATTGCTTCTTCAAAGATGACACCAGGCAAGGATTTCTGTGGCCAGTGAAGGTGAAAGTCTGATAGATGGGCAGTGCAGGAGCTGGCATGGAAGTGGCGTAGGCAGCTGCAGTCTCATGGCCTTGTCCTGGCCACTGGACCTTTTTCCACCTCACTTTGATGCTGCCCAGGCCCCCAAGGCTTTGCCTGGGGAAAGCACCACCACTCCTCCCTCCCCGGTCTCCTGCAGGACCAGGGCTAAAAGGAAGAGCCACACAGCTGCCTGTAGTGGGGTTTCAGGGAAATAGGGCAGTCTTCCCGCCTCTCACCTTTTCCCAGAAAGGTCCTCACCACCCTTTCCTTTTAAAATATCCTACTTTTGTAGCTCTTGTCAGCTTGCATTTCCTTTGGAATTTGGTACCCTTGAGAGCAATGACACTAAACCCTTACAGATGCTGATCTGTCCAGCAACCTAGGAAGGTGACGGGGGAGGACATATCAGGAATGTGGGATACTCTGTAGCAGGGATTAGGGTGTGGGCTCCTGGGAGCCATTGGCCAGCTGGGGAATATGGCAGGAAATGACAGGGTAGAGTGGGTGGGGGGGAAGGGAGGGTACCCAAAACAAATACTCTCAAACTTGTTAGGTGGGGTAGTATAGATTTGGGACTTCAGAAAACAAGGCAGTCTCCCATGTCTTCAATTTTATCCCAGAATACAACATAGTTGCTTTTCCAGGGCTCCTCCTTTGTGCTGCAGTGGTCTCTCAGAATCATCAACAGCCTGAATCTAAAATTAACTTTAATGTCCTACATTGGGGGAAGACATGTGAAATGTGAAATAATTGGCCACTGAGAAGACAGCAGTACAATCCTAGAGTGCTGGCCCTGGAAGGAATCCAGAGGCCTCTCTACTGAGCCCACTCATTTTATATGCGAGGAAACTGAGGCCCAGAGAGGGGGCCCCACAGCCAGTTGGGGTCATGGGCTCTGGAAGTCTCTAGACAGCAGTGTTCCACCTGCCTCTCTCCATGTCCATCCTGTGCACTCTTGACTGGACAAGGGCTGTCAGGGACCCAGCTTAGTGGGTTCTTTGCAAGGACAAAGGGAGCAATGGGGACCCCTTCCTGGGTGTATGTTGATTAGACTGGGGCTGAACTGGGCTGATGCTCCCACACCAGTCCCTAGTAATCAAAACAAAGGCATCCAATTTCCTGATCCTCACAAGGAGTTCCCAAGATAAAAAAAAAAAAAAAAAAAATTGACGCCAGTAGGCTAGCCTGTCACAAGATTACTTTTGAAACAATTTGGGTGAAGGAAGCAAACTTTCTGCTACTTAGTGATAGATGGACTTGGGCCAACAGGCCACACCCCAGGAAGTTTCTGTTTCCTGAGCAAAAGGGACAGTGAAGAAGGCATCCTTGAGATCAATGACCGAGAGATGGGTTGGTAATGAAGGAATTAGGGAGAGAATGGTATAAGGATTTGGGACCAGAGGATGTATGGCCTCACAACCTCGTTGATGAATCAAAGATCTTGGACTAGCCAGTGAGACCCATTGGACTTCCTGACCGCCAGTATGGGAGTATTATAAGGGGGATGAGTGGGTCAGAGAAAGCGTTTCCACAGGAGGTCTGAGATAATAGGTTGGAGACCCCTGAGGCTAGTGACCGGGAGTGGGTACTGGGCTTTGTTGGGGAAACGCTGGGGATCTTTAAGGTGTATTTGCACGGGGTTGCAGCGAGCAAGGGAGGGGGTCTTGAGTGCCCCAAACTTTAGGGTCTACCAGATGTGTGGGGGCAGGGTAACTGGAGGTTTGAGAGGTCTGTCAAGGGCTATCAACCTCTAAGACAGTGAGGAGAAAGATGGAGGAGGAGACGGAGTGAGACGAGTCAGAGAGCACAACTGAGCTGAAGGAGGAGGTGGCAGGAGTGGGTAGAGGTGGAGCTGGAGGGGCCGCGGGAGGGGAGGGGCTTTAGGTAGAGTACAGAATGGGGGCGGCTCATCTGCGGGATTGAAATCAGTTAAGGAGAGGGATGGTAGGGGAGGAGCCGGTTGACAGGCAAGGAGGACATTTTCAGGGCTGCAGCGGGTACAGAGTGAGGGATTTGAATGGAGGAGGGAGAGGCATGAATATATGGAATCGCTGCCTATTTTCTGATCACTTATAGAAGTTGAAAAGCTCTCTCAGTAGAGGGATCCAGGGACCCAGAAGCAGGCCATTTGTTTTGGTTAGCTAAGGGGTACGTGGGCCAATCTTGAGTGCAAAACTTGATGAGTCTCTTTTGTTGTATATCAGGAGTTGGGCCAAGAGTGGCTAGGTTGTTTAAGAGGCATTTTAGAGGGGAGTTGGCTGGGAGGGATGAAGAAGCCCCCATACAGTGCTAATATATTATCTTGAGGAGCGTCCCCCTCATGACAAATATCAGAGAGATCCAAGTCTGTGAGACCCAGTCGTCACTCGAGTCAGACAGACATGGGGTCCCAGGGGACCGGAGGACAGTGGGCCACCCTGCATAGGGGTTTTTCCTGTTCCGAACGGGAGAGATGAGACCCAAGTCCAGACTAGGCCAGAGGCTGGAAAAGGGCTTTCTTCAGCTGCTCCCAGCCACGAACTCTGGAGACAGAGGCTTTAGGTAGGACGGGCAGATTGGGGGGGGGGGGGGGAGAGAGAGAGAGAGAGAGAGATCTCTGAGGCCCACTGTGACCATGAAGGTCTAGGTGGGGTGCGGTCCTCCCCGTATGGGCCACCAGCGGGGCTGCCGGACGATCAACAGTCAGGTCCCACTGTGGAAAGGCCCAACAGGTATAGGAGCTCTGGGGATGGGGGAACTTACCAATCTGATGGCCGGTGGTGGATGCATTGGAGTGGTGATTGAAAAAATGGGCAAAGGCTGAGGCAGTCCCGGGAGATTATGCCCTCCAGCTCAGGACATGGTCCCAGGTTTTGAGATCCATCTTTTTGGAGCCTGCCTCCTGAGAATCCTTTTCACCCTCGAGCCTGACCTACCTGACTTGTATGCCCATATCCCCCCCATAACACCCCACGTCACCCTGATTCAGTAGGAAGCAGCCAGACCAACACACAATGTCCCACTCCCTAAGAAAACAAAAATGGGGCAATGATAGATGGGCTTGGGCCGACAGGCCACACCCCAGGAAGTTTCTGTTTCCTGAGCAGACTTGTCAAATTTTCCCCAGGCAGGAGCCAATAGATTCAAAGTTTACTCTGGTACACCCCCACCAAAAATCGCTACTTAAGCTCCTGCCAGTCTGGAGCTCTCACACACTCTCTCCCCGTGCCTCTTCTACCTCCAACTGGCTGTAACGGCTGGTGAATAAATCTCTTGGCTGTATGGTGGTCTCCATGATTTTTTGCCCTTTGCTTAGCACAGAATAGGGAATTTCTGCCTACTGTTCTTGGAGAAGTTGAAATGGGCCTTAGCCCAAATGGGCTGAGTTTTGGTGACTTGAGAGTGCTGTGGGTTTTCTTTAGGGCAGGAATCTTTTTCTCCATTTATTTAGCATCTACTCTGCGGGCAGCTGTTGTACGTCCTTCACACATGATCACAGACCGTTTATAATAAGCCTTTGGAAGTGGATGTGTGATCCTCACTGCAAATGTGAACACTGGAGCTCTACCCCATTGGGAACTCGCTTTGGGGCACATGGGTAGAAATGGTGGCGCCAGTGTACACAGATGTGTGCAGCCTCTGAACCTCATGCTTGTGACATGCTGTCCCCAGAGCTCCCTCATGTGGCAGGGCAGGGGGAGACAGAGTGAGAGCTGTTTACTGCAAACCCTGATACACAGGAGTGGGTACCCATGTCACCCAGGCCATAGGAAATAGAGCTCCCTCTCCAAATGACTCTGGGAGTCATGGTTCTCCCTGGTACTACAACAACTCCGGGTTCTTCTGCCCTTGGCTCCTGAACTGTTGGAGGAGAAACATTCTATGGTGAGAGGCTGACTGACATCTGGCACTGGGTATTTTGTTGGGATGTAGCATTCTCAGACACCTTGTGCCTGCTCCAACTTGCTTTGTTCTCCAATATAAATTCCACTCCTGGGACTTAGATGATGAGAAAAGGTGCAGAGAAGAACATGATTCTCCCCTGTCTCCCATGTCCAACACACGGACAAAAGTAAGTCAAATGTGGCCGTTGCGGGTTTATGTCTCTGAAGTGTGTATTTTCCAGCTATTTGGCAGCAGCTGAGTGTGTGGGAAGGAAAGAGGGTGGGAGTTTTACTGCTGGGAATTAGGGATGGGGACCTTTGTAATCAGCACTAGGTCTGCTCTTTGGAAAAGTGCTATACTTCATTTGAATGCAATGTGCTTGAGTGAGCGGCTGCCAAAATTTTCATAGTTCTTAGATTTAAGGTAGAGGGAATTAAGAGTCCCTCTCTATTTTCCACGATGGTGGAGGGGCTGCAGAACCCAAAGCAAGCCTGCCCAGATTTTCTGTGCCAGTGAGCAATTAGCCATCCTGGGGAGGTGGGCACCACTGACCATGGAGGTGGAGTATCAGGGGCACATACAACCCACCCTGGGTGCAGGAACTAGAGCTGACATTTCCTGCCTGGGGGGAGGCAAGTCCTCTACATGCCCCCTTGCCTGCAGCTGAATGGCATTGTCAGGTCTTTGAGATGACCTAGGACTCAGATTCAATGTGCCATGTCTCTGGTCACTTGCCAGAGGGGATGCTGAACTTAACCTGAGCTGGGGCTGTGTGACGGAGCCACTGCCTCTGTGTCACAGCCCAGAGAAGGCAAGCTTGCTCACTTACTGGCTCTGTGTGGTTTTCAGTTTTTGTTACCTTCTCTAAGGAGCAATTTTTGATTTGATGATGGATAGCAACTGTATTTATTTGATGTCCTTGCCATGTGTGTTTATTGGGATGAAGTGCACATCTTTCCTGTATGCACAGTGTAGGCAGAGATTCTCTCGGAGAATGTGTGCAGGTTGGGTTTGCATTAGTCAAACGTGTCTGCCTTTTGTTAACCGAGAGAATCCACACCAGGGAAACAGTGGGCTCAGGTTTTGCCATGATGCCAAAGTGCAGGTGAGGAGTGGGTGGGTGAGCTCCAGGAGACTTCCTGCTCTGCTCCAGGGCCCACCAGGTCTGGAGCACATCAGGAAGGCTGAATGGACCCTGTGGAGAGAATCTGGGAAGGTGTAGGACTTCCCTTGCCCCGAGACGCCCACAGGGCTTGGAGACACCTGCTGAATTGAACCGTGTGGGGAAGCCATTGAGCTTGTTCGTGTCCCCTGTTTGTGGTGGCAGCTGTTGGTGCATCTCATCTGCTTGGACTGATTCCTTTAAACGGGTCTAGCTGGTCATTTTCTTTTACTTTTCAACTCTGGAGTTGTGCTTCATGGCTTAGTAGCCAGAATGCCTCAAGAAAAAGATGGAGCAGAGTGGCCCAGAGAAGCTGTCTCTGTGTCCCCCAGGGTCAGCTCTGCGGCAAGCTCCAGTGGGCTGGAGACGGTGCACCTCCCTGGGTGGGCCCGAGGGCCTCCCCTGAGTGGGGAGTGCTGGGCAGAGGGGTGAAGGAGCCTGAGTCTGGGGGCCTCTCTGGACTCAGACCACAGTGAGCTGGACACCTTCGTTTACTCTTGGAGTCCCATTTCCTCATGCGGAGGATGAGGAAATGGTGACAGATTTGCCCTGGCTGCGTGAGAATTAAGTGGAAATGTGTTTGCAGATAGAATGTAAGTTGAGGCTTGGTCCAACCATGTTCCTGGGCAGCAGAAGCTGAAAGATGATTGAAACCACCTTGTCTGTAGCCCGGAAGTGACTGTCTCTGCTTACAGAAGACACGGGGGAGTGTGGCCCAGCTCTGATCCCTGCCTTCTGGTACCCAGCATGGAGCCACTTGGATGCTGCAGTGGCCTTCCCTCCACCTGGAAGGCCCCCTGTGTGTCACCTGCTCGGTGAGCCTTGCTGGGCACCTGCTGCTCACTTCCTGCCCCAGGGGTTGAAACAGAGTATTTCGGTGTCCCTTCCACCCAGCATTGCGCTCGCAGAGGGAGGGGAGCTTCGCTACCCTGTGGGAGAGAGCCCTCGGAAATGGTGGTGAACACAGAGATCCCTTGGGCTGTCTAGAACAGTCTCTGGGAGAAAACAGGGCAAGTAAAGGCAGGGTAATGATGGATAAATCTTGATCTTTCCTAATAGCTTGTGCTGAGGGAGGCAGGTGTGCCACATGGAGACCTCCAGTGCCCCTGGAAGAAGGGGACATTAACTCCCCTATGCTGATAAGGATTTGAGAGTCAGGGATGTTCAATGGCTGGTTCCACTCACAGAGGTGCCTACTGGTGGAAGTGGATTTTGAACTTGACTCTGTCTGACTCCAAACTCGGGTGCCCTTTCTTCATCCTCGGTACACCTCCCTTACAGAGGAGGGAACCTCCGGTGCCAGGGAGGGTCAGCCAGCTGTGCGCTCAGTACCTACGAGTCCTAGGGCGAGGGTCCTTTGAGGTGTATTAGCACATAAAATGGACCCCATGTGCCCCTCAGTGTGAGGATTCTGTGTTTCTGGCACTGCCCCCCCCCTTTTCTGAATTCTGCTTGAAGGTTTTGTTCCAGAAGGGGCTTGAGTGGCGAGTGGGCTGGCACTGGGGCCTCCTCTGTCAGGAACACAGACGGCATCAGTGGGCAGTTGGAAGTACAGCCCCTTTGTAAGAACACGGCCCCCCAGGCTCTGAGCCATGGACCTCACAGAGGGTCAGTTCTTGGGGGGCCTTGAGGGGCCTGCAGTTTTCTCATGTATTGGTGCCCCACAGAGATTTTTTTTTGGCGGTCACAGCCTTTGGGTGTTGTAGGTCTCCCCGAGAGCCTTCATTCCGTTGCTGACCGTGATTGTTGCTGAGGGATGTTTTTACTTGGAGTCTGATAGCACCAAAAATATAGTGTAAGTTGTAACAGATGCAATAAATGAAATTTGGTGATTGTTGGGCCAAGCTCCGGCCCCCTGGCCTGGGAGTGTGGGTTGGGGATGGGCCTGGGGAAAGAGGACACTTCCCTTCCATGGGCTCTCAGGGTCTGGCCTTCCTGCTGCCCTTTCTTGGGGAAGCTGCTTGGGACACTGATGTAGGGAGCCTTGCGTTCCAGTGACACCAGGGGCAGTAACAGGGTGGTGTTGGCTGGATAAGGGGCATGCGGTGGCAGTTGTAAGTGTGGGAAGCTTTTGCCAAGTTTATCGGCCAAACTGTATTTTGGAAGCTTTGATGATTTTTCTGAGATTATTCCCCAGGTCAGGGGCGGTGGATCCTCTTCCATGTTTACCTTTAAAAGGAAGCTCCATGGCACAGTGAGACCCATCTCTCTGTAACATGCGCATGTGTTAAAAGGACACGTGGCCCCCCTGTAGGATGATGCTCTTGAATACACTGAATCTTAAAAATCCGCACTGGGCTCATCTGCTTTCCTGATGACAGGGTTTGGGAAACTATCAAAGATATGCTGGCCTCATGCTATCCAATGTGAAATCTGTGTAGGAAACAGCTGCCTCTTGGAGGGCCTGCTGGCCATGTGCTGTGCAGCAGGGCCTCCCTCTGTGGCCAGGTTGCCCCCTGTCACCAACCCAGGACCCAGGCAGCACTGCATTCAACCTAGAAACAGTCCCGGGGGCAGGAGGTAAGGTCCAGAGAGGAGCTTTCCATGGAAAGGGCTTTAAAGAGAAAATGAAAAATGCCCGGCCCTGGCCTGGTTCGGGAGAATATGTCTTTGTGCTGCACTGGGAGAACCATTGGCATAATGCAAAGGACGGTTTCCTGGCCCATGCCTCCCTGCTGGGCCACCCGGGAACCTGCTGAAATATCAAGAGTTAATAGCCGGGTTAAGTCGGCCTGTGAATCAATGGAATGGCTTCCCAAAGCAATCATACAAAGTGTTTTGTCTTAATTAGACTTAAAGCAGCAACCGCTGATTCTCCTGTGGTTTTTGCTCTCCGTGTGGTGCCCTTTGGCTGGCATATTTGGAGTTGGCATATTAACAGTGCACGCGGGGCCCCCTGGAATGGCAGGACAATCGAGTGCTGGCAGTGAGAGCCCTGGGGCTGGAGTGGCATGCCTCGTTCCTTCTCAGGTTCAGGCCCAGTGTGCCTGTGCTGTGCTCTGCTGTCTATGTCCTTTCAGAGACTTCCGCAGGACACAGGTTTCAGAGGAGTTGCATTGTATAAAACTCAGATGTTCTCATGATGACAGGAAGTGGTCCAAGGATGGGTTGAGAAGGCTCAGAGTTGACCTTCATTGAAATTTTTCTCTCAAATTTCACTTAGTTTTTAATGACACATAATAACTAACTGTACCTTTTGGAGGTAAGTGGGGAGCCTGGAGGCCCAGAGAAGGGGATGGCCTCTCCACAACTCCCGCAGGAGCCCATTCCTGTCACCCAGGTGTGCTAGATAAACTCACGGAAACTGCAGAGAGTCAGGGATTTGCTCAAGGTCCAGGCTTCCTCTTGGCTCAGCCCCTGAGGGTCTTCCGTGCCGGGCTGGAGGCTGGCTCACAGCTTGTCGCTGTGACCCAAACACCTCCATGGGCACACGGGGGAGTTACTTCACTCTGTAATTCTAAAGGCTCCGAAGCTGTGTGAACAGGAAGGCCTTTCTCCTGTGTTTGGCACAAACCCATTTGATGGCACAACCCGCCCTGAGCCACCACAGTCCTGAGTCCTTCAGGCTGTGGCGTGTCGGCTGCCTACGGAGAGAGGCACTCGGCAGGAGTTGCCCCAGCACTCTGGGAGGAACTGTCCTGCACAGGGCTGTCAGCATTCTGAACATCCTGCCACCCTAACATCGAGATCTCTCTGAATTCCTAAGCCCCTCTGTCCCCAAGCGTTTTAGTCACTGAAGTGGGTCTTCACTGGAAAGGATAAGGGAGCTCTTCCTGACCCTGCTGGGGCCTAAGGATAAGCCAGCTGTCATGACCAGGCACCTGAGTGTGCTGTGTCATCTGTCACCAAGCCTGTAACCTGTTTGGTAGCCTCCTGGCTTGTGCCCACATTTGCTGTCCGGGTTCAGGGGTTTCATTTGTGCCATGCAGGTGACAGTAGTATCAGGCTTGTGGGGGGCTAACTAGAGAATGAAAAGAGGTGGTAATTACATGGGCAAGAATTTTCCATGCAAAATTTGCATTTAAAAATATTTTTAAGGGATTGATTTCTCCTGGAGTCCTGTGAATAGCCACTTGATCTCTTTTGTGGGGTGGTCCCCAAACCTGCCCACTAATCACAGTCACCCTGATGCCTGATGTCCTGGTAGAGAAGAAGTACTAGTGTCTACAGACCATGTGAGATTGCGTCCCCAAACCACAGGTGTAAATGAACCAACACATTTGTGGGTTTGGCAAGGACTTAAAGAATCAGCCTCTCTTTCCTCCCCATCTTTATGTTCTCAGACATATTTAGGCTGCCCAAGAGTTTCTGAGAATGCCAGTTGGGGACATCACATTCAGGGGACTTCTGCTCACCTTGCAGAGCCACCTCTGTCTCTGCCAGGATGCTGAGCCGTTTGCACTATGTGCCTAGGCAGGTACTGGGATTTATCCAATAGGAGGCATGTGTGAGAAGAGGGACCATGAGGTCAGGGTGCTGCCTCCCTCCATGAGGGCCTGGGGCTCTTCTCTCTGGCCTCTGCAGACTTGTTTGACTCTTTACATTCAGGCCCTGGATGCTTAAAGGTGCCCACTGTGCCTAGTCTTAGAGCGCTGCACTCCCATTTGCAGTTTCTTAAACCCACACTGCCTAAAGTTGCCTTTTGCACACTCCTCAGTTACCCAGTTGAATGCATCATCTTTCTTCTTTCAAGATCTGCCTGTTAAAACAACCAAGCCAAGAGAAGGTTTCATATACTCGTTTGAAAGGTGGATAGATCCTTGGCTTGGCCAGTTCTATGACCCTTTGGCTGATTGCCACCCAGGGGGTTGAGTGACCCATTGTAATATCATCAGCTTTGATACAGTCACATCAGTCTCATGTCCCTACGCCTTCTTATCTGTCCACAAGGTAAAGCTACCAGGAAAATGCTTTGAACTTCCGTTTCCAAGAACTCTGAAACCTAGATGCCCTGTGCTTGGCACCATTCAGAACAGGCAAAGGAATCCAAATCCCTGGGTCTCATAAGGAAAAGGAAGTTAAAAATCAGGATGACTGCCATTAACTCTAATTGCTTTTGCATAACTCCAATTAGACTTACCAGAGGCCTGGAGCCCAGGGAGGTTGCCCACAGCTCTTGATGTATTAGGGAACATGAACATGCAAAGCTATTCTCATCTAAAGACCACTTCACAAAGGAAGCATTTGAACATGCCAGATCTTAAAATTGGGGGAAGCCAGAAAGTATGAGAGCCTACTGAGATGTCATTAAAGAAATTATTTCCTCCCTGCATTATTAGGCACACCAGGTGACCTCTCCAAACACAATTTTTGTCCTATAGGTCTAAAGTCACTAACACTCCCTTTTGGTGGAGGGTTGTTCTGTTTCCTGACAGCACACTGGGACTTTTGCAAGGCAAGACGCTGTCACCAAAGGAGGCTGGCTTCATCTCAGTCTCTGCTACCATTTTTTTTTTCTCCTTTCATGATGGAGTCCTGCCAGGAGTCTGGGAGATCACTGTCCCTGATTCTTGCCTTGAAACAGTCAAAGTGGTTGTCATGATGGGGTGCACATGGGATATGATGGCAGATGGCTAGGGAGCTACTACAGGAGGATTGAAATCACTTTCTTATTTAGGAGCTTCTGCAAATCTTTATGCCCACGTGGTAGAAAAACAGATGGGGGGACCGTAAAGAAAGCGGTACCCATGTCTGCAGAACATAAGAGGTTGCATCTTGACTCCAAAGCACAGCTATGAATAAATTGACAAATTTATTTGTGGGCTTATCAAGGACATAAAAAGATCGTTCTGGCTGGCAAATGAAAGTGGCATTGTGTCACTTGCTGACATTCATGTGTCTACTGTTCTTGGAATAGGTGTTAAATTATAACCGAAGAGCTGGCATGATAAAGTCAAACTGGGATTTTCCAAGCTGTCAAATGAAAAGAAAATTATTAACCATCTCTTCCTGCATCCTCCCTCTGGCCTCTGAAAAGAAAAAAAAAAAAAAAAAAAAAAAAAGCGCCTTTCTCTACTGCACGTGACTTAGAGTGCAGGCTCCATGTGCAGGCAGTATTGTAATGAATGCCACATTATCACCAACCAACTGGGATGGATATTCTCATATTTACTCCTAAGTGGAACAAGATTTCACACAGAGGAGTCTTAAAAACAACCAGGTCAGAGAGTTACTTGAATAGAGTTTTATATTCTACTCCGTTGAGAATTTCTTGTTTGTACACAAGATTTTTTTTCCTCTTTCTTTGTTTTATTTTGATGATGCATATCACAGTCTGATGAGTGGCAAGACCTGGGGTGTGGTAGAAATCTGTGTAGGGGTCTTGACCAGGATGGTCCCCACCAGGCCACCTGGATGGTTTTTCTTGCACATGTAGTGTCTTGGTTTGTGGTTCTGAGTGGTGGAAAGTTGTGTTGATTTTCATCCCCTTCTTTACTTTTGCTGTGGAGACCTGGGGCTGAGGCTGCACCTCAAAACACAGGGGATGGAGAAGAGTGTGACTCCCAGGAGTACATTGCTGAGGAAGGCAGTGTGGCTGTATAGAATCACTGTTGATTTTTTGAGCCAGAAACCAGGTGACAGTGAAATCCTAAAAACTGGGAAACTTGGGAAATCATCTGACTATTTTAGGCCTCGGTTTCCCCGCCTTGCATGTTGTGGGGTTGAATTAGATGATAGCTGGGGCTCTTCCCAGCTCTGCTTATAGTTCTTGGCTCCAGATTTCAGACAGATTACTGGGGGGATCTTTTGAAAATGCGCATCCTGACTCTAGGTCTAGGGAAATGCCTGGGGTTCAGGATTAACCAGAGAAACCCTCTGGTGATGCCAATGCCACTAGTCCGCAGACCACAGTTTGAATAGCATGGAGGGTGACGGTTGAGGTCGTGGGGTCCTGGGTGAGCCAGATCCTCTCTTCATCCCCATGCCTCAGGCCCAGTTGGCTTTTCAAATCTCCTGCTTCATCACATCATTCCTTCCCTTTGGCAATGAAGACAGACAAAGGGGGCAGCGTGAGCACTTCAATTTCTAGTCATCTCATGCATCACACCTAGGCACACAATAAATACTTAGCTGTTAAAGGAGTGGGAGGAGAGACAGTGTATTCAGGCATATACGTACCATAAAACCCATCCCCTCTATCAGATTCCATTATCTGGAATCTCCCATCACCTGCCCAACCTCATGTCCTTGAGCTCCAGTTCTCAGCTTCCATCTTTCTGCCTCACTATCTCCTGCATATCCCTTGTCTGGTATCGTATTTTCTCCAACTAAATCGTTCTTGAACCCGCCCAAGATTTGTATTTTCTAGATGAACTAAAACCCTTCTTCCTCCTTGAAGCCGCCAGGATTCCTCCAACCCAAACATCCTCCCTCTCCCCAGTCTTTGGGAGGAGAATTCAGACCCTGACCCCACTGGTGCTCCGGCCCCACAGGAGGCCCTGCTGTTGCTTACGGTTCCTGGGCTTGGAACTGGGCTTCAGAATCGCTTACAACAGGTAGTGCTCTTGATGGCTCCTAGCAACTGTATGCAGTGTCTTTTCCCGGCCAGGTTCAGGGTTTAAACATTGCCTTTATTCCTCACTGTAGTGTTCATTGTGAAGGCTGTTTTCTCTGGTGCTGTTTTCCTGGTGTGCCCAGCAGTACTGGGTACAGAGCAGATGCACAGTGAACACCGAGCTGGCTACCCTGGTCACCTGTCCTCGTAAGTCATTGCTTTGGGTCCTCCATTCACACATTCCTGCTTAGTTCCTGATTCAACAGATGATCCCACCATTCCCTTGTCATGGAAGGTGTCCAGAACTGGTCACTGAGTGCCTGAGAGGGAATCTAATGTGAGGCACTTGTTCCATGATTGTGGGGTGGGTGGGAGTGGACCAGCTAGCATAACTCCCTGGAAATGCTGGAAAGATAATATGGAGAAATGCCAGGAAGGCAACAACAGAAGGCTGTCAGGAGGAAGAGAAACTGAGAAACTTCTTTTTTTTTTTTTTTTTTTTTTTTTTTTTTTGCATGATGCTCGAGGGAGAGGGAGGTTGTTTTGCTTTTCAGTGTTCTGCATGCAGCTGCCTCTGTCACTTTTGGTTGGACAAGGCCCATCTGCCCAGCAAGCAAGTGGGGATGGTGCCATTCCATTTCTGTGGTGGCTTGGAGCACCTGCTGCCTGGCGAGTGTCACAGGGCGGGGCTGTGGGGACCAGGCTCCCATGCAGGTGGCTCTAGGGCAGCGTGTTTCAGAGGAGTGCCTGGGAGGTGCCACAAAGCCCTGTCCGTTCCTGGCGTTGCCCTTCCTGCCATTCCTGCAATGTTGACATTGGAGGCATTTTCTTTTTTTTGGTACTGAGGATTGAACTCAGAGGCACCCGACCACTGGGCCACACCCCCAGCCCTTATTTTTGTATTTTATTAGAGGCAGGGTCTCACTGAGTTGCTAAGTGCCTCGCCATTGCTGAGGCTGGCTTTGAACTCGCGATCCTCCTGCCTCAGCCTCCCAAGTGCTGGGATTACAGGAGTGCGCCACCACGCCCGGCTGCCATTGGAGGCATTTTCAAAGGCTGCATCTCTTTCCTCTGGGACACAAGCTCCTCTGGCCCCACTACTTGCTCCTTGCTCCCAGGTCTATCTGCCAGTTTCTAAGTGGAGAACAAGATGGGATATGTTGCTCAGTGGCAGAGGCCCTGGGTTCAACCCCCAGCACTTTTACTTGGTGAGGTCACTGGTTTCAAGTGACAATAGTTCCGCCAGGGAGCTGCTAAAAGCTGAGCCATGTTCGATGCCTCCCCAGTCTGAAAAGAATATGTTCTTTTAAATATTTCCTTCTAATTAAAACCATCATTTATGCATGCTCCAGGAAATGTGTGCTGTATATATGTATAAAAGCAATATTTTAAAAAAAGAACTAAGACTTGTCCTTTTCATAATCCATGGAAACCTCTTGTTAGTATTTTGGAGCTCTACATATGGATCTGTTTTCCAAACCCAGTAGGGATCATGGTAAACATTCAGTTTTGTATCCTGATATTTTCGCTTCATGCTATATTTGATTAGGATATTTTCACTCTGTTAAAATGCCTTCAAAGTGGTGGGATGTTTAATGGCTGTGGAAGAACTCATGACAAATATTTTCTCTAATTTACATAGTCACTCACCTGTCGGACATGTAGGCTTATCCACTTTTTCTCTATTTTAAACCGTGTTATGTCATGGTTTCAACTTACATTTCCTAGTTTCTATTTTGAACATTCTTCTTTTCTCTTTTGCCCATTTCCTATCCAGATTCCTTGCCTGTTAAAGTGTCTTGTCAAGTTGGCGCTGACAGGGAGCACGCACCTGCCTGGTTTACTTAACCACTATTTGACGTTTAAATGGAGTCTGTCAGCCCACAGCTTAGAGAGCTTGCCTAGCTAGCAGGCAAACAGAGCAGGGTCTCCCTGACACAGCAGGGTGGGAAGAAGGTGTCACTGAGGCAGACCCCACCAGGAAGAATCCCTTAGGCCTCTTGGATGGTCTCATCATGAAACTTACCTGCTGTCCATGCTGCCCCAGGGTGTCACGTGGGAGAGGAACAAACAGAAGACAGGAATATCCTCAGCCTCGTTTTGAAAGTGTCCCCAGATTCACGTGTTGGAAACCTAACCCCCAGTGCTGCCGTGTTGGGAGCAGGGATATTTAAGCGGGTAATTAGGTCATGAGAGCTCTTTCCTCGTGAATGGATTCATGCTGTTATCGTGGGAGTGGGTTCCAGAAAACAGGATGAGCCCAACCCCCTTCCCCCTCCTGCATATTCTCTCTCCCTCTCTCTCCTTCTCTTGCACTTCCACTTCCTGCCAAGGGTTGATGCAGCAAGGACTCCCTTGCCAGCCATAGGCCCTTCACCTAAGGCCTCCCCAGCCTTCGGAACGCTAAGAAATATTTTATTTATAAATTTCCCAGTCTCAGGCATTCTGTTATGGCAGCACAAACTGGACTAAAACATTCTCCTCTAAACATATCTGACACTGCAGCCAAACAAAGTGGGTCCACCGTAGCTAACAGAAGTCTCTTTTCTACTGGGTTTGGATCACAGCTCGCAGGACACAAACACGTCCGTCCGTGTGTAGTTGGGGCAGAGCTACAGTGCCGCTTCTTGTCCTGACCTATCTGGGCAGTGAGTTTACTGCCAGGACCTGACAGCCTCCGCTACCACAAGGGGAAGAGTTCTGCCCAGCTTTACTCCTGGCCACCCGCGCTCCTGAGTAGCTGGTAGGGGTCACTAGCTCCCCCATGTCAGATGAGCATCCTCCACTGACCACTTGGACTACAAGATGATAAAGGGCATGAAGATGGTCCCACCCGACGATCCCCTTTCTCAAACTAAGGCCAGTTTATAACTCACTCAGTTGTCCTTAGGAAGCATCCTCTTGATGTTGGGGTGAGTTATGCCAAAATAAATAAATAAATAAGTCTCCTCCAGTCTTAGCACTCCTGGTTGCTGTCAGCCTTTCCTGAAATCCAAGGTGAACAGAATCTTCCCTTCGCAGATGCTTCAGTTACCAGGTCAGGAATCAGGGAGAAAGGGAGCTTGGGTCCAGGCCTCTGTCCAGGGAAGGGCCTGAGGCGGCTCTCTGAGTTGGCCTGGCTCTTGACTGATGGCCACCACCCTCCTCTGTGCTGGCTGGGAGCCTTCCTGGGCTGGGAGTCCAGCATCCAGGGGCCACTGGTGGCCAAGTGGCTGGCTGGGTTGTGTCCCTCTTGTCATGATCTTTTCTGTGCCTGAAAAATGACCATGGATTTGTCCTTCTGGCTACCAGGAAGGAGCTCCTTGGAAGTTGAGGACCATTCTGTGGCTTTCACTGACTTAGGTCACTCTAGCCAGAAGTCTTTTTGCTGTTGTCAGAGGAGGCATTTGTGTGTCAAAGTCCTTGGTAGGAGATGTTGCTCAAACCTTTGGAGCTGGTCTCAGAGAAGGTGTCCTCTCGGATAGACTCTTCCCTGATCATGCAGGGTCTGCCCCTCTCCTGTGCGGTGGGCGTCTGGAGCTCCGCTGGGAGAAAGCTGCAGCTGCTGCTGAGGGAGCCAGCACTGCCCTCGGGGACAGGGGCTCAAGGCCCACCAGGAGGACTGTTCCGAAGGTCAAGCATCTGACCTGGTAGGAGGGTTGTCCCAACCGAGGTGCTAGCTGAACAGGAAAGGACTTAGCGAGGAGTGAAAGGAGGAGGCAAGAGGGTATTTGGCAGTGGAAGCAGCATCTTTCCAGTAGTCATTTAGCTGATCATCGTTGATACTGACAACCTCCAGGGTCTCTCCTACGCCATTTCGTGGCTTAGTGCTCAGGACCCCAGTGGGGAGGTGCTGCTGTGGACCCACATCACAGTTGAGAAAACTGAGACTCAGAGACTGTCCCACACTCAGTAAGTGCAGGACACAAAATGTCTTGGTAAGTTCACACACCCTGGCCACACCCTGCCCTGTGATGACAAGGGCCTCCTCACACACAGGCTGGCCCTGCAGATGCCACTGCGCATGCTCAGTCACCCGAGCCTTACATGGCTCTGTGAAGCATCCCCTGATGTCATCCCCACCGTGTAAGTTGAGGAAACTACAGATCAGAGAGCTCTGATAATTGCCCAGGGTCACACAGCTGGTGGCACCCACCATACTGTAACCCAGACTGACCGGCTCCGTTGTCCTCAGAACCTGAGCCATCCGAATTCACTATGAAAGGCAGAGCTGGGAAAGGGTGCGTGGGACAGGGAGAGGACCCTGAGAGGTGAAGCAGGGTTGGGCCCTGACAGCTTTGCCGTTCTAGTGAAGGTACGGGACTGGTGAGCTCCAAAGCATGCATGCATGTGGAGGGCCACAACGGGGCCTGATCCTGGCCACATGGCTGATGGCTGACAGCTGCCTGCTGCCGCCCACGTGTGCTCATGACTCATCTGCAGGCCCCCTGGACAGGAACCTGCTGTCTGGTTGGTTTGGGGGAGGCAGATGTTTGGGGACACACAGATGGGCGGTCCCTTCTGGGAAGGTCTAATTGAGTTTCCAGCGACTCCATTGTCTTGAGTATGTCAGCTGCGGACTGTGGGGTGTGTGTGGATGTGACCATTTTTCTCTCCCCCAGAGGCGCATCTGCAAGGGAAGGGCAGCCTTTGCCCTGACAGAGGGGGAAGAACCTTCTAGGGAAGTGGAGCCTTTTCCTTAGCCCCTCTGTTGTGCGGCCGGTGAAGCCTGGGCGCTGTATCCAGGGAACATGGGCCGTGGAGCCCTTGGCGTGCGGGTCCCTGGGACCAGGCTGGGTGATGGGCACTCTGGGCCCTGGCGCCTCTGTGCAGCTTGAAGCAGGAAGTCTCTCAGGCTTAGGTGGAGGTACATAGCGACAGAATGCGGGGCCCGAAGTCCGTCTCCTGCAGCCCAGGATGCTGCGGTGCTCACCGGGCGCCTGGCTGGAAGCGGATGCTGTGAGGTCCTGGCAGCGGTGAGGGGTTAACAGGCCGCTCTGAGGTTCAGGCGTGAAGCTTCCTCCCCAGGAGCCCTTCACTGCTGGCCCCGAGTTGGCTCATCCTGGGGGCTGCCAGGTCCATGTCCCCAACACACCTCTTCTGTTGGCTGTTCCTCCCTCACTGTTTCCCCCGACCCATGTCAGGAACGTCCCCATGACCTCTTCCCATCTCCTGGTTTCTACTCTGAGCAGAATGACCTTTCAGAAGGCTTCATCAGAGAGGGAGTCACCCTCGCTTAGCTTCCAGTGGCTTCCCACTGACTTGGGAGATGGACCACGCCCTGCGCTGTCCACACTTGCTCCTCTTCCCGTCTCATCACAGCGTAGCCTTGGTCTGGCTGGATTGCCCAGGCACTGTAGTGGGAATGCTGTTTCCACCTCAGGGCCTTTGCACACCCTGAGCATCCTGCCTGCAGGCTTCCTCAGCCTTCCCTTTGCCAGTTCCTCCCTGTACTTCCAGTCTTGAACGTACCTTCTTAGGGACTTTCCCTGCCTTCTGCCCCACTAGGCTCTGACCATCACGGTGACCTGCTCATTTTCTATATCCTCTTGTCCCACGTTTTGGCTATTTTGTTACTGGCCGGCTTCTTGGCCCTCTCCCTCTGCAGTCCAAGCCCCTCACAGTTGGTACGAAGTCTGCCTGCCAGTGACGCAGCCCCCTGGGTCACGGCCCCCAGGGAAAGAAAGGTGGTCTCTTCTGTCTGGGGGTGGGGACGGCAGTGAACAGCTGCAGGAGGCTGGGCTTGTTGTCTGGCAGGAGTGTCCTGTGAGGTGGGCAGGGGGGTGAGGACGCCTGTGGTCTGGGACCTGCCCTGGGCTTGTGGGGACAGTCGAGGCAGTGCGAGGACATGACGGCCCGAAGGCACCACACTCACTGCCAGCAGAGCTGCTGCCGAGGCTCAGGATGTGTCCCCTCGTTACCACCTTCCCACAGCACGTGGGTCCAGGCTGCGGTGTGGATCAGCGGGCCGGGAGCTCACCTCGGGAGACAACGTTCCTATGTCTTCCTAGTTCATTGCTGTAACGTGCACTGACTGGGCGCCTGCTACCTGCGGGGATGGTGGCTGTCCCTAAGTTGAGTGGGTGGTGGGATGACTCAGATCAGGGCTTCTGGTCCAGGTAAGAGAGGCGACTAGGGAGAGGAGCAGAGGAGGCAGGGCCTCTGCGTGGAGGTGGCAGGAGGTGCCACCGAGACCTGCATCCTGAAGAGCTGGCGACCAACCTGCCCCTTTCCGTTGGCATGGCCGCTGTGACTGTCATTGTCACCATCGACACGAATGCGGTGAATGACAGCCGAGGCTGACTTCCTCGGCCCTCTTGGAGGAGACTGTGCTAGAACAGTTTAAAGCAAGCCCACTAGAGAGGAGGACGGGGAGGAGGGGAGATCCGGCGCCTAGGGGAGCACAGTCCAAAGGGCCGCCTCCCAGGAGGCTCCTCCGGGTCAGGTTCTCCTCTCCCAGGTCGGGGCCTTCCACCCAGGTCGGGATCTCCTCAGGTCCGGGTCCACCGCTCAGGTCAGGGTTCCCCCATGCCAGTGACCTCATCAAGTTAGGACCCCACCCCGGTCGGTCATCATCCTCCATCCAGGCCAGGCCCCAGCCAGGCCCAGGAGGTGGAGCAGGGAAGCCAGCCAGAGGCTGTAGTCAGAGGCTCCTGGACTCTCTGCTTGCAGGCGAGGCCATCACATGGCCGGTGGCCACGGACACATCCTAGCCTACTGCCATATCAGTAGCGTCTCTGCTTAGCTTGTCCCCAGACCTTCCTCGATCGGACAGCTTCTCCCACCCCCGCTCTGTTAGCCACTGCCATCCCTTCCCTGAGCATGGAGCTGTCCCCTGACTCTCTCCTTCTGCCCTTCCCCTGCGTCTCCCTCACACAGTGGCCAGAGTGATCCTGTTGAAAGACAAGTCAGATCATGCCAGTCCTCAACTCAGACTTCCACAGTGCCTCCTATCACAACCACAGGAGAGGCTAGATCCTGTAGAATGGCTTGCACAGGCCTGCACCAGTGTCCCCTGGTCAGTGCTTCTCTGGTCACTTCAGTCCCAATGTGCCTGCCCCATTTCCCTGCTCCCACCGCACGGGCCCCTGCCTTTCCGGCCACTTACCAGGCCAGTTGCCACCTCAGGACATTTGCACATGCCTCCCCCAATTGCTCCCCTCCCTCCTGTAGTTTGCCTCCAAGCCATCTTCTCACAGGGCCTTCCCTGGCCTCCCCCAAATCCTTCCTATCCCTTCTCACCATTTGGCCTTCTGAGTATTATTCATACATTTTGTTGTCTATTTCTGACTAAAATGTGAAACCCGCATGGACAGGGACATTTCCCCATTGGGTTACTACTGCAACAGTGCTTGGCACCTAAAGGTCCCCAACACATACTTGAGTGCTTGTCCTTAAAGGAGAGTCTGCCAAGCTCTGGGGACCTTCTGAAGCACCCTAATGCACTTCCCAGGACCTTGACCTTGGGTCTCCAGGGGGCAGGAGACTGTTCGCCAAGGGGAAGGTCCTAGAATCATCCTGTGGTGAAATTTCCTTTCATTTCCTGAATTTCCTTCACATAAGCTCATGGGAAACCTTGAATTACAAAACACCTCTTTTGCCCTGTACTTGATGAATCTAAAAGCCGGTTCTGTCTGGAATATTCTAAATAATCAGGGGGATTTTAAAGAGAGAGAGAGAGAGAGAGCGAATCCTCAAGTAAGGCCTTTCTTTCCACTCTCTGTTCTGTTGTCAGCACCAGATGGAGGATGTGGCCATGGTGCAGGCTAATTTATTTATTGATTAAAATGCTTACAGAACGCAGCATGTACAGCCAGGCTGAACATTCAATTAAAAACCCCGAAATGAAAAATTCAGAACTACTGAATGACAAGTAGGATGTGCAGAGCCATCTCTAAGCAAAGGACAAAATGATGAAGCTTTAAGCAGGAAAGGATTTGTTCTATTTATTTATCTTGCCCTTTCTTCTGGAACTCAGAAGACAGGAGGTACTGCGGCCCGTAACGCTGAGCTGAGCATGTGAATAGAAGCCTGCGTGCTGTGGGGTGGGCAGCTCTTCATGCGGCAAGACATGTTGGCCATGGCCCCGCGCGTGCTGGCCCTGCCCAGGTAGGGATGGGGAGAACAGTGACTCTGAAGTACAGGCTAGAGGTGGAATCTGAATTTGTCCCACCAAGACACAAATCCTTGCTTCAGACATGCCAGGCACCTTTTCCACAGGGGAGAGCTGGGGGGCAGGATGACCGAAGTGTGTTGAGCCGGGCGCGGTGGTGCACGCCTGTAATCCCAGCACTTGGGAGGCTGAGGCAGGAGGATCGGGAGTTCAAAGCCAGCCTCAGCAATGGTGCAGCACTCAGCAACTCAGTGAGACCCTGTCTCTAATAAAATCAAAAAAGGGCCAGGGATGTGGCCCAGTGGTCGAGTTCCCCTGAATTCAATCCCCGGTACGAAGTGTGTTGGGACTTTGAGTTTTTCCTGGTGGCCTGAAGTCACACTTCCACTTGCCTTCCTCCTCTTTCACCTCCTCCCCTCCTCCTCTGCCTCCTTGCTTCCGAGTCTACAGGCCCAAGCGCACAGCCCTGGTGGGTTGGCCGCAGCTCCTATCCCAGGCTTGCATGATGTCACCTGTGAACACACAGTCCTTACCTTCCAGAGCTCCTGCTAAATCAGAAAAACTTTTTTCTGAGGCCTTGTGCCTTCCTTGGGCACAGCTGGGCTGTGATTAAGTGCAGGCATTGGAATGTACTAACCCTGTGGGAGTCTCCACCTCTTAGTCTGTAAAGGGCAGGGCCTCTCTGCTTCAGAGAATTCAGTAAGGTTGTACCTGAGGTGCCCCACACAGTAACCTCCCCGTCAGTGGGCCGCTGTTCAGTGCTCTGAGAATGCCAGCTGGCTTCCTGTAGTCCCACACATGTCCAAAGAGCACATGCTCATAGGGAATTGCCTCGGTTTCTCCCTGCGGGCTAATGTCAGGGGATTCCATTGGGTCATTTGTCTCTGTGTGCAGGAGCAAGGCTCCCTGCACCAGGACTGTCATGCCTTCCCACGAGGCCACACCTGCCGGGTATGCTGCACCCAGGCACACGGTGTGTGTGTGTGTGTGTGTGTGTGTGTGTGTGTGTGTGAGAGAGAGAGTATGCGGCTGTGTAGCGATTGGTATGTATGTTTATGTGGTGTGGGTAGTGTGTGTGTCTGTATAATGTGTGGTATGTACTTTGTGTATGTATGTTTGTGCATGTGTGGTTTGGGGGCTGTGTGTCTATGTGTGTGTGCACACGTGTGTGTGTGGTATGTGTGTGTATGGAGTGTGTGTTACGGGTGCTTTGTGTGCATATGTGTATGTGTGTGCACATGTATGTGTGTGTGAGTTCGTGCAACCTCTCCTACATGTCTGCATTCCTCTCCTGGAGGCCAGGGGACCCCTTTCTGCTCTTGGATCACACGTGCGCAAGGACAGGCTACTCGGGGACAGCTCAGTGCCACAGAGCAACAGCACAGGGTGTGTTGGGATGCTGTGTGTTCAGAGCCAGCAAACCAGAGGCCTCCAGCAGCATGCCCCCTGGGCCCCACCTTCCCTTGCCCTCTGAGGACCCAGACTGCCCTCTCTGCCTCAGGCCAGCCCAGACCACACTGCTGCTTCACACAGAAACTCCATTGAGTCCACAAACTGTGGTTTTTTAGAAGAGTGGCTTATCATTGGCCTGGATACAGGTGCATTTGTAAGCTGTTCTTGCATCCCTGTGTGTTCTCCCAAGGAAGGTGTCCCCATCAGCCTTCCGTGTCCTCATTCCCTCAGGCTCTCCCTCACCCTGCCCCTGTGCTGGGCTGTTCTTAGTACTTTGATTGCTGGCCTCTGTTCTCCTTAGGAAGCCACACTGATGTAGCACCGTGTGTGCCTCTTCTGGAGGTTTTTAAGGCCCGCAGAATCCTACCTGCTTTTTCTCCTCTCTTCCTGCCCAGGAAGCGGTTCGGAGGCTTACTGTTTGATCTGATAGCAGGAAGGCAGTCGAGAGGCTTGTTATCTTAGACCTTCCCTTGAATGTGGATCTGCAGAATCGGCTTTGCACTCGGGGAACTTGCACAGGAAAACTTGCAGTTTGTAACATGCAGTGTTTTCAGGTGGCTGCTTATGTCAGACAGATCCAAATTCAGGCATTTTTGGGTGACTTTTATAATCCATAAAAATATCAGTCAGGATAGGGAAGGGGTGTGGTGTGGGGCATTGGAGTCTCAGTGGCTCAAAACAGCCAACATCTGTCACACCTGCTCCTGAGCATGTGAAGGCTGGCAGCCTGGCCGTTCCCTCCACTGTCCTCACAAGGATGGAGGCTGACGGAAGGGTAGCAGGGTGGGGCACTGGGGTGGAGATGACAGAGAGGCAGCAGATGGGATGCACAGCCACTGCTGCACACACAGGGCCACCCCAGCCACAGTGCTAGTGCCATCCTGCCCTGCCTCAGAGCCCAGAGCCAGAGTAACAGGGACCCACACAAATGCCTCCCATCAGGCGGCATCCTCGTAGGGAGCATCTTGTGGCATTGATGATGCTCTGTGGCACTCTGGGAGCTTGGAGAAGAGGCAGGGACTCTCCTGTGTGCTTGTTGACAGCAGTTAATTTCTCTGTTGCCCAGTGGTTTATACATTGGCCAGTCCAGCCAGTGGCTGCGGCTGGCTCAGGAAGGTGTGGGGCCTCTGCGGTTTCCTCAGAGCCTGGCCTGCAGGAAGTGATTCCTGGAGATGAGATGAGACATCACAGCGCTCTTGGATTCCTTCTTCAGAAGACACACAATTTCACCTGCCCCTCAGGGGCTGAAATAAGTTAAAAGGAGCAAGCTGGAGTAGGAGGGAACATGCTAGTGATCTCCAACCTGAATTGGAAACCAAATTATGTGATCTCCTGAATTTTTTAACTCCACTGCAACCGAGGAACTTGGAGAGAGATTCGTCAGGCTTTGACAGGGTAGTTCAAAGCCTTGGATGAAAGGCCTCTCTCCCTGTGCTTCTGAGTGAGCTTGGGACATCGTGTGCAGGAAAGGGCCGGTCTCCAGCAGCATGAAGACAGAATACATGTTCGGTTAGATGGAGGGTGAGGAGTGCTCAGTTTTAGAGCAGGGCCCTGTCCTTGGCTCAGAAGCTTTTTAAATTTAAGACGATCTTTGTGCAGAATCTGTGTCTACTGTGGAATGCTAAGAATGACGAGACTTTTGAAATATGAAAACATTTCCAGACCTACAATCTGTAAAGTTTGGTGATTCTGAGATGCTTTCGGTTCCCTTCTGAGCCTCAAGCAAAGAAACCCACCCAGTGTCACAGGTGTGGCCAGATGGTGCTGCCGTCCAGACTGGTGAGGGACAGGGAGGTGCAGAGCTGAGCAGCAGGCCCCCGGGGACCTCAGCCTCACATTTGGTTTCTGTGGGTTTTTTTCTTTTCTTTTTTTTTTTCCTTTTAAACCACCTTAGGAGGTATGACTGACATATACAAATCTGTACATATTAAAAGGATATGTCTCTACTCCTTTGGGAATAAGTATGCACTGAGAAACCATCACTACCATCTAGGCCATAAACACATTCTTCACCTCCCAAGTTTCCCCTTCTCTTATTACTATTATCATTATTATTAATTATTATTATTGGTTTTTAAAACTAAGAAGAGTTCTTTAAGATCTACCCTCCTGGCAATTTTAAATATACAATGCAGTACTATCAGCTGGAGTCCCATTGCCGTACAATAGAGCTCTAGATTTAACTCATCTTGCAAAACTCATCTTGGGGGCTGGGATTGTGGCTCAGCGGTAGAGCACTCGCCTAGCGTGTGGGCGACCCGGGTTCAATCTTCAGCACAATGTACAAATAAAACGCATTGAATAAAACTGTTGTGTACAACTAAAGCAAATAAATAAAAATATTAAAAAATAAAAACCTCATCTTGGTACCCCTTGACTAGGACCCAGCACCTCCCCATTTCTCCCACCGCAGCCCCTGGAAACCACCATGCTACTCTCCACTTCTGCGACTTTGGCTTAAATCCACATAGAAGTGAGATCTGGTTTATCTCACTAGCAGAGTGTCCTGCAGGTTCGTCCATGGTAGGCTCACCTTCTTCCTTAAGGTTGGATTGCCTCATGTTGTCTGCGGTGGGTTCTCCTGCACCCCTCTTGGACCTGCTTCCTGAATCCTCTCTCCGTTGACCCCAGGGGTGAGTGGTGCTGGCTAGGGCTTTGGAAGACCAGTTAACTCAACTTCTCACCCCCCCATTAGCACTGCCCTGGGCCTTGTGAGTTCAGATTCCTTAGAGCAATTCGGGCTTGAATCAAATGAAGTAAAATGGGCTAAATTTAAACACTCAGTTTCTCAGTCTCAGTCGCCTTTTTTGAGTGCTTAATAGCTTGTGACCCTGATCTGGGAGTTGAGGGTGACTGAGCCAGGTAGAGGTCACCACAGGTGCCACCAGTATGCTCATTCCCACCCCACCCCCAAGAGCAGCTGTGAAACTGTAGATGGCCAGAAAAGGGCAAGCTAGACCCAGAGGAAATGTGAGCAGCGCAGTGTCACCTTGAGGAGTAACGGTGTGACACCACTGAGAAGAAGAGTCAGGGCTGAGAACCAGCAGGCTGGTTTCCATCCCAGCTCACAGTAGTCAGCATCTGCTTATAAATAGGATCGTTAAGTGTTCATTACCTGATTTGTCAGGCTCTCTGTTCTGTGTGTCTGTCCCAGGCTTTGGGCTCATTGTGATCCTCCATCTAATGTTATCTGGGTCCACTCAGTGAAATTGCCTTCTAAGATGCTTTTGACACTATTTTGATAATATTAATCTCTTAGGAAGGTGCTCACCATTGGGGGTATCCTGATCTTCTGGATTAACTCCTAGGGTTGTAAGGTATTTCTGTATCTGATCTTGGGCTACTTGTAGCCTGTTGAGTGCTTCTTCCTCAGAAGCTCAGTGATTCATACCAAATTCATATATTTTTATTTTTAAGTGACACATAGTAATTGTACATATTTATGGGGTATGGTGTGACATCTCAATGCATGAATATAATGTGTAGTGATCAGTTTAGGGTAATTGCTAAATCTGTCACCTCGGACATACATATAATCTGTGTTGAGAACATTAAATCCTCCCTGTCAGCCATTTTGAAACATTCAATTAGTTGCTGTCAACCATTGTTACCCTACTGTGCCATAGACCATTGGAAGTGATTTTTGCTGTCCAACTACAACCTGTACCCCTTGTCCACAAAGTGGGAGCATTTTGCCAGGGGCTCCTTCCAAAGTCTCCTGAGAGGATGAAGGGCCTCCTCGGCTGACTGCCTCCAACAGGGCGGCTGCCTTCCTTGCCACCTCTCCCCCTTCTTCTCAGGCCCTGTGCACTTGGAAGCCAAAGGGGCTTTCATTATTTAGGGACCCCAGAAATAGAGATTTCACTTTGAAACGTACAAATTTAAGGTTTTCTACCTGAAATGCTCAAGATTAAAGGGTGTAACTGTCAAGGAAAGGAGATACACGCTGGGCCATATCTGGAAATTCAGCAGGCTCTGGGCCCAGGTGCACCAGCTTCCCAAGCTCTAGGGCAATCAGGGCTCTGTGGGTGTGGCTAGAGGAGGCCTGGAGGAGCAGAGGAGGAGTCCCCAGAGCTTTTTCCCAGGAAATAGTCCTGGGAAAGAGGTGGGATCTGGGCTGCAGTGGAGAGGGGGAAAGGAGGTGGCCAGGAGCTGGGGAGTATGGTTTGGACCAGGCAGCTGGGGCAGATGTGGAGAGGAGTGCGGGCTGGGGTCTGAGAGCACCGGCAGACAGACTCTGCCTGCCCCTCCTGTTTGAGGACCTTTCCTGAAACTTGTGGGTGGAAACCAAGAAAACAGAAGTGTTCAGGTGTCTCTTCACTGCACCATCTTGATATTGAAAAGAAAGCATTCCAAAACAAACCCCAAACAATGAGCACCTCGCTTTGCTGTAATTAAAACCAGCAACATGAGCGAACATTGTCATTTAGAAGAAAGGAAAAAAAACAAAAGATAAATTCACCTCACAGGGCTTGCTGAACAGAGTTGTATAGGAGGATCTCAGCCCATGTCCTCCACGTTCTATCAGCTGAACATAAATTTCTGAAAAGACCTCATTGTGCTTTGGTTTGAAAGAAAAAAAAAGTTTTATTTCTATAAAATGTTCAGGTTCAAAATCTTTTCCCATCTACACATCCATTCATCCATTCCTCTTTTTAAGGAGAGAAATCGTTTTTGCTCTATTTTTTCATTTCTGACATTTCCACTTCTTTTGGCGCAGCAGTCACGGCTGCCAGACAAGGGTCCTTTTGGGCTTAAAGAGCCGCGGTCAGCTTCCTGTCACTCTTAGGACTGCCTGGGAATAAAGCCACTTTTCCAGAACAGTGTCGAGGTTGCCTGGGGGCTGGGAAGGAGGCTCATAGACCTCAGGGCTCCAACTCCAGCCTGAGGGGCTCCTGATGTTCTCCCCACCACTGGGGACACTGTGGGACACTGGCTAACACTAGGTAGGAGACTAGGGTATTGAGAGTGAACGTGTACCCCAGTCCAAGAGCTCCAGATGGTGACTGTCCAGGCAGACCGGGACATGTGGTCACTCCAGTTCAGCAGGGCAGCCAGGGCCACACACACACACACCCACTCCTTTGTCAGTGGCCCTTCCCCAGACCTGGCACAGAAAAGATCTGCAGAGCCAAACGTGCCTTGGCAGCAGCCTGGTGCTGGAGCCCGGCCTGGCTCTGCCTGCATTTCCTTCCCCTGTGGCCGAGTGTGCTGGCATCCTCTTAGGGGCTTTTGGCTTAAGTTGAGGGTGGCAGAGAGAGACACACCAGACGCCAGCTCTCCCTGTATCATGTTCTTGCAACTGTGTCGTGGGGATCTCATGCAAGCAGACGTGTTGCATTGGAGGTTGAGATTATGTATTTAGTGTGGAGCTCCCTGGTGGATCTAGATGGCATTTCTGTGCCCAGTACTAGCAACAAGACGAGGAAAGCAGTGAGGAAGCTTTTGCAGGTGGCCTGTGAGCCACTGGGGGCCAGAATGAGGCTGGCAATAGGAAGAATAAAAGGCTAATGCCGTACGTTGCCTCAGAGAGTCCAAAGATCCCTTGTATGGCCCTCCTTGGCTATTCCTGGTTTGAAGTTGATCTGAGCTGCGTGTCTAGATGAGCGCATCTGCTTGACTGGGCCCTGCAACAGTGGGCCCCATCCGTCTACTCAAGGGTCCGCTCAATTCCAGTGGGTTCCCAATTCCGTGGGGGAGATGCATTTGCAGAGGGTGCAGATTCCAGGCAGGGCTCTTTGCTGCCCCTTGAGAAGCCATGAAACTTGCTGGAAGTGTTCTCAGAGGCCATAAGATCCCCACGACACAGTTGCAGGAACACGGTACATGTGACATGTTAGGTTACAGAAAAGAAAGAAAGCTGCTCAGAGCCCTTCTGTGAGTCTGGTGCTCCTCTGAGCATAGCTTGGGGTTGTTCCTCCAGCTGTCTATTCCTCGTTCATTCAGACAACATTGACTGGGCATAGCAGAGCCAGCCATTGCTACATTCAGGGTGACTTTGGGGTTGGTTTGCCCCCTTCTGAAGAGCTCACCTCTTCTCAGTGGGATGTGTTAGGAATGTTGCTTTTGCCCCACCTCGTGCTATGGGTGTTCTGCCCCACACCAGCGAGGAGCAGACACCATACCCTTGACATATTGCTCACAGAGAAGGACCACCCTTGGCAATCTCCATTAAAATGGCTGGAGCAGACCATCTTTCAGAAGAGGTGCAGAGTCAGCAAAGTGCCTGCCCTGGAATTGTCAGCGGCGGAGCTGTTCTGACCGTTGCATGTCCCTGTCCTCAAACCTGTGCTCCTGTAGCACCTGGCAGCGTTGTCTGGGAATCGAGTCCTCCTGGAAGCTTCCCAAGGATGCTTTCTCCAGCCAGCTGCTGCTGCTCTTGCAAGCAGGCTGCTCGCAGGGTGGCAGACGCCTCTGCTCCTGCGCCCGAGGAGAGAGAGAGGGCAGGCCTCCTCTGTCCGTGCAGCTTTGATCTGTCCCTGCGGATGCAGTTTCTCTGACTTTGTACAGTGGCCCGTGGTGTTTGTTCTTCAAGAAGGAAGCCGCGCGTGCTATGACTGCCTCACTGTAATGGAAGTACGTGGAAAGACTTCAGAGCAGGTAACAGTCAGTCAACTGAAAAGCCCCCATAGCCTAGCACATTATTTAAGACACATCCAACCTGGAATGGCAGGATCACATTTCTTCTTATTTGGTGACTGCATTGGGAGATACCCAGGAAGAAATTTAAACATCACAGATCTGTTTGATAGACTGTCCACTATATGTGCACAGACTGCTGTGGTCAGTGTGTGTTGTGACTAAGTCCCACGCCACCCGATGCTTGGCTCACTGCGTGCACAGCGCACACCTCTAGCAGCTGTCTTTATGATTGAGCCATGGAGGAGTTCGTAGCTCACGTGTTTGCTGTTTGGTGTGTATGGCTTAGGCCACATAATTTGGGGTGCATGAGATTATTGTACTATAGTTAAGTTTGTAAATGAGAGACTTCTAATGCCTGTTCCTCGATTCCCTATGTAATCAAAAGAAGTTCTTTATTTCTGTCTTAAAGAGACTTGAAATAGAAAAATATCTGTGCCTGCCATACGTTTTTCAACTAATGTTCACATTTAATTTCTAGTGCTGGGAAATGTGCACTTGGAAATTGAATATACATAAGTACTTTTTCACAAATTGAACTTCTATATAGTCAATTGATATAATTCTTAAATCTGTGTTGTAGCGCGTGACATTGAAAATGGTCCTCTAGTGTCATTACAGGAACACTTGCTAGAAGTTTGGAAAGGGGTGATTTTGTAGGCAAGCATGACACTTCGTGTTTTGTACTGAAGTTAGGGTCAGGTGTATTTTTATTTTGGCTCAGTCACTTCCTATAAGCAGTGGTCCCTGATGACTGAACTGAAGGGTGTCTGAGCCCTTGATTAAAGATCACTTCGCTGATTGATGTACCCGAGTGGTTGCTTTGTTTTTGCTTGTCTGGCTTCACTCTGAAAAGATCACTAATTTCAAGTGACAGACGGGTCACATCAAGGCTGATCATATGGCTCCATCAGTGAAATTTACTAAAATGATGTCTTGTCCCCTTCATTTTTTATTCTTATTTTTAATTACAACTTTGAAACTGTTTTCTCATTTTCCTCTACCCACAGTGTGAGCTTGCATGGATGGGAAAGAGTCACATAAACCTAGAGCTGGTATGTTTCTATGAACTGCCACTGTGTGATAGTAATGCCTGGCTGGATGAGGTTGGCTGCTGCCAGACTTTCTGAACTGACTTGGCAGCCTGGTGGCCAGTCAAGCAGTCAGAGGTAGATGGGGAACTGTGGTGCATGTGTTTTCACAGATCCTTCCAGTGTTGTAGGAGCAAAAATAGATCACCTATCCAGAACAGCCTATTCTGTTTATTTCAGACCTCAGGAGCTTACCAAGTTTAATAAAAATCTTACACAGTC
Organism: Tamias sibiricus; assembly: GCA_025594165.1. Lineage (NCBI taxonomy): Eukaryota > Metazoa > Chordata > Mammalia > Rodentia > Sciuridae > Tamias > Tamias sibiricus. The sequence continues at coordinate 13,554,208 of CM046670.1, read as the reverse complement.
TCACACCATTTAGTAACCAAAACACGAAGGCCTGAGGGACAAAGTGAGCCAGAGATTAGGTTTTAAGTCCTGCCCTCCTTTCTGGTGGATGAGGTCCCTATGCTCTTCTTCCTGATAATTCTATCAAATTTAACTCCTGGGTTCTTTTTCTTTACTGTAAAATATATGGAGAATGGAATTCACCTGTTTAACCAATTTTAAGTACACAATTCAGAGGTGATTAACCTCTCACCCCGTTGAGCAATCATTAGCACTATCTAGTTCTAGAACATTTTCATCTCCCCCAAAGCAAATTCTGTCCTCACTGAGCAGTCATTGCTATCTATCCTTCTGCCCTGCTCGTGACATCCACAGTCAGCTTTCTGTCCATGGATTTGGTGATTACAGGCATTTCTTATGAATGGAATCATGTAATATGGGGCCTTTTGTGTCTAGCTTCTTTCACTTAGTGTTTTCAAGGTTCATCAATGGTATGGCATAAATCAGGATTTCATTCCTTTTTATAGCTGAAGAGTACTCCACTGTAAGGACATGCCCTGTTTGTTTACTAAGCATCTGTTGATGGGCATTTGGGCTGTTTCCACCTTTAGGCTCTCATGAATAAACTGCACTAAACGTTTATGTCTGAGGATTTGTTTGCCTGCCTGTTTTCAGCTCTGTGGGTGCATACTTAGGAGTGGAATTGCTGGGTCACAAGGTCACACCAGGTGTATCTCATTGAAGAGCCACTGCACCATTTTTCTAGAGCTGCTCTTGGATTACACTTTTATCCATAGTAGAAGAAGAGGGCCCATCTGTTACAGGTGGGCAAACTTGCAGCCTTAGGAAGAGGCAGAAGACGGGGCGCTCCGTGCAAGCCACACAGCTGCAGAAGCAGGCAGTGCTCCAGCTTTGCACAGCCGGTGACATTTTTCCTGTGCTTGTCTGCTTTATCAGTGTATGTGGGTTGGGCTTGGAAGAGCCAGGGTGTCCTGGAAGTGGGTTAGGGAACCTGTTTGTACCAATGCCCTCCATCTTGACATGACGTCTGGATCCATCCTTTCCTTGATGATGCACAGGTCCTACCCCAGACCTTCTGAACATAGGACTCAAGGGCAGGGACTTGGCATCTGTGTTTCTTGCTGTATTTGTTTTGAATATAGCTGATCATCATGCACAACCAGGGATGAGAACTGTGGGTCAGGTTGTACACAGCTCATGTGTGTGCACTCACACGTGGCAGACTCAGCCCACCTGGGTGTGCATTCTATCAGTTAGTCAATGCAGTGGCAACGTGACATAAATATTGCTAAGGGCCAGAGAGGTTTCATTCTTACCCACAGCCTCACAGCTGTGAGGAAGATCTGGGCACTGGCCAGCAGTAGGCTCACTTTCCATCAAGCTGCGCATGCAGAAGAGGTGAGAAGATCTCCTGGGAGCTGCATAGAGAGAGACTGATTCTCTAGGCTCACAGAACATAAGGCTTCCTCTGGGTGGTGGCGTTTGCCTGAAGATCTGAAGATGCTTCAAGTTTATTTGTAGAGATGGGGGTTTGCGGCTTCACACAGTTGCAGCAGCATGAGCAGAGCCAGGGGCTTGGCATTCTGGGTGCACTTGCGGGGAGAGTGGGTGGGCTGGGTTGGGGCGGAGCACTGGGGGTTGAAGAGCAATGGAGAAGGGAGATTTGGACGGTGCTGTGGGCCTTTGTACACAAAATGAGGCATCAGGACTTTGTTTCAGAGGGTGTGACAGAGGCTTTGGAGGAAATGGCCCTGAATTAGTACCAAGACCCTGGGACACTGGACAGCAAAAGGGAAGGAAGATGTGGATGACTAGAGGGCTCTTAAGCCCTGGGCCAGCATGGATTTGGGGGACACCACAGGGGCAGAAAGCAGCAGGCCTGAGTAGTTTCCTAAATGTGGACTGAGACTCAGGTGCCCCTGTGCTGTGTAACATGGGTAGGTGTCCCTGAGACAGGAGCCATGTGGTTAGGAATGACACTGGGTCATGTGTATTTAATGCAGCCTGTTTAAGAATGCAGGGGCTTGAAATACATTTTAGAAGGATTTTTTTTTCCTTGAAAATTTAAACTTATAAATCCTCAATTATCCCAAAGGCTTGGGATTCCAGAGAGTGACATTTTGAAGGGGTGAATCCATGGACTTTGTAGGAGTGAGAGTAAGCATGCTGTGGTGTAGCCCGGGTGCTGGGATACAGGTGGGGACAGGGTCCCGCTGGAGAAGTGAATCCTCCCAAAACTTGACCTCCCGCAGGAATGAATTTTTCCACCATCTGAATAAAACCATTAATGAATACATTTTTGTTATTCCTGCCACTTCGTAAATAATGTCTCCATCTTAATTTGCATGTGTCTGTCATTTCCATGGTCTTTAAGGTTGTGTATAAATTTGTAAATTAGCCCTTCTTTACATGCATAAAGCAAACTTGCTCCTTAATGAAAGCTTTGATGAGTCTTTCTAAAAGTGAATAATCTTCACCAGACAGTTTCTTTCTTTCTTTGAAAATCCCCATTTGCCATTTTGGTTTTTCTTTAATATGGAGTATGACTGGCATCGAATACCTCTCGACAAGTAGGAGACTCAAACAGCGTATCAGTAGGGCCCCATCTGTGTCCGAGGAGCTGAGCTGAGAGGTCACTAGAGGCGGCGGGAAGCTCAGAGTCTCCTCCCCATGACAGTAACCATCCATTAATAGTCTTGGTTTAGATCCCCACCGTCATTCCAGAGCTGTGCCATCATGGCTCCCCTGTTGAAGAGCACAAATCGGGAGCATTTCCATCAGTGCAAGAAGGGCCATTGGATGGCACTGCTCCAGCATAATGAATAAAAAGACTGTAGTTATCACTGGGCTAAGCACTCCTGGCAAAGGTTCTGTCTGATGATTCTTCTGTGGGTCCCCCTTGTCAAGTGGGAGCCCCCACAGTGTCTGTTTGGATCCAGCCCTGGTGTTGGGCTGTTAATGGGGTGGTACCAAATGCCTCTCTTCCACCGAGTCTTACCATGCCATTAGTACAGAAACGCAGAGCCCAATAAATCTCTGTCCCTGTCTCCATAGGACAGTTTCAGGAATAGCGTGCCTCCATGGAGTGTGCCTGCATGTTCTAAGAGGTAGCAAAAGCATGAATAGCAAGAGTAAGACAATCAGCTTGTGGTGTTAGAAGATAACAATGGTGTGCCTGTTGTGCCTATCATACAGACACCGGGAGCAGTCTATAACATACAAGGATGCACAGGCCTGGGTGGGTGACTGCTGGGTCTACTCGATGCCTGATAAGAGGCCAGCTCCGTCCTGTTGAGGCTTCCTCACCTGGAGCTCTTGGGCATGTGTCTAACTCTCGGGACATTTAGGAGGTGGACAGGTGAGTGTGCTTTGCTGCCTCAGTGTGGAAGTTGCAGAGTGTAGCTTTCTCAGCCTGTAGGACCCTTCCTTGTTACCCACCAAGGCGAGGCCCAAGTGCCAAAGCCACCAGCTCCCACCCAGAACGATACATATGACCATAGCAGTTCCCTGCCCCTGTGTTGTACAAAAGAATACAAGAACCTTTTAAATGTGTTTGAAAGTTCTTTGGCCTTGCCATAAGATTTCCTGCAAATGTGTCAGTTTTTCACATGAATTGAAAAGATTTCTAGTATTTAGAGATTTGATGTGGTTAGAAAGATATATTTCCAACATGTCGTCCCAAGGGGGAAAAGCATGGAGCTTCCAGAGGGCTGGGGCACAGCAGGGCTGGAGGGGGTGCTCACAACAATTTTGAACTTGAGAGCCTGGAGAAAATCCCCCGAGCATTCTGTTCTTCACCTCTTGCTGCAGGTCTTTCCAGCCCCAGGCTGGGCTGTTGGGGATGAGGAGTCTCAGTCCAGGGCTGGGCAGATGCCAGGAAGGATGATAGAAGGAGGGGTCGTCCCGTAGTGGTGAGGGCCTTGGTATGAGTGGTGTTTCTCCCTGATCTCGCCTTGTATTCACTGCAGGTGAACCAAAGGTGCAATGTCACCGTGATTGTCACTACACAGAGGCCTTTAACAACATAGCCATGACATGAGGAAGACTTGTCCCTTAGAGATTCTCTCTGCTTTTTTTTAAAAAAATATATTTCATTTAAAAATGTTTTATTATTATTGTAGTGTTGGGGATGGAACCCAGAGCTTTATGCTAGGAAATGCTCCATCACTGAGCTACTCCCCAGCCCATAGTTTATATTTTAGATTGGCTTTAGGTTCTCAGAAAAACAGAGCAGAGGGTAGAGATTTCCCTCGTGACCTGTATCCTGCCCTCCTACCCCCCGCAATTCCCCTCTTATCAACATCCCCTACAGAGTGGTTGATCCATTTGTCATAACTGATGAACCTACATGGACAGGTCCTTATCACCCAGTCCACAGTTGACACTAGGGGTCACTCTTCAGGTTGAGTATGGTCTGTGGTTTTTGACAAATGCATAATGGTGTGTATCCACCACTGTGCAGTAGTTTCACTGCCTGAAAAATCTTCTGTGCTCCGCCTATTCATCCCTGCCTCCCTAAACCCCTGGCAACCTCTGGTCTTTTTTCTGTCTTTAATAGTGTTGCCTTTTCCAGAACATAATAAAGTTGGATACAGTACTCAGGCTTTCCAGACTGGCTTTCTTCACTTAGCAATCTGTGTGTAAGGGTCCCTGTGTCTTTTCATGGCTCAGTAATCTGTTTCTGTTTGCTACTGAATAGCACTCCACTGTCTGGATGGACTGCAGCTTGGTTGTCCACCTCCTAAAAACATCTTGTTTGCTGCTGCTTTTTGGCAGTTTATCAATAAAGCAGCCGCACACTTTCCTGGGCAGGTTTTGGCCTTGATGTAAGCGTTCATCCTTCTTTTTAGTGGCGTTGGGGCTTCCTGGGCCGCAGCTCACCTCCGACTTGGACCTACACTCTTAGTGTAGCATTTCTTGCTTGTGAGTTGATGTCTGGTTTTGCCCAAGGTCATCTGTGTCACCACGTTGATAGTGACACCTGTCCTTGAGGGAGCTGTCTGTGGGCCAACCCAGCCCTGGGGAGTGAACTTGAGAAGAGATAGGGCAGGGGAGGAGAGCCCCAAGGTCTGGCTCTCTTTGCTACTGTTAGGACTCAGCCAGGAAAGTGCTTCTTGAGACGTGGCTTCAGCACAGGGCCCAAGCTCATGGCAGGGACTCCTGGGCTCTGCCTTCTCTCTCTAGCTGCTCATCTAAGGCATAGGATGATCAGAGTCCTCTTTGGTTTCTGTGAATTGCTGTTTCTGGAAGAAGAGAACTAAGTCAAGTTTATGTGACTTCAGATGTATAAATATGAATTCCCTCCATTTTTGTATTGCAGTAGTACAATGAGGTCAGAGGAACGCCTCCCTTTCGAGAAGAGAAAGCTAACAGGATGAATCTCTGCTTGTGAGCACCTTCATGGTGTCCTGGTGCTAACCTCATGGTGCTTGAAGAACTAGCCCATCAGTCTCTGGTTAGGTTTCTCACCAAGGCACTTACCTGGTGTCTCAGGCAAGAGAAGAGAGGTGTGTGGCTAGCGGGAACTCACTGGGCTTGACAGCCAACTCAGGGCCTTGGACAACTCTGCCACCTTTCCTGACTGGCACTGCAGGAAAGGCAAGGGAGGATCTGCATTTGCACAGAGGCCACAGAGGGTGGGGAGAAAGGCTAATAAGGATCACTTCTCTTCTTCTGTTTCCCGAAGCTGCAGGCAGGCTGAATTTCACTATGCAAAAAAAAAAAAAAAAAGCTGCCTTTAAGCAGGGGAAAAAAAAAAAAAAAAAACCATTCTAGTGATATTGAGAGTTGAAATCCTTGCCTAATTTCAGATTAAGCAAAACATAAGCATTTGGCAAATGCCAAGATTGTAAAGTTGTGCAAGCAGAAGAATCACTTTGAAATTTGAAGCACAGCCCCAGATGTTTGGGGGCATTACCATTCGGCTGTTCCTCCTCGCGTGACTGGCTGCAAACCTCCCAGGCTTGCAACCTCAGCCCTAGGGTTTGCTCTTTGCCAGCTTGCTGCACATGCCTGGGGATGAAGGGGATGCCACCGAGCACTGGTTGATTGGTTGATTAAGAGAGAATTCTATGGGGGAATAGAATCAGGCTGGCTCTCAAAATACTCCCTTATCAGAGTGAGTGAATGGCAACACGAGTATTTTGGAATCTGTGGGGTTAAGGATGTCAGGTTTGCTGTTGTGAACTGTGTTGCTCCAAAGTCAGGGTGAATATAAGATTCTGATGGGAATCATACTTGTGTTGGCACTCCAGGGCAACATTTCTTCCTTCAGCCCGCGGATGAGATTGGGATCCATGTGAAACCAAAATGGCCCATTGGCTCTTGCTGTGGCTAGAAGGTGGGGTAGCCCTGGCTGGCTGCCAGGCGCTGATCATTCAAATGTTACGCTAGGATCTAAAGACAAAGCCTAAAAGATAAGCCCCAATTAGCCTGGCCTGGGGCCACCCCTCCACTCAAAGGCAGAGATTGGCTTTCAGATAGAGGAGGAATGAACTTCTGGAACCAAACTCAACTAGGATTTCTTGTCTCCCGTGGGTAGAGCCAAGTGGATTAAATGTGCTATGAAGCCTTACTTCAAGGGTTCACTGAGAACATCCTTATGTAAAGGGTCTGCCCCCAGACAGATCAAAGCACTCCTGATGGGGATTAAAGATGGGAAATGAGTGGATCTTCCTTCCCAGGACTGCACTGGGCGGGCCTGTTGTTTGTATCCTGCCTGGAATGGCAGCTTTTGGCCCAGTGACTACCACTAAGTGTCTACAGAAAAGGGACTTCACATCCCTGCCTAGATGGGGTGTGGCTTGGTCTTCTATCCAGTGCTTTATTCTTGGCTGTCACCCCAAGGATGTTGAGTAGTGTTAGCAGCATGATTTTGCAGGACCAAGTATTAAACTTGCTGTGTTATTTGGAATTGATAAAGAATTTTGCAGCATCTTGATAGAAACTGTTCTCTCTCTCTCTCTCTCTCTCTTTCTCTCTCTCTCTCTCTGTGTGTGTGTGTGTGTGTGTGTGTGTGTGTGTGTGTGTGTGTGTGTGTTCCTGAACCAGTGAAAGACAGTGGACTGGAACTAGACAAATATCTTCAACTTTGTCTGCCCCCTGGTTTAGCCAGGCCAGGGACATCAGTGCTTCCCTTTCCCTGCGCTGGGCCCAGAGTTTGGGTTTACCCTCACTTTACTTTCTCATTCTTGTAGCTTTTCTGGGGTGGTGATGGGTCAAGAGGAACTGGATTCAGTACAGATCTGTATTGCAAATGATAGGGAGCTCTCAAGGTGGCAGAAAACAAGGCCAACAGGCTTATTCCAGAGCAGAAAGTCCCTGTTGTTTAAAAATATTCACTTGACCTTCCTTCCCCTTTTAAAGTGTGCTGACCTGAAAAATGCCCAGTAGAGTCAAAGGGTATGGCCAGGTATGGCCTAGCTCTTTCCAGCCGGTCTTGGCTATACTTCTTTCCTCAATCCAACCTGCAGCCTTTTCCAGCCAGATAAAGGATCCTCTGTCTTCTTGGAAGAGAGAGAGCCCGTAATGTAGGTTTACTATCCTGCATTTAGGATTTAGAAATCTCCCACTGGTTACATTGGGGTCCCTCCTGGCAGGAGCAAGGTGAATGAGGGGGCATGCCGTTCTGGGGTTCTGTTTAGCTCCATTCGAGGACTTCAAGGAGCTCCTGCTGTAAGCCTGGGAGGTGAAGGGTCAGGACTCCTTCCCGGGGTCTGGAGCCAAGCCCCTGCTGTAAGGAGCGTATTTTTGCGCCAACCTGGACTTCACCTGGCCAACCACTTCCTAGGCAGGCAGGAAGGAGGAAGAGGATGGCCAGGCTGCCAGCTTGGGCTCCTCAGGCAGCTTGAAAGGTTAACACAACTTCTGCACTGCAAGATTAAAGCAGTATCCTTAGGATGCCTAATTTACAGTGAGTTGTTTTGTACTAATTTGAGTGGCCGGGGGGGGGGGGGGGGGGGGGGGGGGGGTGGGGGGGGGGGGGGGGGGGGGGGGGGGGGGGGGGGGCAACTGCAATTGAACAATACAGTCAGCCTACTGTTTCTGTGGATCAACCAACCATGCATCAAAATATGTGTTTTCTAAAAATTGCTTACACTGAATATGTATGCTATGGTTTATATATGAGGTATCCCCCAAAAGTGTATGTGTGAGACAAATGCAAAATGGTTTAGAGGTGAAATGATTGGGTTATGAGAGCCTTAACCTAATCACTGATGGATTAAATGGGTAGTAACTGTAGGCAGGTTGGAAATGGCTAGAGGAGACAGGTCACTGGAGATGTGCCTTTGGGGTTTATATTTTGTGTCTGGTAACAGAGCTCTCTGCTTCCAGAGCTCCTTTCCTTCTCCACACCCTTCCACCATGATGTTCTGCCTCACCTTGGGCCCAGAGCAATAGCATTGGCTGTCTGTCAACTGAGACCTCTGAAACTGTGAGCACAAAATAAACTCTTCCCCTTCTAAAGTTGTTCTCATCATGTCTTTTGGTCATAGCTGTGAAAAAGCTGACTGAAAAAATGTAGTCTTTTTCTTGCCACTTTTCCCCTAAACAGTACCATGTAACAACTACTTACATAGCATTTATGTTGCATTCAGTGTTATAAGACTTGAAGTAGACGCAAGAGTGTTCATAGGTTTCAAGCAAATGCCAGGCCATTTTATATAAGGGACTTGAGCCCCAAAGGATTTGCGCATCTGAGAGGGGTCCTGAAATCACTCCCTGCAGATACTCAGGGATGACTGGATATATAGTTCCTGGGGAACTGGGAACCCCGTCATTCTCTTTGCATCCCTGTCTTGTAGCTCCATCTCTCCTTCTCTACCCAAGTCAATCTGATTCCTCCATCTCCCTCCTCCCTGCTACCTGGAAACCCTCTATTCATCTTCTAAAACTAGAATGCCCACTGGTCTGTGAAGCCCTCATTTGTTCCTGCTGCTGTTTAGCAGCTTCTCTGTCTGCCCCTCCTTTTAAGCCTTCACCTCTGTCCTGTCTCCACAAAGAAACTGTCATGTTGCCTTGACTCTTTCATATGGATTTTGTTGAGGATCAGAAAGTATATAATTGTAAACTCTTTAAAGGATAGCAGGTGATCATTGAATGCAGGATCTCTGTTTGGGGAGATAGCTAAGATTGCGGTTGACTACGGGCCATGGAGATGTTTGGGCATTGCCGCCTTCCGTAGTCTCACGGGACTTGGCCCGGGATCTCGCGGGACTTGAGTGAGATTGCTGATCGGGTCTGCGCCATTTGGTGTGTTGGTTTTTGGTGGTGTGTGTGGTGTGTGGTGTGTGTTAAAGTCGTTGTTAGAGCCAGAGAGAAAAGTTATCAAAATAAAAAGGCTGTTTCCAGTTCGCCTCTGAACTTCTTCCCGCGGCTTCGTTGCTCCAAGTGGCCATCGCTTCAGGCAGCAACAATTGAAATCTATGGAAATAAATTGACTCTTCTCTCAGCTCAGTTTTCATGATCATTGGAGTCTGGGACTTCACTCTGGTTGGGCAGCTCTCTGGTTCCATTTTGGAGGGCTGGTACCCAGGCAGAGGATGGTGATAAGAACCAACAGGAGAGATGTCCTCCTGTTCTCTGCACAGTGAGCCATGGCCAAGTCAACTGGAGAGGAAGGTAGGGGCTCTGTCTCCTTCCCAAGCTCACAAGATGTTGGGTCTCGCCACAGTGAGCATTGTGCTCATTGTCTTTCCTGATGGTGGGGCTCACCCAGGTCTGCATTCTCAGCAATGACTCACAGCTTCCTCTTTGCATCCTCTAATACAGGACCAGTTAGACCACTTTCCTGCTAAAAGAGGTTATCCAACCTGTTGGATCTTCATTTTTCACCTGGGAGCATGTTAGGCCTCTCCCAACCTAAAATGTCTAAACCCTCTACTAAGTAAGTCAGCAAAATCAGTATCTCTGTAATATGCAGAACTATCATTCTTGTAAAACTATTGGTATTCCTCTCCTGCAAAGATGTCACCCCAGGGGCAAACGTAACAGGTGAACAGGCAATGGCAGACAAATTAACTTATTGCTGGAGGAAACAGAAGCTTTTCAGGCACAGTGCTTTGCATGGTGTATGTGGACAGCAGTGGAATGACCCGGACTCACATCCCTGCCCTGCTGCCCATCACCTGTGTTTACCTTTCTCAACCATAAACCTCCATTTATGCAGTGACAAGAATCTTGCCCATCTTGCAATGTTTTCAAATGCAGATTAGAATGTACGTAAAGCATCTGAGATTGTTCCAGATGAGATCAGAAATGGCTGCAACTACTGATAAAGTTGCATCAGTGTAAGTGATGATTATTACTGATGAATATTAATGATGAAGCAATAGTGTTCATGGAAGAAAGATGTGGACGAACCAGATGCCAAGGCACATGAATGTGGTTTTCAAATATATTTTTGTCGTTCTTCTTCACATTCTTTGAGGTATGCACTCAGTAAAAGAACTCAAGCCTTGTATCCTCAGATTCACTTTTAATTAGACTGTTCTCATCAAAACACCATTCCTTTATTATCTTGCCACTTAATTTAGTAAATTGGTAGAGCAAATGTGGCATGCAAATCGCCTCTTCCTCACTCCAGAACATCATCCTTCATTGCCAAAGTCAGTGTTGGATTAGGAGCGTTTGAAGTGGAAATTAGTTGAGTCAGGGCACACGGTTGTGGAATTTTGATTATCTGCTTATAGTATTTTGAAAATTAGATTATGCTTTGTTTCCATTTAACAAAGGAAGATAAATGTTGTGGTTAGTGTTTTTATTAAAATCGAAATTAACAAACACTCTTCAATGACTAGATAGATTACAGGAGATGAGACCAATCAATAGAGGATTAAATTTTTCAAAGCCAATTTAGGAGTGTTGTCTAGATAAAATCCTCTTGAGGCAATTTAGTAGCCTTGTCTAGATAAAACCCTGTGGTAAATATGAATAAATATGTGGTCAGTGTCAACCCCCTGGGTCCCTGCTGAGCATTTCTGGATGGGAAATCTGCCTGCAGTCACAATCCTGTGTGATGGAGGAGATGTGTAAGGAAGGGATGGGTCACATGTAGACATCCAAGACTGGCCATGAAAATCCCAACAGTCTGACCAAATGCCAGTGGACTTAAATGCCACTGTTCTCCTATAGACCTGGTGTGGTCAATGCTTCAGGACTTCAGGGTCGGGGAGCTGGGGCCGTTCTCTGGCAGATCCTAGCACTGAGAATGATCGGTTCTGATAATTAGCCCAATAATTCAGCAAATGCCACATTTTAAGGAAGCAGAAACGCTTTTTAAAAAAATCATCCTGGCAACTGGAAGGCACAGTAAGGAAAAATAAAAGAGTAAGGGAGAGGAAGAAGAGGAAAGAGTAAGACAAAGGAAAGAGAAGAGTAGAGGGTGGGAGAGGAAGAGAGAGACAGATGGGGAGGGATACATGATGCTTGGTGTGATTTTAGCATCCTGGGGTCCCCCAAATAGTTCTCCCTCTTCTCCCTTCTCTGTGGACCGTTGGGCATGTTGCATTTCCTGTGGAAGTCCTAAATCCAGACCCTGCTCATTAAACCCACTGAGTCTGAAGGTGTCCAAGATGAATGGAGGCAAAGCCAGACCTACCCAAATGTTCCCAAGGGCAGCGGTGGCTGTGGAAAGGTAAGGTGGAAGCACAGGACACTGAGCCAAGGAGCGTGCTAGCGCTCTTGCCTTAGAGCTGAGCCAATGAACTGTCAGTCCTGAGGAAGCTTGGATTTTTAAATACGTCTATAAATAATTTCACAAATGGGGCCTGTGCTGTATAATAGTGTGCGCTGATTTTGAGTGCTACTACAAGAATAAATTTGCTGAATGAATAAATCTGCAGTAGCCGCCAGTCGAATGTGAAAGGCTGGCCCAGGGCAGAAATAACCTTTTAACAAGGACTCATTCACTGAGCACAAAGGCCACCACGTAAGTGATTGCTAATTCATCAAGGGGTAGACTATCAGCGCATTCTTGTGTTTCCAGCAGAGGAGAATTCAAATGAGGGCCTTCTCCAGCACAGAAACCAGCCTGCTGGTGTCTGCCAATCTTCCCCGTGTTAGGCTAGGGCAGGCAGTTTTATTGTTATCAATTAAAGTTCTATGCACAAATCTTGTAATGTTAAGATGAGGCCAAGAAGTAGCTTTTCCCTGGCTAGATTGGAATTTAATGAGAGCAAGCAGACATAAAACACCAAGCCCAGGAGGTGGGCTCGCGGGAGAGCTGTCCCGAAGAGGCACAAGATCATACCAGTGCCTTTAAACCTGATGGTGGTTTCATTGAAATGTTCTGGCAGGAGGCAAGGAAGGAACTTACAGAAACTGCTGCTACTGCTTTGACCAGCCGTGCCTGGGCTCCTGGCACAAAGAGAGGCCTGTAGAGAGAGCCCTTGACTCCCACAACGGAAAGGGGAAGTGTGTGCTTTGGGAGGGCAGGGAGCCATGAGCACCCTCAGGCTTACCAAGATGGATTAGTCAGCTTTTCATTGCTGTTGACAGGAACAACCTAGAGAAGAAGTTTGTTTTGACTCATGGTTTCAGAGGTTTAATCAATGGTGGGCTGTTGCTGCCTGAAGCGATGGCCGCTTGGAGCAATGAAGCCACGGGAAGAAGTTCAGAGGCAAACTGGAGACAAACAGCTTTTTATTCTGATAACTTTTCTCTCTGGCTCTAACAACGACTAACACGCGCCGCACACATCACCAAAATGGCGCTGACCCGATCAGCAATCTCGGCCAAGTCACTCGAGATCCCGGGCCAAGTCCCGTGAGACTACGGAAGGCGACAATGCCCAAATCTCCGTGGCCCATAGTCAACCGCAATTCAAGCCATCTCCCCAAACAGGGCTCCTGCTACGCTTTTTTGATCACTTTCACTTTTTTCTATATCTTCCTCACTGAGAACAGAGTCAGGTATATCAAGGAGTCTTTGCATAGCCTCTATCACTTGGGATTCAGTTATATTCGAACCCATCTTTAGAGACCTTTTAGTTCTTACCTGTCCGTTCCAAAGTCCCCGTACGGGCCGCCACCGTGGGCTGACTCTATTGCTGTGGGCCCAAAGTGAGGCAGAATATCATGGTGGCTGGTCACGGTGGAGGAACACTGCTCACCTCCTGGCTTCTGGGAAACAGAGAGAGGGGAGAGGGAGAAGGGACCACAGGGAAGATGAACCTTCCAGGGCATAGTGACCCACTTCTTCTAGCCACACTCTACCTTCCTGCACTAGTCAGTCCATTCAAACTAGAAGTAACTGGAATTGGTTAGGTTCTAGCCCTCACAACCTAATCATCTTACCTCCAATATTCCTGCGTTAACACGGAGGGACTTTTGGGGGACACCTCATATCCAAAACATAACAAAGGTCTTGGGATGGGGATAGTCATATGGGTAGCAATGGCTGGTATCTGTGAAGCCGAATATAGAGAAAGACTGCGAAGAGACCTAGATGACTCCAGTTTTGGGATTCACATTTTCTCTATGACCAGTATTTGTGTGAATGAAAAAATCACACACACACACACACACACACACACACACACACTACCACTACTCACAGAATGTTCAGTGAGATTTAACAAAACAGATGACCCAAGTGGTGCATTCTCTTCTACTAATTCGTAGCACCTACTTTCTCCATGAAGAATATTGTAGGTGGAAGGTGAGGCATAAAACCCAAGCCCCCAGGGCAACTAGGTCTGGAGGCCCCTGAATCCATGTGGCATTAGCTTGGGGGCTAGTACTTCTTTCTCTTAGCAAAACACTGTCAAGATTCATTTTGGTTCTAGCATGTGCCAATACTTCATTCTTATTATGGCCTGTATTTGTCTGTTTGCTGTTACTATCATGAAATTCCTGAGTCTGGATAACTTCTAAAGAAAATCTAGTTCACAATTTTGGAAGCTAAAAGTCCAAACAATATGGCACAGGCTCTTGCGAGGGTCCCCTACCTGTGTCACATCATGGTGGATGGCATCATGGCTGGAGCACTTACTCAGGGAACAGATTGCATGGGAAGACAGGGAACCAGAGACAGACTGGGGTCTCATGAGAACTATGTTAATCTCTTCTAAAGTGATGCCCCCCAATGACCTAACGACCTCTCACTAGGCCCCACTTTTAATGCTATGAAACACTGGGGACCAGGTTTCCAACACATGAACCCATGGGGGACATTCTCCAACCATATTTAAACCAAGAAATAACCAAGCAATAATATATTATATGACTAGACCACATTTTGTTTATCCATTCATCAGCTGATGGACATTTGAGGTGCTCCTTGATTTTATTTACCATCATGCGTAGTTAGTGCTGCTGCTGTGAACATTTATGCACAAGTTTTATGTGGACATATTTTCATTGCTCTAGGATAATGGAATTTCAGGTCAGCTGGCAACTTTCTTTACCCTTTTGTGGAGCTGCCAGGCAGTGGTTCAAAGTGGCTGCACCTCATTCTCTTCCCACCAGCATGTGTAAGGATTCCAGTTTCTCCACGTCCTCACCAACGCTTGTTATTGTCATTGTGATTACAGCTGTCACAGTGAGGATGGAGTAGTTTTGATTAATCTTTTAAATTTTAAAATAATAATGAAATCTGGGCGCAGTGGCGCATGCCTGTAATCCCAGCACTTGGGAGGCTGAGGCAGGAGGATCGCGAGTTCAAAGCCAGCCTCAGCAATGGGCAAGGCACTTAGCAACTCAGTGAGACCCTGTCTCTAAATAAAGCACAAAAAGGGTTGAGGATGTGGCCCAGTGGTCGAGTGCCCCTGAGTTCAATCCCCAGTACCAAATAATAATAATAATAATAATAAAATAAGAAGAAGAAGAAGAAGAAGAAGAAGAAGAAGTTAGTTACCACCTCAGTAGAAGTAAAACCAAGTTAAGGGTCTATAAACTAATATTTGTAAAGTGCTAATAAGCCCTTTGAAAATGGTATTTGAAGGAAGTAAAGTTGATCCTTTCTATCTGGTTTCTCTTCTGTCTTCTATCCTTATCCTGGAATCTCTTGCTCAGAAGCTGTGAGTACCTTCCAGAAGGGGAGTAGATGGAAGGAGAACGGCTGTAGTACACGGAGTGATTCTGAGAGAGGACCAGTGTGTGGCTGAGGGTGGAGGCTGACTGTGAATCTACTTCAACCTCCAAGGAGCAGGATTTCCCTCCCCTAGCTGTGAACGTGTTTGCCTCTCTGCACAGCACATACACATGTGCATGTTGACACCCAGGCTCCTGGAGGGAACGACGGAGATGTCACTTCCCCAGGCCCTCTCCCCTTCCCATTTCTAGCAGTAAATACTGATACAGAAAAATGCAATCTCTCAATCTTGGCAAGGAATACATTTGTCCTGGGACCGGCCTTTGGCTGTGTAAGGAGTATTTTTTGAATGTGTGTGTGGGTTTCATGTCTTGTTTTTCCTAGAGGCCAGAAGGGAGGACACCGCGGTTCTTACAAGGCCCTAGGGGTCAGGGTGGGGTTCCTTGGCCACATTTCCTGTGCAGTGCTGGGAAACAACCCACTGGTCTTTAATTTTCTCTAAAATTCGATGTCTCACTCCATCCCTGCAGCTGGCCTGGCCAGAGTCAGGGCGGGTCAGTTTACACAGAGCAAGCCAAGAAATCCTAGAGTCTTGAGAGCGAAGTGACTTTCAGGGACTGCCTCCTGCTGGACTGGCTTTCTTGGTCTCCCCTGCCAAGAGCCCTCAGGCACTCAGCCCTTTCCAATGTCTCCCAACCTGGTTGCCTCAAATCTAATGGGTCCCAGGCACTTACAGAGCCCATGACCACCTGAGGCAGCCCATCTCATCCTTATCCCTGAGTGCCAGAAAGTTCTTTTCTGCCTGGATTCCAAGTCTGTTGCCTATTACTATCCACCCAGTGGTCAGTGCTCCATCCTGAGGACAACTCCACATATGCCTCTACAGAGTGGCCCTTTAATCACAGTCCACAAAACAGCCATGATCCCCGCACCCCACACTCAGCATCTGGTTTCTACGCCAGGTGTCCCCGTGTGTCCGTTTGAATGTGTTGCAGGCTCCCGCTGCTCCCTCCTCATTACCATTAGACAGTGGTAATGGTGATTAGAACATGGACCACATATCCTTTCATTCCAAGTCATTTCTAGGAAAAGTTTAGTACTGGGTTAAACGGGTCATGATGTTAATATTAGAAAAAGTCTTTGCACTTTGTCTTCAGTGTTTTCCTTGTGAAACACAATGTGTGTACACAGTTTAAATAATAACAATACGATAAGCACCAGCATATCTACTTACTAGCCTAAGAAATGTGGAGACTAGAGGCTCTCAGGTGGTGTCCTGACTATCTTCCAACCCTGAGGGAACTGCCTGCCTGCTTTTCTTTCCCATGAAAAAGCCATTTCAGGACACATACGTATGTGTCTCCAAATGGTTTACTTCATTTAATTTGCCTTTGCCTGGTATTATACACTTAGCATCAGAATGTGATCTTCTATAACTTGCTCCTTCCGCTCAGCAAAAAATCAGCTACATTGATGCATGAAAAAGATGTTGGTTAATTTTTCTCTATTTTTAGTATTCTGTGATTTGAGAATATCACATGTCATCCACTTTACAATTGGTGGGAATTTGGGTTGTTTCTGTCTTCTGGTGCACACATAGAAGTACATTCATACCCAGAGATTTCTAGCTATCCTCTTTGGAGCTGGGTAGCTGGCAGTGGGGCAACACTTGACACTTCCAGCAGCAGTGGGGACAGACATTGTTTTCTACAGCCTTGCCAACACTTGTTATTGTCAGACTTTAATTTTTGCCAATCTGGTGGGTGTGAAATGGCATCTTGTTGTGGTTTAATTTGCATTTCTCTGATTGCCAGTGCTGTTGAAGAACTTTTCACATCATTAGGGACCATTCATGTGTGTCTTTTTTATTGTTGTTGTTCTAATTAGTTACATGTGACAGTAGAATGCATTTTGACTCTTATATAGTGCCTGTGAGGGTTGTAGGCAGCCCTCTGCATCTGTGAGTTCTATATCCGACAGATTTAGCCAACCTCACCTTAAAAATATTTTGGGGAAAAAAATTACATCAATACTGAACAAGTACAGACTTTCTTGTCATTATTCCCTACACAATACAACAATAATTTACAAGGCAGTTGCATTATATTAGATATTATAAGTAATCTGAAGATGATTTAAAGTATATGAGAGGGGCTGGGGTTGTGGCTCAGCGGTAGAGCACTCGCCTAGCACATGTGCGAACTCCTCAGCACCATGTAAAAATAAAGGCATTGTGTACAACTACAAAACAAATAAATAAATATTTTTAAAAAATAAAGTATATGGGAGGATGTGTGTAGGTTCTATGCAAACACTCTGCATTTGATAACAGGACTTGAGTTTCTGTGGGTTGTGGTATCTGCAGGGGTCCTGGAATCAAATTTCTCATGGATACTAAAGCCATGGATACTAAAGGATGCCTCTACTTGAGTTTTTCTTAAAAAGTTCTACATTTCTTTTCTCGAAGATGCAATAAATAGTTGTTATCTAGTGATTATTCTCTTGCCACTATTTTAAGTGGAGATATTACTGCTTCTTCCTTCCCAATAAATTAAGCTCCACTGCAGTGATGCCTGTCTTACAGGTGAGGAAGCTGAGCACAAATGGAGTAACCCCTGGGGTCTGGGCAGGGCAGGTGCAAGCGCCCAAGCATGCTCTCTGCACAGCTTAGTTCTGGCTCAACCGGGGGGGGGGGGGGGGGGGGGGGGGGGGGTGTATTTATATATCCTGGCTGCTAATACCTTGTTTCAGAAATGTATTGCAAATATCTTCTCTCTGTTTATGAATTGTTTTTTTCCCCTTTCTTTTCAATGACCTTTAACGAATAGGAAGTATTAAAGTTTTAATGTTTTTCAACGAAATAAACTTTCTTTTATGGTGACTGTCTTATCTTGTGTCTTATTTTAAAAACATTTCTCTATCTTGGAGCCATATATGAATTTCCAAAAGTTTTATAGTTTTGCTTTTCACAGTCAAGAATTTAAGTCAAGCTGGGCATGGTGGCACAGGCCTGTAATCCCAGAGGCTCAAGAGGCTGAGGTAGGAGGGTCACAAGTTCAAAGCAGCCTCAGCAATATAGTAAGACCCTGTCTCAAAATAAAAAAACAAAAAGGGATGGGGATGTGGCTCAGTGGTTAAGTACCCCTGGATTTAATCTCTGGCATAGTAATAATAATAATTATAATAATAATTTAAGTCAAGTAGCTAGCATTCAGCATATGGTGTGAGGTAAGGGGCCAATTCTTTTTCTATCCAGATAATCTAACTTGCCAACACCCTTTATTGAGCATTTTGGACTTTCCCTGTGGATCTGTGGTGGCTCAGAAATCTAATCATCTGCTCGTCTTTCTCTTTCTAGACTCTGTTCTGTTCCGTCGGCCTGTCTATTCTTGTTCCAATTACACTTTTGTAATTACTACAGCTTATTTAAAGGCTTGGTGTCCTGAAGAGTAAGGGCCTTTTCTTTTCTTTTTTATTTTGAATTGATTTGTCAAGTACTTCAAAATCTTGTTGAGATTGACATTGGAAAGGTACTTATACTATACACTAAGTTGAGTGGGGAAAAATAACAGCTTTTTTGAGTCTTCCTGCTCAAGAACATAATACTTCTCTCAGCTTATTTAGATCATCTTTAATATCTTTCAATAAAATTGCACAGTGTTCTTCACAAAGGTAAAGTACATTTTTTTTTTGCTGTGTGTTCCTAGTACCACTTATAATACCATTTATCATTTTTATCTTTTAAAAATTATATACTACCTGTTAATGGTGTATAAAAAAGCAGTTGCCTTTCATATATACAGCTGCCCAGGGTTCTTGTTTGAACTGTTGGCCTTTAAGTAATGCTTCTTTTCTGTCAGCTGATCACTTTCTTTCTTTATCTTGTTGTTGTGGATACTTTCAAATGTACATAGTTGGGGCTGGGGTTGTGGCTCAGTGGTAGAGCACTCACCTAGCATGTGCGCGGCCCGGGTTCAATCCTCAGCACCAAATAAAAACAGATTGTGTACAATTAAAGCAAATAAATAAATATTTTTAAAAATGTACATAGTTGTGGAGAGTCTGGTGTGATGACCCCCATGTGTCCAGTAGTGTCCAGCATTAACAATCATCAGTATTGTGCCAATCTTATTCCAGATGTCACTCCACTGTTTTTGTGTTTTGGAATGTTTAATAGCCAACTTCAGACACTATCCTATTTTGCCTTTTAATACTTCAATATGTATCGACAACAGATAATGGCTTCTAAGAATGCCATAATTCAAAGCATTGTTCTATCTATGAAAATTGACACGAATTCCCTGTTATCAGTCCATGTGAACATTTCCCTGTCAGTCTCTCAAATGTCTCTTTACAGTTACTGCTTGAGTCTGAGCTCACCTAAGGTTCACCCATGGCTCAGGACCGTGTCTCCTCCACTTCTTGGTAGTCTTTACTGCCCCCTTCTGTTCTTCATACTGTTCATTTGTTGAAGAATCCAGTAATTTGTCCTGCAAAATTTTCCTGCTCCTGACCTTGCTGGATGCATCCTGGTGGTGGTATTTCCCCGTGTTTCTCCATCCCCTAGGTTTCCTGTCGACTGGCGACAGCATCTGCAGGCTTGGCTGTATTTGTTTGTCATGCAAGAACACGTGTTTCCAAGAACACTTCATAGGTGGGACTGTGACCCACCTATTTCAGTGACACATTTCAGACACCGTATTTATTTATACCTTTTCATCTGTCATTTCAGTTGTTTGGATTAGGAGGATCCTTCAGGAGGCCAGGGTCATGGAACTGATAGAAAGGCAAGTCCAAACACAGTTTTTGGTGATGAGGGTGTTCTCCATTTTACATTCCTGATTGTCACCAGTCCTATAATCTGGCAGTGTCGTCCTTCTTATCCCAAAATCTGTGCATAGACAAATAGAGGCTCATGACCACTTTGATGTCAGGGATGAGATAATATCTAACAGGAACATTGAGGTAAAACCCGTCCAGAAGCAGAATGTCCGAGGTTCCAGCCTATCTCTGGATTCCCAATCTCATTCTGAATCATCTGACAAGTGGTCAAGAGCTGAAGGTTGCCTGCAGGTGATGAGTGGTGGTTATAATGAGCTTGTGCCATGTCCTTCCTCCCATGAGCTAGGATCTGCTGTGTTACTTTCTTGAGGTATTGTCCACAGAGGCTACATTCTTAATCCAGAGACCTGGAACCTTCTTCACATTTCTTCTGAGAACACTCATCTCCTTTCTTACCTCATGTTTCCTGTCCTCTCAAAATGTTCCTCACTCCCCTAGTTCAGTTTCTTTTCTGTGGGTACCTCTATACATCTCTGTTGTTTCATTTCTATTCAGTCTTCTTCTAGTTTCCCCAATTTCCAGGGCCCCACTGACCAGACCCCACTCAAGCCTGGGGGACGGTCTCTAAACCTCTCTGTTTGAGAACCTGTCTGGAGATTTTGGTGGGAAGACAACTCAAATAGACACCCTTATTCCCACACATGCCTAAAGAAGTATGTCTGTTCTCACCTTGACTATGAATTCCTGTGGTAAAGGCCAGTAAGTCACTTATCTCTGTCCCTGACATCTTGCACAGCATGTATAATGGAAGTCCCTAACAAATACGTGTTGGGTTAAGGTTGTGTCTGAGCCCCATATGAAAAGCCAGGCCTTTGGAGTCCTCATAGTATGTGTTGTTGACTTTGGGCCAAACTCTTAAAAAAGTCTCCTCGCTTTTCCTTGAGCACAGACAGATGCTGTTTGCAAGATATGACCAGAAGATAAACTCAGGGGCAGTTTCTGGTTTCTCCCTCAAGCCCCATGCGGGAATCTCCATTTCCAGGAGCATAAAGACACTGGGTGTTTTGTTTCATGAAACTGAAATCCTCCGAGGTGTGCGCAGACCCTGGACTACCCCAAGGGCTGCTTGCCAGAGCTAGACTCAGGAACTAGCCATCAAATGCCTGGTAATCAGTTGACAGCCACACACCAGCTTTCCTCCCACCCTCCCCAACCCCCTTCCTCCACCCCATCTTTTGCATCACAAAGAACCTGATTTGCCTAAGAACTGGGACCTTCAGTAGGTTTGCAAGTTTTCCAGCCTGGAGCACTTTCCTCCTAAAGGCAGACAGGCTTCCTCTCTTCCTTCAAGCTCTTTCTCACCCTTCTTAATTTCAAACCCCACAGATACTTCCTGTCCCCTTCCCACATATTACTTCCCCAATAGTACTAAGGGTGTTGAATGCGCTACTAATTTTTAATGGTTTATTTTGTGTATGTCTCTCTCCCCTTCTGAAGTATGAGCTTCCTTAAGACAGAGGTGGTTTTTTTCTTTTTCAATTTTATTTCTACCACATTAGCACTTTCTAGACCTGTATCTGGTACCAATGAATACTTAATGAATGAATGAATGAATATATTCATAACAGTTCTCAAAAGTCTTTTGTTCATCTCTTTGCCAATGGCACAGGGTATTTCCCGGTGCTATGGTTTAGATATGGAATGTCCAAATGTGGGTCCCCAGCCTGTGGTGGGATTGGGGATTGGGGGTGGAGGTGGAACTTTTAGGAGGTGGGGCCTAGTGGGAAGTTAGGTCCTGGAGGACATAAAGGTATACTGTGACCCCAGTCCCTTCTTCTTTCTCCCTCTCCCTCTCCCTCCCCCACCTCAATCTCTCCCTCCCTCCCCCTTTCCCTCATCCGTGAGGCAGCTTTACCTCACCTTGCACTCTGGCCATGATGTCTGACCTCACCAGAGGCCCAAAGGCAACGGGGCCAAGCAACCATGAGCTTGAACCTCTGACACTGTGAGCCCAAATAAACCTTTCCTCTTTATAAGCTGATTTATCTCTGGTATTTGTTATGGCAGCAGAAAACTAACACACTTGGAAATTCTGTGCCTGTACTCCTGCAGCTCTGTGTGAAAAGGGCTGAGGAGCCTCCTGTCCTCCCTGGAGGACTTGCCTCCACCCCCAGAGCAAGGCCGCATTCTCTGAAAAGTCTTTCTGGTGCTGGGAATGGATGTCAGATGGATGTCAGCCACGCCTGGGAGCAGTATAGGTCCCAGGTGTCTGCCTTTCTGCTTCAGCAGAAGAGAGAAGACATAACTTTGCCAATCTCTTGAAGGTTCTTATGTGGACATTGGCCAAGGCAGTCTGGATAGAGCAGGTGCTTTACCCACAAAAGGGAAGCAGCCGTGTCCTTGAATCCCCTTGGGCTGCCCGTGTCTGATCCCTTGAGATCTTTCTGGCCTTTGTGGCCTCTCCACAGTCAGGGTAGAGGCATCCCTGGATTATCTGCTTATGCCCCATTGCCTCTCCAGCTTTATCCTAGTAGAGCTCTTGCTCCTGGTTCTGTGTGTGAGCCAAGCGTGAGCTTTGAGAACCCCACACTGGGCCACTTCCCCTTCCCTCCAGCCTACAGCTCATCTGACAGCCCAGCCCCTCTACAGCCCCACAGTGCATTGCGGGGTCTTCTCGGATGACTCTGAAGCCTGATCCAGGTAGGGGCAGGCACAAGTGTTCTTGATGCCTCTGACCCCTGACTGTTACTGGGGTATGTAAGGAACAGAGGCTCTGTGCCCATTGTATGCCAAGGACTGAGCTCCCCAGCACTCAGCCTCCTTGGATGGTGACTGTTCTGCTTCTCCATTCTTAGCTCATCTCACAGTGCTAAGGCAGTAGGGCTGCACGTGGGCGCAACAACTCTTGAGGTGCCAAGCAGAGATGCAGTGTTAACATCCCTCTGCTGGGCGACTCCTACAGAGCTTCTACAGACTTTCCAGAAGCTGGGTACCCCCTCCTTCAGGTTACTACGCAGTAGTGCAAGTGCAAGTGTAGGCAGCAAGGAGAAATGGACTCTTGGAATTGTATGCTATGTTCATTGTGTCCTCACAAATGTATTCAAGTGTGTCTTGTCATACAGAATAAATGTCCAGAGAGCAACAGATTCCTTAGAGCTCTTGTGATGGGGTGGGGAATACACTGTGATGCTGAAATCTTGGCATCAGCAGCCCAAAGAAGGCAAGTGCAGCCTGCCGGCACGTTGATGCCATCAGGGGTGGACTTGCCTTTGAAAGTCCAGGGGAGAGCGTTGAGCTCCAGACCGGTGCCCTGCGCTGTTGTGCTGCCCTTTTCCAGAAGAGACTTTGGCTGTGCCTGGCTCACTTTCCAAGTCTGATGTGATCTGGGGCTCAGCCTCCTGTGCAGCTAGTAACAGGCCTGTTCCTGTGAGGGGGATGACCGGCTTGCCTCTGTTTGTTAGGTTTAGGCCTTGCCTTGCCTGCAGTTGAGAATTTAAGTTCAGGGTGATTCTTGTTACCTTTAACAAGCTCCCACATATCCTTGTTGGGATATATTCGTATTGCCTTGTGTTGGTAAAATGCACAAGATGCTGAATGGGACCAACTGGATGGATGCATGGGTTTGAGCATAAGATTTTAAGAAACGCAGTCCTTTGGGTTTCTTGCTTTAAAAATGTAACCTTATTTTTCATTAGCATGGGCTTGCGATCGTGGTGTGCAGAACATAAAGTAAGCCAACACATAGCATTGAGCAGACGTAGGCAGACCACAGTCCATGGGCCAAATCCTGCTCTACCACCTGCTTTTGCAAATTGTTTTATTGAGTGAAATTTCATTTACATATAATTTGGGCCTCTGTGGTTTTTGCAATGGCCTGCAAAGCCTAGGGTAACTTTTTATAGAGTCGGTTGACTGCTGGCAGAGACCCCCAGGACACACCATGGAACTCGATGGCCCGGGTTTGGCTCCAGCTCTGCCACTTACAGGTTATGGGCTTAGCAAATTACTTAACCTCTTTGTACTGAGATTCCAGCAAGAGAGGGAGGCATGTGTCAGGGGACAGCAACATGACAACAGGAAGGCACACTGCTTGATGAAATGGAGTTGCTACGGGGCGGAGAACTTCCAGGAAACTGAGGCAGCACGAAGACCCCCCCCCCCGACACACACACACAAACCCTAATTCTTGTGATCAAGTCAGAAAGATTTCAAACATGTCGCTCAGTAACAGGAATGAGTTTTTTGAAAGGATAAGGAAAGGGGACACTCTCAAGGGAGAGAGTGGGTTCTCTCAGAGAGGAGAGGGTCAGTGTGCCTCTCTTGCACTCCAGTTTTATTGGGGATCTCAGAGAAATTTCCAGAGAGTCCAAGTCCACCTCTTTTGACTAATAGGAAGGTGACATCAGAATTTCAGGTTCCCACTGCCATGACAACTCTAGGTCTCCTTAACCCATACTGACCAGTTATAATTGGATTTTTAACCATACATTCTGACAGATTTTATGGTTAGGAGCAATTATCCTTATCTCCCTGAGTTTCAGGATCTGGTCTATGAAAAGGGTCAAAAAGTTTCCCCCTTCAGGGTAACTAGGGTTCTTCTTATTGGCTTTATTTTGGGCCTGCATTTCTCCTGCAGATAACAGGTAGTTTGTTGAGAAGTGTGACATATCCTGTTCACTCAAGGCAGGCAAGGCTGCAGGTAAATTGCTTCTTGGAAAAGAGAGCATGTGGGGGTCAGCACAGTGGGCCCATTTTATAGAATTATTCTCTTAACCTTGTGTTCCCACCATTCATATCTGTCTGTCCTCTAACATTATGACAGACTAGGAAAAACAGATGTCAGGAGAATCCCCTTAACTGATTAGAACAGTAGGTGCTGGGGTGCTGGGGGCTGCAGAGTGAACGATTCCTCCTCCTGCCTTACGTCAGATATGCTGCCATCAGCTCCCAGTTAGCTCTGGGGCAGGCACAGCACCCAGAGAGCAGGTAATGACGTGTGGGAAACCCAACGTTTTGACTGAGAAGTCTCTGGATTCCTTTTTGCCTTTCTGTTTTGAGGCTGGATTTTCTGGAAAGGTCCTGTGTTAATTATTTGTCTTCTTAGGCCAAGTGTTCTGATTTAAAGCTCTGTGAGTATAGTTCTTATCACCCCTCACGCACCAAAGGCCCGTGTGTACTTGGAGATCATTCAAGCAACCGTTCAGTTCCTCTCTAGGGTAACAATGATGACACCACTACTGCTTTACAACTAACATTTGTACACTCCCTGTGCACATTCAGAGGATGTCTCACAGCATCCTTGGGTGATGTTCCATTCCTTTGTCTTGGTTTAGAGACCCAGGACTTCTGCACCTCAGAGGAGGAATGGTGGGCATGAAGGCCTTTTCCACATATTCTCTCCATGTCTGTCTTTATCTTGTGCCTCAGTTTCCACACTGGGCCTCTGTTGCATGCCTTCTATTCCGAACCTCACTGGGATCCTCCCAGGGCTCCCTTCCTGCTCCCCACCTCAGGGTCAGGTGCAGGCCAGAGTTACCTTCTCAGTGCCCATCCAAGATTTCAACCTATCCCTGTCCTAGCACTTCATGTCCCCTTCCCTGGTTTCCTTGTGCTCTTAGCACTTACCATGTATGGGTGATTTTACTTTTTTGGTGCACGTCTTAGCTGTCTCTCTGGCTACGGTGCAAATTCCACAAGGGTGGGAACTTGTGAGTGTGGTGTTCAGTGCCAGTCCGCCAGGGCCAGAACAGAGGCCCACAGACGATGGGTACTCATTCCGATTGGCTGAATCAGTGCCTAAATGTGCTAAAACCACTTCCAGCTTTAATGTGGTTGTTTTAAAGAATGGAGATTAAGTAAGGCCTGTGAAAAAATGCTTAGAAAAATTTTAAATGCTAAATGAATGAGAATGAGAAAGGAGTACTTATTCATGGAGCAATTTAACAAACAAACAGAAAAAACTCTGGGGGCCTGGATGGGGGTTATTTGGGTCAGACTGCTTCATGATGTCTTTGAAACCTGAAGACTGATGGAAGTGCTGGCAGAGTCTGGGACTCATCAGAAAGTTTTAGAGGAGAGGGCATTCCTACCCTTAATTTTTCAAACTTTGGGCAAGCCTGCTAAGCTCTTTAATATTTTAGGAAGTACAAATACGTTTACTATTTTATGAAAAAAAAATCATTTTAGGAAGGTCAGAAATGGTCTGGAATTTGGCTAGTTCCCCTACCCAGGGGATCCAGTTCCATGATAGAAAACAGTCTTGTTTCCTGGACTGGGAGAAAGGACGACGGAAGACCCCATTTTACTTTAAAGTGGTATCAGAGTTGAGTTATAGCATGAAGGCTTGGAAAAAGAACTTCTCAGAGACAAAGCAGAAAATAACCAGATTGACTCACTGGCATAACAAGTACATTTTGAAGCAAAACAGTCATTCATAAGTTTCTCTCTTATTAAGAAACACAAAGAAATGCATCAGTATGCTCTTGGTTGCCGTAGGCTGAGGGTTTACCAGGAGCCCCATCCAACCTGAAAGCTGATGTGGAAAGAACCAGTTACCATTCAAGGGTGGTGAGGCTGGCCCTAGGGACCCTTCCTGCTATAGTACTTGGAAGAGCATTTGTTTCTCTGTAGCGAGAATATTTGCATTAATAACTTATTTATGAAGTTCATCGTAATCTATATAAAAGTGACTAAGACATCTAATTTTTTTGCTCATTTTCACTACAAAGCAGGCAAAACATTTTTTAAATAAGCATATGGAGTTAAGGATCTTTGGAAATCTGCACAGATATTCAACACCAAGGGACCCTCTCCTGATTCGACTGTGCCCATGGGCAACTGGTGTGGGGATGAATTTAGGCTCAGTTCCTGCTATTCCAGGCCAAAGGGTGGTCTGGGTCCCACACAGCCAAAGCATCACCCTCTGTGGGCTGCAAATAGTAAAATTAGTGTAAAGTATACAAATTCATCATATGCATGAAGTAAACCCAAACCATTAGGTATACTTCGATTCAGGCTTATTTTTTTAAACAGATAGCTAACCCTGTTTATTATTTTGAATGTTAATTTGTGGCTTGAAGTTTTTATGATTTCAATGACCCTCAGCCGGCCAGTTCAAACTATTGTGGGAAATTCCAGAAATTAACAATTCGTAAGTTTTACATTGCACACCATTCTGAGGAGTATAATGAAATCGCATGCTGTCCGTCTTCCTGAAACACGACTCAGCCCTTTGCCCTGCGTACCATCTCTGTAAACGCTCTCTGCCCAGATTGTCTGTCACTGTATTGCAGTGTTTATGTTCAGGTAACCCTCAGGTAGCAGCCTAATGGCATGTCACCTGGCTTCAGTCGCTGACCTCCTTCCATCTCATCCTGTAGGTATCACATCAATCACATCACCACATGAAAGGGGAGTACAGTACAGTTAAGATATTTGGAGAAAGACCACCTTCATATGACTTTAAAAAAATATTTATTTGTTTTAGTTGTACACAATGCCTTTATTTTTACATGGTGCTGAGGATCGAACCTGGTGGGCCACGCACGTGCTAGGCAAGCGCTCTACTGCTGAGCCACAACTCTAGCCCTTCATATGACTTTTATCACAACATGTTGTCATAACTTGTTTTACTTAGTTATTGATTTTTTTTTTGGTGTTGGGGGGGTACCAGGGATTGAACTCAGGGGCCCTCGACCACTGGGCCACATCCCCAGCCCTTTTTTGTATTTTATTAGAGACAGGGTCTCACTGAGTTGCTAAGTGCCTCACCATTGCTGAGGCTGGCTTTGAACTTGTGATCCTCCTGCCTCAGCCTCCCAAGTGCTGGGATTATAGGCATGTGCCACCGTGCCCGGCTAGTTATTGTTAATCTTTGAGGTGAATTTATAAGTTAAACTATAAATTAAACTATGGTATATTCATAAGTACAGCAAAAGATAGTATATGGGAGTTTAGTACTATCCATAGTTTTAGGTATTCGTTGGGGTTTTGGAACATACCTCTGAAGATAATAGAGGGTGACTGTGTGTGTCAAAAGTGCTTGAAGACTTATAAAGGATAGAAGGACAGAGGGGAGTTACAAAGGGAGTTCCTTGGGTGTGTTTGCTCAGGATTGGTCACATGATATAAAGGGTTTTTTAAAGGTTTGGACCCGGGCTGTAGGTGTAGCTCAGTTGTAGAGTGCTCACCTAGTATGTTGGAGGGCCTGGGTTTAAACCAACCAACCAACCAACCAACCAACCTCTGGGCCTGTCATGAGAGGGAAGAACGTGGCTTGCTGGACTCTGGGCCCCTTCCTTTCTCCCATGCAGGACCAGCAGGGCTGTTGCAGCTGCTCCTCTCGTGGCCCTGCTTCTGCCTGCCACATGACTTCGCTGTGACCAGGGCTAGATCCTCCCTGTCCAGTGTCCAGTGCTCCCCGGCACCCTCTAGGTGGTGATGAGGCCCTGGCAGGCAGGGCCAGACCATCCTGGAGGGGCTGCCTCACTCCTGAGACCACCCTCAGCACTTCAGCCCTGCCCCAGGAGCCCCGGGAGCTTTGTAGGCCTCTGTGCACTCTCTAGGAGTGGAATAACGTTCCTTCCTACCCCTAGCTCTGCCCTCGAACATCAGAAGGTTTATTTTCATGACAAGACTATTTTACTACAGCCTTTTTATTTTGTGCATTAATGGAATTTCCCAGTCCAGATGTTTGTGTGGTGTGTGATGTGGACAGTGTCTGTAAACATGATATATACTGCTTTCTGGCAGCTTCACCAATCAAATGTTAACACTAACAGGAAACCATTCTATGATATTTACTGTGGGCCAGCCATGGTACAGTGATGGATGTGTATGAACTTATTTAACCTCACGTTTGAGATCCCTCTGAGAGAGAAATTTATGTCGCCCATTTTGCAGATGAGCAAAATGAGGCACACAGCCACCAGGATGTGACAAAGCCAAGTTCTTAAGCATGAAACCACATGAGCACCCTCACACCTTCTTGAGGGTTGGAGACCTGATTCTAATACTGATGTTTTTTCTTTGCCCTTAGTGGCAGTTCTTGGAGAAACTTAATTTCTACCTGAATATTCACAGATACCCTATTTTTTATACTCTTCTTATATTAATTTTTTGTAGCCTCAGAACAATGAGGTAAAACCTCATTGTAAAGATGACATGGTGGGAGCCAAGCGTGGTGGCACATGCCTGTAATCCCAGCACTTTGGGAGGCTGAGGCAGGAGGATCGCGAGTTCAAAGCCAGCCTCAGCAATGGCAAGGCACTAAGCAACTCAGTGAGACCCTGTCTTTAATAAAAAAAATACAAAAAAAGGGGCTGGGGATGTGGCCCAGTGGTCGAGTGCCCCTGAGTTCAATCCCTGGTACAAAAAAAAAAAAAAAAAAAAAAAAAAAAATGACATAGTGGGTAATTTTGGGTTGCAATAAAGATCTAGAAGGAATCATCTGGCCCTGGGGAGGGACAGAGGCTAGTGGGCCTTTGCTTTCCTCCTGCCCTCTTGGTCTTCTGATCCCTCTTGGTCAGGGATTCCAGTCCCTGGTGTGAGGTCACTTGCCCCCAAGGCCATTCATGAAGGAGGCTGTGTTGAGTGTACTGCCCGTACGGGATGGTGCAGGATGTGGGGGAAGGGACCAGCTGCACTGCACTGGACATCAGCTGGATTCTGACCTTGGATAGTGCCTGGGGTGGGGCTGTGGGGGGTCATAGGTAGGGAGACTAGTTCCCTGGGAGAGTCGACAGGAAAGTAGAGAACCAGGCTGAGACCCCCTTCACAAGGTCCCCCATGGCTGCTGGGACTTGCCCAGGTGTTCCTCTGGGTTCACATGGGACTCAACCTCCCTTTCGAGTTATCTGAGCACTACAGGGCAGGGCCCCTCTCACCCTACAGGGAGCGAGGAGGAGGCAGGGTGGTACAAAAGGTTCGCAATATGGTTCCCTTTTATAAGATGTAATAGAACATGCTGGCCTCTCTGAGCTTTTTTACTTACAAAATGGCAGTAATTATCCCCACTTCAGAGTTCCTGTGGGCAACAGTGGGATTACCCATGCAGCTACATTGCTATGGTCATGTAGTTTCAAGAGGCAATGTGTTAGCAGGCAGTGCACAGGCCTGGAGGTCAGACCACCTGGTTCCACTCCTGCCTCTTAGAGCTTGGGCAGTTACTGAACTTCAGTGTGCCCCAGTTTCCTGTCTGTGAGCTGCTGATGATACATGACCAGCCTCACAGTTTCGCTGTAAGTATCTCGTGGGTCACGGGGCTGAATGTAGGAAGCAGCACACAGGACACACTGAGGATGATAAAGGTCAGGATGACAGTGTCTGGGAGAAACCAGGTGGTGAGTACCACCTGAGCCCCAGCAGGTGCGCACAGATTAGTGTGGCCAAGAAAGGTCTTTGTACCTAGGAAGGACATGTTAGTCCCTTGCTGGTTTTGCTTTTGCTCCGCACATTTATTGAGCAGTTGCTGGGGGTGTAGTCCTCACTTCACCCACCTGACCTTTACTCCAAGGTTAGAGGTCATTCTTGGCTGCTTTCCACACTTAGAAACGCCTGCCCTCTCTGGCCCAGCATCCAGCGTCCTGGAACATCTGTTTGCTGAGGCAAACAGCCTATGATCATCGCTTTTATAGCATCTTCTTCGTTAACAGACAAAAACTCGTTACATATCATCAATTTTATTCTCTTGACATTACTAGAGACTATGGAAGGACAGATTTAATTATCTCCAGGCTATGGAAAAAACAAGTCTCCAGGAACAAAGGTACCTTTCCAAAAGGTGCATGGCAGGGCCATCACTGATTCCCAAATCACTGCTTTGACAACCAGACATGTGGCCCTTACATGACACGCATTGCATTCACACAAAAGAGACATCAGCTTCCCCCTTGGTGTTCCGTCCTGGGCTTCACAGACTCCCTGTAAAGACAAGGTAGATAGCAGGTGTCTGGGGCTTTGTGGCCCCTGTGGTCTCTGAAGCAACTACTACATGTAGATGGTATGTTAGCAAATGTGCATTGCTGTGTCCCCTTAAAGCTCATGAAGACAGGAGGCAGGATGGATTTGGCCCCAGCACACAGCTGCCAAATCCTGATCTATACTGACATTGGCCCTTTTCCCCTTCCCCTTTTTTAATGACTTCAAAATGATATGTGTTGGGTGAATCCTGTTATTTGAGTGTGTGTGTGTGTGTGTGTGTGTGTGTGTATACATGAACATGCACACATGTGTACGCTTAGACACACAATCCATGTGTTATGTCCTTTCCCATGCAGTATAAGGTGGGTCCAGGGGCCTGACGGAGGCATTCTGGACTTAAAATATTCTTACTAATGACCCAGCAATAGGAGCGCTAACCCCAAGGTTAATGTTTCTCCAGGCACTTCTAATTATTTCATGTTTGCACAATTAATTTTGATTCCCTCTTTGAACTAGATGTTACATAGCTTGCTTTGCACTTTGGGGTAGGTTCATGAAATGAAGCACAGGAAAATGAGGCAGCCCTCCCCTCCCAGGGTGCAAGGCTCTGGCCAAGGCAGCTCAGGGAGCACTTGGGGGCACAGAGGCAGATGGTGAGAGAAGAAAGCAGAGAACGGGTCCCAGTAGGGGTCCAGGAACTAGTGGGAACAGGTCTGACAAAAGGAGGCAAGTGCATGTGGAACAGCAGCTCTGCTGAGCTGAAAATCCTGTTCTGTCACTCTTGACCCCTTTCACACTCTTGCTTGGAGATTTATCAGGGAGATGAAAGGAAGCAGAGTGACAGTGCTGGGGTGGGGCAGGAAGTGCAGACCCCAGCCCTGGGAGGCACCTTATCCTGGGCTCTGGACCTCCTGGAGCCCTGGAAACCACATGGCCTCAGCCAAGCCTCCTGTTCCCACTGTGTTTAGGCCCTTGGCTGCCCCTGTGCTCAGTGGCTTTGGCTTTCCTGGCAGACTAGAGGGCCAGTTGTTTGCTCCCCCCTGGGGTCTCTCTGGAAGCGCTTGCATTCGTTTCAGTGAAAGGACCGAGTGCAATTCCATACCCTCAGGGTCTCCTTCAAGCAGTCCATGCCAGTCTTCTTTTAGGTTGGGTTCACAGCTTCTGTGAGCCACCTTGCCTTGTTCTAGGAGGAAGAGAGCCAGACGGAGCTCACAGTGGTGGCAGCCTGCCTGGTAACATCTCTCATTCCATTTAGCGCACTGCATGTCCCACGGAGAAGCAGCATGGCGAAGAAGGCTGAAACTTAGGTTCACGTTCAGTGCCGGGAAGTTGGTGGGTCACCAGACCTCCTGCGCCTCCTGCCTCCACAGCACAGCTATCAGGACTGGCCATCGTGAGAACTTCCAAGAAGTTTTGACAAATTATCTTTGTGAACTAGAACTAGAGAGATTGCTAATGAAATGGGAAGCCTCAGGAAGCTGCATCTGACCAGCATGTGGTAGCAGGCAGTAGCAGCCCTCCAGAAACTCTAAAGACACCATGCCAGCACAGGTGGGTCCTTTGCGGGCCCACTTTGGAAAGCCTGTGCTCAGAAAGCAATTGTGCATTGTCCAGAGTTTCTCAGACTTTGAAAAATGTGTGGGTCTCAAAGGGAGAAAGAACATAAGTAAATATGCAAATTCCAGTCACCCAGCCTGTGCTGATAACCTGTGGGCTCCAGAATAAAAAAGTGAATGAAACAAAAGTCACGGCCGGATGGCTAATTTGGGGGGTCAGGGCTGGGATTAAAGCTATAGGCACTTTACCACTGAAATACATTCCCTGCCCTTTTTATTTTAAGACAGGTTCTCACTAAGTTGCTGAGGCCTCACTAAGTTGCTTAGGCTGACCTCCAATTTATGAACCTCCTGCCTCAGCCTCCCAAGCTGCTGAGATTACAGGCATGTGCTGCCACAACCCATGCAATGGATAATTTTTAGTGAGAAAAATGGAAGAGAAAACTTGAAATATAGCTAAAACTTGGGGCTGACCTGGTTGCAGTGTGATAGAGAAACAATTTCTTTATCAGGGATTAAATTTATAAACTAGAAGATGGGGGTGCTCTTGTTAAATACATTATTGTAAAATAGGATAATGCCAAAAATGGTACCTCTTCTAAACCCTGGAGTGTTCATGTTAAATGTTCTGTTCTGAAATTAAAGTACATAAATTATAGCCCTCAAGAGTGGTAAGGAAATAAATGCTTTGGCTTGAAAAATGCTATGCGCTACAGAAATCATAAATTGACCTGAGACCCCCCCCTACCTGAGTCAGGCAGGATGCAGCCTAAGCTGTGAATGAGAAAAACCCTATAATATGGTGGCTTAAATGAGTTTCCTTTCTTTCTTGTCAAGTCCAGGGCTCTGTTCTATAAGGTCATCCAAGGACCAGCTTTTGCTCTGAGTGTAGTCAGTGCATGGAAAAGCCAGCCCACGCTCCACCACATCTCCCATCCAGCCTGTGCAAAGGTACAGTTCCCTTGTAAATGTCATTTTAAAACCTGCCAGAATTTGCACAAATCATTTTGACTTACATTGACAGAAGTTTTGACAAATCGCCAGGGCTGCCTGTAAGTGAGGACTGGAGAATGAACTTTGGCTGGGCAAGTCTGCCTTCCATTGTAGCTTAGAATATTCTCACAAACATGAAGGAGAAAGAGCACCATTAGCTGTCCCTGCCACATTCATGGACCCTGCAATTTTTTTTTTTTTTTTTTTTCACGACCAGGCCCTCCCTCTCCTTGGCCTGCTCATCATTCCTGGAACATGCCACATGTAAATTTCCGTAATGCTTGTCAGCTTTTCCATGTGCTGTGCTGGCAGTGCTGGGACAACCAGTGAGTGGGACCCGTGTCCACCTGTGACTCCATTCCTTTGCTCAGCCTGTCCCTCCACATGGGATGCCCTGCTCCTCATCAAGCATTCGCTGGAATTTTCCCCATGCATCCTGGCCCAGACACTGTTAGAATGGGATATTTGCCTACATGGGCCCCAAGTCTCACATCTCGGGGGAAAATAATGGTCAGGGAAATTTCTCTCAGCCCAGGCCATAATCCTAGGAGCCTGGTTAGCTAGTTCCATGTATCTGTCAACCAAAATAATAATCAAAGAGATTCTCCAAGAATAATGAGTATGTGGGAAGAGCAGCGTGTGGAATGGGAGCACGTGTGCTATAGTAAAGTAAGGGCATGGGCAAGGAGATTGAGGACGGGAAGTTTGCAAAGGCAAAATGAGGAGGATTATGCAAAATATCTTTAAGCAAAAGTCCTTGGTTTCAACAATCAATAACAAGAGTGGTGTGAGTCCAAGGTTGAACAATTGCTGGGAAGATTTCCTTGCAGAAGTTATTTGTGTGTGTGTGTGTGTGTGTGTGTGTGTGTGTGTGTGTGTGTGTGGTTTTTCTGGGCAAGGTTGTGGTTCTGGTAGAGTCTTTTGTAAGTAGTTAGGCACATATGCATGAGATCCTCTCCTTGATAACCTCCTGGCTTTGTTTACTTTTTATTTTGTTTGATGGGGGCTTGGTAGAAATGACTCCATTTTGATTCTGAACAACTTCCACATATTCATTCTGCCAATATCTTGAGCCTGTGACCAATGTCAGGCCAGGGGTTGGGGATGCAGCAGTGAACAGAAACAGGCTGTCTGTCTTGATGGTGCACAGGGAGCCTGCGTTAATAACAGGTTGCTAGTGCTACACATGGAAGGCACTGAATAATGAGGCCAGATGGAGTCCTTAGGGTCTAAAAGGGGAGTTCTTGGACCATGCTTTCCCCCCAGCAGTCTGCAGGAGTGGGACCCATCCGGGTCATACCCCTCCACCTCGCGTCAGGCAGCTGTGGAGCCTGCCTGCCCCAGGGACCCTATAGTAGCAGGGCAAAATGGAAACCCATTTGTCAAAGCCTGCTGCCACGTTTGATCCTATAGAAGCTGGCGATGCGCTGCCATGCATGCATGAGCACTCTGTCTCCACGGGGTAGGACATTAAGCCCAGAGGAAGATTTGTGTGCCACATTCAAGTAATGAGCTGTGAAATTGACATTATAAGTTTTAATTATTATTAATGCCTCACAGGGGTGGCTGGTGTTAATTGTCCTGTAGGCATCCCAGACGTATTTCCCCCTTCTCCTTTCATATCTTTTCTTTAATGTCTTGAGCCCACGTAATGGCGGCCCCCTGGCAAGGTTTGAATGCAATTCCTCCAAAGGGGAACACCCCGATGTGTGGGAGAGGTTGTCTCTGAACTCATCTGTGGTCAGAAAGGAAATGGGCACACAGCAACCTGCTTGACCCCCTCAGGCTGGGTCATGGGGGTGGGGGATGTGAATCACAAGTTTCCAGGTTGCCACAGTGAAATTAGCAGAAGGCTCTTCCCCCCAATAGAATTCACCTGCCTCTGGGCCCTTCCATGGACTAATTAATCTTCTAAAGGGCTTTGAAGATGAAAGACTGTGGAAAGGCCACGTGTTACCATTTCCGAGCATTTTGACACAGGGAACTGGTTTCTGGCTCTTCTGCCCCCTACATAAACCACCTCTCAGATCATTTCTGACTTATGTATTTTTCCCTCAGAAATATGTCTCACCATCTTTAAAAGGTGTATTGTCCCTCTCGGTCTTGCTCTGTCCGCTGCTGTCTGGGCAGTCCAGAGGGGTGAGCGAGTGGGCTTGCCCTGTGGCCCTCTCCCTCCACGCTCCTCTGGCCCCTTCCCTTCCCCACTTCTCCTCTGTGCCCACCAGCAGGAGCAGCAGGGCATGGGTGCATGACTACCCAGGACCCCTTGCGGTTCCTTTGCTTGCAACTGGTGCTCCCACCTTGGGGTCAGCCCCAAGAAGTCTGAGCCACCCAAGGAGCTGTGTTCAGGGGGTGCATGTCCCCCTGGCTACCCCAGCCTAGCCTGCTGTGAGCACTAGAAGAATTGCTTCACCAGTTGGAGCAAGGGCCAAATGATTTTCCCTGGATGTCTGTGTAGTCCCTTGGCTTACGGGGGTCCTGTGTCACACCTTCCTAACTTTCCCCACTCCCTGTCCCCCATGCAGGCTTGACTCAAGACTAACCTGATTCCCTTGAACTAATAGCATATAGAGGGCAGCTTCTGCATGCCAGGACACTCCCAAGTTCTGCGTGCCAGGGTGGACATAGGACAGTCCTGGCTGGGGCCCCTGGTTAACAATGGTCAATACAGTGGACCAGAGGCCCCCAGGCCTAAGGACCCTAACCTGAGTGCTGAAGGTCTGGGATAGGACTGGAGGTAGCATAGAGCTTCGTCTGTAAAGCCCGCGGTTTCCAGAAGCATGTCCTCCTTGAGAACAAAAGGATGCTGCCACTGTGGCTGGAAAGGTGACCCAGTGCCAGCTCAGGGGGTGGGGTGCTCAGCCATCATGCTAAGAGTTTTTCTCCCCTGAGGGAGGTGAAGAGCCACTATAAGCTTGTAGGAAGTGGGGGGTGGACTCATCACGTGCTTGGCAACCAACACACAGTGGGTTGCAGGGGTTTGGTTTCCATGGGAGCAGAAAAGGGATGGGGCAACTGGGAGTGGAAGGGATACTGTGTCTCTAAGAGCCTAGCAGTAGAGCTAAAAGGATTTGAGGAGGAATGCCAAGGCCAAGGGAAAGGCGAATGCAAGGATGACCCCTTGCTTAGCAGCTGGTGGAGATTCCACAGTCAGGTGACAGTGGTGGGGTGGCCTGTGGACCACAGTGCTCAGATGGGTGGGACCATGACCCTTCTGGAGAATCAATGAAGCCACAGTTCCCTGAGGCTTAGAATTGTGTCCTTTTCAGGACTGGGGAGAAAGTAACAAGTGCCTCTGTCCTGGGGGGCAGTCTGCAGCCCTCGCCCTGGCAGGAAATGCCTCAGTTTCCCTGTCCCTATACCTCAGCCCTCCTGGCCATCCTGGATAAGTCAGGGCCACAGCTGTACATCATGTGAATGGGTGGTGCTTGCAAGTGGTCTCTGCATCAACTGTCTAGAGAAAGCTGGGGGTCAGGAGTCCAGAATGGATACCTAGAATCCCCTGATGCAGGGGGCAGTTCAGGGAGGTGCCTGTGTTCAGCTGCATGAGACACACACACAGGAGGAGGCAGAACCAGAATGCAAAGGTCAGGTCTGGCCTGTCCTGCCCACCACTGTGATCAACAGTAGCAAAGGCTGCCAGCCAGCCACCCGTGCCATGGCTCTTGGACTATTGCTTTGAGCATTCCCCCTCTTACTCTGTGATGGAGAGGAGATGAGCCAGTGTCAAGGTAAACATTTTCTTCTGTGCACCTGGTGTGGGGGCTGGTTTTCAAGCTTAAACTCTTTCCTTACTATCCTTTAAAACCTCCTCACTGGATGAGATCTAAGTGTCCCCATGTGGTCAGTAGTGAAAATAGTTCCATATCATGAAAAGCTAGGGATTGAACCTGGGGCCTTGCACACAGCCTAGGCAAGTGTTCTACCACTGAGCCACAGCCCCAGGCCTGCATTTAACATTTAAAATACAGGTAAACTAAATTGAAATAGAACCAAAAAAAAAGTACTTTTTCTGAAAACTTAACCTACAGGTGGGGCCAGGGTTTCTCAACCTTTTGATGTCCAGGGCCGGGTCATTCTTTGTTGTTGGGAGATGTCCTGATTAAAGGGTGTGCTGCAGCATCCCTCCCTACCCTGTACTCATTAGATGCCAATAGCACTCCACCTCCACACTGTAACAACCAAACATGTCTTCAGACAAAGTTGTCCCTGACTGAGAATGCCTGAGCCAGGGCCACTGGCCCTTGTGTGGCAGTGGATTTCTTCTGGTGGCCCACAGCCAACAGCCTCTTCCAGTCTTCTCTGCTTGTATGGCAAATTACCCCTTTGCCTCCACTCTCTCAAATCAGGGCCTCTTACAATCTATTGTGCGAACATTACAAAGCTATCCAGAATGAGTATTATTGGACACAAACTGATTTTTCCCCCTCTTCGAGTTCTGTAATCAAAAATCCTCTGGTGTTACTATTTAATTGGGTAGTGGTGGCTGTTTGTCAGTCTGCCAGCAGGTCTCTTAACTGCTGTCGCCTGACCATTCTGAGACATAAATGTAGAATGATTGAGTTGCAACGTGCTATTAAGTCCTCTACAAAGAGTTTTTGATGTCCTACTGCTTCGGGCTTTTGTGCTGGTATTGATTGATTCGAATACTACAGA
Source organism: Tamias sibiricus (assembly GCA_025594165.1). Taxonomy (NCBI): domain Eukaryota; kingdom Metazoa; phylum Chordata; class Mammalia; order Rodentia; family Sciuridae; genus Tamias; species Tamias sibiricus. The sequence continues at coordinate 13,516,268 of CM046670.1, read as the reverse complement.
AACCCTTGGCACAGGCAGCCCTGGTGAGAAAATGCAGCTTCTGGTAGGAAAATCATTGGGTATTGACACAGGGACAATGGTAAGGCTTTCCTCTGGCTTTCCTCTGGCACAGAATGGACCTTGGGCAAAGCTCACTCAGTCGAGCAGGTGTTGGCCACCCGTAAGGAAATGGAAAAGAAACTCATGCAGCCAACTGGTCTTTACAAAACAGGGCCAATTAGAGAAGCCCAGGAAGTGCACAAAAACATCAAATCAAGCCTCCGGATTGTTTGATGGACCTCTTGTTGCCGGAGAACAGAAGATTGTAAAGGATTCTGTTTAAAATGCATTTCAAGGCTGGTCACTGTTTTACGCCGAAGATGGCAGATCCTTTTTGGATGGGTTGGACAAATTTTGACGGGAAAGGCAGGACATCTCCTGATGGTAAGAAGATAGGAAATCATACTTCTAGAACAGACAGACTAGCGTATGCAGCAAAAAGCTTCATGTCATCCCTGGGGGTGTTGGTCTGTGACAGGGGACCAAGGACCCGGAGTGGCCTCCAAGCTCCCCAGCCAGATTGTCTCTCGCTTGGACAGGTTGAGCACAAGCCGCTGGTTGAGTCCACGGCAGTGCGGGGATGGTATGGTCGCTGCAGTGTGGGCTGGTCTGCTCAACTCGAACCCCACTGAGCATGTCCTGAGTTGCTGTGAGGGGTCGGTCAGCTAGGGAAAGAAAGTTTTGTTGGGTCATAATTGTAGGAATTCTGGTTGTTTTGAGACCAGAGTCCCTGGAAAAAAGCACTCAAGTAACCACATGTCATTTTCTGCTTTCAGAACCTGTCCCAGCTGCCCTATGGCAAGGCCCTGTACAACTATGAGGGGAAAGAACCTGGTGACCTTAAGTTCAACAAGGGGGACATCATCATTCTGCGGCGCAAGGTTGACGAGAACTGGTACCACGGGGAGCTGCATGGCACCCACGGCTTCCTCCCCGCCAGCTACATTCAGTGTGTCCGGCCCTTGCCGCAGGCCCCGCCCCAGGGCAAAGCACTTTATGATTTTGAGATGAAGGACCGAGACCAAGACAAGGACTGTCTGACCTTCACCAAGGTAAGGAGAGCCCCACTGTCCCGAGTAGCACCTTCCCACTGAGTTTGAACCCTGGCTCCTCCCTCCCTCAGGCCCAGGACAAAGGGTGCAGCCTCCTGCTCTGTCCCTCCTAAGGACCAGCACTGGCTGCATCTGCTTCATGGGTTTTTTGTTGAATGATATGAGTGGCACCGGCAGGTACTTGGCTCCACCCACAGCTGGCACAAGTGCATGACATACTGTAAACTGCCATTAGCATCCATAGCAGGACCCCTGTTGCCCCAAGTCATGGTTTTAAGCATTAATTTCAGTGCAAGGGAATGAGTTTCCAGGACTCATGGGGCAACTCATCAGAGAAACTGCTGCACAGACCCAGGGCAGCTCACTGGGATGTGATGGCTGACCCCAGCAGGGAATCATAGGCCATCCTGCAGGCAGGCCAGGCCAGGCAGGAAGAGCTGTTTGAAGTAGCCAAGGCCAGAAGACTTAGTTGCAAAACAAATATATTTACCCATGGAGTTGTGCAGAGGGCCTGGCTGCCTTGGAGTTCTGGCTGCCTTGGAGTTCCCGTCGATTAGTTATCTGCTCCTAGTGCCTGACCACAGCTAACAGCTTATCTTTACACCTCTCCGAGGTTCCTAGGGGAACATTGTTCTCCAGGTTGGTCCTCTCTTCTCCCTCCTTGTCTTATTCTGTCTGCCTGCTCTTCCCCGACTGCACACTGCTGTCCTCCACAGTGGTAAATAACAGAGCTGTAATTCTAATTCCTTTCTCTTTAAGGCCCATGTTCTTCCCAATTCCTGGAGGCCACTGTTATTCTCCCTCCTTCCCACCGCCCCATCTGCTGGTGCAGAGCGTAGCTGTGGCACTGCAGCTCCAGGGAGGGCTACAGAAGTGCCACGCATACCATTTGTGAGCAAAATTGGCATGTCCTTGCCCTGCTGCTATTTATGTCTTGTTCTATTGTTCATCCTGACAGTGAATAATCTATTTTTCATTCAGGGATCCAACTCTTTCTTCCTTTCTTTCATCAAGGTGTTCAGATGCTAATTCCCATTGTCATCTGGCTGGTGCAACTTCCCAGGAAGCCAGCGGCCCCCCTTCTCTCTTTCTTTCTCTTCCTCTCTGAGTGGCAGGCTTCCCAGGGTACCTTGCTTGCTTCCCTACCCAGTGGACTTTGGAGAGAGAGGACTCTGGGGGCTGCTGGTCCTCTGTGATGTCACTTGTGACTTCATAGTACCCAGTTAGGGCCTTGCTAAGAAGACAGGCACCAGAACAGTTTCAGGCTCAGCTGGCTCCAGCGACAGAAATAACCAAGGTCAAAACTCTCCTCCCAGGGCTTCATAGGAAGAGACTCTGGGTCGGGAGAACTCACTGTGAACAGCTTCAGGGTCTGGAAGCTTCCAGGCAGGTCCAGCTTGTCCCTGTAGAAGCACATGTCTCCTTGCCTACCATTGCCACAGCCTTCTCCATTCTAGGGGCCTCTGCCCAGGACACTCAAATCCAGGTAAAGACCAGAGCCCTGTGGGCAAGAAGACAAAGGGGCGTTTGCCCTCTTTTTTTTTTTTTTTTAATATTTTTATTTATTTGCTTTTAGTTGTACACAATGCGTTTTATTCAATGCGTTTTTATTTGTACGTGGTGCTGAGGATCGAACCCGGGTCGCCCACATGCTAGGTGAGCGCTCTACCGCTGAGCCACAATCCCAGCCCCTTGCCCTCTTATTCTAAAAAAAAAAACTTACAGGACCTGGTTCTGTGCTGCGCGCTGTGCTTTGTCCAAGGATAGACAGGCTCACTGAACCCTTGGAGCCTGAAGTCTCGAGGTTGGGGAAACACGGGCAACCAGCAAGTCAAGAGAATTAAGTGTGTAAACGGCAGCTTCAGAGGACGATGAGCTGCGCTGGACCATGCCTGGAAGCATGGAGTGAGGAGCCCCAAACTCCCCAATTATAGAGGTGAACATTCAACATTTCAAGGGAAACCTTAAATCAGTCCTCAGGGGCACCTTACAGCTGTGTTCGGCTTGGACTCATTCTGTGCTCAGCATGTTCGGGGGTGCACAGCTATGTGAGCTGCAGTATGTCCCCGAGGCAAGCATTGTCACGCAGGGCTTCTTCAAAGGTGACCTTGAGATGGAGGAGCAGAGGTGCCAGCCATGAGAGAGTCTGGGCTTTCCTATTACTTGGAGACAGCAACAGTTCCTACAGGGGCCGACTTGTCTTGAATTTACGACTTTCTTTTATTGAATCCCAAGGGTTCCTGTGGAGAGCTAAAGACCCCTGGATGTGATTCTCAAAGAAATTCATGCTCTGACCTCCCCTTCCCACCATGCTCCACATCCCCTTTTTTCCACCCTCTCTGTGGTCCACAGAGTGAAATGTGGGAGAGGGGACAGCAACCTTAATAAGTACCCTGCTCCACGGGCACCTCTCAGTTCTGAATGTCTCCATATCAAGGCTCTGAAAGACATGGTAGCTCTCAAGACTGATTGCTGTTCCCTGCTGTGTGCGAGAGTCTCCTGAGGTTCCCCCCAGTGGGGCACCTGGCCCTATTCGGTGGCAGAGCTTGGAGCAATGCTGAGACACACGTGGCCACTGTCCTTACTCACATTCCAGGTGACCCCAGGGCACTCGTACTTCAGCTTCCCTGGTTAGTGCCAGCCAATTTACCTCCAGAAACCAGTTTGTCCTTTGGATATGTCCCTTTCTGGCATCTGCAGGGACAGAGGGGTCTGTACAAATGGTGCTCACTTTCTTCTAAAGCACATCATTGTGTTCAACTGGAGGCACCTAAAGAGTCATGAATCCAGTGAATCAAAGCTAGATTTTTACCTTCAGTGGTGAATAGTCCTGTTAAAATGGCATTAATTAAAGTTATTCTAAAACCAGTCTTTGTTTTTTTAAAGAAGAGAATGAATAATTACTTTTTTGTAAAGCAGATTTAAAAAAAAAAAAAAGCATATTTTATAACTTCTCAGTAGTCCCACTCCAAAAAAGCTGGGCTTGTGCCAACACAGAGACTAAGGGCAGGTCCTGCCAGCGGGGCTCAGGAGTGCTGCCTGCAGCTCTTCTTCACCTGTGCCTGCCGAGCCCACCGCGGGGCCCGGGCTCCGTGGAGAGGCACCTGTGCAGATGGGGACCCAGTGATGTGCTCCGGTGGCTTTAGGAAGACACTTAACTTTGCTGGTCTAAAGTGGCTTGTCTTCAGGTCAGTCCACAGTGCCCACTCTGTGGGCTCAGTGATATGTGATCTAAGCAAAGAGCTGAGCTTAGGGCTTGGCGTACAGAGGGCAAGGTGAACACCATTTATGTTTTGGTAGTTTTTAATACCAATCTCTTATTTCCTTTCAACTATGAAATTCGATAAATGTTTCTTGAGTCCTTACTCTGTAACTTTCTGTTCATGAAAATATCATCACCAGGGAACTGTGGTTAGCTGTGAAGGGCTTGGCCTGCCCTTTTGTATACCCTCTTCAATGCCCAAGCATCCTCAAAGGCAGTGCCTGGCCACTCACAGAACCACTTTTGCACCTGACTACAGAGGGTCCCAGGCTTGCCAGGTCACCCCAACTCCTCACAGTGTTGCCATGTGGAAGAGAGAGCTCTTTGGTGGGCCCTCACCCCTCATTCCCTTGCAGGGCCAAAAGGATGATTTAAGTTGGCAAATTTGACAAACACTGCCATGATTTGTCCTGACTACTCATACCTGTGTTCTGTTGGTGTTTCCATAAGCCACTCCCATGTGACCTCCTTAAAGTCGTTCCTTGAGTGTTTAATCACCATGTATCAAAAGCACAAGGGCATGCCAGGCGTGGTGCACTCCCTATAATCTCAGCAACTCCAGAGGAGGCAGAGGCAGAAGGATCACAAGTTCAAAGCCAACCTCAGCAATTAGTGAGGCCCTAAGCAACTTAGTGAGACTCTGTCTCAAAAAATGAAAATCGGACTGGGGATATGGCTCAGTGGTTAAGCGCCACTGGATTCAATCCCTAGTACCACACACACACACACACACACACACACACACAAAATAGGGCTCTCTCTTTTGTAAGCGAACCCAGCATGAAACCCAGATGATGCTCTCTGACCCAGGGGATAGACTTAGATGGGTAAAAATCAAATACAGAGTTTGGGTTCTCAAGTCAGATGTAGGTTCAAATCACTCTTCTTTATTGTATAGTGACTTTGGGACATTTACTTAGTCTTTGAAGCACTTTTTCACTATAAAATGAAGTTGATATTGGGATTAGGGGAGCAAAGGCATTAGAAGAACAGAGCTCAAAATAGGTATTCCCATGAATATTTTCTTCCTGGTTCAGGAAAAGTTGTAGTTGTAATTCCATCACGTGGTGCCTATCATTTACATAATTGTCTTCTTAAGACACATACTACAAGACATCTGAGGATTTCCAGGGCCAGTCTGCTCTACTTTCCTGGTGGCCGAGTCTGGGAGAGGTTGGCTCAGGGTGTGAAACGGGCCAATCTCTTTCATTGGTATCACTGCTCTGTGGTCAGCAGAGCCAGCCAGCTGGGCCAGCCTCTGGACCACTCGGTCATCCCTGCTTCCTCCTGAGTGGGAATTGGAATGCTCTCCAGGCTGGAAAGACTCAGAATTTTTGCCTTCTGCTTTTTCCGTGTCCATGACTCAGAGTGAGAGGAGCCCAAGAAGAGCAGGGCTTACTAACCTCTCTCCTCCCTCCTGAGCACCCCCTGTGTTAGTCAGCTTTTCATCATTGTGACCAAAATACTGAAAAAATCAACCTGGAAGAGGAAAAGTTTATGTTGGGCTCATGAAGGTTGAGTCCGTGGTCAGCCTACTGCATTGCTCTGGGTCTTGGGGTAAGGCAGAACCTCATGGCAGAAAGGTGTGGCAAAGGAGGCTGCTTATTAACTCATGGCAAGTAGGAAACAGCAAGAGAGGAGTCAGGGACAAAGTATGATCCCCCAAAACATGCCTCCAGTGACCTACCTCCTCCAGCCACCTGTCTACTCTTACCACCCAGTAGGCCATTCAGATTGTTAATCCATCAAATGGATTAGTCCACTGATTAGGTCACAGGTCTCTAAATCACCTCTGAACATTCTTACATTATCCAACATGAGATTTTGGGGGGTACCTCATATCCAATCCATAACACCTCTCGCTTGACGTTTTTACCCTGAAAAAGCTATCAGAGGCCACGTGTGGTGGCACATGCCTGTAATCCTATTGACTCAGGCAGCTAAGCAGGAGAATGGCAAGCTTAAGGCCAGCCTGGGCAATTTAGCAAGACCCTGTCTCAAAATAAAAAGTAAAAAGGGCTGGGGATGTAGCTCAGTAGTAGGGTGGCCCTGAATGCCATCCCTAATACTCAAAAGGAAAAACAATAAGCTGTTACCAGGGACACTCAGAGGGGCCCAGCACTCCTTACAAGTTGGAGTCCTCCTCCTGACTCAGCAGCCGTCCTGCAGCTCCCTCCTTGTGCCTGCTGTGCCTCCCAGGAAGGAAGTGTTTTTTCTGACTGCTCAACTCAGAGGAATGAGGGCAGAGGGACCATGGGAGTGAACAAGGCAGGCTGCTGGCAGCTGCAGGACACCCAGCCCAGCCACTTCTTTTGACTTCAAGGTAGGGTTCAAAGGAAGTGTTCGCAGTTTTGGTTTGCAGGTAAAGCTTGAACTACATCTGAAGCTTTGTTAGAATATACCCTGCATGCAGAACAGGGGCTTCTTCCCATGGATGCGCCTGGAAGCCTGGCCCTGCCCCAGCACTGCACCCCGTTCTCCTGGGGTAGGTGGGGTGACTTCAAGGCTGTGTCATGTGGTAGGTGCCTCTACTCAGAACTCAGCTTGGCTTCTCATCTCCCCTTGAGTCACTGGCACAGCCTAGACTGGCTCCAAGACCCAGTACCTGCACCCTCTCAGACCTTTTACTGCTGGCCTCTGGCCTTGCCTGACTACCCTGGGCTCCTGGTTGTTTTCACTTCCAGGGGACCAGTGAGTCCCCAAGGGCCTGTGCATTTCCTTCCCACAGCCTGGGGTCCTCCCCCACCCATTTACAGCAAGGCCCTTGTCCCTGTGTAATGGAGCCTCATATATTCTATACCCCACCTTTCTCCTTCTGAGATGTAGATATTTGTAACATAACACTGAAGGGTCATGATCACTTACTGCCCATCCCCATGGGGATATGTCTGACCATGAAGCTGAAAATGCTCTGCATGGCCTGGCTGAGGGGGTCTTGCTGTTGAGAGTGTTCTCTTCTTCTCCTCCTTTCTCCTTGGCCCATTCATTCACTCTCCAGACATATCAAGCCCTGGTTGTGTTCCAGGTGCCAGCTTGGTGCCAGGTAGCAAGGTAAGCACCACGAAGTCCCATCCTCAAATGCCCATGACTGACAGTGGGTGGACAGAGAGGCGAGACCATCCTGGGCACGTGTGTGTTTGTGTGTGCAGTGGGGGGAGCTCCAAGCACATAGAGGGTTTGACCTCTGACCTCTTCCCTCTCTTCTGGTCCCGTGCTGTGAGGGAAAGTTCCTTCCAGCCCAGAGTTGTGCTTCTGCCTCGCTTTGAGTGGCCCTGGGTCCCTGGCAGCCTCTGGAGTTCAGACAGGTGAGCAAGCCATCTGGTATGTCAGAGCTGCTGAGATGGCAGCAGGACAAGGACAAGGACCAGGACCAGGACTGAGGCCACAGGGCTGGCATGCTCTGTGAGGTCAGTGGCAGCCAGTGATTCCAGGAAGTCTTACTACAAAAGGCAGAAGTGATCAGAGGCACAATTCTGTGTCATTTCTCAGGAAAAAGAAAAAAAAATAAAAAGACTGAGGTATTTCTTAGCTTTACCTTTTTAAAATTGTTCCCTTCTTTCTGAAAAATAGAATGGTTTGAGCACTCTGTGGCCTGCAGCCTGTGGCAGAGCTGGGTCACAGTCAGATTGCAGCTGGGTTTGGGGCACCTAGGATCCTGCGCTCAAGCAGACTCATGAGGCTGATGGCAGTCGGGTGTCTCTGAAGGCCATCTCTGGGCTCTGGTTTGTTCTTGCTCCTTAGAAACGCTTTGATTCCAGGAGAGAGCAGAGGTAAGGAAATTGTGTGGCCTCCAGGAGAGCAGGCTGTTGGGTATTCATACCCTCTTTGGGAACACTCTCCAGGGGTTGCACATGTGATGTTGACACACCGCTCATTTAGGAGAGTAAAATATTAGGGACTTGGATTCTCCAAATCTCCAAAGTTTCAGCTCTCATGACATTTCAGGCTGAGCCCCAAAATGCTTGATATGAGCTATGAGATTTACCAAGCTAGAACCTGTAAGGCAGTGTGCTGTGCCGGCCACCAGCAGACAGCTCAGAAGGGGCAGGAAGATCAACTCTCTGCGCTCTGACCCTCAGCTGCTGTTCTTAACAGAGGCCCATCTGTTTCTGCAGCTTTCTTTTTTTCCAGGTGGAAATGAACACACAGACTTGGGAGGAGGTGGGTAAATGAATTAAAAACACATTTAAATGCCCTTATAGATCAGGGAGGGGTCTGATTGTGTCACCTAAGTCCTTTACAGATTTATTCCCCACTAAGCCTTGGGAGGAAGGGCAATGTAGTCTTTTTATAAACTACTTTGTGTTCATAGCCCAAACTTAAAATCATTTAGGACCACCCGGAGACCACCTGAATGCCAAGACGAGCCACAGCCATAAGGCAATAGCATTTGGTGTGTGTTCAAAAACTTGGAAATATCAGGGAATAGGGAAAACAGCATATGGAGTCTACTGGCCCACAGTGAGTAATGAGTACTTGACATGAAACCTGTAAACGAAATTGAGTTTTGCCTCTGAAAGGGAAATGATGTTGTGGAAACAATTTTCATTCATAAAATCCTTGAATGCTGCCATATTAACCCAGAAGCATGTCTACCTCATCTATAAGTGATGTCTTTGGTGTCTGATTTGGTTTGGTCTACACATCTACGGCAGGCAAGGACTGATAAGTTAGGATGCATTGTCCAAATCCTGCCTGCCACCTGTTTTTGTAAATAAAGTTTTATTGGTATGCAGCAATGGTCATTCATTTATGTATTCAGCGGCAGTTATGCTTCAAAGGCAGAGTTGAGGAGTCAGCCCACAAATCCTGAAATGTTTACTCTTTTTTAAAAAAAAATTTATTTATTTTTTATTCTAAGATGTTATAAATGACAGCAGAATGCATTACATTTCATATTACACATATAGAGCACTTTTTTACAAATCTCTGGTTGTATGCAAAGTATATTCACACCATTTGTGACTTCATGCATGCACTTAGGGTAATGATATCCATCTCATTCTACCATCTTTTTTTTTCTTCACCCTTTTGCCCCCTCCCGTTGCCCTCCCTCCCCATTGGCCATTCTAGTATTCCTCTAATCCTCCTATGCTCCCCATCCCAACCTGACTGTGAATTGGCCTCCTTATATCAGAGAAAACATTTGGCATTTGGCTTTTGGGGATTGGCTAACTTCACTTAGCATTATATTCTCTAACGCCATCCATTTACCTGCAAATGCCATGATTTTATTCTGTCTTATTGCTGAGTAATACTCCATTGTGTGTATATACCACATTTTCTTTTTTTTACTTTAATTATTTATTTACTTATTCATAATGCACAAGTATAGCATCTTTTTACATACAACTGCTTGTATACAAAGTATATAAGTACCATTCAGATCTTCAATCATGCATTTAGGATAATGATATCCATCTCATTCAACCACCAATTTTTTTTCCTTTCCCCCCCCCCTCCTCTCTTGCTCCCTCCCTTCCCCTCCCTTTCCTTTGACCTTTCTAGTGTTCCTCTAATCCTGTGTACCCCCATCCAACAACCCTGTGAACTAGCCTTCTTATATCAGAGAAAACATTCGGTATTTGGATTTTTGAGATTGACTAATTTCACTTAGCATTATATTCTCCAACTTCATCCATTTACCTGCAAATGCCATTATTTTATTCTCTCTTATTGCTGAGTAAAATTCCATTTTGTATATATACCACATTTTCTTTATCCACTCATCTACTGAGGGACATCTAGGTTGGTTCCACAACCTAGCTATTGTGAATTGTGCTGCTATAACCATTGAAGTGGCTGTGTCACTGTAATATGCTGTTTTTAAGTCCTTTGGGAAAATCTCTGGTTGTATGCAAAGTATATTCACACCATTCGTGACTTCATACATGCACTTAGGGTAATGATATCCATCTCATTCTACCATCTTTTTTTTTTTCTTCACCCTTTTGCCCCCTCCCTTGCCCTCCCTCCCCATTGGCCATTCTAGTATTCCTCTAATCCTCCTATGCTCCCCATCCCAACCTGACTGTGAATTGGCCTCCTTATATCAGAGAAAACATTTGGCATTTGGCTTTTGGGGATTGGCTAACTTCACCTAGCATTATATTCTCTAACGCCATCCATTTTCCTGCAAATGCCATGATTTTATTCTGTCTTATTGCTGAGTAATATTCCATTGTGTGTATATACCACATTTTCTTTTTTTTACTTTAATTATTTATTTACTTATTCATAATGCACAAGTATAGCATCTTTTTACATACAACTGCTTGTATACAAAGTATATAAGTACCATTCAGATCTTCAATCATGCATTTAGGATAATGATATCCATCTCATTCAACCACCAATTTTTTTTTTCCTTTCCCCCCCTCCCTCCTCTCTTGCTCCCTCCCTTCCCCTCCCTTTCCTTTGACCTTTCTAGTGTTCCTCTAATCCTGTGTACCCCCATCCAACAACCTGTGAACTAGCCTTCTTATATCAGAGAAAACATTCGGTATTTGGATTTTTGAGATTGACTAATTTCACTTAGCATTATATTCTCCAACTTCATCCATTTACCTGCAAATGCCATTATTTTATTCTCTCTTATTGCTGAGTAAAATTCCATTTTGTATATATACCACATTTTCTTTATCCACTCATCTACTGAGGGACATCTAGGTTGGTTCCACAACCTAGCTATTGTGAATTGTGCTGCTATAACCATTGAAGTGGCTGTGTCACTGTAATATGCTGTTTTTAAGTCCTTTGGGAAAATCTCTGGTTGTATGCAAAGTATATTCACACCATTCGTGACTTCATACATGCACTTAGGGTAATGATATCCATCTCATTCTACCATCTTTTTTTTTTTCTTCACCCTTTTGCCCCCTCCCTTGCCCTCCCTCCCCATTGGCCATTCTAGTATTCCTCTAATCCTCCTATGCTCCCCATCCCAACCCAACTGTGAATTGGCCTCCTTATATCAGAGAAAACATTTGGCATTTGGCTTTTGGGGATTGGCTAAATTCACCTAGCATTATATTCTCTAACGCCATCCATTTTCCTGCAAATGCCATGATTTTATTCTGTCTTATTGCTGAGTAATATTCCATTGTGTGTATATACCACATTTTCTTTATCCATTCATCTACTGAAGGGCATCTAGGTTGGTTCCACAGTTTAGCTATTGTGAATTGTGCTGCTATAAACATTGATGTGGCTGTGTCCCTGTAGTATGCTGTTTTCAGGTCTTTTGGGTAAAGACCAAGGAGTGGGATAGCTGGGTCATAAGGTGGTTCCATTCCAAGTTTTCCAAGGTATCTCCATACTGCTTTCCATATTGGCTGCATCATTTTGTAGTCCCACCAACAATGTATGAGTGTGCCTTTTTCTCCACATCCTCTCCAACATTTATCGTTGTTTGTGTTCTTAATAGCTGCCATTCTGACAGGTGTGAGATGAAATCTTAGAGTGGTTTTGATTTGCATTTCTCTAATTGCCAGAGAGGTTGAGCATTTTTTCATGTATTTGTTGATTGATTGTATCTCTTCTTCTGAGAAGTGTCTGTTCAGTTCCTTGGCCCATTTATTGATTGGGTTATTTGTTTTATTGGTGTTAAGATTTTTGAGTTCTTTATATATTCTAGAGATTAGTGCTCTATCTGACGTGCACGTGGTAAAAATTTGTTCCCAATTAGTAGGCTCTCTGTTCACCTCACCGATTGTTTCTTTTGCTGAGAAGAAGCTTTGTAATTTGAGTCTATCCATTTATCGATTCTTGGTATTAAGTCTTGTGCTACAGGATTCTTATTAAGGAACTTGGGGCCTAATCCAACATGTTGGAGATTAGAGCTTACTTTTTCTTCTACTAGGTGTAGTGTCTCTGGTCTAATTCCTAGGTCCTTGATCCAGTTTGAGTTGAATTTTGTGCATGGTGAGAGATAGAGGTTTAATTTCATTTTATTGCATATGGATTTCCAGTTTTCCCAGCACCATTTGTTGAAGAGGCTATCTTTTCTCCAATGTACATTTTTGGCACCTTTGTCTAGTATAAGATAACTGAAATTATATGTGTTAGTCTCTTTGTCCTCTATTCTGTACCATTGGTCTACTGGCCTATTTTGGTGCCAATACCATGCTGTTTTTGTTACTGTTGCTCTGTAGTATAATTTAAGGTCTGGTATAGTGATGCCACCTGCTTCACTCCTCTTACTAAGGATTGCTTTAGCTATTCTGGGTCTCTTATTTTTCCAGATGAATTTCATGACTGCTTTTTCTATTTCTATGAGGAATGTCATTGGGATTTTGATTGGCATTACATTAAATCTGTATAGTGCTTTTGGTAGTATGGTCATTTTGACAATATTAGTTCTGCCTATCCAAGAACAGGGTAGATCTTTGCATCTTCTAAGGTCTTCCATAATTTCTTTCTTTAGTGTTCTGTAGTTTTCATTATAGAGGTCTTTCACATCTTTGGTTAAGTTGATTCCCAAGTATTTTATTTTATTTTTTTTGATGCTATTGTAAACAGGGTAGTTTTCCTCATTTCCTTTCAGAGTATTTGTCACTGATATATAGAAATGCCTTAGATTTATGGGTGTTGATTTGTATCCTGCTACTTTGCTGAATTCATTTATGAGTTCTAGAAGTTTTCTGGTGGAATTTTTTGGTTCTTCTAGGTATAAAATCATATCATCAGCAAATAATGATTATTTTGAGTTCTAATTTACCTATCTGTATCCCTTTAATTTCTTTCGTTTGTTTTATTGCTCTGGCCAGCATTTCAATTACTATGTTGAATAGAAGTGGTGAAAGAGGGCATCCCTGTCTTGTTCCAGTTTTTAGAGGGAATGCTTTCAATTTTTCTCCATTTAGAATAATGTTGGCCTGGGGATTAGCATATATAGTTTTTACGATGTTGAGATATGTTCCAGTTATCCCTAGTTTTTCTAGTGTTTTGAACATGAAGGGGTGCTGTATTTTGTCAAATGCTTTTTTTTGCATCTGTTGAGATAATCATATGGTTCTTATCTCTGAGTCTATTGACGTGGTGAATAACATATATTGTTTTCCATATGTTGAACCATCCTTGCATCCCTGGAATGAACCCCACTTGATCGTGGTGTATTATATTTTTGATATGTTTCTGTATCCGTTTTGCTAGAATTTTATTGAGAATTTTTGCATCTACGTTCATTACAGATATGGGTCTGAAGTTTTCTTTTTTGGATGTGTCTTTGCCTGGTTTGGGGATCAGGGTGATGTTGGCCTCATAGAATGAGTTTGGAAGTGCTCCCTCTTTTTCTATTTCCTGAAATAAATTGAATAGTATTGGTATCAGTTCTTCTTTGAAGGTCTTGTAGAACTCAGCTGTGTATCCCTCTGGTCCTGGGCTTTTCTTGGTTGGTAGGCTTCTGATGGCATCTTCTATTTCGTCACTTGAAATTGGTCTGTTCAAATTATGTATATCATCCTGCTTAAGTTTGGGCACATCATACAACTCTAGAAATTTGTCAATGCCTTCAGTGTTTTGTATTTTGTTGGAGTACAAGTTTTCAAAATAATTTTGAATTATTTCCTGTATTTCTGTAGTGTTTATTGTGATATTTCCTTTTTCATCACATATATTAGTAATTTTAGTTATCTCTCTCCTTCTCTTTGTTAGCCTGGATAAGGGTCTGTCAATTTTATTTATTTTTTCAAAGAACCAACTTTTTTTTTAGATTATTTATTTACTTATTCATAATGCACAAGTATATCATCTTTTTACATATAACTGCTTGTATACAAAGTATATAAGTACCATTCAGATCGTTAATCATGCATTTAGGATAGTGATATCCATCTCATTCAACCACCATTTTTTTCCCTTCCCCCTCCCCTTGCTCCCTCCCTTGCCCTCCCTTTCCTTTGACCATTCTAGTGTTCCTCTAATCCTATGTACCCCCATCCAATCACACTGTGAACTAACCTCCTTATATCAGAGAAAACATTCGGTATTTGGATTTTTGAGATTGACTAATTTCACTTAGCATTATATTCTCACTTAACATTATATTTCCAACTTCATCCATTTACCTGCAAATGCCATTATTTTATTCTCTCTTATTGCTGAGTAAAATTCCATTTTGTATATATACCACATTTTCTTTATCCACTCATCTACTGAGGGACATCTAGGTTGGTTCCACAACCTAGCTATTATGACTTGTGCTGCTATAAACATTGAAGTGGCTGTGTCACTGTAATATGCTGTTTTTAAGTCTTTTGGGAACAGACCCAGGAGTGGGATGGCTGGGTCATAGGGTGGTTCCATTCCCATTTTCCCAAGAAATCTCCATACTGCTTTCCATAGCAAAGAACCAACTTTTTGTTTTGTCAATTTTTTCAATTGTTTCTTTGGTTTCAATTTCATTAATTTCAGCTCTGATTTTAATTATTTCCTGTCTTCTACCACTTTTGGTGTTGGATTGTTCTTCTTTTTCTAGAGTTTTGAGATGTAATTTTAAGTCATTTATTTGTTGACTTTTCCTTCTTTTGAGGAATGAACTCAACACAATGAACTTTCCTCTTAGAACTGCCTTCATAGTGTCCCAGAGATTTCAATATATTGTGTCTGTGTTCTCATTCACCTCTAAGAACTTTTTATCTCCTCTTTGATGTCATCTGCAACCCATTGTTCATTCAGTAGCATATTATTTAGTCTCCAGGTGTTGGAGTAGCTTTTATTTCTTATTTTATCATTGATTTCTAATTTCATTCCATTATGGTCGGATAGAATGCAGGGTAGAATATCAACTTTTTTGTATTTGCTCAGAGTTGTTTTGTGGCCTAGTATATGGTCTATTTTAGAGAAGGTTCCATGTGCTGCTGAGAAGAAAGTGTATTCACTTGTTGAAGGATGAAATATTCTATATAAGTCAGTTAAGTCTAAGTTGTTTATTGTATTTTTGAGTTCTATAGTTTCTTTGTTCAGCTTTTGTTTGGAAGATCTATCCAGTGGTGAAAGGGGTGTGTTAAAGTCACCCAGAATTATTTTGTTGTGGTCAATTTGACTCTTAAACTTCAGGAGAGTTTGTTTGATGAACATGGATGCTCCATTGTTTGGGGCATATATATTTATAATTGTTAAGTCTTGTTGGTGTATGGTTCCCTTGAGCAGTATATAGTGTCCCTTCTTTATCCCTTTTGATTGACTTTAGCTTGAAGTCTACTTTATTTGATATGAGGATGGAAACCCCTGCTTGTTTCCTCTGTCCATATGAGTGGTAGGATTTCTCCCAACTTTTCACTGTCAGCCTATGGATGTCTTTTCCTATGAGATGAGTCTCTTGGAGGCAGCATATTGTTAGGTCTGTTTTTTTGATCCAATCTGCTAGTCTATGTCTTTTGATTGGTGAGTTTAGGCCATTAACATTCAGAGTTATTATTGAGATGTGTTTTGTATTCCAAGCCATTTTTATTTCTGCTATTTACCTTGACATGGTTTCTCTTCTGATTGTTTTTTTCTTTAGTGTAATACCTCCCTCTGTTGATTTTCATCATTGTTTTTCTTTTCCTCTTCTTTTATTTTGCCAAGGATGTTCTGTAGTGTTGGCTTTCTACTTGTAAATTCTTTTAACTTTTGTTTATCATGGAAGGTTTTTATTTCGTCCTCAAATCTAAAGCTTAATTTTGCTGGGTATAAGATTCTTGGTTGGCATCCCTATTCCTTCAGAACTTGAAATATGTTTTTCCATGATCTCCTAGCTTTGAGTGTCTGAATTGAAAAATCTGCTGTGATACGAATTGGTCTCCCCCTATATGTGATCTGGTTCCTCTCTTTTGCGGACTTTAAAATTCTATCCTTGTTCTGTATGCTAGGCATTTTCATTATAATGTGTCTTGGTGTAGATCTGTTGTAATTTTGTACATTTGGTGTCTTTTAGGCCTCTTGTATTTGGTTTTCCAATTCAGTCTTCGTGCTTGGGAAATTTTCTGATATTATCTCATTGAAGAGGTTGTGCATTCCTTTGGTTTGAAACTCTGTGCCTTCCTCTATCCCAATTATTCTTAGATTTGGTCTTTTGGTGTTGTCCCATACTTCTTGGATGTTCTGTTCATAGTTTCATACTATCTTTATTGTGTGGTCAACTTTATTTTCAAGATTATATACTTTGTCTTCATTTGCTGAAGTTCTTTCTTCCAGTTATCTAGTCTGTTGGTGATGCCTTCAATTGTGTTTTATATTTGATTAACTGTTTCCTTCATTTCAAGGATTTCTGACTGGTTTTTTTTTCAGAGTTTCGATCTCTTTTTTGAAGTAATCTTTTGCTACCTGTATTTGCTCTCTTATATCTTTGTTTTAGTGGTCAATTTTTGCCTGTATTTGCTCATTTAGGTCATTCTTTGATTCACAGATCATTTT
The DNA here is from genome assembly GCA_025594165.1 of Tamias sibiricus. Taxonomy (NCBI): domain Eukaryota; kingdom Metazoa; phylum Chordata; class Mammalia; order Rodentia; family Sciuridae; genus Tamias; species Tamias sibiricus. The sequence continues at coordinate 13,499,519 of CM046670.1, read as the reverse complement.
AATTATGAACCTTCTGAACTCCTTCTCTGACATTTCTTCAACTTCACTGAGCATGGGTTCTGTTATTGTAGAATCCTGGTTTGTTTGGGGTATTTTCCTCTCCTGTTTTTTCATGATGTCTATTTGCTTTACTTTTTGCAGTGTAGATCTGAATTATTACAGATTCTTCCCTATATTTTTTTAATACCCTTGCAGGTTGTCTGTGCCTCCCCTTAGCGCTGGACTATCAGAACCTGCCACTGACCCTCAAAGTATGCTACCTGAAGCTGGGTTCACACTGGTTGGTGCGGGCTGAACTGGTTGAGTCTGAGCTCCTGTGGTGGTCTGGGGCTAACTGCACTGGGGTGAAGGTCAGTGGGACTGCCCTGGGCCCTCCTGGGCTCAGGCAGAGTTGGCAGGTCTGTCCTTGCTGACTGGATGGAGCCTGGGCCTGGCGGAACTCTGATGTAGGACCCCGGGACTGTCCTGGGCCTGCCTGCACTCTAAGCAGAGTTGGAGGGTCTGTCCTTGCTGTCTCCTGCTCTGGGGCGGAGGTCGGCGGGACTGGCAATGTTTACTCTTTGATCCTTTCTAGAATATGTGTCTTGACCTGTGACAGAGCACAGCTCTACAGAGGCCAAGTGCATAGGTTCTGTCCCTGTACATTACCCAGCATGACTCTGTCCATGGCAACCAGGAGCCACCATGTTGAGGGATGCCTGGGAGGAGAATGGGCATCACAGGGTGCCTTTCTCCATGAAGTGGCTGCTAAAAACTTGACAGCGAACCTCTGCCATTTCATGGAATTTTTTTTTTTTTTAGAACTTTTTTTTTTTTTTTACATTTATTTATTTGCTTTATTGTACACAATGGCTTTATTTTTACGTGGTGCTGGGGATCGAACCCGGGCTGCAAATGTGCTAGGCGAGTGCTCTACCGCTGAGCTACAACCCCAGCCCCTTCATGGAATTTTAAGAAGGTGTTCCTCTATGTACCAAAGAGTCTGCAGAATACTATTCCTCCTTCCTTGTCATTCTGAAAGCACTAGTTTTTTGAAACATGACAACAAACTGGAAGACCTGTTGTGATCTAGCCAAAGAAAAAATAGCCACTTTTTCTGGACTTGTCCTGGGCCCTAGAGAAGTCATTATTGATTCCAGAACATACCAGAATTCATGCCGGCAACACATCAGAGTGGCTTTTTTTTCATTGCCAGCACTCACGCAGATCTCTTTGGGGATTGTCCCCATTGTGTAAGTTTGGGTTAGAGGCAGAGCTGTGGGAAAGCTTCCTATCCATTCATAGGCAAAGTTAGTTACTTAATTTTATGTGTGAAGAGTGGCTAGCTCCCTGTACTCCAGTGTTCACCCAGCTCAACCAAACAAGGGCCCCTGAATAGCAACTTGGGGATCCTGCCACTATCCTGAAATTCCAGCCAGCCACAGGAACCAGAATTACCTCTATGGATATTGGAACCAGAATAGATACCTGTCACAAGGTTCTCCAAGCCACAGCTGGGTCCACCTTGGACTTGCATCCCATCCAGATGGAGCTATGCAGGTTCCACCTGCACACCCACTGACCTCACACTAGCACCTTTGACATGAGTGGATTTTGGACCCCACTTGTTAGGTTACGATGAGGTCTCGCTGTACATACATTATATTGTGTGATGATCATCTCTATAAAGCAAGCCTCCCCACTTTCCTGGAAAGGGATTGTTTCTTCCTCCTTGGCCTTAATGCCTCTCCTAGGGCATAGCACTTAGGTGATACTCATGTGTGTTGGTTCTGTGAGGAACAGGTTGACCCTACTAAATACGGGAAGTATGACAAATTCCCTATCCTAAGCAGTGGTGCCCATCTTTGGAACAGTCTACCTCTTAGTACCTTAGAGTCCTCAGTGTATCCCATGGCCCAGTATAGGCCCTACTCTTCAGCATGGTGGTTACACCAAGGTACAGAGACAGAGTCTTGGCGTCCACAGCTCTCTCATTACCACACTCAAGTATTCCCACCTCCTTTCCTGGCTTTCTGTGAATAGGTTCCAGATTCTTGGCCTGACTGCTGGCTTTATTCATATGGGATGTCCCTTTAGGAATGTGATAGGACCACACACAATATTCAAGGTGTTCCATGACTTACCCACACTGGTGTGCTTTTCTTTCCTTTCTTTCTTTCTTTATTTTTTGAAGGGGGAGGGGGAGGGAGAGGGCGGAACAAAACACAACAAAAACCCTTTTCATCTTAGTATAATATGCCAAAAAGTTCTCTACTCATAATTACACATTTTGATGATTATCACAAAAATAAATATCCCCATGATTACTATCTAGTCAAGAAGTGCATCCATATCAGCATACCAGTGCCTCTGCCCATCACCATCCCATTCTCCCACTTCTGCTAGCACCATGGATGAGTTGTGTTTGTTCTTGAACTTCAGATAAGTATATCAAACAACATTTTTGTGTCTAGCTTTGTTTCCTCTATTATATTTATGACCTGCACCCGTGTTATTACAGGGTGCTGAAGTTTGTTCGTTTCATTGTTATGGTGCTGTTATCTATTTCTAAAAATGGATTTGACTTTTTAGAGCAGTTTTGGGTTCATAGAAAAATTGAGCAGAAGGTAGTGATTTCCCATATATCCCCCGCCCCATGGGTACAGCCTCCTCCATTGTCAGCCCCACCAGAGGGGTGGGTACAGTTCTTGCCATCGGTGAACCTGTGCTGACACATTGTCACCCAGTGGCCATTGTTTACCTGAGGGTTTCCTCTTGTTCTTGTGTGTTCTTCTATGTTCTATGATGGTGGGTATTTATCATAAGGGGATCCTACAGAGTAGTCTTATTGCTCTAAAAATCCTTGCACTCTACCTGTTCATCCCTCCCTTGCATCCAACCCTTTTTAACCATGGATCTCTGTCTATAGTTTTGCCTTTTCCAGAATGTCATGTAGCTGGAATCATACCATGTGTAGCCTCTTTGGAATGACTTCTTTTACTCACAGTGTTCATCTCAGTCTTTTCATAGCTCAGTGGCTCATTTCTTTTTATTGCTGAATAGTACTCCATTGTTAGATTACCACAGTTTATTTTTGCATTCACTTACTGAGGACATCTGGGTCCCTTCTGAATTGAGATAATTATGAATAAAATTGCTGTTACATCCATGTGCAGGTTTTTGGGTGAACATAAATTTTCATCTCCTTTGGGTAAAACACCAAGAAACATGATTGCTGGATTGTGTCATGAAATCCTTTTTAGATTGTAATAAACCACCAAACTATCTTCCAAAGTGGCTGTACAATTTTGTATTCCTACCATCCATGAGAGAGTTCCTAATGTTCCACATCCTTGCCATCATTTGGTGTTCTCTATGTTCTGAATTTTGGCCATTCTGATCAGTGTATGTGGTATCTCATTGTTTTGATTTTCATTTCCTGGATGACATATGACATGGAGCGTATTTTCATATTTTTATTTACCTTCTATATATTTTAGCAAAATGCCTGTTAAGATTTTTGGCGCATTTTAAAAATCAGATTATTTATTTTCTTATTTTGAATTTTAAGAGTTCTCTGTATATTTTGAATGATAGTCCTTTGTCATAGTCTTTTACAAATATTTCCTCCCAGTCTGTGGCCTGTTTTCTCATTCTTTTGACATTGTCTTTTGCAGGGCCCAAGGTATTAATTTTATTGAAGCCCAGCTTATCAATTCTTTCATGGATGGTACCTTTGGTGTTGTCTACAAAAAGACATTATCAGCCAAGCATACCTCTAATCCTAGCCACTCAGGAGGCTGAGACAAGAGGATCACACATTTAAGGCCAGCCTCAGCAACTAAGAAAGGGCCTAAGAAACTTAGCGAGATCCTGTCTCAAAATAAAGAATAAAAAGGGCTGGGGATGTAGCTTAGTGGTAAAGTTCCCCTGGGTTCAGCTCCCAATTGCCAAATCCAAGGTCATATAGATTTTCTTCTACATTAACATCTAGGGCTTATGTAGTCTTACATTTATGTCTGGGATTCATTTTGATTTAGGTTTTGTAAAGGGTGTCAGGTCTGTGCTTTTTTTTTTTTTTTTGCAACATGTCCACTTTTTCCAGTATCATCTGTTGAAAAGACCATCTTTTCTCCATTGCTTTTCCTTTGCTCTGCTGTCAAAGGTCGACTGTATTGATGTGGGTTTATTTCTGGGTGCTCTGTTCCATTCCACTGATCTGTTTGTTCTTTCAACAATGCCACACTGTCTTCCCAGCTTTATTTTAAGTCTTAAAATCAGGCATATCAGTCTTTGTTTTTCTCCTTCAAATCTGTGTTGGCTATTCTGAGTCTTTTCCTTCTCCATAGGAACTTTAGAATCAGTTTCTCAATATTCATAAAATAACCTGCTGATGTGTTTTTTTGTTGTTGTTGTTGTTGTTGTTGTTGTTTTTTGTTTTGTTTTGTTTTGTTTTGTTTTGGTACTGGGTATTGAACTCAGGGGCACTCAACCACTGGGCCACATTCCCAGCCCTTTTTTGTATTTTATTAGAGACAGGGTATCACTGAGTTGCTGAGTGCCTTGCCACTGCTGAGGCTGGATTTGAACTCTCAATCCTCTTGCCTCAGTCTCCCAAGTGCTGGGAACCTGCTGATATTTTGATGGGGTTACATTGAAATTATATTAAGTTAGAAAAAACTGACATTTAGACAGCCCATAAACTTGGAATTATGTCTCCATTTATTTAGTTCTTTTTTTTATTTCTTTCATCAGATTTTCATAGCTTTCTTATATAAATCTTGCACATATTTTGTTAGATTTATATCTAAGTATTTAATTTGTGGGGTGGCCATATAAAATGGTATTGTGCTTTTATTTTAAATTCCACTTGTTCATTGCTAGTGGATAGGAAAGAACCAATTTCTTATATTAACCTTATATCCTGCAACCTGACACTTATTTGTTTCAAAAGTTTTTTGTTGAGTTTGTCAGATTTTCTTTTGTTTTTTAAGCTGTTTGGGATAAATCCCTTTCTGTCAGATTTTCTACGTAGACAATCATGCCATCTGTAAACAAAAATAGTTCCATTTCTTCCCAATCTGTACACCTTTTATTTCATTTTCATATTGCATTAGCTAGGATTTTCAGTACAATGTTGAAAAGCAATGGTAAGAGGTAATCCTTGCCTTACCCCTGATTCTAATGGAGAAGTTTCAAGTTTTTCACCACTAAAGATAACATTAGCTGTAGGTTTTTTAAAAGATTATTTTTTGTCAAGTTGAGGAAGTTTCTTTCTATTTCTAGTTTTCTGAGGGCTTTTATCATGAGTGGATGTTGGATTTTGTCAAATTCTTTTCTGAGTTTATTGATATGAGTGAGGGGTTTTTCTTCTTGAGCCTGTGAATGTGATGAATTGTATTAATTACCTTCACCTTGAATGCCTGGGATAAATCCCACTTGTTCATGGACTTGATTTGCTAAGATTTTGTTGAAGATTTTTTGTGTCCATGTTCATTAAATACATAGGTTTATAGTTTTTTCCTCTTCTTGTAACGTTTTGTCTGATTTTGGAATTAAGGTGGTGTTGTCCTCATAGAATGAGTTAGGAAGTAATTCCTTATCTATTCTATTTTCTGGGAGGGAGTATAGAATATTGGTATAAATTTCTTCCTTAAATGTTTGTAGAATTCACCATATGAATATTGGTACCCATTTCTTCCTAAATGTTTGGCCATTGAACCCATCTGGGCCTGGTACTTGCTGGAAGTTTATTACTGATTCAATTTCTTTAATAGATATATGTTGGATTCCAGGCAGGAGGCTGTGCCTCCCAGGCAGAAGGCCACACCTCCCCAGGTGCTTTGTTAAAAACTACACCTCCCAAGATCCTCAGCGTGACCAAAAAACCTGACCAGCAAGTCCCCTGTCCACTACCCCCCCCCTTGACCTCTGCTGGCCAATAGGGCAAGGACTCTCTCCAAGGGGGTTTTATGACCCCTACTCTATTTAAACCAGGGCCTGACTGAGCTCTCTCTCTGTTCCTGCTCCTGCTCTGTTCCTGCTCCTCTCTGTTCATGCTTCTCTCTGTTCCTGCCCTCTGTTCCTGCCTCTCTCTGTTCCTGCCGCTCTCTGTTCCTGCTCTCCGTTCCCACGTGCTCTAGCTCCTGTTCGTTCCCCGAGGTTTGTCCCCATCCCCTCCACGTGTTTCTTTGGTAATTCAATAAACCCCTTCCCTTTTCCTATAGACGGTTCCAGCGTGCGTCTATCCATCCTGCAAAATTTTTCTAACAATATAGACCTACTTTGTAGACCTATTTAAATTATCTATATCTTTCAAGGAATTGTTTTGTTTTTGTCTGCATTATCAGACTTGTGGACACAGTAGTTCTCAGTATTCCTTGATTATACTTTTAATGTTCATTGAACATGTAGAGATCTCGTCTCTTGTTTCTGATATTAGTAATTTGTATCCTGTTTTTTTAATTAGCCTAGCTAGAAGCTTATGGATTTTATTTATCTTTTCAAAGACCCCACTTTTGATTTCATTGATCTTTTCTGTTGAGTTCTTATTTTTTATATCAGTCCTAATTTTTAGTGTGTATTCTATTTTGTTTACTTTGGGTTTAATTTATTCTTTTTTGTTTCTAGTGTCCTAAAGTGGAAGCTGAGATTATTAATTTTAGGTCTTTCTTCTTCTCTGATATATGTATTTAGTGCCATAAATTTTCCTCTACTCACTGTTTTCACTGCATTCCACAAATTTTGGTATATTTTCTTTTTTATTTAGTTCAAAACATCTTGAAATTTCTCTTGAGTTTTCTCCTTTGACCCAAGTGTTATATAGAAGTATATTGTTAAATTTCCAAATATTTGGGGGATTTTCAAAGCTGTCATTTTGTAGCTCATTTCTAGTTTAATTCCACTGTGTTCAAGAGCAGACAATGTATGATTTCTAGTCTTTTAAATTTGTCAAGATGTATTTTATGGCCCTAAATGTCACTATCTTGGTGAATGCCCCCTGTGAGCTTAAGAGGAATGTGTAATTCACTGTTGTTTGATGAAGTATTCTGTGGATATCAATTGTATCCTGCTGATCGATGGTACTGTTGAAATCAACAATGTCCTCACCGATTTTCTGCCTGCTGGATCTGTTCATCTCTGATACAGGAGGGTTAAAATCTTCAATGATAACAATGGATTCATCTATTTTTTTCCTTGCAGTTCCATCAGTTTTTGCCTCGTGTGTTTTGACACTTGGTTTTGTCTTTTTGGAGAATTGACTCCTTTGTCATTATACAATGCCCCTCATGACTCTCTTTGCTTTGGAGACAACTCTGTCTGAAATAAATAAAGCTATCTTTTGATAAGTATAAACACCATATATCTTCCTCCATCCCTTTACTTTTAACATATTTGTGTGTTTACATTTAAAGTATGTTTCTTATAGATAACATAGGGTTGGGTCTTGTTTTTTGACCCACTCTGACAATCTCTTAATTTTTGTATCATATCATTGATTAGTGATTGTACAGTTGTATTAAATTGTCTTCATTGCTTTTGTTTTTTGCTCCTTTTTGTCTTCTGCTTTTTTTGCTCTTTTGTGGTTTTGTGTGAGCATTTTTTATAATTTCATGTTCTCTCTTTTCTAAGCATTCTTTCTTATGACTCTTTCAAATCATTGTCCTGGAACTTGCAATATACATTTACAACTAATCCAAGCCTACTTTCAAAGAACCATATATTGCTTCATGGGTAGTGTGAGTTCCTTATAACAACAAAATAGTCTTTACTTTTTTTCCTATCATCCCTTGTATCATTGCTGTTGTTTTCCTAATACGTAGGCATGCGTAAAGGTGTATCTAGACACACACACATAAGAAGGCATAATCAAATGCATAGTTTCTGATATTTTGGGCAAATTCTTATTTCTTAGATCAATTAAGAACACGAAGAGGGCCTGGGGTTGTGGCTCAGCTGTAGAGCACTCGCCTAGCACATACAAGGCCTTGGGTTTGATCCTCAGCACCACATAAAAAAGTAAACAAATAAAATAAAGGTATTGTGTCCAACTACAACTAAAAAACAAATATAAAAAAAAAGAACACGAAAAGTTGGGGTCCAATCTCCAGCATGGTCATTTTACTGTCACCTATTCCTTCTCTCCAGCAGTAAAACACTTTCTTTCTTTATGTAGATCTGAGTTTCTAACCCTTTTTATTTTCCTTGTTTCTAAAGAGTGTCCTTTTTATTTTAGATGGGCACAATACCTTTATTTTATATATTTATGTGGTTCTGAGGGTCGAACCCAGTGCCTCACACATGCTAGGCAAGTGCTCTACCACTGAGCCATAACCTCAGAGTGTCTTTTTAATATTTCTTGCAAGACAGTGGCAACAGATTCCTTCAGTCTTTGTCTGAGAAGTTTTTATTTCTTCTTCACTTTTGAAGGATAATTTTGGAAATGAAAATAGAATCCCAGGTTGGTAGGTTTGTTTTTTTTTTTCCTCTGAATGCCTTGTTTCACTCCACTGTCCTATTGTTTGCATGGTTTTAAGAAGTCAGATGTAATTCTTCTTTTTCTTTCTTTCTTTTATTTTTTTTTCCTGCATATAAGTTTTTATCCCCCTCTGCTTTCTTTCTGTTTTCTTTTTTTTCCCTTTATCTTTCATTTCCTTTAGTTTGAGAATGATATGGGCAGGTGTATAGTTTTTCTGACATTTATCCTGCTAGGTGTTCTCTGAGCTTCATAGATCTGTGATTTGATACCTGACATTAATTTGGAGAACTTCTCAATCCTTATTATTTCAAACACTTTTCCTGTTTTGTTTCTTTCTATGGTATTCTCAGTATAGGTATTCCATCCCAAGTTCTTGGATATTCTCTTCTGTGTTTATTTTCATCATTGTTTTCTCTTTTGGAGGTTTCTGTCATGATGTACTCAAGCTCAGAGATTCTTTCCTCACGAGGAGCCACGTCCTGTCTCCTCATAAGCCCATCAATGCAGTCTTCATTTCTGTTACCGTGTTTGTGATCACTAGTGTTTCTTTTATAGTTCTTAGAATCTATCCATTGCTCTGCTTACATTGCCCATCTGTTCTTGCAGGCTGTCTACTTTATCCACGAGAGCCCATAGCATCTTAATTGCAATTGTTTTAAATTCCCAGTCTGCTAATCCCAACATCAGTTGCCATATCTGAATCTGGGTCTGGTGCATATTCATTTTCAAACCATGTTTTCTGCCTTTTAGTATGTCTTGCCATTTTCTCTTGATAGCCAGACATGTTGTACTTCAGAAAAGGAATGACTAGAAATAGCCGTTAGTGATGTGGTGGTCTGGTGTGTGGGTGCAGGTGTGCTGAATGTTCTATAGGCCTGCGGTTGGGTCTCAGTCTTTGTGAGCCTGTGACTCTGGGCTGTGAACTTCACCTTGCTTCTTAGTCCCTGTGCCCTTGCCCACTAGTTGGGCCAGGATATTTGGAGGGGGCTATCTTCACCCAGACAGGTTATACTCTGATAAACCCCCATAGGATCGGATCTGGTTAACTAGTTGCCCCAGGACAGACCTTGTAAGGAAGAACACCATGCATTGGCACATTTCAGAATGGCTCCCTTTCTCGTCCTGCTTCCAGCAGGGTATCTTTCTTCAACATTTACCAAAAGGACCTAGTAGACCTCCTGGAGGTAAAAGTCACAAAGGTGTAGGCTGCTGTGACTGGGTCCCCTGGAGGATTTTTCCCTCAGACTTGTCCATGCTGATTTCTCACAGTCAGGTTTCCCTGCCTGGCGCTGGTGTCTGGAGCAGTGGCCGTTCCTGGGTTTCTGCTCTGGGAAGTTGTGATTCTCTATATTCACCTATTGATGCTGCAGTTTTGGGGGCAGAGGTTTCCTGTGACCTCGGTTCTCTTTCAGATCTGAGAGAAGCACAGTTGGTTTTTCAGCTTGTTCAGTTTTTCTATATATTGTCATGACGGAGGCACTTCTTAGGTGCCAGATTGGAAACTAGAAGTCACACTATGAACTTTTTTTTATTGGACAGTGTGTGTGTTGACACGACTTTTACAACCAGATCATAATGATGATCAGTGCAGAGGTTGTTTAGAGCTAAAGGCCCCAGAGTCCTACTTGCTGTTTTATTTCTTATCAAAGAACATTTATATTATTTAATTTTTAGCCTAACTATAGAAATGTAGGATTACCTGTCAAATTGAATGGTTTTTGTTTGTATCGGTTACCCCTTCCAGTGATTGTACTGGGGAGCTAAGGTCCTGATACTTTACATGTTATCTGTTCCTGTTGCATTTGTTGCATTGTGTGCAAATCAGTTATTTCTTCACAAAAACAAAGTAAACCCTTCTATTTTACTATTTATTTAGCAGTATTGGGGATCAAACCCAGGATGTTAGGCAAGTGCTCTACCACGAGCTACATCTCCAGCCTACATCTCGAAATTTTGTTTCAAGACAGGACCTTGCTAAGTTGCCCAGGCTGGCCTCGAACTTGCAATTGATCCTGCTGCCACAGCCTCCTGAGCAGCTAGAGTTGTAGGCAAAAATAAACTTTTGGTTTTTGATTTTTTAATTTATTCTGAAAGATTTCAAAGTGAAATGAACACATCCAGAGGTACAAGAAAATCTTAGGCCTCTTGTTTTCCTCCTGTATTTGTTTTCTGGTTTTTGAGACAATTCTGTTATAAAACAGATTGATATTCATTGTAGAATATTTGGAAAATAGAAAAGGGCACAATAATTAAAACCGACCTACCCTTTCTTTCTTCTAAAGTTATTTGCTGTACAAATTTTGGCATATACATTGTCCCACTATTTCCAAGTGTATGTATTTTTATTTTTTTCCTAAAAATCGGGTCATATTTTTAAAATTAATAAGGATATCTTCATTTAATGGATGTTATACAAATGGGTTTTGAATCTTACTTTTCCATTTAAAAATAACTACTAGCACTAGGGTTGTGGCTCAGAGGTAGAGCACTTGCCTAGCATGTGTGAGGCCCTGGGTTCGATCCTCAGCACCACATAAAAATAAAATAAAGATATAGTGTCCACCTGTAACTAAAAAAAAAAATATTTTGAAAAAAATAAAAATAACTACCAAGTCCACTTAGTAAATTATGATACGTTTTATCAGAATGTTACTATGTAGCTGTTAAAAGAGTGAAGGCGATCTGTGTGCACAATCATTGAGCAAGTCTGTGACCAAAATCAAGTGGGAAAAGTAAGACACAGAACAGTGGCGGGTGTGCTGCCATTTACATATTTTGAAAGCCATATGCTCATGTTTGCTGTGTGTTTGACTTGAGTTTTTCTCTAGTTTGACAAATACCAAAATGAACATCCTCAGAGCTAAGTCTTTCTAGACACTGTATTTTCTTAGGAAAAAACATGGCTTTCTCAGGCCAGGGGGCATTACCAGCTTTCAAGGCTTTGATGATTGATGGGAACTGACAAACTGCCTGCCCTAAATTTATATCCCCACCCAAAATGGGAATGTGTCTGTTCCCTGCCTACTGGCCGCCATGGTGAGTCACTTTCATATTCATCCATGCTGATTTGACAGGCAAAAAGAACAAAGATGAAAAAAGAGAATCTTCTCATTTAAAATTATATTTCTTTGATTTTCAGTCAGGCCTAACATTTAAAAATGTGTTTAATGCCAATTTCTTTTTGTTAGTTCCTGAATTTTTGCCCTTGGCTTATTTTTCCTTTTAAGTATTTGTCTTTTCCCCCACTGTCATTTAAAGTCTCTTGATAGCTAGGATAGGAAGCCTTTATCTTACTTATATTCTGCAAATATTTTTCTGGTTTATTTGACTTTTTGTTTTGCATTTATTATTTTTAACAGAGGATTTAGTTTTTCTTCAACCAAATCTTTGTTATCATACTTCGGGATACCTTCCCCAGCTCAAGATTAAACATCTATTCATATTTTCTTCTTAGACATTCAAGTTTTTAAAAACATGCCTTTAATCCTTATGGAATTAATTTTGGCATATTCACAGAACTGTGTTTTTAATGGTTAGCCATTTTCTAACTGATTATTGCTGGTATATGGGAAAGACAAAGATATTTATGAATTTATTTTAAAATTGGCAGCCTTTCTCAAATTCTTATTCTGATTTTTAGTTGCTACTCTTTTCTAGATAAAAAAAACATTATATACCCATTTTTTCAATATTTATACTTCTTACTTTACTTTCTTTTATTTCTTTGGCTCTAATTTCTCAAATAGCATTAGATAATGGTATTTTTTTTTAACCAAAATTATTTTTTTTTTAACCAAAATTAGTCTGGTGTGTTTTTGCTCTGTGTGCGTGTCCTTCCCACCAGTCCTCCACACTTGGCTCTGTTGGCACGTTCCCAGGGCTGAGCATCTGCTGGAAGAAAGCCCTGTAAAACAATATCTTGGAGTGAAGAATTGACTACCTCACCCACATGAAGGGACTTGATTCCCTTGAATGCCTGTTGCATATTTCTGGCTTATGATATAAACTGGAAAAAGTGGTACAACCACATGTCACTTAATGACAGGAGCACTCCTGAGCAATAAATAAATGCACCAGTAGGCAATTTCATCATTGTGTGAACATCACAGAGGGTACTTACACAAACCTGGATGGCGAAGCCTCCTCTACACCTAGGAGGCATGGCACATATTTGAAGCATCACCTGTTGTTTTGAGGGCCGTGATGACAACCTGAGGTTAAATCAAGCACAAGAAAAATCAATGCAATCAAGAGATGCTATAAACACAAGATGCATGAAGCAACTGCTGGTGAAACGCTGCATCCTGTTTACAGTAAATTTTCTTTTCAATAAGCAGGAATACACTCTTAAATAATGGCTAAGATGTATAATATAGGAAGTACAAAAACTAGTAACAGTCATTTATTGTCATCAAGTATTATGTGCTGTACATAATCTCGTGTGCTATACTTTCTCTGTGGCTGGTAGTGCAGTAGGTATGTTTACACCAACGTTACCACCAACACATGGGTGACGTGATATGCTACAGTGCCATGACACCTACAAAGTCACCAGATGATAGACATTTTCAGCTGTGTTACAATCTCATGGGACCACTGTCATACACGGTCCATCATGAAGTTAATGTCATTATGTGGGACAACTCATAATGTCATTATGAGTGAATTCTGAGGTCACAGATGATCTTGTGAAGGCAGGGAAAGTGGGGGGTGTGACTGGACACCTGCACACTCTGCCCTGGCCCCCCACCAGAGGGAGGTTGGGAGGAGACCAGGGAGGATGTTCTCAGTGCAGAGCCCCATCCTGGCTGTTCCTTCTGAGTCCTCTGCAGGGTGTGACCAGCTCCCACTAGGTGGTTCCCGCTCACCTTGGTGAACACCCCAAATTGTGCAGCCTCTCATCTCCCTGTGTGCGGCAGCTTCCCTGATAACCACAGGAAGTGTGCCAAACACAAGGCCCATTTACTTCTTCAACTGGCAGCACAGAGGCTCGTGGGGAAGGCAGATGGCCCCTTCAGATCTAATGGGGGTTAGTCCCCTAGGCTGCCTTGGATCATCAGCTCCTAGCACATCAGAGTGCCAGATGGGCCATCTGGGCTCCTACCAGCTGCTCCAGGACAGGGGTCAGGGAGGCTTCAATGGGGAAATTTAGGCAGACAGCCCCGGGGTGCAGGGTTCCACATGGTGTGCTGTTTGCTAAAGGAATGACAGTTCCAGAAGAGACACATGGTGGGGGGGTGGGCAGCCAAAGACCGCTTCTGTGGGCACCAACAGTCCTGCCCAGGGCATCCCTGTGGTGGTCTCTGCCCTCCTGACACTAACTGTAGCTGTGTTAACTCTATCCAGGGCTCCTCTGATCACTTTCCCTCGTTAGTCTCCATCTCTTCCTGGGCCTGTCTTTCTTCCACCCTACAACCCTGCCCTTTGTCTCTGGGGCTCCTAGCACCTCTGCCAATACCTGAGTATTTCCTTCCTCACCGACAGTCTGTCTCCCAGGCTTGGCTCCCTTGAAAGCTCCTCTTCCTTCCTCCTCCTGCCTCTCCCCCTCTCCTTCCATCTGTTTCCACTTTGTACATTTATACTTGGTATTGTCTGATACGCCAAAGAATTTAAGAGGGTTATTCAAAGCTTTATGTACTCACGACTCTAAATAAATGTAGTTGGATTGGGTTATTTTTCTTTTTGTTCTTTGATGAAGCCAGAAACTTAAAACATTTTCTACTTAGCTGAATTTATTTTCATTCAAAATATTTCATTAAATAAATAAAAGGGCATGTGTTTTAAAATGCTAACTATATTGTAAAATGCTAGGCTTTTTCCATTTAGGGATCTTTGCAGCTATGATCAATAGCATCAGAAAGAGAGAGAGACAGAGAGAGATGAGGAAAGCTGTGGGTGAAATGGAAGGTTGCTTTGTCACATGCCAGAGTCTGAATGGACAACACCCCCTTCTTGGGATCTTTTGTTGGCCTCAGCTGTATTAACCAGTCTCTTTTTTTCCTTTTTGGTGTGTGTGTCTACCTGGTGGGCTCCGGAAACCTCAGGATGAAGTTTTGACCGTGATCCGAAGAGTGGATGATAACTGGGCAGAAGGCATGCTGGGAGACAAGATAGGGATCTTCCCCCTGCTGTACGTGGAGGTAAGCTCACCAGCCACTCGCCTCCCATGTTGCTGTGTGGTTTGACCCTGGAGCCCCTTTCCGAGGGAGAACTCATCCACCGGCACTGAGGTCACAGAGCTGCCACACGCGGCTTCCATGCAGATTGCCCCATGAGTGCGCTAAGGATAGTGCTGAGGGTCCGTCTGGGCCTGGCCACGACAACCTTCTTGCCCTGGGTCAGTGAGGACAGAACCATGCAGCCTTCCCTCTTCTCTCTGACGCTTGCTCCTGGCACCCATTTTTTGGAGACTTCCAAGCCCTGCTACACTTATCTCCCAACCCAAGGGGAGAAGAGTCTACACCTACACCGAGGTAGCATTTCCTTAGACCCTGTAAGCAGGCCTGAAAGAAACGTTGCCATCCGCCTGAAACATTCTTCTGGGCTCTTGGGTCATTCATGCACTCAAGTCACTCAACAAAGGTGACTTGAGACTAATTTTAGGACCTTTCAATTTCTTGTCAGTTTTCTGTAGCCAGGAAACACTCGGTTGCTAGTGGTAGGAGAGTTGCTGAGCGGGGACCATCTGAAGCACCAGTCTGCCATGGGCTGTTCGTGTGTGGGAGTGTTTGCCACAGTGTGTGTGTCCACCATTCGTCAGGACATGGCAATGCATGGACATTTGTGACCAGCCACATGCTTACATCCTATTGTCACTGGAGTCGTCCTATAAGAATCATTTTAGCTAATGCAGACTGAGTGCCAAACGCTTCTCGGTAGTTCTTACTTTAGTCTTCCCAACAATATGGACATCTGAAAACAATGAGTGCTCCCATTTTACAGATGAGTAGACAGAGGGCTTCCAGGCCCCTTAGCAGGGCTGGGCTTGGATCACAGGCAGTCTGATGCTAGGCTTAGCCCTTCTTTCTGTTGCCCCACACGGTCTCCCACCAGTGACCTGCACTTCATTCAGTGAGAAGCTTCCCTTGCCCACCTGCCTACTTGGCACACAAGCCTTGAGAGCCCATGAGGAGCTGGTAGGGCCACCCCCACCAGGTGGTGTGTGGACGCCAGTCCATGTTTGTTAGGAATATTTGCCATTGTCTCCTTGTCTACAGAGTAAAGTCCTATTACCATGGAATCCCAGGCCCTTTGCAGTGTGGTCCTAATCTATTTTTCCGGACTCATCTCGCCCCACTTCCTCCCCTCTTCCCCAGACATTTGGAAGCAAGTTTCTCCCACATTTACCTGGATAAGCAGCCCAGGAGATTCTGAGATCCTCCTGTGAAACCCTTTGTCTTTACCTACTAGCCTTCATGGGAACTTCCATGGGGACAATGAGTGGCCCTGATCACAACCACAGGTGGGGCACAGACCCACCCTACACAGTGGTGGGACCAAGGGGTAAATGGAGCTTCCTGCAACAGTTCACGAGGTTTGCTTTTACCCCGCCCACCATATCCAAGCTGTCCCTGCACGCCAGGTCCCCTGACCTTGCACATGGGCAGACACAACACGAGTTCCTCCAGGGAACTCAAGGCTCTATAAGCTCATACAAATTCAGGAGCCTCAGACAGGCTCTGATCCTTATCACATGATCAGTATGCTCAGTCTGGGCCACAGAGACGTTGGCCCCCCGAGTAACCCAGTGTTCCTGGTTTCTGTTTGTTTGCTGATCACTTCAGTCAGGAGAAGAACGACTGGAGGGAAAGGTGGGAACCACCCTGTGGTAAGCAGCAGTTGTGAGACACAGCGATTCAGGAGGAACGTCACCCTCCATGCGGTCTGTCAGCAGTAGGCAGTTCCATGCTCGCAGAGTGCAGGGCCTTGTTCTGGATCTGAAAGAGAGGGAGATTGTGAGCGTCACCCTCACCTTGGCCCTGGGGCAGCAGAGCATGCAGGAGGCCTGTGGGAAATTGCCGTGTGCCTGCCGTGTGTCTGACTGTGGGTACCTTAGGCTCTGCTGGTTTTCTTCCTTACCGTGCTGTGTCACTCACAGAGACAATAATAATTCAATAACATAAACCAAGTAGGGCATGACAGGATTTTTTCACCTGACTCAAACTCTCTCGACAGGCTCCTTGTTGACCTCAGTGTGTCCCGGCCTCATCCATCGTCCATGCATCTTGCCATTCAGGGGACAGAGTCTGAGACCTGCCCTCCACAGGCCTCCTGAGCCGCCTGCTCCTGCCTGCCTCACCTTCTACCATGACTATGTGCATAGTACCTTGACTTAGCTTCCTTCTGGGGGGTCCAATTCCTGTCTGGTCTTTCCATTTTGGCCTTTCTATCTGAAGAGTCCAGAGAAGTGACTTGCAAATCAAAGTCACCTGAAAAGTTCTGGTCCCAGCCCTGAGAGCGTGAAGCAGTGGAAGGCCCTGACCCACACAGCACCCGTGAGTAGTGCTTGTGGGGTCCCCCTCACCTTGCCATTGCTACCTCCTGGCCCCAAGCCCAGTGGCCTTTCCTCAGTCCTCCTCCTTCTAATTTCTACATTAAACACACCCTTTCCTCTTACAGCCATGTTCCTTGGCCATATGACTTTGAAAGAGTCCCCTGGCACCCCTAACCACCTGTCTCATCCTGGGTCCTGTCCCTCATGCTGCTACATGGGCTGTCCTCTTTGGACCTTCCCTTGAATGCCAGGCCCTATCACATCTTCAAACATTCTCCGTCTGCATCTAATCTGAGAGCATCTTTGGGGAAATGTGCTCCTGCTCTCCTGGTGAGAAGACCCCATGGGCCAGCCCCACCCAGGACCCACAGCTGATAATGCTTCCGGCCAGAATCTGCCTGAACACTGCTTTGTCAGGAATCCTGGTGAGGAGACACTTCCCGGCTGAGCGGGGAACCCTCCCCAGCTGACCTGCAGAGTCTCTTCCCACCGCCTGTCTGTGGGTTCACACTGGAACTGCATTCTGCAGGCCCTTGCTGGCTTCCTTCCAGGGTGTTCAGAACACGACCGCCTCAGAGAACTGGCCTTAACCTGGAGATAGGCCCAGGGAAGCATCATCCACGCTTTTCAAAAGCAAATGTCATCGTGTATATTTAAGGTATACAACGTGTTATAGGATACATATACTCAGTGAGATGGTTACTATAGTAGAACAAATTAGCATATCCATCATCCCACATGATTACTCACTTTCCCCTGTGGCAGAAGCAGGCACTCATGTAGCTACGCCTGTAATAAAAAACCTCAAATGCAATTCGCTATTCACTCTTATTACCTGTAGTCCTCATGTTGGACCTTAGCTCTTCTAGCTTGTTCATCCTGCATCTGCTCCTGTTTGTCCTTTGACCTACATCTGCCCAACTCCCCCCCCCCACCCCTTTTCCTGGTAACCACTATTTTATTCTCTGTATCTACATATTTGACTTTCTTTTAAAGTCCATATATAAGTGAGGTCATTGACTAGTTTGCTTTTGAGTCTGGCTTATTTCGCTCAGGCTCACGTCCTCTAGGTCCATTCGTATTGTAGCAAATCCGCATGTAAAGGAGATTTATAGGCACGGTACCTATAGTTCCAGCTGCTCTGGAAGCTGAGGTAAGAGGATCACTTGAGCCCAGGAGTTCAAGGCCAGCTGGGCAACACAATAAGATGATGTCTCCAAAAAATAACACTTAAAAATTAAATAATTAAAGAATTGAAAATAAAGAAGTTGGGGAGCAAACTTGTCAGATTCCATCTCCCACCCAGCAGAGGCCCACTTCTGGGGCAAGCACTCCTCAGCCAGGCCTTGTCAGTAGCAGAGTTTTTCAGCAGTGGGGATGAGACTATATTTAGCCGTGGAGAGACTGGACTCTGCCTGTAAGGTGAGGGCAGGACACTTCTCGGCTGAGGTTGGGGATGCTTAGTGCAAAGGGAATGGTGTGTCTGATTTCACAACTAGAACCAAACACGCCTATCTGGAGTCACTGGGGGGACCCTGGGGGCACCTCCAGGCCTCCTTGTTTCAGAGCAGAACCAGCCTGTGTGAGAAATCGACCCGCAGTTTAGAGTCACGGCCTCACCATTCATTCTCATGGGTGGTGAGGGATTATTCCTGAGATCAACACTCCAGGCCAGTTGGGAAGATGCCTCACCTGTCTTTGTCCTTCTCTTTGTGTTTAAGTTTTGTTAACACTTCTTGTTTAGAAAGGAGAGTGAGCGAGTTGCAGGTGGTGGGCACATTTACCATTCAGCTAACGAGCTTCACCATGCATGGGCATCTCGGGAGACTGTGTGGCCTCCGCATTCAACCAGTTACCGCAAAATGAGAAAAGGCAGCTGATTCCGCCTCCATCTTGTTCCTGCTCAGCCCACTCCAGGAGCTAAAAGCCACTTTTGCTTTTTGTCTTTCAAATCCCTCAAAGTGAGAGCAATTTAGAGCTCTATTTGAAGCTATCAGAACTCTCTTTCTGTGGGGAAGCAAGGGCCAAGGTTTGGTTGATTACTGCATTTTCCAGACGTCTTGTTCTCAGCAATTTTTTCCTTCTTAACTCTTGCTCTTACATTCCCCTCGGTGCCCAGCAGAACTGTCTGGCTCTCTGGGGAGTGTTTGGATGAGTTTAGAGGCTTCCTAGTTGTCACCCACACTGACACTCGGGGCTGGTCCCTCATCCACGAGGGTCGCCCCTTTCCTCCCTCGGTCTGCAGGGCTGACAGTGCCTGGAGTCTCAAGGCGCGCCTTCATCCTGATTTCAACTGCACAACACAGAAATACACCCATCGCCAGAGCCACTGCCAGCAGCTGGGTGGTCTGCTTGCCCTTTGTGCCTCACGTTTCTGTTGGTGGCTTAGTCCTCGACTGAAAGAGCAAGGTGCCACTGCTGTGGAATGCCCTCCGCGCTGTCTCTTTCAGGCCACCAGGGAACCATCATTCATTCATCTCCTGAGCACCTGCTAGGTGCCAGGCCTCAGGGATGCGGTCATGGGGAAAAGTGTGAGAGAACCATCTAGCAGCCTGCATTCTGCTGGGAGGGGGCAAACAATGAGGCGTAGGAATTTTGGAGGGTGTCAAAGCTGGGAAAGGGGCCTGGGAGGCTGGGGAGGAGGGAGCCACTGTTTTAGTGAGAGGGCTCAGAAGCCCATTGAGGATGGGGCCTTTGGGCAAGGCAGTGGGTGTGGGGGGCAGGTTGCAGGCAATGATGACCCTCTGAGGGACAGCAGAGGCTGGGGGACAGGGAGAGATGGTGGTGGTATCAGACAGTAAGAGGCAGATTTTATGGGTCGCCCCGATCACTCTGAAGACTTCAGTGCTTACTCTGCATTTTGGTCCCTGGTCTGGGAGGAAGCCCCCTTCCTTGCAATGCCTCCATCTCCTAAATATGTCCTCATCATCCCATCCCCACCTGTGCCCAGGTGAGCTTTGATAGTGTAAATGAATGGAGTGAGAACCTTCTAGATTAAAAGGTTTTGGGCACAGTCACAGGGAGCCCACAGGGTCTCGGGGCCTTGCAGTGTGGGCAGATGGTCTCAGGGCAGCCCAGCCCCACTATCTCCCAACTGGCCTCTGCCCATCTCACTTCCCCCGTGGTCCATTTTCCTACATCCACAGAACCATCTCTACAAAGTTAACTCGGACCACCTCACTCCTGCTGAAAGTCTCCAGTGGGGTCCGTTGCTCTTCGAATAAGCAGACTCTCCACCACAGTCCTCCACCATGGGCTCCACCCTGCTTGACCCAGCATATGCCGGTCCAGCCCTACTCACTGCCTCTGCCTTGCTCTGTCCCTCTGATAGGCCAGGCCCCTCCCTGTCTTAGCGTGGAACAGAGGACTCCTCAGGCTCCAATCCAGCTATCACTCACCAGGCTCTCGGTGCCTCATTTAATGTCCCCATCCCTCAGTTTCCTCATCTGTGAGACGGGGTGTTTTAGTCAGCTATTTCATTGCTGTGACTAAAAGGCCTGACCGGAACAATCGTGGAGGAGGAAGAGTTTATCTGAGGGCTCACAGGTTCAGGGGTCTCAGTCCGTAGACAGCTGGCTTCATTCCTCAGGGCTCAAGGTGAGGCGGAACATCATGGCAGAGGAGTGCAGCAGAGGGAAGTGGTTCACGTGACGATCAGAAGAGACACCATTGGCCAGATACGAAATATATACCCCCAAACCACACCCCCAGTGACCCCCCTCCTCCTGTCACACCCTACCTGCCCTTCAGTTACCACTCAGTTAATCCCATCAGGGAATTAATTCACTGATTGGGTTAAGCCTCTCATAACCCAATCATTTTTCCTCTAAACCTTGCATTGTCTAACGCATGAGCTTTGGGGGGACACCTCACATCCAAACCATAACGTGGGGTAAGAGATTCACGTACTGATAAGGGTCTTGTGAGGATGGAATCAGAGACAGGTGAAGTGCCAGACGATGACCAGCACAGTGGAGAAAACACTGTGCTAGAGGTGATCGTTCCCGTAACCCGACATCTCCTTCCCCTGTGTCTCTCCGGAGTGCTCTCCAGAGTAGGAAACCCCCAAGTCTTGTTGCAAAATTGTGCATCAGTGCTAGCGTGTTGGTTTTGAGAGTACAATATGAATCAGAAAGGGAGAATTTCAATCCTTTTAAGATAAACTATTGGGCTGGGATTGTGGCTCAGCGGTAGAGCGCTCGCCTAGCACGTGCGCGGCCCGGGTTCGATCCTCAGCACCACGTAAAAATAAATGCATTGTGTACAACTAAAGCAAATAAAATAAATGTTTAAAAAAAATGAAGATTAAAAAAAAAAGATAAACTATTTGCATTCAATTTGACCTTTCATTCAGTGTGAGAGAAACCGAACGGATCACTTGGAGAATGGTTTCCCACAAAGGATGGGTCAAGGGAGCCTACCTGCAGCCCTCTGAACTTCCAGGAGAGGGGCATGCTGGGGCAGAGCCGGAGCTCAGCACTTCAGTGTGGGGAGGCCGGCGAGTGGTCGGTCCCCACAGTGCTCCCACACCAGCATCCAGGAGCTGGGTGGGACCTGATCCTGGATGTAGCCTGCTCCCCACAGTGGAACCAGGTATTCCGGGGCAGTGTCACCCTGTGTATCAGGAGCCAGCGACTGCGCCCTAAGCAGAGGCAGATTGAGATCAGGAACAGAAGAATCAGCCCAGGAGGTCATGCTAATATGTCTCTAAACCTTTTTGCATTAATAAGGAGACCATCATATAGTCAAAATTCTGCTCATTGATATTCCTCATGGCTAAATTTGCAGCCCAGTTCATGTTCATGTGTTCACCTGTTTTTTTTGTTTGTTTGTTTTGTTTTGGTACTGGGGATTGAACTCAGGGGCACTCGACCACTGGGCCACATCCCCAGCCCTTTTTTGTATTTTATTAGAGACAGGATCTCACTGAGTTGCTAAGTGCCTCACCATTGCTGAGGCTGGCTTTGACCTCGTGATCCTCCTGCCTCAGCCTCCCAAGTGCTGGGATTACAGGCATGCGCCACCGCGTCCGGCTTCTTGAGAATGCAACTTTGGGGGAAAAGTGTTGGGCCATTGTGGCAGCTGTAGGCATAGCTATTTATCACACCTGTTCTTGGGTCTAACTGAAGAACGAGCTGGATCTCTGAGAGATGGAAACTGAAGTGTGAGCGTCATGCTGGATAAATCTCAGAGAATAATGTTGATCAGACCCAAAAGCCAAAGAACGCGCTAGCTCTCGCTCTGTGAGCATAGACCCTGGGATGCTCCCACCCCAGAGAGGGCTGAGGCTTTTTGCCAGTCCCCTTGCCTGTATCAGAGCCGAAGGCTTGGAAGAGGAAGCATCCCCGAGGGCTCTCAGCTTCTTCCCCGATCGCTCCAGGTGGACGGGTGACGTGGATCCGGCCACCTGTTAGAGGTACACATTGAACCCTTACAGGTGGGATCATATGGTTTTTCTGCGATTGGCTTTAAAACACCGCAGGGGGACAGCGGGGGAGGGGCCAGACGAGGGGACAGCGGGGGAGGGCCAGACGAGCGTGAGCGGCAGGGTGCTGGCTGGCTGCCCGCACGTCCTGTCCTCTCCCTTCAGGTCTGTTACAAGCAGCTCAACAATTCTGTGGCCAGCAGAGCTCACCCCACAACCAGACAGCTGATGGGGAGGGCACAGGCGTGCAGATCTGCAGCGATGTCTCGCCTCCACGGTCTTGCGGCTGGCGCAGTCCCAAACCACCAACTTCATTGGCACCCGCATCTGGCCACGGGCTGCCCATGCCAGAGCCTCTGCCCGCCTCTGGGGCTTCCATTCCGAGTCTTAGTTGATTTTTGGCCTGGTGACCCCTTCCCACCTCTTGAGGTCTTGGGGGCCTGGTGCTGGGAAAGCTCCCTGATGATTCCTGACCCTCCGCGGGAGCCTGACGAGGAAGTCTGTGGTCCTGCTCAGCTGGTGACTGTCACCCGGGCTCAAAACCAAACCAGCCCAGGAAGAGGGAACCTTGGGTAGACTTTATCTGTGCCAGCCCAGGAAGAGGGAACCTTGGGTAGACTTTATCTGTGCTCTTTAAAAACTGCACTCACAGCACTGACAAAACACAAAGGCTTTCGTGGCACTTCAGGCTTAGCACACCAAAAAGAAGCCATGTGACTGTGGCGACTCCGGCGGTCTCCCCGCAGGCCCACGCACAGCCCAGCCCAATCCGCCCTCTCGTTGCATTTAGGTTTTAATGATTTCTTCTGATTATAAAAGTAATACCTGGCCATCATTCAAAATAGGGGAATTCAGACAAGTATAAAGAAGAAAATTAAAACCACTCATAATCCTACCAGTAAATATGAATATACGTGTAGGAAAAGAATGGAGTGAAAGGTTGTTAGCATATTGTTCTATTTCCTTTATTCTTTTCTATGTATAAATTTACATATATTGGGGGATATTTGGGTTGTGCTGTATCAGTATTTCTATCTTTCTTTTCTCATTACATTGTGAGCATTTTCCCAATGACATTATTGCAATGGCTTTAGAATGCCTCAGCCCTGCAGTCTTTTCTGAGCACAGTAGTTAGAGATCTTGTCATGTCCTGCCACTACTGTAAAACCTCCCATGCCCCCCACCTCACTCAGAGGGAAACTAAGACTTCCTAGAGGCCCCAAAGCCTGTCTCCAGATGACCAGCCACACTGACCTCATTTATACCCACAAGTCTGCTCCAGCTGCCCTGGCATCCTTGTTCTTCCTTAGATGCTCCAGCCACACTGCTACCACAGGGCCCTTGCACATGCAGTGCCTGCTTCTTCATCTCTCTTCCTCAGACTATAGTGGAGCTGACTCCCTCCTTCACCTCCTGCCTGCCCCACCCTAGCACATGCTCCCCTCATTCTTGTTTCCTCCATATGCTTCTCATCATTCAACATACTATATACAATGAAATGCTTGTTTGTTTCTTGGCTAGTTGTCTAAACCTCCTTGAGATCAGGTGATTTGTCTGATTCCCCCCCACACACTGATGTACCTACAGTGCCAAGCAGAGCTGGTGGCATACAGTGTGTGCTTGATAATCAGAACTGCTTATCCTCCTGAATCATCAACCTCAGATGGTTTGGGGGTGGGTCTTTTCTCCTGCTGGCCAGTCCCCTGAACACAGGGACTTCCCATCTCATCCCTCTGCTGCCACACTGATCCAGGACTCCCTGGGGACCCCCAGATCTTGCTTATCCAACTCCAAGGAGCTTATTAGCCCTCTTTTCAGAAGTCAGCAGAGGCTTCGTGTCCATCCCTGTGCACACATCACATGCACATGCATGCACGAGCACACACGTGCACGCGCACACACACACCCACACAAAACATTGTGTGCCATGTCAGCCAGTTCCTGCTTGTGCCTCTCCCATGCCTTGAAATACTCCTGTCACTTTTGGCCCCTCTCTGTGAAGGGAGATGTCTTCCCTATTTCACTTTCTCAAATACAGCATCCCTTCAGTTTGTATTAATGAATTAGTTACGCTATGAATATACTTAAGCTCCTATGTGACCATGGGATGCATCCCCAAGGAAAGCTCTTTCTGTGGGTAACTCTACCTGCCACCTCTTCCCTGGAACACAACTTAACTACAGGAGGTGCTCAGTGAGTGGATGCAATGAAGGTCACGCACTCAGACCCACCAGTCTCCACCCACACCCTCTCCAGTCAGGCTCTCTACCTGCTCCTGGCTGGTGGCCCCATATTTGCAAAGTGGGATGTTATTTACAGCTCTGCGAAAGGGGTGAGGAATGCTGAGCACAGTATTTAGAATATGCTCAATAACAGATATTACTGCACACACATGAAAATGTTCATTGCATTCATGCATTAAATAGGCATTTACTGAGCACCTACTATGTGCCTGGTACTAAGCTCTTTAACCATCTATAAAAATGAGGTGTTTGAGAAAGGATAAAGGAGGCTCTGGTTCTCTTAACTAATGATCAGCTCTGAGATCTTGATTACTTTGTTGATTGAGAGGTTGCCCCAGGACATCAGAGAGGGAGAGAGAAGCTGGGGGTGGAGTGCTTGTCATCTGTAGGCCTTTTCAAGAATAGAGGATGGTTTAAATTTAAGTGGTGATGAAGTGGTCAAGGCTGCAGTCGCAGAACAATTCAGTGATAATATGGCTGCTGTTCTGTAAACCATGGCTAAGTAGTCACTGTCCCTCAGTCTCACAGCCACACAGAACTTGGGTAAGCGCAGGTCCCCCTCACAGACCTTAGGAGTGGATTTCTGGCATGTGGAAGGTCACCCTGCTGCAGATGCACAAGTGTTCCATCCCTTAGCAGGTGCACAGCATCTGAGTGTGAACCACACTGTGAGCACCCCCTCGTGGTCCTCAGCAAGGGCCCCTGAGCCCTCAGCTAAGAGGGGCGCACTGCTGGGCCAGGGCCTGCTCCAGGATGCTTCAGGCTTCTCTCCCTGAGCAGAGAAGTGGAGGCTGTTTGCTTCTAACGGGGGGGTGGGGGGGGTGTCTCTCTTCTCCCCGCCCCCACGACATGGTCTTCAGTCGTTGGGGGAGCGTGACTCACGATGAGAAGTACACTTTACACCCCAGCCAAGGCGCACACACGTGAGCATGTGAAACTAAACAAACGTTTCGTGGAACTACTTTTATCCTTGCCACAGAGGATACATTCTGATGTTTTCTCTTTTATGCCATTTCAGATCTTTAAAATACTGGTCAGGACCCAATAAATTCACAGCTTGAAAAAAACCACTGCTCTAAGCCAGAATCCCCAAAGTGGGGGTTTTCATGGAGCTAGGCAAGGACAGAAAGCATTAGAACATCTATTTGGATTTATTATTTTAAACTTTTTAACTTGTCAGTTTTAGTTTCTACTTTTTTTTTCTGTGTTCATAATGTAAATATATATTTTGGTACTATAAATATATAGTATACTATAGACCATATGTTATATGTACATGTGCATACGTACATATATATACATATATATGTATACACACACACACACACATATTGTGTTAATCATCTTTGTGTTGCTGTGACCAAAATGCCTGACAAACCACTACTTAAGAGTTTGTTCTGGCTCGTGGTTGGTTGACTCTGTTGCTTTGGGCTCAAGGTGAGGCAGAACATCATGGCCAAAGGGTGTGGCAGAAGGAAACTGCTCACACATCTAGGAAGCAGAGAGAAGAAGGGGCCGCTGGGAAGATGCACCTGTCTAGGCCACATTCCCGGTGACCCACCTCCCGGCCAGGCCCCACCTGCCTATAGTCACCACCAGTCCATCCAGGCTCTCACAGTTCAATTATTTCCTCTCTGAATATTTCTGCATTAACACAGGAGCTTTTGGGGGCCAGCTCATATCCAAACCCCATCGTGTGTGTGTGTGTGTGTGTGTGTGTGTGTGTGTGTGTGTGTGTGTGTGTGTGTGTGTGTGTATTTAGTATGCCAAATAAACATAACCAAAATATATACATTACATGTCTATAGTGTAAATAACATTTGGTATGCTAGGAAATATATGTTGGAGGCACATGCTCAAAAATGCTTTACTGGCCTGGCCCTGGGAACGTGTCGGGTGGAGCTGCCACCTGTCTCTGCCTGAATTCTGTGGCAGCCTCATCTCTTCCATGACTTTCCTCATTTCTCCTCAGACTAACTAACTTTATCACAATGGCACAGTCTGAGGTCTCCCCAGTGCCCAGCACAGAGACTGTCCTCCACGTTCTTGGGGAAAATGCCCCTCGTGTAGCTCTCCTTTGCTGAGAAACTTCCATTTTTGTCTCCTTTTAAATTTACCTTCCAGCAAGATTATCACAGGGTCTTACACTAGTCTGGAAACTTCCAACAACAGGTCCTTCTGATCAGGCACAAATCAGGTCCTTTTGCTGCTCCTGAGCCTTTTTAGAACTTACACACGTTCTCTGCAAATGAGGGAAGTTTTCTGTTTTCTTGGTTTAATTTGTATCCAGACTCCTCTGGAGTCTTCCTTCCCATGGTCCTCGCTATTGAGCTGAGAGCAAGAATAATGGACAGGAAAGAAACATCTCTCAGTATCCAGAGGCTGAACTCAAAGAAGGTGGACCTCAATCCCCACTGGACATGAGGAAGGAAGGGGACTTGACCTTGAACAGAGGCCCCAGGGCGGGCTGGGGCTGAGCAGGGATGTGCTGAAGGACTCTCCAGTGGGCCTTGGTGTTGGGGTGAGGAGACAGTCCTGCATGTGAGGGGTGTTTCCTGGTCTCCCTGTCACAGGGTAGGAGCGGAGCTCTCAGCGTGGCCTAGGGCTTGCAGACTCACCCACCTGCCGTGTCATAGGGTGTGCAGAGGGCGCCCTGTAATTCCCAGGAAGTTACCATCAGGACAGCAGCAGGGCAGTGTGCTGTGTGGATGTCATTGTGATCTGAGTGACACCCAGGGGCAGGCGGACAGATTGGGCAAAGTCACCCCTCATGTGGCTTGTCTCGGTCTCCTCCCCTGAGAGTATCCAGCACTGAAGGTGGGCACGGCAAGCCTGTGTGTCTAGAACAGCGCCACCTTCCTTCCCTGCTGCCGCCCTGTGCCTGACAGGGGCAGGGGCTTCTCCAGTCTGTGCTAAGAGGTGGCTGCAGTGAACGCTGTTCTTTTCTCCCTCCTGTAATTTTCAGGCATCATCTCTTCCAAAACCTTTGCCTGTTCTAGGCCTTAATGTGCAGTTCCCTGCGCAGTGCAGTGCAGTGCGGACCCCCCTTCGACTCCACTGCTGGGTCAGTCTCATTTGAAACCTGGGTTATCTGAACAACTGCCTCAGTTCACTGCCCCTTTGGACATACAGCCATATTGGGGTGGGGAGCATAGATGCCACCTGATGCTGAGGTGTGGGGGTCTTGCAGGGCCAGACCAGCAGGGCCTGACAGGATGCCTCCTCTGTTTGGATGTGGCTGGTGCCTCAGGTGGGTCCTGCACTGCTTCTGGTGTTCGTCACCCTTCTCACAACTCAGAATTCCAAGAGTGGAGCTCTCCTCCAGGGTGGAGGCCGCTTCCATGGCAGGTGCCCAAGAAGTGTGTCTTGGATGAATTAAAGAGGGCCACTTCAGAGAGGATCCCTTATCCAAAATGCTTGGGTCAAGAAATGTTTTAGATTTCAGCTTTTTTTTTTTCTTTCAGAATTTGGAATATTTACATAGATTTTGCTGGTGGAACATCCATTATCTGCAAATCTGACATCTAAGATGCTCCATAACAACTTCGTATCAGAGATGCTCAGCCTGTATTACAGATGTCCCGAGTTCAGCATTCACAGTAAAGAAAAATTTGGCATTGTTATCAGGCCTGTAAGGAAATAAAGGGAAGGGAGAAGAAGTGCCCTTCACCCTATAACCATAGCTGGTGTCTTCTGGCGTGAGACTTGGCTGACCTAATTTTCATGTCATGATTACCAACAACAAAAAAAGTTGATACTTAGATATCCAAACCGGGCGTGGTGGCACACGCCTGTAATCCCAGCACTTGGGAGGCTGAGGCAGGAGGATCTCGAGTTCAAAGCCAGCCTCAGCAATGGTGAGGCACTTAGCAACTCAGTGAGACCCTGTCTCTAATAAAATACAAAAAAGGGCTGGGGATGTGGGCCAGTGGTCGAGTGCCCCTGAGTTCAATCCCTGGTACAAAAAAAAAAAAAAAAAAAGATACCCACATTTGAACTTCTAAAATGAACCCAAACTCTTCCAGTTGCTAAGGACATACATATACCTCCATGAATGCATCATTTTTTTTTTAACCTAAAGACAGAGCAAGACTGGAAAGGCATCCCTTTGCATAGGTTATATGCATCCCAAGGGAATCCCATGAAATGCAGCAGAACTAGAGTAAGCAATGGCCATCATGCCACTTGTCCAGAACAAGTCACTCAACCTCTCTGAGCCTCAGTTTCCTCATCTGTAAACTGACCATGTCACTGTTGCCTCAGGTGGCTGATTAGGGTCAGGTGAGCAGCCAGGTGATGAAAGTGGATCTTAGATGTACTTGGCGAGGGCTTGCCACCAGGCCACCTGCTTCTGACCAGCTCAGTCAATGGCCAAGAGCCCCTAATTTTTGGTAGCCTTTCCCTCAAAGACTCTAGGGATCTTTCCCTCCCAACCCCTCTTGCTAATGGCTCAGTCTGGTTAAGAATGAAGTGTTTTCCAGTCACAGTGGTGCACGCCTGCAATCCTAGCAGCTCGGGAGGCTGAGGTGGGAGGATTGCAAGTTCAAAGCTATCCTCAGCAATTTAGTGAGATCCTAAGCAACTAAGTGAGACCCTGTCTCCAAAATAAAATACAAAGAAGGGTTGGGGATATGGTTGGGGATATGGTTGAGTGCCCCTGGGTTTAATCCCTAGTACAAAAAAAAAAAAAAAACAAAAAAAAAAAAACCACCTCTGATCAAAGTAGAGCTCAGTTGCCTTTGCATGCCCATCATTTCTCCTGATGAAAGTCTCAGGCAGGTAAATTCTTCATCTGCTCCCAAGTTTGTGAAGCTCTGAGGAATAATGGGCCAGTTATCAGCATGATGACCTTAACTCTGTGCAGCCACCGGGCGAGAGCAGCAGATAGAGGCGGATGCCAAGCAGGAGGCCCAGCCCATGCTGCTGTCCTCTCTGTAGGCTGCCTTCTAGAAGCTTGCTACTGGATTGTGGTCTGCCAAGGTCTGCAGCAGCATTGTCTCCTGGGAACTTGTAGAAATGCAGGAAGTTGGGCATTCTCCCAGATCTACTGAGCCAGAATCAGCATCCTTACAAAGATCCCAGGTGCTTTGAGGCACACTGAATAGGAACTGTGTAGAGCAGGGTTTTCTTTTTTTTCCCTGTAGCATTCCACCATCTTCAACTGAGCTGGGATGTGATAAATGCTTAGCACAGTTGTCCCTCAGTATCCAGGGCCTCATGGACCAACATCATCAGGACACTAGATCAGGGTCTCAGAGGTGACTTGGGAATAACTAGCTTATCTACAAAGGTCCAGGAAGGCAATTTTTGTAAATGCAGTCATCCCTCACTATTTGAGGGAGATTGTTTTTAGGACCCTCATGGATACCAAAATCCGCAGATGTTCAGGTCCCTTACATACAGTGTGCTATTTGCGTATAACCTATGCATATCCTCCTGCATACTTTAAATCACCTGTAGATTACTTCTAACCAACTCAATGTGAATGCTCTGTAAATAGTTGCTATACTATATTATTTAGGCAGAAATGACAGGGGAAAATCTGTACATGTTCAGTACAGACACAATGTTTTTCAATTATTTCTATTCCACACTGGGTTGAATCAAGCACGTGGAGCCCGAGCAGGGACCTGGAGCTGACCCTATTGATTGTCTGAAGAATGAGCCCAGAAGAGTCCCCTGTGGCTGTGTTAAACCGGGAGCACCTGCTCTCCACCGTGCATCTTGGCTTTCTGGAATTCCATGAAGATGTGGGTCTCGGGACACATTTCCTCCCTGAGATCAGGGTCACAAGCCCTATCCCTCCTCATAGCAGATGTGCAGAGGCTGTGCTTCCTGACTCCTGAGTTACTGGGCACCTCCCACCCCACCATCCTTTCATGTCATATCTGCTGTTTCATGTTCGAGTGGCCAATCTCACTCCTTTCCCTGCCCTCCTATTAATTATTTCTGCATCCATTCAGTTTAAAGTCCTCTAATCAGACACAGTGGTTTCTGGGTAACAGTCCTCTGACACTGTCATGACCAAGTGCCAAAATGCCAGGCTGGCCTTAGGCTCACCGTAGACCTGCCAGTGAGAACTATTTATTTAGCCTATCCCCTGCACTCAGATATGCCCAGAATGTAGTAATTCCATGGAACTATTTGAACAATGAGTAGCAGAAACTCTCAGCTTTACATGGTTCTGGAGTTAAAAAGAAAGAGTGGTAGTGGAAGAATACCACATCTAAACTGATCAAGTTGGTGAGACAAAGTCATGGGAAAACTGTTGTTAAGCCAAGAGGCAGCAGCGCAGTCACAGAGCTCACAGCCGTGTCTTCGTCTATTTTCAGTTGCTATAACAAAGTATTTGAGACGGGTAATTTATAAAGGACAGAAGTTTATTTGGCTCTTGGTTCCAAGAATATGTGCTGGCATCTGCTTAGTATTTGGCAAGGGCTTCATGCTGCATCATAATGTGGCAGAGATGGAGCGAGTGTGCCAGTGTGGGCCTCTCTTCCTCTTCTTATAAAGCCTCTGATGTCATCGTGGAAACCCTATCCTCAGGACCTCATCTAATCCAAATTACTTCCCTCCAGACACTATCAATATATGAATTTGGGATTAACGTCCAACACGCAAACAGTTGTGCACATTTACACCATAGCAGTTGACCTACAGGGACTTGAAGCCCTGGCTTGACCATCATGGTCCCATTGGCTACAGTGTCCCAGCTACTTGGGCTAGCCTCCCCACCTACATTTGACCCCATGTTCCCAGGATCATTTAGGTTGGGGTGGGCCCTACAGAGGGCACCCATAGAGTTAGAGGGGGAAGACTCTGTGATGGGTACCACCTGTGCTGGCGCCAGTGACAGTCCTCCTGAGAGGTGAAGGAACTCATCAAGACTTAACATGTCATTGATACCATTTTGCTACCTCATAGGAAAGTTGAAAATGTCTTCCATTTCCATTAAAAGGAAAAAATCAACAGTGAGTGTATGGGGTTGCGTGGGCTACATATGAGCGTGAGCAAGGCTTTGTGGCTGGAGGTGCCCACTGGACACACACATCAGGTGACATCCACATGCAGGTTGGGCAGCGGAACCTCAGGAGCCATCATCTACCTCCCACACCTGCCCCTCAAAGTCGGCCGCGAGGAGCCAAGCACAGAACATTTGAACTTTCTGTGGGGGAAGGTCGGGGCGAAGCCTCCTCTGACATGCTCCTCCTCCCTCAGGATGCTTGGGCCAACGAGCCATGTGCCCACTGCCTGGTGCAGCAGGACTGGAGTTGCCATGCTAAGGAAAAAGAACAGAGCCGCGGGGCTTCCCCAAAGGGTGCAGCCTGTCGGTGGTGGGGTTCTGTGCCAACTTGGAATGTGACAAAGTGGGAAATCATGGAAGCTGCTGCTGTGGGCAGGTGCTAGTGGATGAGGGTACCCTGCACCTGGGGGCCCGGGAGCACGTGTGTGAGCAGCACCATCTAATGGGGAATGCCCCAGGATCACCAGGTGCAGGTCCATCTTTGCAATGTGATCATGGAAATGTGTTCAGGAAGACAATGCCAGCGGCCCTGGGCTGTGAGTTTTAGCCCTGGGACCAGTCTCAGCTTCTGTAGGGCGTCAACAGTCTCAGCTTCTGTAGGGCACGTTGTCCATTAGTGTCCTGTGTGGAAGAAACATGATGTACACTGAGAATCAGGGGGAATCAGTCCATTCTGGATAGTTGGAACGCGGACCCTGTGGCAGGAAGGAAGAAGATCCAGGAAGCAGCTGGGCTCCAACAAGCAGCCTCTTGTCACAGCAGCAAGTTGAGTAAACAGGATACACCCACAGTGCCTCTCTCTTTCCAGAGGGTCCTTCATGGCAGTTCACAAGCCTGTTGCAGCGATATCAAGGGCACCAGCACTTAGGAAATGTGGAGAGCTCGCTGCTTGGAGGCAGAAGGTGTTATTTCTCCTCTGGATTCTTGAAACCACCTAGCTTTAGTGGAGGTTTATTTGCTCTGACTTCTGGCACCCACCACGGTCCTGGATTTTTTAAGGGTAAGAGGGAAAAGGCAGGCTGCCTCTCCTCCAGCTCTCCATCAGAGAGGGGTGCAGAGTGGTTACTTGTGAGGTGACATATGGCACTGCCAAGTGGTGCTGTTGGTTGCCATGGCCACTGTTGACAACAGAGAACCTGGAAATTCATGCCATCATTCACATGGTGACCCAGGATGTCCTGGATGTGTGTGTGCCAACTTGCTGGTGCCTGGATTTCCTGATTTTGAAAACAGAAAATTTTTTTTATTATTCATAGTAGCTTTATTTTTAATGACCCAAGACTCATATCCATCAACATGTGATTAAACAAGTTACGGCATATCCACAAGAAAGTGAGCTTTCTAATGCCAACTTCACAGAGCCACGAGGAGAACTAAGTCAGACACTAGCTGTGCTTCTCTGGGGAGGCAATTCCGTTGGCCCAGCCCCTGACATTGTGGCTGTCGCTGTTTCCACATAGTGACATTCCAGGGAGACACAAGGAGGCGGTGTAGACATGTCCAGATGTCCGTGGATGGAAGGCCTCGTGCTTCCTGCTTCTCTTCTTCCTCTGGGCCCTACGGAACAGCAGCTGGAACTCCGTGTCCAGGAGTCCAGCCCTTGGGTACTCAGGGAGCCCCACAAAGTGCTGTGGGAGGGAACGGGCGCCTACTTGTTCTATGAGTAGCCATAAAGCAGAGCAAAACAGCTGAGCCTAGTTGAAGGAAACGTTTCAAAGGAAATAATCCTGGATTGAGATCACACGCTTCCTGGAGCCTGGAGTGAGAGGCCTCCCCTCCCTCGGAGAGACAGGTATTTGTAATGGAAATGAGGGCAGCCCAGTGCCTGAGCTGGTCTGATGGCCGCGGAACGGCCAGCCAGGCTGCACAGGTGATTGCTTGCCCGCCTGCCAGGGAGCGCGCCAGTGAGCCAGGCCCTGTGAGGAGAACTATCCCTCCCCTAGGTGCTGATTTAGGGGAGCTTCAGCTGTTTTAGCTCAGCAAGTCACTGCCAGGGGAGTAGCTCCTGCCAAGAGAGACCTGGTGCTTCCTTTGACTTTGTCACAGGACTGAGGGGATTTTCTAGATCAAGTCTGACATCAGACTCTGCTCCCAGAGGGAGTGAGACCCTGTGTGGGGACCCACCTGGCCTCTCGCCCCATTTGAGGGTTTAGCAAAGAAGGGGGTACCACATATACAAGATGCCACATCTATACCTGTCCAGCAGGCCGGAGGAGTGGCATGGCTCCTGCTGGTGACCTGTAGGTCCACATCTGGGTCCACACTGGCCTCCACTTCCTGTTTGACCTTTCCCCACTTTGGGAATTTCCTTGACTCATCACCCCTTTATCCCCTCTGAATTCCAGGCATTCTTCCAGGCTCTGCTGGGCCTGTTTTCCCCCCAAAGGCTTCCAGCTGTCCCCAGCAGCCCTCTTGTAGTGTCTGAAAAGCCACTGGACGGGAGCACCCCACATCCTTGCTTGGGTGCCTCTGCGGGGCACCTATGGTAGCACCTGCAGTCACACTGCCCAGGAAATATGTGAGTCCTGAGCCCCAAACGTCATCCTGACAGACAAGCCATGCCTGCCCTGCTGGAGCCCAGAACAGCCCTGCAGCTTTGTGAGAAGGAAGCACAGAGAGGGGGCCAGAACTCCTTAATTTTTACCTCTGTGTTCCTGGAGGTCGGTCACCCCAAGGGCCAGCTGGCATTTACTTAGCCTCTTTTGCTACTTCCAAAAAGGTGCTGGAGAAAGAATGGAATCTTACCATCATTTACCTAGCACTGTGGCATTTGCTTAACCTGCCTTGTGGCGGTAATCCCAAACAGATTCTAGCATCACATTCTCTTCCTGGCCACCTTGTACTCGCAATGCATAGTTCTCTGTCCATTTTTTCTTTTAAATCACAGGAAATCCCTTGTTAGATGTGAACTTAGACTGAGCCAAAAATCAGACTAACAAGAAAGGGGCCCGGTCAGGCATCTTAAGTGCAGAGCACCCTCCCGGTGGAGGAGTCAGGGGACACTACTGCTACTAGATGGTGAGTGTGTCAGCTTTTTCACTGCTGTGACCAAAATATCTGACAAGAGCAACCTGGAGGAGGAAAAGTTTATTTTGGCTCATGGTTTCAGTCCATGGTCAGTGGATCCATTTTCTGGGCCTGAGGTAAGACATAGCATCATGGCAGAAGGTTGTGGTGGAGGAAAGCTGTTTACCTCATGGCATCCCAGAAGCAGAGAGAGAGGGGAAGAGGCCCAGGGAAGATGAACCCTTCTAGGGCACACCCACAGGGACCCGCCTTACCCAGCTACGTCCCACCTGCCTACAGTTGCCATTTGGTTAGTCCGTTCAGGCCAGGATGAACTGATTAGGTTACAGCTCTCACCATCCAGTCAATTCACCTCTGAACACTCCTGCATTATCAAAAGACTTTGGGAAGACACCTCATATCCAGACCATAACAGCGAGCTGACCCGTCACCCAATCCAAGGCCCCACCAGGTGCCCACACAGCTGGTGTCAGCTAGTGACTGACAGGCCACCAGTGGGTGTGCTGAGACGACCCACTCAGGTGCCACCCAGGTAGACAGCCCAGCAAGAGAGGCCTGGCCTAGCCCACCTGGGGTGTTCGTTCCCAGTAATTACAGGCATGGTCTCCAACTGTCATCCCACATTTCCAGATATGTCCCACTCAGAATAAGACTTTTGTCAAAGGCAAACTCACTGTAAATTCACTCTGCTACATGGTAGGTTGGGTGGGAGGCATGGGAAGGAGTGGCATCCTGAATCCTTGTTGAATCCGTCAAGATAAATAGATCCCTGAATCCTCTTGGGTTAGAACTCAGTGTCAGTGTCTGGATCTTGACAGCCTGAGTTGGGGTCATCACTGGAAAGAGCTTCCATGGCTCATCCTCACCAGAGTAGGCTTTGGGCCACCGTTAGTCACACATTAGAAAGTGTGTGTGACCACAGGCTTGAGTTCTCCAGAGGTGCAGGGTAGGCAGGAACCCACTGTCATGGTGAATGCAGGGCCTGCAGGGTCTGAATGAGGTTGGCTTGCCTTTCTTCTCTGGCCTCTGGTCCTTCTCTCTCTGCGGGACTGCACATAGTGTCCTGGAAACGTTAGTTGAAAAGGTTGGGACTGCGGAGGCGCCTGGCCCTTGCAAAACCCCCCCACCCCCTGTCTCAGGAGCCACCTGCCCTCTATCATGACTGCCTGAGCCTTTGAGCTGCTCTAGAAACCTTTTTAATAAACCTATGAACATAGGCAAAGGGGTGTAGGCCAGAGGTAGAATACTTGCCCTCAGAGGTAGAATGCACAGCCCCTGGGTTTGACCCCCAACCCTACTAAATAAAAAATAAATAACCCACAGGCATCACTCCTGCCTTTTTTCTGTTTTTCCTGCACCACTTGGGCCAAAAGCTGCTGTGAGAAAGATTTGGCCCATGTGAACACATCCTTGGTTTGTAAGGGAATGCAACCGGGAGAGTGCAGAAGAGCCTGGCATGGCATGTGACCGTGGTTTACTAAAGCTCATTCTGTTGTCCCCTTTCTTACTCAGCTCAACGACTCAGCCAAGCAGCTCATTGAGATGGACAAGCCGTGCCCCACTGCTGCTGCTGCCACCGCGTCCGGCTGTGACACTCCCTTGCTCTCTGATCCTGGTGCAGGGGCCAGCATGGCCCCGGGCCCCACTCTAAGCAGCTCAGGGGCGGTCAGTGCCTTTCAGCGGCGTGTGGATGGCAAGAAGAATGCCAAGAAACGCCACTCCTTCACTGCACTCAGTGTGACGCACAAATCCTCGCAGGCTGCTAGCCACAGGCATTCCATGGAAATCAGCGCTCCAGTTCTGATCAGCTCCAGCGACCCCCGCGCTGCAGCCAGGATCGGGGAGCTGGCTCATCTGTCATGCGCTGCACCCACCCAGGTAATGTCCCGAAGCCCAGGGCCAGCTCGCCTAGGTTCTCGGGGTTTCCATTCTCGCCTTGGTGCCAAGCAGCTCGTTTCTGAACTAGCATGAAGGAGGCCACCCCGGAACTTCCCTGGGGGGTAACTAGGTCTCCTTCCTCACTGCCTGCCATGGGTAACCTCCAAGAATCTTATGAATGTGTGTGTGGTACCCTGTGTGTGGTTCAAGGACACTGTGTGGGGAGGAGCGTCCACTCAGGAGAAAGTTCCTCCCATCTCACTGGCATTCAGTGTGAATGACTCTGTCCTGGGGAAAGCTGGGGCTTAGTCCTGGGAGGTTCTGAGCATCTCTATAGGGCTGGCTGATGTTGCTTTTGGGAGAGAAAGGGTCACAGCTCAGAACCAGAATTAACTGCACTGTTGAGTACTTTCATTAGTGTTATTTTCTACAGATGTCTTTTATCTCTGGACATGACATTGATTGTGTTTTCCACTAGTCTCTTTGTGGATTTAAGTAACCCAAGCGAGGTGTTTAAAGAATATAAAGGACGTGGTTATCTGTAGGTCTGGAAAAACTGGTCACAGTGGTACATAAAGGGCAGAAATCAGGAAAGTTTTTCCTTTATGAATGCAGAGATCAAGTACAGGAAGGGGACTCTCCCAGCCCTGGCAAGGACAGCTTTGCAGCCACACTGCTGCACTGTCACCCGTTCACATGAGAGACTGGGGAACAGGCAGCTGTGCCTGCTGGAGCGTGGTCTCCTCTCCTTCAAATCCAGCCTTCTTCAAGACTGTGCACCTTTGCACAGGTTGAATGCAGGGGTGCTCGTTTTCCTGTTCTTCATCTTCTCACCTCGAGGTCCACCTGCAAGTCTCTTTCCATGTTTCCATCAGTGCCCCCTCTCACTGCCCTGGACGTGTCTTGGAACAGGTTGTCAATTTATGTTCCAAACCAGAGAAAATACCAATAAGCAACTGGCTAGGGAAGGACCATCTTTTTCAAAATTACAGTTAACCCAGTTAACTTTACACAGAGAATCGTCTTTTAAAAAATTTAAATAGCTGAGCGGGGGCTGGGGTTGTGGCTCAGTGGTAGAACGCTCGCCTAGCACCTGCGCGGCCCGGGCTCGATCCTCAGCACCACGTAAAAATAAACGCATTGTGTACAACTAAAGCAAATAAATAAATACAAAAAAAAATTTAAATAGTTGAGCTTCTATCAAATTGCAGTTTTGTTCAGATGTGCCACATTAGTCTGAAGTGTACCTACACACATGGACACCCATACAAACACCATGTATACACACACACACACACACACACACACACACACCTGTGTACAGCACACTTCCACATATCCACTGGTGCACAAGATGTGTGCAGACACACAAATGTGCTCATGCCACACACACACAACACAGGAGGTATAATTTCCCCAGCATACACACAAAAATGCTGGTTCTCACCCAAGGTTGAGGCCATGGTCTGGAATGTGCCATTGTGTCTGGAGCGTTCACTGGCTGTGGCCTGTCTGCTCCTCAGCCCTCACAGCTTCCCACTGCTGGGAAACTCCCAGCATCTACACCTTGGACCTGTATTCCCCAGGAAACAGTCCTTGGCGTTTGTTGGTGCTATTATGGTTTGGATATGAGGTGTCCCCCAAAAGATCCTGGGTTAATGCATGACTGTTTGGAGGTGAAATGATTGGATTGTGAGAGCTGTAACCTAACCTGTCCATCTTAGCTTGAATGGACTAAATGGGTTGTAGCTGTAGGCAGGTGGGGCATGGCTGGAGGAGGTGGGTCCCTGGGGGTATCCTCTGGAAGGGTTCATCCTCCCTGAGACCCCTTCCCCTTTCTCTTTCCTTCCTGGCCACCGTGAGCAGAGCAGCACTCCTCTTCCATGCCCTTCTTCCATGATGTTCTGCCTCAGCTTAGGCCAAGAGCAACGACATTGGATAACTATGGACAGAACCTCTGAAACCATGAGCCAAAATAAACTTTTCCTCCTCTAAGTTGTTCTTGTCAGATAGTTTGGTCACAGTGATGAAGAACTGATACAGGTACATTTTCTACAAGGGTGCAATCTGATCTGACCCTAACCCTGCCCTCCGCCCTTGGCTAAGCTCTTAAATCTGTTCTTGAGCATGAATTATTTGTAAATTGCTGCGAGGGGCGCAGAAACTCAGTGGTGGTGGGTCAGCTCTTGCCCTGCTCCTTTTGAGCATGCACACCCAGAGGGTGAAGGCAGAAATCAGGGGCTTCCAGCAGGGTCTTGCTTGGGTTTTGCTCCAAGACGCTGAGCTAGAGGCCCAGCAAGGCATGGGTGGTGTTGTCCTGGTGGTACTAAGACTAGATGGAGTTCACGCTTCTTGTGTGAGACTAGATGGAGTTCACGCTTCTTGTGTGAGACTAGATGGAGTTCACGCTTCTTGTTAGTGATGACCATAAGCTGTGACATCTCTGGTCTGGAGCTCTGGTCTCTCCCAGGTAACCTGGGCAGCTGCTGATGACGTAGACAATTGAAATCTGTGTTCTGTGACACACTCAGTTCAGATGACAGTGGCAGCTGCAGGGCTGACAGAAGTACTGAAGAAGAGGGTGGGGAGCAGGGTCCCTGTCCTGTGCTCCACCTGAGAAGGTCTTTTTTCTCCTTCCTCCTGAAGCAGCAAAGGCCACCCTCACTGCAGTTGGGGACCCCTACCAATAAAAGGGAAGGGAGAGAATCAGGAGAGAGGAGACCTTGTTCCTGATCCAAGCCAAAGGGAGTCCTGGAGCCTCTAGGCAGCCCTGCACTCAGCCTGAGAGCTCATGGGTGAGGTGTCCAAGGATCACCCCTCAGTGTTCCCTGGAAATTATGAAGAAGCAGCCCAATGGGTCCACAGGCATTAGCGGAGCTGCTGCCAAGCATCTGTGGGGTGGGGGCATCTTTACTGGCACTTTTCCCTAGGTCCCAGAGACATGGGCTCAGCACAGGTAGGTGCAGGATTTCGTTTTCTCTCTGGCCTCATCCTCACCTGCACTGGCCTCCACTGTTGTCAAGGCCTCTGTGTTAATACAGCAGAGGACCCTTTCCTGGGGCTTGCAGTCTGGTTTCTGCTGTAGAGCACCCATGGGGAAGGAAGGAAATATTCTTTTTTTTTCAACTTGTGTACCATCTTGCTCCATTAGGATCTGAATTAGCTTATTTTTCTGGGACTGGGATCCCAGGATCCTTTTTTCAGCAGTTTGATTTTTACTGAAGGTCATGATCAGGCTGTGGACTGTCCTTTGGGTTGCTGTAAAGGATGAGAGGTCAGACAAAGTAGTCGCAGCCTATCTCCCTGTCCTAATTTAGTTGAGCTATTGGGAACACAAGGGGCGACCCTGCAGGTGTGGCCGAGAGTGAGCTCTGCTCTCCTCCTCAGGCTCAAGGGTGCTTCCATGGTCTGCTGTGCCCAGACACCACACTCTCTGGATCTGCCCTCTGGTCTGTGCTGTCTTCCTGGTTACTGTCACTTTCCTGGCCCCAGGAGTCTGATCGGGAAGTCCCTCGGCCTGAGGACTAATCCAAAGTGGCCAAGGCCAGCCAGACCCACGTCCTGCTGTGGCCACAGTGCTGTGTAGACTTTTTTTCTCCCCACCATGTTGGATATGCCCTTTGAGAGAAGCCCCAGCCCAGTATTCTGTGGTTAGTGGACAAGGCTTAGGCTTAGCCATCAATGGCCTGAAGAAATCCGCATCATTGTGTGTGTTTACCCACAAGCAGAGGCCCCTGTGTGCCAACACTGGCATCATGGGCATGGGCCTGGGTAGGAGGAGAAGGAAGGCTTGCTGCCCCAGGCTCCTCAATGCCCACAGGCACAGGGTGATGCTGAGGGTCAGAGCAGCAGCCTGGCCCTGCCCCTCAGGGGCCCCTTGAGACCTAGCATGTCTATTCAGGCTATGACACAGAACATCTTGACTGATTGATGAGTCCTCGGCCCCTGGGGGCCAGGGGTGGGGTGACAGGCATGTGAGGCCAGCGAGGATGGTTATCTGGGACCCACACTGACTCACAGGTATATGCAGGCTTCATTTACCCACCCAGGTCCTCTTGAGCCGTGAGGATCACAGGGTTTGTAGGATCGCGTGTCAAGTGTCCCAGTGTCCCCCCCCCTTTGGAGAGAGAGGTGTTATGGTTTAGATGATGTGTCCCCCAAAAGCTCACATGAGAGGCAATGCAAGAAGGTTCACAGAAGAAATAAAGAAGAAATGATTGGGTTACAAGAGCCTTAACCCAATCAATGAATTAATCCTCCGATAGGGATTAAGTGACTGGTAACTGAAGTGGTAGGGTGTGGCTGGAGGAGTGGGGGTTGGGGGACGTGGCTTTGGGGTATATATTTGTATCTGGCAAGTGGAGCCTTCTCTCTCTGCTTCTCGATCATGATGTGCGCTGCTTCCCTCCGCCACACTCGGCCACCTTGATGTTCAGCCTCACCCCAAGCCCCGAGGAATAGAGCCAGCCTTCTGGGGACTAAGATCTCTGAAACTGTGAGCCCTTAAATAAACCTTTCCTCCTCTACAGTTGTTCTGGTCAGATGCTTTAGTCATAGCAGCGACATAGCTGACTGAAACAGGGGGTGTGGCTGTGGTCACTGATGGACGCTGAGCTCTTACTGAACGCTGCGCTGGGTTCCATGGGAAGGTGCGCACGACCCGCTCTCTGCCCCGGAAGCATGGCCAGGGGAGTGGAGAAGGGACCATTCACCGGTCCCTTGCTGAGTCTCCTCTCCTGGCGAGGCTGGCTTCAGCAGAGGCCCATGGGCAAAATGGGCTCTGCCAGGGCACGTGCCTCGTAGGACGTGGTGCTGTTAGAGGAAGCTGTGTGTGGAGACAGCCGGGCATCAGAAAGAGCAGCCAAAACATGAGCCAGCTGTGGTGCCCTTTAATTGGCTTGATTCTAAATTCCTGTAACAGAGGGTGAGTTAAATGCAGACCAGATCCACACAGTCACAGAGCCTCCGTGGGAGCTGATGCCCAGTCTGGGTAGGTGGGCAGAGATCGGGACAAGCGTCCTCAGCTGGCTGAGTTAAGGGCTCTTCAGTGTAATTGACGTGTTTCGCTTGCTCTCTCTTTTGTGTTACCTTAAAATGGAAAGGAAGTGTGGGGTCTCTGGATCCTATGGAGGAGACAAAAGCCCATTCCCCATGTCCCCGCTTCTCAGGCAAGTGCTGTGAGCACTGTGAAGGCTGAAGGTGGCACGTGCACTGCTGGTCTCCTCAGAATGGCTGGCCAGGGTCACGTCTGCAGTGTGTTCCTGTCGGGGCACACAACCTCTCCCCACTACCTCCTCCCTGATCTCACCTCCGCTGTCTCGGCTTCTTGTCACTCTCAGCTCCCCCCATGCGCCTCCGTGGCTCACCTACTGAGCCACTAGGTTTGATCCTTCCATCTTAGAGATGAGGAAGCTGAGGCCCAGGGTCTGGGGGACAACTGAGTGCTGGGCTTCTGGCCAGCCTCCCTGCTTTCCCGGCCCACTCGGGCTGTCAGGAGTGGTATGGGCAAGCCAGGGTGTCCCCTAGCCCCTCATATCCTCTAAAGTGCACAGGGCTGACTCAGGGCATGAGACCTTGCAGGAGAATGCAGAGGATCCCTGCAGGCAGCAGCACTCCATAAAGGTCACTCTCCTCTCCCCCTCTCTCTCGACCTGAGGCAAAAACCTGACTCAGAACAGTGGAGAGTAGGGCCCTGGGCTGGAGCTCCAGCTCCTCTCTGGCGGTGTCCCCTAGGAGAGTTGCTGAGCCTCTCTGAACCTATGAGCTGGTAGTTAAGAGCCAGATGGCCGTGCTCAATATTTTCAGTACCTGCAACCCTGGAAGAGCACCTGACCTCATCTTCTGGAGCTGTAGTTACCTTGTCTATAAAAGGGAACAGCAGCTGTGCCTCCCCCACTGTGGTATGATGTGAGATGAGGAGACCCAAGGCCCCCCTCCTTGGTGTATGTGTCTGATGATGGCTGTGGCAACTTTGCTCGATGCTTAGGGAGTCGGAGTGAGTCACCAGCCTAAGATGCCCGGGAGAACTTTTAGGCCTTCAGAGCCTTGTATGTTTTAGTCATTTCTCTCTGTTCCAGTATTCTCTGTCTGGTTAGGTGCTGTGCTGGACCCTGGAGGTTCTGTAGGGTGGTGGTTAGAGGGGTGTGTGGGGCTGAGGATGACATACGGGCTCCAGTTCCTCAGCTCAGACCCTGCATCTTCCCCAAGCTCAGTCTCTTTGCCTGGCATTCCCTCCTGTATCTTCCTCCAGGAAAGTTGATCTTTGGAGCTGCCCAGGGGATCTTGGATGCCCTTGACACTCAGTCCCAGGTTGCCTTTCCAGGCCCACCAGTCACGGTCCTGCACTCCATCTACACAGACCTACTGCCCACGTCCCCCGTATTGTCTGGTTCTACCTTACCAAGACCTGGGCAAGGGACTCCTTCCCACCAATCCTCATCTCTCCTTGCTGGCCCTTGACTTGACTATTCTGCCCACCTCGCAAACACACACACACACACACACACACATGCAAAATTCCTGCTCACTCTTTGTGGCCTTCTGAAATGTTCACTTCTTCTCTATAGCTTTCCATAGGTCCATGTCACCTTTCCACCAACCAGACTGATTCTTCAGCTGTCTGC
This sequence comes from Tamias sibiricus, assembly GCA_025594165.1. NCBI lineage: Eukaryota > Metazoa > Chordata > Mammalia > Rodentia > Sciuridae > Tamias > Tamias sibiricus. The sequence goes on along the minus strand of CM046670.1, from coordinate 13,456,347 downwards.
GTGCCACAAGATGTTTCCTATGTCCACCGCAGAACCTGATTTGTGTGTAGGGCTGTCCCTGTCCTTAGGTTTCCAGGTGCTATTCGCCTATGTATCCTGCCTGACCCGTAGGTAGCAGTTTTCTTCTTGGGTGGGCCACGTGACCTGTGACCTGTGTCAGCAGCATTGTACAATGAATGGTCTTGCATTTAAAACGACATGACACCTGCTGTGCTCTCTGGCCTTCTCCACAAGGACGGCTCCCATCACTACCAGCTCCCTGCAGGCTCCAGATCCACTTCAGTGGCTTGAGAGGACACAGCTGGGAGGTGTCCTGCTGAGTGCTCCCAAGGGACACAGGTCAGGCTGAGCCTCAGATGGCTGTCCTGCTCACATTTATACCCCAAAGAGTTCTTCCTCCCTGCTCTTTGGAGAGGTCAGAAAGGCCAGCTCAGCTCCTTGTGAATAATGGAGTAGCAATCACGTGTCAACTTTCTGCTGGGGGAAGAAGAGTGCCATGGAGAAGGAGAGAGAGAGAGAGTAGCTATTTGGGCTGATTCTAGAAGTACAAATTCAGATACTTGCTTATCAAAGTTATTGAATCAAATTGGGAAATGATTGCAAGTCATGTGACAGATGCAGACATGTTCTGAGAAATGCATTGCAAGTTGATTTTGCCATCCTGCAGACAGCAAGAGTACTTGTAGAAACCTAGATGGTGTAGTCACTCACTCAGCAGGGCTTCTCAATGTGATCAGGAGACACAGTAAACGCAAGAAGCCTGAGCTTGCTGCTGGTGTAGCATAGCATGCTGTTTTACAGTCTTTTTTTTTTTTTTTTTTTTCAGCAGAAGAAGTACACTCTAAAATAATGATAAAGATACATACACAAGAGCCAGGCGCTGTGGTGCACGCCTGTAATCCTAGCACTTGGGAGGCTGAGGCAGGAGGATCGCGAGTTCAAAGCTAGCCTCAGCAATGGAGAGGCACTTAGCAACTCAATGAGACCCTGTCTCTAAATAAAATACAAAAAAGGGCTGGGGATGTGGCCCAGTGGTCAAGTGCCCCTGAGTTCAATCCCCGGTATAAAAAAAAAAAAAAAAGATACATACACAAAGTGTAAACACACAATTCCCACTACCACAAAAAAGTACATAAACTAGTCATTTACTATCATTAACAGGTATTATGTACAGTACAGTATGTGCTCTGCTTTTATACCACTGGCAGCCTAGTAGGTGTGTTTATACCAGTGTCCCCACAGACACATGGAGCATGCCTGGCACCGCAATGTGGTAGTGGTTCTGATACCTCTAAGTGACAGGAATTTTTCAGATCCTTTATAATTTTATGTGACCTTCATCCTATATCATTGACCAAAACATCACTATGTACCACATGACTATACTTACATTTTAGAGGAATTTACTCATAAACCAAATAAGAAATCAAACAAGTAATCACCAAACTGGTGAAGGAAACCTCAATAGACTCAGTTCACTATGGTGCACTCTGCATCAGTCAGCACGAGCAGGTGATGCCAGGTAACAAACATTCCCTCATTCTTGGAGATAGAAAGCAATAGGCTCATTTCTCATTCATACTTGTATGAATCATAGGCAGCTCAGGGCCTAGCTCTCTGGTGTCCTCATGCCAGGACACTGCCAAATGCCCACAGGCCAAGTGGCCTACTTCCTGTTTCAGTAAATCAAAGCTCCTTCAGAATGCAGACACGCCTACCCCTTTGCATAACATCTATGGCTGTTTTTAGGCCACAGCAGAGGTGCTAAGTAGCTGTGACGAGACGGTATGACCCACAAAGCCTGAAGTATTTATTATGGGGCCCTTTGCAGGAATCTTTTGCTCGCCCCTGATGCAGGATGTCTCCAGGGACTGGGCAGGGCCAACAATGCAGTGGCCCCATGACTTCTTCATGGAGGAGACACACATCATTTCTGCTCATGTTTCACTAGGTAAAGCCAGTCTCAAGGCCCTGCCCTCCTTGAAGGGTGCAGCAATGCAGACTCCGATGGAGCTTCAAGGAGGAGAACCCAAAAGTCCTGGTGACCGGAGGCCAGAACACTGCTTCCCGGAGTCCCATCTCTGCTTCTAAATTTTTATGCTGAACACAGGTTAGGAAAAGCTGCAGAAAATGATGTACTTGAGGGACAAGGTGACACTTCTAAACAGCCCAGGCCGGTGCTGCTCTGATGGCTGTCCTTGGCCTGCCCATGTGGTATGTACTGGTCCTGCAGGACTGATGACCTGCACAGGTAAAGGTCCCCCAGCAAGCCCCAGCATGTGGGCGGACACAGGCCTACTCCTGTCCAGTCAGGTGCAGTCCTTCACTCATCCTCACCCACCTCTCAGCTGCTGAGGGCCTGATGGCCTCCAGATCAATTCCATAAAAGGAACCCCTTGAGATGAGGAAAATGCCCTTTAAAATTGGTGGAAAAGGAAGTGTTTGGAATTCAGCGGGGAAAACATCAAAGGAAATTTCTCGAGTGTCTCCGTGTCTGAGAAATAAATTAGGAGAGCTCTGCTTGGAAGCTCCTGGGCATCTTTAAAATGCATCGCCACCTGCCATTTTCTGCAGGTGCAGCTCCCCTTGCTGTCTGGGTCTTATCTCTGCCATGGGATGTATGGACGGGATGCTTCGAGTGGGAGGAAGTGCTTGGGAAAGAACTGAAGAAAATGACAAGCTTGGCTGCCCCAGGCCTGGCGTTCTGAGGCTGTTTTGTCTCAGTTGCTTATTGGCTTTGCAGCCTGCTGGTTCTGCACCCACCTGCAGAGCACGAGCTACCTGCATGACTGAGTACCAGGGCTTATTTTTTTAAATCATTTTTAGAAAGTTATGAATTTAATTACATGCCTTATAAGGAAGCATGAACAGCCAAACCAAAACAAAAAACATTACCAAGTGAGCCCAGGTGAACACAAAAATTCCCATGGTGAAGATTTGGCCCCCAAGAGATTTTTTTTTTCCCCCTACAAATCTGAAAGTAGCTGTGCCTGCATGACTTAGTGGCCCTGGCCTGGAAGTGGGGACAGAGAATGCTTTGGTTGCCCATGACCTAGCATCCTGATTCTCTCTATATATAAATATAGAATATATATATCATATAAATATATATATATAACGTATTTCTATATACATAAAGAATATATTTATATATATATATATTTTTAGGTGTAGATGGACACAATGCCTTTATTTTGTTTATTTATTTATTTGTTTATTTATTTATTTTTTGTGTGGTGCTGAGGATCAAACCCAGTGCCTCACACATACTAGGCAAGCACTCTGCCACTTAGCTACAACCCCAGCCCCCTGATTGTATTTTTATCGAGTGCCAAACTTTTCACCCACAGCATCATGGGTGTTTTAAATGTGATGGCATTTAATTTTTTTTTTTTTCTGTTGTGGTGAGATAGGAGCCATATCTGCAGGTTTCTGCCTATGCCTTGGGATCATCCACTGTCAGACAGGGGAAAGACACCATCAAGGGAGGTGTCCCCTTGGCAGATTCAGGAGGGAATGCCTGGCAAAGAGACTGAGCTTGGGGAAGATGCAGGGTCAAAGCAGCTGGAGGCGATGCAAATGGGTAGATGTGTCTGGCTGCCAATAAAACTTCATTCACAAAAACGGAAGCAGGGGCGGTGGGGACGCTGGGCCAGATATGTGACTGAGTTTTTTTTGGCCCGTAGCCAGAGGATCCAGTCAGCAGCTGGGCTGCTCCAGTATGTAATAGTTCAGAAGTCAACCTGGAGCACCTGGGGCAGGGGCGGGGAGGGTGGCCCACACAGCGGTGGTGGAGGTGAACTCGGCCTCCACCTCAGGTGGTGAGTGAATGGCAGAAGTTACACAGGCCAAAGGCCAGCCAGTCTCCCCCCCACCCTCCAGCTCTCTTGTTCAGTTGGGCTCCTGGGCCTCTGCCCTGCCCCCTGGCCCTCGGGCTACACAAGCTACTTGCTGTTCTTTGCAGAACTAAGCAGAGGAACCCGGCCATAAATGTTTTATTCTAAAGTTTTCTTTGGGAGGCGAGTTCATAAGGGTCTGATTTACACTGTGCGTAATGGAATGGTAGCAAGTGATGAATAAAACATGCTCGTTCACTACTCCTTGGGGTGATGACAGTGTTTTCTGGACTCATATTAAAAATTAAAATGAGGAGATGTTTCTTCTCAGGGTCTTCGCCTGTGCCAGTGTGGAAGAAAGGAGCTCTGAGCCTGCCAACCCACACACCCCCATTTTCCCCTCTTATTAATCCCAACAGCAAATACTATGGCCTGGTTCCCTGCAACTACTTAGGGGCCCATTAAACTGTAGCAAGGGGCCTCTAGTGTTGGTAACAACCTGACGATTTAGAATTGGGGAACCCATAGTAAGGCAGCCAGAAGCTGATGCCAGTAACTGGGGGAGGCTGTGTTTTCTTTAAGCAGGTCACTGTCACAAAGGATTGCCCAGTTCTCACTAACCAGCAACTCCAGGGTGTGTACACCCACTTGGCTGTGCAGCTTCTTCCTCAGGGAGAGAAAGGACATGTAGGAGCCAGGGTCTTTCCTGACTTTGGAGCATGGCACAGGCATGCCAGGTTCTGGCCCCTGAGCCACCCGTGCCGAGCTCTGTGGTATTGGAGGGCCCCATGCAGCATTAGTGGGGTCCTGAGCACATTTTCTTTTTATTGCTGGCACTATGGCAAATTCCATCTGATGAGGGCATCCTCACTGACCCATGACCCTGCCAGCTGATGCTGCAGGGTCCCTCCCAGTTGATTCTGGGCTCGTGTCAAATGATCATGACCTGTATTTTTAGACACCAGACCTAAAGGGATTGCTGAATTATTGTTCTGTGGGATCAGTGAATCTGAGAATGAAGCCACCTGCATGGTTGGCCAGCTCTCCAAAATTCACGGGTTTACCCCCAAGTGGAATCCTGATACATGACCCTGTTGGAGTCTTACAAAGAATATGATGCAGACCTACTTTATTAGTCAATGGCCTTTCCTGCAAAAGTGCAGATGGGCTCTGTGGTGAACAGGGCTGGACTTGGCTTTGAAGTTAAAGAAGAGATTTCCACCAGTTGATCTCAGAGCCAAGATGGATGTCTGTCCCAGAGCAGCATCCCCCAGTGTTTTTATTCCAAAGCAATCAAGGCCCCTCTCATTGCCTGACTTCCTCATTTTTGCCAGGTCCTCACTAACCCCTTAATGCCCAGAATCATGTAAAATGAAGCTATTAAAAATCTAAGCAGAATCAGAGAGGCCATTGCAATAAAGAGGAAGCAGTGCCTGTGATAGGGAGCCAGGTAGCCTTGGGAAATGTGCTCAGAGCTGGAAAGTAAGGGCCTTGACAGGTGGTGTCAAAGTCGATCTCAAACTGGACTTCTCTTTATCTCTCATATAGTGTACTACTGTGTTTCAAGACAGTCATTAATAGCTTAAGAGAAGTTGTTTATTTGGGATGTGGAAGTGGATTAGGGCAGCAGCTGGTGATTTGGGATCTCTATGATGTGCCTTTTACTTGGGAGTTTTTAATCAGAACCATTTTGACCCTGCAATTCCTGTTGGGGTCAGCGGCAACTGGCTGGCTCGCAGGCCACTTAGCAGGCCCCACCATTCTGGCAGTCAGGCTTTACGTGTAGGGGCCTAGGGTCCTCACTAGGCCATAGCTCAGCTGGTCAGTGAGAGGGTTCCCTGGCCCCTGCTCCCAGCAGCATTGCTCCCATCCTGGCATCGATGGTGACAGAGATGAGGATCTGATTCAGAGGAGGACCCAACTCCGTCTGCGTTGGGCAGCCATGACCAGCCCACCACCATTCTTTGGCCTATTTAGTTTTTGTATCCCCAAAGGCAGAGCCCACCTGGTACTGCTGCCACCCAGCAGGATTTCTGAGGCACCCTCTCTCTGAGCACTGCTACAGAGTGGTTCCAGGAAGGCGTGGCCATGATGAGCCACTTAGCCCTGCAGAGCATTGGTTTTAGGTCTTCTCTTGATCTCGGGAAAATACACATCCACACGTTCATAATACACCTGTCTGCTCCTGCGTTCCAATTCTATGTAAGGTGCAGCTGTGAGATCCTGTGTGTTTGTTGTATCAAGTTCCAACGGAGGGCCAGATTTCCAGCAAAATTGCCATAACATTCCTCCCTCAAGCTGTCTTTAGGATCAGTCGGTGTTTCGGCGGTTGATGCCCAGTACCACAAATGGGGCCCTGTGGCTGCTCCTGCCATGAGTCCTTGAGCGCCCCCAGCTGAGTCCTTCTGAGCCTCCTCACATCTGTCCTGTGGGGTGTTTGATGTTTGGCTCACCCAGGAGTAGGAGGATGCCTGTAAAGATGGGATCTTGAGACTTCATGCTGCTGTATTGTGAGACACACTCCAGCAATATTCACGTTCTCAGCCAAGACTTCTCCCTGCTCTCAGCAGATGAAAATCCATCTCTCTGTCTCTCCTGGCCAAATGCATTATCCCTTCTATTGAACTATGGCTTGAGTAGCTCAAGGCCACTGGGCACATTGGAAAGGTGGAGATACACTGGCCAGACTAGGGCAGACTCTGGGCATGCTCTGTGCAGTTCCCACCTCTACACTGCCTGGTGCTCTGCGTGTGGAGTACTGGTCTGGCTGTTCTGGAGAAGGAGGCAGGTTAAGGTAGGTGTCACGGGACTGGTTTGAGACAGTTGTCCTGTGTCTCTGCTCCTCCTGCTGCCCAGCTGACTGTCTTGCCACTGTGCACTGCCACCTGAGCCTGACCACATGAATGCCAGTCCCCTTGCTAATGCTGTAGCATCACCCCTGGTCCTTTCCATCAGCTCTCAACATCACCCACAAAGATGGCACGTGTGGACTCAGGAAGGCATGGACTTACTTACCAACCGCAGCTTGCTTTTTAAACAGACCTCAATTAATTTAACCCTGTAATTTTATATTAATTTGAATGTTCAGAAAACTATTGTCACTTGATACTAAATGACATAAAATTTGGACATATAAACTTGGTGTTTTTTGGTACCAGGGATTGATCCCAGGGGTGCTTAACCACTGAGCCACATGTCCAGCCCTTTTTTAAATTTTATTTTGAGACAGGGGGTCTCACTAAGTTGCTGAGGCTGGCTTTGAACTTGTGATCCTCCTGTCTCAGCCTCCTGAGCTGCTGGAATTACAGGTGTGCATCATTGCACCTGACTCAACTTTTAAAAAATTAATAAAAATTATTCCAAATCCCAACTCCCCCCCAAAAGTCCGGTGTTATCACTTGATATGTAAATTTCCATATTTTGCCACGAAAATACATCTTTTATAGAAATGAGGTAATCCTCCATATCCACTTCTCTGACCTCCTTTTCCATTTCATGCACTCTACCCCGCCTCCTTAGCCCATCTCTGTAGATCTTAGCACAGCATGGTGTCCTGAGTTATCACTGGCCATTCAGCTCTCTACTGTGGGACATTTGAGTTCTCGTAGCTTGATTTGTTCATACTATAAATAGTTCTGCAGTGAAGTCCTTGTCCGTGTTTCTAGTCTGACTTTTCCGATTATTTTGGGATTCATTCTTGATAGGAAACTGCTGGGTCGACAGGATTTTTTTCTCCCCGTCTCTCTCTGTCTCTGTCTCTCCCACTTGAACAGAGAGAAGCCCAGATAACTAGGATTTAGAGCCAACTACGTGGGAGCCACTCTGGCACATGGAGTGAATGGGTCACTGCTCATGGAAAAAGGGACCAAGATCCTGAGACGGGGAGATGATCCTGGGTGATCCGGGTGGGCCCAGTGTCACCCCAAGGTCCTGTAGGAGGGAGAGGCATCACAGTCAAAGAAGGCAGTGAGGTGGGAGGTGTGACGCTGCTGGCTCTGCGGGTGTAGAGAGGGGCCACAGCTGAGGAACACAGGTGGCTCTAGAAGCTGGAAAGACATCTGGACCTCCCTAGAGCCTTCAGCAGGAGCATGGCCCCCGTGATACCTCGACTTTTGGACTTGTAATTTGAGGACTCTAAGACAGCAAGTCTGTGTTGTGACCACTGCAGGTGGCATGGCAGATGCCCAGTGGGCTCCAGCACCAGCCTGCAGGGGGCCAGCCCGGCCTTGGCGCTCGCTGGCTGTGTGAATGTAAGCCGTGCGCCTGACTTTTCTATGACTCAGTTTCCTCATTTTATAAAGCAGCGATTTAAAAATACCCATCTATAGGGTTATGGCGGGGATTATATGCATTCCCAGGCCACACACGGCCACGAGCATGAGGGCTGCTAGAGCTCAAAGCCCCCTTCCCTCTCCTGCTCCATTGCTCACTGTCCCTGATCCAGGCTGAGCTTCCTGACGGGCCCCCCATAAGGCAGGTCCGAGCCAATGGCTACCTTTTCACTGCTTCCTTCTAGGGCCTTTGGGATCCTTAGGGTGAGGACCAGAGGCTTCTCAGGAGGCCTCCTGCCTCTGCATACCCAGGCTCTTGCCTGCATCTGAGCTGCCAGCCTCCTGCCCTGCCACCCCTAAGGAGCCTATCCCCTTCCTGTGCCTTTCAGAAGCCCTCATTGGCCCAGCCCTGCCCCAGGCAAGGGCCCTTATTGGGAGAGCTCCACGGCTGTCATTACACGTTCAGTGCCTCTCCCCCAGAGGGCCAGTGCCACAGGGTCAGGGGCTGTGTCTGCTTGTTCACATGGGACCAAACCTGGTGCTGACAGTCGGGCCGTCAACGCGAGCTCCCTGAGCACTGTCTGCATGCTGAGCCTGGTTGTGACACCTAAAAGCACTCAAGAACCATTGAGCCCCAAGTGGGTGACCCCAGGCCCTGCCCACACCTGTTTCAGTGGTCACAGGAGAGCTGGGAAAGTCAGCTCAGGATGGGAACCTGCCCTCTTCCCAGAGTCCCCGGGGAGCAAGGCCTGGAGGTGGGGGTGGCAACATTCTCCAGTTCTCTCCCTCCTTCCTTCCTCTGCCCTCTGACTCCCTCCAGCCCTCCCGAAGCTCCCTGGAGGATGAGCCAAGGCTGGTTGTGAGAACTCTCTTGAAGGAGAATGGCTGTGGCTTACATGGGGAATGCCCCCTCGTCTCTGGCTCTCCAAAATGGGAGGGCAATGTGAAGAGAAAACAGAAGACCCCAGAATCTGTTGGCAGGAAGGAATGTCCCCCAACGACTAGCCCAGCTTCCACATAGCCTTTCCATGCCCATAGGCCTCAGGGGTGAGATCTGTGGGGAGGCTGCCTTGGGAAACCTAGTGCTCTTTCTCAGTAGGCTTCAGAAACGTTTATGGGTCCCCTCCCCAGCTTCGGAGTTGGAAAGGCAAGTCCTCGGAGACGCGAGGAAGCTGCGTCTCTCAGCTGCACGGCCTCACTGCCTGAATCTCCATCGTTTAAATGGGAAGGAGAAATAGTTTCTAACTTGGTGGAGATGGCGTGTGTGCCGTGTGGCCTGCAGCCATGGAGCCCATCAGCTAAGCAAGGTCAGAATTCATCAGAGAGTGTGAAAAACACCTTGTTGGTGTCCCCCTCAGCTCAGAAGTGGGGGTGGGTCCACTCAGGTGCAGGGAGCTTCCCAGGTGACTCTTTCCTCTCATCTCTGTGACCTCTGCTTCTGGTGACCTCTACCCACCTGAGGATAGACAACCAGAGACACACGTGGGCAACTCCCAGACCCTACGTGCCTTCTGCCAAAGTGCAGTCTGGCCCTCGGATACCTGGCTCCAGTGTCTGTCGGGATCCCTCTTCTGTTCCTTTCTGGGGCCCTAGAAGGGAGTCGATGCTGGCTGCCTCAGTGCTGGAGATGGAGCCCCCTGCCCCCCCCCCAGGCACCCTGACATCCCCCTCTCTGTTGTTTCCTGAGGCTTCCATAAACTGGGTGGCTCCCATAACAGAGAATCACTCTCTCACCATTCTGAAGCCGGAGTCCAAACTGAAGCTGTCAGCAGAGGTGGTTCCTCCCAGAGGCTGAGGAGGAGTTTACTCCGTGCCTCTCTCCTGACTTCTAGAGGTGCAGGAGACCTTGGCCTTCCTTGACTCTAGACACAGCTCCAGGCTCTGCCCGTGGCCCCATGACTCTCCTTCCCCTCTCTCTCTGTCCTCTCTTTCTGTGTCATATTAGGACACTGGTCATTGGATTTGGGGGCTCATTCTAATCAAAGATACTCTTTTCTCAGTGTTCTTACAATGTCTGAAAAGACCCTTCTTCCAAATTAGGTCATGTTCACAGGTGCCAGGTAAGGACTTGGACCTATCTTTTGGGGGGCGGGGGCACAATCTAACCAACTGTGCCTCCTGATGCCTTTGAACAGGAGGGCAAGACAGCTATCCCACGGAGGACGGGAGCAGTACAGATAAGCTAGGTTGCTAAGGGACTGGGGGGGACAACATTGGCCCTCACAGGCTGAGTCTAAAGATTCCCCAGGCAGGCATTTTCTTGGCATTCAGGTTCCTCATGCCACCCATAACACCACAGAGCACAGCACACACTTGATGCCTAGAAGGTACCACCTTGAACTAGACCTTTCTTCTCAATTCATGTCCTGTATAAAGAACCCTTGAAGACTTGAGACCTGCAGGGTCTTGGGAGCAGGTGCTACACTCTGTAAACCCTGGCCACCCTGTAGCCTGCCACTGTCCACTAACAAAGACTGGCTTTCTTTTAATCTTCAGTTCCCACAATGCCATTTTTAAATAAGCTCATGTTCTGCAGTATGAAAAGTTTTGTCTGAATTATCTTTAACAGATATGAGAATAATTAATTCAAATTCTAAGAATAAAGCCAGGACCCAGTTATCCCACTCCTCGGTATATACCCAAAGGACTTAAAATCAGCATACTACAGTGATGAAGCCACACCAATGTTTATAGTCGCTTAATTCACAATTGCTAAGCTATGGAACAAACCTAGGTGCCCTTCAACAGATGAATGGATGAAGAAAAATGTGGGTTTTTTTATTATACACAGTGGAATGTTACTCAGCCATAAAGAAGAATGAAATTATGGCATTTGCTAATAAATGAAAGAAACCGGAGACTATCGTGCTAAGTGAAATAAACCAGTCCCTCCAAAACAAAGGCCAAATATTCTCTGTGATATGCAGATGCTAATACACAATAAGTGGGAGGAGGGAAGAATAGAAGTTCATTGGATTAGACAAAGGGGAATGAAGGGAAGGGAGGGAGTATAGGAAAAGGAAAGACAGTGGAATGAATCAGACATCACTTTCCTGTGTTCAAATATGAATACACCACCAGTGTAACTCCATGTCATGTTCAACCACAAGAATGAGAAGTTATATTCCATGTATATAATATGTCAGAATACACTCTACTGTCCTGTATATCTAAAAATTACGCTGCTAACAAAAAAGAATAAAGCCAAGGCCTCCTGACGTGGCCTTTCCCTATGTTGACCATGGTGCATTGCTCAGAAGAGGCTCTTTGAGAGATACCTCAGGACAGGTGCGCCAGGCCACCATACTCCCTCCAGTGGGTGGAAACAACATTATTAACAGCCTAGGCGTGCACAGCCTGAGAATTTGGGGGGCGAGCGGGTCAGGCTGCTGAGATGAGTGCACCTGGCTGCCCATGCCAGTCTGACCAGCGCTTCTCCTCCCTCCCTCGGCCAGCATCTCCCTCTTCACTCCTGTCTCCTCTTGTCTGTTTTCAGGACTCTTCCTCAGCTGGACCCATCCCAACGGCTGTCCCACGAGCTGCTGCAGCGGCTGGAGAACAGGGCACATCTCCCAAAGTCCAGCTGCCACTCAACGTGTGAGCTGCCCCTCGTGTCCCCCCCGCCCCCCTTTCCCTCTGCATGCGAGCATTGACATGTGTAGTTTCTATTGGGTTTTTCAATTGCATGCATCTGATCATACTGCCCAGAGGAGAGTGTGGGGGACAAATGTCTAGCAGGGTGTTTTAATGTCATTGTCCCAAGGACAGTTATAATAAGCAGAGGGTATATTCAAAATATGTGGCCACACTGGTACTGGTCAGTCAGGAAGTGAGCAGGCCTCGGGATCTGGGACTGGCCTCAGGAAGGGAAGGGGGAGGGAGTGGCAGGAGTAGCTGGTGGCCTCGGGAGCTTGGGGCAGCAGCTAGTTACCAACTACTCAGACGTGTGAGTACTTATCCACCCTAAGTGCCATCCCCGTGTGGGCCAGCTGCACACCAGTCCCAAATATAACCCAATGAATCACTGCGAGGAAGTGAGACTTATCTTGTTTAGAAAATCTGCTCTGTTAAATTACAGCTTTCTATACGTGCAGTTTAAAAATTCCCCATCTAAGTAGGGTTCTGAAGAATTAGACAGCCTTCTGCTCTTTCATTTGCCGATGAGCTCAGTCTCTTGAGTGGATTTTGAGGTGGAGTGTATGAATTTGGCTGACAGAATGGCAAGGACAGAAAGTTCCAGCAATTCAGGATTGGTCAGAGGGACATTCAGAACCTGTGTGGTTGCAGAAGGGAATGTATTTGAGAAAAGAAAAAAGTGGCTTTGGAGAAAGCAACATGCCAATCTTCAAAGGTTTCCTAGAAGTAGCTTAACAGTCCTGGTACACTTTCACCTAGCTGGTTAGGCCGAGTTGACATATCAGCCTTTGTCTAGTGGTGGCTAGGACTGTGCCCAAGTACCCTTCCTTTGCTTGCCCTACCTGCTGAGAACTGACTAAATGAAAGAAATTTGAAGTTTATCCAGTTGTCATCTGGCTTCCCCAGGGGAACATAGATAGTAAGCTACGTTCCAGACGTCTTTAGGTTAAAATTCAAATTTTCACCAACACTGGAGAAAAGACACACTCAACCCCACCACATCTGTGGATTCAGCCATCCTTGGGTTCAACCAAACATGGATCAAAGTTTCTGAGCCTACCAAGGATGTAGTTCAATGGTAGAGTGCTTGCCTAGCATTTGCAAAGCTCTAGATTCAATCCTCAGCACTCAGGAAAGGGAAAGGAAGAGAAGAACATTCCAGAAATTTCCTAGCGGCAAAATTCAGATTTGTCATGCACAAAGAACTACACTGAATCCATGTGCATGAAGCAACTTATAGACATTGTATTCATTAATAATATTCTACAGAAGTGATTTAAAGTGTACAGGAGGACGTGCGTAGGTTGTCTATGCAAATACAGCACCATTCTATATAAGGGAGTTGAACATTGGCTGATTAAGGAGGCTTATGGCATCCTTGGGACTCCTAGAACCAAATCCCCTTAGGTACCCTGGGGTATGGCACTAGTGTTTTCTGATCATGCTCCCAGATCCACTCATGCGGTTTCACCCCAGCCAGGGGCTGAGGAGGCTCTTAGGGAAGTTGGGATAACAGGTTGGCTCCTCCTGAAGAACTGCGTGCACAACGTCATCCCCGAGGAAGACCCACATCTCGTGCCAGGGTGACGAGACCATTCATTTTGAGTCCCCACAACTAGCTGAATGCCTATTGTTCCCCGAGAGCCAAAGGCACCCCCTTCCTGGGTACAGAGGATCCTCACTCTCACGTGTCAGGTTAGTCACCAGAGAAAGCTGCTTTGTCTTTGGGACCCGAGTTGTGAACATTCTGGGTGCCCTCTGGAGGTATCAACCGTGGACACACTGTGTTCTGGGTGCCTCTTCACTTTGGTGCCGAGCATGGAGGAAGAGCCACCCTGGCCCACTCTGCCATGGGGACGCCTCCAGACTTCTGTTCTCTCCTGCCTTGTCTCACCCCAAGAGCATGGCTGTCTTTAGCTTGAGACCTCTGTCTGGGTAGCAGGAAGGGAGACTTGTGTTAGATGATGTTTTTCTCAGGATAATGAGGATTTGGGTAGGAAGGTGACATGGTGGTCATCTGTTGCCGCCTGAAGCGATGGCCGCTTGGAACAACAAAGCCGTGGGAAGAAGTTCAGAGGTGAACTGGAAACAAACAGCCTTTTTATTCTGATAACTTTTCTCTCTGGCTCTAACAACGACTTTAACGCACACCACACACACCACCAAACAACCAACACACCCAATGGCGCAGACCCGATCAGCAATCTCGCTCAAGTCCCATGAGATCCCGGGCCAAGTCCCGTGAGACTACGGAAGGCGGCAATGCCCAAACATCTCCATGGCCCAAAGTCAACTGCAATCTTAGCCATCTCCCCCAAAACAGGGCTCTTGCAGTCATCTAAATAGCAAATGAATCATGGCGGGCGTGGCCAGCTCAGTCTGTGTGAGTAGCAGGCACAGGCTTGGAAGTATCTCACACATTGCAGCAATATGCTTGGTCCATTGTGTAAACATGAGCATTGAAAGCACATTTTTGTGTTTTTCCTGGGGAGCAAAAGATCAGATTGACCTTGTCAGTTTATCGAGTCAGTCTAGCCTGATCACTTACCTCTCTTCAGTTCCAAGAACGTAGTGGTCCCATGAGTACTGAGAGCAGATACCTGGCACAGGGGCATGATTGATCCTTATCCGATCATTCTTCCCAAAACAGAATCTAAGTCATTCTCAAACGTCTGGACTCAAACATGAGACGTGCTCATGTTGAGCTTGTGTTCAACAGCGTGCAGGGGAGTCTGCAGGGCTGATGGCCTTGGGACTCCAGGTGAAGGCCCAGATGGGGATACCACAGGGACCAGTCATGCCACAACTCCGGGGGACCCTCATTCATAATCCTCATTACTGCATGACTTTGACTTCTACAGCCAAATCATGTGCCTTGAAACTCAACCCCTGATGATGAAGAGGGCTGATTTCCTGGGCCTCTTGGTTGGTGACAGGATATTGCCCTCAGCCCCTTCTTCTTGCATGCACATAAAAGGTTTCCATGTCACTGATTTTCTGAGGGTTCCATTGCCCTGGCAAACAGAAAGGGGAACTGAATATGCCCACCCAAGACATGGAGGCACCACTCGTCTGTGGAGATATTGACCCACTCCCACGCCCTCTCTTCCCACTGTGTTGTGCTGGTGATTCTCTCTGGCTCACTCTTGGGCTTCTCTGATAGACCTGCTGCTGTTCCTGGAGGCCAGATATGGGAGCATCTAGTTCCAGAAGCCACACTGAAGGTCAGAGATGACCCCTCTGGAGGGTCTGAGGTTGGTGAGGGCATTTGTGAGTGGGGCACCTCTGATGCTGGAGGATTCGATTCCCTCCATTTCTCCATGGGCATCTTAGAGCCAGTCGTGAAGGACCAAGGAGTTAGGGAGAGAGCAGAGGAATCCCCTGTGGCTGAGTAGCACTTACAGGAGATGGGGAAGAGAGTGGCAGAGCTACCATGATATCCCATTTAGCACCCCCAGCAGTGTGAGGAGTCTCGTGTGACTGATGCTGGTCATCAGGTGCTAGAGCAGGAGGAACAGCCTAGCTGGGTGACAAGCTGGGTGTGGCTCAGGACCTGCCTTCAGGGAGGATCCCAGCCTTCCTCAGTGCTGGCTCCTGGATGTTAGAGCCATGCTCTGGGACTGGACATCAGCTTGCCATAGGAAAAGGAACTTCCAGTCACCTGTCAGGAAAACCAAGCACTGCCTATAGCAGCTGGCTCCCCAGATGCTACCAGGAGGTACCTTATGAACTGGGACTGCAGAGGGAGGGGCTGGCCTGCAGACCAGGAAAGGGAAGACCGAAAGAAGCAGCAGCTGGCAGTGCTGGGTGGAGACTGGGTCCTTGACTCTGTGGTCAGCACTGGTCAGGTGAGACAGGCTGTGTGTGGTGAGCTGGGGCCACCTCGCAGGCTGACCTTCCTCATGACCCCACCACCATCTGTTCTTATGGTCAAATGCCACCAAATCGCCCTTACGAACGGTGTGGGCCTCACATTCTGGGATGCCAGGCAAGGACTGGTGACCAAGCCAGGCCCAATCAGGAAGGGGCTTCTTCCATCACAAACTCATGAAACGGGCTACTCTGCTCAGCTGTGGAGTGGGTCAGTGTGAGTTCAGTGCAGTGGGACCCAGCGAAATGAGTCTGCTTAGGCTGGGGCTGAGGTGTGCAGTAGCAAGGCCATGGGCACTGCCCTGGAAGTGGCTGGAGGCCAGCCATCAGCACACCAGTCCCAGCCTCAAGTGCGCCAGCGGCTCCTGCCCTCGGATTATTAAGAAGATGCAGTCGAGTGTGAACAAGGGGCTGAGTCCGAGAACTGACGCCTCCCATTCTCCCGGGCAGAGCTGGGGCCCCACGCCGCTGGGGCAGGGGGAGAGATGCCAGAGGAAGGAGCAGAGATGACCTGGAGAGAATCCTCTAGGAGGAAAACGGGGAAGCTCTTTCATTTATGTTAGGAGAAATGTGAGCAAGCCACCATCTAGAGGAGGAAGGGTGTGAAACACTCAAAGGCACTAAGATGCAGTGGTTGGCTCCAGCCATGGGAAATGGGAAATGGGAAGTCTGCAGGCAGTTACAGCCAGGGAAGGTCTTTGCTATATGTAGAAGTAACATGAGTGACAAAGGACGTGGACACAGACATTGCACCATGCCACACTGAGTCACCACAGCTGCCAGCCTGTCCAGCCTGTGTACCACCCCAAGGCTCTAGGCACAGGGGCCTGGGCTGACATGCAACCCCTGACTATGCACCCAGCTGGGCACCTGCAGGGGCTGCTCCTGCCCTTATGAGAGGTGTCTTTTCCTCAACCACCTGCTCGCAAGAAGAGCCTTTTTTGAAACGACACAAAAACCCCACACAGGTATAGAGTTGTGATGAAGAAGGCTCTCTGAGCCAAAAGATCATACATTTGCCATTGAAAAGGTATTTTTAGTACCAGCCTCTGCGTGAGAGTCTGTAGAGGCGATCTCTGAGCATGGTGGGCAGGCCTAGATGTGTTAGGGAGCTCTCTGTGGAGGCCTGGCCTGAGCTTCCAAGGTCTTTTGAAGTGAGTGGAGAGCGGGAGACAGGAGAGTGAGCACTATGCCACCCACAGGTGCACCTTCCACTTCCCCATCCCATGCTAGGCCTAGGCACATGCTCAGCAGGCTGAGCTCCATGCATTGCCCAGCTCAGCCAAGCAGCATCCACACATGCAGGGCAGGACAGCTGAGGGACAGATAAGGAGTGATACCTCTGTGGCTGTCACTTAGAACTGGGAAACAGCCAGTGCAGGAGACAGGCTGCTGAGATCCCCAGGGACTGATGGCAGCAGGTGCAGAGAGGCCCCGGGGTGTTCTCGGAGAACAAGCCACTCTTCCAGCGTGGCCCACCGGATGCCTTCTCTTGAGTCACTCAGAAGGGAAAGCAGATGCAGCGTGACACATTCCCCACTCGGGCCAGTGCCCCACCCCGGAGGAGCCGCGTGCCAGATACACAGATGCCACGCACAGGAAAACCACCCGGCAGACCCATCTGCTTTTGGTTTCACCACTGAGGCACCCAGAGGGGAAAAATGTCGGAGGAGGAGAGATTTTTGTAAGGTGAAGTCAGGCTTATTTACATTCTGGTTTCCCCGGCAACGTACACCTAGAGGCTGAATTGAAATCGTGAGACCAAAAGGATTACTCATCCGACAGAAATGATTTAAAATAAAGATGAAAAGGCCAAGGACATTAGTGCCCTGGTGCAAATTGGTGCAGACCTCCCTAGGTGGCAGCCTGTTCTCAGAGGGAGGGCACAGCCAGCCACGTCCCTGGGCCATGCCCACAGCTCCTGAGCTGCGGACTTGGCCCTGCCTCTGAACACGTGGGCATATGGGTGGCTTCTCTGTCTTTCCAAGCCTCAGTGTCCTCGACTGTGAGACCTCAGGCCCATGTGGAGCACAGATGGGACCATGTGTCTAGCACGGGGCAGATTCCAGGTCCCATCCTCCTCCTCCTGCCCTGCCTCACTTGGTGGCCCCGTGGTGGGCATGCAGCTCTGTGTGGCGGACACCTTTGACATAAGGCTTCAGGGAGAGTCATCTGGTGGCAGTGCTTTGAGAAGAAAGGGGCACGTCGGCCCTTAGGGTGATAGCACCTGGAAAGATTGCTGCTGGGCGTTAGCACCCCAGGGCTGTCTGTATCATAAACACCCCAGACTTCCTAGTGCTAAGAAGCTGGTCCTCCCGTGCAAAGAGGCTTGATTTAGCACAACGTCCCAGCCTATCTTTACGAAAACCAAAGGATGCATCTCTCAGCGGATTCGGAAGTGAGGGGAGTGGGCATGCAGCCGGCGTCCCTGCCCCGTGGAGGTGCGCCCAACACGTTTGGTACGTGGTGGACAAATCTGGCAGTGGGTGGCTGCCCAGTGAAGTTCATCTTTATTTCCCATTTACCTTCCTTTACTGTTTCAATAAGAACCATGTCTGTGTTTATTGAAAATAAAAATGGAATTTTGAGGAAATCCTTTTCTGGTTTAAAGGTCTGAAGGTGACTTGTAGCCTCTGATACAAAGAATATTCATTTTTATTTTGATGGGGAAGGGTGGAAACTCCCCTTTTATGCTGAAATGTAATCACAAAGTCCTTGTCCCATTAATGACATAGGGATCCTAAAATACTGAGGAAAAGATCATCGTTCCGTTCCCCAACGGTAATTAACCTTCAGTTATTCGATGGCTGCTCCTCCAGGATCACAAACGTGACTGTCAAACAGTTCAAATGGTTTGTGGCATATTTACCACAGCTGTCAACACTTGCTGCTGGAAATCTGGAGTGTGAATTCCCAGCTGAGGAGGTGGGATGCTAATTGATGCAGCTCACTGAGCCCAGGTGTGGGCAGGTGCCTTCCCAGCCTCTGGCCCTGACCTCTTTCTGGGCAGTTCCTTACTTGGCAGATGACTGGAGGTGGCTCCCTCCTGCTCTAGGAAATATCAGAAAGATTCAGAGCGAGTCTCCTTGCCTGTAGCTCTGCACTCGCACGGATATGCACATGCCTATCACCAACACTACACACATAGCACTCTTGCACTTAGTTGCAAAACCTGGGCCCCTGTTTTATTTTTCTCTCAACAAATATTTATTGTGCCTGATACTGAGGAGAGAGCATTGAACCATCAGATGAAAATCCCAGCCTCATAGAGCATACAGTATGAGGGCAAGAGAGAAGAGCTTCAGATAGAAAGTAAGTGCAAAGGTCCTGAGGCAGGAGCCTGTTTCATGTATTCAAGGAACACTTGAATAATTATAATAATTACTTGAGTAATGCTTGCCTAAGCAGGATTTGCTGGTTCTCTTCCTCCAGGCCCTTTTGAGCTGGGATCTTTGTAGACAGGACCAAGGTCAGCAGGTGGCTGCCCATGCTAGGATACTGCTAGGAAGAGGTCTGTGTCCCAAGAGAACACAGTTGCTCAGAATCCCTCAGACCCCCACAGGTGTGCAAGGTTGGAAGATGAGAGAGGAAGAAATAATTCATTTTACTTATTTATTCATTTTGGTGCCAGGGACTGAACCCAGGGACTGAGCCACATCTCCAGCCTTTTTTATTTTGAGACAAACAGGGTCTTGCTAAGTTGCTTAGGGCCTCACTAAGTTGTTGAGGTTGGCTTTGAACTTGCATTCCTCCTGCCTCAGCCTCCTGAGTTGCTGGGATTACAGGAACATGCCAACTGTACCCAGCTATGAGGAAGGGAGAAACCCCTCATGCCCTCATTCAGGAGGTTGCCCTGCCTTGGAGCCTCTGCATGTGGAAAGGGCCGTTTGGAATAGCATTCTTCATAAAGCAGAGCTACAGGTCCTGGCAGGAGCTGCTGCCCTGGGGTGTGTTCTGTGAGCTGGGATGCTCCCTGAGACACATTCCCTTACATGTTCTGGGATCCAAGTCCACCTGTGCAGGATGCTGCCCAGTGACATAGGAACCTAGCCAGATGGGACACCTGCAGAGTACTGCTCCCGGACAGGGAGTGTGGCCCTGGTGGCCCATGTTTCCCATAGGTGTGTTCAACAGCCAGCGGCAGCGCAGGAGGAGAGGGACTTGGTTGCAGCCTGGATCCCATGGATCCTGGTCTCTGGCAGGGGACAGGCCACAGGCCCCAGCTCAGCTCTGTGCGCGCTGGGTCCTGCACAGCGCTAGGAGGGAGAACAGAAGTGGGTCCCGAGCCTTGTGCAACAGGTGGTGGAGGGTGTTCTGGGTCCTGCTCCCAGCAGGCAGCTGCTTGGGGCCCCTCCCCCATGGCCACAGACAGACACGTAGTTGCTTGGTGACGTCTGAGTCACACTTTGACCCATGCATGCCTCAGAAGCCCTCACCTGGCTTGGCGGTCTGCTCGTAGTCACAGATTGTTCTGACATCACAGAGGGACGGATGAGACAAACCTAAGCAGGATTTATGCTTCAATTATATTTCCTTGAGAACCAGGCACACAACATCATGTATCATTTTTATTGGTTCCCATGATCCCGGCCATCGCTGCCCCCTCCCTCCTCCCTCTGCCTCAGCCCCAGCTCTGTGGATTCACCCGCTCCCTGGCCCCCATCTGAGGCTCCCCGCTACAGCGTGCCTGCTGCGCACGGGGTTGGCTGTGTCAATTCAGACCTCACGTGACTTTTCTGTTTGTAGTATCTCCTCCGTGGCCCATGAGAATGATGACACCCTAGGTTCCCTGTCACCTGGGCATAGCACTGACAATGTGAATCTATAGACTCACCAGGGGGAGGGAGGGGTCCTCACACCATGGTTCTGTTTAACCAGGAAAGAACAACATGCAAACCGTGTTTCATCCCAAGGAGTGCCCCTAAGGGAAGGGACTATAAATAAAGGAAATAAGCACCCTCGCTGAGAGGAAAGCAGAGGTCTTTGTAGGATTCAGATGTTGGAAAGGGGTGGCAGATTTTTTTAAGACAAAGAAATCTTTAGTCTTGATGGGACTCTCCTAGAATATTCCTCAAGGCCTCTTTCTTGAACCCTAGTAAGCTGTGCCTCATTTCTGTTTTCACCTCCTATGACTGCACCACCGACCAGAGTCAGGAGGGTGCTGTGGGGAGTCTGCGTGCCCCTCAGTTTCAGAGCCCTGCCGTCCTGTACTAGCCACTAGGAACCCACAGTCACTGGATGGGGTGGACATGCCCACCAAGCAGACCATCTTGGAGCAAGATCCAGGAGATGACTCTTATTTTAAAATATACATACAGCTGGGCGTGGTGGCTGAGGCAGGAGGATCACGGGTTCAAAGCCAACATCCAACATCAGCAATGGCGAGGCACTTAGCAACTCAGTGAGACCCTGTCTCTAAATAAAAATACAAAAGAAGGGCTGGGGATGTGGCCCAGTGGTCGAGGGCCCCTGAGTTCAATCCCTGGTATGTGTGTGTGTGTGTGTGTGTGTGTGTGTGTGTGTGTGTTTTTTTTTTTTTTTTTTTTTTTTTTTTTTGGTAGTGCTGGGGATTGAACCTAGGGCCTTGTGCATGCGAGGCAAGCACATAACCAACTGAGCTATATCCCCAGCCCTAAAATTTATTTTTTATCTCTTATTGAACTGAGCCCCCCCCCCACTTTCCTAGGTGAATCTTATAGGCAAACAATTATCTGATACAGTTTGCTCCATCAATCCAAAGCCAGCTATTCCCCAAAACCTAAAGGAGCAGAATACTTTTGCAAGTTTTTGTAGTCCTTCCAAGCACCTGTGAGATTGCATCAAATTATCATCAGAATGTCACAAAACTGGTTTTTCTCTAAGGCCACAGCTAACTTGCAGGCACAGCAGCCAAACTCCAGATCAAGATTTATTTTATTAATTTTTAAATTTGTTTTAATTAGTTATATATGACAATAGAATGTATTTATGCACTTTGATATATCATACATAGATGGGATATAATTTCTCATTTTTCAAAGTATACATGTTGAAGAATCATATTGGTCATGTAGTCACATATATACATACAGTAATAATGTCTGTTTCATTCCACTATCTTTCCCATCCCCACTTCAGGTCAAGATTGTAACCACTAAGTCTGTTCAGCCTTATCTGCAAATAAGATTTTTTTAAAAAGGGGTAAGCCAAAAAATCAGTCATGGTACAAATATTGCAAGGGAATGTGCAACCAAGAGTTCCCTAACTAGACCACCCTTTCTTTTTCTTATATTTATTTATTTGTTTTAGTTGTACACAATGCCTTTATTTTTACACGGTGCTGAGGACCGAACCTGGGCTGCGCACGTGCTAGGCGAGGGCTCTACCGCTGAGCCACAACCCCAGCACCTAGACCGCCCTTTCTTATAAAAGGGACTTTGAGCTCTCTTCCAGCTCAGGTTGATTGGATAAGCCAGGCAGGTGAGCCAGGCCTGAGGCTAACTTAGTTCATACTTGGTTTCCCTAAGGTGTTCTTGCTCAGAGCATCAGACTCTAGGCTAAACATAAAGAGTAGAAGAAGATTGTGGAGCCCAGAGAGAGGGCCTCAGAATCCAGTTCCGAGGTGTCCTTTGTAGCCTTGGAGTCACTTTGCCTCAGTGGGCTGATTTCCTGCCTATCAGGCACAAAGAAGGCCTCTCCCCGCTCCCCTCCCACACCCAGCTCCTGGGCCTACTTCTCTAGCCAGCCAGGGCAGCACTGTGGCTCCCTGGGTCCCACAGATACCAGGAGCTCCCCTGGCCTCCTCCTGCCTGCCTCTCAGGTTCGTGGGGAGGAGCGACTCAGGTGAGTGGTGGGAGCCCTTTGTAAATTGTAGAGCCCCGCAGACGTCAGCCCCCCTCAGGTTGGATCCGTCTGAAGATGAGCTTCGTGTGCCTGTGACCAGCTGCCATCCACCACACCCTGGAAAGGCCTCCACTGACCCTTGTCCTTGTCTTCTGTCCAGGTATCTGGCGCTCTATGCCTACAAGCCCCAGAAGAATGACGAGTTGGAGCTGCGCAAGGGGGAGATGTACCGGGTGCTCGAGAAGTGCCAGGACGGCTGGTTCAAGGGGGCGTCGCTGAGGACTGGGGTCTCTGGGGTGTTTCCTGGGAACTATGTGACACCGGTCTCCAGGTGAGGGTCCAGCAGCCTGGGCAAGAAGGGCGCAAGGTTCACATTCTCCTAATGCTGTGGAAACTGCTGGGGACCTCGCTGTGGGCTGTGTCCCCCTGAGAACACTCAGTCTAGAGGCAGTGAGGCCACTCAGCTGTCCTTGCAGCTCCAGCATCTGAGCTGGGTTTGCTTGGCTTCCCAGTGGACCCTGGCCACCAAGGGGGCCGAAAAGGGAGAAGGAGGAGCTGGAGTCAAGGGCACAATAGCAACCAAGCAGGGATAGGAAACTCCTAGAGTGCAACATCTCGTGTGTGTGTGTGTGTGTGTGTGTGTGTGTGCAATTGTATAGCATGAGTCCCAGGTGTACACATATGCAGTGCATGTGTGGTGCATGTCATCATGCATGGGATCTACCGAATACAGAACACACATACACATTTATGAAAAGGCAGAGCGATACATTCCCTAAAATAACAAATGTTATTGAGTGGGAGCATTGTGGGTGATTTCAAATTTCTTCTGCCTGTGCCTCCTAGTGTTTTACAAATTCTGTGTTATTTAACTTTTATAAAATAGAAAAAGTAATTGTAAAAATTCACTATAGAGGTAATCCCGAGTTGTCAGAATTTTCCATTGAGCTGAGGTTTACTGCTCAGATCTACTCCAACTGGCTCCAGGCCCCGCGGCGACATAGCCCTATGTTGATGCTGCAGGACATGTAAAGAAAGTGAAGACATAGCCTTTGGGTTTTGACAGTCTATAGAAGAGAACTACATGAAAAAAATTGTAATAATAATACCTATCCCTGGCATTGATTGCCAGACTGAGTCACCCCTGTCAGAGTGGCTTCAGAAGGCCGAGGGGACACACATGCAGAGTTGCCTCCGGTGGCTGAGGTTAGTAGGCATCCTGGTGTCCAGGAGGCCTGTGGAAGAGAGTACATCCCCACCCCGGAAGGTTTGCAGGGACAAGGAAGGTGAGCAGCAAGAAGTGACTCAGGTGACCCTCGCAGGGAAAACGGTGAGCGACACACTGGAGAGGGGCTTCAGAAAACCCCTCTGCCCTAAGCCCAGCCTTCTAAGAGGAGGGATGGCTGCTTAGGGTGTGAGCTCCCCATGAACCCCGTGGGGCTTCTTTATGGGTGTGGGGCAGCTTGCTCCGTGCTTGCAGCCCGGGCTCCATCTTCAACAGGGAGATCCAGTCTGTAGTTCCCCTTTACGGCCTTCCCATGCAACGCCCATCCTGCAACTGCGCTTGTTGTTGAAGTCTTGAGAGCTTTGAGGGACCACCAGTTGGTCTGATGCAACTCATCGGTACTAGGGAAGGGAGTCACCCTTGGCCCTCACTGTCTACCCCTCCCCATCCTGGCCTGTCAGTGCTGAGGTTCCCCCAAGCATCTTGGCCTTAATCGCTCATCCATACACGTGCCTTACACAGTGCAGACACAGCTCTCTGATTGAATCCTCAGGTGGGGAGGGAATGGGTACTGGAAGCCAGGGTTCCTCCCATACAACCCCCAAACCTGGAATGCCTTCCCACCTCTTCCCACTACCCAATTAAACCTGATCCGTCCTTCAGGAGCCCAGTCTAAGTCCAGTTGCTAAGGAAAACCTCCTGTTCCCCAAGCCACATGGTCAGAATGGGCAGCTCTACCTACCACATCATCCTAAGGGAACCCGTCTGTGCGTACTGGTCATTGTGGGTCACCCATAGGTGTGCAAAGCCTCCATCCCCTAGGCATAGCAACCATCTCCAACTGTGCAGTGTGGGCTCCTTGTATACTGTTTGCATATACTAGGTGCTCAATAAATGTAGGTTGAGTAGATAAGTGAAATCTGGTAGCTCTGATAAAAATTTCATTCCAAGGACTGTCTTCGCACAGTGCCAGGCACTTTGTTATGGGGACATCCTCAGGTTAATGAAACTGGAAGCATTTGGGTGACCTGAGCCACCTTGCTCAACTCTGGCTTGGGCATCTCATCAGTTACTCATTTCCCTCAAGCCTTCTTGATCTTTATCCAGGTGCGAAGCAGCTCAGAGCCAGGGAGACCATTAAGCAGAAGTCCCTCCAGCTCTCAACCCAGTAACTATGATAATAAGAGGTCGCTCCCTGGAGTCCTGTCCTGTCTCTCAGAGAAGGAATCATCAGGAGCCCCTCAGTCAGCATTTCATAGGCTCAGACTTCCCCTACGGGATCCATAGCTCACCACAAAGCAGAAAAGCTTGCCTCTTTATTCTGTGACTCTGCCGCCAGGAATCATACCTTCTCTGAACGTCACTGTTCTTCGGGAAAATTGCCGAAACCACTCAGCAGAAACTTGATACCTTATCAGGACAGGGATCAGAGGGAAGGTGAAGGCCCAGCCCTCTGTACACGCAGACCAGGATCCACTCATCTGCATCTGCCCCAGCCACCCTGAAGGGCTCTGGGCCGAGATTCTGACATTCACAAGTGATTTGTAGCTTTGCAACTGTGGAGGAGATTCAGAGTTCATTCAAAACAAGGTGGGGACCCCAGGGTGCATGAGACTCTGCACTAAGGACTGGCTGGAGGGTGCCTTGTCATCCTGCTGCCAGAGCAGAGGGAGGGCTTTACCTTGCCACTAAAGATGTGTCTGCATTAGCTGCCTTCAGCCCTGTAACATGACCTTGCAAATATGAAAGCCCAGGCTATTTTGTTTTTCAAGACTAAATGTGAAGTAGCAAAAGTGATTTATAAACTCTTGAATTGCACAGCTACAGGGCTGCAAGGCGGAGGTGGGTTTCAAGACAGCTCCGAGGCTGAGGAAGGACCACGCTGCCCTGTGGCTCCTTTACAGGTGACGCCTTTTCTGGGAGCCTCTTCTCCCACAGCTGCTCTGCAGAAGCCCTTCCTGGGTGCTGTGGGGGATCTCCCCCAATGGAGGTCCCAGCCCAGTGGTACCTTGCCATGGGAAGATGAGCCAGGACCCAGGAGAGGTAGAGGGCTTGGCAGAACCTGTCTTCTTCCACTGTGGCTTCTGCTGTCTCAGAAGTGAGACAGAGATCCTGAAGGGGCAGGAACAGAAGTTTACCCGGCTTCTGGGCAAACTGAAGACTTTCTGGTTCCCATGAAACAAAATCAGAGAACCTTCTAAACCCCCAAATTCTGCAATATCCCACACTCCCAGATCCAGGGCATGAATTGAGTGCAAATTCATGCAGAGGGAAAGGGTTTAAAGCCTTGTTTCCAAAGTTACCATGTTCCTCTTATATGAAGCAGTTTCAACTGGAAGCTGTCCGGTGAAAGGACATCTATTTTTGGTATGAAGCTGCAAGTTCCCTGACATCCTCAGAAGAAATCATGTTGCCTGTGCCCTTTCCCAGCAGCCAGCAGAAACATGATGGTTTCGTGCCCAGAGGAGCCGGCGTCATGTCCCCACTACGTGCCAGATGTGTCAGAGCCTTGTGAGATGCGATTTAGTCATCCAATTTTTCTGGTTGTGTTTGGAGACGCACAGCTGTTTGTTAGAATGAATCAAGGCAGTCACTCTGATGCTAAATATGTGATTTGGATCATTTCTCTGTTCCTTAGGGGTCTTTTGCTGTTTATTGAGTATTCACCTTGGGAGTTGGCTCCATGAAAGTGTTATAAAGGGTGCTTTTGTTAAACCTGACCTCTGGGCATCCTTTAACTAAAGTGCTGTCTTGCCATTGAATTAGGACTTTCCTGGACCACTTCCCCTTCTTTCAGAACCTGTAGGTAAGGGCCACTGGCAAAGGTTTGACTTCATCTGAGCCTTCTCACTGACTTGTTTCTGCTTGGTTTTTTTAGGGTTCCTGGAGGAGGGGCTGGGCCACCCCGAAATAATGTGCTTGGAGGATCTCCACTGGCCAAAGGGATGACCACCACCATGCACCCTGGTGGTGGAAGTCTGAGCAGCCCAGCCACTGCCACCAGGCCGGCCCTGCCCCTCACCACACCACAGCACCTGGCAGCCTCCCCACCCCCAGGCAGCTGTCTGCGGCATGCAGCCCAGCCGGCAGCCAGCCAGGCCCGGGCCACCGTCCCAACAGGTATGGACACAGACCCCAGGCTCTCACCCTGCTGGGAAATTGACAGGAGAGCTTTCTGGAACACAAATCATGAGACACATTTTGGCCCAGGTCTCGGGGTAAACCACAGAGGGGCGAGTTGTTATTTCTCGTCACAATCTTAAAGTCTGCTGATCTCCAGGAAGTGCACTTGACTTCTCATGTTACCCCATCCTGGCAGCTGAAATGGATTAAAGAATTTACAAATATTTACACATTTTGCTGTGGCAAGAGGACTGTATGGACTAATAAGATTAACATTGGCAACGCCTCCCCAGTGAGGCGGTTATGGGTTGGTCACGGAGGTCCCCAGTTGCTAGGCCCTTCAGAGTTCCCCAGCTGGGCAGCAGCTCGCTGGAAAGGGCTGGTAATAAGCACAGGTCACGGGGTCCCTTTCTGAAATTTTTTGAGCCCGGAAAGAATGGGTCCTTGACCCATCACCTTTATGGCAGCGTTGTCAATCAATAGGCTGACAGAACTTTAGGGAAAACCAGTTTGGCCCCAGGACAGTATAAGATGAAAAGAAATCATGGAATGGCTCTTGAAGGCATCAAGAAGGTGAGCACATGTTTCTTGGAAGCTTAGCATTGGGATAATAACAGCTGAAGCTTGACTTAAAGAATGCTCCCAGGAGCCCACACCCCGTGACCTTCCAAAACCAGTGACACTGTTCTAAAGTGAAAGTAACCCGGGACAGGGGGTGTAACCCAGAATTTCTCTTCCCACCCCCATCTCTACCATCTCAGAAATCATCCCTATTTCTCAAAGTGAAACTCAGGGGGAAAAGAAAAAGAAAAAGAAAAGTTCTTTCTAGCAATAAATTGCAGTACTTGCAGACTAGTCAGCCAGGACACGACCATTCAGAGCCCTCCAGAAGGCAGCGTCCTGAGTGCGAGAAGTCAAGGCAAAGCCTCACATAGCAGAGGTGACATTTTCTCCTGAGTCACAGCTGATGGGACAAGGGGATGGGAGTATTCAAAGCTCATTGTCCTCTCACCCATTCCATGGGTCCTTCTGAAACTGAAGAAGGTGGCCTGCCCGCACACCTGCACGCTGATGCAATTCAGGCTTACCTGGGAAAAGCAGCATAATAGTGAGCCCTTGCAGGAGCCTGAATTTAATGTGGACTGCTTCGAGAGCTTTGCTGTTCAGTCCGCTGCGGTCAGTGTTCCTGCCAACTGATAGGATGTCCTCTCTGCCCTCAGCCTTTCACATCAGGAGAGCAGGAAGCGTTGGGGAGGGAGGGGATGTGTGGGGCCTTGGGGGAAGGAAATGGTAGAGAATGCTCCTCAAAAGAGGGTCTTCCCAGACAAAGCAGCAAAGCAACACTCAAGCACGGAAATGACCAAGGATGCATTTGCGAGGAAAGGAATAGTCCAGTGAACAGAAGTGGGGCAGAGCAGGCTTTCATTTAACTGGCTGTAAGTACAGTAGTCTTTCCCTACCCACAGTGTGGCTCTCAGTAGTTTCAGGTACCTATAGTCAACAAGAAGGGCAAAGGCATTTCAATAAGGTATTTTGACAGAGGGTGAGAGACCACATTCACATAACTATTTTATAATAGTATATCCTTATGCTTGTTCTATTATCATTCACTGTTGTTGACCTCACACTGTGTCAAATTTGTAAATTAAACGTTATCATAAGTAGGTATGAACGGGAAGAAAAGGTTTCTAGATGGTTTGGTACTATCTGTGGTCCGGGGCATCCAGTGGAGATCTTGGAGCAGACCTCTACTGAAACAGAGGCCTGGCTGAAGGCCTGAGCTTGGCCAGCAGATAGACAGACCTATGTTCAAATGCCAGGGTTGCTGTTATTGCTACCATCTCAGTTTCCCCCATCTGTGCAATGGGTATATAAGCAGCCCTCACCTCCCAGGAGGTTTGTGTGAGGACTGCCTAGCATGGCACTTAGTATGTGTGTACTTGGCCCATGGCGGCCATTTTTATTCTGTGAGAGAATAAGAATATTCAATGTATGAGAAGTTTAAAAAATAAATAGGAATTGTTACCAAAGGTTATAAAGGGTTGAAATTTCTCTTAAAGGCAGTGAGGACCCTCTGAGGGACTTTAAGCCAAGGGCATAATGCTATCACAGACTACCATGGCACAGGGGAGAGAAGAGCTCGGGGCAGCCTGGTCCTTGTCAGGAGCCAGCTGGAGAGAGGTGGCGAGGAGCCTGACCCCGCAAGGGGCTACAGCACTGGCACAGAGGTCCAGTGACTGTGACTGGGAGGTGGGCTGTGTGGAGATGCTCAAGGTGATTGAGGACCCAAGCCCAGTCCAGGTTCCTGGACTGGTTAACTGGGAGAGTAGTAATAGCATATTCTGGCCTGGAAGATACCAGAAGGGAAGTGGTTTATGGTGAAAGATGATGAACCAGGTTTAGCCATGTGGCTTCAGTAAATGTAGTGGGCTGCCTTGGGCTCCCAGCTGATTTGAAACAACCTCCCTCCCTATGGGCTTAGCCACCATGGTAAAAGCCAACCCTGCACCTCCAGCTTACCCTGAAGAGACACATGACCGAATTCTGGGAATTGATGCTTCTGCATGTGTTTACATTTGGAAGAATACACATAGGGTGCCATGTGGATCCCTTCTGGGGGTAAAGAAAAACCACCCAACTTTTCAGGGGCAGCCAGAGTGGACTTTTTAAAAATATTTATTTATTTGCTTTAGTTGTACATAATGCGTTTATTTTTACATGGTGCTGAGGATGGAACCCGGGCTGCACACGTGCTAGGTGAGCGTGCTACTGCTGAGCCACAGCCCCAGCCCCAGGGTGGACTTTTGGTGCCTGGTGTCCAGCCTCACACTGGGTTGTGTCCAGCAGAGGTGGAGTTGGCACCAAGGAAGTCTCACAGATGGTCTGAGCACCACACTGGCTGTGGAGCCTCCATGACCAACTCTATTAAGCCAGAGATCCTACAGCACCCATTAGTCTTTTCTGTGTATCTTTTTTAAATTTTATCAACTCAGACTATGACCTGTGTTTTTGCAACCTGTAGCTGCCTGACGTACAGCCACAATACCACGGGAGGAGATTCGGTGGCAGGAATCTTATTATTCTTAGTCTCTGTTTTCTCTTTTTCCTTATATCTTCTTTTTCTCTTTGTCTTTCTCTTTTTCTCTCTAGCTCTCTTTGGCTTCTAAAGTTTCTTTGGCTTTCTCTTGCTTTTCTTTCTCTAGCTTCTCTTTCTCTAGCTTCTCATTTCTTTCTCTAGCTTCTTCTGACCGAACTCTTAACCTCTCTGAGTCTTATTTCTTCTTCTGACTACGTTCTGGCTGCTCTGACTCTTCTTCTTCTCCGACCCAAACCCTTCTTCCGAGCGACTGAGTAACTGAACAACTGACTGAATGAATACCACTTCTGACCACTTTCACCCGGTTATAAGCCTTTAGCTTTGCGGGTGCGTCACGTGCATTTACAGGTGCGTCACGTGCATACTTAATGTATGATTATTATCAGGTGGAACTTATGGCTTCCAGCTAACCGCAATAGCCATCTCCCTGATTGGGGCTCCTTCAGCAACCCTGGACTGTGGAGCTCTGGGAAAGAAGTAATTGTCTCTATACCTCAAGTTCTCTACAGCAGATAATATTGTCTGGTCCCAGACCCCTCACTTCCATCCCCTGACCCCTTATCTGATTGGCCACATGTATGCCATGGTTTAAATTGATCTGTTAGTCTTCCTTGGTACCTCCAGTTTGGGGTACAGCTGTTGCGACAGTAAGTGATCAAATCATCTTCAGCAAAGCTTCCAGACTGCTCAGAGCGTGCCACGATGCTGGCTTCTGTGGCTCCTGGAGCACTGAGCAACACCAGGGGCAGTGAATGGCCCAGGCCAGGTTCCTTCTGATTATAAACATCACGTCCAGTCAGCCCAGCATGCCATACCGATGTGTCTCTGGGCACCATGACATGGAAAGGCTAAGCAGAGCTGTTCCTCCTGGTGAGTGAGCATCCTGGCATAAGAGCCTTGGATTATCTGCCCCAAAATAGCCAGCATAATGGCCTTTCCATGCCAAGCCTTGCTTAGAAACTTTCCCAATTCAAAAAGATAATGGAGCCCTGCCAGTCATTTCTCCCTCTATGCAATAACAAGCAGTTATCAAAAGAAATTGGCATGGCTCGGGGCAGCACAACACTGTGTCGTGTCTCAGTCGTCCATCACCATAGTAACCACAATGGTGTGACAAGCATTCTCTTGCATCAGTTTAATTTTACATACAGGGAGAGTGAGGCACAAGATGGTTAAATGGCTTCCCTTGTGCCTCCCAGCCTCATGCTTGTCCCCACGCTGTCGCTGTCACGACCAGGTAAGAGAGTGGCTCCTGCCGAGGCATATCAGTAAATTAAATGCCACTGAATTCCCACAGCATTTTCCACTTCATTCTGCATTTAGAGAGCGAGAAAACATTGTTGACAGTACAAGTAATGGATTGTTCGCTGCAGTAATTGCCCATTTCAGCAGACCCCAGCCTTGGCAGTCGGGAGGCGTTTCAACAATGTTCTCATCTCCAGCCAAAGGCAGGCGGTTTGACAAAGGCTTAATTGCATTGGCCATAGCATCCTATATGATTTGTTCTACTTGATTAATGTCACTCCCCTTTTCAAGGGCAGCGTACCCCCTGCGAAGCGCCCATGTTGCTTATATTCTCGTGTCAGTAGGGGCAAGTGCTCCTGCAGCCACTTAGTTATCACCAAAAATAGCACCCCAAAAAAGAACTAGATTCAAAGTGCTCTGAGAGAGTCTGGAGGTACAGAGAAAACCAGACAGACCCCAGTTCTGCCCCACTTAGGAAAAAAAGACAAGGAAACAAATTCCTGAAATAGAATTTGAAAAGTGCTGTGGTGGAGGCACAGGCAGGGCAGGAAGAAAACATGGAGGAGAAAGAGTTCACCGAGAGAGGGGGGAAAGCAGACAAGAGAATGGGAAGAGGGGTATGAAAGGTTTTCAAGAGGAAATGGTAGCACCTGGACTCCTAAAGGGCAAGGCAAAGTAGGGAGGGTATCGGAGGCAGAGGAACCAGCAAAGGCAAAGTCATGGCAATGAGAAAGACTATAGTTCCTACTGTTTCTTTAGTTTGATGTGGCTGAAAACAGGCATGGAAGAAGCATTCCAGTATGTTGATGACCATTTCTCTGCAGAGATAGGCTGTACTTTTAATCTACAAGATGGAGAGTACACCGCATGCAGCAGTGGGTTGGGTGGGGTAAGAGAAGCATCCAGGTGGAGTGAAGGCATGTGAGCATCCCTGAGACCAGCAGAGACCAGGTGCATTTGGAAACTGAAGTTAAATCAGCTGGCAGAACAGAGAAAGGCTTGTAATGAGGCCAAAAAGGTATGTAGGGGCAGATTACGATGGTTCTTTCAGACCATGTCAAGGATTTTAGATTCTATCCTAAGGGCAGTATGACACATTAAAGAGCTTTAAATAATAGGTATAGTCAGGTTTTTGTATTTGAAAGATCAAGCTAGACTCCTGCTCATGGCCAAGAAGAAGTAATGAGGACAAGATTTACCCTCCCACTTGAAACAGCTAACAAGCAGACAGATATATAAAACAGTTTTTTGAAGACAGTAGACATCACACAACCAAGGACAGTGATCCCCAAGGAAGTTACAGGCTGTAGCACAGGTAGAGCCCAGCAGGCCATAACAAAGATGGCTGGAGTTGGCAGGACAGAGGACCAGAGAGGAGAGATCTGCAGAGAGAGAGAGAGAGTTCTGTATTCAGTTGAGAACTAATCAGCATATGCATGAGAGCAAAATACCCAAAGCCAGAAAAAGAAGGGAAGAAAGGATTAGCACTAACTGCACCCAGAATACACACAGGCTGGAAATAGCGCCTGTTCCCACCAGCCAGACTGGGGGGAAAAAAAACAAACCCTATCAATTCACAATGCATTAAGTAGTCTGCACATAAGGACATGGCCTCAGTAGTGGGCTGTTAGCCCTGGACTGAGCTCTGCTCCAGTCCCACCCATCTAAAAGTCAAATTCAAAATGCTCACACTGTTTCCAATTAGTTTAACTGCATCCCAGAACAAAGCTCAAGAATATTTACAGGAATATAAAAATATCCAGCTCTTAACAACATAAAAATCATAATGTCTAATATCCGACAAAAATTACTAGGCATGCAAAGGAGCAAGAAGATATGACTCACAATGAAGAGATCAATTAATTGTTCAAAAATAAATTTAAGAATTAATAGTTTTAAAGACATTAAAAGTCATTATAATTGCCGGGCCCGGTGGCGCACAGCTGTAATCCCAGCACTTGCGAGGCTGAGGCATGAGGATCAAGAGTTCAAAGCCAGCCTTAGCCATGGCAAGGCACTTAGCAACTCAGTGAGACCCTGTCTCTAATAAAATACAAAAAAGGGCTGGGGATGTGGCCCAGTGGTCAAGTACCCCTGAGTTCAATCCCCAGTGCCAAAAAAAAAAAAAAAAAAGTTATTGTAATTGCATTCCACATATTCACAAAGTTAAGTAGAGACTGGGAAATACTGAAAAGAACCAAATCAGACTTTCAGAAATGAAAACTATGGAATACTGGAGGGAGTTAATGGCAACTTAAGACATTGCTAAAGAAAAAGTGCTACTGAACTTGAAGATACAGCAATAGAAACTATGAAAAATGAAACCGAGGTAAAAGAATTTTTTTTTAAATGAACAGTGTTAACAATGGGTTACTTTAAGGAGCCTAATGTATGTTTACTGAATAATTCAAAGTAGAGGAGACAGAAAAATAATTGAAGTAATAATGATAAATTTTATGAAAATTACAAACTCACTGCTCAAAGTGAGCCCCATGCACAAGAAACATGGAGAAAAGAACAGCAGGGCAAGTCATAATCAGATGGTTCAAGATCCTTCATAAAGAAAATCTTAAGCCAGAGAAAGAATAGGTTACAAAAAGTAGGGGGAACGATAGGGATGATGGTAGATTTCCTGTCAAGAATACTCTGAGAAAACAGTGGAATCACCAAAAGAAGGACTGACAGAAATCTGTCAACTAGATTCTGTACCCAGAAAAAAATAATCCTTCAAAGAAAAAGTATCATTCAGACCTGCAAAACTCGAATATTTAATCTTCAGTAGATCCACACTATGAGAAATGTAAACCAAATTTCTTTAGAAACTTGATACCAGGTGGAAATATATGAAGGAATGAAGAGCACCAGAAATGATAAGTACATAAATAAATAGATAAGATTTTTTAAATTCGGGGCTGGGGTTGTGGCTCAGCGGCAGAGCGCTCGCCTCGCACGTGCGCGGCCCGGGTTCGATCCTCAGCACCACATAAACATAAATGCATTGCATTGTGTACAACTAAAGTAAATAAATAAATATTTAAAAAAAAAGATTTTTTAAATTCTTATTTAACTATCTTTAAAATATAAAATTAAAATAAATAAAAATTAAAACAGGGGGCTGGGGTTGTGGCTTAGCGGTAGAACGTTCGCCTAGCACGTGCGTGACCTGGGTTCGATCCTCAGCACCACATAAACATAAATGCATTGTATTATGTACAACTATAACAAATAAATATTTTTAAAAAATTAAAACAATACAGTTTGGAATTTAAGATTTTACATGTAAAAATAAAATGTATAATAACAAAAGCACAGAGATTGGGAGGACAGAAATGGAAGGGGAGAATTTATAACCAAGAATATACTGTATACTACAGGGACACAGCCACATCAATGTTTATAGCAGCACAATTCACAATAGCTAGGTTGTGGAACCAACCTAGATGCCCCTCAGTAGATGAGTAGATAAAGAAAATGTGGTATATATACACAATGGAATATTACTCAGCAATTAAAGAAAATAAAATAATGTCATTTGCAGGTAAATGGATGAAGTTGGAGAATATAATGCTAAGTGAAGTTAGCCAATCTCAAAAATCCAAATGCCGAATGTTTTCTCTGATATAAGGAGGCTGATTCACAGTGGGGTTGGGTCGGGGAACATAGTAGGATTAGAGGAACACTAGAAAGGTCAATGGGGATGGAGGGGAAGGGAGAGAGAAAGGGGGTATGAAGGGGGAAAAAAAAGAAGATTGTAGAATGAGATGGATATCAGTATCCTAAATGCATGATTGAAGACATGAATGGTATGAATATACTTTGTATACAAACAGTGTTATGTAAAAAGGTGCTCTATATATGTACTATGAATTGTAATGCATGCTACTGTTATATATACAACAACTTCGAATAAAAAAAATATTTTCACAATGTAGATGGTCTAAATAACCCCAAGCTGAACTGGGGTTAGGTTTTCAGCTATTAAAAGCAAGCAAGCAATAAACAAACAAAAATTATGTGCTATGAATAAGAAACATACTTTAATATGTTAAATCTAAAGACACCTGTAGATTAAAGAAAAAGGATAGAACAGGTTATGCATATTCCTGTTATTCACA
Source organism: Tamias sibiricus (assembly GCA_025594165.1). NCBI lineage: Eukaryota > Metazoa > Chordata > Mammalia > Rodentia > Sciuridae > Tamias > Tamias sibiricus. The sequence goes on along the minus strand of CM046670.1, from coordinate 13,421,107 downwards.
GTAGTTGTATTTTATAGTTACCATGGACACTGAAGGAGTGAACACTGAACTACTCCTCTGAGGTGGAATTGCATGTGTGTGTACACACCTCTCACACAGATCACGATCTCATTCTAGTTGAGTCTCTTTTCTTTATTTTACAAAAGCAAAAACAAGATTCTGCTGTGTTAAATGACTGGCCTGAGGCAGCTCCACTCATAGATGCAAAGAGCTGGGATTCAAATCCTGCTCAACTGGCCCTAGAGCCAGAGGTTCTTACATTGCCCTGCACTGCACTGTACCCTCCCTGCTCATCCTCCTGTCATATCAGAGAGCTGAAACTAAAAGGCAGAGAGTTGCCTTGTTCAGCTTCACCTGGGAGGATGCATGTCAGGCAACTCAAATTTTTTCCCACTCTGTACCTGTCTGAAAATGACCGTGAAAGCACCAGAGGCATTGACTTGGGAGTGATATATCGATTATAGCTAGCAGAAGAATTTGCAAACATGAAATCTGCCAATAATGAGGTATACCCTGTTAATATTAATCAAAAGAAAGCTAGAGTGGCTATATTAATAACATGCAGGGTAGAATTTATAACTGAGAATTTATTAGGGATTAAAACCAATTTCATGATCGCAAAGGGTCAGTTCATTAAAAGGACATAAAAATTCTAAGTATTTATGCACAGAATAACAGAGCTTCAAAAATACATAAGCAGTCACAGATAAAGCTGAAAGGAGAAACAGAAATCTACAATCATAGTCAGAGATTTCAATACCTCTCTCAATAGCTAATAGAACAAGTAGACAGAAAATTGGTAAAAATATAGAACATTAGAACAACTCTATAGCCAACTGGACTTAATTGACATTTAGGGCTTGTTCCAGCCAACATCATCAAAATACACATTCTTTTCAAGTACACATAGAATATTTACCAAGATAGACCATATCCTGGGCCATGATATTTAAATTTCAATATGCATTAAAGGATTCAAGTCACACAAAATGGATTCCCTAAACACAGTGGAATTGGATTAAAAATCAATATAACAAATTATTACAGATATTAATATAAATAGCATACTTCAAAATAACCCATGGATCAAAAAAGAAATCAAAAAAGATATTAGAAAGCGTTTTGAACTGAATGAAATGAAAACACAGCATATCAAAATTTGTAGCATGTCACTAAAGCAGTCCTCCAAAGGAAATTTATAGCTAAACACCTACAATAGAAAACAAAGAAAGATGTCAAATCAATGTCCTCAGCTATTACTTGAAGAAACTAAAATAAAAAGAGCAAAGGGAATACAAAAAGATCTGTACAGAAGTCAATAAAATAGAAAAACAATAGAGAAAATCAATGAAACCAAAATGTGGTTATTTGAAAAGATCAATAATAAAATTGATAAACCTCTAACTAGATGGATAAAGCAAAAAGGGGAAAATACACAGTTATCAATATCAGGAAGTGGTATCACTTTGGATTCTATGGGATAACAAGGGATTATTTTCAAATCTTTATATTCAAATTAGATGAGCATATTCAAATATTCATTGAAAGACATAAATTATGAGACTTAAGAAGAACTAAATAACCCAAACAATCCTATATCTAATAAATAAATTTACTTAGTAGTTAAAAACCTTTTGGAAAGAAAACTCTAGGTCCAGGTAATTTTATTAGCTAATTATATAATTATATAATATAATTAAGGAAGAAATTGTAGGAATTCTATGGAAACTCTTCCAGAAAATTGAAAAGAAGGGAGAATACCTCTTTTTCTGTAAAGTCAACATTACCCAAATGCTAAAACCAGACAAAGACATTATAAGAAAATGAAACCACTGACCACTATCCCTCATAAACATAGACATAAAAATTCTAAACAGAATTTTAGCAAATCAAATATACAGCAATAAATAAGAAAAATGATGGACCAAGTAAGGTTTATTCCAGGAATGTGGGATTGGATTAGCATTTATCAGTCAATGTAATTCACCTTATTAACAAACTAAAAAATAAAAATAATATGACTATTTCAATAGTTCAGAAAAATATTTTACACAACCAACATATTTTTAAAAAATTGTATCTGTACTAAACATGTACAGATATTTTTTATTCCTCTAAATAATTCAGTATAACATAGCATTTTTGGTTTATAGGATTTTCATTGTATTAGGTATTATAAGTAGACTAATTGTAAGTATATGGTAGGATGTGTGTAGGCTCTTTGCAAATACTACATCATTTTTCTAAGGGACTTGAACATTTGCAAGATTGGTATCCATGAGGGATCCTAGAACCAATCACCTATGGATACCAAGGAATTGCTGTACTATCAATGAACAATTGGAAATTAACATTTTAAAAGCCTATACCAAATTTAATAGCATCAAAAAATAGAAATTTCTTAGGGATAAATCTGACAAAAGATAAGGAAGACATATAACTGAAAACTACAAAACATTGCTAAGAGAAATGAAAGAAGATATTTCTAAATAAGTAGGGAGATATATGTTGTGGGTGAGAAGACTTAATGTTGTTAATATGTTTATTCTCCAAAACGTGACCCATAGATTTAATGGAGTACTAATCAAGTTTCTACCCAACTTTTTTGTAGAAATTGACAATCTGGTTCTCAAATTCATATAGGCATGAAAGACCTAGAATAGCCCTCTAAAAAAGCAACAAATTTGGAGAGCTAACACTGATTTCAGACTTATTACAAAGCTTAGTAATCAAGTTGGTGATATCATTTTTAAGATAGACAATGTCAGTGGTTGCTTTTTTCAAGACAGAAAACATCCGTTAAATTTTGTGACAAGTGGAATCATAATTATCTAAAAAGTATCTGATGGAGTGATAGAGCAAGGATTCATATTACAGTACACTGAGAAGTGGGTGAAAGATTATACAGAGGACTGGAAAGTAGTAGAAATCCCCTACTCTTCTAAACAGTGAGGTCTGTTTGTGTTTTAATATTTTTAAATGACAATTCTGTGGATAAAATAAAAATGTAATACATGATAGCAAGTGGGGTTGAAGCACTGGCCTGCTGGGCTCCAGGACAAAAAGCATGGTGTTGGCTGACCTGCAGGAGAATATGGACAGGAAGCCCACAGAGCTAGGTGCACTGGTTCTAACTGCTTTAGCCTCTTCCAGAGGGGATGGTCAATACTGAGCCGCTGCCTGGAGTGTGGGAGACAATAGAAAGAGGCCTAACCCTGGGTATGCAGCTGAGTGGGCTTTGGCCTAACAACCACCCATACAGGACCAGAACTTCCATCAGCCCATCACCCTGGATCTGAGGGGAGCTCCAAGAAGCCACTCAGAAGAACCACAGAACTGCCAGACTAAGAGGAGGAAACAGAAAATATAGTCACAAGACATTCAAATTCAAGGTGATCTGCCACATTAACATTTCAAAGCCCAGGAGGTAAACTGACACATAAAAAGATAACTAGTAAACTCAAGAAATAGCAAAATAAGGGAGAATTCTGAAAAAGCCTTTAAAATCAGTTTATTTAAGACCTTCGAAGTAGTAAAAGAAGGAATAACATTCACCAATTTAAAAAAAAAGGAAAGATGAAACAATTATGAAAAAAAATGGGTGGGAGTGGCTCTGAATTCAGAAATAACTGGAGAGGAAATAGAACCTATTTCAAATTTGAAAAATGAAAAATATATTTGCTTAAATACAAAGCCTCTGTAGGTAGCATAAGCTCTAGGGTAGACACAGTTGAAGACAGAGTTAGTGGTATTGGAAAGTTATACAAAGGAATTTATCCAGAACACAGAGCAGAGATAAAAAATTATGCCCATGAAGGAAGGATTGAGGAGCTTCAGACTACTTCTTATAGGACTTCCAGAAATAGAAAATAATGCATGCAGATGGGAGAGAGAGAAGGTTCAAAGAAAAAAATTAGAGAACTCTCCAAAATTGAGGAGGGGCTCAAATTCTCACATAGAAAGTATAAACAGTGCTAAGTCGGAAACATACCCAAAGATACCAAAGACCCAAACCTAAACATGCTGCATTTCAACTTCAAGCATCAAAGGAAAAGGAAAATACTGTGAAGGCTGCCAGAGAGCAAATGCAGATGACTTTTGAAAAAAAATGAATAAAGATAAAAGAAAACCAGTACAGATACTATTTCAAGAATATTGGAAATACAGAAAAGTGGAAAAGGAGGCACTAGCTAAAGAAGAAGTACAGAAGGAAGGTTATTTCTTAAGTGGGAGATGCTTAACTTGGTCAAAAAATCATGGAGGAAAAGCTAATGGATGGAAGGGACAGGGGGAAGGGGGTGAGCCAAGAGGGGCTGACCTGGTGAGGACCTGTGTCCTCAAGACTGAAAGGAGGGATGAGGGTCAGTTGTGAGGCAGACTGACCTGAAGTCATGGTAGCTATGGCCAGTATTCCATTTCATCCCTGAAAATAAAGAAAGGATGAAGCTGATGGCAAGGGAGGTTATTTATTCATTCAGCAATATTTACAAATCACCCACTGGAAGTCAAGCACAGTCCCAAGGACTAGAGACAGAACAGGGCACTGAGGGAGGGATAATGGGATCCAGAGGACCTCAGTTACTGAACCAACATCCTAAAGGTTTAAAGAGCAGAGGAAAAGGGAAAACAGAGAGGCTGTAGAATAGCATTTTCTCCAATAGCCTTTAACTGTAGGTTTGACTCTTCAAAGATAAAATAGGCTGCTTTGATATCACTAACTAGTTAAGATCACCAGTGGAATAGTAGTCTAGGTGGGCACAAGGCTGTGTGTGTGTGGTGGGGGGACACAGAGCAGGTGAAATCAAAGGTAAATCCCACCAACCATCAGTGGATTCCAGAATTACTCTTTCTACCAACCAGTGTTACTAGCATGCCTGTCTTGCTCATGAGGAGCACTGCTCCAATGGTTCAATTCTGTGAGATCTGTGATGATGTTTTACCTGAGATTCCCTTTTCTTAAAAAATCACTTATTCATTCAAAAACTGAATTGAGCAGCTACTAAATGCCAGGCACCATTCCAGGGGTGTGGAATGCATTATATCCATGAATTAAACAACTGTTGTCCCCATCCTCATAGAGCTAACATTGTAGTGGGGAGAGACAGACAATGTACAATCAGCATATAATAAATAAATTATATAGACTATTAAGAGGAGGTAAGTGCCTTGGAAGAGAAGAAAAGCTAGAACAAGAGAGATGGAGATTGTAGAGTGGCAGTTCATACCCATGTAGTTGTCTGTTTGGGACTGTCTCTCTTAGAAGGGGGGATCTGAGCTGAACTGAAGCACTGAAGTGGGCCCCCACCTCACAGATCTCTGGGGCAAGAGTGCTGTGTGGAACAAGGACAGCAGCACAAGTCTCTGAGTTGAGAGAGCCTATTGTGAGGAGTGGCCAGGAGACCAGAGAGGCCTAAGGGAGAGTATTAGGAGACTGGGTTAGAGAGATGACCTGGCAGCAGGCTCAGAACTTTCTGGAACACTTTCATACTTGCATCAGGTTTAGCAGGAGGATGGGACAGTCCTGCAGAAGCTAGCCAGAAGTGGAGGAGAACCGAGCAGAGCCCTTAGGCAGGAGACCCTTGAGTGGCCCTGGAGACTGAGCTCATGAGCCCATAGGGCAATTGTGCTTCCCTGACTGGCGTCATTTCTGTTCCAGGACTGAGGGATGGGGTGAAGGAGAGTTCAGACGGCTGGGCAGAAGCAAATCAATCTCCCAAGGCTGCCTTCCAAGTCGAGGGTGATTAAATGACCCTGGTGGCTTCATCGATCCACATAATTGTCTGACCCACCCTTCCTTTTAAAGGAGGGCCATGTTGTGTGAGGGCACAAACATAGTGGGTTTCCAACCCATCTGAAACCCCAAATAATTAACAATAAAAACCCATAAATCAGCCTTTTTCTATTTCGCCCCATAGAAACAGAGGAGGGCTACCTCTAGCCCAGAGAATCTACCATCACATAATTAGATCTCGTGAGCTCTTCCCACAGGGTGCTCTGAAGAAGGGCCTGGCTCACAAATGGAGGGTCACCTGTGGTGTGGAGTGGCTTCACATCCACCAGAGGCTAAAGAATTTACAAGTGCATTCTGCATCCAAGGCATATTTGGGGAGTGAGAATCTTTGTATTGTGTATATTTTTCCATCTTCTGAAGTCAGGAATGCCACAAATTTTGATGATAACCAATAACCACAGTGTGACATATTTTTCTCTGGCATAAAAATACAAAATCCACTGGATCAGAGTTGTCTGGTACAAGCTGGGGTGTGTGGCATAAGGCAATGTCTCTGCTTGGGCCAGCCCAGGTCACAGGTTGCTAGGTTCCCCTGGTGACAGTCATTCTCTCCTCATCTTTTCATCTGTATTTAATAAAGAGACAAATCTTCAATTAAATGAAGCACAAATCATAGCAGGATTAATGTGGATGTGTTCCTGTGTTTAGGTGAACCCTTATTCTTTGCAAGTGGAAGGTTCTTACAAATGTTACACCTATAGATCCTTCACATCTTTAAGGTGCATTCCCAGTTGCCAGGCTCCCATTTCATAAATCCAGAAGTTCTGATGTCTCACTTGCAGGCGAGGCCATAGCTGCAGGCAAACGGCAGCAGGGGGCGTGGATAGCTTTGCCTTAAGTCTGCACTGGGAGGAAATATCTCTGGCTTTCCTCCTGTGATCAGGAGCAAAGCTCTCTCCCACTCTAGGCTCCTGCTCAGCAAGTCCAGTGCCCAGCCTGGAAACTAAGGACTGGGCTAGCCACTTCTGGGGTCAGGATAAACCAGTCAAGCTGTGGACTGTGACCAGCTTATGTGCAGCAGTGTTTAATGATCCACAGGGAAGCTTCTCCGAGATGCTTCTACAGGCTTCAGGGTTTTTTGTTTGTTGGTTTGTTTGTTTTTGTATTTTTGTTTAAAGATTGAATTTTTATTTTTTATTAGTTTTTAGTTATACGTAACAGTAGAATCTATTTTGATATATTTATACGAGCATTGAATATATCTATTCTAACTAGGATCCCAGTCTTGTAGATGTACACGATGGTGAGATTCACTGTGATATATTCATATATGTACATAAGAAAGTTAAGTCAGACTCATCCTACTGTCTTTTCTATTCCCATCACCTCTCCTTTCCCTCCATTTTCCTTTGTCTGATCCAGTGAACATCTATTCTTTCCCTCCACTGCCCTTATTGTGTGTTAGCATTCACATATCAGAGAAAACATTTGACCTTTAGTTTTTTGGGATTGGCTTTCATTATAGTCTTCAAATCCATTCATTGGCCGGCAAATGTGGCTGAATAATATTCCATGGTGTATATATACCACATTTTTTTATCCATTCATCTATTGAAGGGACCTAGGTTTGTTCCATAGCTTAGCTATTGTGAATTGAGCTGCTATAAATATTAATGTGGCTGCTTGTAGTAACGGATTTTAAATACTTTGGATATATACCAAGCAGTGGGATAACTGGGTCAAACGGTGGTTTCATTTCAAGTTTTTTGAGGAATCTCCATACGGCTTTCCATAGTGGTTGCACCAGCAATGTGTGAGTGTACCCTTTTCCCCCACATATTCACCAACATTTATTGTTACTTGTATTCTTCTTTTTTAAGTATATTAAAATTTTTATGAGGTTTTCACTGTTTATATTTATTTATACTTGTGCGGTTCTTTACAGTTTGCAAATGTATTCACATGCATCTAATCTTACTAGTTCTTTATTTATAGTTTATGAGGTGTTCTCACCTTAATCCCTTACAGCATCTTTACGGGTCATAGTCATCTCCATGTCACAGATAAGAGAATGACAGAAAAGAGAGGTAACCTGACTTGCCCAAATTCCCAGAGCTTGTAAGCCATGGGCTCAAAATTCAAATCCAGGGACTCCTGCTGTGAGATCAGTCTGTGTCATTTCCACTGTGATGCCACCAAACTCTTCATAATGACTTTCAGTCAGTTTCAACATTTATTTTTCCTTATCTCAATCCACTCAAGAACCAGAACTTCTCAGATTTTTGTCCTTCTTTGGTAACTTTTCTGAATGGCTTGTCTCAATCTTTTGAGAATTATCCTAAGCAGACACAAGGGTGCCAAAAATCTGTTAAGTAGTTAGTTTATAGTTTTAAACACATATCTTAGGAATCGGGCAGCACAGATCACCCAGTTCAAGTTAGTTGTAGAGGAAGTGGTGGCTCTGAGAGAAGGGCTGTGAGTCGATGTGACGGATTCCAGAAGCCCAGCACTGTATTATAAACCAGGTCTTCGTCTACACCGCAGGTCAGACTGTACTTGGCTTCATGATCTGGAGTCCTAGCTTGTGGAATTGACAGGCAGGACTAAACTGGGCAGCGTTTTGAGGCTTTCTGATCCCGTTTCTGGCCTTTCGTCCTTGATATGACCTTGGTAAATGACGAGACTCACAAGCCTGCAGGTTTGCGTTAGCCTGCCGCCAGCTGGGTGAACATGGATCCCTCTGGGCACCCTATTCTCCAGCTAGGGCTGTCTCCCATCACTTCTTGTTCAGGTCTGCCAGCTCTGCCCTCTTCTGGTTCCTTGAGTGACAGGGACACATTCTGCCAATGTCTGGATTTTCAGCCTCTCCCTTTACCTTTCTTTTGCAGTTTTCCATTGTTCCTAATTCTACCTCTGCTCTTGATCCATCCCTGTCCTGCCTGTTTTATTTCTGTGAAGTGTTTGTTTGGCTGAAGCTGTGTACACCAGCCAGAAATTAACGCTGGCTTTACCCTTCTCTTTACTCTTCATCCATCATCCTAACATGGTAGTTGGGTCTAGCCTCTATGACAGCCACGTATTTCTCTGGGTCTGCCTGCCTTACATCCATTACTTGTGTTCTTGATAGTTGCTTTTCTGATTGGAGTGAGATGCAATTTCAGTGTAGTTGTAGTTTGCATTTCTCTAACTGCTAGAGATGCTGAACATTTTTTCATATATTTGTCGATCATTTGCATTTCTTCTTTTGAGAAAGGCTGTTCAGTTCTTTGCCCATTTATTGATGGGGTTATTTGGGGTTCTGTTTGTTTGTTCTTTGTATGTCCTAGAAATTAACAGTTTATTGGAGGTGTGGGTGGCAAAGATTTTCTCCCATTTGTAGGCTCTCTCTTCACATTCTTGATTGTTTCCTTTGCTGTGAAGCATTTTAGTTTGATGCCATCCCATTTATTGATTCTTGATTTTACTTCTTGCACTTTGGGAGTCTTTAAGGAAGACTTCAAGGAAGTCAGTTCCTGAGATGACATGTTGAAGTATTAGGCCTACATTTTCTCCTAGTAAGTGCAGGATTTCTGGTCTAATAGTTTCATGATCATTTTAACCAGAATGTTTTTCAAACTCTTTGGAGGACGTTGGTCTGTCATAGTTTGAATATGGTTTGTTCCCCAGTGGTTCACATGTTGGAAGCTTGATCCTCAGTTGAAGTGGTAGATCCTTTAAGAGGTGGGACCCAATGGGACTTCATTAGGTCATAGGGAGCGCACCCTTGAAGAGATTAGGCAATTCTCATGGCTCCTGAGTGAGTTCTGAGAAAGTGTTATAAAAAGAGCACGCCCAGCATCTCCGTTCAATCCAGTCTCCTGTCTTGCCGTGGGAGCTCTCCCTCCGGTACTCACTCTTACCATTGTGATGTCACCCACCACTGTGATGTCATCTGCCATGAGGTGCTCACCAGGGCCAAGCTGATGTGGTAGGCTCCATGCCCTTGAACCCTTGAAGCTAAATAAGCCCAACCTCAGGTGTTTTGCTATCGTGATGGAAAACAGACTTATACAGAGCACTTCACAGAACACTGGGAATGTGCCCTTGTGCACAGGAACCTTGGAAAAGTGATATTGACTCTCCCAAGGAAAGGTCTGTTTTTAGCAGTAGCAAAGCCCTCTGACCATTGGGGATTTAGAAAAATGGAAATACATTTTTTAGAGTTGCTCAGCCTCAGTTTCTCCTTCTGTGAGGGAGAGATGTGTGCTGGTGGCCAGGTCTGGAGGACTTCAGAGCACTTGGAGGTCAGGCCTGAGGGTGGATTGTAATTGCACAGCAGGCTGCACACTGACCTTTTAACCCACTCTCTCTCCAACCTCATGCTCCAGCTGCCCACCCCTCAGCCCAGGGCCAGGACCGACCTACTGCCACCGTGTCACCCCTGCGCACTCAGAGCTCTCCATCCCGCCTGCCCGCCACCAGCCTCAGGCCGCGCTCAGTGGTGTCCCCACAGCACAGCCAGCAGCCCCCGCTGCAGATGTGCCCGCGGCCGGCCATCCCCCTCACGTCTGCAGCAGCTGCCATCACGCCTCCCAACGTCAGCGCCGCCAACCTCAACGGGGAGGCAGGAGGAGGCTCCGTGTGTGGCCTGTCCACAGCCAGCCCCACCAACACAGGATGCAAGCCAGAGGACAAGAAGAACGAAAAGGTAAGTGGTCTGTCCTGAGCCAGCTCTGGGCCTGAGCCAGCTGGTGATCGTCACCCTTTGTCCCAGACGCCAGTGGCACTTTGGACAATTGAGGCTTGAGTGTGTGCCCAAGCTCTTGCCCGTAGATGCACCAGGCATATGACAGAGTCCAAACCAGGAAAGCAGCTGGCTGGAGTAGAATCTGGCATTCTGACAGGGCCAACACAAACTATCTATAGTTTCACACAAATCAGAAAATGATGTCTCCCTACTCGCTGTCATTTGCTCCTTAGCTTCTTCTGTTGAAAAATAAGCATAATGTACCCATTTTGTTAGAACAAGATACTTATTTTCATGTGCTGGGATATATTATAGTAATAAATATATAAATCCGCATGTATGCAGTGTGAACAGCCCCCACCCCCACCCCTTCATTCTTGTGTAGTCCACAACCTGTTCAACCATATGGGACAGGCCTATTTCCTAAGGAGAAATGAGAAAGACAAGAGGATGGCAACCTGATATTTGACGTGGACATAATTTTTAGCTATTCTTTTATCTGTGAAGGAAGCTGAGCTGATTTCATAAAATCTGAATGCAGTGGACCTTGCGGCCAGCTAGACCCTGGACTGGCCAGGGTTAGAATCCACATTTCTAAATCAGTACTGGTCAGCAGAGATATAATACAAGTTACAAACCAAATTAAAAATTGTCTAATAGCTGTGCTTTTGAAAAGTCAAATTAATTTAAGAATAAAATTAAAATGTGAAATTCATTTTGATAGCATATTTTATAAAACACTGTTCTCAAAATATTTTTGTTTCAACATATAATCTACATTAAAAAACTACTGATGAGATGTTTTATTTTTTCTTTCCACATTAAGTCTTTGAAAGCCTGTGTGAAACCCAGTGAGCAGTTCTGCCCGCCTGCTGCTGTGGCTGTCTCGGACAGCAGGTCCAGTTCTTGGCAGGGAACCACTCTGTTTATTCTTGATGCGTCGTGGACAACTGTTCATTCTCTCGTGATTATCCCACATTCTCTTAAAGCCTTTCCATAAAAAATCAGTCTTTGATTGAGGGCATGTTGGCCAGGGTTTGCATATGCACCCAGGGCATTTGATGGTGTGTTAGAGGTGAGGACAGCCCCCACCTCTCTCTCAGAGACATTACCAGAACTCAGCATTGACTCTTTGACCCTCTGCCCATGTTCCCGGAGGCAGAACCTCAGCAGGAACCTGGGTGAGCTGTGGAGATGGGTCACACCACACTCCACAGGGCCTCAGCACCTTCCATCTCATCTGGCCCAGAACTGAGGTCACTCCCGTGCTGAGTGGTACGGAAGAGGCCTCATTATGACCACTGAGGCTGTGCTCTCAGCTGGCAAAGTTCACTCCTACTTGAGACTAACAGGCACCCAGCATGAAGTGACATTATTGCTCTGTGTTTTTTTGCCCGTATCTGTTTGAAAATCGGTTCTTTTCCTCCTTACAGCCCTTGTGCTGAGACACAGCGGGTGTCACTGAGAGGTAGAGGTGGCCGGTACAGTCCTGCCCTTTGACTGGACCGCTTCCCAAAGAGGCAATCTTTTGGCCTTCTGAGCTGGGGAATAGAGGCCAGTCTTAGAAAGACAAGGGTCATGAGAGTTCTATAAACATTTCTACTTCTTTGCCTCAGAATTCCCCCTGGTTCATGAAGCAGGTGGGCCTGGCTGTTTCTGAGTGGGTTTCTGTGGCACAGGGTCAGGCTTGTAGAAATCTACACAGAGGGCGACATGTCTGCTGCAGTCGCCCTCCTGAGTGGATAGCTAACAGAAGCCAGCCAGGGCCACTGCCAACGTTCCCGGTGATACTTGACAGGTATTCTGCTTTCACTCCACCTTCTGCCAACCATCCTCCTACTTCAGCAAGGAGCAGCTGAGTCCAGGAGATACCCAGAGTGTCCCTCTAAGTGAGGCCCCTGGGCAGCCCTGCGTATGATGGAGAACTCTCTTTCTCTGGTAGTCCCCAAGCCACCTCTGGCAGCAGAGATGCCCAGGCCATTACTCTGGACAACATGGGGAGCGGGCCATGGTGTGCCCCAGGCAGCAGGTAGACTGGTCTGTGTGAGGCTAGCTGAGCACGAGCTCAGAGGCTCAGCAACCCCAGGAGAGAAGTGCATGGTTCTCCCAAATGATGTGCGCTTTTCCTTTCTCACCTTTCAAACAAGCAGAAATAACACTAGTCTACAAGATCACCTGTTAATGTTTGTCCCCTCTGTATTCCCCGGTGAAGTTTTTCTGTTTTAGAGCAAGGCACAAAGCATCCACTGTTGCCATTTGTAGCAAAAAGCTGAGATGGTGGTGGTTTAAATTATATTAATTGTTCAGGAGCAACTGAACCAGGCACAGGGGAAGAGCCAGGCTCTGGGCCAGGCATGACTTGAAGCAGCCCCCTGTCCTCCCATGACTACAGCTGGACAGACTGTAGGGACACACCGGTCAGTTTCACATCTTTCTCAGTGGTTCATCTTAGACATGCCGGTACCAAATTATGATGAAAGGACTTTTAAAATGTATTTGGTGGTGTTCTCCAGACTGTTTCTCTTGATAGGCTTTCTTTAGGAAAAGACAGTGAGCTCCCAGCTCTGCTGTTCACTGAGACCAAACCTCAGTGCCAGTGTGGTTTCATAACACCAAGCCCTGCTGGAATTCCATCCAGGCACTTCTAAGCATGTGTGTGAAAGAAACCTACGATTGATGGGGCCCCTGGATACCAGGGCTAGGAACCCAGGTGGTCTTTTAGGAGCATGGCAGGCTTCTGCTCTGGCATCCCTGGCTGTGCAGAAACAAGAGGCCCCAGACATAGCTGTATGTTGGGTGGAAGTTCTTGGAGGGTGGTCCTGGGAGGCTGGCTCTCTGCTGTTATCCCCCTGGGGATTGGCCTTTCGGCCCTGCTTGAGCCCATGTGTTATGGAGTCCTTCAAGACAATGCAAGTGCTGTCAGGGTGGTGATTCTTTCTAGAGTCTTAGTCCAGATCCAGAGCTCTCCTTTGGGCCTTGTGCATCTACTATCGTGTGCAGGATCTTCTCCATGCTGTTCTACCAGATGCCTACCTACCTGCTAGCGTTGCTCCCTGATGGGCTGCCCTGTAACTAGGCCACCAGCCTGTCCTTCCTAGAGAGCTTCTTGCTTCCCCCAGCTGTCACAGGTCACCAGTAGCCCTGCCATCCACTAGAGACCAAGCCTGGAACACCTCCTTGGGCAACTGTGCCAGGGTGGAGAATGGACTAAGAATGGGACTAGGATGGAGACAGTTCTGATGAGTTGATGATTTGTTTGGAGCTCTGGACAGCACTAGGGATCCTTCCAGAATCCAGGTTCATTTGGGTTGACCAGGAGTCTGTTCTGCTTAGAGATATGTCTGCTTAGGGTGGTCCTGGGTGACCTCAGAGGGACATCTTTGAAGCTGCCAATCTGGACTGGACCCCTGGAGTCACTATTGAGCGTGGGGCACCTCAGGGCTGTCTGGATTCCTTTGTAGTCCCCAGATTGGAGAGATTGGAGGCACTCCAGGGCATGGGGAAGAGCCCAGAGTGTGGAGACCTGGATGTGGGGGCCGTGGTCTTCAGAAGTTGCAGCAGCTAGACATCGTTGGTGGTCGCCCCATCAAAGGTCTTGGGTGCCTTTAAAGAAGGGTCTGGATAAAAGTTTTGGAATGATCATGTGGTACCCACAAAACACAGAGTGGAAACCAAATCTGGAAGACTTTTAAGAGGCACTGTAGGATGTAAGTTACCCTTTTACCCTTAAAATTTTAATTTTATACTTGAAACAACCATCAAATACCACCTGTTGTCCATTGGTGACAGACACATTAGCACCAGATAATATGGACTAATTGTCCCTCAGGGGTTCTCCAGGGGAAAGTCACCCAAGAGAAGGATGCCGATGCCTCCTGCAGGGCCACAGTCAGGGTCCCTGACCTCCCAGTTAGAGGTCACTCACCCATTCGTCCCTCACGTGCTCATCTGTTTATCGCAGGGAACATACACAAGCCAGGCAGAGCACAGGGCCTGGAGGAAGGCAGAGCCTCGTCCAGGTAACTGTTCAGGTCACTGGTAAACAGCTAACTGCAGGAGAGTGCAGGGGACAAAGGGTCACCAAGAACAGGCATGGTCAACAGGGTACAGGGAAGATTTCCCAGGGAACAAGTGGGAGACCCTCCCTGCTAAGGGACAGCCTGACCAGAGGCCAGAGGATGTAGCCTAAGGGGAGGGGTCCGGGCAGGTGGCAGGAGCAAAGCACCTCCTGAAGGGCCTTGTTATCCGCCCCCCCCCCCCCCATTGCTCAGCCCTTTGTTCTGTCTGGGGTTGGGCAGGAGGATGGGATTCAAGGCCCAGTCAGAGGACATGAGTCAGGTGCCTGGCCTTCTCTAGTCTGAACCCCTGGCTGTCTTTATTCTTCCTCTTACAGCAGCTGTGCCCCATTCTGAGAGAGCTCTCCTACTAAGCACCTAAATTTTATTTAACTGTCTCCTTGGTGTCGGTATTCCCATGAAATGACCTCTACAGCTGCCCTTTTCAAACCATGCCCAGTCTAGCCAGGCTCAGTGACACACACTTATAATCCCAGCGACTCAGAAGACTGAGGCAGGAAGATTGAAAGTTCAAAACCAGCCTCAGCAACTTAGGGAGGCCCTAAACCACTTAATGAGACCCTGTTTCAACATAAAAAATAAAATGGACTGAGGAAGTGGCTTAGTGGTTAAGTGCTCCTGGGTTCAATCCCTGGTACAAAAAAAGAAAAAGCCCTGTCTAGTAGATTTAGCCCAATGCTTTCAATTTCTATTGGATAGGATAGATAGAGTGCAATAGGCTAGAATGTATCGACACATGTACTGCATACAGTAGGTGCCAGTGTTTTGGGGAGAGATCATCACTGATGCTATCATGTGTGCTGATACAAAACTGATTTCAAAAAAAGTCACAAAACCATTGGTCCATAGCTCTTAAAGAGTGCCTTGCTCAAAGCCCAGCATCTGGTAACCTTTGTAGGCTAAAGAGAGCTGGAAAGCCTGCTGGCCATAAGTTTGCTTCTATGGCTTATGGGAATTTTTTTACTTTATGGGCCAGAAGAAAGTTAACTTTCTGCTTATGGATACAATCGTTACAGTTTCACAGAATAATAGAATATTAGAACTGGAAAGAGCCTCTAAGGATCTTTTCATTTAACATCCCATTTTCCATGATGCTCTTGAGATTCAGAGGTATTGAAGGATTTGCCAGGTGCCACAGAGCATTGGCAGCAGAGCTGGCATGAGACCTCTGGTCTCCCCACCCTTCTGTTTTGGCCATCGCAGCTGCAGCGTACTGACTTGGTGGCCTCCCAAGTCCACATGAGGCCATGGCCCCAGGTGTGTCTGGTTTGTCTGGGAGTCCCACAGTGAAGCCATCCAGGGTAGTGGCTGGCAGGAAGCTATGAGGCCAGCTGGCCCTGGAGATGGGGGATGGACTGTCAGTCTCCAGTTCTACTCCAGACTCAACTGTATCTGGAGCCCATGTGTCAGTGAAGCCCTTGACAAAGTCCACATGGATGGCATGATCTATGTGACTAAGACCTTGGGAAACAAGTTTGATCTCAGCAGTGTGACCATAGCAACAACAGTGGGGCCCCGCCAGTGGTGTGGATGCTGTGGGAAGAGTCTGCAGATGAACTTGTTCTTTATTGTCTATGCCCCACCTGCTGACATATGAATATATATATGTGTGTGTGTGTGTGTGTGTGTGTGTGTGTGTGTGTGTCTCATGTGTATCTATGATACATGACATATTTTTTCTAAAAGGCTCATATTATATAAGATTATGATCATATTTTTAAGAAAAGCCCAAACAAATCCAATCTGAAGAAGCCTTGAGGATGATGCTTTTTTGAACAACCAACAATTCTTCTTAGTGAAGAATTGCTAGCTTATAGATTTATTTTCTCTCTAGTTGGGGCTTCCTGCAATAAGCAGGCCTTCACCTGTAGGATTCCACCTTCAGTCTTCCCCCAGTGCAGCCTGGGACGGGGGCTGCTGCCCCTGACTTCTCAGCAGCTGCCAAGGTGCTCCCTACCCATCTGCACTCCTGCCTTCTCCCTGGCAGCGTGAACGTCGCCCATCCAGGACAGGGGGTTCCCTGCTGGGACTGTTCACTCAAAGACACTAAGTCCAGGTGGGTCTGACCTCCAGAACTGAATTTTATGTCTGGCAGAAGCCTCACTCTGATCTTGTGGGAGGACTTGTCCTTAGCTGGCTTGTGGGTCAGGCAATTGTCACATGGTGCCATGGCCACAGCAGGATGATACCTGAGGCATCCCTGGGCTCCCAGGACCAGGGGGCTGTTAGAAACCCTGCGGCTGCATCACTGAGGTGTCTGGCCCTTGGACAGCTGTGGGCTGGGGAAGCCCACATCCATCTGGCACATGCCTGCTGGCAGCACTGGTGTCGGCGACCTGGATGGGCAGAAGGCCCTGGAGTCAGCTCCATGTGGGTAGGAGCCCTGGCGACTTCAGAGCTGCTCCTCCCTCGCCTGTAGCCTGGCCGCCTGCTAAGAGACGAGGACAGCGGCATGTGCTGGTGAGTAATTTCCAGGCTAAAAATGAGCCCATCTGAAAAGCATGAATTCCAGCTGCCAGTACAGGCAAGCCTTCCTTGGATGGGGCATGTGCCAGAGTGTCACTTCCCTGTGACAGGACAGCCACTTCTTCCTTACAGTGATGGGCCTCCCATCCTAGAGCAGACCATGAGTAGGGCAGGATGGTGACCTGGCCTGGTCAACACAGAGGTCAGGGGTGGATGGGGACTTGTTGTATGTGTCTCTCTCAGGCCTGCAAGGCTGGGCCATCCCTGAAGTTCTGCCCTAGAGACCCTGTGGCCTCTGCACTGGGCCAGGACTTGATCAGTGCTCCTCTGGACCTCAGGTTGATTGAGAATGCCTGTGACCCTTTCAGAGTCTGATATGGACATGAAGTCCAGCAAAGTGAGGAGGCCTGTCTGAAGTAACACTGCTAGTAAATCACTGGGCATAAAAGTAGACCCCTTTGCCCACTCCCTGCCCTCAGCTTCTTCTAGCTACCTTTACTTCCTGGGTGGCCAAGGGTTCATGCCACTGAGCATTCAGGAAATGGACGGGATTTGGAGGGCAGCAAGAATCCACCTTATTCAACAATGAGTGAAGCTTAACTTTGGAGAAAGAAGGCAGAGAGATTAAATAACATAGAGGGTGGACCTGGGATGGTCTGCCTGGTATGAACTGGGACTCCCGTTTTCCAGCCGTGTGACTTTGAACAAATCCCTTCTCCTCCCTGTGCCTCAGCTTCCTGATCTATAAAATGGGGTGACAACACCTACCATCCTGAGTTTTTGGGAAGAGTGAATTAATTTCATGAGTGCATAGTAGAGTATTTAGGATGAAAATATAAGAAATTAAGAATTTGAGAGTTGATTGAGGATCCCATAGGTATTATAAGATAGATACAGAGTAGGGCTTCTTCCCTGAGGCTTCCATTAAAGATCAAAAGGGGAGCTCATTTTGCAATTTTAGAAGAAAATATGCTTATCATCACCAAATTGAGATGTTAGGCTACTAAAAAATGAATTCTAATGGTTTGATGAAACCTGTTTGTGACATGGTGTTCTTTTGTTGCCTCTATAGTTACCATTTCCTGGTTCATTTTTCCTGTGTGTACCATGGGAACCTGGATAGAAAAGGGCGGGGTGGCTAGGGGTTAAACCCAGGGCCTCACACATGCTAGGCAAGTACTCCACCACTTGGAGCTACGTCTGCACTCCTCTTGTTTTTATTTTGAGATGGGGTCTCACTAAGTTGCTCAGGTTGTCTGTGAACTTGTGATCCCTCTGCCTTAGCCTCCTGAGTAGCTGGGATTATAGATGTGCAGCACCACACCCTGCTAGAAAAGGGTTTTTAAAGTTTCAGTTTATTACCTGACAATAGAAGAAACCAAAAGAAAACTATTTTATTCAGAAGTGCAGTTTCAACAGCAATGTATTAAAGCAAAATTCATCTTTTGATAGTATGAAACTCTAGAATTTGAATCATGTGAGTCACATGTAATGGCCACAGGGTTCCTGTCACCCTCCTCACAAGGCAACAACTAATAGTTCATCAGGGTTGCTGAGTGGTTTTGTGCTCTAATGCCACATGGCTTAGCCCTCATGAAAAGCATGGCTGGATATGTGGGACACAGACCCGGGAGAGGCCAGGAGCCCCTGGGCACTCAGAGTCCCACATGAAGTATGCATTCTGTTCCCCTTCAAAAGTCTGCTGCCTTACCCACTCCCTTTTCAGTGGATCTATTCTCGATATTGCTTGTAAAGACATGGGATATATTTTTCCAGTCTTTCTCGCCCAGAAAAACTCAGCTGATGGCATCAGTTCAAAAGAAAGACATATACGTGCCCCATAAAACACACCAGAAATTAATCCTTCGACTCGTAGGCAGACACACCAGAAGCAGACTGTGTCAGCTCGGTGGGACTTTGCTAACACTCAGAAGAACTGGTGGGTGCTTCTCATCTTAGTCTTGTAACTACAGGCAATGCTGCACAAAAAGACAGCAGTAGGGTCATGGTTGTGTTGGTGTAACTCTATTGTGTTTTCTTCAAGCACCCAGGTGGTGGGTGGGGGTGGGCGGCTCTGTCACTTCGTGGGATGAGACAACTTTACCATCATTTCCCTGGAGGGTGAAGTCACTGTTGGCCAGACTTGACTTTTATTTGCTTGATATGTTATATGCTTGGTAATTTCTTCCAGGCCACGTCTCAACAAACTACAAGATGTAATTGCATATGGTAGAAGAATGAAGCTCATTAATCTTTTCAGAGGATTCACACTCTAGCCGTATTTCATATAGGGCTATTGAGTCAACTTAATAAAAATGTTATTGCTTAAGGATCTCTTCATAAGACTAACAGTAATGGATAATCTCTAACTGTATAGCCTGCCTTCTTCTACTCGTTTGTTCTCTTATTTAAAATCACCTTACAAATACCTTAGATTTGTTTAATATTAAAATGTGAATAATGTCTTTTTCTACCCATGGAAATATTTAAAAAGTAATTATTGATTTGTATCTCCAGAGAACCTATGTGAGATGGATGGATGGACAGAAAAATACACATAATTTATTTATCTGGAGGAATTGGTTCAATGATCAAATGATCAAAGGCTAGCAGGACCAAAATCTGTAGAGCAGGCAACTCAGGCAGGACTTGAGGCAGAATTTCTTCATCCCCAGGAAATCTAAGTTTTCCTGAGGCTTTCAACTGGTTGGGCAAGGCCCACCACATTATCAAGGTATGCTTGGAGTATTTGGAGTACTCTCCTTTACTTAATTTCATTTTGTTTTAAGTTTCATGCACAGTGCACAACCAGGCGCACTGCTGAAAGTTCTGCCCTCTGGGAGAACTCCCTCGCCACTGGGATGTCCCATTTCTGCCACCATGGCCATTCTGTATGTGCCTCCAGGTAGAAGCACTCCTCCTTCTGGAACTAAGAGCTCTAGCAGAGTGTAACATTGTGGGAACAGGAAGGAAGTTTTACTAGTGGGTCACGAGGGATACTAGTGAGTGGGGCCACTCCCATTTCCACCCGTGGATCCGTGGATCCTGGCTCTTGGAGAAATAGCACTATATATCTGAGCACTGACTCTGAGCACACGCAGCCTCCTGGAGAACCATCCCCCAGCCCTGTAAGGTATTGTCACCTAGCTGGCACCGTAACCGAGTCTCTAAAGAACCATGCCACTGTTCTATTAAGCCAGCTGCTTTAGAAAATGGGGAACATTGCAAGACCAGTGAATTCCATGAGCACAGGCCCATGCACACCTTTGTCTGTGAGGTAAGTTCCCTGGTCAGAAGCAATGTTATGTGCAGTGTTATGACAGTGTTACCTACTCGACTAGTCCCGTGGATGGCAGTTTGGGCAGAAGCACTCCTTGCAAGGAAGGCAAATCTATTCCAGTGGTCAAACGTCACCCTTTCCATGATGGACGTGACCGACCCAGTGTAATCAACCTGCCACCAGGTTGTTGGCTAGTGGCAGTATTGGTCCCTACTGCTGGGAGACTCATGGCCATAGCATGGCCATCATGCATGGTGCAGAGCTTGTAGATGACCTCTATTTCTGCCACCATAGCCATTCTGTTCATAAGCTCAATGGGATGATTGGGGAAAGAGGCCGGCTGGTATCCACAGAACACGCCATTCTATTGCTTGATTATTAAAATCCTTCTTTGGCTAAAGTCACCTTTCAGTGAGCATTCACATGGGATGCAAATAGCATCATGTTTCTTTTCCAGAGAGGGTTATCCACATATCTTTTTCCAAATTTCCTTGTCACCAACTTCCCAATTATGTTACTTCCAAGTCCCTGATCATCCAGCCAAGCCATTGGCTACAGCTCATGAATCATTAGATAATCACACAGCTGGCCATTTCTTCTTCCAAGAAAAGTGCACAACCAGGTGCACTGCTGAAAGTTCTGCCCTCTGGGAGAATTCCATCACCACTGTCCTTCAGGGATGTCTCAGAGAGTGGCTGCAGCATTGCAGCTGTCCACTTTTGAGTGGTTCCTGGGTATCTCTAAATCAACCTGAGTGTCCCCTCTCTTTGTCATCTGATCATAAGGGAATACATCCTGGGGCCATGGTGCAGGCTGGGCGGAGGAAGGCAGTGTAGTAGGAGAGGGAGCCATGGCATTATTTTCTCATGTACTTATTTGTGCCCTCAGAGCCTGCCTGGGTCTGATCTCATGTACAACAGTTCCATTTGAGGATGGTTTGCTGCAGTTCACGTCCAACTTTGTGACTTGGTAAAACACCAGATCATGATGGGCAGCTGCCAGATTGTGGTCACTTGGAGGCCCACAGTTAAGCATTCAGTGTATCCTAATGCCCAGTAGCAACCCAAAACTGTTCCTCAAAAGGAGAATAGTTGTTGGAAGAGGTGCGGCAGGGCTTTGCTCTACAATCCTAAGGGCCTGCATGTAATTCCTATATAAGAGGTGCCAAAGGCTCCAAACAGCATCCCTATCTGTAGTTACACTTTAAGCACCATCAGATCTCTGAATATCACGGGATGAGTGGCAGAGGAACCTGCACAGGAGCCTGAACCTATGCAGAGCCTTCTCCTGTTCTGGGTCCCACTTAAAAGACTAGTGTTTGGTGTGTGTGTGGGGGGGGGGGCTCAGTAGTGAAAGTGTTGGAATAACACACATATGTAAGGGACGTGTTGCCTCCAAAATCCAAAGAAGACCAGTAGGTATAGGAGGGGCCAAGTGCAATAATCTATTCTTCACCTTGGGGGAGGGATAGCCCATACTACTGGACCCCTAAAAACTAAAATGAAAAACTACTGAATTTGAGTCAGATTTTCCCACCCTCTGAAACACAAATGTCTTAACAATGAGTCTACAGTAAATGCTGCTTCATGCCCTCTAGGTCCAATCAGCATGATATTATCAATGTGCTAGTCTAGTGTGATATTATGGGGAAGGGAAAGGAGATCAAGAAACTGTAAACTAGATTATGATACAGGACTGGCAGGTAGCTCTACTGACCCTGATTCTAGGAGACTCCAAATTTTAAGATGGTGAAGGTGCATTGCTGGCCTTACCAGCTGACAATAAACTGGTTCTGATGGCCTTTACTAATAAAAAAAAAAAAAGTGTTTTCCAGATTGATTACAGATACCAGAGGATGTGGCGTGTTAATTTCCTTAAGCAAAGAAACTACATCTGGTGCAGCAGCTGCAGTTATGCTCACCACTTGGCTAAGCTTACTGTAATCCTCTGTCATTTTCTAAATCCATTTGCTTTATACACAGGCCAAATTGGCAAAACAGTGAGTATATATGATGAGATCCACCACCCTTGCATCCTTCGAGTCCTTGATGGTGACCCTATTCCTCCAGGGATGAAGAATTGCTTTTGGTGTACAATTATCCTATGTAGAGGTAGTTCTAATGGCTGACACTTGGCCTTTTCCACTGTCATAGCCCTCAGTCCATAGGTCAGGGAACCAATATGGAAATTCTACCAGCTGCTGAGTATGTCTGTGACAATTATGCATGCCACAGCTGTGGAAAGAATACAGAAGCCATTAGTACACACACTGGGCTCATTGCAAGGAGGACCTGAGCTAAAACTCCATTGATCTCCTGACCTCCATAAGCCCCTACCCTGATTGCTGGGCCACAGTGACATTTTAGGTTACCTGGAGGCAGTGTCAGTTCAGAGCCAGTGACCAGCAGTTCCCACAAAATTTGATTATGTCCTTTTACCCAGTGCACATTTACCCTGTAAAGTAGATCATTTTGGGAAATGCTGGAAGAAAGATGAACCATATAAAATTTTGGCATTGTTCCTGGGGTCCTTTCTCAAGGAAATATGCCTCCCATTCATCTTGGAGATCCTGGGTGTATAAACTGGTTCAAGTCTGGGAATTGATTAAGGGGCTGTGACTCTCTGCTTTTTTGACTTCTGCTCACTAGACCTAGAACTCTTCTGCTTACACTGATCAGGTAAATTTAGTGGACTGCCCATCTGTTTCTTTTCTGTGAACACCATGATCAACTAGCCAAATGCTCAGGTCTGCACAAGTCAGAGCTTTCTGATTTGATTGCTGCACTGACTGCTATCTATTATAGTAACCATGCCCACTTTGTGTTTGACAATTCAGTGCTACCACTTGACCCCTGTCACCCTGGGATCCAGTTACTCCCAGGTTTCTCAATCCAAAGGCCACAGGTCCCACTGTTAAAGGCTGGAGGGAAAAGCAATCACAGCGCTCTCCAACAATTCCAGGGCTCTCTCCACACATTTACTTTTTACAGTCATGGTGAAAGGGGTGTCCTCTGGACCTTTCTGGGATGGGAGAAAGTATGGACATTTCAAATTTCTGATTATTGTGCAACTTGGAAAAATAGGTACTTTGGAAGCAGTGGAAGAACCCATCATTTTCCCAAGACTTACAGAAGTGGATGTTCACATTTGCTTCCACTGAAACTGAGCTATTTAAACCACTTGACACCAGAGAGAGCCACAGCTTCTGCTATTGATATTAGGAAAATACCAGAATCATTGGGAAAGATGCCCCTAACAACAATGAGGGGTGTGGAGAAACTGTCCATTTCTCAGCACAAATAGCTTATATCCCTTTTAGAACTCTCTGATTTCTTGAGCTGGGCTTTTAGGACTCTGAGAGCCAGAGGTGATGTAGACTTGGCAGGGAATGCACATTCAGGGTGTTCTCTCAGAAAAAATCACCTGTACAAGCTGTACCCAGCAAGAGGTCACTAGAAGACACAGAGACCCTCTTATCGCAAGGGCTCCCATTCATGGAACTCAGTACTGAAAGGAGAGATGCTAGCTGCATGAACAGAACCACTGGACCCCACCACCCCAGCAGTCCTTCTCTGCATGATTTCTAAAGGGGACCAGTCAGAGTCTGCTAAAGTACCTCCAGAGACAGTAAGCTCATTCCCTAAGGAGTTGATTTTATGGCTAGACTGAACTATTGTTAGAAGGCATATCTTGTTTTGACTCCAAATCATCCGAGTGAACACATGTGCTCACACACACACACATTCACATGCATATAAGCATACAATGTGTATAAATGCATACAAACACACATGCACAAATATACACAGCACACAAACATAGGAATGTACACGTACATGTGAATATTCATGTGTGTAAAGTAGGCCTACATATACATGCACATACTTCCTGTTTTCAGTTGTCTGTGCCTGTACACATATAACACATGATTCATGCGTGGACTCATGTACATACACATCATGCAGAAACTGATCTACTTCTGTGAGTCCTGCCATCTTATGATGCATTTCCCCTTCTAAAAATAATCCTTCTGATATTAGAAGTCATCCTCCCAAGACATTTTTTCAAAAAGACTTTTTGGGGGAGAGGGCGTAGCTCAGTGGTAGAGTGCTCATTTCACATGCATGAGGCTCTGGGTTTGATCTCCAGCACTGAAAAAGAAAAAAAAATACTTTTTTGAGTAATTAAAGGATTAGACTGAGGACTCAGATCCACTGATGATGAAATGTAAAATAATGCAACCACTTAGGAAAGTAGGTTAGTAGATTTTTAAGAAGTTAAACATTCTCACCTGTGACTCTAGCCATCCACTCCTATTTACTTAAAGAAATAAAAATGTATGCCTGTACAAAGACTGGCACAGAAGTAATCACAGCAATTTTATTGGTGACAACTCCAAACTGGAAACAGCCTGTCAATTAACTAAAGAATGGAAACAAAATGTGGTCCCTCCATACAGTGGAACACTACTCAGCAATAAAAAGAAATGAGGTGCTGATAAATACAGAGATAGAGATGAAGCATACAATCATTAAGAAAACCAGACCAAAAAAAAAAAACAAAAAACAAAACAAAAAAAACAAGAATGCATATTGGATGTTTCCATTGATATAAAATTTTGGAAAATATGAATTAATGTATAATGACAGCTCAGTGATTTCTTGGGGGTGGGAAGACGCATGAGCAAATGTTGGTGGTGGAGGGAAAGCATGTCACAGGGATTGTGTGGTGGCTCAGGGGCATGCCTATGTCAAAACGAGCCAAGTTATCAAAAGTGGTTAAGACAACAGCTTTACTTTAAGAAAAAAAAAAAAAAGAATGTAGCATACTTTTGTGAATATGCAGATTTTAGAGCCAGAAGTCTGAGCATGATTTACATATCTATTTTGAATCAATATTTGAAAAAGTACCTCTACTTTGATTTAATCTTTCTCCACTGCTTCCCTTCCTGATCTGACCATTACTGAGTCTGTCTTGTATCATTCAGGGTAGCATATGAGAATCTTAAAACACTGTTTCATTTTTTCTTGCAAACACACCCCTTATGCCATTTAGCCAGAGACTAATCCACGCCCCTTCTCCCAGGATGCAGGCTCATAGATCTGCCACCAGCACCTCTGAGGGCTGCCAGGGCAGATACAGAGAGACCCCTGGAGGTTTTCTTCCAAGCAGATAAATGTTTCAGCTCAGAAATGACACACATCACATGGGCTCACAAATTTTTCCCCAACTCATTGTTCAAAATGGGATACCTGGCCCAACTGGGCCCAGGTGGCTCAGAGTTATATCACAATGCAATTTTATGTGCTTCTGATTACAGAGAAATCCACGAGATCCAAACAAGTAAATAGTAATAAGGCTGGCATTCTCTGAAAATGCTGAAAATCTTGACCAGTATGGTTTTTTTTCCTAAAATCTTTTTTAGTTGTCAATGAACCTTTATTTTATTGATTGATACATGGTGCTGAGAATTGAACCCAGTGCCTCACCCATGCTAGGCAAGCGCTCTGCCACTGAGCCATAACCCCAGCCCAACAAGTATGTTTTTGACAGACAAAAGAACTCCCAGATTTCCTGAAGAAAAAACAGAAAACCAACTTTGCCTTGGGAAGTAAGTCCAGATGCCTCCAGCAGCTCAGATATGAAGTTTGGAGCCAGGTGTAGTCACCACAACCACAGGGAGTCTTGGTCATGCTCCTGTGGAGGGTCTGTGCCTGGACAAGAATGGTTTTAAAGAATGTTCCAGGATGTTCAAGCTGCAAAATGAACCTATGGAAGATGTGCATAGTTATCCTGCTGCATGGATGCTCAATGTTGGCCATTTTGATGGAAAGAATTGTGTGTTTGGGTTATAGTTGAGCCCCTCCTGGCCATGGGCAAGCACAGACCTGTTATGATCAGGAAAGGCAAATCTATATTCTCAACCATGAAGAAGGATTTCACCTGTCCCCTCTGTGGTGGTAGGGCCATGTCTAACAGGCTTAGAACACCTCTCATCTAAGGGCCCAGGACTTTATCACCAAAAGAGAATGACAGGACTTCAGAATGACGTATTTCCTTGTTAAGAATATTAGGGCTGGAACACAGATCCACATTCTGCAGTGCTGAGGATGCATGAGCCTAAGGTGTTGCTGTCAGCCACCCACTGACTCAAACCCCATATGTAGGATCAGCTCTTCCAGAACTTTGCTGGATCACAAGAAGTCCCTAGAAGAAGCACTCTTCTCTCTTGGTTCCCAGAATTCACTCTTTCCCTGTTGCAAATCTGGGCAGACAACACCTGTCTTTAGTGCAGTTGTCCTCTACACACATCCTGGCAGAAAGTTTTCAGGACATATGCTGGGGTGGGGTCTAGTCCCCACTCATTTGTTTTGTTATTGACTTAACAATATTCACGAAATGCCTACTTTAGGGTAAGCCCTGGCTCAGACAAGTTAGTCTGGAAGAGAACAAGCAGTTTCACCAAGCTTGTGGAGCAGCTCAGATAGGGCCATGTTGTGGAAACCCAGGGGTGGAGCCCCCTAATGATTGATGCCTGGAGCAGCCAGATGAGGGGGTGAAGGCACCTGTGACCTCACCTAGTATGGTCCATGCTGGTGGAGCAGGGGTCACGAAGAGATGGCCGGAAGTGGAGGCCTGAGCTATGGCACCCAGCTCTGTAGGCTGCATTTCAGACCCTTGGCAGAGAGATCTTTATTCTGAAAAGAGGAAAGTTCAACAGGCAAAGGGTACTGACATTTCATTCCTCTTGGCTGATAAGAAATCACTTCTGTTGCCTGAGGCAGAGTTAGTGACAAAAGTCATCATAGGAATAGCCCGTGTGGGGTCAGGAGCGTCTGCACTTTGTGGGTGAGAGGGCTGCCACACACGTGACCAGGACATACACTGGGGTCTTAGACCCTTCTTTATTCTCCCCTCACTGTCTCAGCCTTCACATCATGTCCTCAGTAGAAAATGGTCCCAAGTGTTTAGTCACAGGGGATGAGCAAAGTCCAAGGATAAGTCATCCTGCTCTTGCACGGAGCACATCTTGTTAAACTCCCCCCGCCCCCCGTTCTTCTTTGCTAAAACTATTTATTCAGCCACAGGGAAAGTAGACATTGGACCATTCTGCAGAAGCCAGGAGCTATGTGGACGGCAGACCGTGTAATTTGGTCTGAGAGGTCTGCCTCTTGCTCTCAGGATTATATTAGTGACTCAGAGAAAAGCAGGCAGGCCCCTGGACGGTGTGAACCCATAGACCTGTGCACACCTGGATTCTGACATCTCAGTGTCTTTCCAGTTCTTACCCTCTCTAATCATTTTAATTTGATAATAACAAGCACATGTGACTCCATGGTGGTAAATCCTTAGAGCAATTGCAATTAGACAGGGAGAAAGGACCAAAGCAGGGCAATTATTCAGGGAGGTGCTGCCTGGTCAGGGTCTGGGCTGTCTCAGTAGGTGGTAGTAGGAGGTACCTGGCTGGTAGCCCCCCTGAGTTCTTCCTCACCTGCGTCTCTGATGTGGTCACTAGATTGTGTGTGCATCCCATGTTTCCTGGAAGCCTTGAGAACCAGACAAAGGCAGGAAGAAAATCCAACGGATCCCACAGAGCTGGCAGGGCCACCTGGCAGTGCCTGGCATGTCATGTACCAGCAATAAGTGCTAATGGAAATAATAGCTTCGATTCGTTTCAGAAATCCTGGCCCCATGCACGGAACCTGCTGCTTCTCCCGTATGTAACTGAACCGACCTGCTGCCGTCTTTCTGGTTGGAGGAAGTGATTTCCATCCATCTGTTTCATTTTAAAGAAATATTCAGGCACACCTGACTAAATAAGAATGTGTTCAGTCTCTCTGGTTCCATTCCAGGCATCTTTCAGAAGGATGCCAGATTTTACAAGACTGCATTTGAATACATTTCATTTAATCTAATAATTTACAGAGGCATTGTATTTGTTCTACAGAAAACAAGTCAGAGGACTGTTGGTGATGGAAACACAAAGCAAAGTGATCCTGTTGGGAAAACACTGTCCCATAGCCCAGACACATCATCGAGCAAGCAGGGCTTCTTATCTCTATTCATCCTGACTTTTGCCCTAATCTCCTTTGAAGCAATTTTAAAGAAATTAATTTTATGCTATAAATTCTACTGGGTGAGCAGGGCCTTTTTTACCTTAGTGACAAGATAATGGTGTTGGGACGAGGGGGCGAGAGAATAGCACCAGACATTGCTCCTGCTTCTCAGATGCTGAGTCCAGAAGAATTTGCAGAGAACTGAAACCTCAGCATTTTAATCCTCCCTCATTTAACAGTATTAAACCAACTGGACTCTGACGTACAGGTTTTCCTAAGGAAGGGAAAAGAAAGGAAAGCAACTAAATGCTTGGGCAAATAGGCAACCCCAGGGTCTGGTGTGGGCACTATTTTATGCCTGGGTATCTCTGAGAACTTGCAACTGACCCGGAGCCTTGCCGGAATGAGACATGCCCTTGGCCATGGGCAGCTGTACAAATTATGAAAAATTATGAAATGCAAGTTGACATTATGTTCAGAGTAGAGAGATTGCTGGGCTCCCTATTATTTATTTATTTAGTTCTGGGGATTAAACCCAGGGCACTTTATCACTAAGCCACCTCCCCAGTCCTTTTTAAATTTTTAAAATTTTTCATTTGTTCTTTTTAAATTATACTTCTTCCTTTTTTTTTTTTTTTTTTTTTTTTTTTTTGGTATTGGTGATTGAACTCAGGGCACTCAACCACACTGAGCCACATCCCTAGCCCTATTTTGTATTTTATTTAGAGACAGGGTCTCACTGAGTTGAGTGCCTCACCATTGCTGAGGCTGGCTTTGAACTCGCAATCCTCCTGCCTCAGCCTCCCAAGAGGCTGGGGTTATAGGGGAGTGCCACTGCACCCAGCTAATTATACATAATTTTGAAAATAGGGTCTCACAAAGTTGCTGAGGCTGACCTTGAACATGCTATCCTCCTGCTTCGGCCACCCAAGTTGCCGGGATTACAGGTTTACGCCACCATGCCCGGTGAGCCAAGTTAGCTCTTAGCCCTGGATACAGGACAAATCAGTTAAGGTCTGAACCCTCACAGTCCATTGTGGAGGGAGGTAAAAGTAGCAAACACATAAGATAGAGTAGTTCCCTTATACAGGAGGGCTACATTCCAAGATGTCATGTGGGTGCATGGATAGTAGCAAACCCTATATTATACTGTGTTTTTCCTATACATGCATACCTATGATAAAGTTCAGTTTATAAATTAGGCACAGTAAGAGATTAGCAATAATAACTAACAGTAAAAAAGAAAAAATTGTAGCATTATACTCCATTGCTTATTTGTAGAATTTTCCACATAACACTTTCAGGCTGCAGTTCACCATGAATAATTGAAACCATGCAAAAGGCATAAACAGGGCCTGAGCCATTCAAAGGGACAGAGTTGTGGAGAGAAAGGAGAAATAACTTCCTAAATGCTAGTCAAGGTGTTAAAGAGACTGCTTCCCAAAGCACCTAAAGCTTGAACGAGTCTCTTGGGAAGACTAGAGGAGGACTTGCTCTAGGTGGAAGGAGGAGGGGATGAGCTGGTGTCCTGGCAGCTGCCAAGGCTGGTCCACCTGCTCCTCAACTCAAATAGCCTCGCTGAGAGGCCCCTGAGCCTCCTATCCACCACCATAGCCCCAGGAGGTCCTTTTCCTGGGGTGTCTTCATGTCCCTCAGCCCTTCAGCAGGGCTGTCATTACTCCTCAGGTGACCACCCCTCACAGGCAGAAAGTCACTAGACACCATCCTTGTCTTGTAAGGGCTGGAGGCCAGCGTGGGTGTGACATGGGCTCTGGGGTCAGAGACTCTTCATGCCTCAGGCTTCCCCACCTTTGGCCGAGGTGGTCTGTGGCTGCCATTTGGTGTGCAGTACTGCAGTGCAGGACGGAGCTAGAGCAGGACTGGGGTTCTCTGGGGAGGTGGGGATGGCATTTTTGTTGGTGGCTATTATCCAGGGTAGGAGGAAGGGCACAGGGTATGAGACTGACAGTTGTGTATCAAGTTAGGTGAGAAGAGAAAGCCCTATAGGTTGTTTAGGCTGAAGAGTGAGCCATTCACGGGCCCCAGAGCTCTGGAGGAAGGGGGCTGTCCATGTGGTACGCTGCTCAGGAAGAACATGGCACAGTCAGGAGTAGGACATGTTCCTCTGGGACCTGAGACAGTAATGCATGACGCCTTTGAATGGCCAGGGGGTGTGAGTACAGAGCAGCAACCGGGCTCACAGGCCACAGGCGTGTGGGCCATCTGTACTTGAGACAGCCCAGGCTCAGGCATCCTGGAAGCTTCTCACTGCCTTTCTCCAAACTGTCACACACTTCTCTGCCATCATGGGAAACAGTGGGCAGGTCCAGGTGGCTCTGATAAACTGAGGTTTCATCCTCTCTGACACAGGGATCATAACAGGGTAGATATTTCCTTGGCTCAATAGCTTAGCCACATTCCAAAGCCCCAGTCTGACCCATGCAGGTGCAGGGAGGGCAGCACCCTCATCCCCAGATCCCATTCAGTGTGATCTGTAAATCTCCAAGGGATCATCCTGTCTGCTAAATGGACTCTGTCACTCCTCCATCTCCTCACCCCCAAAGGAAACGCACACAAAGTAGCTGCTGGCCCAGCTGCCTCCCAAGGGCTATTCAGAACTCTACCTGCAGCTTCTCAGGTCTTCAAGAACAGCTGGGAGAGAAACAGGGTGCTGAGAAGCAACCCAGCTGCAGCTGGCCCACCCAGCCAACTCTGCTTCTGTGACTGTACCACAAAACAGCTAAAGAAGAGGGACAAGGCAGAGCCTGGCACCTATCATAACCAGGGCTTCTCAACCTTGCCACAATTCTGACCAGATAATTCTTGTTGTGGGAGAATGTCCTGCACATCGTAGGATGTTGCACAGCACCCTGGATTTCTACCTGCTAGATGCCAACAGCATGCTGCTGCAGTGACAACTCAGAATATGCCAACATTGCTAAACGTCCACTGGGGGCAAAATCATGCAGGTTGAGAACTGCAGGTATGTAAACCAGCTGTGTCTCTAAAATCACAGAGCGGGCCCTCAGACCCACCATGCCCACAGCAATGTTGGCATTCATTATCTTAGGCAACTAATTACTCTCCAAATCTTTAGCATCCTATCTTCTTTGAAAAATAAGAATCCTGTGGTAAAATTTAGCTTTTTAGAACTTATTCGTTTTGCTTAACTGAAACTTTATGCCCACAGATGAATGAGTTCTAGAGATCTGCTGTACCACATTGTACCTGTGGTCAGCGATACTGTATTGTGATTTAAAGATGCTTTGGGATGAAAGAGCTCATGCTAAGTATTCTTACCAAAACAAAATTGAAGAAAAATTAGCTTATTAGCATAGTGAAAACTGGAGAAGGCCCTGCAGGAGAGAAAATTTCCTTCCACTCCAGGGAGCTGAGGCTGTAGCTCAGTGGTGGAGTGCTGGCCTTCCTTCTGCCTCAGCTCCCCTGAATTGGTCAGGTCAGTCTCATTCACACCAAGCATGCTCACCTCCAATCCCAGAGAACACTGAGGGGGGTTGCACAGCCCCGCATGGACTCAGGTTGAAGATCAAATGAGATAACGTACGTGGATGGCTTTGATAAGTATGGCAGGACCCATAGTGAGATATTAAGTAACCCCATGTTGAGACACTGAGTAGCCCAAAGGTGAGGTACTGGGTAATCCAAAGTCAAGGTACTGGGTACCCCAAAGTGAGATATTGGTAAAACACTATCAGACTCTTCAGACGGTTCATACCATGAAGTCTAATGCTTGAACTATTTGGACTTTCAGTTTGAACTGGGCCTACTGTGTCAAAGACTAAGAGCTACTGATCTCATAAATTCTGAAGAGTTCTCAGGGGTCTGGGGTTGTGGCTCAAGCAGTAGAGCGCTCGCCTAGCATGTGCATGGCCCAGGTTCGATCCTCAGCATCCACGTAAAAATAAACTCATTGTGTACAACTAAAGCAAAAAGTAAATATTAAAAAAAAAATAAATAAATAAATAAAAGAGTTCTCAGGGCCTCCATGAGCCTCCAAGAGGGTGATTGTGAAGAGATTGACTCTGAGTGACCATGAGACTTGTGGGACCATGGAAGCCCTTGAAGCTCACGTTCCTTATCCCTGACTGCATAACACTCACACAATGACTATTAGGACCTGACTCGGGAGAGAAAATTGCTCCCTTCTCCTCAAAGGCACAGACTTCATACCCAGAGACCACACCCACTCGGCCCTGGTCCTTGGAGGATTCCCCTTTCTTATCCCCCAAACCCTTCCTGAAATCCCTAAAAAGAGAACAGAGTCCTCCTAATTTAAATGATTATTAGCCTTGTGGCTCCTGTCTTAGTCCCTTCTAGCTGTTATAACAAAATACCATCAACTAGATGGTTTAAAAACAGCTGAAATCAATTGCCCAGTTCTGAAGGCTGCAAGTCCAAGAACAGCAGACTCTTGAGTTCAGGGAGGGGCCTGTTCTTGGTTTACAGTTGGTGCCTTCTAGCTGTGTCTTCACATGGTGGTAGGGGTGACCAAACTCCCTCAGGTCTCATAATAAAGGACACTAATCCTGGTCATGTGGTCTCGCCCTCATAACCCAATCACCTCCTACACCATCCCACTGGGAGTTAGGATTAAACATGAATTTTGAGGGGATATAAACTCAGACAGTAGCTGCTCTACACCCCCTTGTTGGGGATCTACACAGAGGAAACCCTCCCTCTGCTGGCTGGTTCCTGCACACGGGGCCTCTTCAGCTGTCGTGTTGATTCTGAAGTATTACAAGAATGATCACAAGGCTGAGACCCTGAGGAGAAGGTCCCCTAAGTGTGCCCTTCACCACAGGGAGGAAAGAGCTACCAAGGGCTCCGCGATCCACAGAAGGAGGTGGCAGCTGATTGGAGGCAACTTCTCAGGCAAGCAATTTAAGTGCTTTCTATGACCTACTGGCCTTATTAAGTTGCACACTTCCATTGCTGTATTTTCTGTCCTTCCCCCCCTCTCAGTTCCCATAAAGCTGTCTGGCTGTCTCTCTTATACATTCAAACTTGCATGGTTTAGATTCCCTGGGCTGTCTGAAATATGTGTCCTTTGAGTAAAATCCTTCTACCTCAATTCCCAGTTATGTTTTAAACTCGAGACAAGACCTTCTAGCTTCGAACTGCCCCGTAAAGTGTCATCTTGTTGGTTTTATGACCCTGCTGTTTGGTTTGATTGCATTAGGTTATCTAGTAAAAACATACTCAAGTTCAGGTCTTGGCATCTTTCTTTGCAGAATGCTTCTCATGTATTATTTGGATTCAACGATACATGTTTCCAATAGTTCCATAGACTTTCTCCCAAAAATGTCTGTTGGGATATGCTTTCATGTTCCTGTCTCACATTTGTTCATTAAAAATGCCGTGCGTAGCTGGGGATGGTGGGGGTGATATGCCTGTCATCCCAGTGACTCTGGAGGCCGAAGCACGAGGATAGCAAGTTTGAGGTCAGCCTCAGCAACTTAGTGAGACCCTGTCTGAAAATAAAAAAAAGGCCAGAAGTGTAGCTCAATGGTAGAATGCCCTTGGTTTCAACCCCCAGCATCCTTCAAAATGCTGTGTGTAAGAGAGATACAGAGTCTGAAGCTTAGAAATAAGATCTTCGTACTTAAAATCCGTGATACTGATAGTCTCACCATACCAGTGTCATCTGGCACTGGGATAGCTCATGGAAAGTGAAAATGAAATCTGCTCCAGTTATTCTTGCTGCATAACAATTCACCCCAATCCTTTGAGGGTTTAAAACGTCAATCACTTTGTCATGCTTGTGGTTTCTGTGGGTTCTAGCATTTGGGCAGGAATGGCAGGGTGGCTTTCTCTACCCCATCATGTCCAGGTCTCAGCTGAGAGGACTTGTAGACTGAGGGTGACTTGCAAGCAGGGGCCAGGGCCACTGGAGATGTGTTTGCTTGTGTGTTTGGCAGTTGATGCTGGCTGTCGTCTGGAACCTCACCTGCACTGGCCTCCCCCTCACAGCATGGCGGCTGGGTTCTGAGGGGGAGCTCATGGCTGCTCTGCACCCGTCTGAGTCATAAAGCTGTTTGCACTGGGTTGTATCCGTGGAGGCTGTTACAAAGGTCTCCCTGGCACACTTAACTAGGGGAGCACCAAAGATAAGTGGGTGAGGAGACAGTGTTGCATGTTTAGAAAATGCAATCTGCCATGTTATCAAAGCTTCCCTCTTAGCTCTGGGCCTGCCACTGTTTCCTTGAGTCCAAGTAGATCATTTAATATCTTATTGATTACAGTTCCCCTATCTTAGTACTTTTTAATGAAGTGGGAAAATACATCCTATTATGTTGTTCTCCCTGGAGAGCCTTGCTTTCCAGCTTCCATTGGTGTCCTAGCCTGGGGCAGTACCAGGCATGCCCAGGCAGGGCTCTTCGGTGGACAAATAGGGAGGCCTGGCCTAATCAGTGCTGTCCACATACACGCTAGGCAGAGCCCTGTGCTTAGTCCCCTCATTTTTCAAAAGAATTAAAAAACCAGTTTCTTTTTTTTTTAATTTATTTTTTTAAATTTGTAATAATTACAATTCATAGTGCCTGTATATAGCATCTTTTTACATACAACTGTTTGTATACAAAGTATATTCGTACAATTCAGGTCTTCAGTCATGCATTTAGGAAAATGATATCCGTCTCATTCAACCACCTTTTTTTTTTCTTTTCTCTCCCTCCCTCCCCCCCCTTGCTCCCTCCCTTCCTCTCCCTTCCCTTTGACCATTCTAGTGTTCCTCTAATCCTCCTATGTACCCCCATCCAACAATACTGTGAACTAGCCTCCTTATATAAGAGAGAACATTTGGTACTTGGATTTTTGAGACTGACTAACTTCACTTAGCATTATTTCTTCCAACTTCATCCATTTACCTGTGATTGCCATTATTTTATTTTCTCTTATTGCTGACTAAAATTCCATTGTGCGTATATACCACATTTTCTTAATCCACTCATTTACTGAGGGACATCTAGGTTGGTTCCACAACCTAGCTATTGTGAATTGCGCAGCTACAAACATTGAGATAGCTGTGTCACTGTAATATGCTGTTTTTAAGTCCTTTGGGAATAGAGCCAGGAGTGGGATGGCTGGGTCATAGGGTGGTTCCATTCCCAGTTTTCCAAGAAATCTCCATACTGCTTTCCATAACGATTGCACCATTTTGCAGTCCCACCAGCAATGTATGAGTGTGCCTTTTTCCCCACATCCTCTCCAACATTTATTGTTGCTTGTGTTCTTGATAGCTGCCATTCTGACTGGAGTGAAATGAAATCTTAAGAGAAGTTTTGATTTGCATTTCTCTAATTGCCAGCAATGTTGAGCATTTTTTTCATGTATTTGTTGATTAATCGTGTATCTTCTTCTGAGAGGTGTCTTCTCAATTCCTTAGCCCATTTATTGATTGGGTTATTTGGTTTTTTGGGGGGTTAAGTTTTTTGAGTTCTTTATATATTCTAGAAATTAGTGCTCTATCCGATGTGCATGTATTAAAATATTTGTTCCCAATTAGTTGGCTCTCTATTCACCTCACTGATTGTTTCTTTTGCTGAGAAGAAGCTTTTTATTTTAAATCTATCCCATTCATTAATTCTTGATACTAATTCTTGAGCTACAGGATTCTTATTAAGGAACTTGGGGCCTAATCCGACATGTTGGAAATTGAAGCTTACTCTTTCTTCTATTAGGCGTATTGTCTCTGGTCTAATTCCTAGGTCCTTGATCCACTTTGAATTGAGTTTTGTGCATGGTGAGAGATAAGGGTTTAATTTCAATTTGTTGCATATGCATTTCCAGTTTTCCCAGCACCATTTGTTGAAGAGGCTATCCTTTCTCTACTGTACATTTTTGGCACCTTTGTCTAATATAAGATAGCTGAAATTATATGTATTAGTCTCTGTGTCCTCAATTCTGTACCATTGGTCCACCAGTCTGTTTTGGTGCCAATACCATGCTGTTTTTGTTACTATTGCTCTATAGTATAATTTAAAGTATGGTATGGTGATGCTTCACTTTTCTTGCTCAGGATTGCTTTGGCTATTCTAGGTCTCTTATTTTTCCAGATGAATTTCATGACTGCTTTTTCTATTTCTTTGAAGAATGACATTGGGATTTTGATTGGAATTGCATTAAATCTGTATAATGTTTTTGGTAGTATGGACATTTTGACAATATTAATTCTACCTATCCAAGAACAAGGTAGGTCTTTCCATCTTCTGAGTTCTTCTGTGATTTCTTTCTTTAGTGTTCTATAATTTTCGTTATAGAGGTCTTTCACCTCTTTCGTTAAGTTGATTCCCAGGTATATATTTTTTTTTGATGCTATTGTAAATGGGGTAGTTTTCATCATTTCCCTTTCAGAGGCTTTGTCACTGATGTACAAAAATGCCTTTGACTTATGTGTATTGATTTTGTATCCTGCAACTTTGCCAAATTCATTTACTAGTTGTAAAAGTTTTCTGGTAGAGTTTTTTGGGTCTTCTAGGTAGATTATCATGTCATCAGCAAATAGTGCTAATTTGAGCTCTTCTTTTCCTATCTAGATCCCTTTAATTTCTTTTGTCTGTCTAATTGCTCTGGCCAGAGTTTCCAGTACTATGTTAAATAGCAGTGGTGAAAGGGGGCATCCCTGTCTTGTTCCAGTTTTTAGAGGGAATGCTTTCAATTTTTCTCCATTTAAGATAATGTTAGCTCAGGGCCTTGCATAAATAGCTTTGATAATGTTGAGATATGTTCCTGATATTCCTAGTTTTTCCAGTGTTTTGAACATAAAGGGGTGTTGTATTTTGTCAAATGCTTTTTCTGCATCAATTGAGATGATCATATGATTTTTATCTTTAAGTCTATTGATGTGATGTATTATGTTTACTGATTTCCAAATGTTGAACCAGCCTTGCATCCCTGGAATAAACCCCACTTGATCGTGGTGCACTATCTTTTTGATATGTTTTTGTATCCGATTTGCCAGGATTTTGTTGAGGATTTTTGCATCTATGTTCATTAAAGATATTGGCCTGAAGTTTTCTTTTTTAGATGTGTCTTTGCCTGACTTTGGAATTAATGTAATATTGGCCTCATAGAAAGAATCTGGAAGAGCTCCCTCTTTTTCTATTTCTTGAAATAGTTTGAAGAGCATTGGTATTAGTTCTTCTTTGAAAGTCTTATAGACTTTCCTTGTTGGTAGCTTTTTGATGACATCTTCTATTTCTTTGCTTGTAATCGATCTGTTTAAGTTGTGTATAGCCTCCAGTTCCAGTTTAGGCAAATCATACGACTCTAGAAATCTGTCAATGTTTTCAATATTTTCTATTTTATTAGAATACAAGTTTTCAAAGTAATTTCTAATTATCTTCTGTATATCTGAGGTGTTTGTTGTGATATTCCCTTTTTCATCACGAATGTTAGTAATTAGAGTTTTTTCTCTTCTTCTTTTTGTTAGCATCGCTAAGGGGCTGTCAATTTTGTTTATTTTTTCAAAGACCCAAGTTTTAGTTTTGTCAATTCTTTGAATGGTTTCCTTAGTCTCAATTTCATTAATTTCTGCTCTGATTTTCATTATTTCCTGTCTTTTACTGCTCTTGGTGTTTGTCTGTTCTTCTTTTTCTAGTGCTTTGAGGTGTGATGTTAAGTCATTTACTTGTTGGGTTTTTTTTCTTTTAAGGAATGAACTCAGTGCAATGAATTTTTCTCTTACTACTGCCTTCATAGTGTCCCAGAGATTTCTATACGATGTATCAGTGTTCTCATTTACCTCTAGGAATTTTTTAATCTCCTCTTTGATGTCTTCTTCAACCCCTTGTTCATTCAGTAGCATGTTGTTTAGCTTCCAGTTGTTGGAGTAGTTTTTCTTATTCCTTGTTTTATCGTTGATTTCCAATTTCATCCCTTATGGTCTGATAGAATGCAGGGTAGTATCTCTATTTTTTTATATTTGCTGAGAGTTTCCTTATGACATAATATATGGTCTATTTTGGAGAAGGAGCCATGTGCTGCTGAGAAAAAAGTGTATTCATTTACTGAGGTATGAAATATTCTATATGTGTCTGTTAGGTCTAAATTATTGTTTTAAGGAGGCTTAAAGTTTCTTTGTTTAGCTTTTGTTTGGATGATCTATCCATTGGTGAGAGAGGTGTGTTGAAGTCCCCTAGAATAACTGTGTTGTGGTCTATTTTACTCTTGAACTTGAGAAGAGTTT
The DNA here is from genome assembly GCA_025594165.1 of Tamias sibiricus. Classification (NCBI taxonomy): domain Eukaryota; kingdom Metazoa; phylum Chordata; class Mammalia; order Rodentia; family Sciuridae; genus Tamias; species Tamias sibiricus. The sequence goes on along the minus strand of CM046670.1, from coordinate 13,382,564 downwards.
GTTTGATGAATGTAGGTGCTCCATTATTTGGGACATATAGATTTATGATTGTTATATCCTGTTGATGAACAGTTCCCTTAAGTAGTAAGAAATATCCATCTTTGTCCCTCTTGATTAGTTTTGGTTTGAAGTCTACCTTATTTGATATGAGAATGGAAACCCCTGCTTGCTTCCACAGGCCATGTGAGTGATAAGACTTTTCCCAGCCTTTCACTTTCAGTCTGTTGATGTCTTTTTCTATGAGGTGTGTTTCTTGGAGACAGCAAATTGTTGGGTCATTTCTTTTAATCCATTCTGATAATCTGTGTCTTTTGATTGGCAAGTTTAGGCCATTAACATTCAGGGTTACTATTGAGATGTGATTTTTTTATTCCCATCCATTTTTATTTGTATTATGGTCTTTAGCTTGATTTGGTTTCTCTTCTGGTTGGTATTTCCCTTAGTTTAATATCTCCCTTTGTTGATTTTCATTGTTATTTTTCTCTTCTTCTTCATGAAAAATGTTGCCCAGGATGTTCAGAAGTGCTGGCTTTAGAGTGTGAAATCTTTTAACTTTTGCTTGTCATGGAAGGTTTTTATTTCATCTTCGAATCTAAAGCTCAATTTTGCTGGATATAAGATTCTTGGTTGGCATCCCTTTTCTTTCAGAGCTTGAAATATGCTATTCCAGGATCTTCTTGCTTTTAAGGTCTGGGTTGAAAAATCTGAACATAGTCTGATTGGTTTCCCCCTATATGTAATCTGCTTCCTTTCTCTTGTGGCTTTTAGTATTCTCTCCTTGCTCAGTATATTAGGCATTTTCATTCTAATGTGTCTTGGTGTGGATCTGTTGTGATTTTGTTTGTTTGGTGTTCAGTAAGCCTCTTGAACTTGGTTTTCCCATTCATTCCTCAAGTTTGGAAAATTTTCTGTAATTATTTCATTAAATAAATTACTCATTCCTTTGGCTTGAAACTCTGCCCCTTCCTCTACTCCAATCACTCTTAAGTTTGGTCTTTTTATGTTGTCCCATAATTCTTGGATGTTATGTTCTTGATTTCCTACAAGTTTTGCTGTGTAATCTTAATTTTTCTCTAGGATGTATATTTTGTCTTCATTGTGTGAGGTTCTTTCTTCCAAGTGGTCTACTCTGTTGGTGATACTTTCAATTGAACTTTTATTTTGGTTTATTGCTTCTTTTGTTTCTGGAATTTCTGTTTGGTTTCTCTTTAGAGCCTCTATTTCCCTATTGAAGTAATCTTTTACTTCCTGTATTTGTTTTTGGAGTTCTTTGTCAAAATGATCTTTTGCCACCTGTATTTGCTCCCTCATCTCATTTTTGAGTTCATTCTTAAGTTCCATAAACATTTGGAATATGTAATTTCTAAATTCCATCTCTGGCATTTCAACAACTGTGCTTGCCATGGAATCTACTGATGAGGTATATTGATTTGTTTGTGTCACTTTTTTCCCTTGTTTCTTCATGTTGCTTGTGTGTCTTTTCTTCCTGCACTGTGGGACCTTGACTATTTCGATTTTACCTTAAAGCCTTATGTTGCTCCTGTAGTACAATGCTATCAGATCCCCTTATAATTCCTTTACACTTTAAAATCTAACACTTTCTATTCAGAAAATCCAAGTTTGATCACAATGTACAGATTTAGTTAACCCAGATATTGTTTCCAATTTACTCTGTACGCTTCTGATGGGGTTTTATAGCTTCAAGTATTAGACACAGAGGTGATATGTTTAGGAAGAAGGAAGTGAGTGTCTTGAATTGTTCTTTCTTAGAAAGTATGAAAAGAGAGTTCTATGGAAGTGGTTTAGTGGAAGTGGTTTAGTATTAGTAGATGAGAGAGGAAAGAGAATGGAGCAAACAATTAGGTGGAAAGACTAATTTATATATAAACCTAACTTATGCAGCTGTTGAGAGAAGAAATAAAGTAAGATGGAAAAGAAAAAAAATGAAAAAAGTGTAGGAATTGGTGTAAGAGAGAGGATAGAGAGAGTCAAGAAAATAGAGAGTAAACTATATATAACAGCACTTTGCTATATAGTTCAATTGCACCCGTTCTAGAAATCCAAATTCTGCATATAACTTGTTTTTGCCTCTGTTGAGTATGCACTGGCAGGGTGTAAATAGGAAAGATGAAGGAAGAAGAAAAGATGAAAAAATGAGAAGGAAGAAAAGAAAGAAAGGAAAGAGGAGCAGAAGCAAACAAACACACTGACAATCAATGCAAAAAACAAAGCAAAACAAAACAAAACCAAAAAAAAAAAAAAAAAACAACAAAACAAACTAACAAAAAAAAGTCGAACCCAGGAACAAGTCTCAAACAAAACGGATCCTGGGAAGTCCTCCTTTTTTCCTTTCCAGTTTAGGCCAATTGTATCGGATCACGTCCAGACAGTCAGCGATCCTGTTAGTGGAGTCAAGGCTGCACCTTTGGCCCGTGGCAGAATGGCCCAGCGGAAGAGTGGCTCAGGGGGGTTGTGTGTCAGCAGATGAATGGCACCAGGAAAGGGACCCTCCAGAAGGCACCCTTTCCCCACACCCACCCACAGTTGTAGCTTCTTGGGGCCGCTGCGCCGGCCTCAGACACGCCCTCCCCTGCTGGTTGCCGGAGCCTCACCCAGGTGTGCGCTGTTCTCAGAGCGTTGGTGGCTCCCTGGATGTCTGCAGCTGCTCTTCCTTTCTGCCTTGCTCCTTTGTCCGGGTCAGCCATTGTTTTCCTCAAAGATGGCGGTGCTCTCCTCCCGCTCAACAGCAGTTCGCAGACCTTTGTGTCAGTCCAGAGCGTGCAGGATCGGCTTGGCAAGTTGTGTGAAAGAGCTGTATGTAGACACCGCTCGCGCTTCTAGGCTCCTTCCTATCCTTCCTCGCTGATCGGTTTCAAAGCCGCTATGTGGATCGTCTCCTTACCACAATGTTATCGGGCGGCTGCGCCGACAGCGCTGCTTTGGACTGTGGACCGCTCCAACTCTGCCCCTGCCCGTCGTGGTCTGGAGATCGTTGTATTTCACCGTCCAGAGGTGCACGAATGTCTCAGCTCCCTTTCAGTTGCAAGAGAATTGCTAGTAACGCCCTCAAACTTCCCACTCAGCTCTTTTAGTAACTATGTCCAGAGAGCACCTCCCTCCTGTCCGCCATCTTCCCAGGATCCCTCTAAATTCCTTGCCACTGCTCGCAGTCGGGGCCTTGCCTGCTGAGTCCGTCCATCGGGCCCAGGAGCCTCAGAGCAGGACGAGAGGGGTGGCCCCTCCGCCAGGACCGGCTGTCAGCGAGGGGATGGGAAGGACCCGAGAAAAGAGCTGAGGCAGCTGCGTCTGCTCGCGCCACTGATACTGCCGATCACAACCCGTTTCTTAGTGTCAGGGAAGGGACGTGAACTGCCTTGAGAATCTGCGGAAAGCCATGCATCCTTACCTGTCCCAAGGCCTGTGGTCACTCAGAGACAGCGTCATCACGATCACCTCCTGGAGGCTTATAGAAAGCCCAGGATTCCTTCAGAGTTTGTTAGAAAGACCAGGAGCACTTCGTCTTTTTGACAGTGCAGCTTAACTTGAAGGTCCAACTATTGTTTTATGCCCTATTGTATGAGGTCACAAAACCAAGGTCACAAAGGAAGTGGACATCAGAATCACTTCTGCCTCACCCGGAGTGGCTGAAGGAGCATCCCAGTGGGGGCATGCAGCAGCTGTCACTCAGATATTTTCACTGGATGTGGAGGTTTGGACCCCATATCCTGGGTGCCTTCAGACCTCTGTCCTCTGTTAAGGAGGAGGAGGAGGAGGAGGAAGCAGCCTGTACCTGTGCGAGGACATGGAAACCATGCTAGCCCCATCCTGGCCTCACTCCCTTCTCTGCCCCTGCATCCCCTGGGCTCCCCTAACCACTCGCCTAGGACAAGGATCAAGGACATTCTTTCTTTCAGTTTCCTTTAGCTGGGGCTGGGCAGAAGGGAACTCCTCAGGACATCTTTAGGTAGTTTTGTTTGTGTGATTTCTGTCTTAAAGGACTTCTTAAGTGAAACTGAAGAAGAAAGACCAAGAGCTCACCTGAGATGCTGCATTAGAAACGCTCCTACCACAGCAGAACTGAAGAGTCGAGCCTGCTGATGGCTTCAGGCAGGGGCACACAAGCAAGACCAAGGGATGGGGCTTCTGAGGAGCACGTCCACCTGGGTGCTGGCAGAAGAGCCCATTAGCTGATCAGAAAGGCAGGAGAAGATGGCCTCGTACAAGGAATCTGAGAAATGGGAAATTCCCAGTGAAAGCCCAGGATTTCTTCAGAAAGACCAGGATCACTTGGTCTATGACAGTGCAGCTTAACTTGAAGGTCTAAATATTGTATGTTTTAAGCCCTATTGTATAAGGTCACAGAACCAAGGTCACAAAGGAAGTGGGCACGGAGGTGTTTACACAGATGATTCCCAAACTCTGACAGGATGCCAGTTCCCTTGGTGAGGGCCCAGCCAATGGGTGCACCCCATGTGTCAAGGTTCCAGGCATTGTGTTGTCACCAAACTCACCATGGCAGCTTGTGTTGTCACCAAACTCACCCACTGCCTTCCACCCCACAGACTGAGTTTGAATAAAATATGGAAAGACAGCATGTTAATTGTGTCCATGTCTTACAGCATTCCTGCCTGTAAGTCAGAGACGGGTGTGTTACCTCAGGTTCAGAGCTTTGGAGACCTTTTCAGTAATTGGTCCAGACTCGGCTGTTCTGGGGACTCAGAGAACATTCTGAGCCCTAGAGACTTCCAGAAGATCATAGGCAAGTAGCCAACTCTTCAGTCCTATTCACCTCTTCCTTACAGGTGATTACATTAGATATCATAGGGCTCAGGATGTTGGAGACCCTGGATTTCAACCCCAGCACCCCCCAAAATTTAAGGAAGATAAAATTAAAATTTAATAAGATAAACTAGACATGCTGTCCTTCCTCTAACGAGGCTTGTACTAACAGGAAATGAGTGCTGACTGAGGTGCCAGATGCATGGGTGAAAGCTCTGGCGGGCATCACTTCTGACCTAAGTCTCAGCTGTCCTGTCTTGAGAGTGGACTGTGCGCCGGGCACTCTGCCACGGGCCATGTGGTGCTGGGCGCACATGGCTCAGTAGCCTCCCTCCCACGCTGTGAAGCAAGCAACTCTTGAAGTGTTCTCCTGAAGCAGGCCAGGAAAGGGAGGTCCTTGCCCGTGTCGTGGCCAGCCTGCTGTTGCGTTGGCACAAAACCACTGCTAGAGTTTGGGAATCATCTTTGTAAACAACTCAGTGCCCACCCATTGACTTATCAGAAAATCTGAATGGTGCCTGAGAGGAGTGTCGTCTGTTTGCTGAATGCCTGCTACCATTTGGATATGGGTTGAGAATGTCCCCACAAAGGCTCACAGGCTGGAAGTGTGGTCCCCGTGTAGCAATGTTGAATTGATAGGATCTTTAAGAGGTGGGGCCTAGAGGAAGATGGTTTGGTCATGGGGGATGCTGCTCTCAGAATGAGATCAAGTCATAAAAAAGAGTAAGCCTGGCCTTTGGATATCCCTTGCTTCCTATCTTGGCACATGGTTTCTCCCTCATACACAAACTTTCACCATGATGCCATCTGCCATGTGATGGGGCCAGCTGATCTTCCAGCCTCCCAAACTGGAAGCTAAGTAAACTTCTTTATACATTTCCCAGCCTCAGCTATTTTGTTATAGCAACACAAAATGACAATGCTAACCTGGGACTCGTGCATTGTCTTATTTAGTTCTCAGGACAACACAACAGAACCATAGTTAAAATTTGGACTCAACAAGTCCTGGGTTTAAGTTCAGATTGTGCTACTTTCTAGTTGATTACCCTGTATCTATCATTTACCATCTCAAAATTGCCTTTTTTTCTGTAGGTTTTTCTAGGGTTTTTTGTTTTTGTTTAGAATAAAACAAGGTAATGTATGAGTAAGACTTAGTATAGCATCTGGCTTCTAGGAAGCTCTCAAGAAACCTTCCTGTATAATTATTATATTTAGATATTCACATAATCTATTTTACATGTGAGGGAGTTAAGGCTAAGAACAGATGAGTAACTTGTTCAAGATCGGCCAACTAATAAATGACATGGACACCCAGTTCCATCTGTCTTCCAAGCTGGCGCAGTATCCTGTGCTGCTCACACACCAGAGTGATGCAGGTGTTTATCTTCTTGAAGTTCCTCAGAGAGACGTCTCCTCCCCTCGGGGGCTGTTTCACACCGTGTTGGACTTGACTGATCATCCAGACCCGCTCCCACGTGTTGCAGCCCAGATGAGGGGGAGCTTGGTGTTCCTTCTGTTCTTCACCCAAGTTCTGAGTCAGTCTGCCGCTCCTGTGGTGATGTGTGTGGCTCTGCTGTGAAGGATGAATGCCTCCCTTCCACTCCATCCTTTCTTGCTCCCTATTCAAAGTGCCCAGTGCAGAGCCACAGGCAGAAGGGTGCCAGCAAAGTCTTTACCTCTGATAAAACCAAGAAAAGCCACACGATGTGGTGGGCAGCTCTTCCGCTTGAAATAGAAGAGGGAGAAAGCACAGTCAGATTGTCACTCTCTGCTGCCTCCCAGGCCTCACTATTTTTATGAACCAGTCTTTTTTATCTTCTGCCTTTTGCCAGGACAGTATTTTGAAGATGCGTTTTAATGTTTAAAATACCCAATAGCTCAGGGCACAATTTTTTGTCTCTTTTAATTAGCTTGTTAACTTCTTCCTCTTTATTCATTATAGATCTTCTATCCCTCTGCCCTCTCTGAGAATGTATTGTATATTTATATTGTTATAAGCTCTGCTCTGTGATTCCAGGAACTGTGTTTTCAAGCAGAACCAGAGCTGTGCCCTTTCTCCATTAAATTTTAGCAGGGCATAGTTTTTAATTGCCCTTTCCCCATCTTTGATGGGAAGATTTCCAAACATAAAATAATAATCAAAAAGCTTCTAAGTATAACTTGCTGCCTGGGAGCCAGACTCAACAAGATAAGGACACCATGTTTCCCTCGACCCTTGTTTCTTTCTTTGGAATATCTCAAAGCTTTTTAAGGCCTTGGGCATTGTCTGTCTTGTCAAGTTCATGTGCACCAGGCCTCTGCCCAGGTTTCTGTCTTGCCAGCTATTTCCTCACTATGCAATTGGGGTCATTCTCATAGGTACTGGGGAATAAAAGGTGATCCTTTCTCTGAACCAGGGCTTCCTACAGGCCTCTGCCATCTGCCATCTATCCTTCCTGAAAGCTTATCGATTGAGGTGGCATTGAGAATTATTTGACCCTCAGTCTAAATTCATTTTGCTTCCTTAGTACTGTCTGCTGAGTTGGCCAAAATACTGATGTTATTTAATAGATTGCTATAGAGAGTGAGAATTGGGATTGGTTTTGACACAATGGCAAAGCTGGGAACATTGGGGATGGGCATGTGGGCACAGCCAGTTTTTGTGGCCGCCCCCCATGTATAATCAGCCTGGCATTCTGTAAGTTGAGGCTCTCCCAGGTGCTTAGGACCAAGCTTTGCAAAGCAAGTCCACTTCTACCTGTTTCTCACCATATGTATCTGGACTGGCATTTGGTTTGTGCCCAGCCAATGCAAACTGATTTTAAACATTGCCCTACACAAAAATGAATTAAGATGGCAAATCTATTTGAGAGAAATAGTGCCATGGCCACCCGCTTTAGCATAAGTTAATAAAGAAAGCGACTCAGGAATGCAGAACAATGGTGGAGCACTTGCCAGACACACTCAAGGCTCTGGGACTGATCTCCAGAACTGCCAAAAATATGTATATATTTCTTTTTTTTTTTTTTTTTTTTTGGTACCAGGGATTGAACTCAGGGGCACTTGACCACTGGGCCACATCCCCAGCCCTTTTTTGTATTTTATTTAGAAACAGGGTCTCACTGAGTTGCTAAGTGCCTCGCCATTGCTGAGGCTGGCTTTGAACTCACGATCCTCCTGCCTCAGCCTCCCAAAGTGCTGGGATTACAGGCGTGCGCCACCGCGCCCGGCATATATTTCATATTTTATATGTAGCATAATATACATATTTTTAAGATTCCGGGTGTGGTGGCGCACATCTGTAATTCTGGCTACTCAAGAGGCTGACACAGAAGGATCACAAGTTTGAGGCCAGCCTCAGCAACTTAGCGAGACGCTGTTTCAGAAAAATAAAGAAAAAATGAATTGAATGAAATGAATAGTATCTCTAAAAAGGTTAATGTTGCTTTTAAAAAAATCAACTTCTGTTCCCTGTGGCTCTTTATAATTTCATACAGTTTTCCATAACTTCTGATTGATCTTTGACTAGCAGTAGAGCTTCATTTAATTTTCAAATTTCTTTTTCCTTTTGTCGAGTTTAGTTAAGGTTCTTAGGTAAGCACCTATCTTAATCATAACCAATAACTTTATTATTATGCCATTTGTATATCTTAAAGTTTTCCTGTAACATATGCAATATGAATGAGCACCTTCACAATTTTTTTTTTTTTTTTTTTTTGCGTTGCTAAGGATTGAGCCCAGGGCCTCTCAAATGATAGGCAAGTGCTCTACCTTAGAGCTACACCCCCAGTCCCCCAAATCTCTCTTTTTTTTTTCTTTTTTTGTGGTACCGGGGATTGAACTCAGGGGCACTTGACCACTGGGTCACATCCCCAGCCCTTTTTTGTATCTTATTTAGAGACAGGGTCTTATTGAGTTGCTAAGTGCCTCGCCATCGCTGAGGCTGGCTTTGAACTCGCAATCCTCCTCCCTCAGCCTCCCAAAGTGCTGGGATTACAGGCATGTGCCACCGCGCCCAGCTTCCCAAATCTCTTTTTAATATGAGTCTAGATGGTGATTGTTTGAAAGTAGAGGATCACTCGATTTCATAGTGTGTGTGTATGTGTAAGTGGGAGCGTGTGTGCACACATGCTCGTGTGATGGTGTTCTGTGTAAATGTGGGAAAAGGAATGCTTTTAGCTCCAGGTCCTGAGAGCTGGAGCTTCTGGCCTCCTTCCCTGCCTGCTTTCCTCAGGCCTGCCCTGTCCCTGCCCTGGAGCCCATTAGCACCCTGCAGCCCATTAGCAGGGCTGATTGGACCTTGGCGTTGTGGTGGCCATTGGGATGAGAGTGATCTGCCTCTAGGGGAAAGGCGTGCCAGCAATGATGGAGACACAGCTCTGCTGGGAACACTTGTGGATAAAGCAGCAACCCCTAGAATGTGACAGGCACACAGGATTCTCGTCCCAGTCAGCTCATGAAAGTCATTAATTTATTCCCTAACCCAGCAATCTTTTTAAACTCTTAGCTCAGAGCATCCTGTGAAGCCAGTTATCTCCTGCAATGTTGACCCCCAAACTGATCTGTCAGCCTGTCTGGACACATGAAAAGTGTCCCTGGGCTGATTCTGACCTGTGTCATGCAGAACAAACCCCAAGGAAGTGCTTGGAATGACTGCCTCCATATTCCATGAATCCCACAAGCATGATGGTTGCTATCATGTAGACTCCACAGACATCCATAATAACTGGAGGCCTAAGGCCTTAGCAGAATTCCATTCTGGAAGGCAAACATATTGGAGAAGATTTTCCAGTCATGATATCAGTGTTTGTCTGAGTCAAATTAAGAAAATGATCAGTCATATTTAATCCTGAAGATCTGGGGTAGGAAAAATACCTGCCACATTTGCCCACCCACCCCTTTCCAAAACATACCACTAAGGCTGGACAGTACCACAGTGTTCCCAGTGGCCCAGGGCCAGATGGCAGAGCCTCTTCTTCTCCCAGCTCACCTGTGCACACCATTGAGACCTGCATGGCCTGGGGCACCCTGTGAGCGAGCATTTGCCCCCTAAGTCTGTTCTCTGTTCTGATACCATGGGAGCTCTCAGTGCTATGCTTAGTTCATTAGGCAAATGTGAATTGAGCACCTGCTATGTGCCGAGCACAGCAGCAGGCCCTGGATGAACAAGATGAGCACAGCCCCTAACCCTCTAGAGGTTGTATTCTCAAGGGGAGACTGGAAGGGATGAGCAGCAGCCTAGCCTCCTCTCAGGAGAGAGGAAATAGAGGTGGTTGTGAAAAGTCTGGGGGCAGGGCATGTGCAGCAGGGCACGTGCCCACTGCCAGGCCTCTGACCTGCCTTGCCGGGAGTGGAGGAGGGCCACATCCTCAGAGTGAGCCGTGAGCTCAGGCTACACTCCCAGGTGGGCCTGGCTTCCTTCCACACATCCCGTCTCCTATCTTCTTCCTGTGGACCAGGGATACCCAGTCTTGGCACTGTTGATGTTTGGGGCCAGACAACTGCTGTGGGAACTAGCCCCTGTGTTGGAGGATGTTTAGGAGCAGTCTGGCCCACTAGATGTTAGAGGCACCCCCTGGATGTGATAAACTCAAAATGTCTTCAGACCTGTCTGCTGGGGGCAAGATCACCCCCACTAAGACACCCTGCTACAGGACAGGCCTCCTAGGAGGCCACCCAATTCCAGTCCTGCAGTTCTTCCCTTACCAACCTGTGCATGGCCTTGTCCCCAGCCTAGCCAGCCCTCCCTGCTGCAGTTTCCAAAGTGTGTTCCTGGGAACACTGCTCTCTCCAAAAGGATTCTGTGGAGACAGACTTGGTGCTACATTTCCCCTTAAGCCACCAGCACGGTAAATGCTCCAACTAGACCTGTGTCTATCAGGCTAGAGGTTTTCTTCCCCATTTTTCTCACAACAGTTTCCCTCCAGGGCTTAGCACAATGCACAACACATTCAGGAAATGTTCTGGAGGAGACTGAGGCTGAGGGGAGATAGGCCATGTGGCTGCAAGCACCGTTGGGGGCCTCAGTGTTCTGGGCCCTGTGCCAACACTGATGCTGGTAGGAAGGGTGGAAGCAGAGGTCCTAAATCCTATTCATGACGAGGCAAGGCCAGCTCAGGTGAGTCTCAGGCCCAGTGAGGAGGGCGTGGGTATGGAGTAGCAGCTGACTTGGGGTCACATTAGGATGTCCCTCTCCCAAGCAGCTGGGGCTTCGGAGCCTACCGTGACCAGGCGCTATGAGCAGCTGCTCCTGATGGCAGTCCTCTACCATGAGACCATGCGCAGCAGCTGAGTACCCCAAACTGAGAATCATTGAATTGTCTATGTAATAATTATGTACATTTAGCTAAAATTGCAGACATCATCTGGTACGGCCTGATCCACCTTTCTGTAGGGCCCAGCTCTTGGACACCACAAGGCGGGGCTTTGACCATGTGGGCTTCAAGCCCAGAGGGTGAAGCCAAGACACTCTGCCCTGCAGATGCCACATGGTGCAACTCGACAGTGCAGGCACTAGGGCAGCCACAGCCACTTTATCCAGGCAACCAGACTGTTGGTGTCAACAGTCAGAGCCAGTCTGGCACAAATATGCAGTGGGACCTGGTCCGTGTACAGGAGGAAGGACTCATTTGTGCCACAGTGGGACGTGCCAAAGCTTAAGTGTGTTGTTTTAGGCAGCTTTTTCACTACTGTGACTGAAGACCTGACCAGAGCAAGTATAGAGGAGTAAAGGTTTATTTGGGGGCTGACAGTTTCAGAGGTCTCAGTCCACAGACAGTGGGCTCCATTCCTCAGGGCTCGAGGTGAGGAAGGACATCGTGGCAAAAGAATGTGGCAGAGGGAAGCGGCTCACATAATGACCAGGAAGCAGAGAGAGGTCTCCAATTGCCAGATACAAATAAATATACCCTATTGCCACGACCCCAGTGAACCACTTCCTACAGCCACACCCCACCTCTCTCCAGTTACCACTCAGTGAATCCCATCAGGGATTAATTCACTAATTAGGTTAAGGCTATCACCCAATTAGTTCTTCTCCAAACCTTCTTGCATTGTCTCACATGTGAGCTTTTGGGGGACACCACATCTAAACCATATATATCCCTAGAGATGTGCATTTTAAGAAGGCTTCAGCACCACCAGCTCTCCCCAGTAGCAGCATTCTACCTGTACGGTGAGGAAGGTAGAAAGAGCAAAGTCTCCCATCCGTCCACCTCAGGCTCCAGTGAGCCCTGTGGTTGAAGTAGACTCTTCAGTGGCCAGCATGACCCAGTCAGTGATGGCGGTTTCAGACTTCTGCAGGTAAAAGCTCCTCTGTGTACTGTTTGCACTTCTCTCTCTGTTTCTCCACACTTGGATGTTATAGTTTGGATATGAGGCATCCCCCCAAAATTCCTGTGTTAATGCAGGAATGTTCAGAGGTGAACTGATTAAATTATGAGGGCCGTAACCTAACCAGTCCATCCCAGTTTAATTAGACTGACTGGCCGTAACTGTAGGCAGGTGGGGCATGGCTGGAGGAGGTGGGTCACTGGGGGTGTGCCCTGGAAAGGTTCATCTTCCCCGTGGCCCCTTCCCCTTCCTCCCTCTGCCTGGCCACCATGAGTGCAGCAGAGTTTTCTACCAGGCCCTTCTGCCGCGATGGTCTCCCTCACCTTGAGCCCACAATGGAGTCAGCTGACCACGGACTGAACCTTTGAAATCACGAGCTAAAATAAATTTTTTCTCCTTTTAGTTGTTCTGGTCAGATATTTTGGTCACAGTGATGAAAACCTAACACACTCGCACACACGTCCACACTCATATCCCCACAAATACGTGCTCACCAGTATTCACACACTCACAGAGCCCAGCCTCAAGTGAAGCAATACAGTGCAGTTTTCTTAGAGCACGGTGGGCAAAATTTTAAATGTCTTCCAAGTAATCACCGCAGACCACTGCTGCGAGAGGCTGAGGCCCAGACCCCATGTCCACTTACCTTTATGCTCACAGAACCCAGCACAGAAAGGACTGGCACACATGAAAGCTACCCCAGGACGTCCAGGGACACTGCCCAGGCCCCTCTCCTAGGCTGGTCTCACTGCCCAGCCTGACTGTCCTGTGTTCATGGGGAGCCAGCTCCGACTCCACAAAGCATGGAACCTACTTGGTGAAGCTCACTCAGAGAAAGTCTGGATGTCTGATGAAGACCCTGCGGCCTGCTGTTCTGCCAGCAGATTGCCATCTGCAGGGTGTGAAGGTTGTCCATGCCAGGAGATGGGTCTGCGCGTCCTCAGGGGCTCACGTTGAGACAGGGCTGCTGATTTGAAGCGCAGATCCTTCCAGTTGGCTCACCAGTTTTGTACATGAGAACGGTCGCATTCATCCCATAGCAGCTCTCTCTCTCTTGAGGAAGGGAAGCTACCTGCTGGGGAAGAGATTTAACCGGGAAATTTCCCAGCAAGGGAATTCAGGGAAAAGTGCACAAGGAGCCCCCAGCCCTCCCTCTGCTGTTGGTGTGAGGGGAACGGCACTCAGAAGGCTGCCCTCTGCTCAGGGACAAGCACTCCTCCCTGGCCTGCAGGCTCTGCTGGGAACATATAAAATGCACACGCGCGCACACACACACACACACACACACACACACACACCTCAGCTTCCTGTGTGCTCTATCAGTCATATTGTGCAGAGGAAAGTTTATGGAAAATGCTGCCTGGGGTTTCCAAATGAGCAGTGTTGCAAAGACACACACCTTAGCTCATCCTCAGGGGAACAGGAAATTATGTCAAGAAGCCCAATTTGAAATAAGTAACCCCTCAGTAAGCTGCACAGCCCTGCAATTTTTTTTTAAAGTTGTGTGAAATTAGCAAGAGATGACGCAGGGACTCTTTGGGGGAGTCTTCTTAGAAGAGCCAGACCCTCCTGTGACCCCTGCTTCATCTGAAGCCCCACCAGAAATATTTTCAGAAAGCAAACCGTACTATCTACTGGTTCCTTGGACTCAGTCCATGAAGTTTCCGCTGGGCCAGGGCCTTGCAGTGGGGAGGGGACTTGTGCATCAGAATGGCCAGCATGCAACGTCTTCTCAAGGGAATGACACCAACTTGCCCCAGAGCTGTGTGATCTGTCTGGGACACTTCTTCCAGGTTTTGAGAAAAGAAGCAAAATAAGCCTTCAATCTCAGCTTTTGTTTTCTTCCTCTAATCAGCTTTACAAAAAAAGATAATCTTTAAAGTTCCAAATAGGATTGTACTCATCTTGGAGCGTTAACTCATTTGGCTTCAAACTTATGTCTCTCTAGAAAGAGAAGAAGAGCGGGCTGCTGAAACTTCTAGCTGGGGCATCTACCAAGAAGAAGTCGCGCTCCCCGCCATCCATCTCTCCAACCCATGACCCTCAGATGGCTGTGGACACCTCACTCCAGGGCGCCATGGGCCCTGAAGTATCCTCGCTGTCCATCCACGGCAGGGCAGGCTCCTGCCCCATAGAGAGCGAGATGCAGGGAGCCATGGGGCTAGAGCCACTGCACAGGAAAGCCGGCTCCTTGGATCTGAACTTCTCCTTGTCCCCTTCCCGGCAAGCATCTCTTTCCATGGCTGCCATCCGTCCTGAGCCTAAGCCATTGCCCAGAGAGAGGTAAGGGGGAGTGTGGGCTTGCAATATTTGTGGCCATGCTTCAGGGTGGCCCCCCAAGGCCTGGGGGAACAGGGACAATGGGGCTTCCCTGAGGATTAAGATTACCATATGTCCAACTAGGAGAGCAAGAAGATATTTTCCTCACTCAGCTCCTACACGTTAGAATGTTGCTTAAGTGATAAAAACATGAACCATCTCCTGAGAAAACAATCCTGGCATTTCTGCTAGAATACTGCTGCTCAGTCATGCTAGCGCCTGCAGCCCAAAAAGGCAGGCATCATCCTGAGCACCTGCTGACCTCTCATACCACCACTTCCAGCAAGGAGCTAGATAAGTTTCCATCTAGACCAAGGAAGGCATGCAATTTCTGTCAAGGGTCGGATATTAAAAAAGTGTGGACGTCGTGGACCTTACAATGTCTGTGGCAACTTGTCAGCTCTGCCTATTTAGTAGGAAGGCTGCCACAGGCCAGAGGTACACAAATAGTCTGGTGTTTCAGAAATCTCTACGTAAGGACACCAAAGTTTAAGTTTCCTACAACTTTCTCATGTTTTAAAATCTGCTTTGGATTTCCTTTTCAACCATATCAAAATGAGCAACATTCTTAGCTCTCAGACAGTGCAGTTAGCCATAAACCACAGTTATGGATATCTAGATGATGCCTTTAAGCTGTGCCTCTGGTAGCATCAACTGGGGCCACGGGAAGAGCCAGTGTCTCTGCAAGGCCCAAGAGGGAGAACATGGTGCCAGGTTAGAATAGCAGTGGCTGAGGTCAACTGAATGTTTTGGGCAGATGTGATGCTCAGAACATTCCACAGTTAGGAGGGTTGCAGGCCATGGACACCAGGATGGCCAGGCCTTGCATGACATGTGTATCTGCCAGCATTTCTTTCTTTCTTTTTTTTTTTTTTTAAATATTTATTTGTTTGTTTTAGTTGTACACAATGCATTTATTTTTTATGTGGTGCTGAGGATCGAACCCAGGCCGCGCACATGCTAGGCGAGCGCTCTACCGCTGAGCCACAACCCCAGCCCCTCAGTAAGAAATCTTGAAAGACTCTATTCTAAAAAATCATGGGAGTCTCTGATTAGCAAATTGAGACAATCACTGCCATTCTCAGAATATGTGTCTACTCTGGGGATTATTATACCTAAAGACTCTGGGTGTGCTCCTTGACCTCAAGCACTCTGCAGAGCTCATTAAAGAGAAGTGTCTGCAAAATAATGGCCTGACAGCAAGCTACAGATGGGCCCCCCAAACACTCCCCTCAACCTCAACCTGGGCAGCCACAGGCCACCTGGTGTCCGTGGAGCCTGGACAGGTTGTGACTATGGACATGCTGGCTCCCTAGGCTGAGACAGCTCCAGTCCAGACAGCACTTGGAACCTGGCCCTGCAGGCTTGTGAATAAAACTCACTTTGCAGCCTGTTTTGGAAGAGGGAGCCAGTGGGATGCAGCTGCAAGAGTCCCTGCCTACCAGGGTCCTGCTGCCTCGCTCACATGGAAGGCTGGAGGTGTGCAAGGACTGTGTGTGATGATGAAGGTGGAATATGGCAGGAGGGCATGGTGGGGCAGTCTGAGTCAAGGTATCCATCCTGCAGTGCTGAGGAAGTGGCTGAGCTCCAGACACAGCAGTGTCCTGCTTGCTCTTCTGTGAAACTCCTATGTGCAGGTTCCGCTCCCACCCCCAGTGCTCTCCTGAGGATCTGGGAAGACAGTGGGGGCTTCTCAATGCTCTAAGAGGAAGGAGGGTTAGGTTAAAAGTGCTGCAAAGGAAAGTGGCATATGCTTGTAATCCCAGAGGTTTGGGAGGCTGAGGCAGGAGGATCACGAGTTCACAGCCAGCCTCAACAACTTAGCAAGGCCCTAAGCAACTCAGTGAGAGCCTGTCTCTAAATTAAAACAAACAAACAAACAAACAGGGCTGGGGATGTGGCTCAGTGGTTGAGTGCCCCTAAGTTCAATCCCCAGTACCAAAAAGAAAAGAAAAAAAAAAGTATTGCAGAGGGAGCCCTGAGGGAGGCCACTCAGGGGAGTATACTTGGGCAAGCTGCACAGCCTGGTCCATTGAGGCCTGCAGACCTGGTAATCCTGCCACATCAGCAGGCTGACAATGTGTATGTCTCCAGACTAGACCTGTCTGAGCCACACCCACAGTCTGTTGTGTAAACCAAAGGGCTGGTTACCGGTCCATCCCGTGGGACTTAACCTTCAGGCCACCTGAACGTATATTTTTTTCCTGAGGACAACGTGCTCAAGGAGCCAAATCTGAAAGTTGCTTGGGGAACCGATTATTGGGGTACGGTTATGGGATGTGAATCTCACATGGTATCAGGTTAAAACTCTACTACCTCCATCTTTCCTGTTGGGATGTTTTCAATTTATGATGCATTTACTGGGGAGTAACACCATGATAAGCTAGGGAGCAGCTATAGTGTGTTGATGTTATAGTTTAGTGTCCAGGGTATAGATGAATTTTTTTCATCACCTCTAAGTTGCTAACAGGACATCGTTCTGTAATCACCTGGTGCCACCAGCTCAGAGGCCCACTTGTCCTCAACCATGTTGAAGTAAATGTGCTGAAGAGGCCACCATGGGGTGGGGGTGGGGGAGACCTATGATTCCTGTTGTCAGGTAGGGAAGCATATGACACTAGATGAGGTCAGGACACCCAAAACTCACACGTGGAGCTAATTGCACTAGTAAAAGAATTCCTCCTAATTTTGTCTGTTTGGATTCCCTGAGCCTTGTGTGTGAATATTAGCTGTGGTTGACAAAACCTTATTTATACTCAGTAGGGCAGAGTCTTTCTCTGATTTATGAAGCCATGATCATGACATAGGAGTAGCTGTCATCCTCAACTGCTTACACGGCCCTTTGTGTCTATAACAGGGAGTGTCAATTACTTTCATGCAGGAGGGAGAATAGCTCAGAGTCTTGGAATGATCTGGACAGAAACGTTAAATGCTTGTCTCATATAAATTCAGCTCACGTCCATCTGGGCTCATTAAATCATTGAATTGCTCAGAAGCACCAAATTACTTCTTTCTAACAAATTACATTTTTAAAGTTGCTTGTTTGTTTCACATCTGGCAGTTGAGGCAAAAGCCAAAACTTGCGTTCAGAGTCTGAGAAATCATCTCGCCCTTTGCCTTTCTTTCCTTGGGGAAGAGAGAGAAGGATCAGGTGTTCAGAGAGGCAGTGGAGGATGGCAGGAAGCCACAGGTAGGACAGCCCAGTCCTGGTGGACACATGTAGCCTCTGTGCTGGTGGGGTGGAAACTGTAAGGTTTGTGTGCATGCGGTCTGATTTCACAGAATGCTGGCTGCATCCCAGTGGCCATCTGTCCTCCCAGACACTGGGCTGGGAGGAGGCTGAGAGGCACCCTACTTCCTTTCCCCCTCCACTCTCCAGAGAACCAGCGTCTGGCTTGCCCTCAGACAGCAATGGGCACTGGTCCAGTCCAGCTGCACCTGCAGCCATCCCAAGGCACAGAGTTGGCCAGTCTGACTCAGCACTGGGACCTGGAGCCTGGCTAGCCCTGCTGCCTCTGAATAGCAGCACTCATACCCACCAAGCCCTGCCTCCTGCTTTCGCCTGTCTGAAGCAAGTTGGAGCCATGCGCTACAGGCTGTAAGCTCTCTGGAGCTGGGCCGAGAGCTCTTTTGTCTATGCCCCTTCCTAGAGCCCAATGACACCACCAGCTTCCCCCAAACCATGGCTTCTTAGGCCAAACCAGACACGTGCACTGTGAGCAGGTTGGGTTGGGAAGGGATGGAATCTTCCTTCCAACTTGTTTGCTCTCAGTGCTGTGATTCTAAGACACCAACATGCAAGTATTTTCTTCTATAACTTGTTTAAAATCCACATTCCTTAGCCCCATTCTGCCAGATTCTTATCAAGTAGGTCCAGGAGAGGCCTAGGAATCTGTCCCAAGGGCTCCTGAAATCCATGAGCCACACTTGCTGGATTAGGGGCTCTTTTATTTTGCTTTATAAGGTCCCAGATTTTTTAAGACCAGAACATACGAGGCAAGAGACTCCAGATACTGAGCACCTTAAGGACCCTTCAAGACAGCCAGATGCTGTTGATACCAGACGAGACAGGTCTCCTTCAGGACCCATTGTATGGCTGTGGGTAATGGGGCAGGGAGGAAGAGGCAGGCCCCAGGGCCTTCACAGCTAGCTGACCAGGAAGAAGAAAGGTAAAGGAATTGCCTACCTCTCCCACACCGCCACCTAGCCAGTAGACTAGGACCTTGGTCCCAGGACTGCCAGGTGGGAGGGGACAGCAGTGCTGGCCTCCTGGTTCAGGCTAAGAATTTCAGGGGATGAAACCTTAAAGTCAGTTCTGGGCTTCTGAGGTCCACTCAGCACAGGCGCCAACTGTTAGAAACCAGCGTGTCATCCAGGGGTTCCTAAGTGCTCTTCAGAATTAAAGGGAAGATAAGAGGTTCTGGAGCCAGGAGGCCTGGGAGGGCCAGGTGGGTGCCTAATCTTTATCATTCTCTCCATGATTCAGAGGCTCCTGGTGTACAGGTTCAGGAGAAGGGTCTGGAGGAGGGGCCAGTCCCAGAGAGCAGTGCAGGCCTGAGGACAAGAGTCAGTGCTGTGTGCATGGGTAGGGGCCTGCACTATTCTACTCCCGTTACCTGCCGTTGCCCACAGGAGAGGCCAACAGGCCAACTGACAGCTGAGGAACAAGATTATGGCTAGCTGAGAAAGAAGAGACAAGAGGGAGAGAGGAGCCATGCAGGGAGGAGGAACTGGCCAGGGAGGCGTGGTTCACTGGCAGTTGATGAGGCCCTCCCAGCAGCTCCAGCTTCCCACCCTGGGCCTGCAGCCTCCCTCCTGCGGGTCCGCAACAGTGCAGAGACTCCACGGCCAGTTACTAGGTAGTTGCTCAGAGTGCTCCTGTTCCAGGTGCAGGATGCAGCAGGGAGCAGGTGCTACCACCAAGGGGCTTGCTGCGTGGTGCCAGACAGACAGAAAATAAATAAGGAAACAGGTAAACAGACAGGCCTGTAGAAGGTAGTGTGTGCTTTGAGTAGGGCACCATGATAGGGAAGAGCACTGCAGGCAAAGGTAACCACAAACGCAGGAGCCTGAGGTGGGTGCACCTGCTGCGCCCAGGGCCAGCAGATCTGAGCTAGGAGGATGCTGAGCGCTGCACACGTGCACTGAGGATGGTCAGACACAGAAGCCCTTTCTCAGCGCGTGCTGCTGCTCTGAGAGAGATGAGAAGTGGTGGAGCACTCTTAGCAGAGGAGGGCCAGAATCTGCCCGTGCTGTCTTTCATTTGTATGGTGTTGAACAAGTGTGAGGGTAAAACAGGAAGGCCAGTGTGGACAACCATCAGGGTCAGGAGGGCCTACAGGAAGGCCATCTAGAGTGTCCTTGGTATGTTGTCGCTCAGGCAACGCCAGTGTCCTTGGAGATGGGTTCCCTGTTAGGGGGACATGGATACTAAGCATCTTCTCCCTGCCAGGCCTGGGCTCTGCTGATTGGCTCAGTGTCACCTCAGCAAAAGGATAGCTAGAGTAACTTTCAGGTAGGGGTTTCCCTGAGAGAGAACAGCTATATCCTGGCTACCATAAAACCCATGCCTTTAGGATTTGGATTTTGGACCAGAGGTCCCAGACCCCAGTCTGCTCTGGATGCAGTGGTCTTCTTGCTCTTGCTGCACAACTGTTGCCTGCCCTAAGTGTAGAGGGTGCAGAGGCCCAGCCAGATGGATGTTGGGCACACAGGCCCCTGCAAAGCTCCCTCAGTCACCAGAGGCCCAGCTTGCCAGAGGGGACAACAGGGGTTTCCCTGGCACTTGTATTCCCTTGGCAATACTTTAGGAGTAGGCTGGCCCCTGGGGGCATGACTGCCCCTCTGCCTTACTCCTCTTCCTTGGACAGACTTTAAGCAGCAATATGATATAGTTTTGCAATAGAGAAAAGAATACACCATGAACTGAATTCTGATTCACATATAAGTGACTGAAGATTGTCAAAGGAAAATGAGGGATTGGGGAGGGGGAGGGACTCAAGAGTGTCAAAGGAGTGGAAATTTACAGAAAGCGGAAGTGGGTGTTGGGTCCATGTGAAACCCATCAGGGTTGGTAACTGAAGTAAAGCTGGATTCCCATCCTCCCACAGAGACTGAGGCTGAGGCCTTGTCCTCAGGCATTGTTGGAACAAACAGTGAATTCTTCTGGCACCTTGAGGTTTCTTAGGTACTTTAAGAAGAGCTAGGACCATATTAGTGATTCAGCCTTGAGCTGTTGGAAGCTGTCAGTGTTTGTCCAAGACTTTATAGACCAAGGTGAAACCTAACAGAAAAGAGGGCTCTGAGGAGCCTGGCTGGAGTTTGGTGAAGGAGAGAGTCTGTCAGGGCTGTAGCTAAGGGCTTGTCGGGTCTGCCTTGTTCAGACCCTGGGACTCTGGGTCCTTGGCAAGGTACTGGCCCGAGGGTCAGAACCTGGTCTCACATCTGGGGAGCACCTGCCCCAGCCCAGAGAGGCTGAAGGGCTGCAACTCGTCAGAGCTCCAGCCCACAGCAAGCCATCCATCCCAGTGCCCAGCACGCAGAGGCCACAGAGGGAAGGCTGCTGTCCCTGGTTCCATTTTATGTCATGTTGGTCTGAAAACAGAGACTCAGAGGAGGCATTGGAAGCTTCAGAGAGGGAGGGGCCCAGTTCTTGTAGAAATCAGATGTGAGGAAAATGGGTTCTGGCTGATGTTGTTGACATGGCCTTAGCCAGTTGAAACACTCAGGCAACATGATTTTATGATTGTGACGCACATTTAGAAAAATGACCATGGGAACAAAACAATCTTCAAAGCACCTTTTACACATCATATGAGGCACAGCCATCTGAGAAGTAGTGGCACAGGTGAGGAGCCCTGCTTTTTAGACAAAGAAACTGACACTTGAACAAGTGAGGACATGAGCCTGAGTCAAAAAGCCAGAACAGGACTGAGGACAAAGCCAAGGGCTCTGACCTTCCTAATCCCCACCAGCTCTCCTGGGAAGGCACAGTGGCTCTGCTCAAGTCAGGGCAGAGGGAGGGTATGAACAAGTGCTGCTGGGACAAACAAGAAGGAACATTCCAGCTAGTCTTAGCTCTGCCTCCAAGAAGACACAAAGGGGGCTGGGATTGTGGCTCAGCGGTAGAGCGCTGGCCTAGCACGTGCGCGGCCTGGGTTGGATCCTCAGCACCACGTACAAATAAACGCATTGTGTACAACTAAAGCAAATAAATAAATATATTTTTTTTAAAAAAGAAGAAGACACAAAGGGAAATTTCTTTAAATGGAAAATAATTTTGGAAAAATTAAGAACAAAGATAAATAGAAATTTGTAAGGTGGGAAAAGTAGTCCCAAACTGCAAGATTTACCTCGAGGGGAGGAAGAGGAAAAGGAGAGCCCTGGGCTTGGTCTGGCTGGCAGGCTGGGCCTTAGGGGCACCAAGGAAGCAAGCCTGTCTACCAGGCTCACCTACTGTGCCATCTGTCCCTCAGGTACCGCGTGGTGGTCTCCTACCCACCCCAGAGCGAGGCGGAGATAGAGCTGAAGGAAGGGGATATTGTCTTCGTACACAAGAAGCGCGAGGACGGCTGGTACAAGGGGACCTTGCAGCGGAATGGCCGCACCGGCCTCTTCCCGGGCAGCTTCGTGGAGAGCTTCTGAGGACTGCTGCTCCCGCTCCACTGACCAGGGGGTGGCGCCCCAGGAAGCTCTGCCCAGGAGCAGAGGGAGCCGCAGCAGGCCAGGGTCTCAGGTCCTCCCAAGGCACCTGGCAGGGACACCTGGATCGGGTGGGGTCTGGAAGTGTGGAGGTCATGCCTTCACCCAAAAACCCAACTCAGTGCGCCCTCCAAGCTGTTCAAGGAGATACCTGTGCCCTGTGAGTAGACTGTAAGAGAAGATACCCACGTGGGCAGATCCACGCTGTGCCCTCGAATGGGCCACCGCGTTATTTGCCACCTATGCAAGTTTGGGAGCTGCAAGAGGCCACGGGGCTGGGCAGGTGGGCTGGGGCCAAAAGCACTGGGGAATGTCTCTCCCGGCTGCCCTGGGCATCACCCCTCTATATACCTCAGTCACCTGCCATCTAGCCCCTCACAGGCATTCAGGGACCAGGGGGCCTCGCTGAGACCCTGGGAATCCCTGAAGGCCTGCCACACAGCTCCTGTTGGGCACTCGAACAGAATCCCTGTGGCTTTGTCTCCTGCCAGGATTGTAAGCGACACCTTTTGTTTCACCACTGCTGTCCCTCTGCGTTGCTTCTTTCTTACATCTTTTTAACGTACAGCCGTTAGACTTTATATATTTCTAATAGGTCAGACATTGCCTATTTTTCATACATCTGGTGCTGCCTTTTTGTAAAACTAGTAATGATTTGGGTGAGCTTGAAAGAAAAAATGTCAGAGGCGACATCAAAGGGCAGGGTTTTTATATTTACCATATGAATTTTGGAGCACACTGAGAAACCCCATCCTCAACATCAGAGCGCTGGCCAGTGCTCCCTGGGAGGAGAGCCGGTCTGCCGAGGTGGTTGGAGGGAGTTGGAAACAGCCAATTTCTTTAAATCCTTACCAAAACCCCAGGCTCTGTCTAGACAGTGATGATTATTATTCAAGGACTGGAAATGTGTCTAGGAGGGTTACTCTAATTGCCCTTTCGTGTGGCAGTAAAAGAACATGCAGGTTGACCCCCGCCTGGGAAGGCAGATGTTTTTCTTAAATTCCTTATGAGAGAATGACTGTAATTAGCATTCTCAAAACACGATTTTTTGTTATCAAAGTGTGCAGTTCAGATCACCACCTTCCCCCCTCCCTCTCTCCTTATTTTTGAAAAATAAACAACTCTTCCATATCAGGCTTTGCAGAGCTTCATCTGCTAGAGACCAGAGATAAAGTGACAACAGGGGTTTGATGCTCTGCTGTATACTTGCAGGGTCCAGGAGTGCTGGAAAGAGAGAGAAGAAGGAAGAGTGGCTTTACCCTGGGACACCCCCCAAGTGGTATCTATCAACAGATATGTATTCCTTAGTGTAACAGCCCCTTCTCAAGAAAAGTGACCTGAGGAACCCTGTCGCAGACAGTTTTGTCCTTGAGACTTACCTCAGGAATGTATTTTTATCATCTCAAAGTCGCAATGTATAACCCTTCTCTCTACAAAAACCACTCAGCCTTACATTAGGCTGAATAATTAGCCTTTGGTAGTGGACATGTCACTGGTTTTCAGGGATGCAGCACATTCCAGAAATGCATTCTCTTGCCTGGCATAAAGCCTTTGCAATGGAGACCACTTATTTTCAGAGTTCCTATTTGGGGACGTGACTCGGCTATGTGTAACTGCCAAGTGGCTGCCACACTGGGGGAATCGCATCTAGAAAATGGCTCTTTCTCTCCCTCCAGATGATAATAGAATTAATGGACATGAGAAATTTGTTCTGAATCAAAGAGAAAATCTAGTGTAAACACTGGGTTAGTGACAACCAGAAGGGATCTAGTCACCATCATTGCCAAATTAATTGCCCACCATGCACAAAAAATCTTGTGCATGTTTAAATTCATGCTGTCACCAAAGAGATTAACACCTTGGGAGAGACACGTTCTCCGGCAGAACCAGAACTAACCTGAGTCTCCAGGTAAATAATAGTCTTTTTTTTTTTTTTTTTCCTTTTTGTTGAAGAGGGCAGCTACCAAGCAACAATAACTAACTCGGGCTTACTTTCCTCTCCGTCTCTGCCCACATGGTGCTCGTGGTGGGAATGTGCTCCGATACTTAGTGATTGTGAGTGGGGATTCAGCCCACCCGGCCGAGCACCCCCACCTCATGATAGAGAGCTGGGGCAGGTATTGAGGTGTCTTTGAAGGACATCAGCCCCTTTCATGGCAGAGTCAGGGGTGAGTATTGGAACCCCCTTGGGAAGGAGAATGATGCTGTGGGCCCAGCCAGCTCCAGGGTTTGCTCTCAGGTGGGCACCGGGCTGCCAGAGAGTGGGAGAAATGCACAACCAGCCCCCACGTGTTGTCTGAGTGTCTTCAACATATCCAAGTCCTCCAGCCTTCTTAACAATGCAGGAGCAGAAGTAGCCCTTCCCTTCAGGCCTGCTTGCCTCCCGGGACAGACATTTTGGCGATGAAGATGAAACCAGCACCTTGTCAGGAACCCTCATATTCCATCCTGGCCCCACGATGTCCACTTCTAGTTGTGCAGTGGCATTTGGCGGCCAAGGTGATTGTCTTTGAGGAGCACATTAGAGTCCATAGCTTTGACTGAGCAAGGTCAGCAGACACCTAGATAAGATAGCCTGGCTCCCCGGCCCAAGGGGTGAGGGAGGGAGACAGGATGGTGGACAGCAGGCCCTGAATGCCAGGCTGGACACCCCTAAACCAGCTCAGCCAACCAACTGGGAAACCGTTTGTACTTTGCACAGTTCACATACACACACACACACACACACACACACACACACACACACACACGCATAGTGTTTCTGTTATACACAATGTCAGTGTGTGATTTTGGAAGAATTGACAGTAGTGACAAACTATGATGCCTGTGTTTCTGAGTCTTTAAATAAAAATGAACATGGAAAGGCCTGTGTCTGGATGGTGGGGACAGCGGGGCTGGCATAGAGGCTGCAATGCCTGAGCTGAAAGGCCCGGCCCTGGGTGGGAGCAAACAGGGATGGGACTGTTTGCATGCCCATGGCCTGCTCCCAGGGCTCACATACCTGGCACCTCATGTTCCTACAAGGAAGACACCTGGTCTGTGTGTATCAGGTGCTGGGCCATCAAGGAGACTGGGCAGTCATGGCCAGCAGTGTCATTGAACATGAAGCACACCCAGCACACATTGAGGGTCCACCAGCTGGGCAGTCAGAAGTGCGCCACAGAAGCCAGGCTGGCCAAGAGATAGGGACCTCTAGTTCTTCTCTAGGGACTCATTTGCCTGGAAGGGAAAGAGGATGTCCTATGGAGGATTCAGCCTCTCTCCTTTCTTGTAGTTAGTCCTTGTCAGCCAGAAGTGCCTGGTATAGACGCCGATGAGCACACTGCTGGCCCTCATTTTGTATCTCTGACCCTTGGGGTGCCCATACCATGTTCTCTGAAGAGCAGGATAGGGGTACGTTGAATCCCCCCCACAGGAGGGGACTCCAGAAAGGGAGGGTCTGTCCCAAGTTGATCTGACAGCTAGCAGGACTGGCCTACCAGCCTGAAGCATGCCAAGGACTGTATTTCTTGGAACAGGTTCTCATTGACCTCTTAGCTGAGACATGCACCCACAAGTATACACTTGAACTAGAAAGAGGCTTAGCAGAGAGCCGTTTTACCTTTCTGTAAAACTTAAGTGAACTTATATAGAATTTTTAACAGAATGGGTAGGAGCTAGAGGGATGGAGCAGTAAGGAAGCATGCTATGCCTGTGTGGAAGAAACTCTTAGCTTGGTTTGCTACATGAGAAATCAAGGTAAGAAGAGATTAAATGAACTGGCCCAGGTCATAGAGCTTACAGAATCGCTGTCTCAAACTCCAGTCTGTTTATCCAACACCAAGTTGATGCATCCACCTCCAAATCAGGGTGCCAACCCATGGTCCTCTGTAGAACTACAGCCATAATGTAGAACTGCACCACATAATGACATGTCAGTTAACAACAGACCACATATATGACAGTGGTCCCATAGATTATAATGGAGCTGAAAAATTCCTATCACCTACTGATGTCTTAGCCTTCATAAAAGCTTAGGAAACACAACTCACATTTGTGAAGATGCCGATATAAACACCTACTGTGCTGCCAATCATATAGAAAACTCTGCATAGGGCTGGGGATATAGCTCAGTTGGTAGAGTGCTTGCCTCCCATGCACGAGGCCCTGGGTTCAATCCTGGGTTCATCACAAAAGAAAATGAAAAGTACGCATAGGACATCATATTTGATAATGACAAAACACAACTGTTACTGGTTTGTGTATTTATTGTGCTATACTTCTTGTGTCAGAGCATACTTCTACTTATAAAAAAAATTACTTTGAGACAGTACACTGTATGAAGCTGGCAGCAGCTCATACCCCTCACATTTACCATTTTTCTTTTTGGCATCAAGAGGTTATACCAAGTGATGGGCTACACCATCTAGGTCTGTGTGACTCTGTTGTTTGCACAGTAATGAAATTGTCTCACAACGTGTTTCTCAGAACATATTTAAACATTGAGTGACATATGACTATACCATCAAGTACGCGAGTGTGGGAAGAGGTGAATCTAGGCAGTGTCCACTACAATTCACCTGGAAAGGGTGAATGGCAGCCACTGAGGTCCCTCTGCCAGGCAGAGATGATGCAGCAACCCCTTAGGGCCTGGGGCCATTTTACATTCAAATCACATACCCTGCTCATCTGAATCCATGCATACTGAGCAGACAGGACCAATTTGCTTTTTCTAATTTAACAACCAGAGGAAAGTGTTAGGCAAGTTTACAGATTTAGCCTGAAGAGCAGAGACATTTCTCATCATCCACAGTGGACTGGGCCTCCAGTAGAGGTTCAGTCCCTGTGCATCTTGTGAGCAGGGGCTAGCATGCTTGCCTCTGACTGACACTGACAGGGTGGGTGCCTGAACATGGGACTTCTTCCCAGTGGGGAGGCTCCATAGCCCAGCCCTTCACGTGACCTTCATCACTGTGTGCTTCAGGGTGAGAAACAAGCATTGAGAGTCCCCACTGAGTCTTCGGCAGAGCTGGGAAGACAACGCTGCATTGGCCTGGTACAAGATGGATTAATCTCAGAGATGCCAAGAGTCTCCTGAGGACTCTCAGGCGAGGTAGCCAAGCTTCTTGTCCTCTCAGAGGACTGCGGGAAGGGTAGAGGCTTTTCAAATAGAGGGAAGGGAAGCTGCAGATGGTCCCTGGCTTTTACGGTTTACCAGCTTATGATGATGCAAAGGGATGTATATTTAGTAGAAAATATTCTTTGTTTTGAGTTTGAATTTTTTCCCCAGGCTATCAATACATAGTTCACTCCCTTCAGGGCTGGACAGCTGCAATGTCAGTCCCTCTGTCACAAGGAAAAACAACTGACACCCTGCGGCATGCTGTACTGGGGGCTAGGATGTGGAGGAGGGTGGGTGCATTGAATGCCTTTTCCACGCGTGATATTTTCAATTTACAATGGGGATACTGGGACAGAATCCCAACGAGTCCAAGAGCTTCTATATTCCAAATCCTATTTACATAGTATCTTTGTGTATTATTACATAATTCTTACAACAGCCCCTTGAAACATGGTTCTTATCATTTCCATTTAACAAAGGAAGAAATTGCGACTTTGTAAATTTTATTATTAGCTCTGAGTTAAGTGGATGGCAGAGCCAGGACTCGTGACTTCCAATCTCTGAATTTTTCTTGAACACAACAGAAATACTAAAATGCTGTTTATAACAATTAAGATTCTGCTGTCAATGTTAGCCACCAAATGAGGTGGGCACTGTTGTTTTTATAGATAGAGAAACTGAAGCAGCACATGATGTAATAATGCCTGGGCAGTAGAGCTGGGGCCCAATCCCAGTGTTTGGCCACTACACACAGAGCAGTGGCAGCAGGCCAGGAATGCCAGGGAGGAGCCCGTGCCTAGTCTCATGGGCAATTAGCCAAGGAATGGCCCACTCTGAGCTACACCCGACCAGAAGAGGAAGGAAGGTGGAAAGGCTTTCCTCCCACGGAGACCTGTCACGGTAGAACACCGCATCCTTCGTGAACCCTGTGCTGCCCAGAGAGAGCAGCCGAGGCTCAGGTCCTCTTCCCCGAGCTGGTTCTGACGCTGGCCTCAGACCCAGGCACCATCTCTGTGGCTCTTGTCATGGTCTCACAGATTTGAACTCTGTTGCGTCCTTTGCTCATCGCTATGCCATGTGACCCTTCCAGATGGCTCCTTTAACCTCTAAAAGAAGAGCACATTCAGCTGACCACAAAGGACACAAAGGGTCCAGGAGGCTGCTGAGGCCCTGATGCTTCTCTGGGTGTTGTCCCGGTGTCAGAGGCTGGCCTCACCACACGGACTCCTGTCTGCTCTGTGAATTAGTCTTGTGCTTTGACGGGCTACACCAAGACCATCTGGGTTGAACCCCAGACACCCAAGGAAGTGGTGGCAGGGTGTTGTTTGTCAGGGACCCTCCGTTTGGAAATGCCAGAAAACCAAGTGAAATAAGTAAAACTTGACTCAAATAACTGAAAAGCCATGGTTGGTCACTGGAAAACAGTGGGAGGGGGATTTTGGTATCCCACTGACTGGGACACTTCTGCATTTTGCTGGCCAGAACTGAGGTTATCGAACATCTGGTGATGAGTAGAATATGTCTACACGGAGAAGAAGATCCTGCCCCAAATGCCAAGAGTAAGTCCATTAAGAAACATTTGTTTAGATGGATTTGGCCTCAGGCACAGCTGGATCCAGGCACTCGTATGATGTTCTTGAGTATCACTTGGCTCTGCTATCCTCCACTTTGGCTCCCTTTTCAGCGTCTCCCACATCACAGCAATATGGTTACTGACAGGTTTAGGATGACACCCTAAAACCTTAGCTATACCTGCGGAAATAGAACTGCTCTTTTGCAATGGTCCAGTCAAAATTTGGCATTGACTCTTGCTGAATGAGTTTGGGCCATTATGAACAGTGCCAGCCTGATCCAAACCACAGGGATGAAGAGTGTTAGCAAAAATGGGAGGGAAATTGCAACAAGTCATGCAAAAACAGCTGGCACTGACTTCTGTGTCCCCCAGGACAAGGACATAGCCCCAGAAAGGCTATAGCCATGTGTCAGAAGATAGGCTATCGGAGGGTCACCATACCATAGACAGGAAAATGAAACATAGAAACCAGATCTAGAAAAAGTCCCAGAGTGGGGCTGGGGCTGTATCTCAGTAGTGGAGAGCTTGCCTAGCACAGGTGAGGCACTGGGTTTGATCCTCAGTACCACATAAAAAGTAAATAAAGTTATGAAAAAAAATTTTTAAGTCCCAGAGGAACAGAGTTGGACATAATTATGAATGTGGAGAAAAGAAGTGTCAGTTTGGAATAAGTCATATTTTTAAAAAATATTTCTTTATTTGCTTTAGTTGTACACAATGCAATGCATTTATGTTTACGTGGTGCTGAGGATCGAACCTGGGCCGTGCACGTTTGAGGAGAGCGCTCTGCCGCTGAGCCACAACCCCAGCCCATAAGTCATATTTTTTAATGTCCTAAGAGATGGATCCACATGAAAGGCTGCATATGACAAGGAAGTATCATGGAGAAAACAGCTACATGCTCCCCCAGTGGCTCTGATGTAGGACAGAGGAGGCTGGACATCTGAGGAGTTTTCAGGAATCAGGTTTATTGACTACAGGGTTCAGAGAAGTTATCGCCCAAAACCTTCCCTGGACCAAGAATTTGAAAATTCTTTGAACTTTATACCCAGTGTGAGGGGGTGCTTGAAGATTTACATTTTGTAGGAGTCTACATAACAATATTATATATATATGTGTGTATATATATATATATATATACACACACACATATACATATGTGCATATATATATATATATATATATATATATACACATATATATTTGTGTGTGTGAGTTCACAGAAAGTGCTTTTTGTCAGAGGTTTTACAAGTTTTACCACAAAAGCAGAAGTAACATCATCAAGTCTGTGGCCAAACTTAACTTTTGCAAGACAGAGTAACTCAGTCCGTACAGACAATAGAAAGTACTAGGGCGTGGGTTGTGGCTCAGTGGTAGAGCGCTTGCCTAGCACATGCGCGGCCCGGGTTCGATCCCCAGCACCACGTACAAATAAACACATTGTGTACAACTAAAGCAAATAAATAAATATTTTTTAAAAAGTTCTAATCCACATTGAATTTTTTTTTCAGAAACTTTTGCTGATATTCTGTTATAAAGCTGTCTGACAAGAGAAACTTATACATTACAAATATGGTGAGGGTTTCTGCTTAATTATGGTAAGGGTCTTCTGGGTGGGGGTCTCTGGTCTGCTTCAGCTCCATCAGCATCCATTCATTCTCTGTGAACACTCAGACAGGGGTGAGACAGCACAGAGGAGCCCAGAGCTCCTGTCTGAGAGGAAGGCGACACAGATGGGGTAACCACAACCACAAAAAGCTGCGACTGAGGAGAGAGGGCTTTGAGCAGGCGGCAGAAGGATGCAGCCCCTCCAGGACAATCCCCCAACGCTTTCCTGCCTGGAGATGGGGAAGAGCAGACGCTGTCAACTCTTCAAACAAGGAGCTCCTCGGGGCTCCCACTCCGGAAGCTGGTGAACACAGGAAGAAATGGAGGGAAGTCCCCGGTTGAGGTCACCTCAGGACTCGGCCCTGTGTCTGTGCCCTTCTCTCATGCCTCCAGCTTCTCCTCCCACATTCAGTTCTTTCCACTTGGGGGCCTGCACCAGTGTCACAGAGATGAATCAAGGCAGTGACCCCACCCAGATATTTAAGCCTCTCCAGAGCAGCTGTCTGCTGAGGTCCTGGCCATCAGTCAGAAAACTGATCAGTCAGGGACTGGGGATGTAGTGCAGTTGGTAGAGGCTTGCCTCACACGCACAAGGCCCTGGGTTCAATCCCCAGTACCACCACCACCACCAACAACAACAACAAACAACAAAAAGTAAGAAGACTGATCAGTCAGGCTACCACGGCTGGCCTGAATATCCTTTTCTTATAAGGATATCAGTCACATAGGATTAGGGCCTAATGTATTGACCTTGTGTAAACTTAATTAGTCTCCAAATGCTGAGGTGCTGGGTTCAACATATGAATTTGGGAGGGACAACATTCAGCCCACACAGTGCTTATGCTCATGCAGATCAGGTAGTACTCATGTCAAAAGTTGAATTGATTAAAATAACTAGACAACAGCTATGAGGCAAATAATTACTCTTGTAAAATTAATCAAGGTGGGGCTAGGGTTGTAGCTCAGTGGCAGAGCACTTGCCTAGCATGTGTGAGGCACTGAGTTCGGTCCTCAGCATACATAAAATAAAGGCATCATGTCATCTACTACTAAAATAATTTTAAAATAAAAAAAGGATTCTAGGGCCGGGTTAGAATTATGGCTCAGCGGTACAGCACTTGCCTAACACATGTGCAGCCCTTGTTTGATCCTCAGCACTATGTAAAAATAAAGGCATTGTGTACAACTAAAGCAAATAAATAAATATTTAAAATTTTTTAAAAAAGGATTCTAAAACAATTTTTAAAAATTAATCTTGATTAATCACCATCACCAGAGGATCTGATCTAGTTTGAGAAGAGGATGGCATGGAGGTCACTTCAGGAGAGTGTCCTGGTCTTATCTGGATCCCCACATCATAATCTTTTGCAAAAATCAACAAGGCAAAGGGAGGGGAATGAATGTGTGGGTTGGGGAACTCTCTGAATGCATATACCCAAGGTTGGAGAGAGCTTGGCATAGTCAAGAAACTGGGGAAGAGGGGTTGGGGAGAAAAGGGGGACTGAGAAGAGAATTGCAGGCCAGCAGGAGTGGGTCCCACAGAGCCTTCTATTTTTCCCTTTTTTCATATTTTTGGTTGTACATAATGTTAGCACTATAAAATGATTATAGGTATACACAATAGTGAGATCTGTCACATTTTCATGAATGCACACATTTTAACAATATAATTTGGCCAGTATCACTCCCCAGTATTTCTCCCACCCCTCCCTCCCTCTCCTTGGTCCCTTTCAAAGGAAACCTTTAAAAGACTCCTAGAATGGTACATGACAACATCCCGGGGTTCTAAAGCGCCCTCTGCTGGCACTATAGGGAATGGATCTAAGAATGAGAATCTTACTAGGCAGCTGGCTGCAGAGTGCAGGGATGAGGCGATGGTGTAGTGGTGACCACATTTGCTGTGTGCCCGTGGCACCCCCTCCTCACTACCCCACCTCTGGGGAACAGGCCCCATTTGACCAGGGGGTTCTAACCAAAGCAAGAAAATTTTCCTGCTGGAAAACTGAATGCAAAATAGCAGCAGTAGGGGAAGAGGAGAAAACTAGTACAGGAAATGTGGATAACCAGGTCTCCCCTGGAGCTCTGTGGCATCCTTGTCTGGGATGACGGCAAGTGTGCACTAAGTATGCACCAAGCACTCGCTATGTTCACCCCCTGCTTACAGCTCTACATGCACTGTCTCCTTTTTCTCCTCACATCTTACAAGGCAGGAACTATGGTTACACCCATTTCAATTGGGGAAATAGAGGCAGAGTTATTTACCAAGTCATTTCAGTAGGTGACCAAAAAGTGGAGCAGCTGGGGTTCTATCTCCAGCCATGTGGCTCCAAAGGCCACACTCCTACCCCAGGAGCTGGGTCTCGGTGCTGGTAGATCTGGCTGAGTGGCTCATTGACTTCCTGTGTACAATGACAATGTTTCTTGAAACTGTACTCACAGTAGGAGGGTGAGTTTCTTGCAGGCACAGCAGTTTCTCAAATGTCCCTTTATGGTCTATGATAACACAGCCCCAAGTGGCCCAGTATGCCATGTGACCTCACTTGGATGGCAATACAGTGTTTGGGAGAGGGAGGGAACCTCTTCTTATCTGCAGGTGCACCCCTGGCCAGGCATTTGGAAACCTTGAGGGGTGGTGTTCTTGCAGCCTGGCTTATAGTGCCTGGAGCTGCCTGGACCAAATGGTGATGGGCAAAGGCCACCACACATGGAGTGGGACCCACAGAATGGGGAGAGTAGGAAGAAGTCTGCCTCCAACCGACTTTGTGACCCTGGCTGAGGACAGGGCCAGGACTGCCTCATCCGCTGTTAAATGTCTTCTGTATAATTGCCCAACAAATCCAAATCTACACTTCTCTACATTTTGATGGCTGCTGCTCACCTCCATCCCCAGTAAGAAATCTGAAATCTCAAATGAGGAGGTAACCCTAGACTCCTGCAGGGTCTTGACAAGGCAGGCTCTTTGTACCTGTGAGGAGAGCCCATCTGAAGGCACAGGAAAGAGCTCCTAGGCCCCAGCCTGGTGCCTGCCCACACTCCCAGTCACACATGCTGGAGAATGTCCTGCCCATGGTGTTTTCCACCCCAGTGTCCTGGAGGCTGTGAAGGCAAAGATCTGCACCCCAGCATAGCATAGAGGCTAGGAAGAGGAGCTGAGCCTGGACCCCTGGCCCTCAGGCTCTTGGTGTCAACACTGAGGTGTCATGAATACCATATTACCGGAATACCATAAGACCGGTATTCCTACCAGAGGTGCCCAGACCCCTGGGAGTCCTTGTGAGAACATGGGCAGGGTCTGAGTTCTCAGCATCTTATTCCACGCAGCACAGCCACCATCCTGCAACCAGATTCAGGAACCATCACTTGGGGCCATCTTGGTTTAACTATTGCCAAGCCCAGCCCTAAGAAAGAGGAAGGCTCCACGGTCCACCAACATCTGACTGTTCACTCCATGTCCCTTGAGAAAAAGCTATGACCCTTCTGCCTCTTCTTCAGGTGGGAGTTGAGCTAGGTGCCAGCTGGCCTTCTGGCCACATGGGAGCCCCATCAGGCATAATGATAAACTTTATTTGTAGATCTTTGGGGGCTGTGTGACAACAATTGTCTCAACACCCAACCTGGTGCTCTTTGCTCCTTCACCTGCTCTGCCTTGGCAGGCTTGAGGCAACTGTTGTTCTAAAAACTCTACCTGGGCTCTGGCCTGTGATGGGCTCTGATTCATGTTCTTCAGTGGGGGCACACACTGGCCCTGGCCACCTGCCCTCTCTCCCTGTGCCCAGCCTTGGTGCTCTTGCATCTGAAATCCTGCTAGAGTTGAAGGACTCCCATGCTCAGTGCGGCCTCTGCCTCTTTCCTGAGTTGAGGGGAAGCTCCTGGCAGCTGGCCTGGATTGGCTCCAAGTACCCCAGGCCCCTCTGCCATCCCCATGTGCCCACACCCCTCATCCCAGCTCCTCCACGTGCAGCTAGAGATGCCCAGGCTGCCTCCAGTGTATACTCTATCCTTTTCCTGATGCCCAAGAACTGCCACATCCTTTTGCTGCTTTTACCTTCCAACTGTGGTCACTCATCTTCTGCCCCATCCCAGGTTAGGCTTCTCTCAGAGGACCTTCATTCTGTACATCTGAGACCTAAGATTCCTCAATACTCAGTTCCCTTTCTGTCTCCTCCTGAGCCAGCAGGGGTAGCTGCTGGTGTCCCACCTTGGATCCTTCAGACCTACCTTGACATGGGAGGGTCCCCTAATAGTGCCTGATCTTGGTGGCACATTTGTGTCCTGGGGTTTCTTGGTTACTTCAGGGAGGGAGCCCACACAGTGCTTTCACCTGCATGACCCTGGAGGTAGGAGGACAATGATGAAGCCATTGGGTGGAGCCTGCTTTTCCCAGGGAAATTCTGAGATATCCTGATCCCGCTTGTGCTGCCTCGCCTTCTGCCTTCTACTCTGGGTCCCTGGAGTTTCATCTCCAGAGAAAGTCACTGCAGAGTAGACATAGTAGTCTTAGCAGCCAGGTCCCAATTATTCACTCCTGACTAATATGTGTGTGCACACAGGCCTACATTTGCATACACATCCTTCTCCCTCCTTCTAGCATGCATGAGGCTTTAACAAGAGGAGGCCAGGAGGGAGGGAGGAGAAGGAGAACACACTGAAGGCTGTAGCCTGAGCCCTCCTTACCCCAGAGCCAGCCTGTGGCTACAAAGGATGTGGCCAGGGATACAGGGGAGTGGAGTCACCAGCAGACCAAGCCCTTATCATAGCCACATCCTGTGGTAACCACCCCCTCAGCCCAGTGACCTCAACAGCAAACACAGGGCACCAAGTCCCCAGAGAAACTATGGCCACCTTTGGGGGCACAGGATGCCTGGACTCTGGCAGATAAGCAAATTCTCAAGAAGCAAGTAGCCCAACCAGAAAACCAGGCAGGCCCTTCTTGTCCCCAGTGAGCCTGTGGTCCCATCAGAGTTCTCTCCACCTGAAACTCAGTCTAGGCCTTAAAATGGACGTATTCCTACATCCCTCAGGAACGCAGCAAGCCCAGTTTCTGTCTCTTCCATTGAATGCTCTTGCAACTCTAAGATTTGTTTGAAACTTAAACCTCAGCCAGATTCTGAGCTTATGTAACTCCCTGGGAATTCCCATGTGTTGGGCTGGCTGTTCCTAGAATCTTTTTATGATTCATAACTTGGTTACAGCTTTGAGCTGGTAAATATGGAGTTTCTGCTTTGGACTCAGAAAACCACGTTACACAATGTGGACCAGTGCTGTATCTCAGAGTGTGGGAGTGCCCGCCACTGCTGCCCTTCTGGCCTCATCACCAATTCTCATGAATTACTGCTTGTAAACATCTCAGGCCGACTTGGATAAAAGGCACACAGGGCCCTGTAGTAGTAAAGTTCTGGGCATTTTGGCTGTATCTAAGAACTAGCCTGTCTCCAGGCCAGGTGTAGGTGGGTGAGGTGAGCATTTACCCCATGAACAGCCCACCCCACCCACAGGCCTCAATTCCACTGCACCTCCCTCCAGGCCTGGACACCTCCTCTCCCACTGCAGGAGCATACAAGCCACGACAGCCCACAGCAGCCTTGTGTGTGGCCACAGCCTGGACTGGGGTAGTCTTCCATTTTATTTTCCACTTTCTATTGCCATAGGACAGAAAAGTTACATTGGTCTCTGGAACTTTTCTTGCAGTTTTATTTTATTTCATTTTTATCCATATTTTATTTTATTCATAATTTTTATTTGTATTTTATTTCATTGTGTGAAGTAGACAGCTTCACTCTCGGGCATCTGGGTGTGTGGGGAGGAGGCTGTCCCTCCCCCATTCCCTGTGGTCACTTCCTTGCCCACTTCTTCCTTACCCCATGTTACATGGTTCTTCCTCCTCAGTTGCCAACTCTCTCACACTTTCCTCCTACTCCACATCACACGCCCTTCTCCCCAAACCCTCCATTTTCATTAGCCCAAGACTCCAAATACAGAGCCTGTCCACTGTCCTGCATGCAGCACCTTGCTCTGTGGTCCAAATGTGATCCCAGGGATGACCTTCAACCTGGAAATCACCCATGATCTCTGAGGACGGAATTTCTCTGCCCACTGGCATGGGGCTCACCTCACTTGTGCAGGGTCTGGATCCAACTCTGCACTTGGCCCAAATGTTTAGTTCAGTGTGGTGGCTGAGGTCCTAGTTGCCCGTGGTACAGCTAAGGCTGACACTGCTCTGAGAAGCTGGAGCACACCCACAAACATGGGGTAGATGTCCTCAAGATCTGTTCTTCCCTCGGTGACCTAAGGAATCTATCTATGTACCTTATAGGGCAGGTGCAAGGTTGACACATGGTTCTGTCCCATGGACGGCTGCCCTTGTGAGGGTGACAGCAGCTGAGGATATGTCTCATGAGAGGTGTCTGGGCAGGTTGCACTTAAGGCATGGCACCAAGTCTCTTTAGAACCCCAGGGAGGCAGACAGGGTTGAAAATGGGATGCTGAATCCCTGCGGCCAAGGAAGGTGCTGAATTGAGCAGCAAACGCACTACATGACCTCCACTGTGATTTGTTTCTCTAATGGGTGGCATTTGAATTCTTAAATAAAGTCCCTAACTTTTAAAAACAGGATAATAAATAAATAAATGCTGGTAATTGTGTCACTTTCCCAGTTTCAAACTGCATAGATCAATCTGTGTCTGAGCCTTCGGGAAGGGATGTTGGCATGCATCTTATTTCTCAACACCGGTGGAGCAGAGCAGTAGCCGCTTTCTTTGGCAGCTTTCCAGGCAACATTGGCTGTTGTTGATTAAGCACTGTGTGGGGCACCTTTCACGATTCTCTCATTTACATTTACAAGTACTCTACATATAAGGACTCTTGTCATGGCCATTTTGCAGATGGCAAAGCAGAGGTTCAGGGAGTTTAGGTAATTTCTCCGAGTCTCATGGCCAACAATCAGGCAGACACTCCTCACCCTCTCCAGAGCCTACATTCTTGGCTTCACAAAGACACACTGCATCAGCAGTCAGTTAACTCTAACAGAGGGGCACCTGCCTTAAAAAACATTTCCTTGTTTTTCTGATGGACATTCCCATGATTAACATTAGTTGGTGTACTTATATGTAAAGCAAATATGCACATACTGAACTTTTCTGGAATTTCAAAAATCCTTCTCACTTAGATGACCACAGAGTCAGCATTTGGTGCCTGCTCACTGTTCAGTGATTTAACTTTTCCATTGAAGTCTATTCTGCTCTACTCTATTTACTTCTGCTTCTTTGATTTGAGTCCTAATGATTTGGATAACCAAAAGAAATTGCTTTGGGTCCCAATGTGTAGTTATTACTGTGGAATTCACCCAAACTTGCATTTCCAGGATCCTGGACTCACATATTGTTCTATCATCAGTGAAAGAGCAACCCAGGCATAGAGATAAGGTCTGTGTGGGAGTATTCTTGACCTTAGTGCCAGCTCAGCACTAAGTTCTCTAAAGTTGTCGGGAGATCACATCAGTTTCCAGGGTCACTTGGGACATGAAAATGCTAAATTCACACTCTTAAGATGTGCATTAAAATAAATTAAATCACAACATGCATAGATGACATTTGGCTTGTTACCATTTCATCAATAGATGCAGATAGGCTTTAGATAGGTAGAAAGATGAGGTGTTTATCCTTTTTTATTCCCCCAAGGGTGTGTAAGGGTGCCTGCTCTTATTGCTGTTCCATTTAGGTAACATTCTAAAACTTATAAAAGTATAGAGATGAACAACATGAGTGGTTGCCAGAGAGCAGAGGTGGATATGGGTGGGAGTGAAGGGGGAATGTCTGGAGGTGGCTGTGGTTGCAACAGAGTGGCAGGAGAGACCCTCGTGATGAAACCTGCCGT
Organism: Tamias sibiricus; assembly: GCA_025594165.1. Classification (NCBI taxonomy): domain Eukaryota; kingdom Metazoa; phylum Chordata; class Mammalia; order Rodentia; family Sciuridae; genus Tamias; species Tamias sibiricus. The sequence goes on along the minus strand of CM046670.1, from coordinate 13,344,300 downwards.
GTGAGCTGTGGGGGGTGCTGCACGGGTCTACACATGTGCTAAGAGTGCAGAAAACTAGACACTTGTGTACATACTGGAAGAGACGCACATGTGCACGTAAAACAGGACACCTGAATAAGGTCAGGTGACTTTTCCAATGCCAATTTACTGTGATATGGTTCAAAGTGTGGCTTTGCAAGATGTTACTATTGGGGGATGACGATAGGTATGAGGAATCTGTATATTTTTTCAAATGCATGTGAATCAACAACATCACAAAATGGAAAGTTTTTAAGAGGAGGGGAGGAGATGATGCTAGAGATGCCAGAGAGAAAGCGGGTGATGTTTGCCTCCCCATTGACGAGCATGACCTACACACGAGGCAGAGAGGGATAAGGGTAAGCAGTGCCACTCAAAGGGGTGGGTGGCTGTGTCCAGGGCTGTGGTAGATGTGGTAATGGCCAAGTCACACTCACTGGAGGTCACTCTCCCCAGGTGACCAAGAACTCAGGATTTCCTCAGCCACTGTGGCGGTACACCCAACTCGGGGCCTGAGCTGCCTTGTAAAGCACGGAGCTCCCACCCTCAGCAGAACCTCAGTAGAGGCCGGGAGGGCCGCTGCAAGCTGAAACTGATGATCACAGAGTCAGCATTCGGTGCCTGCTCACTGTCCAGTGATTTAACTTTTCCATTGACGTCTATTCTGCTCTACTCTATTTACTTCTACTTCTTTGATTTGAGTCCTCATGATTTGGATAACCAAAAGAAATTGCTGACTGCAAAGTATCACCTGAAAGCATTCTACTCAACAAAAAGGAGACAGTGTGGGTCCCTTGAGCAGTCCTAGGCAGCAGTTTATGTCCTTGGGGACCTCTGCTTTTGACATTCTAATTTACAGTTTTATAATCAGTTCATTGCCTAAGTACCTCTTATTAGGACTTGTTTCATGAGGTGCTAATTGAAGCCAAGTCTTTGAAGGTTGCTTTTCCACAGGGAAGAAGGCACTTGCAGCTCCAGGGCCTCAGTCTGGCCCACAGGTCTAGTGACAGCCATGGACTGGATAACCACTTACATGGGACAACCATCACTCCATGACAGCAGCATTTTACTTTGAAACAAAGTTTCACCAGAAATGCTCTTCACAATTTAATTTTAAAAAAGAAGCTGCCGAATGGTGCTTATGCAAATTTTGCTGTTGTCTCCCAACAGCCGAGATCAGTCAAATGCTAGAAAGTGAGTTTTAAGGGGGACATCTTTGCTTCTCCAGTGATCTGTCACATGGTTCTCAACCCAGTTGCTGTAAGCTACCTGGTACCGAAAACCGGGAGGAAAAACTCTCGGAGGCAGAGTTAAGCTTTTACTACTTTTACTTCTACTTTCTTAGAGAGAGCTTAGAGAGGGAAAGAAAGATTTTTAGAGAGAAAGATTAAAGCGAGTAGCTTAGAGAAAGATTAGAGCTTCTTTCTTCTCTCTTCTTTCTTCCTTCTTCTTTCTTCTGTCTTCTGTCTTCCTCAGGAGTCTCGGCCTAACTCTGACCAGTCATTACTTCTTCTATCTGGTTTCTCTTCTGTAACTGCTCTGCCTACGTTCTGGCCGCTCTGATTCTTCTGACTGACCGAGTGACTGCCCGGCTGACTGAATTCTCCGTTCTCCTAACTCGGACCGCTTTCACCCGGTTATATACCTTCAGGTTTGCGGGTGCCTACAGGTGCGTCACATACATATCAGGTGGAACTTATGGCTTCCAGCTAGCTACAACAGCCCTTCCTAATTAGGGCTCCTTCAAGTTGCAAGTTAGCAACTTCCAGAAAAAAGTGCCAGTGCCCAGCCCTGCCCTAAAGATCCTGTCCAACAGGCCTGGAACCAAGCTCCAGAGCCAGCATTTTCTACAAGCTACCAGTGACAGTAAGATGCTGCTGAACTTAGGAACCGTTGCTCTCTGTGTTCATGTCAGCAAACAGGAGCTCTGAAGTCAGGGGAGTCTGCCCCTGGGCAACTAGCACACAGCAGTCAGACTTGCCCAATGAGAACAAGACAGAGAAGGCATACTTCCAAACAAACATGTATTCAGATGGAGCTATGTAGATTCAAATTCCTCTGATGAGTTGTAGATGTGCTGGAAGGCGCGAACACACACACATCCACGTCAGGAAGCTGTCACTAAGTTTCCTGCTGGGATTGATTTGCACCTCCAGAGCCTTGGATTGTTTAACATCCTCCCACCATCAGGCTGCTGGGGGCATTTTCACAACTGCTGGCTCCATCCTCTCCAGGCTCCATGTTCAACAAGGCTTTATTGAGCACCAGGGACATCATGAAATGTAACGTGTCTTTTGGGCTTTGAAGCACTTTGACAAGGACTCTGTCAGATTCTGTCTGACCCTGAGCACCAGCCTTCTGCTCCATGGTCCATAGTCAACAGCTCTGCTACCTGAGTTGAGCTCTTCCCCTTCTGAAAGGGGACAGATTCTTGTTGTCCACATGGCCACTGAAGATAACAGGAGAACAAACCTCTCACCGTCCAGTGGTCTGTCTCCCCAGAGACTCACCCATAGTCATGCAGTGGTGGCATGAAGGGCTGAGTTCCTGGAACTCTAGTCAGGATCTCCATGGCAGACACCAAGTTAGGCTCCAGATAGTGACAGACAGGAGTCCCCATGGACTGGTCAACAGAGAATCTTAATCAATGGAAATTTTTCAAGGGCAGCTTTACGGTTGGACAAAACGTACCAGGAGCCTCAAGATGTTCCTACTCGCTGGCCCTTTGGGAAATCAAACCAAGGAAATAATCAAGAGACATGAACAAAAAATTTTATCTAGGGATATTTGCTGAAGCATTAACCATAATGAGTAAGTGGAAAGGCAACCTAAATGCCCAACCACAGGGAATTGCTTAACTCCCCTATGATATATATGCATTTATGTGTGTATATATATATATATATAAATGAGTGGTTTTTGGACCATAATCCCATGATACACAATCCTACCCAAATCTGGAATGTAGAAATCTCAAATGATCAAAGTCCCTAAAGTTGAAAATCCCCCAAATCAAAATCTCAAAGATATAATTCTGGAAACTATTATTAAAAAATTATTTAAGAGACATTAATTCACATTTTTAAAAGTGGATTTGAGGAATATATAAAAACATAACAGAACACTTCACAGGCTACTTACACAATAAAATAGGCAATAATGTGTTTTCCCAAGCACTGGTATACTAACAACAGTCACATGGGTACAACAGTTATAAGCAGTTAAACCATATTCTTAAAGAAACGGGTCAAAACACAAAATGTGTAAGGGCACATCATTATTGTTGGTCACTGTGTCCTCCAGATTTATAACTGTGGTCATCTGAAACACTGTGATGAACAATTTAATTCTTCTGATGAGATGATTGAAAATCTTGTTGGGTCATGAGTGTATATGCAGTCACCCAAGGAGCCAAGGTCTTAAGACATTTTCTCTTTCATAAACACAGTTGTACAAAAAGGGCATCTCTTCATTTATTGAGGAAGTGTCAAGATTTTTACATATATGCACAATGCTCACACACCTAAAAATCAACATTGTACTAATGCACTAAAAAGGAATCAGTTTTTTTTTTAAAATGTTTTCCTTAATGCATTATAATTACACATAATGGTGGGGTTCATTTTGGCTAATCATACACGCATGGAATATAATTTGCCCAACTTTAGTCCCTAGTGCTTCGTTGTTCCCTCCCCTTCTCCCTCCTCCTACTTACCTTCCTCTATTCTACTGGTCTTCTATTTATTTAGTTAAGCACAATTGCATAAGCGGCTTTTTTTTTAAATTGGTGATTTATAGATATGCATGGAATTCACTGTAGCTTTTCTTCTTGTCTTCTTAGCTTAGAGTAGAGTAGATTAAAGAAAGATAGAGCTTAGAGCTTAGAGTCTTAGAAAGAAAGATAGAGCTTAGAGTTCTTAGAGCTTTCTTCTTGTCTTCTTCTTAGCTTAGAGTAAAGATAGAGCTTAGAGAGCTTTAGCTTAGAGTTAGAGTTAGAAAGATAGAGCTTAGCTTAGAGAAAGATTAGAGCTTCTTTCTTCTCACTTCTTTCTTCCTTCTTCTGTCTTCTGTCTTCCTATATTCATAGGTGCTGTAGTTATATTCATAGGTGCATATAATGTAATTCTGTCAATTTCATGCAGAATCAAATTTGAAAAAATGCACAAATTAGAACTCTCTAAAAGTCTGTGCAATTTATACTTCCAATATCAGAAAGGATGTGAAGATGAAATATGCAGCATGGTAAAATATAAAAATATAATGCTGACAATTTACAAATAGTTTTTAAAAAAATTAGAAAGAAAATTTGACATTTGAACAAGCATGTTACAGGTATAACTTATGGACAATTTTGCAAGGGTGACCCCTAAGAGCTGACTGATTTTCATGATCATTAACTACTTTTGAAATCTTGCATCACAAAGAATAGCTAGCTGCATTTCCCCTCCAGGGCATGGCTCTCCACATATTCATTTTCTACATGGCGTGGATTTTGCTTAAGTTCTTGAGATCTTCTCCACCTAGTCCACATAGACGCACACACTGATGTTTGGAAACATCCTTGCAGACACTCAAAATCATGCTGCATCAGATTTCTAGATTTTGAATCTGCCTAACTTGATGTAGCTGAAAAAGTGCTAATGCCTTCCACAGAATTCCACTTTTCACCCCTCTTATAGTTGTTTTTCCCCCGCTTTAAATGATAATTGTGCTTTTAGGAATTTTAGCTTTTAGGATTTCAACGTTCAGGATTTTAATCTTTCAGGATTGTGATTTTGGGGGAGTTTAGACTTGATTTTGATCTTTGAGGATTTCAACACTTGAGGTTGTTTTTCTAGATTACAGTGGGCACCAGTGTGGAAAATTCTGGCAGCTGTATACAGACAGTGTTGTGGGGCTGGAGACAACACTAAATGAACACGCAGGGTGTCAAGCTGTCACCTCTTGAGTTGTGCCAATAGAAAAATAACTGGAAGGTGTACATCAATATATTAACTCCTGAGCCCGGAGATTCCATGTAGGATTTTTTTTTTTTTTTCATTCTTCATTCTTGTCCCTTCTTTCCTATATTTTCTATAGCAAATACTCTGTTTTAGAAACCTTTACTAATTTTAAAGCAGATTTGTGTGATGGTAATAAGTGTAGCCAACTAGTTTGCCTGCTCAGAAACCCTAGTGCCCATGTCCCTGTGCTCTCATATTTCATAGAAAAGTTCAGAGTCAACAGTAAAGTTCAGCAGCAAGCAGCCACTGACCGCCCTCCTCTAGGGATCTTGTTGCTGATGGTTAGCCGGTGAGGGGATTCTCAAAAGGGAAAACTTGTCTGTAATTATAAGCCATGAGCAGTGCTATTGTGCTTGCTGCTACAGGCAGTTGTGTAAGAACATGATCCCTCATCACAGGAACTGCTGTCTGACCTCCCAGCATCCCACTCTGTGTGGTTTCCCTTTTCCCTAGCCCAGGGCTTGCCTGGGAGGACCCTAGCAATTGCTGTGTACGCACAGGTGGAAAGGTGCTTGTACTTCAGGAATTGCTCTCTCTTGCTGCTGGCACCTCTTCCGCTGACTTCAGAGTAACCCTGCTGAGGATGTGCAGCCCAGCCAATAGCCAGTAGCCACCATGGACCCAGAGCCAGCCCAGTCTCCTAGTCTGGTGACTGCATCCACATGGGGGACCTCAGGGACACCAGTAGAACTGACCAGTGAGCCCAGCCCCAGTACCTAATTCCTGAGCGGATAAATGGTGGATATTTTAAACCACTGTGAGTGACTTGTTACTTAGTGTTAGATGATTAAGTCAGAGACCTTGACTTCAGTGTGGCTCTGAGGCTTGACTTAAGAGCTGGAGAGCAGGAATACCTCTGTGTAGCACAGGATGGGTGTATGAGAAAGTAGCCTTTCAGGGACACTGCTGCCAGTTATACCACCCTATTCTGAAACTCTGGCTTTCACTAAGGTTGCCTCTAGCCCTGTAGAAAATCTTTCAATGCTGGCTGATTGTTGTACTTTGAGGTTGAATTGATTTTCAAAAATAACCAAAAATCAGTAGGAGCTAAGTTGCAGATCTGAATAAAACTGTTTGAAAATAAGTAATGAGACCTACATTGTGTTTTCTGGTTAGGTGATTCCCTGTTTTGAGCCATGAATGCACCCCCCCTAGAATATTTGTGTCGCTTTGTTTCAATCTATAAACTTAGAGAAGTTCCAGTCAATCTCCTAAAATCACAGCTCTTTGTCTTATACAATTAACAGCAAGAGACAACATTCAGTGTTCAGCGATGCCACCACGTGTTCATGCCTTCACATGATCTTAATCCAGCTCTCACCAAGCACCCCGTGAGGCTCAGAGCTGCGGGACTGCCAACACAGGACCTCAGCAGGGAGCCAGCCAGAGACAGTTTCCAACTGCACAGCAGGAGTCCTGCTTTACAGCTTCTTGATTTAAGTTTCTATTTTGCTTTTATTTTTGTTCCCCATCCCCTAAAAAATTGTTTATTTTTTAGTTGTAGCTGGACACAATGCCTTTATTTATTTTTATGTGGTGCTGAGAATCGAACCCAGGGCCTCGCCATGCTAGGTGAGCACTCTACCGCTGAGCCACAACCCCAGCCCATTTTTTTGTTTCCCTTTTTAAATGTGGGGTCACTTCAAACCTTTGTTAGAAAGAGGGCGTAATTACATGTAAATGAAATCCACTAGCAGTCAATCTTAGAATGCCAGATTCTTAGCTCTCTCTTGTCTGGTTACTTGTTTCACATATTATTATAAAACAGAATCCACAGGACTCTGCACTGCAGACCAAGGTCCCCCACTGTCATGGTGACAATGGTGGAGAAGGCATGGCCAATGAGCTTACCTTGCAGTGGAGTGCATTCATTAGAGCGCCAGATTTCCCACCTGCCAGCTGGGGCCTTTGGACAAGTCACTTAATCTGGTAAAACAGAGGGTGCTTTATGCATCTGGCCTAGCAGGTAACAGGCAGGTGAGGCTGGGCAGATGTGCATGGAAGGCATCTGAGGACTCTAGAGAGTGAGGTCTGCACTTGTCCCCACTCATGCAGGTTGGCAGCTGTGATGCCAGCAGCGACACCAGCAGGGCTGTGCACCACCTCAGCTATTTATGGATGTGGCTCAGTGGGAACTGCTGCAATTAGAGCAGAAAAGCAGGCTTTGCACCACAAATAGAAAAGTCTGAGATGGGGAAATCTTGTGCTGCAGGTGGCCTATGTTCTCATCCCTGAGGTGTCAGCCATGAATGGTGACATAGATGCTTATCAGTACTACAGGACTGCACCCAGACAGCTCAGGGGCCAGGGTCAGTAGGGGTGGGCTGAGGCTGGAGGTGGAGGTAATTAAGTTAGCTATAGGAGCTGAACCAGCTGAGAAGTCAGCTCTGCCCCTAAGTAACTCATGTATCAAATGGAAATTCCCAGGTCTCTACTTCACAAGTCACTCTGAAGAGAGGTCAGAGTAAGGGGTAAATTCATATCTGTCAAATAAGATAAATTCATGGAATGGTCTATATCTCCAGAGAATTCACTTTGTGGAGATACCATGACCAGGTCTGTGTCCCTGTGGGACTGAGGACAGTGGGTGCCATGTCACCTGGGTAATCTGGGCCTTCTTGTGCAGACCCAGAGCATCCTCCCAAGGTAGAAAAGGCACAATGTGGCACTTGGACCTTCCAGTCTTGGCCACTCTCCCAAGGCCTTCCAGCAACTGAATGGGATGCCAAACATCCTTCTTCACCAATGGGTCTCCTCTAGCTTGGTGCTGGCTTTGATCATCAACTGCATTTGCAGCTCTTCCACCCCAGGTCTGGCAAGTCCTGAGAAAAGCCCTCTTAGGATGGCAAGTGAAATAACTGGACCTTATCCTCTCCTGCCACGACAGTCACATCATGGAGAATCCTTAGTTGGAGGCAGTCCATGAAGAGTCAAACACATCTCTCACCTAAGGCTCTCTAGGAGCCTACTACTGGCCTTCATGGGTGTGTCTTACCACTCAACAGATGAAACAAAGGAACTTTTCAGGATCCATGGCTGAAAGTACTATTTATTTTTACCCTTGACTTTGCCCCTTACCCTGCCCACAGCATCCAGAGACCCTACACTCTTGAAGTTGACCCTCTACAACACCCAGTCCTCCTTCCTGGCAGCAGGTATTGCAGCTGCTTCTTGAAAGAGCCGTTGAGTCAATGCTGGTGGAAAAGCTGATATGCCCCGGACAAGCTCTGGGGTGCAACAAGGTCCTTTAAGGAAGCCAGTACTTGGCATTTAGGATAGGGCAGAAACCCTGGAAGACTCCTTGGGGTCCTCTGAGAGTAGATCAGGAAAACCTACCCAAAGCCCATTTGTCACAAGATGCCAGAAAGGTAACAATAACTCACTGGCCATTGCTCTTACTCATCAAGAAAAGCAGACTCCATTTCTACAACATAAACACTTTTCCTACTCATCCATCTGGTTCATGCTTGATGCATGTCCTGGGTGCTGTCTTGACTCTCCCTTTTCAGTTCAGGATCTCATTTGTCCTACCACTGCAGAGGCAGGGAGGGATCTTATTTTTGCTGCTATTGTTAATTTTCCCAACTGAGTAAGACACTGAAGCATTAAAATCCCCTAAATGACCACAGCATGTAGGGAGGTAACTGAGTCCCAGTCACAGGGGTACTTGAAGGTGAATGCCCAGAAGCAAGGAGCTGCAAAAGACCCCCGTACACTGACAGGCCTACAGGTAGCAGGAAACTGGCACAGGGAGAACCGAATTAAGCTTTGTGGCTTCTTTTCACAGATTTGATTTGCCTCCTTTCCTTGCTCAGGCAGGCTTCACCCGTCATCCTCTGAGATGTCCAAGTGGAGCACAGGCATTTTTTATTTGAACACAAGGCCCAGGGCTGCCTCCTGCTAGCTTGTGTCCTTGGGCAGGGTGCCAGGCTCTTTGAGCCACTTTTACCTACTCTTTGAGTGAAGACTTACGCTGACTTGCTGGAGGTAAGGGGGTTGGAGAGAGTGCACAGTATGTGTCTGCCATAGGACCAGGCACAGAGAGACTTGATGAATGGAGCTGTGCTCGTTATTTTTTCCTGACCTGCAGTTCCTAAAGGCACCCTCTCCCATCTTTGACAGGGACCCATGGCTTCTCCCATTGTTCCCTTGTAAGCTGCCTGGTACCGTAAACCGGGAGGAAAAACTCTCGGAGGCAGAGTTAAGCTTTTACTACTTTTACTTCTACTTTCTTAGAGCTTAGAGAGGGAAAGAAAGATTTTTAGAGAGAAAGATTAAAGCAAGCTTTTCTTCTTGTCTTCTTAGCTTAGAGTAAGAGTTAGAAAGATAGAGCTTAGCTTAGAGAAAGACTAGAGCTTCTTTCTTCTCTCTTCTTTCTTCCTTCTTCTGTCTTCTGTCTTCTGTCTTCCTCGGGAGCCTCGGCCTTACTCTGACCAGTCCTCTGGAGCCTCGGCCTAACTCTGGCCAGTCATTACTTCTTCTATCTGGTTTCTCTTCTGTAACCGCTCTGCCTACGTTCTGGCCGCTCTGATTCTTCTGACCGACCGAGTGACTGCCCGGCTGACTGAATTCTCCGTTCTCCTAACTCGGACCGCTTTCACCCGGTTATATACCTTCAGGTTTGCGGGTGCCTACAGGTGCGTCACATACATATCAGGCGGAACCCATGGCTTCCAGCTAGCTACGAGAGCCCTTCCTAATTAGGGCTCCTTCATTCCCTCATTCCTCAGGCTAGTCAGTGCCTATTTAACTCTCAGTGGGTTACTGCTAGGAAGTCCTTCCTAATGGCTTTTGACCTTCCAGAGTCATGGAATCTGCCCCAGCCAGCAAGTGTTTGTTTCCCACTGAAGACCAGCACCTCCCTAGGGAAGAACTGCACCTTGTTGACAAGCAAGTTATTTTCCCAGAACTTAGGATGGTGTCTCATCAGATTGCTTGCCATGAGGCTGAGTCTTGCCTGATTTTGGTTGAAGAATTAAATGGCTTAATAGGACTTTGAGAATAGCTGTTGATAGAGAAAACCACACACAAACACACATAACACACACTCTGACAAATATTTACATACACCTGCCACACCTCACACAAGCTCACATGTACCAAGATTACGTACCTGAACTTAGCTCAGTGAGGCACAGTGCTGGTCCTAGAGAGAGCTTGGGACCCCACATGTCCACCTCCATAGAAAACATGCCACATGGTCAAGAAGGCTGCACTTAAGTACAGTATGTTTGGGCAATGATAACATTTGCTCCCTTCCTCCCCTTGGTGGGGAAAGGGTTTGGTAAGATAGGAACAGGGGGGCTGGGGCTGTGGCTCAGTGGCGAAGTGCTTGCTTAGCATGCGTGAGGCACTGGATTTGATCCTTAGCACCACATAAAAATAAATAAAATAAAGGCATTCTGTCCATATACAACTACAAAAAAATTAAAAATAAAAAACAAAAAAGCTAGGGACTGCAATCTTGTAGGTGCTTCCCCATATTTGAGATATGCTGACAAAGTCCTAACCTATTGGGGAGGTGTCACAGATGTGAGGAAACTAAAGAGGACTGACAGAGGCGGTGTGGGTCCCTGGGCAAGAGAATGGATGTTAGTGGACAAGAGACAAACTGGAGTAAAGTCTGTAGATGGGTATTTAGCACTGTGCCAATGCTAATTTTCTGGTTTAGATAGTTCTACTGTAGTTGTGTGAGGTTTTAACATTAGGAGAAACAGGGAGGAAAGCACACAGGAATTATGTACTATTTTTTACAACTTTTTGTAAGTCTAAAAAGTATTTCAAAATGGAAGATTTTGACAAGTAGATGTGGCTGACAGGTTGCCAATCTTAGCTAGTTTGCTATGTAATTGATTCTCTAGGTCCTCAAGCCCTTGTTAGAGTCACTCAGGACTAAATCTATCTTTCCAGCTCCATAAGGAGAGAATGGCTGGTAATAACTGACTGAGAGACCAGAGGAGGGCTGTGAGGGGAGAAGACCAAGGGATGTAGGGTAGAGATCTGGGAACAGAGCAAAAGATCCCTGTAACATATATATGAACTAGTGGACAGTCCATGGGCCCAGATTGGTGGGCAGAGTCCAGAGTGCTCTTCTAGGACAGCACCTGAAGGTCATGTGCTCCTATACCCTCAGCAGCTTAAGGATGCAGCATGTGTAAGGATCAATTCAGCACTTGCCAAAGCATTGCTCCCTTCTGGAGAAGCCACAGGATGTTGAACAGGGCAGCAGCCAGAACATAGCCCAGAGATATCTAGACTATGACAGGGCACCTGTGATCTGGCATAGGCTGGGCTCCACAGGGCTCTGCAAGGACATGTTACAATTTAATCAGGTGTCCTGTACTCCTTCCACCTTACTGTTCCATCCAACATCTTCCTTCCTCCCTCCCAAACCCATCTTCAAGCAGGAGCCCATGGAAGTATGCTCTGTGAATCACAGTAAACATGAATGCAGAGTGTTTGGAGTGGGACTTTTTGAAGCTACATTCAAATGAGTTTGTCTTGACAAGGGCCCCCAAGTGATCACAGGGTCCTTGAAAGTGGATGAGGGAGGCAGGTGAGCATTGGAGTAAAGAGAGGTAAGAAGGACCAAGGCATCATTGGCACTGACCCTGGAGGAAGGGGCTGAAACCATGACAGTGCACTGCCCTGGATCCTCCAGAAGAAACCAGCCCGCCCACTGATCTTAACCCACTAAAGTCCACTCTGGAATTCTGACCTCACAATGGTAGGATAATAAACATGTGTCACCACCACTTGGTTCCAGTAATTCAGCATTATAGCAGCCATAGGCTGCTGGGCCCCTGATGTCCAATCCTGCTGCCATCTCAATTCCTTGCAGTCCCTGTATTAAATCTGAGGAATCAGAGTTGCCTGCAGGGCCTGAAGGGATGCCCACATTGGTTCTGGATTTGTTTGAACAGGGACAGTAAAGGGCAGCAAAAGGCCAGTGGGCTGGAGCCAGGTATATAGGGAGGTGGGAGGGCTTCCCACATAGAGTGACTTGGACACCTAGATCAACAGGTAAGGATAGATCTGAATGTTATAAAAGCTCACATCACCAATTACACCTGCAAGGTTCAACCTGATGAGAATGGTGGACCATGGGGACCCTTCTCAGGGACTGGAAGCTCCCAAACTGTCCTCCCCTCCAGTCCAACTGGCTGCCCTTTCTTGTCTTCTGGGGCATGGAAAATTCTCTTAAATAATCCCAGCCTGCTGCTTATGGAACAAATCTCATGTTCTGTGTCCCTCAGGCCCTTGGCCTTTTGGCAACCAGAGCAACAAAATACTAAGAAAAAAGAAAAATAAACAGTGCTTGCCCTAACTTTAAGACTGATGTTTCTGCTTTTGGGCTGATGTGTGTAAGGAACACAGTTCCCAGATAAGAAACAGGAATGACCCCACTCTGTATGGAAAGATGCTCAGCCTCACTTATCAGAGAAAAGCAAATTCATAGGATGCTGACACACAGCTCTTCACCCAATGAACTGGCTAGAATCTGCAGTGTGACTGTGCCTTGTTGGCAAGGCCAGAAGGAAGGCAGAGGGATGCCCAGGAAGGGAGTGAAAACACACACACACACACACACACACCTGTGCACAAAGACACAACATATGGTCCTGGCACTTAATGCAGCACTACTGTACCAAGTGTCCACCTGTGGGCCCATGTGAAGGGGCCATGGCACATCCGTGCCATGGAGCCTACATGGCTGCAAAGGGATGAAGAAGTGAGGCTAAATTTGCAAAGATCTCTACATAGATTGTTAAATGAAGAAAGCAAGTTGTAGAATTAAAAAAAAAAAAAAAAAGCATGCTACCTATTTTAAGAAAGTAGTGTAATGAGAAAGCACATATGTATGTTTATTTTACTTGTTATATAAGAAATACTGGGCTAGTAAAAACTGGAAAACCCTCCTAGCAGAGTTAAACAGAGGAAGAGCAGAGAGTAGAGCCAGGCCCAAGGCCCTGCACCCTGTATCTGAGAGAATTGGACACAGGTACGCCTATCTTTGGTCTCAGAGCTTGTCTCTTGGATAATCAATGCTGTCGGGCTTTTTTCTCTTGTTTTTGATGTTCAAAGGCAAATTTCTAGTGCTCAGTTTCTGATGTGGAAACATCTCACTCTCCAGACTGACTGTGTTTGATGGCAGCCCTTGCAAGGCATCAGGATGTGATCTGTACAACTGCAGAGATGCCAACTCTAAGAGTCTCACTCCTGGCCTCTTCTCTATTCTCTGATGACAACTGTGAGTCGTTGCGCACTTATAAAGGGAAGGACAGGGCAGATTCTGTAACACTGCTAAGCTATTAAAATCATGGCAAATCTAATACTTCACCCTGAACTCAGCCCTTTAATGTGCCTCTTAAGTATGCATCATGGCCCCAGTAAATATAAATCAGTCTGCACATGGTTTTCAGCTGTTCATTGAGAGCATGATTGATTTATATCTTTTCAATTAACTCATCAAGAGACCTAGATTTTAATCAAAGACTTCAGAATCTTCCATGGGGCCAAATCAAATCACTGTGAATCTGAAGGGAGGTGTCTAGAGGCATACCACAGGGCTTGACTTGTCAAGTAAAATATGTCAATAATTTAGATAAAGACATCAAGGCATAAATATCTAATCCACCAATTACTCAAAACTCAGGTAGATTAAACAATGGCTGAGTCAAGGTCATAGCCACCTAAGGGAAAGGATTAATGAATGTAGCAATATTAATCCCTATGTATCAGTATGAATAACTGTAAAACCATACACATATATATAGAAACCAGCAAGTTATTGCAGCAAAGATCATTTGCAGTGATGGGCGTTCTTCCAGAAGAATGATATAGTTGACAAAATTGACTATATAGGCGAGCACTTAAGTTCCCAATTTCACCCTGTGCTTAGCCATCTGCCCCAGAGGGTGTTCAGATGAGGTGGCATGTAGGGAGCCATAGAAGGATGTACAGCCCGAAAACTGGAGAATGGTTAAGAGTGACCCAGTACAGTCTTTGGGGGTCATGGGTTGGAACCATCTCTATCAGAATGGCACCTACAGGATGAATGAGCAGAATCATCCTTTACAAGGGAGGAAAGTTTCCCTTCAGTTGTAAACAGTTCACTCTCCAGACTCTGGAATTACATATTAGTACAAATGCTCAAATTGCATCAACTGAGTAAAACTGAAAAAGAGCTTTTTATACTTTATTTCCAAAGCCCTAGAACATTTGGTTCAAATGAAATGTTTTGGAAGTCAGATAAGATTTGTAAACCAGATAAAAGTGGAGTGAGTCTTCCTGAAACAGAAATGGGGCCCAGAAACCCATGTCCATGGGTAACCTCTACCTGTGATACCCTTAAAGGCCCTACATGGAACATAGCTGGAAGTCTACTGTGGCAATAGACCCTGAACCTCAATGTACATTTGGCTCTTATTTCTCTCAGGCAAATATACTTCCTCTGTTATCTAAGACTTCTGTGATAACTGATAAGCTTCCATTTGTGCTGGGGTACAATGGTCCAATAAGCTCCTGGAAAATACTGTATCAATGTTTAGACTTAAAATTATGACCCAGAATTGCTATCAAAGTTAAACCATTCAGCCATCACACTCAACCCCTACATTTTATATTTGGTCTATTCTATAGTCCCCAGCTTGCCTCAGGATTTGATTTTGGGTCAAAGCTCTCAGGTTTACTTTCACTGTCAGGCATTAAACTGCTGTTGAAAGACATCCCTGTTCAGTTATTCTACAGACTCCTTTCAAATCCATGAAGCAGCAGCAATGCACCATCCCCAAACAATTATAATGGTTACCAAACATGGCACCCAGCTACTGTTGATGGTGTCTGATAAACAGGGCTTTGTGTGACAAATTTCCCTCCTGTACCCCATTTAAAGGCATCTCCTCCACTCTCATCAGACAGAAAAGCCTCATTTGTGTGGCATCCACTGCTATTATTCTCTCCTTCTATAAGAACAGAAATCTTATCTGAATAGACCATATCTCTATAGATGCATTTCCCAGACTGCAGTGAGGTACAGCGTGCCACCAGGAACATGAGTGGCAATGACATGCACACCTCTAGGAGGGAAGTGGCTTTTCCTCTTCCATCCCATTATTATGTAGTCTGTGTAGAGATGCAGAAAGCCATCTCTGGGGCAAATTCCAGCCATCAGAAAAATGAGAAGGGGGGCTTTGGTCCAGTCAAATGTGTAGAGCCAGCCAAAGTGTCACATAGGCTTACATCTCTGTAAGTCACCTTCATTTTAAGGTCCTTCTTATAGCTGCCCAGCATTTCTCTTCTGTATCTGTGGTTTTGCAAACTCTGTTAACTGATATTCAGTTAGGGGTTGTAATATTGATATTATTCAATAACATTGATATTCAGTGAGGGGTTGTAAGCTGCCTGTCATGGCCAGCCACGGCGCCGCGGGAGGAAAACTCGGAGGCAGAGTAAAGCTATTACTACTTTTACTTCTACTTTCTTAGAGAGAGCTTAGAGAGAGAAAGAAAGATTTTTCCTTCTTCTTAGAAAGAGCTTAGAGAGAAAGATTAGAGAGAGATGAGAGCTTTCTTCTTTCTTCTTAGCTTAGAGAGAAAGGAAGAGAGAGCTTAGCTTAGAGAAAGATTATTTTTTAGAGCTTCTTTCTTCTTTCTTCCTCGGGAGCCTCGGCCTAACTCTGACCAGCAATTACTTCTTCTATCTGGTTTCTCTTCTGTAACCGCTCTGCCTACGTTCTGGCCGCTCTGATTCTTTTCTTCTTCTCTGACCCGAACTCTTCTTCTGACCGACCGAGCGACTGCACGACTGACTGAATGAATTCATTCTTCGTTCTCCTAACTCCGACCGCTTTCACCCGGTTATATACCTTTAGCTTTGCGGGTGCCTCACGTGCATTTACAGGTGCGTCACATACATATCAGGTGGAACTTATGGCTTCCAGCTAGCCGCAATAGCCCTTCCTAATTGGGGCTCCTTCAAGGGGTCATGTCTAAGATCAT
Source organism: Tamias sibiricus (assembly GCA_025594165.1). Lineage (NCBI taxonomy): Eukaryota > Metazoa > Chordata > Mammalia > Rodentia > Sciuridae > Tamias > Tamias sibiricus. The sequence continues at coordinate 13,328,279 of CM046670.1, read as the reverse complement.
GAATATAGCCAAACTCTGAGGTATTGGAGGTTAGAACTTCACAAATGAATTGTGGGAGGAGCCACCACTCAGTCCATAACACAAGGTAAACCCAGCAAATGCCTGGGTCACTACCTTGAGAGTTTGTAGGCTGTAGCACAAGAAAACAAACCCAAACAGAGCCTGAGTTAATGGAGACAGACTTGGAGTCCAAGGTAAGCAGAATTTGTGAACAGAGTACCAAAAAAGCAGGGAGAAGCCAAGAAAACAAGTAGAAACTGCAGAGCTGCAGAAGGGTCCAAACCTGTGCTAGAGTATGGTCTGTACCCAAGGCTGAGAAAGAACTGAAGTGAGGAGAAGGAGGAAAAATCCCAGAACTGACATGGGACCAGGAATGGTTTAAACTCCCACCAAACAGCAAGGAACCACCCAACAAGAGGCCACCAGTCCCTACAAAAGAGGGAGGCCTCAGTGAGGACTAGATTAGTCCCAAAATAAGGCTATTTGGACAAAGCTTAAACTCAAGGCTCAGGAAGATTAAACTGATTCCAAGGAATTCAATAGCATCCAGAACAAGGTCAAAACTATGTAAAGGAATACAACAAATCCTAGCACTCCTTTGTTAACAAAGTAAATTTCACAACATCTGGCATTCAATAAGGAATTTTATATCATGCAGAGAGGTAGGAATATATGACTCACAATGGTAAGAAAACTCAACAGAAATAGAAACATAAAAGTTTATAGCATAGACAAAAACACTAAAATCGATACAAGTATATTCTGTAAGTTTAAAATGACAGAGGAAAGCATAAGAAAAATAGAAACATTTTAAAATAACAAATTTAACTTACAGAGATTAAAAAAAATCTGAAATGAAAAATATACTGTATGATCTTAATAGCAGATTAAATAACTCATGGAAAACATTAGTAAACTTGAAAATAGAACAGCAGAAACTACCCAAAGTGAAGCACACAGAAAAAGACTAATAATGAGAGCATCAGTGAGCAATGACAGTATCAAGTGGACTAATATACATGACTTGGGATAAAAAATAAGAGCATATGTGGACAGAAAAAGAACTTGAAGAAACAGTGACCAAAATTTTCCAAATTTATGAAAACTATAAATGCACAGATACAAGCTCAGTGAATACCAAGCAGAAAGAATATGAAACACACACACAAAGGCACATCATAATCAAATTGCTGAAACCCAGTGATAACAACAAAAATCTAAAAGAAGTCAGAGGAAAAAAAGACATGTTAATTACACAGAGAGGAACAAAGTTAAGGATGAGAGATGTTCTTAACAATGCAAGCCCTACGAGAAGGAGACCTTTCAAAGTATAGAATGAAAAAGAAACATCAACCCAAAGTTCCATACTAGTGAAATTACCTTTCAGAAACAAAGACATACGAGAGACAAAAGAATTCCTTATTGGCCCACACAGTTTATAAGAAATATGAACGGAAGTTCTGTAGGCAGAAAGAAAAGGGTAGGCAAAGGAAACTTGAACATACACAACACTGGAAAAGAATGGGGATGTCAGAGGCACAAAAAGCTGTTTTGCTCATGATGGTGGCCCTTATGGGGAAGCAGGCGGTGAGGAGTGCGGAGGCACGTCCTGGCTCTAGGGGCGCAGCCCGGCAGTGGCGGTGGCGCAGGCGAGTGGCGCAGGGATTGGCTGCGGCGCGCGGAGACATTAGGCTCCCACGGCCTGAGCGGCTGCCTGGCCCGAGGTATCCTCAGCAGGTAAGAACTGAAAATGGGAGCAAAAATAACAAAAGGTCGGATAATAAAAGCCATGGATGAGTTTTTCGATATCGCGGACTCAGTGGATAGTGAGGAAAGTGATCAAGAAAGCATAGCCTCTGAGTCGGTTAATACCAGTGAGAAGAGTAGTGGTGTAAATTCAAAAGAGCTGCAAAAGCCATCAGAAACTTATTGAAATTAGCCGAAGAATATGTACTCTCCTTAGAAGCTGAAATTCAGGATACCAGTAAAAGTGATAGTAGTGAAGAGGAATCAAAAGGTGATTCTGGGAGCACAGTCTCCAGTAAAAAGAACAAAAAGAAATTAAAAAAGAAAAAGGACCGTCAAGTAGAGGAACCACTTGTGTCCCCTACTCCCCCATGGGTGGAATCCATTACAGAAAATATGAATGGTATTACTAGGCATTTGCATACCCTAGAAATAGAAATAAAAAGTCTTTCTGAGCGCTTATGCGCTCTCAAGGGTAACTCACAGATACATTGGGAACTGCCAGTATTTAAAAATGAAAATGGACAGAGGGGCCACCAATCAACAATAAAAAATCTCAAAGAGGCAGTAATGACATATGGACCCCAAGATCCTTTCACGTTGAGTATGCTGGAGTCCCTTAACACCTTTAGCTTAACCCCCTCAGACAGGAAAAGTCTAGGTAAAGCAGCATTAAGTGGAAGGCAATACTTGGTTTGGCGATCGCAATTTCAAGAACTTTGTATAGAAATGGCTAAAAGAAATGCAGCTGCAGGGTTTGGAGAGAATAATATAGAAATGCTCACAGGAGAAGGGCAGTTCGCAGACTCACAGGCTCAAAAACATTATGTCCCAGGTGTATATGCTCAGATAAATGCAGCTGCCTTAAAGGCATGGAAAACTTTACAAGGACCTGGGGATCTACAAGGTAGCTTGTCAAAAGTGATTCAAGGACCTAATGAGCCATATGCTGACTTTGCTGATCAACTTTTGAGAACTGCAGGTAGATTGTTTGGAGATGTTGATCAAGCTATGCCATTAGTTGTTCAATTAGCATATGAAAATGCTAATAAATACTGCCAGGAAGCCATCAGGCCATGGAGAGATAAAAAGGATCTTTCCATATATATACACAACTATGTAAAGATATAAATGACGCCTTTGTCACAGGAAATATGATTGCAGCAGCTATGAGAGATGCTGCCCCTCAAAATTTCACAAGGGCTCAACCTAGACATTATAATCAATCAGGATATTCCAGGCAAAATTATCATAATCAATCAGGCTATTCTAGGCAAAATCCCCAAAGAGAAATAAGACCAAGTTCATACCGTACCCCAGGCCACTGCCCCAGGTGTAAAAAGGGTAATCATTGAGCCAATAAACGCCATTCAAAATTTGACATCTATGGAAATCATTTGTCCAGGAATTCAAAAAACGGGGCACGGGGCCCAATGCCCCGGGGCCCACAAATGTACGAGGCATTGGAGGAGGAGTATCCTCAAGCATCCACTCAGATCCTTCCCTCACACAATCCCTACTACCCATCCACTCCCTCGCCAGAGGAACAGGAGGAAATGCAGGATTAGACCTCTGTTCCACCGCCCGAATAGTGTTAACACCTGAAATGGGGATTCAACTGATTCCCACAGGAGTCAGGGGACCTCTTCCCTCAGGGACTGTAGGACTTATTATCGGGCGAAGTCCTGAGAGCTTATTAGGTTTGCAAGTGACCCCAGGTGTAATAAACTCAGACTATAAAGGGGAAATAAAAATAATGCTTAGCTCACCCCAAAGTATAAGTTCTGTTAATCAAGGAGATAGAATTGCTCAGCTGCTTCTCCTTCCAAATTTACATAATTCATTTAAAATGAGTATGCCTCAAAAAAGGAACAATAGAGGATTTTGTTCCGCTGACTCAAGACCCATGGCTTGCTGGGTTCGAGACTGTTCAAGGAGGCCTATGTGTAAAATAAAAATCCAAGGAATAGAAATGGAGGGACTGGAGCTGACTCTTCCATCATTAATCTACGACAATAGCCCAAGCACTGGCCTCTGCAAAAAGCTTCAACCATTTTAAAAGGCTTAGGATATAATAACCTCCCAGAGAAAAGTGTGGTAATTTAAAAATGGGAGGATGATGAAGGGCATAAAGGAACATTTCAGCCTTATGTTTTACCTAACCTACTGGTTACTTTATGGGGAAGAGATATTTTGCAACAAATGGGAGTACACCTTGCAACCAAGCCTGCAGATGTTAAATGTGAAAATCTACAAGGTAATCTTAACCCTAAAAGAAATCATTATCAAAAAGTACAGGGTAAGCTTAACCCTAAAAGAAATCATTATCATAAAGGAAAAAGATATTTTTCTTCGGGGCCACTGAGAAAATAATTTTTAAAATACCATGGCTTTCTGATAAGCCAGTGTGGGTCCCTCAGTGGCCCCTATCTAAAGAGAAATTACAAGCGGCCCACCTACTAGTTCAGGAACTACTAGAAGCAGGACATATAGAACCTTCCACCTCTCCCTGGAATTCCCCCATATTTGTGATCAAGAAAAAATCAGGAAAATGGCGATTGTTACATGATCTTAGAGAAATTAATAAAACCATGCAAATCATGGGCCCTACTCAACCTGGACTTCCTAATCCTGTAGCTATTCCAAAAAATTTCCATCTTATTACTCTTGATATAAAGGATTGTTTCTTTTCTATTCCTCTACACCCTCTGGATACTCCCAGGTTTGCTTTTTCAGTTCCTTCTATTAATAATAATGGCCCTGATCAAAGATATCAATGGAAAGTTTTGCCACAGGGAATGGCTAATAGCCCCACTATGTGCCAAATCTATGTAGATAAAGTTATTCAGCCTATCAAAAATAAATACCCAGAGCTTATGTGCCTCCATTATATGGATGATGTTTTGCTTGCTCATCCTAATCAAGAAGTCTTATTCACCATATTTAGTGATATATCAGAAAACCTGAAACGATATGGACTAAACATTGCTAAGGAAAAGGCTCAAATTAGATCTCCAATATTATATCTAGGATTCTAAATTATGGACACTTTTATTAGGCCTCAAAAAAAATATTAATTAATAAGGAGCATTTGGCCACTCTCAATGACTTTCAAAAATTGCTAGGAGATATTAATTGGCTTCGCCCTACACTAAACCTCACTACTGGCCAACTAAAACCTTTATTTGACATCCTATGCGGGGACTCTGATCCATCTTCACCATGAACATTGACTCCTGATGCTAGGATGTTAGTAGAAAAAGCCATCGAAGGAGCTCATTGTGATAGATTTGATTTAACTCAACCGCTGATATTATTTCTTCACAATATACACCCACAGGAGTATTTTGGCAACAAGGGCCTTTATTATGGATACATTTGCCCGTCTCTCCTAAAAGTATAATTGAGTCTTATACCTCCATGGTGGCTAAACTTATTCTTCAAGGACTTAAGACTTCTACTAAAATATTTGGCATTCACCCTGCTACTATTATTACTCCCTATTCATCATCACAGATTGAATATTTATGCTTCAATGATAATGATTGGGCTATAGCTAAATGCTCTACTTCTGCAAATTTTGATAATCATCTTCCTAAGTCTCCTATATTATCTTTTTGTATTAATCATCCTATTATATTTCCACAGGTAATACAAAATCAACCTATTCCTAAGGCATTAAATGTATTTACAGATGGGTCCTCAAATGGTACTGCTGCAGTAGTCACTAAAAAAAAAAAAAAATGACTTACATAACTGCACACAAATAGCTCAACTAGTGGAACTGGAAGCTGTGGTAAGAGCTCTGGAAAATTTTAGAGAGCAGCCCATGAACATTTTTTCAGATAGCCACTATATTGTACATGCCGTCCCAAAATTAGAGCTAGCAGGACCAATAGCACCTCATACTCCAGACTTTAAATTGTTTTATCAAATACAAAAACTTTTGTGGGCAAGAAAAGAACCTCTATTCATAGGGCATATTAGAGCACATACCAACTTGCCTGGTTCCCTCCATGAAGGTAATCAAAAGGCTGATGCTCTTACCCAAACAATCTTTATACTTTCAGCGCTCCAGCAAGCTACTTTATTTCACTCCCAGTTTCACGTCAATAGCACCACCTTGCAGCATAGGTTTAAAATCACAAAGGAGCAAGCCAGAACAATTGTAAAAGATTGTAAATCTTGTAAGACACATTTGCCCAATCCTCATTATGGTGTTAACCCTAGAGGATTAATGCCCAATCATTTGTGGCAGATGGATGTTACTCATGAGCCAAGTTTTGGAAAATTGTGATTTATTCATGTGATCATAGATATATGCTCAGGCATGATTTTTGCTTCCTTACATTCTGGAGAAAAAGTTAAAGATGTTACATCTCATTGTTTGCAAGCTTTTGCTGCATTGGGCATCCCCAAAATGCTTAAAACAGATAACGGCCCTGCATATACGCCCTCATCTTTCAAACAGTTTTGCGTAAAATTTAATATATCCCATAAAACAGGCATCCCATACAATCCTCAGGGTCAGGACATTATTGAAAGATCAAAGTGCACACTGAAAATTATGTTATTAAAACAAAAAGAAGGAAATTGGAAAAGTCCTAGGGACAGATTGGCAGTTGCCCTGTTTACCTTAAATTTTTTAACTTTAGACTCTAATGGTTATTCGGCTGGAGACAGACATTGGAACCCACACCAACAACATAAACCTTTGGTTTACTGGAAGGATGTTCTTTCAGGTACATGGAAGGGTCCAGATCCAGTATTAATTTGGGGGAGAGGATCTGTTTGTGTTTTTCCAAAGCACGAATCCTCTCCAATATGGATACCATCTAGATTAATAAAGCAGGTACCACATCATAAGGATCAAGATGAAGTTGTTGAGGAATCAAGATTAATAAAAAAGGTACAAAATCAAGAGGACCAAGATGAAGATATGGGATGATTCCCTTAAAAGATTATGTCCTTCAAAATATTTCACAACTTAAGTGTCATTCCTCCCGGCCGGGACAAGGAGATCTCTCTTTAGTGTGCACACAATTGTATTTTTTCTTTTTATATATGTCTTTATGTCTGTGCATTTGTCTCAATTTCATGTAATTGTGATGTCACAAATATATGTGTGTAGGTTTGTGTGTCTGTCCAGTGTGACGTCACAAATAACATAGTGCTTATGGAAAAAAAAAAAATATATATATATATATATATATGGATCCAAATAACTTTAATTCATTTAAGTTTAAGAGTATTCAATTTGGGTGAATAATTTAATAAGTGAAGGTACCTTCAATTTTGATTTGTAGGTGTCCCAGGGATTTCTCTTTAGCAAACAATATGACTAATGCTGTATAACCTGATATTTTGATGTTTTGACATAGGAATGTTTATTTGTAATTAACTTTATTTGTTTTACAGCTGATTAATTTGAGTTATTTCAACAGATAATCTCATGGAAGGTTACAGAGACTCGAGGGTTCCAGCTAACAAATTATTTTTCCAAAGTGCCTTTAGCTTTTCTTTACTCTATCTTTAATGCAGTAAATACCCTCAGTCTTTCTTTGTTTTATTCTGAATATGATATTTTGCCAGCTTATGTTTGTGAGAGCTCAAGCAGCAATGTGTGTGAGCAGAAATCAACTTTAATTTTCTAATCTAATAATTCTATTTTTTAGTTTGACAACTCGCCTCTTGACTCAGTGCTGGATTAGCACTGCCTTTCCTTTAATAATTGATGCTTGAGTTTCTAGGTAGCGGGCCCTGAAGATTTGCCGGTGGCATTGTCTAGACATAAAAAAGACGGCTGCTGCTACGGCTGCAGGGATCGCGGTCGCTGCAAAAATCCCTGCTGCTCAAACATCAAACAACCTCACCAACAGTGTGGCCTCTGCTCTACATGCATGGGGCCTCCTAGATAAATGTGTTATAACAAGTGGACATTTTGATCTTTCATTGTTTGGGACTTTACAGGACAATGCCTTGCAGGTATTTGTCTAGAGAACTCAGTGTGTTACTTGATAGAACTTAAGACAGCTGATTTGTTTAAAAAATTTGATATGCTATGCAACTTGGCTTGTCAGCAGAAGGCTTGTCTCCTTAAAGCCGCAGCATCTCCTCACAATTGGACGGCTGTTAGTCATCATACACAGTCGATCCTAAAGGGCTCCATTGGATGGCTGGTTAGCCAATGACGGGTAAGATCCCCAGAGGGGGACAACCTAAGACAGGCACAGTCGCACGGGACAGTCTCATGTGGCCGACATATCAACCTAAGACAGGAGTCTAGGGCACAGCCTTGATTATCCGATGACGGGTAAGAATGTTGGTTGCACATAGACGTCCTAGAGCATCCCCTCTTTTAAAACAAAAGGGGGGAAATGCAGGAGCCCTGATTGGGGAGATGGCTGAGATTGCGGTTGGCTGCGGGCCATAGAGATATTCGGACATTGCCGCCTTCCGTGGTCTAACAGGACTTGGTCCGGGATCTCACGAGACTTGAGCCGAGATCGGATCGGGTCGGCGCCATTTTGTTGGTGGGGTTTTTTGGTGGTGTGTGGTGCATGTTAGGGAGAAGTTATCAGAATAAAAAGCCTCTTTGTTTCCAGTTTGCCTCTGAACTTCTTCCCGCGGCTTCGTTGCTCCAAGCGGCAATCGCTTCAGATAGCAACAGCTCATGTTTAAGGATCACTTTAAAAGACAATCAACTGGGCTGGGGTTGTGGCTCAGCGGCAGAGCGCTTGCCTCACACGTGCGTGGCCCAGGTTCGATCCTCAGCACCACATAAACATAAATGCATTGCATTGTGTACAACTAAAGTAAATAAATAAATAATTATTTTTTAAAAAGACAATCAACTAGGGCTAGAGTTGTGGCTCAGTTTTAGGGTGCTTGCCTAGCAGGCATGAGGCACTGGGTTCAATCTTCAGCACCACATAAAAATAAACAAACAAACAAACAAATAAATAAAGGTATTGTGTCCATCTGCAACTAAAAAAAAAAAGACAACTATTTTTACTGTGGACTTTATAACATGCTAGAAGTAATAAAATTCATGAACACAAAAGCTGAGAACAATAAAATGGAAGTTGGAAGCATACTATAATAAATTGCTTACAGAATATGTGAATTGGTACAATATATATTTTTACTTATAATTTGGTTATTATATAAGACAAATATTATAAACTCTAAAGCAATCACAAAAATTTGAAACAAAGAGGTATGTATGCCACATAACCTGAAAAATAAAATAGAACCATCAAACATACTAAATTAATTCAAGGAAAGCGGGGTTGGGGGGTTCAACAAAATAAACAAACCCAAATACATTACTATACATGGCCTATACACTCTCCTATTAATATTGCAGAGATTGTCAGATTCAATTTTAAAAGTGAGCTTAATGACTTGCTATTAACAACAACAAGAAAATACACAATAGGTTAAAAATAGGAGGATGGGAATATGTTATAAAAATACAAATAAAAAGTAAGCAGAAGTGGCTATATTGGTGAAAGTCAAAATAGATTTCAGTAAATGAACTTTATCAGGGATAAAGCGTGGTATTTCTTTTTTTTTTTTTTTTTTTGGTACTGGGGATTGAACTCAGGGGCACTCGACCACTGGGCCACATCCCCAGCCCATTTTTGTATTTTATTAGAGACAGGGTCTCACTGAGTTGCTAAGTGCCTCGCCATGGCTGAGGCCGGCTTTGAACTCGTGATCCTCCTGCCTCAGCCTCCCAAGTACTGGGATTACAGGCGTGCGCCACCGCGCCCGGCTAAAGCGTGGTATTTCTTAATAAAAAAAAGCATTAATCTACCAAGATAACAATTACTGAATTTCAAAGTTCATGAAGCAAAACTTCATATGCGAAATAAAAAGAGACCTATAGACATTAACAGGACAAATCCACTACTGTAATTGAAAATTACTATGTCAGTAATTATAGAACTAACAGACAAAATAAAATCTATAAAGATATAGAAGACTTAAGGAACACCTTCATTTAATTTGATATAATTGATATATATGGATCACTCCAAACAAAGCACAATACACATTTTTTCAGATATACACAGAACATTCACTGAGATAGATCACATTTACTACCATAATAGAAACCTCAATGCATTTAAGAGAGTTGACGTTCTATAAAGTGTGTTTCCTGAGCACACTGGAATTACTAGCAAGCAATAATGGAAAGATATCTGAAATATTCCTAAACTCATTTAGCAATTAAACAACACACTTGTTTGTTTTTTTAAACTCAGGGCTCAAAAAAATCTTAAATTTAGAAAGTACTTTCAACTTAATGATCAGAAAAATACAATAAATAAAAATATGTAGGGTATGGCTAAAACAATAGAGGGGAATTTAAAAGAGGTCTCAAATTAAGAACTAGAAAAACAGCCAATAAATCCAAAGTGAGCAGGAAAACAAGAAATAATGAAGATAAAAAAACAGAAATCAGTTAAATACAATACAGAAAACAGAGAAAAATCAATAAAATCAACATATATTACTTTGAAAAGCTAGACAGACTGAGAAGAAAAAGATTACACAAATTACCAATATCAGTAATGAAAGTGAGGATGTCATTACAGATCCTAGGGGCATTAAAAGGAAAACAAAGAAGCATAAAGATTGATGCCACCAAATTTTACATATGAAATTGAAAATTTTCTTTAAGACAAACTATGACTGTTGGCTCTCATTTGTCCTCTTGCACCAAGACCCAAAGTCAGAAGCAGGCCTGCTATCCAACCCTCTGAAACCTGTCCCTAGGTTCCTAGACCACAGCTCTCATGCCTCTCTAATGCCTAAAATGCCCTGACTCCATCACTCCATCATTATTTCTTTTTCCTCCCCCACCTTCCCCCCCCCCCCCCCCCAGGAAGGCTTTTTCAAATAAAAAATAAATCGGCATTTAGTAAAGAAAGATTTTATTTGAAAGATTCTTCTAATAGGTGGGGGTTCTATAATAGGGAGAACATGTTGATAAGGCCTGCTGAAGTCTCCAGGACTTTCTGGTATCAAGTAAGCGAGGCCAGAAGAACTGCTGTGGGAAAGCAGAGTGGCAGGAAGAGAATGGTTTCCCTAATAGCCAGCCCATTTTCTGGAGGGCCCTAGGAGAGCTGTGTGCTGGCTCAGGTTTAGGGGTTCAGTGCTTAGGGCCCTGGGGAAGGGAGCATATCTCAAATGCAGTTATGGAAGGCAGTATTTTTAAAAATTTCAATTATCAGTGGGGATGGTACTTCAACCAATCATTTATGAGGTAAAGAATGGGACATCAGAGGGTCTGTGTGCTTATCCTAGATGGACAGGAGTACCATTTCTAAGTCACTTGGGAAAGGCAGTTTGGGTAGTAAATCATTTTCAGGAACCCAAAGGAAGGAGGATTTCTCGACCTTTGCTTTTTTGCAGGAAAACATGGCTCAGAAAAAGAACATTTTCACTTCTCTCTTGGTGTCCTCTTGGGTTTTACTCCATTTAGACACTCAATGGGTGGAAGTGAGCATCAGTGGACAGCCCCCAGACAGTGCATCCTGAACATCCATCAACCCCACTGCAGCTCCTGACCACCACTCTCTTGTATCCAAACTCTTTTAGAGAGAATCTGACTTGATTCAGTAGCGAAGAATTCAGACCCACCTATACTTATCCTCCTTTGCAATGCTGGGTTGGGACTCCACAGAACACACTGCCTTTGCCAGTAGGGAGAGCCAGTGGGTGCTGCCAGGCAAGTGGGGAGAGGCCTCTCCCTCCCGTGGCTTGCTGCACCTGTCAGCAGGGCTGTCTGCTCCTGATTTCCCTGCCCTGGAGTGGATATTGCTCACTGCAGCTACCATCTCCTCCTGCTTGAGGGTTCCCTTTTACTCTCCAAAATCTATACAACCAGTTCCCCATATTAAGTTGTGTCCGCGAAGCTCCTATCATCCTGATTGATGAAAACAAGATGTTATATACAGTGTCAAGACCTTTTATTCCCCAGATCTCCAAGCATGCATTAACCCTGCAGGTTTTTAGTACACAGTGTCTTGCATCAGGCAGCTTTCCCTAGTTGAGCCAACTTTGGTAACAAAGTCCTATAGACCAAGGATGGCAGTTTTGGGTCCAGGTGCTGAGAGGCAGGTGGAGCTATTGCACAGAGCTGACAACTGGGTAAAGCCTTGAGGACTAAGGAGCCAGGTAAGCACAGGGAGACACATGATGCTCCATTAGTGATATTAGGGTACACAGGCAGTGTGAGGAGTGAGCATTCACAGGCCACTTAGGACAAGTGAACCTTCTGCTGTTTGGACCACATAGGTAGGAGATTTCCAGATAGTTAGAAATATCAATCTGGAGCTTAGGAGCTTAGGTCACAGACTCAGTCATGGAGCTGTTGGTGTGTGGCTGAAGTGCAGTGTTGTGAAGTTGAGAAGAGAATCCTGGTGAACCCATCACTCCCTTAACAAGCTGATTCAACCCAGGAGGTAAAAAAGGAATAATCAGCAAAGTGGGGGGAAGTGGGTGAGAATAGGTCTTAATCTCCCTGAACTTGTCTCATTATCTGTAAAAGTGGGGAAGAGTACCAATTATTGTTTGGAGTAGTCTGCAGATCAATGAAATAATGATACAACAACCTAGGAAGTACTTGGCATATACTATGTTAATGGCATTATATGAAATAACAGTCACATCTTAAAGTCAGGAAAAGCAGGGGTCTTAGCTCATTCATTACTGTCACTCCTGAAAACCCAAGTAGAAAGAGGGCACTTTGGGAGTAAGTGAATGAATGATGTTACCCTTACCTGAATGTGAGAAATAAAGTCATGGAGGAAATGGGTGGCTGGATGATATCCATCTGTCTTAACACATCAGAGAAATCATCAGGATGAATAATTTATCTAGAGTTAGAGATTCCTTTTATAATTAATATGTCGCTATTTAAGGTCTTACATGGTACTTAGGCAAAAAGGAATTGTTCATCTTATTTTTATCTAAATGACTGATTTCTACAAGACACCAAGAGATTTTCCTTAAATCAGCCATCTCCAGGAATATTCCATTATGATTTATAACACTCATAGACATCTCTCAGGTATTTCTTGGACAGTTTCAAATGATTTGCTAAATCCTCACCTGTCTTAATTTGGAATTACTCACTTTGACACTGGCCTTATATTTGTTCTGCAATTTGCACAAAACCAGTGCTGCTCATCAAAGAGATAGCGATTTTAATAGCCTAAGACAGTCACTTCCAATGTGATTGCTTAGTTTCATCTACTGGTGGGAATCACAGATACCTCTATTTGAAAAAAAAAAAAATATTTTGGTTAAGGCAAACTGTATATATTTTTCTTAGGAAAAGTCTAGCACCAGGGATTTTATTATATTACTTTTTGTTGCTGTACAGGAAGAAAAGAGGACAGTGGCTTCTCTCTACTTGCCTGATTCTTAAGAAGTAAGCATTTGAAAAATCAATATACCAACTTATACTAACACGTAAATGGCTGCCAACACCAGACAGTTAGAGAGATGGCTCTCTGACACTGGTGCCACTGGGTGGAGGTGAACATGACTGTGAATGGAAACACAAGCAATAGTAAGACATACACTTTTCATTATTGTGTACTTCTTTTTCTCTTTAAAAGAAATATTAGACACCTTTTTTTAAATTGGAAAACACAATTAAGTTTCACTTGCATCTTGCTAGTCAAAAACAGTAGAATATTTTATCTTCTTAGAGAAATTTTGGAGAGTAATTCCATGGGAAATACTGGTTAAAACCATGGATCTGAGGAGCTGCCCAAAGGGGAACACTTCAATAACATGGTATTGATATTCTAACAGTATTTTCCATTCAGTATCATATTCACTTATTTTTTTTTTTTTACAGAATAATCTTCTAAACATTTTTTGAAAAGCTTTCAGCAAATGAAAATGTAAGAATTAGAGTGACAGCAGTATATGAACTGTGAATCTAAGTGCATGTAAATATAATTTCTAAACAGTTTTATAGAAAAACAGTCTTTACTATGATTATACTAGATAATTTGAAAGGGGCTTCTTTTGAAATTTCACCCAGTTCCTGATATCCCACCAAATTTATTTGTCTTGAAGACATTTTATTCTTTAAACATTTTTGTAAAGCTACTCTTTTTCCCATATGGGGTAACACCTAACACTAAAACTAATAACTCCTCAATGAGAAATTGGGGATATAGATCAAGCCCTAGGGAATACTACACTGTGTTCTCTCCTTATCTTGTCCAACCTGAGGGACATTGTAAGCTGTTTCCAGATGCACTGCCCTCAGCTCACTTTTGCCTATAGATATCCTCTGACAAGCCTGTGTTGATGAGTAAGACCCACTGAGCCAAGTTATCTGGAAGAACAACCTATGAAAAGTTAGAGATGCCTGGTTTGCTCAGCCTGGAGTGGAGACAGGAGAGATCAGAATACATCCCTGGCACTGCCATTGCCACCTCAGTCATTCACGGCTTTTAGTCTCAATTCTTCTACCTGTCCATTTGTTTTGGGGGCTGACATAGGAACACTAATATTAAAGCAATATGAAAATTACTAAGTGCTTTAAAAACAACTAAGCCACAGCAGCACATAAATAAGTGGTCATGTTTAAGCCAACGGTCTGGTTTTCCTTTCATCCTACTGAAGGTGGTAATTTAGGTGAGTTGGGGGGTGCATGATTCTCAGAAGGCCTGCACCATTCAGCACTGCCTGTGAGTGTTAGGGTGAATCTGATCAATCCTGGACTTCTCTTGAAAAGTACACCTCACACTAAGCTTGACCTCTGTTGGAAATTAGGATCATCAGTTCATGCCTTCAGCTTCCACTCTGAAATAAATTTTCTTACAACTCAGATGAGGAAGATGTGGGGGAAGTTTTAGGCCCATGGAAAATTCTCACATTTAGGGCACTGGTAAGGACAGTAGGAGACAACACAGAATGGATGATACAGACCAAAGGGACTTAGGAGGCTTTGAGGAAACTGGTGGGGTGTACACCTCGGCATTTAGGCACTTTTTATTTCTCTTTCCCTTCTTTCTAAGCATTTTATCAAAGTATAACACTGCAGAAAGGTACATATCATAGTGTACAACTTGATGAATTCTCACAGAACTGTCATGATCACCACGATCAAAAAATTCATCAGCACCAAAATCCCCCTAAGACTGCCTTCCAGTCCCTTCTCTTCCCTGGGAATGAACATTATTCTGATTTCTGGCTTTGTAGATTTGGTGTCCTGCTACAATACATTAGGTGGCCAAGTGGGTTGTTTTGTGTATTTGGCTTTTACTTCTAGATTTGGGCTACAGAATTTAACGTTTAGGGCCTATGCTGCATTCACTTATGGGTGACTGCTAAATGTTGTGACTCTGTCTACAAGTGACTGTTTCTATAGAGGCAAGAATTTAAGCAAAGGCTGGGCCTTGTGTGATGCTGCTTGGACCTGGCAAAAACACAATTTCATTTATTTGAACCCAAGAGACTGGGTTGAACTACATAGGTGTATGGCAGTAAAAGCCTGAGCCCAAACCAGTCAATTTCAGTAGAGACACTGAGGCTAAAGAGAGTATGCAATGGGGCCAAGGAGACAATTTAGGGAGAAAACATTCTTTGCACAGGGTATAGAAAAGAATTAGATTTTTAAAACTAGGCTACAGATCACTATTCTTAAATTATTAGGTGGGCAGTTGTATCCCCAAAACTTTCTACAACTTTGCATCTTTGTTTGGGTTTATGATAAACCCAACAATATCAGCTGTATATACATTTTAATTTCTCCCTTTCCAACACAGTTCTTGCCATGCCCCACTCCTGTATTGGCTACAACCTCCAACAAAATGTTGAATGAAAGTGGCCAATGTTGGCTTACTCCCAAAGGAGGTGGTTTTTAATATTTCACCATTAGTTGGGCATGATGGCACATGCCTATAATCCCAGCAGCCAGGGAGGCTGAGGCAGAAGAACTGCAAGTTCAAAGGCATCCTCAGCAAAAGCAAGGCGCTAAGCAACTCAGTGAGACTTTGTCTCTAAATAAAATACAAAATAGGGCTGGCGATGTGGCTTAGTGGTCTAGTGCCCCTGAGTTCAATTCCCGGTACCCTCCCCCCAAAATTTACCCCCATAAATATTATGCTTGCTACTAGATATTTTGGTAAATATCCTTCATCAAAATAACATTTCTATTCAAGAAATTCAGCTTCAATGTTTTTATTTTGGGTTGGGTCTCCATTAAAGAACGTTTTGCATTGAGAAATGTTTCCAAATGTCATTGGGTTTTGTGTATTATTACACAAAACAACTCTCGATACCTCTCTATACGATGAGTAGGCTCACAAAGTAGGCCCTTCATGACCTGTTGTCCCCCATTTTGTTGGTTTGGCAAATCATTAATCAGCAATGTCACCAATAAATACAAACACCCAAGCCTGCCATTCCCCTCCTCTGCTGTGTGTGACTACCACCCAGCATACCTTTTACTGTTCCTATACCAAGCCTGACACATCATAATCTCCTAGATGAGTAAAAGCCAAAGGTTTGGAAAATGATCCAATTCTATAACAAGTACTTATGAAGCTGGAGTTTCTTTAATGAGAATCTTGCATATTGTGAACATCACTAGTGTGAATTTCCTTTTATCAGCAATATCACAGTGAAAGTATCTGAAATTTTTGGTCTCTTATATTGATCTCCAGAGGTTTTACATCTGACATTTTCTTGGGACTAATACTTCCTTGTGCTTAATTAATATTGATTTTAATATCTTTCTTCATCCTTAAAAAGTTTGGTGTTGTGGTTTTCTGTGTAATAGTAAGTATTAAACTGTAGGTTTCCCTTTACAACAACAACAACAAAAATTTCTATTCAGTGTTCTAAGAGCTTTTTCTCACTAATCTAGGAAATATGCTAAATTACATTGATATTTTCTGAATTTACAAGGATAAGCATGATTTTTCTTTAGGGTTCATGCTGTGCATTAATTTTCCAATGTTAAAACAACCTTGCATTCCTGGAGTAAACCAACATGAGGTACTATTCTTTTTTTTATGTATTCCTGAACTGCTTGTATTCTTTGTTCAGAATCTTTACATCTCTGTTCATGAATGAAATCTGATTATCGTTTTTCAAATGTCCTTATCAGACTTTGAAATGAAAGCATACTGGCCTTGTGAGTTTGAGAATGCTTCTTTTACCTATTCATGGGGAATGCATTCATTTTCCATGCCATGGTAACAAAGTACCACAAACTTAGTGGCTTAAAACAAAATTAATTTATCTTATAGTTTTGAAGATTAGAAATCTGACTCAGTCCTGACTGGGCCAAAATCAAAGTGTCATCAGGGCTGTGTTCCTTCTGGAGGCTCTAGAACAGAAGCTGCTCCTTTGCCTTTTCCAGCTTATGCATTCCTTGGCTTTGGCCCCCTCCCACCTTCAAAGCCAGCAGCACAGCATTTCTCTGACCCTGCTTTGGTCATCACATCATTCTTCCTCTGCTCACAGCTGAGTAAGGCTCTCAGCTTTTCAAGAACCAAGTGGTGGGCTGGGGATGTGGCTCAGCGGTAGAGCGCTCGCCTAGCACGTGCGCAGCCCGGGTTCGATCCTTAGCACCACGTACAGATAAAAACACATTGTGTACAACTAAAAGCAAATAAATAAATATTAAAAAAAAAAAAAAAAAGAACCAAGTGGTTAGACTGGGTCCACCTAGACAGTCCAGTTCCCATTTCAAGGACGATAACTTTAAACACATCTGCAAAGTCCCTTTGGCCAGGTGAGGTAACATATTCACCAGTCCAAGGAATAAGGGCATGGGTGTTTCTGGGAGAACCATTACTCACTTACCATGGGGAGTGAAATACTGGCTTTATTCTTCCAGCGTCTCACAGGATTCCTGAACTAATTTGTAGTCTAACTTTCATGGACACTTATTTATTTATTTAGTACTGGAGAGTAAACCCAGGGGGATTTTACCACTAAATTATAGCCCCAGCCCTTTTAATTTTTTTTATTTTGAGACAGGGTCTTGCTCAATTGCTAGGGCTGTGAACTTGTTGCTGGGATTACAGGTGTGTACCATTGCACCAAGCAAGACTTTAAAAAAAAATTTTTTTTTTAGATGTTGATGGACCTTTATTTTATTCTTATGCAGTGCTCAGAATTGAACCCAGTGCCTCACACATGCTAGGCAAGTGCTCCACCAATGAGCCACAACCCCAGCCCCAAGACTTTAATTTTTAAGAATTCTTTTTAAGAGGTTTTGTATGAATTCTTATATTATTTTTTAAAAATAAATGTCATTTTCTATATTTTCAGATTTATTGACAAGGTTTTAGTGTCTACCCTATCTGTCATGATATCCTTTAAAAAAAAAAAAACTCCTATTTTTGCATTTTTTAACTTTTACTTTGTAAGAAAAAAATCAGGTTTACTGAGGTATAATTTACATATTGTACATAACTCTTTAGGTGTACAGTTGTATTTTTTTATTCAAATGTATGCAGCTATGTACCTGCCACCAAAATAAAGATGTGGAATATTTCCACCATTCCCAAAGGTTTCACTGTGTACTCTGAAATCAACCCAGAGACCTGGCAACCATAGCTGATTTCTTGAGGGAAGAGGTGTTTTAGTCAGCTTCTTCACTGCTGTGACTAAAGGACCCAACCAGCAAAACTGTAGAGGAGAAAAGGTTTATTTAGGGGCTCACGGTTTCAGGTCTCAGTCCCTAAGAGGCTGGCTTTATTCCTTGGGGCTCAAGGTGAGACAGGACATCAGAAGATGTGGTGAAGGAAAGCAGTTCACATGGTGATGAGGAAGTAGAGACTCCACAGATAGGATACAAATATATACCCCAAAGGCACGCCCTAATTTCCACCTCCTCCAGCCACACCCTACTACTTTAATTACCATACAGTTAATCCCTATTAGGGGATTGATTCACTGATTGGGTTAAGACTCTCACAACCCAATCATTTCTCCTCTGAACCCTCTTGCATTGACTCATACTTTTGTGGGGACACCTAACATTCAAAACATAACACAAGTACATAGCCCATAGTCTTTTTTGTCTGGTTTGACTCAGCATAATACATGTAGAAGTCATGTAAGAAAAAAATCAGTACTTTGTTCATTTTCATTATATGGATGAACCACACACAACTTGTTTATGCATTTACCAGTTGATAGATCTGGATCGTTTGGGGTGGCAGATGAAGAAAAAAAAAGCTGCTATAAACATTTAAACAGCTCCATGAAGAGAAATGTTTTCAATCTCTTGAATACATTTCTGAGACTGGGACTGCTGAGTTGTTCAACAGCAAAATAGAAAAAGTTCCCTTAAAAATACTAATCTTCAGAATCTGAATGTAAATTGCATGGCCGAGTGGAATTAAGGCTGATAGGGAGATCATTCTGATATTCCTAATGTAATCACAAGGCCCTCTGAAAGAGAAAGAGGGAGGCAGAGAAAAAGGTCAGACTTATATAATTCGAAGACTCAATTTGCCTAATCCACCTTGAAGGTGGGAGTAGGGGTCACAGGCCAAGGAATGCAGGTAGCCCCTGGAAACTGAAAAAGGCAAAGAAAGGGATTCTCCCCTAGGGTCTCTAAAAGGAACACAGTTTTATTAACACCTTGATTTTAGCAAAGTGAGACCCAATGCCAGCCTTCAGACATCCCAAATTCCAAGAATTCTATATTTTCACTTTTTGTAATTTGTTAAGCCAGCAATAAAAAGACAAACTGCCAAACTTTTATGAAACCATTGAACCATTTTGCATTCCAACCAGCAGTATTGTAGTAGCACTCCTTCCTCTATAGAAAATGTCAATTAAGCTTCTCCAGAAATCTTCACCATAATTGATTTTAGGACTATCAGCAAAAGAATCTCTACAAAACAGTTCAATGTAGTTAAGCTTACTACTTCTTGTTGTTCTCTTACAATAATTAAATTTGGCCACCCTGAAAGAAATCAGTACTCCAGATGCTGATGATGAACCCAACCTAATTCTATCCTAAAGATTGGGAGCCATAAAGTTTTTGAAAAGTTCATTTCTGTTTTACTAAGATATTTATTTGGCCTGACCATACTCTGAGGGCTAATCTTGTTTGGAATTCCTACCCGTGCTCTAAACTCACACATGCCTGGCTCTCCTTGACCAGATAACAACCTCCCTAAAACCTCAGTGGCTCCTTATAAATTCCAATAGGAATCTTAATATACTCCCTACTTTGAAATGTTAAACCATGTAGATCATTAACCTGCTATCTGCCTTTGTATTATGTATGCCAGAACCCTGTTAGCTATAAGTTCCCAAGACACCCCCCCATACACCTTTTTTGTAACTTTCTGTGCTATAAAAACTTTGTCTTCCCAGAGGGCGGGGCTGATCTCTAGTCCAGTTTTTGGGAGACAGCTGCTGGCCAGCATTCTTTGTGTATACATATAAGCATTCCTTAATTTGATTTAAAATTGGAGTTGGTGGTCTTTTCTTTGTGTTGTGGTTCAACACTGAACACCCTTTTACTAGTTTTCAACAAACATTTAATGGACTATCTAGTATAAATAACAATATGTATAATAGTTTGTAAAGTTTTTTTTTTTTTAAAAAGCTGAACCTAAATTCACCATAATAGTGCGTGCTTTCTGATTGTCATACTTGCTCTATTTCCTCTATGTTCTTGCTTTCTTCTGGATTATCATTTTTTTCTTAGGCAAATTTTCTTTCTGTTTGCATGGAAGTTACACACTTCACCCTATTGATTGCAACACACACTCTTGACTTACCTGGTTGACTGGGACTTCTATCCTCTTCCCAGTTAATGTGAGAATCTTAGAACACTTGATTTATTCTACCCTCCCAACTTTTATGACACAATTGTCTTATATTTTAACTCTCCATATATTTTCAATTCCAAAAGATGTAACTGTTTTATACATTATTTGTTTGGATTTACCTCTATGGCCACCATTTTTATTATTTCTGCATCAATATTTTTTAACACGCCTTAGGTGACCCTACTGTGTGCCTAGTGTTAACGACGACTAAGCTGTAGTGTCGCTAAAGAGTCAGCCTGCCCCAGCCTAGTTCCTCCTGTACGCGCCGCCCACCCCCAAGACCTCTTTCCCACAAATTCTGGAGGAATATCTAAACTTGTAGGATTAAATCTTTCAAATGCTCTATTGACTACCAAATTAATTTTACTAACTCTTTCTTATTCATTCCTTATCTACTTCTAAAACTTCTCTATTACCCTCACTCCTCTCCTATTCCTACATATTAACTATTTCCCAGAGCATACATGGTTTTATTAAAAGGATGCTGATACTTGTAACTGGACTGCCCTTTTCCTTTCATATAGTGGATATATAAAGATGCTCCCAATCCTTCAAAACCCAGTTATTCCCTGGATGCTTTTTTTGTGCTCTGTGAGCGCGTAGGTTCTCTTTTGAGAGACCCTCATACACATAATCTGCTCACTTGGCCAAACTGGTCTGTTTGCTCCATGATGGCATGGAGAGGATAGCTTGAATCATGTTTGTGTTCCCATTTTCTGGAACAAGAGAAAAACAGGACCTAAAAACTGAATTCATCTACAATGTAGAGATAATAATAATCCCTGTATTTTTTTCTTCTGTGTTGACTTGTCTATGTAAAAGAAATTGAAAGATCAGAGGAGTGTGTTCAAATATTAATAATGGCTGTTGGTTAGAGGCAATTTTTTTTTTTTTGGTATAGTCAATGGGGAAACTTTTAAAACAAAATATGACTAGCTTTATTTTGTTGCCAGGTTTATTAATTTAAACATAAAGGAAAATATAATTAAGTTTGTAACCTTGCACCTAATAGCTGGAATAAATTAGCTTTCTAATATATTGAGAACTTACTGCTGCAAGTTTTTTGTTTTTTTTTTTTTTTTTTTTCTTCTTCTTCACAGAACAACTCTTAACATCTTGCATGGAATTCCAAATTTACGAAATAAATCAGAACTTTACATTGTGGTTGGCTGAAGTGTAATGTGCCTTAGGTGACTCTACTGTGTGCCCAGTGTTGACAACTACTAAGCTGTAGTACCTCTAAAGAGTCAGCCTGCCCCAGTCTGCTCAGTCTCTGAGGCTTTCTCATATCAGAGTCATCAAAAGCACAAAATGATTGCCCTCCTGTTAATCCATAATCTTAGGCAGACCTCCATTAAGTTTTTTTCAACTACAAAGTTGGACGACTTGTTTACCATTCTAACATCTGATCTGGCACATAAAAGTAAATTTATTACAGCCAAGGAGACCTGATATATATATGACTTGGACAAACATGACTACATGTTAATATTAACTTACACAAACATCACTGACCTCCTCCAAGAAGCCATCTGCTAAGCTTATACTAAAAACTGTGGTTCTGGGCTGGCTCTTTACTACCCACCACCTGCCCTTATGAACTTGCCACCTACCACAACCTGAGTGTCATTAATCCTGAGAATAAGCTTCAGAGCTTATTTAATGACACTTATTACTTAATTTGCTAAAATTTCAAAAGGTTGAGAGAAATCTGTCAATTTCAAATACAAAAAATGGAATTTAAAGTTTTGTTCAGATAAACTGTGCCATGAAATGAAAGATTTTACTTACAACTTACACAGCTTCAGGAAAAAGTATACTGTTCACAATCTCACATGGCCTAAATAAATCATTTTACTATTTAAAAATACTGGCAAAGTACCTCATGTCTTAAAACAATTCAAATACAAAATTAAATGAACTCTGATAAAATGATAGATTGCAGAACAACAACAACAACAATAAAAAACATGAGTGGCTTTAGCAGAATGGATGAATAGATAAGCTTGCTGCTCATCTGCCCCAAAAAAGGAAACACAAAGAAAGAATAATTAAATACACCCCAAATGGATTGACTGAGAAAATATGCTGGAGACTGTGAGGGAAGTAGTGAGTGGTGAGATATTTGTTGAGTGTGAAAACTCGAACTCAAGACAGCACCACAGATTGGAGAGTGAGGTACCCTGCCTCTTCCACACTGTTGCCCCTGCCCAGGTCAGCTAGGACCTCAGATAGACTTCTCAGAGGGGAAAGGGAAGCATGGAGACCTCCTAAGTTTCCCACTGCTGCCACACAAAAGAATCCCATAGCTGTCAAAGGCTCCAAACACAGGAGAGCTGTTAGGAGTTCATGTGCTGTACAAAGGCATAGAAAACATATTTAATGAAATGATAGCTAAAAACTTTGCATATTTTGGAAGAGATATGAACATCTTGATCCAAGAACCCCAGTTAGGTTCAACTCAGAAGTCCTCTCCAAGACACATTATAATAAAGCTGTCAAGTCAATGACAAAGAGAAAATTCTAAAAGTTGCAAGAGAAAAATTTCAAGTCACATATGAGAGAATCCATATTAGACTGACAACAGATTTCTCAGCAGAAACCTTGCAGGTCAGGAAAGAATGGGATGATATATTCGGAGAGTGGGGAGAGAAAAAAGCCTTCCAGCCAATAATACTACGACTATCCTTCAGAAATGAAGGAGAAACACTTTTTTAGATAAGCAAAATCTGAAGGAATTCATCACCACCAGACAGGCTTTACAAGAAATGCTTCAGAGAATCCTATGTATAGAGGCTAGTGGATGATAACTACCATCATGAAAGCACATGAAAGTATAAAAATCACTGGAAATATAAAGACACAAGCAAGAAAGAAAATAAAAACATCACTACCAAATCACAAATATTATCAATAAATGAGAAAAAAGGGACAAAGTATACTTAAAAAAAAAACCCACAAATAATTTAACAAAATAATAGGGATAGGTTAACTATCAATAATAACCTTGAATAAATAGACTAAATGCCCCAATTAAAAGATTTAGACTAGTTGAATGGATAAAAACATGACTCAACTACATGTTCCCTGCAGAAACTCACCTCACCAATAAAGACGCATATAATAAAAGTAAAGAGAGTAGAAAAAAAGATATTCTATTCAAACAGAAACCAAAACTCAGATAAAACAGACTTTAAGTAAAAAACTGTACAAAGACTGATAGATGAGCTACCCGCCCCCCTCCCAGAGGTTTCTGTGTCCTGAACAAAACAACCTTGTTTCGTTTTCCCCGGGGAAGAGCCAATGGGCTTGGAGGTTGCTCTGTTTTCCAGACAGGATGTTCTTTCCCTGGACAGGAGCCAATAGGCTTAAAGGTCGCCCTGTTCCATGGGCAAAGAGCCAATGGCATTGGGGTCGCTCTGGTGCACCCCCTATCAGAAATCCCTATGTAGGGTCCCTTTCGAGAGACTCAAAGACATAACAGCTCAGACACAAAAGCTTGTCCCTGCGGAGAGGAGGAAGCCATTGCACCAGCCTTAGACCCATTGCCTACAACCCAACAACAGCTGCCCAGCTGATAGCTCCAGCCTCCAGCCTGATAGCAGCTGCTTTAGCCGACAGCTCCAGAGATCCCAGCCAGCGTGGCCAAGTACCCACCTTCCATTTAGAGCTTGCACACTCCCTTCTCCCTGACTCCCCTCTCCCAGCACCTCTTCGACCTCTGACCAGCCACAAAGGCTGTTGAATAAATTTCTTGGCTGCACAGCTGTCCCCAGTGTGATTTTTACCCTTCAAGACAGTCTGTATGTAATGATAAGAGAATCAAGTGAGAAACAGGACATTAACAATTAGACATACACAAGCACTTGACAGCAAACCACCAAAAAAAAAATAAAGCAAATATTATTAGAACTAAAGGGAGAGATAGACTGAAAAATATGGGAGTCTTCAATACCTCATTTCATCAATGAACAGATCATTCAGGCAAAAAAAAAAAAAAAAAAAAAAAAAAAAATCAAGCAGGAAGCCTTGTCACATCCAACAGCTACAGAATACACATTTTTCTTGTTTTCTGAAGAAGTGGGGTTTGAACACAGGGCCTTGTGCATGCTAGGCAACTGCTCTACCACTGTGCTACATCTCCATCCCTTTTATTTTATTTTGAGACAGGGCCTTGCTAAATTGCCCAGTCTGGTCTTGAACTTGTGATCCTCCTGTGTTAGCCCCCTGAGCAGCTGGGATTATAGGCATGTACCACTGTGCCCTGCTAGAATACACACTCTTCTCATCAGCACATAGAACATTCTCCAGAACAATCCCTACAATAGGCAAAGTCTCGCAAATTTTTTAAAACTGAAAGCATAGAGAGCAAGAAATGTAGCTCAGTGGTAGAACACTTGCCTAGCATGCATAAGACACTGGGTTCAACCCCCAATACTACACCAAACCAAATCAAACCAAACCAACAAATCTGAAAGACTAACTTTGGGCTAGTCAGCTTTCCATTACTGTTACAAAAACCTATGTTAATTAACTTATAAATAGAAAGGTTTATTTTATTTGGCTCAGTTTGGAAGGTTCAAGTCAAAGGTCATGAAGTAGACCTCTTGCTTTTGGTGGGTGAAGCAATGGCAAAACAGTACCTCCTGGTGCTTTTCATTTGCCTCCTGGTAATTTTCATTCACCTTGTGGCCAGGATGCAAAGGAAAGAAAATGGAGGGAGCCTGGGACCCACAATCTCCTTCAAGGTCAAATCCCAATGAGCCACGATTTGTCACAAACCTCCACTTCTTAAAAGTTCCACCACCTCCCAGTAACAGCAAGCTGGGGACTAAACCTTTAACATATGGACCTTTGGAGGATATGCCAGACTCAACGTATAGCAACCATGTATTTTACCTGACCACAACAGAATAAAAATTAAAAATCAACAATAAGAGCTAAGAAAATTATACAAATACATGGAAATTAACAAATGCTTCTGAACAACCAATGGTTAACAAAAAAATTAAAAGGGAAATTTCAGGTTTCTTGAAATAAGTGAAAATGAAATAATAAACCAAAATCTATATTGTACAGGAAAAGCAGTACTAAGACACAGTCATAAATGACTATAATCATAAAAGGAGGGCTGGGGATATAGCTCAAGTGTTAAGAGTGCTTACCTTTCATGCACAAGGCCCTGGGTTCAATCCCCAGCACCACGGGGGGTGGGGGGGGAGAGAAATATTTCAAATTAAAAAAAAAAAATCTAATGATAAAACTTAATGAAATAGGAAAAAAAACGAACCAAACTCAATATTAGTAGAAACAATAAACATCAGAGCAGAATAAAACTGAGACAAAAAACACAAAAGATCAATGAAACAAAGTCAGTTTTTAAAAAAAGATAAACAGAATGAACAAATTTTTATCTAGCCTAAGGAAAAAAAGAACAGTAAAAAAAAAAAAAAAAAAAAGAAATGACAGATATTACAACTAATATTACAGAAATACAATGGATGATCAGCAATTATTATTAGTTATACACTAACAAATTGGAAAACATGAAATAGAAGAATTTGTGAGCACATATAATATACAAAGATTGAACATGAATAAACAAAAACTTAGACCTATAGTAAGCAACAAAATTAAATCAGTAATAAATTCTCCCAAGAAAGAAAAGCCCAGAATCAAATAGCTCCAATGCTTAGTTCTGCCAAACTTAAAAAAAAAATTAATACTAATACCCAATTCTGAAACTATGCTGAAAAGTTGAAAGGGAGGGAATTCTTCCAAACTTATTCAAAACCAGCATCACCCTGATTCCAAAAACCAGACAAGGACAAAATAACCAAAAGAAAAGATTACAAACCAATATCCCCAATGAATATAGATGCAAAAGTTCTCAACAAAATGCTAGCAAACTGAAACCAACAGCATATAAAAAAGATTATATACTATGATCAAGGGATGCAAGGTTGGTTCAACATATGCAAATCAATAAATGTGACTCATTACATCAATAAAATGAAGGACAAAAAACTACATGCTCATGCCAATAGATATAGAAAAAGCATTTAATAAAACTCAACATCTATTCATGATGAAAACTTTTAATAAATCAGATATAGAAGGAACATATCTCAATACAATTAAGGCCATATATGACAAACCTCTGAATAGGGAAAAGTTTTTTCCTTTAAGATCTGGAACAAGACAAGGATGTCCACTCTCACCATTCTTATTCAATACAGTAATAGAAATTCTAGTGACAGCAATTAGGCAAGAGAAGAAATACAAGGCATCAAAATTGAAAAGCAATAAATCAAACTACCCTTGCAGGGTTTTAAATATAGAAATATCTAAAGATTCCAGCAAAAAAACTATTAGAAATAACAAGCAAATTCACTACAGTTGCAGGATTCAAGATTATCATACAAAAACAAAGTAGTGTTTCTACACACCAATAATGAACTAGCTTAAGAAGAAACCAAGAAAGCAATTTAATTTATAATAGCTACCCCTAAACAAAAGCAAAACAAAAAACCTGCCAACAACCCTGGGAATAAATTGTATCAAGGAAATGAAAGAACCCCCCCCCCAACACACACACACACACACACACACACACCTATCAAACACCAATAAAAGAAACTGGAGAGGAAACATACAAAAACTGGAAAGAGGATTGACTGGGGTTGTGGCTCAGTGGTAGACTGCTTGCCTCGCATGCATGGAGCACTGGATTCGACCCTCAGCACCACATAAATAAATAAAATAAAGGTATTATGTCCATCTACAACTAAAAATTTTTAAAAACTGGAAAGATACCACACATGTGTGAAATTAAAGAATTAATATTGTTAAAATATACATACTAACCAAAGCAATCTACAGACGCAATGCAATCTCTATCAAAACACCAATACTATTTTTCAAAGAAACAAAAACAAAACTCCTAAAATTAATATGTAGCCACAGAAGACCCCAAATCACAAAAGCAATCCTGAGCAAAAAGAACAAAGCTGGAGTCATCAACAAACATTTGATTTCAAAACAGACTGCAGGCCAGGCATGATGAACAATTGATATCCCAGAAAATTGAGAGACTGAGAAAGAAGAATGGCAGTTTCTAGGTTCTCACAACTTAGTGAGACCCTGTCTCTAAATTAATTAATTAATTAATTAAAAGGACTGGGGGGGCTGGAGTTGTGGCTCAGCGACAGAGCGCTCGCCTCGCACATGCGTGGCCCGGGTTCGATCCTCAGCACCACGTAAACATAAATGCATTGCATTGTGTACAACTAAAGTAAATAAATAAATATTTAAAAAAAAAAAAAAAAGGACTGGGTATGTAGCTCTGTGGTAGAGAGCCACTGGGTTCAATCCCCAGTACTGAAAAAGAAAACAAACCAAAACCAAAACACAAAACAAAACAAAACAAAAACTCAAAAAGCTATAGTAACAGCATAGTACAGGCATTAAAAAAAAACAGCACAGAGGGCTGGGGTTGTGGCTCAGTGGTAGAGTGCTCACCTACCATGTACGAGGCCCTGGGTTTTATCCTCAGTACCACATAAAAATAAATAAAGGTATTGTGTCCAACTACGACAACAACAAAAATATTTTTTAAAAAAACAGCTCAGAGACAAATGAATAGAAAAAGCAGAAACAATTCACACACTTATAGTCAACTGAATTTTTACAAAGACAAGAAGAGCACCCAAATCTCTCCAATAAATAGTGCCAGAAAAACTCAATATCCACATGAAGAACAACTAGACACCTATCACTTACAATATGTACAAAATTCAATACACTAAGAAAAGGCTTAACCTGAACTATTTAAAACACCAGAAGAAAAATATAGGAGAATCACTTAGGGTGTAAGTCTGGACAAAAAATTTTGAATATGGCCCCATAAGAACAGGCAATAAAAGCAAAAATAGACTAAGGGGATTATACCAAACTAAAAAGCCTCTATGTAGCCAAGAATACAATCAACAGAGTCGATTGATGATCTAGAAAATGAGACAAAATATTGGTAAACTACTTATTCAATAACAGATTAGTATCTATAATATATAAGGGACTCAAACCACTCAACAGCAAGGGGAAAAAAAAACAATTAAAATGGGCAAATTATTTGAATAGACATTTCTCAAAGGAAGATATAAAATTACCAACAAGTACGTGGAAAAAAAATGCTTAACTTCATTCATTAATCACCAGGGAAATGCAAATCAAAACTACAATGAGATATCACCCCAATTACAATGACTATTATAAAAAAAATCAAATATAGGCAAGGATGTAGTTTAAAGAATTCTCATATACTACTGGTGGGAATGCTAATTAACAATAGCCATTATGGAAACAGTAAAGAGTTTCCTCAAAAATACTAGAGATAGAACTACCACATCATCTAACAATTCTACCATTGGATTTAGAGACAAACAAAATGAAATCACAATACTGAAGAGGTATCTGCACTCTTGTGTTTAATGAAGCAACATTTGCAATAGCCAAGATATGGAAACAAACTAGGTATTCATTAACAGAATAATGGATAAAGAAAATGTTTTACACACATATACACACATTATTATTTAGCCATATGAAAAATGAAATCCTCAATGATTTAGGCGAAGAGAAAGCCTACAGTATGGGAGCAAATTTTTACCACACGCACAGATAGAGAACTATCTCCAGGCTATATAAAAAACTCAAAAGACTTAATACAAAAAAATCAAATAACCCAATCAATAAATGGGCTAAGAAACTGAACAGACACTTCTCAGAAGAAGATATACAAACAATCAACAAATATATGAAAAAGTGTTCAACATCTTTAGTAATTAGAGAAATGCAAATGAAAACTACTCTAGGTGGCGGCCCGTACGGGGAACTTCGGAGCGGACAGGTAAGACCTGAAAGGTCTCTAAAGATGGGTTCGAATATAACTGAATCCCAAGTGATAGAGGCTATGCAAAGACTCCTTGATATACCTGACTCTGTTCTCAGTGAGGAGTATATAGACAAAAATGAAAGTGATCAAAAAAGTGTAGATTCCACTGGGCCAACTGAGACCAGTAAAGAGAGTATTAGAAGAGACCCAAAAATGACAAAAATCCAAGCTATTAAAGCTATTCGGGAGTTACTGGCGAAAGCTGAAGGATACTTGCTCTCACTGGAACCTGGGCCTCAGGATATTGCTGTCAGTGAAATTAGCAGTGGTGAGGAATCTAGTAAAAGTGATCCTGAGAAAATGAGGAAAAAGAAATTTAAAAAGACCGAGAAAAAGGTCCGTCAGGCAGAGGAGTCACTTGTGTCCTCTACTCCCCCATGGGTGGAATCCATTACAGAAAATATGAAGGGTATTACTAGGCATTTGCATACCCTAGAAACAGAAATAAAAAGTCTTTCTGATCGCTTATGCGCTCTCGAGGACAACTCACAGATACATTGGGAACCGCCAGCATTTGAAAAGAAAAATGGACAGAGTGTCCATCAGTCAGTAGATTTCAAAACAATAAAAAATCTCAAAGAGGCAGTAATGACTTATGGGCCCCAAGCTCCTTTCACGTTGAGTATGCTGGAGTCCCTTAACACCTTTAGCTTAACCCCCTCAGACTGGAAAAGTCTATGTAAAGCAACATTAAGCGGGGGGCAATTCTTGGTTTGGCGATCGCAATTCCAAGAACTTTGTATAGAAACGGCTAAAAGAAACGCGGCTGCAGGGTTTGAAAACTATAATATAGATATGCTCACAGGAGAAGGGCAATTCGCAGACTTACAGGCTCAAACAGATTATGACTCAGATATATATGCTCAGATAAATGCAGCTGCCTTAGAGGCATGGAAAACTGTACAAGGACCTGGGGATCTACAAGGTAGCTTGTCAAAAGTGATTCAAGGACCTAATGAGCCGTATGCCGACTTTGCTGATCGACTTTTGAGAACTGCAGGTAGTGTGTTTGCAGATGTTGACCAAGCTATGCCTTTAGTTGTTCAATTAGCTTATGAAAATGCAAATAAATGGTGCCAAGCAGCCATCAGGCCATGGAGAACTAAAAAGGATCTTTCCGTATATATACAACTATGTAAAGATATAAATGGCGCCTTTGTCACAGGAAATGTGATTGCAGCCTCAATGAGAGGTGCTTCCTCTCGAAATTTCACAAAGGCTAAACGTAGACATTATAATCAATCAGGATATTCCAGGCAAAATTATCATAATCAATCAGGCAATTCTAGGCAAAATCCCAAAAGAGAAATAAGATCAAGCTCATACCATGCCCCAGGCCGCTGCCCCAGGTGTAAAAAGGGAAATCATTGGGCCAATAAATGCTATTCAAAATTTGACATCCATGGAAATCCTTTGTTCAGGAATTCAAAAAACGGGGCACGGGGCCCAGTACCCGGGGCCCACAAATGTACGGGGCATTGCAGAAGGAGTATCCTCAAGCATCCACTCAGATGCTTCCCCGACACAATCCCTACTACCCATCCACTCCCTCGCCAGAGGAACAAGAGGAAATGCAGGATTAGACCTCTGTTCCACCGCCCGAATAGTGTTAACACCTGAAATGGGGGTTCAACTGATTCCCACAGGAGTCAGGGGACCTCTTCCCTCAGGGACTGTAGGACTTATTATCGGGCGTTAGTCCTAAAAGCTTATTAGGTTTGCAAGTGACCCCAGGTGTAATAAACTCAGACTACAAAGGGGAAATAAAAATAATGCTTAGCTCACCCCAAAGTGTAAGTTCTGTTAATCAAGGAGATAGAATTGCTCAGTTGCTTCTCCTTCCCAATTTACATAATTCATTTAAAATGGGTATGCCTCAAGAAGGGAACAATAGAGGATTTTGTTCCACTGACTCAAGTCCCATGGCTTGCTGGGTTCGAGACTGTTCAAGGAGGCCTATGTGTAAAATAAAAATCCAAGGAATAGAAATGGAGGGATTAATAGATACTGGAGCTGACTCTTCCATTATTAATTTACGCCAATGGCCCAAGCACTGGCCTCTGCAAAAAGCTTCAACCAGTTTAAGAGGCTTGGGATATAATAACCTCCCAGATAAAAGTGCAGTAATTTTAAAATGGGAGGATGATGAAGGCCATAAAGGAACATTTCAGCCTTATGTTTTACCTAATCTACCGGTTACTTTATGGGGAAGAGATATTTTGCAACAAATGGGAGTACACCTTGCAACCAAGCCTGCAGATGTTAAATGGGAAAACCTACAGGGTAATCTTAACCATAAAAGAACTCATTATCAAAAAGTACAGAGTAATCTTAACCCTAAAAGTAATCATTGTCATAAAGGAAAAAGATATTTTTTTTCGGGGCCACTGAGAAAATAATTTTGAAAATACCATGGCTTTCTGATAAGCCAGTGTGGGTCCCTCAGTGGCCCCTATCTAAAGAGAAATTACAAGCGGCCCACCAATTAGTTCAGGAACAATTAGAAGCAGGTCATATAGAACCTTCCACCTCTCCCTGGAATTCCCCCATATTTGTGATCAAGAAAAAGTCAGGAAAATGGCGATTGTTACATGATCTTAGACAAATCAATAAAACCATGCAAGTTATGGGGCCTACTCAACCTGGACTTCCTAGTCCCGTAGCTATTCCAAAAAATTTCCATCTTATTACTCTTGATATAAAGGATTGCTTCTTTTCTATTCCCCTACATCCTCTGGATGCCCCCAGGTTTGCTTTTTCCGTTCCTTCTATGAACAATAATGGCCCTGATCAGAGATATCAATGGAAGGTTTTACCACAGGGAATGGCTAATAGCCCCACCATATGCCAAATATATGTGGACAAGGCTATCCAACCCATTAAAAATAAATATCCAAACCTCATGTGTCTACATTACATGGATGATATTTTATTGGCCCACCCTAATCAAAAAATCTTATTTAATATATTCAGTGATGTGGTAGAAAATTTAAAAAAATATGGACTATATATAGCAGAAGAAAAAGTTCAAACCAGATCTCCCATATTATATTTAGGATTTAAAATCATGGATACTTTTGTTAGACCCCAAAAAAATTTTAATAAATAAAGAACATTTGACCACCCTCAATGATTTCCAAAAACTACTGGGAGACATTAATTGGCTTCGCCCTACACTAAATCTCACTACTGGCCAACTAAAACCTTTATTTGACATCCTTCGTGGAGATCCTGATCCATCTTCACCACGAACATTGACTCCTGATGCTAGGAAAGCTTTAAAGTTAGTAGAAAAAGCCATCGAAGGAGCTCATTGTGATAGATTTGATTTAACTCAACCGCTGATGTTGATTATTATTTCTTCACAATATACACCCACAGGAGTATTTTGGCAACAAGGGCCTTTATTATGGATACATTTGCCCGTCTCTCCTAAAAGTATAATTGAATCTTATACCTCCATGGTGGCTAAACTTATTCTTCAAGGACTTAAGACTTCTACTAAAATATTTGGCATTCACCCTGCTACTATTATTACTCCCTATTCATCATCACAGATTGAATACTTATGCTTCAATGATAATGATTGGGCTATAGCTAAATGCTCTACTTCTGCAAATTTTGATAATCATCTTCCTAAGTCCCCTATATTATCTTTTTGTATTAATCATCCTATTATATTTCCACAGGTAATAAAAAATCAACCTATTCCTAAGGCATTTAATGTATTTACAGATGGGTCCTCAAATGGTACTGCTACAGTAGTCACTAAAAAAGAAAATATGACTTACATAACTGCACACAAATCAGCTCAACTAGTGGAATTGGAAGCTGTGGTAAGAGCTCTGGAAAATTTTAGGGACCAGCCCGTAAACATTTTTTCAGATAGCCACTATATTGTACAAGCCGTCCCAAAATTAGAGTTAGCAGGACCAATAGCACCTCATACTCCAGCCTTTAAATTGTTTTATCAAATACAAAAACTTTTGTGGGCAAGAAAAGAACCCCTATTCGTAGGCCATATTAGAGCACATACTAATTTGCCTGGTCCCCTCCATGAAGGTAATCAAAAGGCTGATGAACTTACAAAAACAGTATTTATACTTTCAGCGCTACAACAAGCTACTTTATTTCACTCCCAGTTTCATGTCAACAGCACCACCTTGCAACGTAGGTTTAAAATCACAAAGGAGCAAGCCAGAACAATTGTAAAAGATTGTAAATCTTGTATGACACATTTGCCCAATCCTCATTTCGGCGTTAACCCTAGAGGATTGATGCCCAATCATTTGTGGCAGATGGATGTTACTCATGAGCCAAGTTTTGGAAAATTGCGATTTATTCATGTGACCATAGATACATGTTCAGGCATGATTTTTGCTTCCTTACATTCTGGAGAAAAAGTTAAAGATGTTACATCTCATTGCTTGCAAGCTTTTGCTGCATTGGGCATCCCCAAAATGCTTAAAACAGATAATGGCCCCGCATATACGTCCTCATCTTTCAAAGAGTTTTGCGCAAAATTCAATATATCCCATAAAACAGGCATCCCATACAATCCTCAGGGTCAGGGCATTATTGAAAGAGCAAACCGAACACTGAAAATTATGTTATTAAAACAAAAAGAAGGAAATTGGAAAAGTCCTAAGGACAGATTGGCAGTTGCCCTGTTTACCTTAAATTTTTTAACTTTAGACTCTAATGGTTATTCTGCTGGAGACAGACATTGGAATCCACACCAACAACATAAACCTTTGGTTTACTGGAAGGATGTTCTTTCAGGTACATGGAAGGGTCCAGATCCAGTATTAATTTGGGGAAGAGGATCTGTTTGTGTTTTTCCAAAAGACGAATCCTCTCCAATATGGATACCATCTAGATTAATAAAACAGGTACCACATCAAAATGATCAAGATGAAGTTATTGAAGAATCAAGATTAATAAAAAAGGTACAAAATCAAGAGGACCAAGATGAAGGTATAGAATGATTCCCTCAAAAGAGTCCTTCAAAATATTTCACAACTTAAGTGTCATTTCTCCCGGCCGGGACGAGGAGATCTCTCTTTAGTGTGCACACAATTGTATTTTTTTTTTTCTTTTTATACATGTCTTTATGTCTGTACATTTGTCTATATTTCATGTTAATGTGACGTCACAAATATATGTTTGTATGTTTGTTTGTCCAGTGTGACGTCACATAGAACAAAGCGCTTATGAAAAAGAAAAAAATATATATATATGGATCCAAATAACTTTAATTCATTTTAGGTTTAGAGTATTCAATTTAGGTAAATAATTTTATAAATGAAGGTACTTTCAATTTTGATTTATAGGTGTCCCTGGGACTTCTCTTTAGCAAACAATATGACTAGTGCTATATAACCTGATATTTTGGTGTTTTGACTTAAGATTGTTTATTTGTTATTAACTTCATTTGTTTAATAGCTCATTAATTTCAATTATCTCAACAGGTAAAAGATTGCTCTGTATACAGAGACTCAAGGGTTCCAGCTAACAAATTATTTCTCTAAAGTGCCTTTACCTTTTCTTTAATCTATCTTTAATGCAGTAATTACCCTCAGTCTTTCTTTGTTTTGTTCTAAATATGATATTTTTCCAACTTATGTTTGTAGAAGCTCAACCAGCGATGTGTGTGAACAAAAATCAACTTTAATTTTCTAATCTAATTATTCTATTTTGTAGTTTGACAACTCGCCTCTTGACTCAGTGCTGCAATAGCACTGCCTTTCCTTTAATAATTGATGCTTGAGTTTCTAGGTAGCGGGCCCTGAAGATTTGCCGGTGGCATTGTCTAAACATAAAAAAGACGTCTGCTGCTACAGCTGCAGGGATCGCGGCCGCCGCAAGCATCCCTGCTGCTCAAGCATCAAACAACCTCACCAACAGTGTGGCCTCTGCTCTACATGCATGGGGCCTCCTACATCAACATGTTACAACAAATGGACATTTTGATCTTTCATTGTTTGGGACTTTACGGGACAATGCCTTGCGGGTATTTGTCTAGAGAATTCAGTGTGTTACTTGTTGGAACTTAGGGCAGCTGATTTGTTTAAACAATTTGATATGCTATGCAATTTGGCTCATCACCAAAAGGCTTGTCGCCTTAAAGCCGCAACATCTCCTCACAATTGGACGGCTGTTAGTCATCATATATAGTCGATCCTAAAGGGCTCCATTGGATGGCTGGTTAGCCAATGACGGGTAAGATCCCCAGAGGGGGACAACCTAAGACAGGCACAGTCGCACGGGACAGTCTCATGTGGCCGACATATCAACCTAAGACAGGAGTCAAGGGCACAGCCTTGATTATCCGATGACGGGTAAGAATGTTGGTTGCACATAGACGTCCTAGAGCATTACCTCTTTTAAAACAAAAAGGGGGAAATGCAGGAGCCCTGTTTGGGGATTGGCTTGAATTGCAGTTGACTATGAGCCGTGGAGATTTGGCCATTGTCGCCACCCGTAGTCTCACGGGATTTTGTTGCGGGATCTGGAGTGACTTGGCCGAAATTGCTGATCGGGTCAGCGCCATTTTAGTGGTGTGTTTGGCGTGAGTTAGTTGTTAGAACCAGAGAGAAAAGTCATCAGAATAAAAAGCTGTTTGTCTCCAGTTTGCTTCTGAAGTTCTTCCCGCGGCTCCGGTGCTCCGAGCGCTTCAGGCGGCAACAACTCTAAGATTTCATCTCATCCCAGTCAGAATGGCAGTTATCAAGAATACAAGCAATAATAAGTATTGAAGAGGATATGGGGGAAAAGGTACATTCATATATTGCTGGTGGGACTGCAAATTGGTGCAACCACTTTGGAGATTCCTCAGAAAACTTGGAATGGTGAAGGAGCCCTAATTAGGAAGGGCTGTTGTAGCTAGCTGGAAGCCATAAGTTCCACCTGATATGTATGTGACGCACCTGTAGGCACCCGCAAACCTGAAGGTATATAACCGGGTGAAGGAGGTCCGAGTTAGGAGAACGAATTCATTCGGTCAGCCGGGCAGTCACTCAGTCGGTCAGAATCAGAGCGGCCAGAACGTAGGCAGAGCGGTTACAGAAGAGAAACCAGATAGAAGACAGAAGAGAAACCAGATAGAAGAAGTAATGACTGGTCAGAGTTAGGCCGAGACTCCTAAGGAAGACAGAAGAAGAAAGAAGAGAGAAGAAAGAAATCTTTCTTTCCCTCTCTAAGCTCTAAGAAAGTAGAAGTAAAAGTAGTAAAAGCTTAACTCTGCCTCCGAGAGTTTTTCCTACCGGTTTACGGTACCAGGCAGCTTACAGAATGGAACCACCGTTTGACCCAGCTATCCCACTCCTCAGTCTATACCCAAAGGACTTAAAATCAGCACACTATAGTGACGTAGCCACACCAATGTTTATAGCAGCTGAATTCACAATAGCTAAACTGTGGAACCAACCTAGGTGCCCATCAATAGATGAATGATAAAGAAACTGTGGTATATGTAAACAATGGAATATTACACAGCATTAAAAGAAAATAAAATTATGGCATTTGCAGGGGGTAGGGAATGGGAAGAATGCAGGAACTTTGGAATGGGCAAAGAGGAGGGTTGGGGAAGGGTTATGGGGGTAGGAAAGATGGTGGAATGAGATGGACATCATTATCCCATGTGTGATTGCACAAATGGTGCATCTCTACACCATGTACAACCAGAGAATTGAAATGTTGTGCTCCATTTGTGTACGATAAATTGAAATACATTCTGTTGTCATGTATGTTGGATTCTAGGCAGAGGCTGCACCTCCCAGGCAGAAGGCCACACCTCCCCAGGTGCCTTGTGAAAAACTACAGCTCCCAGGATCCTCAGCGTGACCAAAAACCTGACCAGCAAGTCCCCTGTCCACTACACCCCCCATCCCCCAACCTCTGCTGGCCTATAGGACAAGGACTCACTCCAAGGGGGTCTTATGGCCCCTACTCTATTTAAGCCAGCCCCGGACTGAGCTCTGCCCCTTGTTCCTGCTCTCTGTTTGCGCTTGCCCCTTGTTCCTGCCTGTCCCTATTCCCGTCCATCCCTACCCCCCTTCCCTTCCCTTCCTTTCCCTACCCTTGCCCACGTGGCACCCCAATAAACCCTTTTATTTCACTAACACGGTGTTCCCAGCTAAATTACCTATGTTTCAGCAGTTTTCTAACAATGTAGAACTAAGTAGAACAAATAAAACAAATAATAATTAAAAAAAAGAAATCCTATCACTTGTTACAACATGGATAGAACTAGAAAACATTATGTTAGGTAAAGTCAGGCCCAGAAATATGTGTAGAAACTGAAACCGATGCTCTCTCAGGAGCAAAATATATAGAGTTATCAGAGGTTGAGAAGGACATGGGGGACAGATGGAGAGAGAATAGTTAATGGGTACAGGGGTACAGCTGGACAGGAGGAATAACTTCTATGGGTAACTATGGTTAATAGCAAGTACATATGTATTTTAAAATAAAATTTTGAACGTACCCAACATTAAAAAAAAGGTTACATTTGAGGTGATGACTATATGCCAGTTACTTTGATTTGATCTGATCATTACACATATCACTATAACCCCTAAAAATCATAAGGTGTGGTGACACTCAGCTCAAAGCCAGCCTCAGCAACAGTGAGGCACTAAGCAACTCAGTGAGACACTGTCTCTAAATAAAATACAAAATGTGGCTCAGTGGTTGAGTGCCCCTGAGTTCAATCCCCAGCATGCCCTGCAAATTAATTAAAATAAATAAATAAAACACATTTTTAGTAAATACATAGATATATTTTTTCAAGAGTATCGGTTTTATTTAGAATATTCAAGTACAAAAATGAAATTTATATACCTATAACCATTGTGAAAATGTTAGAACCACTAAAATGTTCTGAAAATACGAAGGCACTGAATACAAATATCCCTTGAAATAAGAATTGTTTTATGTATTTAATATTCAAATGTTCAGAGTTTTAAAAAAATATTTTTAATAAAATTGATTCAACCTTCTTATATATTTTGCCCTGAAAGACAATTTTAAACAAGTAGTAAGATATCCAAATGATAACTGTATGATATACTCAGGTTCAGGGGTATCACTAGGTAAAAGGGTTTATATACCTGGATGTTTTAGCTTTTCAACATATTTTGTTTCATCAGAGCAATATATTAACCACAACAAGGTATACTCAAGTATAAAATCATCCTGTTATATAATTTGACACAAAAGGTAGGAATATTACCAATGGGATAATTGTATAAAAAACTTTAAAGTTCTATAAAACTATTGAGAGGTTAGAGTTTGAGCTATATAATACATCCTAAAATATATTCCCCAACTTTTGTGTGTTTGTTTAGTATATATGAAAAAGGTTCATCCTGGAATATAAATGTAATCAGCCATAGTATGAAGGAGTTCTGTATTTTTGATGGCACTGAGTCTTTGCTCTTTGGCATAATATGTGACAAAGTAAAAATAACTTGGCAGCAGGAGAAGATATCTAGAGTCACTGCAAAACAGCAACTTGAGATTTCTACAGTGAATATCTAAGTAATATCATCTACTCTGGCTTATGTATCGACCTTATACTTGAAATATTTTTCCATAAATGTCAGTAACAATGGACATGTGCCAGACACATACAGTGATAAAAGCAAATAAAAACAACAAGAAAATCAAAGCATACTTATAATGTTTTACTTTTGCTTGTGATGACCTTCTTTGCTCTGGAACTTCTGTGTTACATAAAATTGGAGCTGGAAAGAGAAAAAAACTTTCGATTGGTACAATACAGTAAGTAAAAATTACCAGAGTCATTAGCTTTACAAAGCTTTTACAAAGAAAATATATTACAGGATATTTAGCTACAGCATTTTGAAAAAGAAAAGAATAAACAAACACCAAACCATAATTTCTTCAGAATAAATTCTGAGCTCTATGGATGAGGTTCTGATTTTGCAAACAACTGCATGGTTCTCAAGTGCAGCAGGGTGACAATTTTTATAATGTAAATGTAAATGGTCTTTAATTTGAAAAGAAAAACTGGAGAATCTAATTTTAGTGATATTTGAGATAGGGGCTGGGGTTGTGGCTCAGCAGTAGAGTGCTTGCCTAGCACGTGCGCGGCCTGGGTTCGATCCTCAGCACTACGTAAGAATGAACACACTGTGTACAACTAAAGCAAATAAATATTTTAAAAAATTGAGATAAAGGGATAAAGCAAAATATTGTTTAGCTTTATAATTTAAAAAAGTATGTTGGAAAGCAGTACTATTATAGTATCTATAGTCTATCTTTTGAAATCCAATGCTTGACTCAAATATCACTATTATACTATCACATTCATTCTTTCAACAAAAAATTGCATGAAACACAGGCATTGAGAAAATTAAAGTAGAAGACTTGTTCTGGGCCTATCATAGGAGGACATGACTTTGCATAGGTGGCTGAAGTAAACTGAGGCAAATACCACAAAGGAGCATTCTGAACAGAACAAATCATGAATTTCACTACAGTCAAATAGGTAAACTGATAAGGACATTTTAAGTGGGAGAAATAAAATGAAGAACACAAAGTAAGGAAGGAGCTCAAAATTGGAAAAAAACAAAAACAAAAACAAAAACTTATTTTCTAAAACTTTGGTAACTTTGATTTTAACACATACCAAAACCTACAAGCTTGAGATTATCATCCAATTGCTACTCATGGCCGCCCCCTTGTACTGTGGCCCTCTCTACCTTCCTCTGCATCTTTACGTCCATCATTGGTTTCACATGTTCTGACATCAAAGCACAGGAGTTCGAATCGATAGCCTGGGTCCCTTATTAAAATAAAAATTCTCACAGATCAATAATCATAAGGATTGGTTAAAAGAAAAGTGAGCCTAAGAATTAGGGTTTTTTCCCAAGAAAGTACAATGTTTCAATTTAGACACAAAACTCAAAATAACTCATGGTAGGTCAGCAGTCATCATCTCTGTACTAAGGGCACAGCTGGGCTGTGAAATAATAACAGCTACTTTTTTACCCTTTTCTATTACGATGTATTATTTTTATTTTGTTCATTCAATTGCCAAATATTTACAAAGCCCCTAGTATGTGCCAGGTACTATTCTAGCTGTTGGGAAAAGAGCAATGAAAAAGAGCAATAAATGAGAAGGACAAGGTCTGTGCTCTTAAGGAGCTGCAGTTTGAGTTTCAGGAGGCAGGCAGAGAGTAAGTAAATTGGAACTAGAACTAGGAAGATCAAGTAGAACCAGAAGGATTGTGGCTCAGTGTTAGAATGTTTACCTAGCACACATAAGGCCCTGGGGATTTGATCCCCAGTAAGAAATTTCAGGGGTGGGAGGGGAGCAGAGCCAGGAGACAGTAGAGGAGGGAAGGGCTACAGATGCAGAATGGTAGGGACTCTTACTTCTTACGGTCCTTGTCCTTCTTTATGTTACTACCCGATGCCATAAAGGATTGGTTCAAGAATAAGTCACAGCTAGATTTCCTTTTAGAAAAATGGATCATTTCTTCTTCCAAAGCTCTTCTCCTTTCTTCAAGTTTTAGTCTTTCTTCTTGGTGAACTCTTTTAAGGTGCTCAAATTTGGCCTGCAGCTGTGAAATAAAAATGTAATTCCCATTACTAACACAGTGTGGCAGCACATGCACAACAATGCTCTTTGGCTCAGCAACTAGATGACCTTAAGTAGGGTCATCATTTTCCTAATGTCTCCTAAGGTCATGCTTCAAGTAAAAGTTTACATATGGAATTGCCTTGATAATTTTAATTCTAAATGAGTTCACATGCAAAAACTTCTTGAACCAAATGAAATACAAACCATAGCCTCATTAACAAAACCGACCTTTTTCTGGGGTTTTTATTTTCTTGCTTTACAGATTCTCTTCAAAGCTATAATAAAGTTTCTCAAATCCATGCTCAAAAAAAAAAAAAAAAAAAAAAAATAAGGGCCATGAAAGAGCAGAAGGAAACTGTCATGAAGAAAATAGCCACTTATTTTCCTAATAAAGCTAAAATGTAGTTTTTGAAGACAGATGGTGGTGTGGTGTGTGTTGTGAGATTGATTGTTGAGTGATGTGGGTGTAGGGATGGTTTGTTTGATGTGAGTGTGGATGTTGTGGTGTGGTTAGAGTATGTGTGTTGGTGGTTTTGTGTTATGGTTGGAGATGGGGTATTGTGTGTGAGTGAGGTGGGGAGATGTGTGATTTGTTTGTACACATGTGGTTGTGATAATATGGGTAAGGATGGGGGGGGGGGTATGTGTTTAGAGGTGTGTTGGGAGTGTATTGGGGTGAAGAAGGAGTAATGGTATATTTTATTGGTTATTTTAGATTAAAGTAGACTGGGGATTGTATTTGTTATGGAGTGGTTGGGGGGGTTGGTTGGGGTGTGGTTATGGAGTAGATGTGAGATTAGTGGAGTAGTAGAGATAGATTAGAGGAGTTATGTATGGTGTTAGGGGGGGAATTATTGTTAGGGGGGGGTATATGGGGAAATTTTTTTTGTTTTTTTTGGTTATTTTATTTTTTTTTTTTTTTTTTTTGGTTTTTGTTTTGTTGTATTTTTGTGTTTTTTTTTTTTTGTGTTTTTTGAAGGTTAGGAGAAGAGGAAAGGAGATGTAAAAAAGTTATACTGGCAAACACTACCAGAAAGCAAATATTAGCTGTCAGTTTGTCAAGAACCTTATTTAACAGTCATTCAGTAACTTCTTGAAATCTAAGCAAAGAAATCCTGAATTCAAGGAAAGCTTAAAAAGAATATTTTAGTAGAATTTACACTATAATGGGAAAGAATAGACTATATATCCAACAGAAACAGTAAAAAATAAATAAATTTAGGCTAAATACTTCAATGCAGCTGTGGGAGACCTGAATTTGACACTCTAACTACTTACTTAGCTGAAGACAATTAAGAAGCAGATGTAGAAGAGATCTCTGTCCTCCTTATAATGCCTAAAAGTAGGACAGAGATTTACAAAGAGTACCCTGCACCTCCTTCACAAGTGGAACAAAGGCTTACCAGAAGCCTAGAGAAAGCTGCAGAAGACCTCTTATTCACAAGCCTTACTAACTAGCCTTTATCTGCCTTCCTTTTCTTTTCTTTTGTTAATTCTTTAAAAATTCACCATTCTTTGTTGAAGATTCTATAGTATCTGAAATTCAAAGGCACCTCTCTGAGAATTACTCATTAACTAGATATCTTTCATGTATATGTGAAGTATAGATGTTAATAAGCTCCAGTTTTTCTCTTGTTAATCTGGAAACAAGGGGTCTGTTCCAACTAAGAATCTAAGGGGAGTTATGCGTTCCCTATTCATAAAAAAGCAGGAATGTAGAAAGAAAAATAAAAAACACAAGCCAGTAAAATTTTCATTTCCTTGGGGCTGAAAATCACCTTGATAAATCATATGAAGGAAACATTGTCAACTTAAAGGCAGGCATGTGGGAAAAAGATGGCGGACAGCAGAGAAGCACTCTCGGGAGACCGGCACTAAAAGAGGCTTACCGGGAAGATTGAACGTGTTCCTAGAAACACTCCCACAACTGGAAGGGAGCTGAGACATCCGCGCACATCTAGATGGTGAAATCCAACGAACTCCAGACCTCCGATGCCCGGAGTCCAGTGCCAGCGGCCCACAAACCAAACCACCAATAGCGGTGCAGCTACGGTGGTAACACTGCAGTACGGGAAGTACAGACCATGGCCTCGAACAGCGCAGAATAAAAAGAAAGCCAGACGCGAGCGGCGCCTCACAGACTTCTTTCGCGTAAATTGCCAAACGGGACCCGCACGCCTCGGAGTGGAGTGACACACAGGTCCGGGGTACTGCTGTTGGGACGGGGAAGGCACCGCCATTTTGGAGGAGGGCTGCGGCTGACTCCAGACATCCAAGGATCGGTCCAGGGCCCGGAGAACAGCACACACCTGGGTGAGACGCGCGCAGGCAGCCAGCAGGGAAGGG
Organism: Tamias sibiricus; assembly: GCA_025594165.1. NCBI lineage: Eukaryota > Metazoa > Chordata > Mammalia > Rodentia > Sciuridae > Tamias > Tamias sibiricus. Next base: position 13,284,769 of record CM046670.1, on the reverse strand, counting down.
CCTGCCTGAGGCCAGCGCAGCAACCACGAGAGCTATAACTGGAGGTGGGCTTGGGGAATGCGGCGGGCTTGGGGAATGCGTGCCTTTTGGATGAACGCTTTCTTGGTGCTATTCAAGTACTGACACCCCCCATCCCCCAGCCATTATTCCTCTGTGCCAATCTGCTGCTGGCCAAAGCTGCAGACCTGCAGACTAGACTCCATTGTGACTGTCTGGGCGTGGTCCAGGACAACTGGCTTAAACTGGAAGGGCTTTCCAGGGTCCTGTTTATTTGAGATTTGTTCCTGGGTTCCACTCTGGTTTTGTTTTAGTTTTTGTTCTGTTTGATAGTGTGATTATTTGTGTGTCTGTGTTCCTCTTTCCTTTCTTCCCTTCTCACTTTAGTCTCTTCTGCCCTCATCTTATCTATTTGCACCCTGTCATTGTGTACTCATCAGAGGTGAAAACAGGTATACGCAGAAATTGGGACTTCTAGGCCTGGGGCAATTGAAATATACAGAAAAGTGGTGTTATATATAGTTTACTCTCTATTTTTCTTGACTCAGTTTCTCTCTCCTCTCTCTTACACTAATTCTTACTTCTTTGTTATCTCTCATTGTTCCTCTTTATTTTTTCTTTTCCATCTTTATTTTTCTTCTCTCAAAGGCTAAATAAGTTTGGTTTATATATAAATCGTCTTTCCTCTAATCACTCACTCCATTCTCTTTTCTCTCCTGTCTGCTGATATTAAACCACTTCCATAGAATTGTAATTTTATACTTCCTAAGAAAGAACATCTCAGTAATCTCACTTGCTACTTCCTAAACATATCATCTCTGTTCCAATACTGAAACTGTAAACCCCAACGCAAGCATACAGAGTAAATTGGAAACAATACCTGAGTTAACTAAATCTGTACATTGTGATCAAACTGGGATTTGCTGTAAAGAAAGTGTTAGAGCTTAAATTGTAAGGTATTTATAAGGGGACCTGACAGCATTGTACCACAGGAGAAACATAAGGCTAAAAGGTGAAATCGAAATAGGCAAGGTCCCACAGTGCTAGGAGAATAGACACACAAGCATTATGAAGAAGCAAGGGAAGAAAGTGGCTGAAACCAAACAACATGTCCCCTCAGTAGATTCCATGGCAAGCACAGTTGGTCAAATGCCAGAGACGGAATTTAGAAATTACATATTCCAAATGTTTATGGATCTTAAGATTGAACTCAAAAATGAGATGAAAGAGCAAATAGAGGCAGTAAAAGAGCATTTTTGACAAAGAACTCCGAAAACAAATACAAGAAGCAAAAGATTACTTCAACAGGGAGATAGAGATTCTAAAGAAAAACCAAACAGAAATTCTGGAAATGAAAGAAGAAATAAACCAAACTAAATGCTCAGTTGAAAGCATCACCAACAGATTAGATCACCTGGAAGAAAGGACCTCAGATAATGAAGACAAAATATATATCCTGGAGAAAATCTAGAGGACATGGCAAAAGAAGAAAACAAGAACAGAGCATTCAGGAATTATGGGACAGCATAAAAAGACCAAACTTAAGAGTGATTGGTGTTGAAGAAGGTGCACAGTTTCAAACCAAAGGAATGAATAATTTATTCAATGAAATAATAACAGAAAATTTTCCAAACATGAGGAACGAATGGCAAAACCAAGTTCAAGAGGCTTACCGAACACCAAACGTACAAAACCACAACAGATCCACACAAAGGCACATTATAATGAAATTGCCTAATAAACTAGGCAAGGAGAGAATACTAAAAGCCACAAGAGAAAGGAAGCAGATTACATATAGGGGGAAACTGATCAGACTATGCTCAGATTTTTCAACCCAGACCTTAAAATCTAAAAGATCCTGGAATAGCATATTTCAAGCTCTGAAAGAAAAGGGATGACAACCAAGAATCTTATATCCAGCAAAACTGAGCTTTAGATTCGAAGATGAAATAAAAACCTTCCACGACAAACAAAAGTTAAAAGATTTCACAACTCGAAAGCCAGCACTTCTGAACATCTTGGGCAAAATTTTCCACGAAGAAGAGAAAAATAACAATGAAAACCAACAAAGGGAGATAGTAAACTAAAGGAATTACCAACCAGAGGAGAATCCAAATCAAGCTAAATGCCATAATACATTTAAAAATGGATGGAAATAAGAATCACATCTCAATAATAACCCTGAATGTTAATGGTCTAAACTCACCATTCAAAAGACACAGATTGTCAGATTGGATTAAAAGAAACAACCCAACAATTTGCTGTCTACAAGAAACACACCTCATAGAAAAAGACATCAAGCGATTGAAGGTGAAAGGCTGGGAAAAGTCTTATCACGCACATGGGCTGCAGAAGCAGGCAGGGGTTTCCATTCTCATATCAAATAAGGTAGACTTCAAGCCATAGCTAATCAAAAGGGATAAAGATGGATATTTCTTATTACTTAAGGGAACCATTCATCAACAAGATATAACAATTATAAATCTATATGTCCCAGATAATGGAGCACCTACATTCATTGAACAAACCCTTCTCAAGTTCAAGAGTAAAATAGACCACAACACAGTTATTCTAGGAGTCTTCAACATACCTCTTTCACCAATGGATAGATCATCCAAACAAAAGCTAAATAAAGAAATATTAGGCATCATTAAAACAATAACTTAGACCTAACGGACATATATAGAATATTTCATCCCTCAGTAAGCGAATACACTTTCTTCTCAGCAGCACATGGCTCCTTCTCCAAAATTGACCATATATTATGTCACAAGGCAACTCTCAGCAAATATAAAAAAATAGAAATACTACCTTGCATTCTATCAGACCATAATGGGATGAAATTGGAAACCAATGATAATACAAGAAATAAAAAAAACTACTCCAACAGCTGGAAGCTAAACAACATGCTACTGAATGAACAAGGGGTTGAAGAAGACATCAAGGAGGAGATTAAAAAATTCCTAGAGGTAAATGAGAACACAGATACATGGTATAGAAATCTCTGGGACACTATGAAGGCAGTAGTAAGAGGAAAATTCATTGCACTGAATTCCTTCATTAAAAGAAAAAAACAACAACAAATAAATGACTTAACATCACACCTCAAAGCACTAGAAAAAGAGGAACAGATCAACACTAAGAGCAGTAGAAGACAGGAAATAATTAAAATCAGAGCCGAAATTAATGAAATTGAGACTAAAGAAATAATTCAAAGAATTGACAAAACCAAAAGTTGGTTCTTTGAAAAAATAAATAAAATTGACAGACCCCTAAAATGCTAACGAAAAGAAGAAGAGAAAAAACTCAAATTACTAGCATCCGTGATGAAAAAGGAAATATCACAACAAACACCTCAAATATACAGGAGATAATTAGAAGTTACTTCAAAAACTTGTACTCTAATAAAATAGAAAATACTGAAAACATAGATTTCTAGAGTCGTATGAATTGCCCAAACTGGAATTGGAGGCTATACATAATTTAAATAAATCAATTTCAAGTGAAGAAATAGAAGATGTTATCAAAAACCTTCCAACAAGAAAAAGTCCAGGTCCTGATGGGTTTACAGCCGAGTTCTACAAGACCTTCAAGGAAGAACTAATACCGATGCTCTTCAAATTATTTCAAGAAATAGAAAAAGAGGGAGCTCTTCCAGACACTTTCTGTGAGGACAATATCACATTAATTCCAAAGCCAGGCAAAGACACAGCCAAAAAAGAAAACTTCAGGCCAATATCTTTAATGAACATAGATGCAAAAATCCTCAACAAAATTCTGGCAAATCGGATTCAAAAACATATCAAAAAGATAGTGCACCGCGATCAAGTGGGGTTTATCCCAGGGATGCAAGGCTGGTTCAACATTCGGAAATCAATAAACATAATACATCACATCAATAGACTTAAAGATAAAAACCATATGATCATCTCAATAGATGCAGAAAAAGCATTTGACAAAATACAACACTCGTTATTGTTCAAAGCTCTAGAAAAATGAGGAATAACAGGAACATATCTCAACATTATAAAAGCTATCTATGCAAAACCTCAGGCTAACATTATCTTAAATGGAGAAAAATTGAAAGCATTCCCTCTAAAAACTGGAACAAGACAGGGATGCCCCCTCTCACCACTGCTATTTAACATAGTACTTGAAACTCTGGCCAGAGCAATTAGACAGACAAAAGAAATTAAAGGGATCCAGATAGGAAAAGAAGAGCTCAAATTAGCACTATCTGCTGATGACAAGATAATATACCTAAAAGACCCAAAAAACTCTACCAGAAAACTTTTACAGCTAATAAATATATTCGGCAAAGTAGCAGGATACAAAATCAATACCCATAAGTCAAAGGCATTTTTGTACATCAGTGACAAAGCCTCTGAAAGGGAAATGATGAAAACTACTCCATTTACAATAGCATCAAAGAAATAAAATACCTGGGAATCAACGAAAGAGGTGAAGGACCTCTATAACGAAAACTATAGAACACTAAAGAAAGAAATCGTAGAAGACCTCAGAAGATGGAAAGACCTACCTTGCTCTTGGATAGGTAGAATTAATATTGTCAAAATGTCCATACTACCAAAAGCATTATACAGATTTAATGCAATTCCAATCAAAATCCCAATAACATTTCTCAAAGAAATAGAAAAAGCAGTCATGAAATTCATCTGGAAAAATAAGAGACCCAGAATAGCTAAAGCAATCCTGAGCAGGAAAAGTGAAGCAGGCGGCATCACCATACCAGACTTTAAATTATAACTTTAAATTGTACTTTAAATTTGTTACAATAGTAACAAAAACAGCATGGTATTGGCACCAAAACAGACTGGTGGACCAATGGTACAGAATTGAGGACACAGAGACTAATACATATAATTTCAGCTATCTTCTATTAGACAAAGGCGCCAAAAATGTACAGTGGAGAAAGAATAGCCTCTTCAACAAATGGTGCTGGGAAAACTGGGAATCCATATGTAGCAAAATGAAATTAAGCCCCCATCTCTCACCCTGCATAAAACTCAACTCAAAGTAGATCAAGGACCAAGGCATTAGACCAGAGACCCTGCACCTAACAGAAAAAAAATATAGCACCGGGCGCGGTGGCGCACGCCTGTAATCCCAGCACTTTGGGAGGCTGAGGCAGGAGGATCGCGAGTTCAAAACCAGCCTCAACAATGGCGAGGCACTTAGCAACTCAGTGAGACCCTGTCTCTAAATAAAATACAAAAAAGGGCTGGGGATGTGACCCAGTGGTCGAGTGCCCCTGAGTTCAATCCCCGGTACCACAAAAAAAAAAAAAAAAAAAAAAAAAAAAAAAAAATATATATATATATATATATATATATATATATATAGCCCCAACACTCCATCATGTTGGCTTAGGAACTGACATCCTCAACAAGACTCCTAAAGCACAAGAAGTAAAATCAAGAATCAACAAATGAGATATTATCAACCTAAACAGCTTCTTCACAGCAAAGGGAACATCAAGAACGTTAAGAGAGACCCTACAGAATGGGAGAAAATCTTTGCCACCTGCACCTCAGATAGAGCGTAAATCTCTAGGATATAAAGAACTCAAAAAACTTAGCACCAAAAAACCAAATAACCCAGTCAAAAAGTGGGCAAAGGAACTGAACAGGCACTTCACAAAAGAAATAAAAATGTATGAAATACAAATATATAAAATATATGAAAAAATATTCCAACATCTCTAGCAGTTAGAGAAATGCAAATTAAAACTATACTTAAGATTCCATCTCACTCCAGTCAAAATGTCAATTATCAAGAATACAAGTAACAATAAATGGTGGCAAGGATGTGGGGGAAAATGTACATTCATGGGGCTGCAAATTGTTGCAACCACTCTGGAAAACAGTATGAAGAGTCCTCCAAAAACTTGGAATGGAACCACTGTTTGATCCAGTTATACCACTCCTGGGTGTAAACTCTAAATAACTTAAAATGTGCTGACTTAAAATCAGCACACAGCCACAGCAATGTTTAAAGCAGCTCAATTCACAATAGCTAAGCTATGGAACCAACCTAGGTGTCCTTCTACAGATGAATGGATAAAGAAAAAAAATATATACATACAATGAAATATTATTCAGCCATAAGAAAGAATGACTTCAAGACTTCTGCCAGTAAATGGATGCATCTGGACACTATCAATGATAAGTGAAATAAGTGAACCCAAAAAAACTTAAGGCCAAATGTTCTCTCTGTTAGGCAGATACTAACACACCACAAGGGGGGATTAGACAAAGGGGAATGAATGGAAGAGCAGGGTAGACATAGGAAAGACAGTAGAATGCATTGGACATAACTTTCCTATATCCATATATGAATACACCACCAGTGAAACTCCACATCATACAACCATTTAGAATGGAATCCTTGGGGCTGGGATTGTGGCTCAGTGGTAGAGTGCGCGCCTAGCACGTGCATGGTCCGGGTTCGATCCTCAGCACCACGTAAAAATAAATGCATTGTGTACAACTAAAGCAAATAAATAATAATAAAAAAGAATGGAATCCTTATTAGAATAAGTTATATTCCATGTATGCACAATATGTAAAATATGTAAAAATACACTCTATGGTCATGTACATCTAAAAAAAAAAAATTAAATTTAAAAAAATAAAAAAATTTATCTATGGCTTTGTAATGCCTGCTATAATGCCAACAACAACAAAAAATAGTTGGGGAGATAATTCATTAAATCAGAGAATCACGGTAGAAACAAAGAAATGGTATAAATTCCACCTAATAAAAATCACACGTTCCATACACAGAACAAGTAAATGGTCCTGTGGGCCACTGAGCCCCTGACAGAAGTATTGAAAGGGAGACAAGGTTGAAACATGATTAAGTAAGGCCTTTCTAAGCTATAATTCTTTTATTCCAGAGGATGCCTTTTCCGAGAAGTATCAGCTCCTTAGTATTTGCTTATTTAAATAGTTTCTGCTTTTCAAAACAAGAGATGTAGGGGCTGGGGTTGTGACTCAGGTAGAGTGTTCGCCTAGCATGTGTGAGGCACTGGGTTCGATCCTCAGCACCACATAAAAAAATAAAATATATTGTGTCTACCTATAACTAAAAAATAAGAGATGTAATAAATACGTGTTTAAAGAATAGGACTTTCCAAAGTCATTTGGATTAGAAACTGGTTTACGTAGCTCAGTGGTAGAGAGCACTTGTCCAGTATGCACAAGGCCCTGGGTTCTGTCTCCAGAACCATAAAATACAAACAAAAAGCAGGTTAATGGTGTACAAGTCACAAGTCTCTGAGCATGTGTGCACCCCTATCATGTGGGAAAGGAGCAGAGTAGAAGCTCATGAAGGGAGCCTATTTGGGCAGATTTGTTTTATGTAAATAGAGACGATATCTCTGATTACTTAAATGGGACTGACATACTTATTTGCATACTAAAATATCTTGAAAGGTTACAAAGTACTTCTGAGTTGCGAAGGCTGGCCTCGAACTTGTGATCCTCTTGCCTCAGCTTCCTGAGCTACTGGGATTACAAGCGTGCACCACCATGCCCAGCTAAAATAGCTACTTTAAAATGCAGCCTTTAGCCGGGCGCGGTGGCGCACGCCTGTAATCCCAGCACTTTGGGAGGCTGAGGCAGGAGGATTGCGAGTTCAAAGCCAGCCTCAGCAATGGTGAGGCACTTAGCAACTCAGTGAGACCCTGTCTCTAATAAAATACAAAAAAGGGCTGGGGATGTGGCCCAGTGGTCTAGTGCTGCTGAGTTCAATCCCCGGCACAAAAAAAAAAAAAAAAAAAAAAAAAAAAAGCAGCCTTTAAAAGTAGAGAGGCAGGATCTATAGGAACAAACTTGTCTCCTGAGCAGACCTGCTGGGAAAGGTACAGAGGAATGAGTTGGAGCTTTGATTTTAAGCTTTTAAGGCTTTTTATCCCAAAGTATACATCAGATGGTTACTGCTGACTCCATTAGAAGTAACCCACATAGACACAGTTTCCATTTTATTATGGCCCTAGTGATTGACCTAAGACAGCTAAATGTTACCCTTCTTCATAACACATTATCTCCATTCTGGACCTGACCCATTTTGCTGACCCTGGGTCTTTTGGGGAGAAGGAGAGTAGGCAAATCTTGGTCCATGGAAAAAGCTTTGTTAAGACTGGGAGATTGTAGTCCAGGTTCAATCTCAGGTTGGCAATACCTTGGACCTCTACACCCATCACTTCTACTCTCCAGCCCTTCAGATAGCAGGAATCAACCAGCTCTCATGAAAGGAACTTCCTAGCAAATACTCAATGCTTGGCAAACTATTCCTACTGGATTCCCATGTGTCCTCATCCTAACACTTCATGAGGGAGGCCACAGAATGGAGGCAATATTCTTAACTCAGGGTAGAATGAGGAACACCAGATATTAGGAGATTCATGTTCTCAACTTTTATGCCACCTCAAAACAATTACTGCCAAAAAATATCAATATCACTATGTGGGAACACATTACAAAAGAAATATTCATAAAGTCAAAAGGTTACTCCCAAAGGGTACTGCACACAGAACTACAACTAACAGGCCCCAGTGTCATCATCTTACTCCTGGATCATTATTTTATTATAATTCAGTTTTTCCAAGCATTAAAAAAGACCAACACTTTAATTCACAGTAATACTTTTAAAATTTAGGTATATGAAGAAATGCTCATGAACTAAAACCTTTACATAAAAATATTTTTATTATTATCATGCAAGATGATAACTCATATAGCCAAACCTAGGTGAGGTCTAAAATCAGTGTATGATGATTTAGTCATTTTCTCACAACACCAACAGCAATAAGTTGTTTTTAGCTCTACTCATGCCACAATAGGATTCTTGTAAACTGGATACCTGTTGGCATTAAGTACTTTCCTTTATGACAAAAAAGAAAGTAGCAACCTAGAAATGTCAACTAAACATGAGTATGTGTTTCTAACACTTTTGAAAATTCTCACTTATACATCCATTACACAACTTGAGCAAACAAAGCAGCTCAGACAACAGTCTTGATAAAGCAATGTACTCCTTTTCCATTGTGATGCATTCTGGACAGTAGCACAGCATTGTGACAGCCCACAACCAATGCTTATTTCCACTCTTGTATCCTAAGCCCTCTGCTAGTTCCTGTTTATCCAGGCTTTTATTGGTATAGATTTAATGCCTATGAGAGCTGATCAGGTTTCCTTTCCTGGATTGGCTGCAAGGAAGCTCAAAGAAAAATTTGTGTACAAGTTATTGCAGTGTTATTACCATCTAACCCCTGCTTCTATTTTATGATCCTGGGCTGGGATTGTGGCTCAGTGGTAAAGTGCTCACCTAGCACATGTGCGGCCCGGCTTCGATCCTCAGCACCACATAAGAATAAAGGCATTGTGTACAACTAAAACAAATAAATATTTTATGATCCTATCCTAGTTTCTTTTTTTTTCCTTTTACCCTAATTTGAATGTAGGCTCTCCAAATGGATATTTGGACTTATTTTTCTTAAAGACAGAATATAAATTCATAAAATTAAAAAAAAAAAAAAAAAAAAAAGGTATCTCAACTACATTGTGTCCAAAGTAATAGGACACCTAAAACAAAAATCAACGCAAATCACATCAAACTTGCCTCTCTTTCAGCTTCTTTCAATATGGCTTCTTTCTCCTTTACTCGCTGCACAAACATCTGCTTCATTTCTTCTTCTTTTCTCTGACGCTCACCATGCAATTCATGTCTTTTGGCTTCATAGGTCTCTTGAACACTAAAAAGTTATTTGTGTTACTCTCAGGTTAAAAAAAATGATGCAATAAATTTGATAAACTCATATTTCTCAAAGTAGACCTCAGATATATAATAGCATGTACCAGTAGCTGCTGATGCACAGAATCTAAAACATGCCATGTCCTACAGCATTTGATAAAAGGCCTCCAGTGCTGCAGCTAATGTAGATACTAGAAGTGATTTAAAAAAAAAAAAGAAAAAGAAAAAGAAAGTCCTTCACGAGAAGTACCCTCCCAAACATGTTTCCTTTTTTAGTCTTTGTTAACTAGCATAACTCAAGAAATACTGAAGAAATGAAGTCACCTGGGACACATCTTTTGTACTTATCTCTATATCTGACGACCACGGTCTGTTAGTTCAGAATGTAAATCTGATATCATTAAAGTCCATCTTCTTTCCATTTCTACAGATATCCTATTACAGCCCAACTTGATCTTTGCATTTTCTGCCTTTACTATTACAATAATCTCCTAAATCGTCTCTAGATTTCTAGTTCCTCTTTTTTTCACTTTGTTCCTGCCACTCTTTAGATTTTCCACCAAAACCACAGACCTCCTTATCTTTTCTCCCAATTAGTTATGCTCTCTATAGAATAAGGTCCCACCTCCTTCAATTCTACTTTCCCAGATTCATTTCTCAACAAACAAATCCAATTCCCTTATGTTCCAGCCACACAAACCTATTTACTATTCTTAAAACATACCTCACATTTCAAGCTTTATTATATCTCCTTTGTTTCTGATGCTGCCCACTCCCCATCCTCCTTCTGCCCTCATATTCTTCTATCCCTCAAGGCCAAATGCAGATGCAACTTTCTCTAGAAGGCTTCTCCACTTTCCTAGTTAGAATCAATTGTTCCTTCCAAGCACTTCTTGGCATTAATATCTTGGCTGACTCTCTCTCCTACTAAAAGATCACAAATCCTGAGAACAGGAATGGGATCCCCATTTGTCTTCTTCACCTGGCAATCTAGCAAAGCTCTTCATAAATGTTTGCTCAGTGACAGAAACTTCTGGTTAGTAGAGGCAGATAAAATCAAGCAGAGCAAAGATTGTCCTGGAACTTACGGACAGCTGCCCTTTCTTACTAGTAACATTCCAGAGGCATAATAAACCTTCTCATATGTCAGAAATGCTGATCTCTTCCATTTTAGCTCTCTAAGAGAATACCCTGAAGGTCTGACAGATAATACAAATTCACTTTCCTTCTGTGTCAGTTAGAAATTTCTACTACTTACAAAAATATGTAAAAACAGATTTCAAAATATGATGAAATTAAGGAATATGACTAATCTTAAACATTGTAACTGGAGAAAGTTCAAGGAAAAACAGTAAAAAATGTTGCACAATAGCTATTTGGCTAATAGTTAAGTTTATGATGTGTAGTAGATAATATCAGGAACAGAAGCTAAACATCTATAAGAACATTCTCATTAAGAACAAAGCTTAGGGGGCTGGGGCTGTAGCTCAGTGCAGAGAGGTTGCCTAGCACATGTGAGGCACTGGGTTCGATCCTTAGCACCACATAAAAATAGATAAATAAAATAAAGGCATTCTGTCAATCAACAACCACAAAATTTTTTTTTAAAAAAAGCTTATGCTGGGTATGTAGCTTAGTGGTAGTATTTTCCTACCATGCATGAGCTCCTGAGTTGGATTCCCCAGCAGTATGTGTGTAGGGGGGGAAAGGGTGGATTGGTGGGGGTGGGGGGTGCAGTGGTGGTCAAGAATGAGGTGGGAGAAGAACAAAGCTTCTAAATGCGCAAAATGTCTTAGGTACCACATGACTGCCTCAGATCCCAAAGAGGCATTTTACTTTATACTAGTTTTTTTGTCTTTCCTGTTTCTCATTTTTAAAAAGTCCCTAAATTTATAAGTTACCTTCACAAATTTTATAAACCTCACTACATTTTATTGGTAAAACACTAGACTGACACCCTTTAAGAACAAACTCAATTGACATATATCTTGAAGTAATATAAAATGTAACTTTTAAAAAATGCCTACATGATAAAGAGAAGAGACCTAACATTTGTTGAATATCTGCCACAAGCAAGGGACACTTTTGAACTCATGTTCAATATTTAATTTCCATAGTAACCCTCAAGAATAGGCATTGATATTATTTTATGGGTAAGAAAATGGAAGTTCAGAGAGGCAAAATAATTTGTCCAAAGTAACATAGCTTTAAAGTAATAAGCTGGGACATGAACCAGATCAGACTTGCTCCAAAGCCCCTGTTCCCAAACATCATAAATCAGACTGCTTCAAGCAAGGCATTTCTGAACGGAGAGTGATGTGTTGCTCCTGAATATTTTCCATCATATCACACCACTTTTCAACTTTGCATAACACACACTTATGAGAGGAATTTTAATTAAAGAAAACTGCACTATCATTCAAAAGGTGGTAAAGAAACTCTTAGGGGATCTAGAAGTGAATAGTTTGTAGGGTTAGTATTGTGAAATGACTGCAACCATTATTTACTATATTATAGACTTATTAAATGAAAATCAAAAAGCTTTCTTGCTATGCTATTTCTCTCCTTAGTATAAAAGTAACTTTGCCGTGAACATCTAATGCCCACGTGCTATAGCTAAATATCTCACTGACAAAGTTGAAAACTAAAGAGAAGAAAAAACACATTCTCAGTTGCTCACGCCATCAAAGAAAGTCCCCAAGCTCTTCTCCAGGTGACCTATTTGTGCGTTTCATGTATAGTTTGAATATCCCTGATGAACTTTTTTCTAAGTCTACTCTGGACTAAACACAGAAAGTGAGTTATTTATCTCTTAAGGGCTCCAAAGACACAAAATGTTACTATAATAAGCAACTCTAAAATATTACATAAATCTTCCTTTCAAAACTATAGGTCCTACAACACTTCAATGACAGTGGTTTTATACTGAAATATTAAAGGTGATTAACTGTGAAAAGACTAGTATGCTAATCTGAAATTATTAAACTTGGGGATTCAAAAATTTTATAAAAGCATGGGGCACTAGGGAAAAATAGCATTACCTTAGATTAGGTAGAGGGAAGTGAAGGGAGGGGAGGAAGGGGATGTGGGGATGGGAAAGATAGTAGAATGAAACAGACATTATTACTGTATGTATATATGTGACTACATGACCAATATGATTCTGCAACACGTACACTTAGAAAAATGAGAAATTGTATCCCATCTATGTATCATATATCACAGTGCATAAATGCATTCTACTGTCATGTGTAACTAATTAAAACAAATAAAATTTTTTTTAAATTATATAAATCTTCCTTTCAAAACTATAAGTCCTACAACACTTCAATGACAGTGGTTTTGTATTGAAATGTTAAAGGTGATTAGCTGTGAAAAGACTAATATGCTAATCTGAAATTATTAAACTTGGGGATTCAAATATTTTATAAAAGCATGTTTTGTATAGTTTAAATAACCGATATAAAACATTAAAATCAAGTTATTAAAACCAGTAAGAGTATAATGCCATGTACCTGGACATATATGATCACTTGCAGGCAGCTTAGGATACCAACTATGATAAGTACAAATGGAAAACCAATGAAGAGGGCTGATCAAGACAAAGTGAAATAAAGGTCACCCCAACAAGTGCATCTAAGTTCTTTTTAAAATTGCTAGATTAATATAGATTTTACATGACAACCAAATTATAGTGACTACCAAATTAAATATGAAAGATTCACTAGAAAATAAAATATAAATTCTTGAAAACTCTGAAAAATAAAAGTTTCCAATGTATCAGGCTACAGAAGCCTCATTACATCTTTAGTAACAAATAAGAAAACACCGGTAGAGATACTTTGCCTCAGCTTAAACCAAGAAATGTAGTAAGAAATGTCCCCTCTGTTAAGGGAGCAGGCAGAAGCTATTCTCACACTGGGACACAGTTCCCCTCCTTACTGCTCCCACCCAATCTGGAACCTGGCTGAACTGAAAAGTCTCCCTTCCTGATTCTCCAGTTTTCACCTAACTAGTGAACAAATGCTCCCCAAACTAAAGAAATGCTCAATAAATACATGTGATGGGCAATGTATGGATCTTGACTGCCTAGCATCTATCCTTTTCCTTTGGTACTATAATTTCCTGACTACCTCTCTCTCTTCCATGGGATAATCAGGTGGGACAATCCTTCAGGTTAATGCCCACTCCTAAATATGAGACAGGAACATGACCTAAGGTCACTGATTCCTTGTTTATGAACTGTGAACAGAGAACAAAAAGGGCTACAACTGGTTTCAGTTCATTCACTCCACTCAAGCTAGAATGAAACTGGCACCTACTATTTTGTTTGATTCTATAAATCTTGACTTACATAGCCTTTCAAACAGTACCCTTTTTGTTTAATGTAACAACATATGTCTTCATTTTTGTACCTGTGCAGCATAAATCTGATCCTCAATCTCAACCAGTTGTTCTTGACAGTCTCTTCACTTAGCTTTGAAAAATGCCAGTAGTGGTTTTTCTGGCTCCATCTCACTTTGTCCTACCTGCTCATCCAGCTGACAAAATTGAGAGTAATTTAAAGTTTTTTCCAAAGCACCTTTCTATTGAGATGTGTTTCTCCCTCCAGGCAGTCTTAAAACTCATGTTTTCTTTTTTTCTTTTTATATATTTATTTATTTGCTTTAGTTGTACACAATTCGTTTATCTGTACATGGTGCTGAGGATCGAACCCGGGCCGCGCACGCTCTAGGCGAGCGCTCTACCACTGAGCCACAACCCCAGCCCTTAAAGCTCATATTTTCAATTAGCCACCTAAAGTCCTGTGACTACAAAGGAATCATTGCTTTGGCCCACCCCTTCTCTGAGCACCAGATAAACACTCAAAGGTGCCTACTGGACACTGTCACTTGGATGTCACAGAGGAAACTGAGCTTGTGACCTCCATCATGCCTACCATTGACCCAATCTCAATGAATGGAATAGTCATCTACCTAGTCAATGAAACCATAAACCCAGAATAGAAATCTTCCTTTAAGCATCTTCAGAGTTCTGCTTTTTGATCTTCTTAGATCTGATCACTAAATTCATGCAATTTTACCTTCTAAATCTCTCAAATGCATCTAGTTCTTTATTTTCATTGCTATTGCTGTAGTCCTCCCCTAAACATTTGCACATCGCTTCTAAATGTCACATTATATTCAAAAGTGACTTCAAAAAGGCAAATATTGTATCCTCCTAAAATGATTTTGTCTTCTCTGTAGGATAAAGATCAAAATCCTCACCAGGACCTCTGCACTGTGACTCCCTGCCACCTGTTCTATCAATCTTATGCTACCCTAGTCTAGCCTAGAACTGATATAGAAATAAAAACTTTCCGTAACAAGCATAAACTAAAAGAGTGCCAGCACTACACAGAATATTAAAAGATAAACTGCACACAGAGGAACCCCAAAACTCCCAGAGATGGAGGTCAATGGAAGACTAATCATCTAAATGAGAATCAAGACAGAATTAAATATAACAAATGTCAGTAAACCACAAACACATATCCCTAAGAAGGCTAAAAATAAATGACCTCAACTCCCCTATTAAAAGACAAAGATTAGCAGAATGGATCAAAAAACAAGATCCAATTATATGCAAGAGATTCAGCTCATAAACAAACAAAAAATTCCATTCAAATGAAGTCTGAAAGCAAGCCAGAGTGTCTATTCTCATATCTGACAAAGCAGATTTCAAGCAAAAATTAATTGGAAGAGACAAAGAAGGCCACTACATCCTCATAAAGGGAACAATCCAATAGGAAGATGATAGTAAATATATGCCCCCAATGTCAATACACCTGATTACGTTAAAAAATAAACAAATAACAACAACAACAACAAAATAAAATCTCCTTGACAATAAATCTCAGTCGGCCCCCAAAACAATGATACTGGGTGATTCTAACATACCCTTATCACCATTAGACAGGTCATCAAAGCACAAAATCAACAGAGATATATTCAACCTAAATAATACTATAAATAAAATGGGCCTAATAGACATCTACAGAATATTTTACCCCCAAATAGCTAAATTTACCTTCTCACCACCATGGATCCTTCTACAAAACAGACCATATTCAAAATCACAATGTAAGTCTTAGCATTTAAAAAAAAAAAAAGGAATATAATTCCATGCATTCTATTGGATGATAATGGAATGAAACAAGAAATCAACAGTAAGAAAAATAACAGAAACCACATAGAGGGGCTGAGGCTCAGCAGCAGCACACTTGCCTGACATGTGTGAGGCACTGGGTTCAATTCTCAGCACTGCATATAAATAAAACTAAAGGTCTATCAACTAAAAAAATTTAAAACATTTTTTAAAAAGGAACCACATAAAAACATGGAGACTAAACAATATAGTATACAGATTTAATGCAATCCCAATCAAAATATGACATTCTTTGCAGAATTAGGAAAAAAAAAAAAAAAAAAACAGACCTTAAATTTATTTTGTGAGAATAAGAGACTCAGAATAGCCAAAGTATTCTGAGCAGGAAAAGTGATTTCAGCAGGAAGCATCACAATACTGATCTCAAATTATATTACAAAGCTATAGTAGCAAAACCAGCATGGTATTGGCATCCGAATAGATGCAAAGATTAATGGAATAGAAGACAGAGAGACAAACCCACATACTCCCAGCCATCTGATACTTGACAAGGGTGCAAAAAAATATATGTTGGAGAAATGACAGCCTTTTTACAAATGGTGCTGAGAAAACTGGAAATGTAGAAATGCAATGAGCTCCCTCTCTCTCACCCTGCACAAAAGTCAAATCAAAATGGGTCAAAGACTTAAGAATTAGACGAGAAACCTTGCAACTGTTTGAAGAAAACATTGGGTCAACACTTCATTGTACAGGTGCACATGCTAAATTCCTCAATAAGACCCCTAAAGCTCATGAAATAAAACCAAGAATCAATAAGTGGGATTCCATCAAATTATAAAACTTCTGCACAGCAAAGGAAATAATTAAGAACATCAAGAGATAGCTACAGAATGGGAAAAAATCTTCACCAGCTACTTCTCTAATGGAAGATTAATATCCAGAATATATAAAGAACTCAAAAAAATTCAACAACAAAAAAACAAAACCCAATCAGTAAATAGGCAAAAGAACTAAACAAATTTCTCAAATACAAACAAACAAACAAAAACCTCACAATTGGCCAACAAATATATGTAAAAATGTTAAACAACTGAAGCAATCAGGGACATGCAAATCAAAACCACACTGAAATTTCATCTCATTCCAGTCACAAAGTGGCAATTATCAAGAACACGAACAATAATAAATGCTGGTGAGAATGTGAGAAAAAAGGTACACTCATACATTGTTGGTGGGACTGCAAATTAGTACACCACTCTGGAAAGCAGTGTGGAAATTCCTCAAAAAACCAGGAATGGAACAATATGACCCACTATCCCGATAATCAGTATTTATCCCAAAGAACTAAAATCAGCATACCATAGGGATATAGCCATATCAATGTTTATAACAACAACAGTCAAATTATAGTATCAGCCGCAGATGCCTGTCAATAGTTTTAATGGATCAAGAAAATGTGGTAAATATACACAATGGAGTTTTTACTTGGCCATACAGAATGAAACAATGGCATTTGCCAATAAATGGATGGAAGTGGAGAACATCATGCTAAGCCACTCAGAAAACCAAGAATCAAATGTTATCTTTCATATGTGGGAAGCTAGTGCAAAATAAGAGAAAGAAGGTGGTGGTGGTGGGAGTCAAATATCATAAATATATAGGGAAGATGAGTGAAGTAGAAGAATAAGAGGGAAGGAGGAAGGAAGGGAAAAGAGAAGAAATATGGTATTAACAAAATCATGTTACATGCACATATAAATGTACAAAAAAGGGAATTTCACCTTAATAGATATGTGAAATAATAAATAAATAAAGGAGCAAAGGAAGATCAACAGTGTAGAGGAGGGAGAATAGGGGGAGGGAAGAAGGGATGAGAAGGGTGGGAAATGGAAACTGAAATCAAATTCCTTGCATGTATGATTTTGTCAAAATCAACCCAATTACTATATATAATTATAATGCTCTAATTTAAAAAAAGCAAATATGCTATCATCCCTAAAACAATTTTACCTTCTTTCTAGGATAAAGATCAAAATCTTCATCAGGGCCTCAGTGCTGTGACTCCCTGTTGACAGTTCTCTCAATCTTATGCTACCCCAGACCCCACCTGTTTGTACTCAAGGGCACTGATCTTCCAGTATTAAATATGCCATACTTTCTATACCTTTGGGGCTTTTGTATGTGTCTTGCTATTTTTCCCAACTTATGATAATGCAAAACAAGTCATTGCCTCAAGGAAGTTTTCCCTAATCTTCTAGCTTAAATTAGGACCCCTCCTTTCACCTTATACTTTGTCTACCTTTCCTTTGGTGCACACAAGTGTAATTTACTGTGAAATTTACAATTTAATTTTGGCCTCCCCTACAAGCTTGTAAATACCAAGAAAGCCAGAATTATATGAAATCCCTAGTATTTATCCCATACCCTTGCGAACAGCAGACACTTTGGAGGTAGGGAGTGGTGGAGTGAGTGCATAGCATGCATGCCCCAGCAACTCAACAACAACAACAACAACAAAAGTAGACACTTCAAAACCACTTATGATTTTATCCTGTATCCAGTATTTTTTACTATTGACTCCCAAATTACTCTCTCATCCCTTTCTCAAATTCCAGATTTATTTATGTAATAACCTACTCACACACATTAACTGAATTTCAAAATTATAATTATCATTATGTTTATTGTTATTATTTTGGTACTGGGGATTGAATCCAGGAATGCTTTAGACCACTGAACTTGCTAAGTTGCTTAGGGCTTCACTAAGTTGCAGAGGTTGGCCTCGAACTTCAGATCCTCCTGCCTGCCCTGGGAGTTGCTGGGATTACAGGCATATGCCACCACAGCCAGCTATGATTATTTAATAAGCAGCTTAAATTTAATATTTTGACAATCTCTCAATTACCCGTGCCAGCACTAAATTCTCCCTGTCCCACCTTGTTCATGCAGGAATAAATATGACATCTATACACTCTGTTTCTCAGATCAAAATGGTGATTGAGGGCTCGGAATGTAGCTCAGTAGTAGAGTACTTGCCTAGCATTCATAAGGCCTTGGGTTGATCCCCAGTAATGCAAATAAATAAAAATAAATAAAAAGAGTCACTGAAAGTAATCCTTGATTCCTCTTTCCTTCACATCCCACATTCAAACCAATCCATCACTGGATTCTTAAAATTATATATCCTAAAAATGCTTCTCATTCCTCTATCACTACCAACCTTTTTAAAGTCTTTTATGTTCTTGTATCTGGTCTCCTAACTTGGTCTTCCCACTTCCACTTCTGACTACCACCCATCCTCTCTTATTCACACACAGCTGAGTGTCCTCCTCCCATACCCATACCAGAGTGTCCATTTGACCCACTGTGCATACGTACCCAGTGTCTAGCATGCTGAGCAGACGGTAGACAAACAGTAATTATTGGCTGAAAGACTGAATGAGCATTTTAAAATGTAGATTTCTAGACTCCATCCCTGGAAATTCTGACCCTGTATTTCTTAATCATCTACAGGTGACTATGATGAATCCACCAGGCAACCTGGATCCCTCTTCTTAGAGATTACTACTCCAAAGCTGTCCTGCTTGCTCTCTCTCAGGGTATCTGCCTCCTTAGTGCACACAGAGACATTTGCACTGACCATGAGGCTTGGAAGAAACGAGAAGCGAAGCCTCCTTTGGGAAACACTAGGGAAGCCAACTTGAGATGATTAATCCTTAGTAAAGATATAATACAATAAAATAAGAAAATCATTAGTTTATCACAATTATTGGCCCATGACCAGAATACAGCATACTTGAATTTGGGAGGAAGGATCAAGTACAAATAATTCTTAATTTGTTATGCTACAACATAATACACTAATAAAATTTAACTTCATCTAAGATTAAATCTTCCACAAGGTCAAGGGCAATTATAACACTGATTGGACTCTCCTGTTCTTTCCTGTTGTGTTTACTCTGGGGTACAAGCTAATAGGCAGGAAAATGACTGGAATGCAAACAATAGAATGGAAAAGAAATCCTCAATCTCAAAACAGAGTTTAAAATAGTGTTTGCCTTAAGGATCTCATGCTTTATTCCATGCAAAACTGGACACAAAAAAAAATGCTGTATGAAATCAGATTTGATGTAAAGAATTAAGATTTCAAGTGTACATGTCTTAATCAAAAAAAGAAAAAAAAAAGGTAGGGATAGAGCACCATATAACATTTCCAAAGACATTTATAGAAACATTGAATTCTCTATGCTTTAATCATTGAAGCAAGAAGATCTTCGGGTTCTAAAAAATTCTTATAACTATACTGTAACAACCTAATCTTGGACTCCCTAGAAGTACTTACATTCTTTCCTTACAAGATGCTTTGCTAAGTTTCAGTCATCCTAAAACGTTCTTCAGGATAAAAACCAAATGATCAAGTTTTAGGTTATTTAATATGATTTGTAGCCCAACTTTTTTTGTGATAATTGTTCAATATACTTTCATCTGTTTCAGATAAATACAAAAATAAAACCAAATAATGAGTGTTTTTCCTTCACTTATTCATTCCAGTGTATTCTGAAATCATGGGCTTTGAGTCAGACAGGGAGTTAAAGACCCATCAGAAGCAAGAAGGGTTCAAATGATTCAAGAAGCACAATAAACATTCATTGTTAAATGATTCAATTTCTTGGGTTTGGGAAATTTCAAAAAACACATTCCCATTATTCTAGATACATAAAAAGGTACAATCCTTTCTAACTTCCTCTTTGGCTTCTCAAGAAAGACTCCCTTACCTGACTGGCTTGTTCTCTGGGCCCACATCTGTAAAGCCCATTTCCTCCAGTTTGCAACGCCTATAGAGCTCATAGTGCCTAGTGTGAGTCTGCTCCAGTAGGTCCTCCATGTTTGTACAAATGAGCATTTCTCGCAACTTTACAAAGTCACAGTGGTTTTCATTTTCCACTAATCAGAAAAAAAAAAAAAAAGAAAAAGAAAAAGAGCAACACTGGCTTTTAATCCCCAGCACACACATTAGTGTTTGTCTAATGAACAAATAATACATGTGAAAAACATCAAAAAGATTGATATAGTTAATAACTACAATTATTTTATACAAGTAACCAAGGTCTTGCCTTATACAAACTGTATTATAGGCAATGTTGATTAACAGACCCTGGGAGATTGGCTTTAAATTTAATAGCCAACAGATGGACAGAAAATGGCAAAGGAATGCATTATGTTATGACATGCTCAAGATATTTCATGAATGTTTTGTTAATAGTTTACAAATAATACAACATTTCACATAGTGCTATAAAGAGTATGTAACATTATTTCACCTCAAAGTAGTAAATTGTACAAACTTAAGAATATCATCTATTCATAATTATCAAATTCATTTTCTATAATACACTTACAAATTCAAAATTAGTGAATATACCTATATGGCCTTTACATAACTTTATGGTGACCAAGGACTATAAATAAACATGTTACTGTGACTAACAATCTTAAGTGCAATTATTACATGTATTTATTTTTGAGACAGAATCGCACTTTGTTGTTCAGGCTGGCCATGAACTCACAATTTTCCTGCTTCAGCTTTCTGTGTAGCTGGTATTAGAGGAATTTACCACTATGCCTTACCCTTACTTTTATATTTTTAGCACATTAAAAGTATTAAAAATAAAAATTTCTTAAATTGTCAATTTTTAAAAAAGCAGTATTTGGAAGCCAGTAAATAAATAGGGGTATTCTATTCCCCATTAGTTAACATCATAAATAAATGAACCAGATAGTACTAAATACTAAATGCCAGATAACCCAAATGTCAAATGGATTTAACTTTTTCAACTTGGTTCAATGATTTATTTGTTTTGAAAATAGTATGGTAGGGGCTGGGATTGTGGCTCAGCGGTAGAGCACTCGCCTGGGACGTGGGCGACCCGGGTTCGATCCTTAGCACCACGTACAAATAAAACGCATTGAGTAAAACGCATTGTGTACAACTAAAAGCAAATAAATAAAAATATTTTTTAAAAAAAAATAGTATGGTAGTGCTTTGACCAGGAAAAAAAAAATATATATATATATATATATATATATATATATATATATATTTACAAGGCCATACTTTATTGTTCCCTATTGTTAAGTGGTAATTAGTTTATATATCATGTTTAAATACCACTTTACACATTCAAATTTTGATCAAGAGCTGGGGTTTGTGGCTCAGTGAGGCTCTGGGTTCAATTCAAAGCACCCACAAAAAAAATATCAAAATTTTGATCAAAACGCCCAATCAGTACTTCCCACCTTCTGCATGCCACCAGGGGAGGAAACGTGGGGAGTGGTACAATAAGAATGGGGTGACTCTGCCTCACCTCTACAGACTGGCCAAAAAATTACACAGTCAAGTCCTTTGACAATCAATCATAATTCAAAATAAGCATCACCTCAAAGAATATATTAAACACATCAGAGATTATGAGGCAACACAGATAATTTCTTTTTCTTTTATTTTTTATTGTTTTGTTTTACTTTTATGGTACTGGGGATTGAACCCAGGGGCACTTTACCACTGAGCTACACCTCCAGCCCTTTCTATATTTTACTTTGAGATAGAGTCTCCCCCTAACTTGCCAAGCTCGTCTCAAACTTGAAATCCTTTGCCTCAGCCTCCTGACTTGCTGGGATTACAGGTGTGAGCCACCATAATCCATGCAATATAAATATTTTTCAAGTCATTGTTTATCTCACTTACCTTGTACAATACCCCAAGGGTATTGACGAGCTTTGACCATCTTGTTTCCAACTTTTACCTCATCCATACTTCCTACAACAGCAAATGGCAAATGCTCCTGTGAAGGAACCATAACATCAATCTCTTCTTTTCATACTAATGTGAAAACTGATTAGCTATAAAAATTATGAAAATAATAGATAATAACTTATTAAACTAACAAATCTATAAAAAAATCTAATGACCAACTATGCCTCAGATTTAAAACTTGGCTTTGAATATGTACTGACTATACTATATAAAATAATTTGGGACCCTAAGAAGAAAATTCTTTCCTGAGCATCTGCTAATGCAAGGCATTATGCTGTTGGGAATACGGAAAAAAGGAAAAAAAAATTTAGTGTGTCTTTTTTTTTTTTTTGGATTACCTTAGCCCTAAGAGAGTCCTAAAATACAATGTTGAAGAAATTATACATATATCAATCATAGATAATGAAACTGTGTATCTGTATTTAGGGTATATTCAGAACACATGGCACTAATACGAATTAATATATAAAGTTCCAAATTAGTGCTAGTACAGTAAATGCTACAGAAATTGAGAGAATCCAGAGATTACTGGGAACAGGAAAATACAAACCAAGCTATATTTGGAAGGATGAAATTTAGACAGATCAAGCGAAGTGGGAAGAACTAGAGGAAGAAAACTGATTGTGAACAAAAACTTGATTCAGGGGCTGAATGTAAACAAGTTTATCTGAAGTTGAGGATTAATACAGAGGAAAAGTCTAATGTAAGAAGTATTGAGTACTATTTAGTTTAATATTAAGGAACTGACATTATTTAGTTTCTTAATTGTTCCTTTCTGAAAAATTGTTCTAGGATAGCACAAGAAACAAAATTAAATATAAAGATAATTTACACTTAATATATAAATTACAAATATACAAATAAAAATATAAGTATGTAAATATATATTTTTTCTCACAAATGAAGATCACTGCATTTACAATAGTCAGCTTTTCATAGAATTTAGATTTCTTAATAAAAATGGTGTATAAAAAAGTCAGATTATAAAAGGTAAGAAGAGAATCAACAGTTAAAGAATGTCACTGTTAGGTACTTAACTAGGAGTGTATCATTTAATCCTTGTGACAACTCTTAAGATAGGCACTATTAACCTAATTTTGTAGATTAGCTGATAGTCTTGGGGAGGTTAATAACTCTTACAGAGCATATAGTTAAATATGTCTTAGTCCCAAACTCATAATCCTTCAAAATAAGACAGATATTTAAGAAATGTGATAGCTTAAAGAAAATAAAAAGAATTTAGTCATCCTTGTTAAAAGTTAAGTGAATGTTTTGGATGTATGTATGGCACTGTAAAGGAGGATGTACATGAATATCAGCTTAAAGAGATCTCCTTGAAGACTTAGACTCTAAAACATTCCAAGGGAGGTGGTATAGTAGGCTCACATTTGTTTAAAACAGGACAGAAAAGTAATCTTTCTTAGACAAATTAAATAGAGTTCCACAAAAGGTGTATCCCAGTCTCAAAATTGCATAGCTTTATTCAGATGAAAGCAGGGAGGAAGGAAAATATGCTTAGAAATATATTCTCATTATCTTCTTACCAATTTAAAAAATGCCTTTATCTTCTTGTACTTTTAAAATTTCACTTTGTTTGAAGTATTTTTGGAAAACACAAGGGAAAGTACATCACAATGGTCCCCACTTATCCAGACAGAACACATTTCAAGATCCCCAGTGGATGCCTGAAACTACAGATAGTACCAAACCCTATATTTACTACTTTTTTCCCCACACGTAAGATACCTATGATGGATTTATTTATAAATTAGGTACGTGAAGAGATTAACAATAACTAATAATAAGATGGGATAACTATAACAATATACTGCCAATAAAAATTATATGAATGAGGACACTCTCTTCTCAAAATACATTATACTACGCCCATCCTTCCTTTTATAATGTAAGTTGATACAATGCCTGTGATGAGATTTCATCACTCAGAATGGTATACAATGTATTAGAACTTAGCAATTATTTATTGCTGGAATTTGCTAGTTAATATTTCCAGAATACAATTGACCATGAGTAACTAAAACTTCAGAAAGAGAAAAACTTCAAATAAGGGAGACTACTGTAGCTGTAACATTAATCACAAGTTATGTTCACACGTAAAACAGACTTGCCATTCCTTTATGAGCTTACATTCATTGCAGCATTAATTTTAGCAATAGTATTATCATCTGTTGGGAACTGGTATATCTGGACACCATTGCAGACCAATTCACTCATGAGCTTGATCTTAAATTTCTGTAATTCGGATTTAGAAATTGTATCTGCTTTGGCAATCACTGGAATAATGTTCACCTATTGGGTAGAAAGAAAAACAAAATCTTATAATTAAGGATTCGTTTTTAGTCTTGTAATTATTTGTTCACACAAAACCATTCAATCTCTGACAATAAAATTCCTTACCCCAGACCAGAGGCTGATAAACTATGTTCTAGCTTTTATAAATAGACTTATTGGAACATCACCATGCTCATTCATATAGGTATTGTGTTCATGGGCTGCTTTCTTACTACAACTGAGACTAGATGCCACAGAAACCATGTGGCCTGGAAGCCTAGGTTATTACCTGGCCCTTTACAGAAAAAACAAGTAGACCTCTGACTCAGATAATCATTCGTTGTCACTTGATACACACACACACACACACACACACACACACTCAAAAACATACATATCCCTTACACAGTCATTCCTATAGATATTGGCCTCATAGTAACTGCTTTTAAAAAGCAGAGCTCATGAGTTGGGGGTATACAGCTCAGAGCACTTACCTAGTATGTGTAGTATATGCAAGGCCCTGGGTTCAATTCCCAACACCATACACACACACTAATAACAATAATAATAATAATAATACAAAGAAAGCAAAGCTCTTATTGAGATTAACCTTTCAGGCCAGGCACCGTGGTGCATGCCTGTAATTACAGTGGCTGGGGAGGCTGAGGCAGGAGGAAAAGAGTTCAAAGCCAGCTCCACCAGTCACAAGGCACTAAGCAATTCAGTGAGACCCTGTCTCTAAAGAAAAAACAAAATAGGGCTGGAGATGTGGTTCAAGTGGTTGAGTGCCCCTGAGTTCAATCCTGGTACCAAAAAAAAAAAAAAAAAAAAAAAAAAAAAAAAGGATTAATTTTTTCATTAGGTTTAAAAATCTCATTTTCTTCTCTCTCCCTTGAAGTCTCTTACAATTCGGTCACACACAAAATATGTAAAATATAATAAAGAGTAAACTGAAAATGCCTGCTTAATTTACCAACAACTTTTATTTCTTAATAATCTAAGCACTAGGGGCTGGGGTTGTGGCTCAGCAGTAGAGCGCTCGCCTAGCACGTGCACGGCCCGGGTTCAATCTTCAGCACCATGTAAAAATAAAGGCATGTGTACAACTAAAGCAAATAAATAAATATTTTTTTTAAAAAATAATCTAAGCACTAAGTAATTAGTATAACTTCCCATGCTTGTGGTTGTACATGATGTGGAGTTAAACTGGTCATATATTCACACATGAACACAGCAAAGTTATAATCCATTCTACTGTCTTTCCTATTCCCACTCTCCCTTCCTTCCCCCTTCATTCCCCTTTGTCTAATCTAGTGAAATTCTATTCTTCCCTCCCCTCCCACCTTATTGTGTTAGCATGTGCATATTAGAAAGAACAATATTCAGCCTTTGGCTTTTGGGATTGGCTTATTTCACTTAGCATAGTCTCCAGTTCCATCCATTTGCCAACAAATGCCACAATTTCATCCTTCCATTTTATGACTGAGTAATATTTCATTGTGCATATATGCCACATTTTCTTTATTCATTCATCTGTTGAAGGGTATCAGGTAATCTTTAGAATAAGCATAAGCATGTATTCCTATTTTACAAATGAAAAAGCTAAAGCCTAGTCTGCCCCTATAGGCAACAGCTGGTATATGTAACAGCTGGTATGTGGTTAGACTGAAGTTGAACCATGGAGTGACCTATTTTATATTGTAGGAGCCCTGTTTGGGGATTGACTTGAATTGCAGTTGACTATGAGCCGGTATATTACTTTATATATTATATATGTTTAACTTTTTGTTGTTTTGGTTTTTGTGGTGTTGGGGATTGAACCAAGGGCCTTGTATGCTAAGCTACAGCCCTATCTTTTTTATGAGATGGGTCTCACTCTGCCGAGGAGGCTGGCCTCAAAATCCTGGTCTGGAGGGATCCTCCTGCCTAAGCCTTTCAAGCAGCTGGGACTACAGGTGTGCACTACATACAGTACCTGACTACCTATTGAGCCTGTAGAACTCAGCTAACTCTGAAATAACATTCTTATACAAATAACAGAAGAAGGTGCTTGTTTTTATAAGGTAGTTTACAGTTTATCATAAAAAATAAAGAATATCTTTAAATCATCAAAGCTGGAAATTATATAATATATATGTGTATATGTACACATATATATACACACACTGTACTAAAAAAAACTTTATGAAATATAGTCTATATTCTGACTACTGAGAAATGTGAACCAATATATTTGCATGCTTATACATTTTGCATATCATATGCACAATTTAACAGAGACTTTGTATATATTATCTCATTTAATTCTCACAAGGTAATGATAGCTGTCTTACTAAGATTGTCTATTTGCTAAACCCTCTATTTACATAGATTAATTTGTTAATTTTCATACCTAGGCCTTAAGGTAGGGCTTCTTGCTGCTTTGTATATAAGAAGTATGAAAATTGAGGCTTAGAAGGCTAAAGGCCCAAGACCAAATAAGTAATAGGTGACAGACCCAACATTTTAAACCAGACTCCACAGGCACAAATTGTACTGTCTCGGGGAGTGGGGTGGGGGATTAAACCCAGGGGTGCTTAACCACTGCAACATACCCCCAGCCCTTTTTTGTATTTTAGTTCGCCGAGTTGCTAAGTGCCTCCCTAATTTACTGAGGCTGGCTTTGAACTCGTGATCCTCCTGCCTCAGACTCCCAAGCTGCTGAGATTACAGGCATGTGCCACTGTATGTCTTTATTCACACTTTATACTGCTATCACATTTCTTCTCTCCAGCTTATGCTGCACACTCTCGGTTTTATGTTCCTTTCACAAATATGAATTCCCACATAAGCAGACTCCACTACAAAGATAACTGGTTAAATGGCTAAGTCTATCACATCTCTTCACATGATAAATCTATTAATCTTCATCAAATTTTTACTAAAGCCTAGGGACTATGCCAAAAGTAAATCAACCTATGCACAAAGGTTTTACCAGGAGCCATCATGCTTTCCATACCAATTATTGTATTATTATACAGAGAAAGTAGAACAGCCAGAATGCCCTTACATTTTTAAACCATACCTTATAAAATTAGTAACTAGGATTATGAAAGCTGCCTTTCTTGGTACTTGAGGTTGAATTTTCTTTTGGTATAAGATAGTAAGTACTTTTAACCATCTTTTAAGCAATATATTTAGCTTTGTACAAAAATTAAACTTGAGTTAATTTATAGACTTTTTAAAGCTCCCTAAATTTATATATAGATTCTTGGCTCATACCAGGTTACCTTGGTATGGCTCAAATTAAAACATATTTCACTAAATATGTGATAAAACATTGTACTTTAATCTTTGTCAATGAAGTTCTTCCTCTTGCTTAATAGTGTTGTAACCTAAAACTAGTGTTACATAATTTCTATATTAAAAAAAGACACTGAATTTTTATTTTAATGTTTTGTATTTGCATCTCATCTTCCAAACTGAATTCCTTCGGAAAATAAGCTGACAGAAATATATCAGATGTTTTAGAGATGCACAGATGAAAGTCCTAACCCACCTTGTTGTCCAGATTCTTCATGGTTAAGAGGTCAAGTGTCTTCAGAGAGTGGCCTGTTGGGGCGATGAAGTAGAGGCACACATGGATGCGAGAATCATGGTAGTTGAAGAGAGAGCGCTTGATCTTTAGTTCTTCTTGGAGATAGGCCTCAAACTGAGCATCTATGTAGTCAACTATTGGTTGGTAGCTGAAATATAATTATTTAAATATTTAATACAACATATCCATGCTACCTTATAAGACACTTGTACAACTCTCAAGTTTGATGTCTGTATTTTCACCAGTTAGTAAAGACTTTATATGCTACACTAAACAGATAACTTTACTGAAAAAAATAATGTGTATAACATACACACAAGCGTAATATTCACAAAACATCAGAACAAACTGTGCTTGATACAGTAATGAATTTACAATGATTCATTTCCATATCCGTTCACATGTTGGGTCACATTATAATAAAGGCTCCCATACTTACCAGACTGCTCAAGAAAGCTAAGAGTCTAGTTTGTAACCATCGCATGTTATTTAACTAATTGAAGAAAGGTATGGGTTATCAACTCAAAATATATTTAAGTCAAAGTACAGGACTTTCTCTAAATCAGATTCGTAAAGGCATGAAAAGCATTAACACAGTAAAGAGGAAAGGCAAACATCAGCTGAAAGTATCTAGGAATATTGATTGGCATGATTTTATTTTTAGCTAATCATGTTCTCTGCTCCAAGTCCTTACTCAGATAACTCCCCCTTAGAATGCTGTCTTCCCTCTGGTTGTCTCAGTCTATTCATCCTTTAGGATGCAAATCAAATCACAAGGTACACACAGGCCAGTGTGCTAACAGCAATTCAAAAGTAGTTTGTGAACATCCTACTTCATTATGATATGTTAAATCACTGCCTATGCAACTTACCTTTCTACCCCTAACTATCCTCCCTAAACAAATCCAAGTGAAAATAAATAGCAAATAATTCCTACCTCAAATTCCCTGGACACCTTTGCAATCATCTTTGCAGACCCGAAAGAGTAGTGCTTTGTGCAGCTAAGAGACTTGATAAATGTGGATAGAACTGAATTCTTCTATAAAGTTGCCTGACAATTCTAGTCCTTGAGGATCATCACCTCTTTTAAACCCACAGAATACCTTTTCTCCCTGTCCAGATAGTAAACAATGTGAAGACGAAGATCTTATAAAATTCTGTTTGCTATAAGAACTAGCATAATAAAGAACTTACTTCATTATCAGAGTGATTATTATGAACATCAGTAAGTAAATCTAAGAAACTGATTTAAATGTAACCCAACAGGATTCCCTTCCCAAAATAATAGTAAAATTTAATTCAAATACATATTTAATTTAATTCCAAAGAAGCTTTCATTCATGACTTTAAAAACAGTAACATGACCTATTGTGTGACCTACATACTTCTAAATGTTCCTCTATCAAAATACCTTGCTTATGATTTTTAAAAATGAAATCTATAAACTTTTTTTTGCTAAATAAACAGAACATAAGAGCAGGAACTAGTGAAATAAGAAAAACAAAAAGTATAAAATTGAGAACAAAAAAGTCAAAACTTGGTGTTTGAAAAGATCAAATAAACTGGCCATGCTCTATTGAGACTCATCAAACAGAAAAAGAAAACAAGTACAAATAACCAATATCCAGAAAGGAAAATAGGTATCATTACAGATGATAAAGATAATAAAAAGATAATAGGAGTGTATTACCAATATTTTTAGGCTAATAATTTGAAAATTTATACAAAATAGATTCTAGGAAAAGAATAACACCAAAACGGTTTCAAAAAATAAAAAAGATCAACTCTTGAATAGTCCTATAAACACTAAATAAAGTCAACTCCAAATTAGCTTCATTGATTGGTTTTAGCAAACATCCCAGGGAAAAATAACTTTAATCCATAAAATAGATAAAGGATTAAAATTATCCAATCTCATTTTGGAAAGCTAACAATATTTATTTATTTATGCATGCTGGACTGTACTGGGGAGGATTTGTGTATTTTGTTTAATAGTAAGGAGTGATTATAGCTCAGTGGTAGAGCTATAATATACTTTCCTACTATGTGTAAGGCTCTGGGTTCAATTCCCAGCATAGGAAATAAATAAATAAATGAACAACGGCAAAAGCACTAAAAGAAAAAAACTGAATACAGCACAATATGAAAAAGTGATCCCACAATGGCATCCAAGATTATAAGGTTAATTTAAAAAGGGATGGGTACATAACTCAGAGATAAAGAGCCCCTGAGTTCAATTTCCTAATACCGAAAAACAAACAAAAAACCACAAAAACAAACACCAACATTGTCTGTTCACATTTTTTAAAATTTTACTACTAAAATAAACTTTCTTATTCTATCTAAAAACAAAACCCAACGTCAATAAAACCAAAACTAGAACCAAAACCAAGGGAAAAAAGAGGAAACAAAACAAAAACACCTAATACATGTAAAAAATAAAGCTTTACCTCTAGCATGAGAATAAGGTAAGGATGCCCTCAACCATTCCTTACTATTCAACAAAAATCACAAATCCTCCCTAATACAGTCCAGCATAAAAAAAAAAAAAAAAAAAAAAAAACTGAAAGAAAAATAAAGCCTGTCTCCACCCATGATGGGAGTAACTGGGACTGAATTTACCTTCCCACCTAAAACCTAAAAACTAAGACAATATGTATGAGAAAAAGGTTTTTGGATGTTGGACAACAGGCAGTATATAAAACTATGATCATTGAAAAGGGAAATAAATGAGGGGAAGACTAAGATTTTTTTCAGCTTCTAGCATGGAGACAGGTTTACTGGGCAGAACAGTGAAAGACTGATATATTCACCAAGATGAGAAGACTAAGACAGAAGTTTAGGGAGACCAACATGACTGGAATCTGTGGGGCAGAACATTAGAGAAAAAAGAGTTGCAGACAAAAAGCTCTGTGGATCTGAGTAGGGTCCCCCATAAAGTTTGTGGCTAAGCACTGACAGGCAAGTGCCAAGCCAATAGCCATTTCTTATATTAGAGAAATGGTAGTGGTTACAAAAAATAAGTTTTGTCAAAACTAATTTTGAATTGTATATTTGATGGCAATGAAATCTATTCTATTTAAATTATGCATCAATAAATCTTTGTTAAAAGAAATTTAAAAACCAAAAAAGGTCTGGGAAAACACCAAATTCATAGCAGTAGCTTCTGTGATGTGTAGTGAAAACATACCTACATATTATTTTGGTAACTGCCAAAAAAACAACCCAACAAATAAATTAATAGAAAAGGCAAATTAAAATTCAAGGATAAATTTACATAGAAAGCTATGTCTATTGTGGGTTTATTTCATTCTACAATGAAATTTAGTCAGCAGGCCAATTATAATGACACTATGTTTAAGTTCACTTAAAAATACTTTCATTAGTTCTAAGTTGCTATCTATCTTATAAATATTAATAACATTTAAAACAAGGCATCAAAGGCCTTTATCCCTGCCACTAATCCACATAAATAATTTCTTAAATAATAATAATTAATACACAATGCAGTGCTGAGACGGCTAATACATATCAGAGTCAATCTGTACAAAATATTTTCCCTCTAAAAGACTGCTTATAATAATGAAAATACATACATTTCAAAAAACAACAAAAAGTAATTAATTTAACCCTTTCTTTCATAGCTTAAAGTTGATACAGAATCTATCATTAATCTTCATAATACTATAGGAAAATATAGAAAATATATACATAAGTAAAATATAAATTAAAATTTCACTATCAAAACTTTCCTACAGCCAGGCACAGTGGCACACACCTGTAATCCCAGCACTTGGGAGGCTAAGACAGGAGTATCGCAAGTTCAAAGCCAGCCTCATCAATGGCGAGGCACTCAGCAACTCAGTGAGACAAAAGAGGGCTGGGGATGTGGCCCAGTGGTCGAGTGCCCCTGAGTTCAATCCCCGGTACCCAAAAAAAACCAAAACAAAACAAAAAAACTTTCCTACAATGCTTACTAACATAACTATTTTAGTTGGCATATTGCAAAAATAACTCATGAATCATGTATTTGGCCATTGTATATATTTGCCCTCGTGTATTTTTTATTTTCAACAAGAATAATCCTTGGTCTGGAAACTAGTACAAACCACTGAATATACACCAAATATCAGGAAATAGTTAAAACTATTTTTGCTTACATACACATTTTATAACTTGATTCAAATTACCCTAAAGGAATTAGACAACTTGGGAGAAAAACGTCAATTTGTTAATAAGAACAAAACATTGCTTAACTGCTAAAAAAAAAAAAAAGGATAATAATAATTTATGGGAGGAAAGGTATGGATTGCCATAGAGGAAAATCAAACCAAAGCTCACAAGGCAAAAGGCAAATGTTTTGATCCTGAAATAAGAAAACTTGTTTTAATACATAAAGAAAATACATACCTCTCTTCTTTATTTATTTGGTCACCAAATCCCACTGTATTCACAATGGTCAGTTTCAACCGAACATTACTTTCCTGGAGTTCATATGTCTGAGCTTTAAGTCTAACATTTGGGCAAAAATGTGAGGCTTCATGTTCTTCAAAATTAGTATTAAACAAGGTGTTAATCAGTGTGGATTTTCCAATGCCAGTTTCCCCTAAAAGAAAGAAAGGTACATCTTCACAGGCATATAGAATGGGTGAGAAGAAACAACTGTGAATTCCCAGAGTGCTTTCAAGGATTCCAGATATTTTAAAGATAAGGTTGTCCATGAAAGAAATACATAAGGCTGGTTCTAAGTCATCAGCAGAGCAGAGAAATGAATATGTATACTAAGTTACTCAGAATTCTGAAAAGAGCACTAAAATGTTTATGGAACAACAAAAGGTTTAAAGCTAAGAAAAACAAAACTGAAATAATTTAAATAAGTAAGAAAATCCCTGGGATCATGATCTCAAACTGATAACATGATCATCATACTGCTTTACACCAACAATGAAATGAGCACAAGGAACATGAAGGTAGAATTCGGAGGACAAGTTACTGGCACTCACCAACACAGAGAATATTAAAACAGAAGCCTTGCTGAATGGATCTATTGACTAGCTGATCAGGCAAACTCTCAAAACCGACATGGCCACACATAGTCAAGGATCGGATATTTTCTCTCTTCTGAAGAAAACAAAAACAACAGCCACAGTTAAAATGACCTTGACTGAAACAGGAAACAGGCACACTTAAAAGGATAAATTTGTCAAAGGGACTAAAGATTTTATGATTATTACTGTTTACCTAATACACAAATGATCAAGTACACTGTGAGAAAATAAATCAGTGTCCAGATCCTCAAAACACAAATTTCTTATTCCATCCAATACAAAAGTCCAGCACAAATTTTAACATTAAAACACTTCATTTCTAAAAACATGAAAAATTCAAATAAATTATGGCATATGCACTCACAAAATGAAGAACTTAAAGTCATTAAATGTCTATGATAAATTTTTAATGACTTGGAAAAATCCTACATTAAGATGTGAAGTGAAAAAAAGTACAACACAAAATTATAGTTTCAGCTCCAGTAGTGACAGTATAACTCATGTCAAACTTACCTCCCTGCTGATAACAATTAAGTCACAGGGACACAAACACTGGAAAGAACGGAAAACTCTAGAGGGAAGCGAATCTTCTCTGTGAGATACACATTCACATAGCAAACACCTGAGGGCGCTCCCAGTCATTTTAGTACAGAGAAGATGGAGCTCAGGAAGGACCAAAGTAAAAATAGTCTTACTGGGTTAAGAAGTCATTTGAAAACTGGGGCAGGAACACTAGCTAGAAATTGAGGGGGGGTGAGGAATTCCGGAATGGAAGGAGCCCAAAATATGCAAACACACTCCCCTCAAATACATGGTTGACTGCCAACCTGCACAAGAACAGAGGGAATACTGAGACTCTAGCAGGCAGCACTGAAAGCTAAGCATTTTTAAGGAGTACCATCCTAGAGAGATAGGAGGAGCTTAAAATTTAAGTCTGTAAGTTAAAGGGGCCTGAGAAATACCTCAAGTCTTCTACTGAAATCTTAGATGATCCACATTTTAGGATTAAGGACTATTTTCCAAGAATTAGAAATGTTCCCTAGCACTGAAGGCATGACTGAAATAGACTGGCCCTAACCAAGCCTATAACCAAGTCTCAAAGTGATCAATGTGATAAGAGAGCAATTTATCAGCCCTTTAGAACAAAGCTCAACATTCAGCAGAATCCAGCACCTCCATGATACTTACTATATAATTAAAAAAAAAAAAAAAAAAAAAAAAATTGCAATAGGAAGCAGAAAATGTGATCCATAGGCACAAAGGAAAAAAAAAATTGAACAGAAAGAGATCTGATCCTTACAGAACTGAATATTGAATGGGTAGATAAGAACTTTAAATAACTACAATAATGTTAAAAATTTATAGGAAAAAGATGGACATAATGGATGACATGGCAGAGAATTAGAGATACGAAGCTCTTGGTAACAACAAAAAGCAACAAATGGGATTCTTTGAATGAAAAATCGGAAATTAAAATTTTACTAAAAATTTTCAATATTGAAAAATTTATTAAACAGATCAAACAATGAAAGAAACTTTGTTCAAATCATTTTCCAATCTAAATATTTTAATAATTTTTTTTTTAGTTGTTGATAGACCTTTATTTTTATTTATTTACATGTGGTGCTGAGAATTAAACCCAATGCCTCACTCATGCCAGGCAAGTGCACTAAGGCTAAGCCCATTCCCAGCCCCTCCAATCTAAATATCTTTATTTATTCAAGCTAAAAATCTCTTTTGTGGGGCTGGGGTTGTTGTGGCTCAGTGGTACAGCGCTTGCCTAGCACGTGTGAGGCACTGGGTTCGATCCTCAGTACCACATAAAAATAAATAAAGATATTGTTGTCCATCTACAACTAAAAACATATATATATTAAAAAAACTTATTTTGTAGAGAAAAAACTCCAATTGAAGCCTAAAAAAACCTATAGATATTAAATGGTTTAACTACTTATACTTGAAACAGATGTAAAACTTAGAGTAAAGAAGGAGGGGAAGAAAAAAATATCAGAGAAATAAAGACAGAAATTTTTCTAATTTTCTAAATATGAACTCAGAGATCCAAGAATTTCAGCAAACTACAACCATGAAATTCACATGTAGGTACATCAAAGCAAACTGCTTACAAACTAAAACAAAGAAAAACCTAGGACCAACCAGGTATGAGGAAGACACATTACATACAAGTAAGCAAATATAAAATGACTGAAGATTTCTCATGAGAAACAATGCAAACTAGAAGACAAAAGAATGGCATTGTTAAAATGCCCAATGGGGAAAAAATATGACTACCAAAAATTCTATATCCATTGAAAACATTCTTCCAAAATGAAGGCATGTTTAGACAAACAAAAGCAGGAAAATCCACTGGCAGCTAATCCATTAGAAATGGTAAAAGAAATCCTTCAAGATAAAGAAAAAATGGATTGGAGATGTAGCTCACTGGTGTGTAACAAGGCCTGGGGTTTGCTCCTTAGAACCATTAAAAAAAAAAAAAAAAAAAAAAAAAAAAAAGCAAGAGAGAGAGAAAGAAAATATCAAATATCAATAAATGGAATCATTAGAAATGTAAATATATGGGTTTAAGAGTTTTTCCTGTTTTAATTTCTTGAAAATATAATCATTTATTATATAAAGCAATACCAAAAACAATGTATTAGTTCTTGCTTTAAACAAGACACATGTAGAAGTAAAATGAATGAAAAGCACAAAAGATGGGAGGAAGAATAGACACACAGTTGCAAGATTTCTACATTATATGTACAATGATATTATTTGAAGGTACAGTGTGATAAATTAAACCCTGGATCAACTTCTTTAAAAAAAAAAAAAAAAAAAAGCCAATGAGGTATATAGCTCATAAGCCAAGAGTAAAGATAAAATGGAATTAATCATAAAAATACTCACTAATCCAAAAAAGGCATAGGATATCATTAGATGCACATAAAATATCTAAAATTTAAAAAGACTGATGATGCCAAGTATTGAAGATAGAAGAACAAATGGAATGCTGAGAATGTGCTGATGCAAATACAAAATGGTAGAGTAACTTTGGAAAAATGTTAGTTTAAAAAAAAAATCCCACTTGGAGGTTAAAGAATACATCCAAACAAGGACAAACATTCATAGCAGTTTTATTCCTAATAATCAAATACTAGAAACAACTCAAATGTACAAGTGATAAATAGATAAACAAATTGAAGCATATAATGAAACACACCAGGACATGTATGAATCTTTTAAACTAAGTATCCAAACAGTTATTTCTTTATTGTGATTTGTATAAAAATAAACATTTTCTATGTATGCATATATTCTTGTATCTATATGAATATGGAAGGAAACGTCTCAAAAGTTAGTGACAGACTAATAATAGTGGTAACTACTAGGGAGGAGACACAGGTCAGATGAGAAAGAATTGCTTTTTACTGTGTGCAGTGGTCAGAATAATGCGATAGCCTCTGGTATGCATACGCTTTCTCTCAGTTATTTAATAAAACTAAGCTAGGTACAGTTGAGAAATCTTGCATATGTGATGCAGGTGCCAACTCAGGTAACTCTAGAAAAAGAGGACAATCATGAGTGTACCTGACGTAATGAGGCAAGCCTTTAGTAGGGTCTGGGCATTCCTGGCTAAAAAGATCTGGGGGGAAAAAAAAGATCTGGCTAAAAAAAATCTGAAGCACAAAGAAGATAAGACCTGCCCAAAGTTCTGCCTGGTTGGCTTTTAGAATAGAAGAGGCCACAGGGTAAGGAAGAGAAAAGGTCTCTGGAAGCTGATGGAAGGCCAGTCAGCAAGGAACTGCATTCTGCCAGTAACTTGAAATCTTAAAGGGGAGTTTTGCATAAAAACCCAACCATCTGAAACCATCTTGAAAACAAGAAGGGACTCTAGCTATTGGAGCACAGAACTAAAGGATATTATTTCATCTCATTGAATTACCATGCTTATATACTTGCAATTTTCTGTTTTTAACAGCATACCACTTTCATCAAGTTAAATTTACCCCTCTTTTTAAATATAACTTCTAATATGCATTACCAAAACCATTCCTACTGTACAGGCACACTCAGAAGGACCTTGGAAACATCAGGTCTAATCTTTCAGCAGGAAAGCATCTGGCAAGGCTACCCAGTTGGTCTCCACATTCTTTCATCCAAAGTTCTCTGCCCCTACCATGCTCTGCAATGTGCTCAGCCACAGCAGTGCTAGTCTTTTTTATTTCTCCTCCCAGAATTGTGCTGAGATCTAATCATGCTAGTCTTTTTTATGGAATGTTGTTGTTGAAGCACCTGGAGTTTTAATCTGCTTAAAGCCAGAATCACAAGAACTAAAAATAAATAAATAAATAACAAGTAAAAAAATAAATAGAAAACAATTTAATAGTAACATTGTGAATACTCAGCTATTATTCAATCTATCACTGATATTTCACTTGAATACAGAGAAAAGTTAATTCACATTCATGGTAAATACAGACAAGAGTCTACAAATTTTACATAAGAGTCTTTACATAAGAGTCTACAAATTCTCTAAGTAGTTATCTTTAAATCATAAAAGTATTTATATGACAATATGTAATCCATTTAAAAAAGACGTACTCTCTCTTCAGCTTCACATACTTGGGAGGGCATAGAAGCTGTTCTGAATGCCATGTGAGAATGAAAGAACTGGAAGAGAAAAAAGACTTTTAAAATAAAACAAATACATATACATATACACTATAAACCCTTACCTAAATAATGTATTTACACTAGGAATGGGATCTAATATTGGTGTTATTACTGAGTTTTGACTTGCAAGTCTATACTATGGATTCATGTTTAAATTTTTTGGCTTTCTTACTAAATAAGCAAATAATAAATAATATTCAACATATACAATAATACATGCTCAAACAAAAATTTTAAGAAACCAGTAAACTCCCATTTACAAAGAGGAGGAAAAAGACTTCTGCTTTTACTTAAAAGACTCCACAGGATTAAAACAGAAAAGTAAGTTATTTCACTTAAAAAAATACTCTACGAGGGGCTGGGGCTACGGCTCAGTGGTAGAATGCTTGCCTAGCGTGGGTGAGGCACTGGGTTCAATCCTCAGTATCACATAAAAAGCAAATAAGTAAAATAAAGTTATAAGAATATCTATATCTATCTATCTATATACGTATATATATTTTTAAATATATCTATCTATATACATATATATATATATATATTTTTTTTTTTTTTAAATACTCTACAAACCAAGGTGGCACTCAAAGCTAGTTATGGTCCACTGCAGCACCCCAGGGAAATAGAAATGTTAAGAATGATCCAAGGGCTAAGAAAGTACGGATTTAAAAACTTGAACAAGTCCCTTAGTCACCCAATTAAAATTAAAATAACTATTATTTACAGAACTCCTATTATATGCCCATCACTGTATTAACTCGTAAAGTACAATTTCTTTTCTCTGTGTGTGTGTGTACTAGGGATTACATCCAGGGCCTCACACATACTAGGCAAGTGCTCTACCAATGAACCACATTCCCAGGCCCTCCCCAGTCCATCACACTTTTGGTACCAGGGATTGAACCTAGGGGCACTTAAATACTGAACCACATCCCCAGTCCCTTAAATTGCTTAGGGCCTTTAAATTGCTTAGGGCCTTTAAATTGCTAAGGCTGGCTTTGAATTTGTGATCCTCCTGCCTCAGCCTTCGGAGCCACTGGGATTACAGGTGTACACCACCATGACCAGCTTCCCAATCCTTTTTATTTTGAGATAGGGTCTCACTAAATTCCCAGGCTGGCCTCAAACCTGCAATCACCCTGCCTCAGCCTCCCACATAGCTTGGGTTACAGGCATGTGCCACTGTGCCTGACTCAAAACAATTTCTTATTTCATCTTTTTTTTTTTTTAATATTTATTTATTTGCTTTAGTTGTACACAATGGGTTTATTTGTACATGGTGCTGAGGATCGAACCCGGGCCGCGCACGTGCTAGGCAAGCGCTCTACCGCTGAGCCACAATCCCAGCCCCCTTATTTCATCTTTATAACACCCATGAGCTATACTCACTACCATTTTCACAGCTTAGAAAAAAAAAGATTAGGAATCAGAAAGGCTGAATAATCATACAATCCAGTAGGCTGTATACACAGGTCTGATCCAACTGCAAAGTTGGTGCTCCTTCTAAGTGGCCCAAGTTGCAAATCAAATACCAAATGTCACTTTTTGCAACAGTAGGAAATGAGGGATGAGAAGTATTATGAAT
Organism: Tamias sibiricus; assembly: GCA_025594165.1. Lineage (NCBI taxonomy): Eukaryota > Metazoa > Chordata > Mammalia > Rodentia > Sciuridae > Tamias > Tamias sibiricus. The sequence continues at coordinate 13,244,861 of CM046670.1, read as the reverse complement.
TAGTTATGAGGTGTCCCCTAAAACTCATGTGTGGGGCAATGTATTCAGAGGTGAAATGATTACATTTTGACAGCTTTTGCTTAATCCATGGATTAACCCACTGATATGAATTAACTGGGTGGTACCTGCAGGCAGGTAGGGTGTGGCTGGAGGAAGTAGGTCACTGGGTGTGCCTCTGGAGGTTATATTTTGTCTCTGGTGAGTGGTGCTCTCTGTGCTTCCTCATTGCCATGTCCTGAGTTGCCTTCCTCCAGCAACCCTTCTGCCATAATGTACCACATCACCATAGGCCCAGAGCTACTGAGTTGGCTGACCATGGATTGAATCTCTAAAACTGTGGACCAAAATAAACTTTTATTCCTCTAAATTGTTCTTAAGCTAACTAAAATAAGAGGTATAAGTGAAGCTCTGCTCATTTCAAGGCACTGCTATCCTAGTGCAGCATAAGATACAATGAAATGCAACATTTTAAAAAGTAATACTAAACTGGGCCCAGTGGTGCACACCTGTAATCCCAGAGACTTGGGAGGCTAAGACAGGAGGATTGCAAGTTTGAGGCCAACCTCAGCAACTTGGTGAGACCCTTTTCTCAAAATAAAAAAGGGCTGAGGATGTAGCTTAGTGGTAAAGCACCCCTGGGTTAGAACCCCAACACCAAAAGAAATAAATAATAAGAATAATAAAACGAAAAGGAATACTAAAAGGCCAAGGATATATAGCTCAGTGGTATAGCACTTGCTTAGTATGTGCTACAAGGCCCTGAGCTCAAGCCCCAGCACTGGAGAAAAAAATTGCATTTGTATATCTAATATATGTCTATATACATATATACACATATATTTAAGTGTATATGAATGAATGTAGCAAAATAAACTATATAAACAGTACCAATAAGAAGAGTGCAAAATGAATTCTCTTCCCTTCCCACCCTTGATTCCCTAGCACTCAGATCTTTTGCTGGGAGACTACCAGCCTCTCATGTATCCTTCCAAAGAGACTATTCAAATATAAGCACATATGCTTACACAAGGCTCTTTCTTACATATAATGGTAGCACCTGATACTCTGCACTGGGGTTTGTTTACTCTCCCTTCCTTCCTCCCTTCCTCCCTTCCTTTCTTTCTTTTTTTCCTTCTTTTTAAATATTTATTTATTTGCTTTAGTTGTACACAATGTGTTTATTTTTATGTGGTGCTGAGGATCGAACTCGGGCCGTGCAAGTGCTAGGCGAGCGCTCTACCACTAAGCCACAACCCCAGCCCCTACTCTCCCTTTCTATAGTATAGTGTCCTGTTCTGTACACTACCATACAGTACACATGGATGCTCTCTCTTTATTGAGACAGTCCTGCCATCTGGAATTACAATGAACTGTGTTGCAACAGTTGTTGCCCACATGTGTGATGAAAGGGGGAACCTTACTGCTGTGTTCCTGGAACATTACCCCTAGCATATTCTCTCTCTCCCACCCCCCCTCTCCTGGAACATTACCCCTAGCATATTCTCCCCCCCCCCCCACAAACACCAAACACACACACACACACACACACACACACACACACAGGGAGAGAGAGAGAGATGGACGCACTAATACCCATCACTACTGGATTTTATAGAATGCTAACAAAAATGTCCTCTACTACATTCTGATAAAATAAACTTGACTGACCCTATGACTTAACACTACAGGAATGAGTGTTTTCAAATCTTTAGTAGCTAAATGAATGCATTCTTCCAATATGAAGTGATTCTTGTAGGTTGGAAATTGCTCCTATATAGAAGTACACAACGAAAGTTTTGTCATGAACACACAGATACTCTTGTGTCTTCATGAGTTGAAAAATAACACTAGAAGGAAGAGAGAATTTCATATTTGGAGGAAGTAAACTATGAATATAAGAATTTAGTGGGGAAAAAGGGTTCATTTTCATTAGTCTTAGGCTGGAAAGTATGAATGAGGTTAGAAGGGACACTGGAAGTGTCCACTTAAAGAGTCCATTTGGTGCCTCAGAAAATACCTAGTTAGGGGCCCTGTTATTTAACCATAACTGGGTTAGACAGAACATTCCATGCTCATGGTCACTTCTTCATACAATTTACCAACTGCTCATACCTTAGTGTGTGTGTGTGTCTACTGTAAGTGATGTGCCACACATCTCATTCACCCGTCAACCATACAACTTTAGTGATAAACTTTTAAAACATGAATGGTAAGAAAGTGGCGTTGCTTTTTTTTTAAGTGTACATATACATATACATATATTTTTAAATATTTTTTAGTTGTAGAGGGACACAATAGCTTTATTTATTTTTTACATGGTGCTGAGGATTGAACCCAGTGCCTCACACATACACTGAGCCACAACCCTAGCCCCCAGGATTGTTTTTAATTTGATAGCATATGATTAAATTCTATAAAATGTAGTTTAGTAGGCAATTGGGTTGGCAAATAAAATTCGCTTAGAAAAAAATGATAGGTTTTATACTCGTTCATCATTAAACTTTAACAAAACCTAGGTTAAATTTCTATTATTTATGTAATAAATAATTTTACATTTGGTCCCTGGAAGTTCATTGTTTTATCCAAGGAAACTCCATAACCTTTTGCAGAATGTTTCCCAGTAAGGGAAGGAAAATTGTTATCAAGATAGTATCAATATGGTTGGTAAAGAACTGAACATTTCCCCACAGCTGGCTGGCAGGAAAAGGCCATGTCTCCCAAGGGCCCTGGGACAAAATGTGTGCCTCTGTTGTATTGCTCTCCCAGTTCCAAACTGAGATTTTGAAGAATGTAGAGAATCTGATCTTTCTCCAGTTAGCCCAAATGTTCTGGCACTTCTTGCTGTGGTTCATTAAATACTACAACTTTTTTTAAAAAGTATGTGTTAGACTTTGGTAGGAGTTAAATCACTGACATCTGGGTTTTTTAAAATATGTATTTGTGTGCAATATACATACACACACATATGTGAAATATAAACTACAAAAAAGACAAGTTGACTATGTAGTCAAAGGTAGGTTGTGATTTTGTAGTGCCTTATTTTTGTGCTTTGGAAAAAGATTGTCACTGCCTGTTACAAGTTGACATTTCTCTGAGATACACTCATAAGGTCAAGGGCCACGTCTTACTCCTTCGGAAACTCCAAATGGCCAGCACTGTGATTCATAATAAGTAGAATGGTTAATGGCCTCTCGGATTGGAATTCCACTTGCAGGATTGTTTTTTATTTTTTTAATGTAGCATTTCTCAGCTTTTTTTATGCAAAATGAGGCATTCACTCAATTATCATTCTCTTTGTTATTTTATCTTCAATGATGTCCTGCTAACTTACTAAAAACTGTTTCTAAAGTAAAACTTGTTTTGGAAATTTGAATAGTCAAATAGTACTAGTGGAAAATATTAAAAACAATTATTCATATTACTTTTATATGACTTACTCACGCTTCCTGATCAGAACATTTACACACTGAGATTTTAAGTAGGTTTTGGCAGACATTCAAAAATAGAGTTAATAGGGCTGAGGTTGTGGCTCAATGGTAGAGCACTTGCCTGGCACGTATGAGGCACTGGGTTCAATTCTCAGCACCACATATAAATAAATAAAATAATAAAAGGTTCATCAACAACTAAAAAATTTTTTAAAAAAATACAGTAAATAAGCTAGGCACAGTGGCACACACCTATAATCCCAGCAGCTTGGGAGGCTGAGACAGGAGGATCACAAGTTCAAAGCCAGCCTTAGCAAAAGCGAGGCGCTAAGCAATTCAGTGAGACCCTGTCTCTAAATAAAATGCAAAATAGGGCTGCGGATGTGGCTCACTGGTCGAGTGCCCCTGAGTTCAATCCCCAGTACCCCCCCCCCCCCCAAATATAGTATATAAATCAACAAAAGCAAATATCTGATATGAACTTAGATAAAGTAAACCTAGGTGTTATCAGTCAAAGTTTAATGATGAATGAATATAAAACCTATCTTCTTTTTGTTTCTTTTTTCCGTTTTTTAAAAAACATGTTTTATTGGTACATTATAATTGTACATAATAGTGGCATTCTAAACCTATCTTTTTTTTTTTTAAGCGACTTTTACTTAACAACCCAACTCTTTACTGAACTACATTTCACAAAATCTAATCACCACTACAATTAGGTTAAGCCACTTTCTTACAGTAATTTTTTTAAATTATTTTTTATTCTAAGATCTCTTACAGTAATTTTTAAGAGCTTAATTATTACTAAAATTCTGTAATTGACCAGTGAACACAACACAGCATTAGGGACTCAGATGTGTGGCACATTGCTTACAATAGACATACATGCTCAGGTGTGAACAGATGGTAAATTATGTCAAGAAGTGACACTGAACATAGAATGTTCTACTGCCTTACTCAGTTTATCTAATGTAAGGGTGTGAACAGGTCCCCTAATCAGATATTTTCTGTAGCACTAAGTGGAGTCTGTGTGGAATCCAGAATGATTTCCTCATTTGGCCACTCATGTATTACGCTAATCAATCCTCTAACCTCATTCATATCTTCTCAGACTAAGACCAGTGAATCCCTTTCTTTTACCAAATTAATTGTTTAATTTCTCCAAATATGAAATTTTGCCTCCCTGCTGGTGCTCAGGAAGCATGCCACGCTGATGTGACTATGCTGCTGCTTAACTTTCCAGCGTCTGAGCCAGTGTTCCCCACAAGCGGCCCACTCTCCTCATTAGACAGCTCTTGTCCTCAGTAATTGCCTTTCACTGTCAAATTCCACCTCTCTCTGGTCCATTCCAGTTCCTGGTTTTTCCTTGGGGAAGTTTCTTTCCTTAAGATAGATCACAGATATTTGAATACACTTTGATGCCCCTTGATGCTCTGATGGCGCAACAAGCAAACAATGTTGGGGAAAAGTCAAGTTTCTTTGACACACACAGTACTAGAAGGTATTTTCCAGAACTTTAAAAAACTTAGGTGTAATATGTGAAACCATAAAAGAACTTGGACAAAATTTAGATGCATTTTGGTTACCTCATAGTGTGAAAAGATATTCTGAACTTCACAGAGGACCAAGGGGCGGTATGCTAGAGAGCTGCTCCCTGCACTGAGTAGGAAGCAAAGTTTACAATCTTCTAAGACCTTAGTGCTCTACCACTGAGCTACACTCCAGGCCCTCCCTGTGAATGAATGAAACTACACCATGGATAGTAATCCCTTTTCTGTCTTAACAACTTACAAAGAAAATTCCTATAAATTTTGCATTTTGAGGTATAAATCTCTATAATCTCAGCATATGACTTTTCCCCTCTCCTATGAAACCTAGAACTCACTATGACTCACTTTTAACAAGAAATCATGAGAAGAATGTGATATGGTGAAGAATGAAGAACAAGCCATGGAAAATGCACGTATAGACAGGATGGATTAAAGAAAGACACAAGAGAATTATATCTCTTTGGTGTGGGATGACCTTGGAACTAAATCTCAAGGCTTATTTAAATGAAAAGTAGATGGCTTGAATTTGGGGAGAAGGCAAGGTGATAGAAAAAAAATCAAATTTGAGAAGTAGCAGGGCATAGTGGCACATTCAAAATAAAAACATTAAGAAAGGGTGAGGATGTAGCTCAGTGGTAAAGTGCCCCTGAGTTCAATCTCTAGTACCAAAAAAACAGTTATGTCAGATTCATTTTACTGTTCTTCCCTTATCCTGTCCCTTCTCCCCTCAATCCCCTTCAACTAATCCACTGATCTTTCTTGCATGTTGACTGACCTTCCCCTCCTCTTCTTCTTCCTCTTACCCCTCCCTCTTCTTCTCCCCCCCCCCATTTTGGACTATATTCCACATATCAGAGAAAATATTCAACCTCTGACATTATGGGTCTAGCTTATTTCATTTAGCTATGATATCTCCAGTTCCATCCATTTACTGAGAAATGCCATTATTCCATTCTTCTTTATGGCTGAGTAATATTCTACTGTGAATATATACATTTTCTTTATCCATTCATCTGTTGAAGGACACCAAAGTTGGTTGCATAGCTTGGCTATTATGAACCCTGCAGCTATAAATATTGGTGGGGCTGTATCCCTACAATATGCTAAATTTGGATTTTCTGGACAAATACTAAGGAGTGGGATAGCTGGGTCATATGTTGGTTCCATTCCTAGTTTTTTGAGGAATCTCCATACAGCTTTCCAAAGTAGTTGCACTAATGTGCAGTCCCACCAACAATGTATGAGTGTATCCCCCGCCCACATTTGCTCTAACACTTAATATTATTTGTATTCTTGATAATTGCCATTTTGGCTGGAGTGAGATGAAATCTCAATGTACTTTGGATTTGAATTTCCCTAATTGCAAGAGATGTTGAACATTTTACCATATATTTGTTGGTCATTTGTCCTTCTTCTTTAGAGAAGTGTCTGTTTAGTTCTTCTTTGGCCCATTTATTAACTGGATTTTTTTTTTTTTTTTTTTTTTTTTTTTTTTTTTGCAGGGGGTTGTTAAGTCTTAATATATTCTGGATATTAATGTCCGATCTGAGGAACAGGTAGCAAAGCTCTTCTCCCATTCTGTAGGCACTCTCTTCATGCTCTTGTTTCCTTTGCTATGCAAAAGCTTCTTAATTTGATGCCATCCCGTTTATTATTTTTTGTGCTTTAGGAGTCTTGTTAAGGAAAGTCAATTACTGTGCCAATATTTTGGGAGTGTTAGGCCTACATTTTCTTCTAGCAGTTGCAGAGTTTCTGATCTAATGCTTAGGTCTTTGATGCACTTTGAGTTGACTTTTGTGCAGGGTGAGAAAGGGGTCAAGTTTTACTCTTTAGGGATATCTACTTTTCCCAGCACCATTTGTTGAAAAAGCTATCTTTTCTCAAATGTATATTTTTGGCACCTTTGTCTAATATCAGGTTACTATTTACATGGGTTTGTCTCTGTGCTTTCTATTCTGTTCCATTGGTTTTCATGCCTTTTGGGGAGCTAGTACCATTCTGTATTTGTTACTCTAGGTTGGTAGTATAATTTGAGGTTTATACTGCGATAGCTCCGGCATTGCTCAGGGTTGCTTTGGCTATTCCGAATCTCTTATTTTTCAAAATCAATTTTAGAACTACTTTTTCTAGTTCTGTGAAGAATGTCATTTGTATTTTGATGGGAATTTCATTGAATCTATACAGTGCTTTTGGTTTTCTTTCCTTGATGTATCTTTGTCTGGTTTTGGTATCAGGGTAATACTGGTTTCATAATGTGAATTTGTCAGTTCCCTCCTTTTTTATTTCATGGTGTAATTTGAGGAGAATTAAAGATTTGGCAGAAATTGGCTGATAATCCCTCTGATCCTGGGATTTTCTTTGTTGGAAGGATTTTGATAGTTACTTCAATTTTATTACCTGAGATTGATCTATTTTATATATAAGCTGCTTTGATTTCATTACCTGATACTGGTCATGTAAGTTTTCTATATCCTCGTGGTCATACATCTCCAGAATCTGTCAATATCCTAAAGATTTCCTAGCTCATTGGGAATATAAATTTTCAAAATAATGTCTGATATCTTCTGGATTTCAGTAGTGTCTGTGGTGATATTTCCCTTTCCATCTCTAATTTTGTTAATTTCAGTCTTTTCTTCATTTTGAGTAGTTAAGGGTTTATCAATCTTGCTTTACCCTTTCAAAAAAACCAATTCTCTGTTTTATTAATCCTTTGTATTTTTTTTAAATTCTCAATTTCATTGATTTGGGCTCTGATTTTAATTATTTCCTTTTACTGATTTTGTGTTGGTTTGTTCTTTTGCTAGAGCCTTGAGGTGTACTGTTAGATTATTTATTTGATATCTTTCTATTAACATATGAACTCATTACTATAAACTTTCTCTTAGAACTGCCTTCATACTTTCCCAGAGATTTTGATATATTGTATTGCTATTCTCATTTATTTGTAAAAAAAATTTTTTTCTTCCTCCTCTGATTTCCTCTGCTATCCACTTGTCATTCAAAATGTATTAATCTCTGGTTGTTAAGAGTGGCTGCTGTATTTTAACTTGTGATTTGAGTTCTAATTTCGTTCCATTGTAGTCTGATAGGATGTAAGAAATTATTTCTAATTTTTGTATTTATTAAGATTTGCTTTATGACCTAAAATGTGGTCTATTTTAGAAAATGTTCCATGAGAAGAAACTTAATTCAGTCTTCAATGGATCAAATAGTCTATAGATGATGTCTGTTTGATCCATTTGATTTAATAATATCTTTTAGTTCTGAGGAATCTTAATTTATATCTGAATGACCTATCTACTGGTGAGAAAGGTATGTTGAAGTCACCCAGTATTATTGTATTGTGGTCTATTTGATTCTTAATATTGAGAAGAGTTTGTTTTAATCATTTTATCTTGTTATTGGATGATTACCTTTCCCAGTATGAAGTGACCTTGTCTCTTTTGATTAATTTTGGATTGAGGCCCACTGTCTGTGTTTACGGGTAACATTTGCATGGTATCTTTTCCTATCCTTTCACCTTCAGTCTGTGGATGTCTTTGCCTGTGAGTTTCCTGCAAACAACACACTGTTGAGTCTTGGTTTTGAATCCCATCTGCCAATCTATGTCTTTTGATTGAAGAGTTTAGACCATTTTTTACATTCAGTATTATTACAGAAAGATGATTTTTATTTTCTGCCATTTTGATTTAATTTAGACTTTATTCCTTTTGATTGAATATTATTCTTGTGTAATTCATCTCTATGGTGTTTTTTTTTTTTAATTTTTTTTATTTCTTCATATTCTTAAATTTGGTCTCTTGATGTTAACTCAGATCTGTTGAAAATTCTGGTCATGGTCTTTTAACAACTTTTCTTTATGGCCAATTTTATTTTCAATATTATACACCTTTGTCTTTAAGGCCTGAAAATCTTCAAAGTGTTCTAATCTATTCATGATGCTTTCCACTGAATTTTTAATTTGTTTTTAATTTCCAGGATTTCTGTTTGGTTCTTTTTCAGAATCATTTCTCTTTGTTGAAGTGATCTTTCACTTCCTGTGTTTTCTAATTTCACTCTATACATCATCTTTTAGCTCAATGAACATTTAAACTATGAATGTTCTAAATTCTCTGACCTTTCCTCCACTGTGTTGTTAATGGAATCAGTTGCTGAATTGTTATGGCCTATTTGGGGTGGCTTGTTCCCTTGCTTTTTCATATTACTTCTATGTCTACCCATCTCTTGGTATGGTTATAGCTGCCGCTTTTAAGCAAGGACTACTTGTTGAGCTTCCTTCTCTTGAAAAGCCCTGGGTTAGGTAAATATCCAGGTATTGATACTTTAATGTGTGATCCCAGTATCAGCACCACTTTGAGAAAAGTCACTGAACTCTGTTTACTACAATCACATCACAGCCAAGTCATATACTATTCAACCTTATTAAAAGCAAAGAACTTATTGATATTGATCTCCACAGTTCCTCTATTCCCTGTATAAACTTGTAGTAAAGTTCTGGAACAGGTTGAAAATTTAGTTATTAAATATAGTGAAATTGCTATAACATTACATAAGAGTTGAAAGGCAGAAGGAAGTTTAAGCAAGAGAAAGAAAGAAAAGATAGAAAATAATAATATAAGGCAAGGTAAAAAGGAGAAAAAGATGGGGGTTATTTGAGGTATTAACAAATAAATAAGAAGGAGAGCAAAGGGCAAAAGGGCTAGGAAAACAAAGCAAATGAGTCTAATTAATACTTTACAACCATTAAAAGAAAAACATTCAAATGGGTTGAAGGTACAATGTTGGCTATTTTGGTAACAACTACCAATCAAAGAGTAATACAGATGATCATAGTAATACAGATGATCAAAGTTAATGTTAAGAGTTATTTATTGTAAACCATGCCAAGCTGAAGAAAACTCTCGTTGAATCTTGGTTTGGATTTCATTAGGATTTGGGACGTTTAGAAGATGTCCATCATTGTTTGTCTTTGTATCCCTCCAGAGGTGCTAGGGCATGGCCTCCCCTAATTGCTATGGACCTCCCACCAGCTGGTTCTGGTCTGTCAGCTCATGGGCCCGCAGCTGACTGCTCTGAGAGTGTGGTGTTGTGTCTGCTGGTTGTTTCTGTAGTATGCAGGAGTTGCAGATGCAGGGCTCTGCACTGTCTCTGTGAATGCTGTGGATCACTGTGTACCCTCTTACCTCTATAGGATGCTTTTCATGGTGGCATAGAGCCTAGTAACTGTCTACAAGCATAGGTCCTGTGGGTGATCTGTGGTGCAAAACGTGCCCTGTGGCCCACACAGCTCACTGGGGTACCGTCCTTACTACTCAGATGGTTCACTCAGATGGTTCAAGTTATTTCTAGACTGGTTCTAGCTTCCACTGCTCCAAGTTATGAAGGGCAGGTACCGATTTCCTCTGGTAACATAACCAAGGCACAGTCCAGCCAGTATCCAAACAGTGAACACTTGGCATTTGTGGCTGAGGGTGAGGCTGGGGTCCAGGTCAAGTTGGGAGCCACTGCTCTCCCTGCCTTGGAACCAGAAAACTTTCTTCCTTGGACGACTTCTTCCAGGCTATGGTAATAATCTGGGCATCTTCCCTTTAAGCTTCCTGGGGACTCAGGCAACTTATCATGGCTTTCCATCAGCTGCTTACATGATTCGGGAACCATCCTTCTATGCCAGGTAGCTTTGCAGTGGAGATCAGGCGACAGTTCCTCAAGGCTTTTTAAGACTCAGGCAACTTCCTGCAGTTCCTCTCCTCCAACCCCCATGTCAGTGAGCAGCAGCAGCAGTGGTACTGTTGGCTCCCTTGTCCCCTTTACTCTGCATGGAACCAAAACTGTCTTGCTGCTGGGATCTGTATTCTCACTTCTGCCAATACTAGCCATTCACTCCAGCCCTGCCCAGGCTCCTGCAGAGGCTGTGTGGTGAACTGAGTTGGGTGAGCACTTCCCAGTGGGACTGCTCCACCCCACTCCCCTTGTTCTTGGTATGGGAGAGGAGGTTTCAACAACTTTTAGCTAGTAAGATCCCTCTACAAGTTATTTCTAGACTGGTTCTTAAGAGATCCCATTGCAGGGGTGATAGATAGCTTACCCTCCCCCGCCCTCAGAGTTTTCCACACCCTAAGAGAAGCAACCTTGTTTCAAGATGTTCCAGACAGGATGTTCCTTCCCCAGGCAGAATGTTTCTTCTCCCCAGGCAAGAGCCAATAGGCTTAAAGGACACCCTGTTCTAGCCAATGGTGTTTGGGGTTGCTCTAGTGCACCCCCCACCAGAAATCCCTATATAAGGCCCTGTTTGAGAGACTCAGACAGAGAGAGACACACGGACACAACATCAGCTCGTGGCTGAGAGGAGGAAGACATACATCGGCTCGTCGCTGCAGAGAGGAGGAAGCCACTGCAACAGCTCCAGACCCATCGCCTCCGGCCGACGGCAGCTGCCCAGCCGGCAGCTCCAGACCCATCGCCTCCAGCCGATGGCAGCTGCTCCAGCCGACAGCTCCAGACCAACCACCTTCAGCCCACGGCCGCTCCCAGCTGACAGCTCCAGCCTCCAGCCAGACAGCAGCTGCTTTAGCCGACAGCTCCAGAGATCCCAGCCGGTGCAACCAAGCACCCACCTTCTGTCCAGAGCTTGCACACTCCCCTCTCCCTGACTCCCTTCTCCCACCAGAGCTTGCACACTCCCCTCTCCCTGACTCCCCTCTCCCACCTCTTCGACCTTCGACCAGAGCACCTCTTCTCCGGTTTTCGCTACCAGCCACGAAGGCTGTTGAATAAATCTTTTGGCTGCACGGCTGTCTCCGGTGTGATGCTTTGCCCTTCAAGGGGCACTCCCTGTTTAATTTGTTGCTCACTGGAAGTGGAGAGATGCTGTGTTGATTTAAGGGGGTGACTAGTCAACTCTAGGAACTATCCTAGGCACTGGGGATGTATAACTTAACAAAAGAGGGGAAAAAATTCCTGCTCTTAAGGAGCTTCTACTCCAGTTAGGAGAAGACCTAATAAAAATCAAAATAAAGCATAAAATGCTAAAGAATGATAAACACAATAAAGAAAAAGCAAGGAAAGGGAATGAGGAAATGTGGCAATGACTTGGCAGGGGGATGGGTGCTATTTTGAACCAGGTGGTTTGAGAAGGCACATCTAAAAAGGTGACAGTTCATCAAAGACCTGAAGAGCAAATAAAGAAGATATCTGGAGACAGAGCATTCTACATAGAGAAGTGAACAGCTGCAAAGGTCTAGGAGAAGGTCTGTGCCTAAGGAGTCCAAAAAAAAAAAAAAAAAAAAAAAAAAAAAAAACAGGATAAAGGCCAGAATACAGGGAGAAGGAAGGGGAGAGAGCAGTTATAGAGAAAGAGCACCAGATGAGACAGGATTCTTATGACTTCTTTCAAGGAATTGGCCTTAAAAGGTTTTTAGCATAAAAGGGACAGGAACTCTCTTTGTTTTTAAAGGTTCACTAAAGCAATTTACAATTGAGAGTAAATTGAAAAATGGGCTGGGTGCGGTGGCTGTAATCCCAACAACTTGGAAGGCTCAGGCAGGAGGATTGCTAGTTCAAAGCCAGCCTCAGTAACTTAGCGAGGCCCTAAGCAAGTCAGTGAGACCCTGTCTCTAAATAAAATAGAAAAAAAGGCTGGGGTTGTGGCTTAGTGGCTAAGTGCCCCCTGGGTTCAATTCTCAGTCCAAAAAGAAAAATGGGATGTAAAAACAAGATCAGTTAAAAGACCACTGCATTAATCTAGAAAAAGAGATGACATCAGCAATATTAGCAGTGGGGAAAGAAGATGTGGTGGAAATTTGGATCTACTTCAAAGACAGAACCAACAGCACTTGCTATAGGCTCAATATAGGATGTGAAAGGAGGGATGGAGTATAGTTCCAACATTTGGGATGTGAATAACTGGGAAGATGGAGCATCCATTCACTGGATCAGAAAGAATAGAGGGGAGGACTGGGAAAGAACAGGAGTTCATTCTGGAGCTTGTTACAACAGAGATGCCTATTAGACATTGAAGTAAAGATACTGAGTAGGTAGTTGAATAAAGTCAAGAGCACAGCTGTCTGGACTGACTGAAGGTAGAAATTCTGAAGCCTGGTATCAGTCACTACTGCATGCTGTCTGATAAGGTGAAATCATTCAGGGATTGAGGGTATAATTAACAGAGAAGGAATCACAGAAATGAGCTATGGTCCCCCATTTAAAGGTTGGGGGATTAAGAAACAACACTCCAAAAGATCAAGAAACAGTCAAAAAGGGTGAAAGAAATTTAGAGGCCTGTGGAGTCCTGGAAGCCAAGTTGGGGGTGGGTGGTGTGGGTTCTGTGGAGAAGGCCACTCCTATTCATTTACATGTTGTGTTTTCATGCCACAATGGTGGAGTTGAATAGTTTCTGTCAGAGACCACAGGGCTCATAAAGTTGAGACTATTTCCTATTGGACCCTTTAAAGAAATTGATCTAAAAGAATGAGATGGTGAATGAACTAGGAAAATACAATTTTTAGCTACAATGAGGGCCTCTTGAAGAGCTCCTAGAGTTTGGATCTAAAATGTTCCCTAAAGGCCCATGTTATAGAGCCTTGCCCCTCAACTTGGCACTTTTGGGAAGTGGTAGAAACCTTTAAGGGGTGGAGTCTAGTGAGGGAGGCAGTTCTTAGATCATTTGGGATATATGAGTCACTTTCTTTTTCTCTTTTTCCTCCTGCCCTCCATGAAATGAACAGCTTTGTTCTATCACTCACTCCTGCCATGACGTGCTGCCTCTTTACTAGCCTACAAGCAATGGAGCCAATCATGGGCTGAAACCTCTAAAAAACTGTAAGCCAAAATAAACCTTTTCTTTTTATAAGTTAATGATCTCAATTATTTTGTTACAATAACAGAAAGGGGACTAACACAAGAATTTAAGGTCATGAAGTTGAAGTGAGACCATTCAGCATGATTTTCCTCCATCATACTGATGCTGTGAAGGCACAACAGTGGAGTCCAGGGACAGTTTAGTTTACTTAGGTGTGGGCTTTAGACAGGAGAGAATGAGGCAAAAGACAAAGTTTAGCACTTTCAGGATCTGATTATAAATAGTTATTATGATGGACTCAAAGCATAAAAAAAAGTAGAAAGAAGGTATGAAAAACTTAAGGGAAACACAAAAGGTAGTAGAGATTAACAGATTAGGTCACAGAATTGAGGGACTTTGGGTACCAAGGAAGTAAATAAGCAAGGTAAAAGGTATGGTCAGAGGAAAATGATTGAAACAGATTGTGATGGGTACAGACATTGGTAATGACAACAAGGATGAGGTATTAACTGCAAGGAGTGGCTAAAGTAACAGAGAACATTGAAGGAAAGGAAGTCAAACACTAAGAAGGCAGGGGAATTAAAGGATAATCTAAATAGACACTGAAATCACCTAGAATTTTGACAGGTCTAATGCTAGACAAATACAGACAGCCAGGAACCAAAACTGGGAAAGAGAAGGTTTCAGGAATGTCAACAAAGAAAAGCAGTGAGTAGACAGCATGACAGCTGAGTGAGTGAGAACTGTTACAAAGGAGAAGAGAATGATCTGGAAGCGGCAATGAGGGGCATATGGTCAAATGCCCCTCATACAGGTTCTGTGCTACAAGGGGAACCCAATAATGACAGTAAGCTTTGAAACCCAACTCCTTTATATCTCTTTTGAGAAAGTTCAGTCAATGAAAAATTACACAAATAATTTTGTGTTCTTATTAAAAATTATAAAAACACACAGGAATGCTTCACCTACCTTAACCCAAGAAAAGTAGTGAACAAAACTTTATAGGAAGCTGTATAAAGTAATACAAATAACAAATAATTGAAAATTACCATGATTTTACCCATACTGGCATACACCAATAATTATGCTAAGGCAATCCTTTGCCCCAGACCAGACTCTCCTCTGGTTACCAAGGCCCTATAGGATTCAATTCCATCTACATCTCCAGCTTCATCTAGTTCTTGACATCTCCCTAAACATACCAAAACTCCACGCCACTACCTCTGCAACTCAGGCACTTTGCCTGGGTGCTCGTTCCATCCTTTGTCCCATATAAATGTTCCCTTCTCAAGTGAGCTTATATGAGCATGAGGAGAGGCAGGCAAATAAGAACACAAAGTGTGTAAGTGCTATAAAGGGAAGAGAATGATGTGATAGAGTGCAGAAGATTGAGGGGAAATTTTCAACAAAGGTGCAAATGCAACTCAAAGGAGAAAAGATAGCTATTTTAAAAAATGATGCAGTATAGCAAAGGAAACAAGATCATGAAAAGAAAGCCTACAAATTGGGGGAAAAATCATCTTCAGTTATGCTTCTTTTTCGGGGGCGGTGGGGGAAACAGGGATTTAACTCAGGGGCACTCAACCACTGAGCCACATCCCCAGTCCTATTTTGTATTTTATTTAGAGACAGGGTCTCACTGAACTGCTTAGTGCCTCACTGTTGCTGAAGCTGGCTTTGAACTCACAATTCTCTTGCCTCAGCCTCCCAAGCTGCTGGGATAACAGGAGTGCACCATCAGGCCTGGCTTTCAGTTATGCTTATTAATCAGTGGATTAATGTAAAACACTTGCAATTCATTTGTCTCATAAAGGACTTATATAAAATATATATTTTTAAAAAACTCATAACTTGATAATTAGAAAATAGTCCAATTAAAAATTGGAAACAAAGATTAGAATGGACATGTCATCAAAGATGTCAAATAAACACATGACAAAATGTTCAACATCTTCAGTCACTTGTAAAATACAAGCTAAAACTTCAATAAGATATCACTATACATCTATGAGATTGGCTTAAAAGCAAAACAAAAAAAGCCTGACAATATCAACTACTGACAACAACATGGAACAAGAACTTTCATTCATTACTGGTGGGAATACAAAATGGTACAACCATTTTAGAAACAGTTTGGTAGTTTCTTATTAAGTTAAACATACACTAGCACGCTACTTTAGGGGTCCCACAACTAGATACTTACTCAAGAAAAATGAAAACATTCACATAAAAATGTATAAGTGAATATGTACAGTAGCTTCATTTATAATTGCCCCAAATTGGAAACAGCCCCAAACACTAAATGGAAAAAGTAAGCTCAATTGTGGTATAGGCATATTGACAGAATGGAATACTACTCAGCAACTAAAAGGAATGTGCAAGAACATGAACTAACATTAAAAACATTACATTTAGCAAAGAGGTAAGCTCAAAGGCTACAATAATACCATATACATGACACAACGAGAGGCAGAGAAACTGGTCAGTGGCTGTCAGAGAATAGTGGCAAGAGAGACCGACTACAAAGGAAACTTCTAGGGTGATGGAACTAGTAGCCTAACTATGGTTACATCAATGTATGCGCTCATCAAAACCCAAAAACTCTGGGCTAGAGATGTAGCTCAGTGGTAGAGTACTTACCTAGCACGCTGTGAGGCACTAGTTGGATCCCTGACATAGCATAAAAGAACAAACAAACAAAAACCAAAACAAACCCTCACTGGACTTTATACTACAACAGATAGATTTTACTCTATGTAAATTACACTTCAATAAAAAAGTTAACTCATAGAAATGCAATGTTTTATTTGGCCTTTTAAGTTGCTGTTACCAAAACACCGGACAAGACAAGGTGTAAAGATTATTTGGGGTTCATGGTTTCTGAGGTCTTAGTCCACAGTTGGCCGACTCCATTGTTCTGGACCCAAGGTGAGACAGCACACCAGGGAGCAAGGGCCCAGTGGAGGAAACCTGGTCAGGTAATGGCAGAATTAAAGACAGTAGGGAAAGGAACCACAGGAAAAATGCACCCTTCCAGGGTATACCCATCACCAGTGACCCACCTTTTCCAGTCATACCCCACCTACCTATAGTTACCACCTAATCATTCAAAATTAGCAGACTGATAAGATTACAGCCTTCATAATCTAAGCATTTCACCTTCAACTATTCCTGCATAAAGAGAAGGGGGGACACCTCATATCCAAACCATAACAGTAACAGAATCTTTGTACTAAAAGATAAACTAATCAATAAATGGGAAAACAGTAGCTAAAAAAAAAAAAAAAATCTGAGATAAACTAAATGATTAAAATGATATATGTAATTTTTGTAAACAACAATATAATATACAGGAAATATGCAAATACAAAACAAAATTAAAATACTTTTCTTCAACTGTTCAAATTATAATGTTGTGGTAGGTTCTTTTGGCTCTCAGAGTGATACAGAAACTAAATTGTAATATACAACAGAATCTCTGTTATTATGTAAGAAAAAGCCTATCTTCTACCAAACAGAGAGTCCCTAGAAAGAATCTCAATGACTTATGTCACAATAGAGAAGAGCTAACATGACATCAGTATAAATGTATGGCTTTAAAAAGTTGTTAGAATGAACTACTTCTGGTGACAAGATGCAAAATGCTGGAGCAGAAAGTAACCAGCAACACCATGTCTAAGGGCCTGGGGCAAGGAGGTACAATGACAACAAGAACCAAACAAGAGATATTTTGTTAACCAAATTTAAGAAAGTCAACTCTTCCAAAAAGACAGAGAGACAATAGTACTCAATAGGAATGAAAATTATAAAATATGATAACACAAGTAAATTACTTGCCACGCTGAACATCAGCATCTGGTCACATTTAATCACCACAGCAGACATAGTTAAAGCCACAAAGGACAAATTTATAGAAAACTGAATAAGAAATAAGACAATTTCATACATAAAAAATAGGTTGAATATGTTACCATTTGCAAAAATCATTGGACCACTAAAAAGGTAAAATTAAATTCAAAGAAGATGAAAATAATGTCCCCTTTCATTTTTAAAAACACACGTTAAAAAATTTTAAAGCCATATTTTTAAGATTGATAAATACAACTGAAAAGTTTCTCATGTTATTTTAAGGCTGACTGTGTGGACAGAATCTGAAACAGTCTTCCTGCCTAAAATACCTAGCCAGCTCCTCTCTGCTAATCTATGGCCATCTCTTCCTTCAAAATTTACTTTAGGGCTGGGATTGTGGCTCAGCAGCAGAGCGCTCACCTCGCACTTGCGCGGCCCGGGCCCGGGTTCGATCCTCAGCACCACGTAAACATAAATGCATTGCATTGTGTACAACTAAAGTAAAAAAATAAATATTTTTTTTTAAAAAATTTACTTTAATACTGAGCTTTTATAAAAAGTCTATATTCATTTAAAGCTAGTATGAACCATAATCATACAAATAAGATGTATTTTCCAAAAATTCATTTTAGTAACTTGCTTAATTTTAGAATAGTCTCCACAGAAATAATATCATAGGGGCTGGGGTTGTGGCGCAGCAGTACAGCACTTGCCTAGCATGTGAGAGGCCCTGGGTTCGATCCTCAGCACCATATAAAAATAAACAAATAAAATAAAGGTATTGTGTCCAACTACAACTAAAAAATATAATATTAAAAAAAAAGAAATAATATCATAAACAGTTCAAAGTCCTGAGTAGGTTCACAAATGCCTTATTTAACCTATAATGTACAGAGTATTACATCTTAGACCATTTTCAATTCTAGCAGTAGACTAAGAAGAAAGCACATTTGTTGTTCTATTTCTAGAAAGGCTAACTCTAGATCATACCACTAAATGAATACATCAGAAGAGTAAAAGTCTCAAATAAATAATATAAGAACCCCAAGAACCTAGAAAAGAAGCAAAATAAACCCCAAGCAAGGAAAGAAAAGGAAATACTTCCAAAGAAAGAAAAGGTCAGAAATCACTTATACTTTATCCTTAATGCATGATTGAAGACTTGAATAGTACTAATATACTTTGTATACAAACAGTGTTATGTAAAAAGAGGCTCTATATATGTATTACGAATTGTAATGCATACTACTATTACAAATACAACAACTTTGAATTAAAAAAAAGAAATCACTTATACTGAAGATAGAAAAATTAAAATAAATAAATAAAACAATGAGCCAGTTCTTTGAAAAGATCAATAAAATTGACAAACTGGTGTCAGAATTGACAAAGGCAAAAAACATAAATTACCGACATTTGGACTGAAACAGGGAAGAACACTACAGACCCTATGTTCAACTCTATTCACATTTGAAAACTGGAAGGAATGATTCTGTTCCTTAAAAGCCACAGACTACCACAACTTTCCCAATAATAGTGAATAGCCTTGTAACTATTAAAGAAACTTGAGTTTGTAATATTAAAACACTCAAGAAAGAAATCCTCTGGGGGGGGGAGGGGGCTGGGGTTGTGGCTCAGTGGTAGAGCACTTGCCTAGCATGTGCACAGCCTGGGTTTGATCCTCAGCACCACGTAAAAATAAACACATTGTGTACAACTAAAGCAAATAAATAAATATTAAAAAAAAAAAAAAAAAATCCTCAGGCCCAGGCAGGTTTCACTGAAGAATCCTACCAAACATTTAAAGAATTAACACCCATTCTACACAATCTCTTTCTGAGGACAGGATACTTTCCAACCCATTTTATGAGGCTAGTATATAGTACATAAAACCTATAGACCATTATCCTTCATGAAGTCAGTAAAGGGCATCTATAACAAACTTCATAGCTATGATGAAAAGACTGAATGCTTTCTCCCCAAGAACAGAAAAAAATCAAGGAGACTGGTCTGCTTTCACCACTGTTACTGATTTGAATGATTAAAAAAAAAGAAAGAAAGAAGAAGTAACAAAGGGCTAGAACTCAGCCAACACAATAAGGCTGGAAGGAAATGGAAAAGGACTGCAAAGGAAGAAATGAAACTGCCCCTATTTGCAAATGACATGATTATCCACATAGAAAACCTCAAGGAATCCCAACTCCTAGAACAAATGAATTTAGCAAGGTCACAGGATACAAGATAAACATACAAAAACAAAAACAAAAACTATATTTCTGTTACCAATGAAGATAAAATTTAAGCAATTATCATCTACAATTCCTTAAGAAATTAAATACTTAGGCATGAAGGTATAACTAACAAAACATGCAGGACTGTATGTTAATTGTGTAATGAAAGAAATCAAAGTACTATAAAGAAATGACAAGAAATACTGTGTTTATAAGGTGGAAGACAACATAGTAAAGATATCAATTCTCAGTAAACTGATATACAGATATAATGTAATTCTTAACAAATCCCAATAAGATCTTTTTTTTTAGATATACACAAAATGATTCCAAAACTTACAAAGGAAGGTTAAGAATTAAAATAGCTATAAAAGTTTTTGAAAAAAGGGGAAATAAAAAATAAAGTAGGAGGAATGGGTCTACCCTATTTGAAGACTTACAACATTACAAGAATCAATGCTGTATGTGTTGGTAGAACCCAGAAATAGACTAGCATAAATGTGTTCAACTGCTTTTGAAAAAAGAGGACTGAGAGCTTTTTCAACAAATAGTTCTGAAGCAATTAGACATCCCTAAACCAAAACTGGGCTCTTGACTGAAGTCTGACATCTTGTAGAAAAATTAACTCAAAATGGATCATGGGATTAAATGTACATTGTAAACTATGAAACTTTTAAGGGAAAAAAAGAGAAAATCTTCAGGATCTAGGATTAGGCAAAAAGTTCTTAAACTTGACACCAAAAAGCACAAATCCATAAAAGGAAAACAATAAAATGAACCTCATAAAATTTTTAAATTCTTGCTTTGCAAAAGATCCTATTAAGAGGATGAAAAGACAAAAGTACAGAATGAGAAAGCATTTGCAAACTACATAGCTGAAAAAGGACTAGCATCTAAAGATACATTTTTTTAAAAAAATCCTTCAACAGCCAAAAAAAAAAAAAAAGGATTCAATTAGAAAATTCAGAAAAAGAGATGAAGAGACATTACACAAAAAAGGAAAATACCAACTATGTCCAACATCATTAGACATTAGGGGAATGCAGCTGAAAACCACAATATCACTACATACCTATTAGAATGACTAAAAATGAAGACAACACTAAATGCTGACAAGGATGTGAAGAAACTAGGATCTCTCATACACTGCTTGTAAGAATGGTATAGACATACTAGGAAACAATTTGGTGGTTTCTTATTAAACTAAAGACGCAATTACCATATAACCCAACAATTGCATAAATGAGCATTGGAGAACTGAAGCCAATTCCCCCCCAAAAAAGGTAGACTGTTCTCTCTGATATCTGATATTCGGATGCTAATATACAACAAGGGGGGAGGGTAGAAATTCAGTGGATTAGACAAAGGAGAATAAAGGTGAAGGAAGGATGGGTAGGAATAGGAAAGACAGTAGAATGAATCAGACATAAGTCTCCTGATGTTCATTTATGAATACACCATCAGCGAAACTCCACATCCTATACAACCACAAGAATGGGATCCTAATTAGAATAAATTATACTTCGTGTATGTATAATATGTCAAAATATACTCTATGTTATGTAGATTCAAAAAGAACAAATTAAAAAAACTTATGTTTACGTGATATTACATTATAAATTACAGGGATGTTTATAGCAGCTTTATTCATAATAGCCCCAAACTGAAAACAAGCTAGATGTCCTTCAAAGTGTAGTACATTCATAACTCTTGATACTTGCAACAACTTGGATGAATCTCCAAAGAACTTTGCTGAGTGAAAAAATCCAATCCCAAAAGGTTACTTACTCAGTAATCACATAAGTTTTGAGATGAAAAATTATGAAAATGAACAACAAATTACTGATTAAGAGGGATTAAAGAGGAAGCCGGGCGCGGTGGCGCACGCCTGTAATCCCAGCACTTTGGGAGGCTGAGGCAGGAGGATCGCGAGTTCAAAGCCAGCCTCAGCATCAGCGAGGCACTTAGCAACTCAATGAGACCCTGTCTCTAAATAAAATACAAAAAAGGTCTGGGGATGTGACCCAGTGGTCGAGTGCCCCTGAGTTCAATCCCCGGTACACAAAAAAAAAAAAAAAAAAAAAAAGAGGGATTAAAGAGGAGGTGGGACAGAGAGCCAAGTGGGTGTGATTATAAAAGAGCAACCTGAGAGACCCTGTGGTGAGGGAAAGGGTCTCTATCTTCACTGTATCAGTCAATATTCATGTTGACAACTGGATGTGAATCTACAATGATCTCAAAATAAAAAGTTTAATTATAAAACAGCTTCAGAGCAAGCTTAAGTGCCAGAAATTGACAAGAAATCCAATATTAACTGAGGTGCTCTCTTCTGTTCAAGTATGATTTGATACTGAAGATTACTCAACGAATCAGTTGATAAACACACCTTACTCACCAGTACCCTTTGGTGTTTTCTTCACCCACGTGAGCAAATGGTAACAAAACAGTCCCGAGAGAAAAACTGAGACTTTTCTAAATACGTGATAAGAGTGGAAAGAGACCTGGGTTGAATCAGAGCAGAACCTTTGTCCAAGCTCTATAAAACAAACCCACGAATGCAAAGACATGAGCCCTCCATATAGCCTCTGGAAAACTCCATGTACGCTTCTAGCAGAACGAGAATTACAAAGGCAAATCACACATTGTGGTATTATGAAAACAGCTGTAACCACTTTAGAGAACCACTGTCTTACTTGCAAACGAGATAAAAGTACAAAAGTGATCTGAAAGGTCTAAAACGCTGGACCCGTGTTCTTCTAATGAGCAAGGGTGCCAAGGCGGGAAAATGAAAAGGTTCAAATCCTAACGGAGTCAACCTGGAAACCACAGCTCGACCCCGAGTAGTCACGGACGCGTACACAACTATACAAGATTACTCCGGTTGTATTAATCTGCACTGAGCGCTCAAAAACCGTTAGGAAAGTGATGGACCAGCAAGCAGTTCTGAATTTAACTTTCTCGTTTGGGCAAAGACCGGGAAGTCAAGCAAAAAGAACTCTCCCCAACTCCTGGCAGCTTGGCCCGGAGCCTCAGCGAGTAGGGGTCGGCAGCGAACAGACCCGAGGCTCAGGCGCCGGCCGGCCGCGCCCAGGGAGGAATGCGGATCACAATCCCTGCCCGACCAGAGGCGGCCAGGAGGGCGAGGGCTGAGGGAGTACTGTTGGGGCGCGGGTCCCCGGGGCCCTCGGCGGAGGATGCAGGGTGGCGAACTCACCAGGCGCTGCGCCTCTTCCGAGACGGCCATTGCTCCAAGCTGGAGGGCAGCGAAGCGGCGGTTTCAGCCCTGGCCCGGGAGCGCGTCCCGGCGGCAGCTAAGGAAAGGCGGGCCGGGTTGGGCGTGACCCGCGAGGAACAACCCGCGGGGCACGGGATGTGTAGGGACGGCGCGCGGCCGGGGCCGCCCAACGGACTGGGAGGTGGCCTCTGCTGCTGGGCTCAGGGTGGGGCGTGGCCAAGCCCCTCCGGCCGCCGGGACCCGCCATTCACCACGCCAAACGTTTCCCGCGCGCCTGGCAAGCCCCTCACAGGAGTGCCCCTCAACGTTTTAGAGGATGGAAAGTAGGTGGGGGGAGGGTGAATGAAGGAAAGTTGAGACATGAGGAAGTAGACTTGAGGAAAAATGTCCCGACGATTCAAGCAGCTGGCGGGAACAGTGATTCTGGACCCGCACACATAGACCGGAAGTAGGCGGGGCCGACGACGACCGGCGGGAGCAGAGATTGCACCCCTCAGCGGAGACAGGAAATGGGCGGGCCTGAGGGAGGGGCCAACAGGCTGGGCGGGGCTGGCGGGGGCGTGTCCGCCCGGGCGCGGCCGGGGCCAGGCGGCGTCTGAGTCCTCTGACTGCAGACGCCTAACCCGTAAGTCGAGGGAGCTAAGCAGGTTCCAGGACCTCCGACCGCGCTGTGATGGGGCCGGGCTGAGCCGCCAGCCGGCGGAGAACCAGAACAGCGGCTGATGGAGGGGCCAGCAGAGCTGGGCCCCGAGGCCGTGTTATGCTTCCTCGCGGAGCGTGGGGGACGAGCCCGGCATGCCGAACTGGTGGATCACTTTAGGGGCGCCCTGGGCGGCGAGCCGGAGCAGCGCGCCCGCGCTCGTGCCCATTTTAAGGAGCTGGTCAACGCGGTGGCCACAGTCCGTACAGATCCCGCCGATGGCGCCAAGTATGTTTACCTCAAGAAGAGGTTCTGCTCTGGGTCCACGCCGCCAGAGGCCGCGCCCCCCAGGGACCCGCCTCACATCGAAGTGACCGCCGAGACAGAGGCCCCAGACCACCCAACTGGGTCCGGGGAAAGCGGCCCGCGACCAAGTGCGGCGGACCCTGAGGCGTCCCCCGAGCAGGGCCGTGAGTCGAGCGATGGGGAGCCCCCGGCCGCCTTTCTAGGGCCGCCTCTGAACAGCGGGGCCCGGAGGAAGAACTCAAGGCGCGGCGTCCAGGCCCTGCCCCAGATGCCTGCCCCGGGCCCCAGCGAGGACCTGGATCCCCCACCCCCCGGCTGCGAGGAGGCGGACCCCAGCAGCTTCCTTGGAGGGCCCACCCCCCGAGATCTGCCCGCCAGAACTTCCGGGACCTGGTGATGGGCAGCTCCCCGCAACTGAAGAGGAGTGTGTGTGCTGGGGGCAGTAGCCCTGGAAGCTCCTCCGGAGGAGGTCGCGGCAGAGGCGGGGGCGACTCGGATAGTGCGTCGGTGGCTTCGTCGTCTGCAGAAGAGGAGAGCAGCGGCGGGGGCTCAGTGACCCTGGACCCTCTGGAGCATGCATGGATGCTTTCTGCCTCGGACGGCAAGTGGGACAGCCTAGAAGGTCTGCTTACCTGTGAGCCCGGCCTACTGACCAAGCGAGACTTCATCACCGGCTTCACCTGCCTGCACTGGGCCGCCAAACACGGCAGGCAAGAGCTCCTGGCCATGCTGGTCAACTTCGCTAACAAACACCAGCTGCCGGTGAACATCAACGCCAGGACGAGTGCCGGCTACACAGCCCTGCACTTGGCAGCTATGCACGGACACGTGGAGGTAGTCAAGTTACTTGTGGGGGCCTACGACGCAGATGTGGACATCAGGGACTACAGTGGGAAAAAGGCCTCTCAGTACCTGAGTCCTAGCATCGCGGAGGAGATTAAGAACCTGGTGGGAGCCCTGGATGAGGATGATGGGGAGAGCACTGCTGGTAGCGGGGGTGGACGTTGGAGACTTTCAAAGGTGCTCCCGTCGCACCTTATCACGTATAAACTCTCTCACGTCTTGGAGGATGGGGGGGATCATCACCACCATCATCACCATCACCACTTGGCTGAGGGATGGGCTGGAGGCAAAGCAAAGGATCCTGGTCGCAAAGCCTCCAACAGCTCTAGTGGGCGGATAAAACCCAGACTCAATAAAATCCGCTTCCGAACCCAGATCATCCACACCACACCCACTTTCAGGGACCCAGAGCAGCCTCTGGAGGAAGGGGAGGAGGAGGAGGAACGATCACTTAAAGGCCACTCATCCTCGTTCAAATTGAGACCGAAGTCCAATGTGTTTGGGTAAAAATAATTTCTTTTAGAAATGCTAAGGTTTATTTGTCTTCAGGATAGAATACTAGGTGAAGTAAGGAAAGGAGACCAGAAAAGATTGACTTGCATTCTTTTGTGAGGGATTATGATGGGTAGAGAGGAATTCCCCTCCGGCTAGCTTTCTGGGTGAAGTGGATTTCTTTTTTAAGTGATTGATCGTACATTGACCTCTGCCTCTTCCCATTCCACCCCTCTGACCTGTGGTCCCTTTTTCTGAGAACTAGAAATGTATCTAGGGGGACAGAATTGATGACTGAATTCCTTTGTTTTAACAGATACCATGCAAAGTAAAGAATGTTGCACTTTTTATGTATCTGTTTTTCTAAGTGGTTACTCTCTCAAGAGCAACAAAAATGCAAATTGTAATGAAACTAGTAGTATTTTTAAGTGTGAACAAAACTACATGCTGCCCTGTAGTTTTAATAATTGTATTTGCTTTTTAAGGTACTACTGAAGGCAAGGTCAGAGTTGAAATGCAAAAGTACTCAGTAGAGAATAATGTGAGTAAAATGGGAATCCTTTTGGTAACCTATTTGTATTGCAAGTAGCAGGTTAGTTATTTTTTTAAAAGCAATTTCAGTTTTAATCACTGAACAAAGAATTAAGCAACAGTCACTTTTAAGTTAATCTGTACTCTGGTTTCCACCTATCTTAACTCCACTGCACTCAAGTATCACGGTACATTATTAATAACTACACATTCTTGTTTAAAGAGAACACTCAGCAGGCTATGTATGTTTAAATAAAATATTGCCTCTCATTCTGATTGACACTTGTTTCCTATTCTGAAAGTCTAAATTTGTTAGGATTTGTATTCTGGGGAATCATATAACCATTGGTTCTCTTTTGTTTGGCATAATGCTTATGGTGCTTAGGCAGAAACCATTTCTGGTTTAGACAATTAGAAGAAGGAGGAAGAAAAAAAGGCATAAATATTAGTGAACCAATGCTTCTATGAAGTAATTATTAAATCAACTTAATGACTCTTGGGTAAGAGGCTTTTATTTTACTAATAAATTCATAGTTTCTATGCTTTGTGCAACATTTTGCAAATGTTTAAAACAGTAAGTCAATTTTCCTACCTTTCTTTGAATATATTGAAAGAGCTATACTGTAGTTACTGAAAAGCTGGGTGTTAAATCTGCCCAGTTAAAAATGGCACTTTATAAAAGGAAAAGAGAAGAGATGGAACTATTTCCATATTTAAATGCTGCTAGCTATTGAATCCCTTTGTATATAAGTGAAAAATACCATTCATTAAAATTAAAGACTTGTTTAAATATGATTATTAATTACATTTCATTCATTTGTGTGGGAGTAAATGGCTTTATAATTACTTCAAGATTTAACTCACAAGCATAGCAAGTCTTCTCATTACAAGTTTAGAAATTTTCATGGGGGATAAATTTGACCAAGTCCTTTTCCCTTAGTCTTTTTAATTCTCCTGATGTTGAAACTTCAGTTGCTGTAGCCTACAGGATAGAGGAATGAGAAAATAGCTTGCAGAGTGAATCCAGGTATGTATTGCACATAGCCTCAACATTTAAAGTTCTTAGATTTTTAATTTCCCCAAGTCATAGAAATTGTTAACAAATTTATCACATCTTTCTGTAGATGGCAGTTGAATTTGTTTAAAGATGGATTAAAAATATTCACAGAAAACATATAAATGATTATCCATTTGTGTGCCCTCACTTTTGTTTTAGGATTTGGGCAATGGACCATGTACATTTGAGAAGTACTTTCATTCACACTTATGGGTCAAAAAAAAAATGTAATTTTCTGTAATTGAAAATAGATTCCTTGAGAGTAAAAAAACAGTCTGAATCTAACATTATGTGTGTCTTATGTTAGAATAAGCTACAACTTCCCATTGAGGAATTTTAAATTTCATAGACATGTAAAGCTATGGCAACTATAGGATTAGACACTTCAGAGCCTTCTGAAAATTCTGTTGAACAGTCAGTATTAATCTCTTAAAGAATATATTAGTAACTTAACACAAAATCTTTAATTTACTAGGTCTTCAGAGATTGTCAGTATGTCATTTAATTTGCTCTGCACGCCAAAGATAAAATTTTCTGGTAAAATAATATTTTAAATTTTCAAAAAGTCATTCCCAAAGGGGGGAACTACTGGTAACATTCCTTCTCACATGTGATTGTGTGCAGTAAGTGTAGCATTTTCAGCTACTGAACTCTACATTCCTGTTTTTCAGTTTCCTAATCACGATTATAAAAAACAAATAATTGTGAATTTAATATTCATAGAATTGTGCCTACCATTAATGGAAATAGATATGTCAAACACTTAGATGTTTATTGACATGAGAGTGGTAAAAAACACTGGTATGTCCATGTGTTTCTTATGGGTACACTTGAAGCTAGTGAATGTTTGTCACAATTTGTTTTTGTGGTATGTAAAATGCAGCTAGCTTATATAACTTAAAAATCTAGTATTAGTTTATTCATGCCTGAAATGTTGGAGTCTAGGATGCCTTGTCTCTCGCATTTTGAGTAAGTGAAAGTTTGGGAGTTTGAGAATATAAAGTTTGTAAAGTTTGTTTTTGTCAAAATAAAAGGTTCACACTAAAATTTGTCTCTGAATTGTCTTAATTTGTATAGTTGTTTAGCCATTTTACATATACTGTGTCTTACAGTTCAAAAAAAATGCTTTTTGAAGATTGTATTTCCCTTTTCCTACCCCTTAAGGTCACTGCCCACATGTTGCTAATCACAGATAAGAAATGAGTCTTGATGGCCATTCAGGGTCACACAGTAAATTGGCAGTAAGATCTTCAGAGTCTACTTTTCCATATTGTTAGCCGTCCTGCACTTTGAATTGTCAGATTTTTAGCAAAACTGATGTAGTCAGCAGCACTGATGAGGAATCAAAATGAAGACAGGTAGGCTGTCTGCCACTACCTTTTTTTTTTTAGTTGTACATGGACATATCTTTTTTTGTTGTTGTTTATTTATTTTTATGTGGTGCTGAGGAATCCAGTGTCTCACATGTTCAAGGCAAGTGCTCTATCACTGAGCTACAAGCCCAGCCCCTGTTACTACCTTTTAAAAAGAAAGCAAACTGTGAATTGGGCACACACCACCTACTGTAAACTCTCCCTACCAATACCCAGCATTAAGGCAAATGTGGAACTGCCTTTTTCCCTTTTCTTCAATATCCGTTTTTTTTTTTTTTTTTTTTTTTTTTCAAGCATCCAGTGTTAATTCATTTCCTCATCAAGGCTGCCTTTGATCTCTAGTTTACAAAATTCATCTGTATCCAATTGAAAAGGAATGTGGGAATCCTTGGTGTAATTGTCCACTATTGCTCTCTCTTAGGGAGATCCCATGATGATCACTGCTGTAGTTTTTGTTGTTTTGTGACAATCCATATTATGTTTTTTACTATAACTAAAGGACTAGTAAAATTTTCGTGTTTCTAGACCCAACTCTTTCTTCTTTTAGCAGTACCTGTTTTAAAAGGAGTCATTGAGCAATTGAAGATCTTTGAAATTTTTATTGAAATGTTTTTAACTCTTCTAAATCAATAGCTTTATTTTATTTGAAGTTCTTTTTATGATTAATCCCAAAATTAAATACCCTATTAATTTACTACAAACCAGTGCCCCTTTGACGATGAGTCATATCTTCATAAAATACTTCTTAGAAGGCTGGGAGATGATTCTATTTGAATTTGTTTCTCAAGATATAGCAAGAAGGGTTGTTTATATCACTCTGTGATCCACCACTCCACCCCAAGAACAGAACTCTCATATTACCATAGCTTTTTCTTCTTGATCGGTAACTGTTAACTTCATCTCAGTAAGTGGCTTCGCCATTTTGTTAATAAATTGCCTACTTTTCCACACAATTGGTTAGGAACACATGGCAAGTGTCCCATTCTTGGACAGTACCTAACATGTTAAAGATACTCCATAAGTGGGTCTTTAAATGGAAAACATTTGATAGTCATAGCATTGCCTATTGTAGATAGATCAACAATGTGTATTCATGCTAAATAAAGGCATTTTTCATCCAAGGCAGCTCTTAAATGCCAGCCAACTACCTCATCGGCAGCTCAGCCAAAAGAACATTTATTCTAATCCTGGAGGTAAAATTGGCTTTATTAGGACTTTGATTTGTTAGTAATTTAAGAGGTTTTCAAAACTAAATTTGATTCTATGAAAGGTCTATCTTACAAGGGGACTTGTAACTGGACTTAATTATTCTAAGTACTTTAAGGTATATTACAGACTACATATTCTATGAAAACCTGAGGAGCAAATGCATAGGGAAATGAAGCTTAGTTGAGCATAGAGAATTTTCTAATAATCATTTTAAATATATTATGGACTCCTCATGAAATAGAGCATTCAGCCTTTGGAAATGATGGTTCAGAGCTTAAGGGAACACATAAAAAGTTAAAAACAGGTCATTTTAAAGCACCCTTCTTATGGATTTTTCTCAAGAGACACTGTTCTATAGCCATTCTGGTCAAACCTTTAGCCAAAGGCAGCCTGACTTAGAATGAAGTTAACCAGCTCTTCACCAATTGGGTGAAATAGGATCATGGTAGTTGGTTTTGTTTTGTTTTGTTTTTTCAATATTTACTAGTTGTTGATGGACCTTTATTTATTTATATGTGGTGCTGAAAATCAAACCCAAACCCAGTGCCTCACACATGCTAGGCAAGCGCTCTACCACTGAGCCACAAACCCAGCCCGGTAGTTGGGTTTTGTAACCCAACGTTTTGCCATTCTTATCAAAGAACCTAAAATCCCCCATTTGAACTATTTTCTGGGGTTTGGAGGTGTGTCGCTTAATGGTCGAGCACTTGCCTAATGTGCACAAGGCCCTGAATTCTACCCCTAACACTGCAAAAAGCAAAAACAAAAAACAAAAAAAATTCTCTGGGTCTCTAAAATGCTTTGAATTGAACAGTCTAGAAATAGAATTGAACATACGTGATATTTTTGTGGAAATTTCCAGTACTGCTAAGTGTGACCTTAGAGTTTGCAGTAAAGAGGCAGTTACTTGGTTGTGGTAAGCTATTCAAATATATGGCTGTATGCTAAGTCTGCACTGAGGAGATCCTAAACCTAATGGCTAATGATTTTCTTTGGCTGTATGAAAAGTATGGTTTATACTTTCAAGAAGCTTACTCTGTGTGACAGGTGTGGTTGTAAGCACCTTATAATAGCAAGGCTGTTTAATTCTCACAATATCCCTGTCCTTTTCATTCAATTATCTCTGTTTTATTGATGAGGAATAAAGATACAAAGACCCTAGCCACTGCTTAATCAACTTCACATAGCTATTCTTAGCAGACAAAGCTTTGAGCTCAAATCAGCTTCCATCCAAGGTTTGTGGTACCTTAGATCCCACCACTTCTCAGGGGACTGACATAAGAGACAGTAAACTGATCCAAAGCCACATCTTGGTATGGAAAACTTATACTACTATATAAGAAAAAAAGAAAACCACAAAGAAGCATCAGTGATGACATGGATAATGTCTTTAACACTAAAAATATAGCTTTACATTAAGAAGATGAAGACTGGGTTTTTATTTTATTTTATTTTATTTATTTTTGTTGGGGGTGGATATCAGGGTTTGAACTCAGGAGCACTCAACCACTGAGCCACATCTCCAGCCCTATTTTGTATTTCATTTAGAGAGAGGGTCTCACTGAGTTGCTTAGCACCTTGTGGTTGCTGAAGCTGGCTTTGAACTCGGGATAGTCCTGCCTCAGCCTTATGAGCCGCTGGGATAACAGGTGTGAGCCACTGCACCCAGTTGGATTTTTATTTATTTATTTATTTAAAGTCTCACCTAAGGTAAAATTCATTTGGGTCATGGAAGAATATTCCTTTAGCTCCGAAGAGTGGAGTTGCTAAAATGTTTAAGATGTGTTCATAGCCGGCGCGGTGGCGCACGCCTGTAATCCCAGCACTTTGGGAGGCTGAGTCAGGACAATCGCGAGTTCAAAGCCAGCCTCAGCAATGGCGAGGCACTTAGCAACTCAGTGAGACCCTGTCTCTAATAAAATACAAAAAAGGGCTGGGGATGTGGCCCAGTGGTCTAGTGCCGCTGAGTTCAATCCCCAGTACCAAAAAAAAAAAAAAAAAAAAAAAAGATGTGTTCATGTGTTTTTTTCTTACCTCCCCCTTCTGGGTCCCCAACCACCTTTTCTGAGCACGTAAGCATTAATAGAAGAGCTCAGGTCCACTTCCACATAATCAAGAGATCAAAAGCCAATTTGGAAGACAGTAGCACAGCATTTATTTTCTCTACCATAAACTGATACATCTCTAGTCCACTAAA
The DNA here is from genome assembly GCA_025594165.1 of Tamias sibiricus. Classification (NCBI taxonomy): domain Eukaryota; kingdom Metazoa; phylum Chordata; class Mammalia; order Rodentia; family Sciuridae; genus Tamias; species Tamias sibiricus. The sequence continues at coordinate 13,213,123 of CM046670.1, read as the reverse complement.
TCTCAGTTTTGATCATTCATTTTGGAAAAAGTGGGAGTTTATCTTTATGACAAAGGATGCTATTTTATGTTTTTAAGAATCTAAGTATATTAGCTTCAATGTTTGCAAAGTGTTCCTAAATATCAGTCACTTGCTATACCTTTGATGCCCAGTTAACTATGTGTGGACTTCAAATGAATAAAAGTATCTTGCTTTAGTTTAATAACTATTTTCATATTAAAATGTACTATATGGTCATGCATTTATTCAAGTGACAGTATAGCAGTAAATAAAATCACTTATATTCAGTCTTCACTAAATCCAATGTAGATATTGAGTAAGTGTGTACAGGGGGAAGATGGCATTTAGGTTCTCTCCTCTAAAGGACATAACTATAAGGTTTCAAAGATGAAACTTAGAAATACTACCTGTTACATTTTGGCCTCCAAGGAGGTTTTGTCCATTTCAATGTATCTACTGTCTCTATTTCTAGAAAATTTCCAAGTGAATATCTGTTCATGCCATCCCTGTGTCTTGAACTACCAAAAAGCCTTCCATAATACAGCCTGGCCCACTTTTGGGCCTCACGGGCCTCACCTGGGTGTTCTCATCCCCTACACACCCAAACTTCAGACACCCAAGCTTCTTGTAGTTCTCAGAATACATTTTTTTTGTAGCCTCTGGTCTTTCTCAAGCTGCACTTACAGCTGGGACAGGCTTGCTTTGACAGTATTGCTGTCTGTAAATCCCTGGTGGCCTCTTCTCTGGTCCCATCATGCACTCTATGTCATTCTCCTCTGTGACCCTGCATGGGCCATTGCCTTCTTTGCTTACTGTCTACTGTTCTCCACAGCAGGTGTCTTTGCTATTTCCAGGCATTCCTGAGTCATGCTTGCACTCAAGAGCTAGTTGCTTATGGGTTCAAGGAAGGAACAATTCTTCTTGCCCGCTGGCCTACCACAGACTACATTTGGTGCCACAACTTTTGGACCTCTTGGAGGGGTACATATATGGAGCTTCTTTTAACCAAACTCCAGACTGGTCCCAATGGTTGGCTATTGGCAAATGAACCTGGTATCTGCACAGCTGGATGTTATTAGACTAAAGGTGATCCTACCCTGATTATCTTTCCCAATGTCTTACCCTGAAAACCAACACAATGATGGATGAAGGTGTCCTCCAGTGAAGTGTACTATGGGAGAATTCCTTTCAGAGAGGTAATGCCTTAATCCATAATCAATTACTAGAAAAACTTGATTCCTTATCCAAAAGCTGGGATACCACCTTGGAAGTCAAAATCAATCTCCCAAAGAAACTTCAAAAACTAGGTTGGTAAATTTGGGGTGGGGAAAGAAAGGAGAAGAGAGAGAAGAGACAGGCAAGCCCAGGTGAGTCTGAACAGCCCCAAGATACTCACATAGGGGCTGGGTAGGGTCTACTTCTATATCATCTTAGTGCCAACTGAACTCCACAGGAATATGCCGATTCTGCATATTGCGCAGCTAGTGACGGGTCAGGGTCTGCCTCAGTCACTAAAGGATATAAAGTGCACACAGGTGGTTTGTAAATGTTCAAAAGAGGCCATGGGGCTGGGGTTGTGACTCAGTAGTAGAGCACTCCCCTAGCACGTGTGAAGCACTGGGTTCTATCCTCAACACCACATAAAAATAAATAAAGAAAGATATTGTGTCTATATATATATAAAGAGGCCATGGATAGTGGTCTGAGGCTGAGACAACAATAAATACCACGGAAAGTTGTTTTGAGATAATCTTCACTCTGGGGCTGTCCCTGGGAAAGTTAGTAGGTATGTTAGACAGCTTTCATTTACTATAACAAACATGAGATCATCAAAAAAGAAAAGATTGGATAACTGCGCAGGCGCGGGTGGGGAGGTCTTTTCTGCAGAGGCAGCAAGATGGCGGAAGTGGAGCCGAAGAAGAAGCTAACGTTCTGCAAGTTCACCTACCGCAGAGTGGACCTCCACCAGCTGCTGGACATGTCCTACCAGCAGCTGATGCATCTGTACAGCGCACACCAGCCTCGGTGGCTGAACCCAGGCCTGCATTGGAAGCAGCACTCCTGCTAAAGCGCCTGCGCAAGGCCCAAAAGAAGGCGCAAACCATGGAGGAAACAGAGGCGGTGAAGACACACCTGCAGGACATGATCATTTTGCCCAAGATGGTGGGCAACATGGTTGGTGTCTACAATGACAAGACCTTTATCCAGGTGAAGAACAAACCTGAGATGATCGGACACTACCTGGGCAAGTTTTCTTATCACCCACAAGCCTATGGAGCATGGCCCACCTGGCATTGGAGCCACTCACTCGTCAGGCTTCATCCTTCTCAAGTAAGTAGCCTGCCCAGACAATAAAGACACACACAACTCAAAAAAAAAAAAAAAAAAAAAAAAAGGAAAAGATTATTTTGACTTACTGATTCGGATATTTCAGTCCAGGATGGAGAGGCCCTGTTGTTTTTGAACCTGTAGTGAGGCAGCATATCGCGGTGAGAGGGCACGGCAAAGGAAGCTGTCATATCATGACAGACAGAAAGCCAAAAGAGGAAGAGAAGAGGTTGGGGTCTCACTATCCCTTCAGGGGTACACCTCAATGTCCACAGTCTCTTACTAGGCCCCACCTTTTAACATTTCCATCAACCTCCCAATAGCGCCACAACACAGTGACCAAGCCCTCAGTACAGGAACCTCTGCAGGACATTCCAAAACCAGAGAGCCGGTAGGGGCCATCTCTTCAGGTGCTTTGAATGCCAAGCTAAAAAGTTTATTTATAAAAAGGTTCTGAGATGTGGCTGGGGTTGTGGCTCAGTAGTAGAGCGCTTGCCCTTGCATGTGTGAGGCACTGGGTTCGATCCTCAGCACCACATAAAAATAGATAAATAAAAGAAAGGTATTGTGTCGATCTACAACTAAAAACAGTATTTAAAAAAAAAAAAAAAGGTTCTGAGATGCTCTGTGAGCAGGATGGTAAAATAATGTTTATTACATTTTAAGAAAATCCCTCTGGCAGAATCAACTGCTTTTACTATTCTGACCAACATTCTTGGACTATGATACATGCTTCAGCCTTCCTTGCCCACCTCACAGACATGATTTCATTCTTGAACTCTGCCTTCAGGCTTGAAGCCATTTTGGGGTTGTCCCAGAAGTGTTACTTGAGGTCTGCTCCTCCTTTCCTCATGGGGAGATAATGAGTACCGTCTACAGGAGTGGAAGCTTATAGTGATGTCCACAGGTTCTCTCTCTCCCTGTGTCCTTCCACATACTTCTCACTGTCTCTTGGATACACACAGAAAATCTATTAATTCAAATTTGAGCTCCATTGAAATTAAGCTCTTGGGTAACTGAATAGGTATTTTGGTAAGCAAATAAACACAACAAAGGAGTATTTTATGGAAATGTTGAGAGTTGAACACTTTAAATCTTTCCTTGAAGTTTCTGCAGAGACAAACACTGCCATTACTGTGGGATACAAGAGAGAATTCCTGAATTGTGTGAGAAGTTGGATAGGATGAACTTTGATATCATTTTAAAATCTGTGATTTAGATGTTTACTGCCCCAGAAACTTAATTGCAAATCACTCTTAGCATTCATTAATGGTAGGAGTTTTGTTAAAGGAAAAATTTATCTCACAGAAATAAATTGCACTGGTAACATATAATAATTAAGATTTTCAGCAATTCACATTAATTTGACTCTCAATAAATACTGATTATAATATTTTTAAAATATTTACTTAGATATAAATGACTCATGCAAAACACAGATTCTTTATTTTCTCCTTCAAAGTGACTTCTATTTTTTGATTACTGAAAATTTCATCTGCCCTTTATATGCTATATAAACTTAGGTAAGGCATTTATTTTGAGGTTTAATAACTCATCTATAAATTGAGGGGGATATATCTAAACCATCATACATAGTTGTTTTGAGATTAAATGAGAGATCATGCAGATGATTAAAACCATTGTTAAAGCCAGGCGCGGTGGCGCACGCCTGTAATCCCAGCACTTTGGGAGGCTGAGGCAGGAGGATCGCGAGTTCAAAGCCAGCCTCAGCAATGGCGAGGCACTTAGCAACTCAGTGAGACCCTGTCTCTAAATAAAGTACAAAAAAGGGCTGGGGATGTGGCCCAGAGGTCGAGTGCCCCTGAGTTCAATCCCCGGTACCACAAAAAAAAAAAAAACATTGTTAAGTACTAAACATGTAAACTGTGGAATGAAAGAATGCCAGGGTCAAAGTTTCTTTTCCCTCTTGTCTCACCAAATTTGACTGTTTCCTCTTCTAAAATCATGATAATACATTGATAGTACACTCAGAGCTACTTCTATATAAAATGAAAAGTTTGCAAATGTTTTAAGAAAGAAATAGATCCACAATCAGAACAGAGATTTAATATGCCCTTCAGAAACTAGTGGATCATTCATTCCAAACATGAGGAAAGAAGCATTTTCTACCGTAAGATGTAATCTCTTCCTCACGCTCTCCTGCCTTTATGATACTATCTGCCATTAAGCCTTCACCAAAGGTAGAACAAGTGAGGTTACCTAATCTTGAAGTTTCAGTATACAAAACTATGAGCTAAATAAACCTCTTTTTTTTTTTTTTTAATAAAGTTAACCTGCTTCAGGTATTTCCGTACAGCACAAAAAAAAAAAAAAAAAAAAAAAGGATTAATGTACCATTATTTCCACAATGGCCATGTCTGTTTCCTAATTTAAGCCTCTGACATTTATATACTTATTTATATTCTCATGCTTTCCCAGCGGGATACATTTTTCTACTAATCTTATTCTCTTTTCCCAAAAGCTGTTTACTTGTTTTATATCTTTTTCAACCTATCCATATTTTGTTCTAAGACATTTCACCAATATGATGACATGCTACCTTTTCAAACCCTGTCTCAGTACATTTAATCTACTTTGAAATAGTAACCTTACCAAAAGTACTTAAGTTCTGGCTAAGTACTTGAGTTCTGGCTATTATTCCTTTTCCTCTTGAGGAAGTATGTGTTCTTGGCAAGCAGGTTGGTGATTATTTAAGGTGTCTGATTGCCATATAAAATACTACTAATGGGTAAAATCGGGCTGAAAAGCCGCCAGCAGGTACAAACATTACTATACCTAAAGTTTAAAAAAAAAATTTTTTTTCATTTTACTGGGCTTGAAAAACTATAAACCTCTACCTTAAATAAATACTAACTTACAGATATTTAATAAATTGAGAATCTTTTTTAAAATTATAATACCATTGTGTACTAATTTGAATAGTAAGATTTATTCTGCTTGGGACAGAGAGATTAGCTCAGTGGTTCTCTGGCATGTACAAGGCCCTGGTTTCAATTTCCAGCTCTGCACAAGAAAAAGAAAAAAAAAATGATAAATAAAAACACCTCAATAGAACTCATACAAGGGAAGCAGCAGCATAGTTTGCTATAGAGAAAACACTGATTAAGATGCCCCAGGCAGCTGGGTGCGGTGGCGCACGCCTGTAATCCCAGCACTTTGGGAGGCTGAGGCAGGAGGATCACGAGTTCAAAGCCAGCCTCTGCAATGGCGAGGCACTTAGCAACTCAGTGAGACCCTGTCTCTAAATAAAATACAAAAAAGGGCTGGGGATGTGGCCCAGTGGTCGAGTGCCCCTGAATTCAATCCCTGGTACCAAAAAAATAAAAATAAAAGATGCCCCAGGCTCTGCCCTCCCACACTCCAAGAGACAGTGAGAACACACCCACAAATGGGTACAGTGCATGAAAGAATAAGAAAAACATGCAGACAAGATGCTCTTAAGGTTTAGGCGACAAAAAATAAATTCCAGCTAAAGGATTATAAAAACATATAATCTGTATCTATCAGTCTATATATTTTATACTAGTGCTGCTATGAACATGAAAATGAGAAGCTTTTGGTGAACATATGTACCATGTTGCTGAGTAAGAGAAGAGATTTTATGTATATGTATGCATACATGCATATATATATATATATATATACATATATATATTTCAATTCTCTATCTGGAATGTACATGTATGTATATTAATAATTTTGAATAATACAAAATATATAAATTTATTTTCTATGTACATTATGATGTTTTGACATCTTATAAATTTTTTCCTGGCAGGGAACCAAATCAGAGCAAGTCCTCCTCCATCAGGCTTTTACACTGCTAGAGGCAATATTCTTCTACCTTAATCTCCCCAGAACCAGGTACTAGGTAACTACAGACTACCCCTACACTTTAGAGCCTACCAGCATTATTCACACCAGCTAATCCTAAACTGTCTACCCTGCCCTGCCTTGCTTTTTCCTCAGAATTCCCAATGATCTAATCCTTTCCCTCATTCCTGTCTTCTGCCTCCTGACCACCTAGTAGACCACCATGTGGTTCTGCATGGTATGGCTGGCCTCCTGACTCTAGGAATGCTAGTTTTTGATGATTAAATAGATGTGATGTCATTGTTACATTACCTGGAAGTTGACTGTGGCAGTCATAGGACTGTAGATATCATCTCATTCAGCCTTTGGTGTTCTGTGTGAAGCAGCAGAGATAAGGAGTGAGTCACACCGTGGCAGAGCTATGATTTGGACCTACATCAGCAGCAGATTTTCAGCCCAATACTATTGCTTCCATGTAGATTATTTCCTATGAATTGGGCAAATTACACTTTCTTACCAGAACAGAATATTTTGAAAGTGAATTAAGTATATAGATTCAATTCACAATCTTAATGACATCTGCTGTTACTTGACAAATCCTTAATTTAGAAAACTCTAATTGCAAATAATGTCCAAAGTTAGGTTGTACACTGATGGTTGTACTAATTTCCCACCACTAATAATATGAAGTTTGAAAATCCAGTGATTCTCAGAGAAGCTGCAAATTCATTAAGACAGCTCATGATCATTGCCGAATAATAAAGAATTTGTCTGGTTATTGTCCTGAGTTCCTGTCATGGAGACTCTAAAGACCCTTAGAATGTCCCAAGTGGCAGGTTTGTCTTTGATATGCCACTAAGGTGACTACAGTGTGTCTGTAGGCAACTTCAAGATGAGGTCTAGTTACCAGAAAGAGAAATCAGTTGATCAGAAGGTTGGGAACTTTGAGCCACCTGAACTTTGAAGACGGGAAGGGGGTTGGAGGTTGAGATCAATCACATAGTCAATGAGTTAATCAATCATGCTCACATAATATAACCTCAATATATGCTCATATAAGTATATGCTGGACACTGAAGTTTGGTGGAGATTCATATTAATGTGAACATATTAATGTGCCAGGATGGTGAATTGTTCCAATTCCACAAGAAGAGGGCACAGAAGTACTGCACAAAAGACCCTCCTATGTGTACATGCTTTGCAATAAAATTGTATTGTGCTTTCCTGAGCTCTGTTAGTTGTTCTAATGAATTATCAAAATTGGGGGTTGTGGAAACCTCCCAATTTTAGTCCGTTAAAAGTGTGGATGTTGGGCTGGGTTTGTGGCTTAGTGGTAGAGCACTTGCCTAGTATGTGTGAGGCACTGGGTTTGATCCTTAGCACCACATAAAACTAAAATAAATAAAATAAAGGTATTGTGTCCATCTACAACTAAAACATTTATTTAACAAAACAGTGTAGTTGCTTGGGAACCCCTCAGGCTGGCAGAGACCTCGAAGGAGGACTTTGCTGTTTACCTGTGGCATCTGTACCAACTAAGGCAGTGTCATGTTTGAACTGCAGTACAGCCAGTAGCTGTTAGGCCAGTTTGGGTGGAACAGAACATCATATTATCTCTTCAGGACTTGATGTCCAAAATGGAATACATAATTACCAGTTCAGATCTCTTTCCCTTCAAATTCCGTGAATGTTGTTGCTCACTTTTATTGTGTTCATGTTCTGTGTAAAATAGCTTGATTTGAGGAACTTTATTGGCTCAGATCCTGGCAGGCAATAGAAGGTATACTTAATTGCAATTTTTAAAAGAATTTTTGAATTAAAACACATTTTAAAACAGAACAGATAAGATTAAGGGAACCATCAGGAAGGGTTGTGGCATCAGGGAAGCAGTTACCACACTCAAGCCTGAGGTATTGCCAGTGCCTCACTGACAGAGAGCTGTGGCACAGGGCCATCCAGCAGGTCTGTAGTCACAGGACACAGTCACTGCAGAACCACACCAATAGGCAGAAGCAACCCCAACAGCTCTTCTCTTAACTCCCAAGATAAAGGCAAAACTAAAAGGAAACCCAAATGATTTGCCTCACTGAGGATGAATATGGGGCAAATATCTAGCATTGAAAATGAGCACAGGACTCAAAATAAGAGGCTGCTTGAGTCCAGGATTATTACAAATGGGACGATTCTCAAAAAGTCAACATTTGTTTTTCTTGTATAACAGAGTTGATTCCATTTAATCCCCTTAAAAATCTAGTGTGTGGAAAAGCAAGTATCACATGCTGTTGACTAAGACGACTGTGGATTAACTGGGTGATTTCATTTACAATTTATAGCTAGTCATCTTCTCCAGGAAGTCTTTAATGAGTTGGTTGCATTTGTGTGTTCTCTGTTCTCTTTTGCTTTTTCCCTCAATATATTGTAGTAGTTTAGTCTTACCACCTGCTTATTTCCCCTGTGAACTTTTTTAGGGTGTGGACTTTCTTGTATTCCTTTCTGAATATTCAGCATAAAAAATCTGAATAAGAGCCAGGCACAGTGGTGCATGCCTCTAATCATAGCAGCTTGAGGAAGCTGAGGCAGGAGAATTGTGAGTTCTAAGTCAGTCTCAGCAATTTAGCGAGACTCTGTCTCTAAATAAAATATAAAAAAGAGGTGGGGATATGGCTCAGTGGTTAAGCACCCCGAGGTTCAATCCCTGGTAACAAATAAATGAAAGAAAGAGATTATAAGTTGATGAAGCTTATCTGAAAAACAATTAAAACTGTTGTAAGTAAAATATCTGATAGTTAAAATTTAAAAGAAACAAACTTAGTAGACAGACTAAACACTAGATTAGACATCTCAGAAAAGAAAAAAAAAGCAACTGGAAGATACATTTGAAGAAGTTATCTAGAAGGTAATTCAGAAAGCCCAAGGTGTTTTTGTTGTTTGGGTTTTTTTTTTTTTTTTTGTTTGTTTGTTTGTTTTTTGGTTTTTGTCATTCTTGTTTTGTTTTTAATATTTAAAAGAAAGGCTGGGGACACAGCTCAGTGGTACAGCACTTGCTTAGCACGTACAAGGCCCTGGGTTCCATCCCCAAGTCAAACAAAATAAAAAACATAAAAAATAGGTTAAGACACATAAATGATGTTGATGAGATCAAACGCACATGCATTTGAATTTCAAGTAGAGGTGAATAGGGAGAAGGGAAAAGGCAATATTCAAAGACATAATAGCTGAGGATTTTCCCTAACTGATGGAAAACATCAACCATTGATCAGAAAGTCCAACAAATTATAAGATGAATAAATGAATACAAAGCCCTACCCAGACACATCATAATAAAATCACAGAACACAAATTACAAAGAGAAGACATGAAAATAAGCTAAAAGGCATATTATCTTAAAATAAAAGGATGATCAGATTGAGATTAAGATTAGTATCTTAAACTGGGTGCGGTGGCGCACGCCTGTAATCCCAGCATTTTGGGAGGCTGAGGCAGGAGGATCGCGAGTTCAAAGCCAGCCTCAGCAATGGTGAGGCACTTAGTAACTCAGTGAGACCCTGTCTCTAATAAAATACAAAAAAGGGCTGGGGATGTGGCCCAGTGGTCAAGTGCCCCTGAGTTCAATCCCCGGTACCAAAAAAAAAAAAAAAAAAAAAAAAAAGATTAGTATCTTAATAGCTGCAATTAGATCTAGAAGGCAGGAAAATGTTAGCTTCAATATACAAAAATAACCATCAGATATCATTAAAGATGAAACTTATAGGTCATTCAAGATGGAGAGCAAAATATAGATATATTCTAACAAATTGAAATTGAGAAAGTGTGCTCCTAACACAGTTGCTCATTAAGGAACTACAATCAGAAAGAACTAAAGTAATCCCAGATGAAAGTTCCAAGATTCTAGTGGTAGTTAGTATATTGAGATATATATTATATGTATATATAATATATTTGTAAACTAAAAAAAAGATGTGGATAGGGCTGGGGATGTAACTCAGTGGAAGAATGCTTCCCAACATGCCTGAGGACCTGGGTTCAATTCCCAGAACCACACACACATAAATGACTACATTATATAATAATAACAATAACTTGTAATGCTAATAATGAAGAGAGAATTGACATAGGAAGAGTGCTTTGATCAGCTTGGATAAAAATGACCAAGGGCTTGGGATGTGGTCCAATGGTGACAGAGTCTGTACCTTGAATGTGCAAGGCTCTGGTTTCAGTCCCAGTGCTGAAAAAATTAAAAGTCACAACCACAAATGAACATCCAGGAATAAAAGAACTGGTAGACAACCATGATCATCTCTTGATAATTAAATATTCCTTTGCTGAAGTAGTTGCTTAGTTTTTCAACTACCAGCACCCACTAATATATAGGCTTTGGTAAGAGCCTAAGTGTTAGCACAAATTTATGAAGAAACTTGAAAAAAAATGATGCACCATCATTTTCTGTAAATTGCAAAAAAGAACAGTAGTTGATCATTAGTGATCCTTAACGATCTTTAATGGTAGATTGTAGTGATTTTTTAAAAGCAGATTACATCTTTAATCTACTTTAGGAAACTCCAGTGTTTAGTAGAAGTGTAAAAACACTTGGAATATTATATTGTAATCACTTACTTATTCACTAATCACTCATCAGCCACTGGACTGAGTGGCAGATCCTCGCTGGACAACATCCTATCCAGTTCACCAGTGGAGTCACATGTTGTGTCCTCAGACAGCACCAAGTCCATAGGTTATCTAATCCTGTTTTGTCTCAGCTGGGGAAAAGACCCATGACAGAAACCAGAAAAGATAGATTATACTGATGAATAAAAGTACTCTTTTTTTCAAAAATAATTCACTAAGTATTATTGAGTTTCAATTAGAAGTCATGTACTTTGCTGGGCACTAGATTTTAAACACAAAGAAGATAAGCTCCCTGCTTTTCCTCTACTGAAAAGTGGTATATAAACACAGATTGTAGGACATTAAGTGCTATGGATTAGATGTTTGTGTCCTCTGGGATTTATATGTTGAAATCCTAGTCCCTAGAGTGACAGAATTAGGAGGCGAGGTCTCTAGGATGTGATTTCGGAGGCTCTGTCCTTCCTCTTTTTAGTTTTTCGTACCAGGGATTGAACCCGGGGGTTCAATTTTTATATTTTATTTAGAGACAGGGTCTCTAAATAAAATAGAAGAAGATTTGGTGAGACCCTGTCTCTAAATAAAATATAAGAAGATTTATCCTCAGTATCTTTCCTTTTATATATTTTATTTAGAGACAGGGTCTCACCAAGTTGCTTAGGGCCTCGCTAAATAACTGGAGCTGGCTTTGAAGTTGCAATCCTCCTGCCTCAGCCTTTTGAGCCGCTAGGATTACAGGCTTGCACCACCCTGGCAGATCTGTCATTTTGCTTAGTATCTTTAAAAAAAAAAAGAGAGAGAGAGAGAGAGAAAGAGCCGGGCGAGGTGGCGCACGCCTGTAATCCCAGCGCTTTGGGAGGCTGAGACAGGAGGATTGCGAGTTCAAAGCCAGCCTCAGCAATGGCAAGGCACTTAGAAACTCAGTGAGACCCTGTCTCTAAATAAAATACAAAAAAGGGCTGGTGATGTGGCCCAGTGGTCGAGTGCCCCTGAGTTCAATCCCCGGTACCACAAAAAAAAAAAAAAAAAAAAAAAAAAAAAAAAAAAAGAGAGAGAACCCAAAGAGCTTCCTCTTCCCTTCTGCCCTGTGAGTACAAAGCAAAAAGATGGCCATCTAAGAGCCAGGAAGGAGTCCCTCATCTGACACTGACACATGCCAGTGCTTTAATCTTGGACTTTCCATCCTTCAGAACTGTGACAAATAAATTTCTGTTGTTTTGCTATAGCAGCCCCAAACTAGGCGACAACATTAAAAATCTGATGATAGTTTAGAACTCTCATTTTTCCCCCTGAGAAGAGCACACCAAGACATATTTTTTCTATTAAAAATAATATGCCTCTTGATATCATGTACTGAAAAGAATATATTACTTCAGTGAAATCACTGCCAAAAGTACATAACCTCAATGTAATAATGAGGAATCTTTGACAAAGACAAATGGAGGGACTTTTTCTATTGGCAAAAATGTCACTGTTATAAAAGACAAAGAGAGACTGAGAAGATGGTTCAGATTAAATAAACAAGACTTAAGAAATATGGCAACCAATTTCAGTGTATGATTCAGACTTTTGCTATAAGAGGCATGATTAAAATAATTTAAAAAATCCAAATCAGAGCTGTAGATTTTAATAGTATTGTGTTGATGCTAATTTCCTGATTTTGGTCATTGTTCTGTGGCAGTGTACAAGAATGTCCTTGCTTCTAGGAAGTGCACATGAACTACTTGGGCTAAAGAACATCCTGACTATGATGACTGTTAAATTATTCAGGAAAAAAGAAGAAGCAAGAATGGACAAAGAAAATATGGCAAAATGTGAAAATTTGGGGAATCAGGATGAAAGATCTATGAGAATTTGTTGTGCTATTATTGCAACTTAAGGAGGTAAAAGAATTATTATGTAGGAATTAAGACACAGGCTCTTCTGTTCTTCCTAGTGCTCATGAGAAGCAAATTAAGTTCATTTAAATGTAGGATAAACACTAGGTTTGCTCTCTGAAGATAGTTTCAAAATGAAATTTATCTTTTCCTTTGAACTTTCATTTTTATATTCCATTAAAGCAAGCTCAAGGGCTGGGGCTATGGCTCAGTGGTAGCACGCTCGTCTCGCATGTGCGAAACCCTGGGTTTGATCCTCAGCACTACATAAATAAAATAAAGGTATTGTGTCCACCTACAACTAAAAAAATATTTAAAAAACAAAAACAAAAACAAGCTCAAGTTTCAAATTCCCCTTCACGTGTGCACGTTTTAGTGTGGGGTTTCCTTTATCCTGAAGGTCAACTCCAGAGTGGAGCAGAGTCATTTAAAAAAGGATAGCAGTGACCTCCTTTCTGGTCTTTTGTGTTAACTATTTTCATTGACCAGCTTGAAAATCAGCTGGATTTAGTTTTCAAACATGTTTTAATACAATCAATTCCTGATTTCTTATGAAATATATTTCCAAAAAGCAGGTTTGCACAGTAATAACAACAACAAAAAAATTTTGAATGGCGCCTCAGCAACAGGGCTCCTATTATGTAATTCTCTCATATTCTCTCAGTTGCTCATTTATGAGGATTTGACCTTAGTTACTAGGACTGGGGGAAAGCCCCACAGGTTTAGATGCTCTTGTAAGACCTTCTGATTCTTCTGCCAATCCCTTAGTTTTATTCTTGGAATAAATAGAAGTTGGAGACTTTTTCCTACATTATGGAATGTAGAGTTCTGGCCATGCTCCAAATCAAAGCCTGGACCCAGCAGATATTGCCACTGGTAAATCTCTTTTTATGTAGGAAAAGAGAACAATCTAAAAGAAGTGTCACCTAGATTTTCCATCCAGTATTCTTAGACAGAAGGGGCTACCTGCCCAGTTCTTAGAATGCTTTTTGTTGTGCAATGCATTCACATGTCAAGGTAGTTTGATTTGCAGCACCTCCTCACTTGTAGATATTCATTCATATTTTTCAAGTACTTTTCTTCTCTGCCTTCTGAATTGAGAAAGTGATAGTAGTTGGTAGTAGATTTGGCATTAGGTCAAATCTATGCTAAGAAAATGAGGTAGATGTTTCTCCAATTTACTAGAGACTGTGGTAAAGAGAATTCCTCCAAAATTTTCTGTGGGTTTTAATTAAGTGTTATTGGGTTCCAAAATCATGTGAAGAATATCAGTTGTAGTCATGAGGCTTGTACCTGCCTTCTTCAGAAAGTTATTACCACATCATTCTTGTTTTTCCAACAATACTAGATTAAGAGCAAAAGGGAACTCAAATGACTTCCTTTTCAAAAATGCTGGGAATTTATCTTTTCTTCTTCTGTCTTCTATTTTTTCCCCCCTGAAAGTGTGCACGAAACAGAAAGAGAGATTCACACAAATGCTTTGTTTTCAAAGCCTGAATCTCCACTAGTATTTTATCTTTCCTCATAATACTTCTGAACTGTCCTCCAGCATGGATTGCAGGAAACTTTTTCAAACGCAGGTGAACATGAGCTGGGGCAGAGCAGCTTATTCACCGAAGGCCACGCAAACCTTCTTTACAACAGTAACACTATACTGGCTTCCAACAGCTCCTGTGAATCACCACCAAGCTCCGCCCTTTCTAAATGGGAAGCTCAGATTCTTTGGCTCTGTTTTCATCCTGTCCGGCTGCTGTTTACTGAACAGTCATTCCAAATCCCCATGTGTGCAAACTGATCATTGGCTATTCTAAATCAGGCCCAGGTGCTACAGGAAGGACTGAATCACAGGAGTGAGGCCCATCTTCCCCCTCCTTTCAAATCAACTGATGATTTTTGACACTTAGAGGCTGTTACTTTTATGTGCAGCTTGCTGAAGGAAAGAAACTGAGGATAAATCTTCAAGAATTACCAAAGGGGGAGGGCAGAAAAAGTGGTGAAAGAAGGGTCATATTTGGATACTTAAGAAGTATAACTGCAAATAATGGTTTCCAAACATGGATTGGGCTGGGTATATCACCGAAAGAATAAAAAAGCAGGGACTTGAACAGGTATGTGTGCACCAGTATTCACAGCAGAACTATTTGCAATTGCCAAAAGATGACACAACCAGCCTGTCCACCGGTGGGTGGGCAGGTAAACAAAATGTGGTATATACTTAGAATGAAATATTGTTCAGCCTGAAAAGAAAGGAGATTCTGCCACAGGCTATAATGGGGATGAATCTTGAAGACACTATGCTGAGTAACATAAACAGAAGGACAAATGCCATATGATTCCACATATGGGACAGCTCTGTGTACGAGCAGTCCAATTCACACAGAGAGTATCATGATGATTTTTGGGGACTGGGGAAAGGGGAGTGGGGAGCTCTTTTTTAATGAGTATACTGCAGTTTCAGTTTGGGAAGATGAGCATTCTGGAGATGGATGGTGGTGATCATTGCACCACAATGTGAATATACTTAATGCCACTGAACTGTACGCTTAAAAATGATTAAAGTGAATTTTGTTATATATATTTTACCAAATTCAGAAAAACCTTCATGTGTGAGAACAAATCAATAATACCTTAGACACTCTAGTGGCAGAAAAAGACTGTTTCTCAAGTAATCTTCCTTTTCTTCAAATAGCACTGGCTATTGGAAATGCTTTATTTATTTGTGTGGTGCTGGGAATGGAACTCATGCTAGGCAAAGCAAGCACTCTACCATCAAGTTACACCCTCAGTCCCTGAAATGCATTTTATTTTTATTTATTTATTTTTGCAGTGTTTTGGGAATTAAACCCAGGGCCTCATACACGCCAGGCAAGTGCTCTACCTCTGAGCCACATCTCCAGCCCAGTGAAAAGAATTCTTAAAAGAAGTTAGGATTAGTAAAGAGATCTGAGTAATGACCAGTGAGTGAGTGTTTTGGGGTGTCTTGCCAGATGATATGTTTTGGTAACTGAACATTGGGGCAGGCCAGAGTGTTATGCTCTAAGCAGGAAATAGAAATCCCTTGTGTGTGCACAAAATGACACTTTATTTAGAGCCCAGGGGAAATCTGCTAACATCCTCTGCAAGGTCACAAGAAAAATATCTTTCCATGATAAGCCCAAAGTGGTCAAAAGACTGTCACCAGGTAATATTTCTTTTCTAGGCAGGTTGTCTCACTTCCAGCTTTTCTTTTCCTAATTTTACTTTCAGATATCATCTTTTTTTCCCCTAAACTTCCAAAGCTCTATCACTAGGCTTTGGTTGATTACTCTCATTTATTTAAACCATATTTATTGATCACATACTACGAACCACAGTGCTATATGTACTAAAGAGAGCAAGCCAAAGTTCTTGATCTCAGTATATACCCTGTGGGTAGGAAAGTCACATGCACACAGAAAGGTAACTAGTATGTGATTGCTGAAGATGAGAGACACTCCTGTGTTGGTGTTGGTCAGAGAAGGGCAGATTTTGTAAGATAGGAACATTAGAGAGACTAAAGCTGAATCATGTGTGATGTGAAGGAATCATGTAAGTAGAGTGACAACAAAGGGCTTGTCTCCAGCACAGGAGAGTGCAAGTTAAGTACTCAAAGTCCAAAGTCTGCATTTCCTATTGGAAGACAAAGAATAATTTGGCTAGAACAAAAATGTGTACTGATGAGAAGGGGAAGATAAGGTTGGAAATAGGAATTTTAGTCAAAGGATTTGGGCCTTGAGAACTAAAGACATTATCTTGCAGGAAGTGTTTAGTTATACCCATTGGTGGTGGTTGTTATTAATTCTTCATTTTGTAAAATGTCAAAGGTATGGAAAAGTGTGTATAAACCTCAGTGAACCTTCAAACCAGCTTCCACATGATCAACATTTTGGCCAAATCTTCAAGCATTATGAGTATTCAAATTTCCCTTAGTTTTAGCCTCTGCCCCCCTCCACCAGTTACAATCCAAAGTAGATTCATGTATTGCAATTGGTTAATATGTCTCTCAAATATCTTTCAATCTCTTTCTCATCAGTCCATCATCCCATCAACTTATGACTCACTTTTTTAAAAAAAAATCTTACATTTATATGTTGAAGAAATTGGGTCATTTTCCCTATGGAATAGAGTTTCTACAGTCTTGATTTTTCTGGGTCCCCATGGTGTCATTTAACATTCTTCCCTCCTGTATGTCCTGTAAATCACTATTCATAGCTAGAGGCTCGATCATATTCAGCTTCCATAACAAGTCATACACGGCATTGTATGTTTGTACCCGAAGACACATATTATCTGCCATTCCTCATGTATATGTTGGTGGCTATTGAAGATCAGTGATCATGTGCCCTATTTCATTAGGGATCATGAAATGGTGATCTGATTCTGGGCTTAGATTACCAAATAAAATTTCCACAAGATCTTTAAAATTATAGCACCATTGTGTTAATTTTGACTAGAAGGAATTCTAAATTGTTAACTATTTAAAAATAAGTACATCACTTGAGTCCATAGACCAACTATAACTTTACTTAAAGAGTGGGACTGTGGATGTGAAATACCTCTTTGTAGGAAGTTTTTTATTTAGCATCACTTATATAGTATTTTTGCCATTAAAATCTATATCTATATCTATCTATCTATGAAACCTAAATCAAGCTTGTAGAACCAGCTACCAGCTGATAGGAAATAGCAGGGGGTAATGAAATAATTTCAGTGACAACATGAAGATGCCATCAACCAATCCAGAACATGGAAAACTTTACAAGACAAATGAACAGATGCCCCTAAAGCCAATGGCTTCAAAAGAGAGTGGAGGAATGTTTATGAGAGACTTGAGAGGCAGGTTAACCAAAAGTAATATATAGAATTTTTTGGATTGATTCCAATAAAGCACTTATAAAAATAGGTTTTTAAGAGAACATGTATGGCATAAAGAAATTTTGTTAAAACAACAGTGTGGTGGTTATGTTTCTTATAAGTTCATTATCAGTTTCAGGTGCACACTGCAGTAATTACAAGTAAAAATAATATGATATAGAAAATTTGCTTTAAATATTTCAAAACAGGCAGAAGCCACTGCTGCAGAAGCCGCTGCCATGCCCAGAGGTCTCTTCTCTGGGCAGGGCCTGGGTTATGTCAGATGCAAATTCCAACTACCTCTGTGGTCACTGCTGCTGAAGATATTATCAATCAACTGCCGCTTGCACTGCTACCGCCATTGCTGCTGCCTCTGATTACTGCTGCCAGCCTGAGGTTGCCTGGAGGCCTTCTTTCTGGGCTACTGCAGAAGCTGCTGCTGTGCCTGGAGGTCTCTTCCCTGGCACAGCCTCGGTTACCTCAGACATGAATTGCAAGGCTACCTCCAAGGTCGCTGCCACAGAACCTGAAGTCTCCTATCAATCAACCACCGCCTGCACCGCTATCGCCATTGCTGCTTCCTCTGATTCCGTTGCTGCCAGTCTGAGATTGCCTAGAGGTCTTCTTTCTGGGTGCTGCCATAGAAGAAATGCTGCCCTGGATGCAACTAAAGTTGACACTGCTGCTGACCCCCGGAGATCACCTGGTGATGCTGCCTCCACAGCTGCAGCTGCAGCTGCAACTGCTGCCTGCTGCCAACGACCACTGCCACTACTGCTGCAACCACGCCTTGGGTGAGACTCCAGGTTTGGTTGCACGTGGCTGCACCCATTTTGGGACACCAACCAGAGGCTGGGGCCTGGGTGCTAGCAGGTTTACCACCACAAGAGCCTCTGTTGGGGGACTCCAGCTGGGGCCTGCAGGTCCAGTGTCAGGAAACCTGCAGGAACAGAGGAACCTGGGGTCTTCCAGCTTAGAGAGCTGGTGGCCCTTTTCTTGCTGCTGCATCTCGGAGTTGCTCCTTTGCATGAGAGTATCCTTGATGGTCTCTCTGCAAGTAAGAGCAGCATTGAGATCTTGAGACTACAGTGTGACCGAGACTGAGGTATCTGAAGCCTAGATTGGTGGGATAGAGACTGGTGGGTTTGCGAGGGGTTGATCTGGGTTTGGTGATCCTGAGAAGCATCAGAGCAAGGGCTGAGAAACTGTTGATTGCTGACAGAGACAGTTCGACTTTCCAGCAAGATTTATTTTATTTTATATTTTGATTCACTAATCTCTACCATATTTGGAGCAGGATGTTTTTAATTTTAATGCATCGGTATGTGGAGGACAATGATATATGAATGGTGTTTTGCTTTTTTTTTTTTTTTTTTTTGGTACCGAGGATTGAACTTAGGGGCACTTGACCACTGGGCCACATCCCCAGCCCCCCACTTTTTTGTATTTTTATTAGAGATAGGGTCTCACTGAGTTGCTAAGTGCCTCACCATTGCTGAGGCTGGCTTTGAACTCGTGATCCTCCTACCTCAGCCTCCCAAGTGCTGGGATTACAGGCATGCAGCCACCGTGCCCAGCTGGTGTTTTGCATTTTTGTTGGATTCTTATGTCTTTAATTTTTTTTCTCTTTGTTCATATTCTTCCTCTCTCATATCTATTTTTTTGGATTTTCTTTGCAACTTTTCTCCAACCAAAAGCCAACCTCTTTTGGCTCCTCTTCCACTCTTCCTATGAATTTTTACTTCTACCTTCTCTCTTCCCTCCTTGTGATATTTCATACTACACTACCTCTGTTCTCTCATTCACCATTTGAAATTGTAAGTCATTTTTAACAAATATTCTGTTTGTACTATAGATAGTTATTGAACTCATCATTTTGGGTTAATGCGAGAAAGCAGTAGATGCCTTAGTGGGAGCAATTAGGTTTAAGACTATATATTGTGTACATTGGGTACTATTGGTATTGGTCTCACCAGTAAAGGTGAAGTGCTGGAAACTTTCAGGAACACTATAAGTCTAGAGGGTAGAATTTATCCTATCTTAGATCCATACTTTTAGATGGGAATACACTAATAACATGAAAAAAAAAAAAAAAAAAAACAGGGGAATAAAGTGGCCCAAACATACTAAGATGCTTCAACAACAGAAACTACTGATAACACAGTGGAAGAAATGTCCAAGAAGGAGTTCAGATTGTATATAGTAAAATTGATATGTGAAGTAAAGGATAGTATAAGGCATGAAATCAAAGAAAAATACAGAAGTGAAAGACCACTTCAATAAAGAGTTAGAGGTCATGAAAAAAAAATGCAGAAATCCTTGAAATGAAGGAATCAGTAAACCAAAATTATAAATTCAATAGAAAGCATCACAGACTAGACCACTTGGAAGACGGAACCTCAAACAATGAAGACAAACCATATAATCTTGAAAGTAGTGTTGAACATGTGGAGAAGATGGTAAAAAACCATGAACAGATCATTCAAGAATTATTGGATAACATGAAAAGACCAAATTTAATAATTCTTGGAATAAATGAAGGAGCAGAGATACAAAGGAATGCACAATCTTTTCAATGATATAATAGCAGGAAATTTCCCAAACCTAAAGAATGGAATGGAAAATCAAATACAAGAGGCTTACAGGACCCCAAATGTACAAACTTGCAGCAGACCCACACCAAGACACATTATGAGAATGACCAACACTCAGAATAAAATCTTAAAGGCTGTGAGAGAAAAAAATCAAATTATGTATAAGGGGAAACCAATTTGGATCTCAACTGATTTCTCAACACAGACCCCCAAAGCTAGGAGGTCCTGGAATAATATATTTCAAGCTCTAAAAGAAAACAGATGCCAACCAAGAATTTTATATCCAGCAAAATTAAGTTCCAGATTTGAGGTGAAATTAAAACATTCCATGATAAAATAATTAAAAGAATTCATAACTAAAAAGCCTACACTACAGAGCATTCTCAACATAATATTCCATGAGGATGAAGTGAAAAAAAAAAAAAAAAGTGAATACCAGCAAAGGGAGGATCTACCGTAAAGGGCCTAAATGAGAAGCTAAGACAAATCAAAAACCAGAAATAAATCAAAATGACAGGGAATACAAATCATATCTCAATAATAACCTTGAATGTTAATGGCCTAAACTCATCAATCAAAAGACGTAGACTGGCAGATTGGATTAAAAAGCAAGACCCAACAATATGCTATCTTCAAGAGACTCACCTCATGGGCAAAGACATCCACAGACTGAAGGTGAAAGTATGAGGAAAAAATTATCACTCATATGGATTGCTTAAACAAGCAGGGGTTTCCATTCTAGTTTCAGATAAAGTAGATTTCAAACCAAAGTTAATCAGAAGAGACAAAGAAGGACAGTTCACACTTCTTTTTTTTTTAATGTTTATTTATTTGCTTTAGTTGTACACAATGTGTTTATTTATACATGGTGCTGAGGATCGACCCCGGGCCGCGCACATGCTAGGCGAGCACTCTACCACTGAGTCTCAATCCCAGCCCCAGTTCATACTTCTTAAGGGAAGTATATATAAGCAGGATGTAGCAATTATAAATATTTATGCCCCAAACAGTGGAGCATCTATGTACATCAAACAAACCCTTCTCAATTTCAAGAGTTAAATAGACCACAATACAATAATACTGGGTGACTTTAACACACCTCTCTCACTACTGGACAGATCTTCCAAAGAAAAACTAAATAAAGAAACTATAGAATTAAATAATACAATCAATAATTTAGACTTAACAGACATATATAGAATATTCCATCCATCAACAAGCAAATATACTTTCTTCTCAGTAGCACATGGATCCTTCTCTAAAATAGACCGTATCTTATGCCACAAAGAAACTCTTAGTAAATACACACACACACACACACACACAAAAAAAAAAAAAAAAAAAAAAAAAAAACACCAGAGATAATATCCTGCATTCTATCAGACCACAATGGAATGAAATTAGAAATCAGTGATAAGATAAAAAATAGAATCTACTATAACAAATGGAGAGTAAATAATACACAATTGAATGACGAATGGATAGTAGAAGAAATCAAGGATGAAATAAAAAAATTCGAAATCTTTGGGACACTATGAAGGCAGTACTAAGAGGAAAGTTTATTGCATTGAGTGCATTTATTAAAAGAATAAAAAGTCAGCAAATAAATGACCTAACACTATATCTCAAAGCCCTAGAAAAAGAAGAAAAAAACACCAAAAGCAGTAGAAGACATGAAATAATTAAAATCAGAGCTGAAATAAATGAAATTGAAACAAAAGAAACATTTGAAAAAATTAACAAAACAAGAAGTTGGTTCTTTGAAAAAATAAATAAAATTGATAAACCCCTGGCCATGCTAAAGAAGGAAAAAGAGAGAAAACTCAAATTAATAAAATACAAGATGAAGAAGGAGACATTACAATGGACACATCTGAAATACATAAGATAATTAGAAACTATTTTGAAAATTTATACTCTAATAAAATAGAAAATATCAAAGATATCAACAAATTTCTAGAGACATATGACCTACCCAAACTGAATGAGGAGGTCATACATGATTTAAATAGATCAATTTCAAGTAATGAAATAGAAAATGCCACCAAAAGCCTACCAACCAAGAAAAGCCCAGGACCACATGGCTTCTCAGTGGAGTTCTACATGACTTTCACAGAACAATTAACACCAATACTCCTCAAAATATTCCATGAAATAGAAAAGGAGGGAACCCTTCCAAACTCATTCTATGAAGCTAATATCACCCTGATACCAAAACCAGACAAGGACACATCAAGGAAAGAAAACTTCAGACCAATATTCCTGATGAACATAGATACAAAAATTCTCAATAAAATTCTGGCAAATCGCATACAAAAACATAATAAAAAGATAGAGCACCATGATCAAGTGGGATTCATCCCAGGGATGCAGGGTTGGTTCAACATACAGAAATCAATAAATATAATTCATTGTATTAATAGACTTAAAAACAAGAATCATATGATCATCTCAATAGATGCAGAAAAAGCATTTAACAAAATACAGCACACCTTCATGTTGAAAACACTAGAAAAACTAGGGATAGTAGGAATATTCCTTAACATTGTAAAAGCTGTATATGCTAAACCCAAGGCCAGCATCATTCTAAATGGAGAAAAATTGAAAGTATTCCCTCTAAAAACTGAAACAAGACAAGGATGTCCTCTTTCACCACTTCTATTCAACATCATCCTTAAAACTCTAGCCAGAGCAATTAGACAAAAGAAAGAAATCAAAGGGATAAAAATAGGTAAAGAAGTGTTAGGGTTGTGGCTCAGCGGCAGAGCGCTTGCCTCGCACGTGCGCGGCCCAGGTTCGATCCTCAACACCACGTAAACATAAATGCATTGCATTGTGTACAACTAAAGTAAATAAATAAATATTTTTAAAAAATAGGTAAAGAAGAACTAAAACTATCACTATTTGCTGATAATATGATTTTATATCTATAAGATCCAAAAAATTCCACCAGAAAACTTCTAGAAATAATAAATGAATTCAGCAAAGTAGCAGGATATAAAATCAACACCCATAAATCAAACACATTCCTATACATCAGCGATAAATCCACTAAAAGAGAAATTAGGAAAACTACTCCATTCACAATAGCCTCAAAAATAAATAAATAAATAAATAAAATAGCTGGGAATCAATCTAACAAAAGTGGTGAAAGACCTCTACAATAAATACTACAGAACTCTAAAGAAAGAAATTGAAGAAAAGCTCAGAAGATGGAAAGATCTCCCATGCTCCTGGATAGGCAGAATTAATATTGTCAAAATGGCTATACTACCAAAAGTGCTATACAGATTTAATGCAATTCCTACTAAAATCCCAGCGACATTCTTCATAGAACCATAAAAAGTAATCATGAAATTTATTTGGAAAAATAAGAGACCCAGAATAGCTAAAGCAATCCTTAGCAAGAAAAATGAAGCAGGAGGCATCACAATACCTGAACTTAAATTATACTACAGAGCTATAGTAACAAAAACATCATGATATTGGCACCAAAATAGACTTGTAGACCAACGGTACAGAATAGAGGACACAGAGACAAACCGGCATAAATACAGTTATCTCATACTAGAAAAGGTGCCAAAAACATTCACTGGAGAAAAGATAGCCTATTCAACAAATGGTCCTGGAAATTTATATGTAGCAAAATGAAATTAAACCTCTCTCACCTTGCACAAAAATTAACTCAAAGTGGATCAAAGACTTAGGCACTAGAACAGAGACCCTGCACCTAATAGAAGAAAAAATGGGCCCAAATCTGCACCATGTTGGCATAGGATCTGATTTCCTTAACAAGACTCCTAAAGCACAAGAAGTAAAATCAAGAATCAATAAATGGGATGGATTCAAATTAAAAAGCTTTTTTTTCAACAAAGGAAACAATAATGTGAGGAGAGAGCCTACAGATTGGGAGAAAATCTTTACCACCTGCACCTCTGATAAAGCATAATCTCTAGGATATATAAAGAACACAAAAATATTAACACCCGAAATACAAATAACCCAATCAATTAATGGACTAGGAAACTGAACAGACACTTCACAGAAGAAGAAATACAATTTATCAACAAATACATGAAAAAGTGCTCAACATCTCTAGAAATTAGAAAAATGCAAATCAAAACTACTCTAAGAGTTCATCTCACTCCTGTCAGAATGGCAATCATCAAGAATACAGGCAACAAAAAGTTCCAGACCTTAAATTGTATTACAAAGCAATAGTAACTAAAACAGCATGGCGTTGGCACCAAAATAGACCAGTAGACCAATGGTACAGAATAGAAGACACAGAGACTAACCCACACATCTACAGTTATCTTATATTAGACAAAGGTGCCAAAAACATACATTGGAGAAAAGACAGCCTCTTCAACAAATGGTGTTGGGAAAACTAGAAATCCTTATGTAATAAAATGAAATTAAACCTCCATCTTTTTCCATGCACAAAACTCAACTCAAAGTTGATCAAGGACCTAGGAATTAAACCAGAGACCTTGCACCTAATAGAGGAAAAAGTAGGCCCAAATCTCCAACATGTTGGATTAGGCCCCAACTTCCTCAATAAGACCCCTATAGCGCAAGAACTAAAACAAAGCATTAATAAATGGGATGTATTCAAACTAAAAAGCTTCTTCTCAGCAAAAGAAACAATCAGTGAGGTGAACAGAGAACCTATAGAATGGGAGCAAATCTTTACCACATGCACATCAGATAGAACATTAACTTCAAGGATATAAAGAGTGCTCAAAAACCTTTACACCAAAAAAACAAACAACCCAATCAATAAATGGGCTAAGGAATTGAACAGACACTTCTCAGAAGATGATATACAGTCAATCAACAAATATATGAAAAAATGTTCAACATCTCTAGCAATTAGAAAAATGCAAATCAAAACTACTCTAAGATTTCATCTCACGCCAGTCGGAATGGCAGCTATCAAAAACACAAACAACAATAAATGCTGGCGAGGTTGTGGGGAAATAGGGCACACTCATACATTGCTGGTGGAGTTGCAAATTGGTGCAGCCAATCTGGAAAGAAGTATGGAGATTCCTAGGAAAACTTGGAATGGAACCACCATTTGACCCAGCTATCCCACTCCTCTGTCTATACCCAAAGGACTTAAAAACAGCTTACTACAGGGACACAGCCAAATCAATGTTTATAGCCACAGAATTCACAATAGCTAGATTGTGGAAACAACCCCGATGCCCATCAATAGATGAATGGATAGGGAAACTTTGGTGTATATA
This sequence comes from Tamias sibiricus, assembly GCA_025594165.1. Lineage (NCBI taxonomy): Eukaryota > Metazoa > Chordata > Mammalia > Rodentia > Sciuridae > Tamias > Tamias sibiricus. The sequence goes on along the minus strand of CM046670.1, from coordinate 13,187,740 downwards.
CACAATGGAACACTACTCAGCACTAAAAGAGAATAAAATCATGGCATTTGCAGGTAAATGGATGGAGTTGGAGAAAATAATGCTAAGTGAAGTCAGCCAATCCCAGAAAACCTAAGGTTGATTGATTCCTTTGCTATGATGATACTGAATTATAGTGGCAAATGAGGGGGGATGAGAGGAATGAAGGAATGTTAAAAAAAACAAAAGGGAGGGAGGGGAAGGGAGAGAGCAAGGGGACAGAAATAATGGCAGAAGGAGTTGGACATCAATATACTAAGTGCATGTATAAAAGCTCAAATGGTATGAAAATACTTTATGTAAAACCAATGACTTGGAAAACTGCTCTTTATATGTAATATGAAAGGAATTGCACTCTAAAAGCATGTATAACAAATTAAATTAAGAAAAAAAATACAGGCAACGATAAATGTTGGCGAGGATGTGGGGAAAAAAGTACTCATTCATTGCTGGTGGCACTGCAGATTGGTGCAATCACTATGGAAAGCAGTATGGAGATTCCTCAGAAAACTGGGAATGGAGCCACCATTTGACCCAGCTATCCCACTCCTTGGTTTGTACCCAAAGGACTTAAAATCAGCATACTATAGTGACACAGCCACATCAATGTTTATAGCAGCTCAATTCACAATAGCTAGACTATGGAACCAAGGTGTCCCTCAATAGATGAATGGATAAAGAAAATGTGGTATATATACTCACTAGAATATTACTCAGCTTTAAAGCAGGATGAAATTATGGCATTTGCCAGTAAATTGTTGGAGTTGTAGAATATCATGCTAAACGAAATAAGCCAATCCCACAAAACCAAAGGCCAAATGTTTTCTCCAATATGTGAATACTAATTCACAATAAGGCTGGGGGCACTAGGGAAAAATAGCATTAGATTAGGTAGAGGGAGGTGAAGGGAGGGGATGTGGGGATGGGAAAGATAGTGAAATGAAACAGACATTATTACTATATGTATATATGTGGCTACATGACCAATATGATTCTGCCACATGTACACTCTGAAAAATGAGAAATTATATCCCATGTATGTATGATATATCACAGTACATAAATGCATTCTACTGCCATATATAACTAGTTAAAACAAATTTTAAAATTAATTAAAAATTTTTTCAAAACAAAATTCCAGTGTTTGTGGGAGAAACATAAAAACAATATGGGCAAAATACTGATAATTTTAAAGCTGGGTGATGGTATAGGAAGATTTATACATTATTCTGCTTTTTATACTTTAAAATTTTTTCATAAAAATATTTTGTTGTTATTTTGTGATTTGTTCCCCCCACCTCATCCAGATCTGGGGATTGGGCCCAGGGCCTCTCTACCACTGTGCCTCATCCCACCATCCCTTTTTTATTTTACTTCAAGGCAAGGTTTTCCTACATTGCCCAGGCAGGCTGGACTTGAACTTGCAGTCCTCCTGTCTCAGCCTCCCAAGTCTCTGGGATTACAAGTGTGTGCCACCATGCCTGACTATTAAAGGTTTTTGCAACATGAGAAAAAGTGAAAGTAAATAAGAGTTAAGGAGGGAGGTGAAAGACAAAGTTCTCTTGCACTGCTTATATCAATGAGATGGTAAGAAATGGATGAATTTAGAACTTATCTGGGAAGCAGAAAATCACTTTCTGGTGATAGTAGTAAGGGAAGAAACCAATTATAATTCCTAGATTTTGGAATTTGAAAGGAAGAAGAGTGGGGAAAGCAGAACCTTGGAAGGTATAGACAGAACCTAGAAGTTCAGTGTCAGTCATACTGTGTGAGAAGGCAATTAGAAGCCAACAGAAGAGTCAGTCTACAACCCCTGAGCTCAGGGGGGTGTAGGAACTGGGGAGATGCATTTTGGAGTCCTCAGCCAATAGAGGGCCTTGAAAACCATGACCTCGGCAGTTTGTGTTAGAATTGGAATATTCCAGAATCTAAAGATGAATGTTAAGAAATCATCTGGAAAATATCTCCAGGCAAGAGGGAAAAGCAGGCTTTTGCAGTGACCACATTCAAACTGTACTGGCTCCTGTGGTCTCTATCCCCAGGGCAATCAGCAATGCTGCCTGGCTGCATGCAGCCTGGGACTGGAATTTAACACTGTGAGTCTCACTCAGCTTTCCTAAAACAGGGAGCTGTCCTCCAAATCTGGACTTTGTTTTTTGCCCTGCCTCTCCTGAGCTGCTTGTCAATATTTGATTTCTAGATAACAGGACCCTGTCTATTGCCAAGCCTCAAGGACCCTCACTTAAAACAGAGGAGGCAGTCCCCAAAAACCACAATGGGTGAAACAGTCTACTTTAAGGGACTTTTTCCTGGTTGGTTTGTTCCTGCGGGTTCCCACCCCCAGAAATAGCTCTGCAGCCTCTAACTGAGCAGCTTTTGTTTCCCTCCTAGACTGTGTGGCCCCAAAGACAATGCCAGGATTCAGGAGCCAGTGGAATTCTAAATGTCAATATGCATGCCAGAAGCAAGGTTACTCTTCCTCTTCTGGCTGTTGGCAAAATTATTCCAGAGCATTTTTATTTCTAAGGCAACTTCTCAGCCCCAGTCAGCTTAATTTCTTGGCTGCTGTCTTGGAGACCTGATGACCAAGAGGGGAGGGTTCACTGGAGGCAGGGAGCTGGGATGGGGTGCACATTGCAAATTGTTACCTATTGGGTTTAGGTACCTAGCCTAGAATTACAAATGGTTTGTCACTGGAGAAGAGGAGTTCCTGGAGAGAAGGGGGACTTGACTCAGGATTAGTGGGATTCTTCGTATTTATGACCGAAGAGAATTTCAGCACATACCAGTCAGGGAGGTTTATTTAGAAAAGTAGATAACACGTTCAAGAGAGTGAGAGATGTGTTTGGGGCTTCCCAGTTCTTTTTTAAAATAAAACTTGGCGAGGGGTAGGTATCAGTAGGTATGTAGTGATAATATCCGTCTGGTGATCTCAAAACGGTTTCTGGTAGTCTGGTCAGTCTTAGGATCCTTTGGCTGACGAGATCTTCATTATCCAATCAGTAGATAGTGCTGGGAAGTCCCCTAAATTACAGGTTACTCAAGATATTACATCTTTCTTTACTTAATCTATTCATTGGATGTTCATGCGGATTTAGAGATTTCCCTGGAATTTGAGAGTAACAGACCTGAAAAAGTATTGTGGAAATTCTGAATTAAAATCGTATTTTCTGTTCTTCCTTTATGTCTCCTTTCTACCTGATTCTTATTTCTTTTATCCTACCTCAGTTTTAGTGAACTGGCACACAGTGAGTACCTAGCCCCTTCTGGCCTATCTCTGATGGGTAATGCCTAAAATTCACCCTTTTGGCCTGAGATTATTTTCTCTATGTAAAGTGAATTGCTACTGCCAATAGCAAGTAAAACCATCCTTTATTAAAATAAATCTGGGTTCTCCCAATACTTTCCAGGTGTGGATTGGAACACTTAGCTAATATAGCCTGCTCTGCTTGTAGGCTGCCACATGGTCTGAGGGATAGATGGCCAATAGGTGGGCTAGCCCCTGTATACTGTGCCTGAAAGAAGATCTAGCCTGTCTGAATTGAAATCCCAGATCCATGATTTACTTGTGTGAACCAACGTTTTTCTGCCTCAGTTTCCTTATCAAAGAGGGACACTACCTTGTTGAACTGCTGGGGATGTGGCCCAGTGATCAAGTGCCCCTGAGTTCAATCCCCAGTACCAAAAAAAGAAAAAGAAAAAAAAATTTAAATAGCTGACACTGAATAATTTATAGAGAATAGAGATTTAGTAATTCATGATTCTGGAGGCTGGGAGGTCCAAGACCCTGGCATCAGTATCTGGTGTCTTTTTACTGCATTTCAATGTGGCAGAGTATATCACATGCTGAGAAAGAAGAAGACTGCAAGCTCCAGTTTCCTCTTCCTCCTCTTATGAAGCTACTAATGTCATCATGGGGGTCCTACTCTTATGACCTTGTCTCATCCCAATAACCTTTCAATGGACCCACCTTCAAATATTATAAAATACTTCAAATACGATGAATTTAGGACTTAAGTTTACAACACATAAACTTTTTGGGACACATTCAAATCAAAGCACTAACTTCAGATCTCAGCTCTTCAGGGAATTCTTTTCTAATCCACAGACCAAAGTGAATTCCCTCATATTGTTGAGTCAAGGGCATGGGGTTGTGGCTCAGTGGTAGAGTGCTTGCCTAGCATGTGTGAGGCACTGGGTTCAATTATCCACACAGCATATAAATAAATATAAAGGTCCTCAACAACTTAAAAAAAAAAAAAAAGCCTTTTGGTGATCAGGTCTGATTGAGACCTTGAGAACAAGTATCCTTCTGTGAATGCTCATTAGGAATCTCATTGAATGCCACACCCCGGTCCTGCCTTTGAGTTGCCTATAGTCTGTTGGAGGAGGCAAAAAAAAAAAAAAAAAAAAAAAAAAAATGAGTGGGCATATTAACTGTAATCACACACATGAGGAGAGCCACAGGAAGGAAGAGGGGTACAAAAACGGGTCAAAGCTGGCCCCATTGATAAGATGAGAAGCACTGACTGAGGGGATGTTGGGAGAAGAGGGGTTCTTTGTGTGGGGGTTGGTGCCTGCCAGGGTCCTAAGGTGGGAACATGGAATGGGCTGGAAACTGTAAGGGGAATAAGACCACCACTGAACCACAAACAGAGGGGCTAAGATGGAGGAAGGTGAGACTGTGTTCAACTGAGCCATGATCTGTGGGGTCATAGTCTCTGTGCATTCAGAGCCTCTGGGAAATTTGAAGTAGCAGAAGGACACCTTCTGATTTACATGATTTACATGTAACAGCTGGGTGCAATGGCACATGCCTGTGATCCCAGCAACTTTAGAGGCTGAGGAAGGAGGATTGCAAGTTCAAGACCAACTTCAACAACTTGGCGAGGCCCTAAAGACTTATTGAGACCCTGTCTTAAAATAAAACATAAAAAGGCTTGAGATATAGTTCAGTGGTTAAGCAACCCTGGGTTCAATCCCTGGTACCAAAAAAGGGAGGAGGGGTATCATGGCTGCTATGTGGAGAATGGCTTGCTGGTAGTGGGAGAACAGGAAGTGAAAAGGGATATTGGGGGTGAGCAGCCACAATCCTAGCAAGGAGTATCCTGGACTAGGCTGTAGCCCTGCTTTGGAACAAGCATCCTCAGTCCTTACCAAGGGAGTGAATGGAGAAAATCAAAGAACGGAACCAGGAATGAAGTCTTGTTCCACGGTCACCAAGAGTGCCTGTCTTTTAGAGATAGGGACCAACATATGTTTGGATGATATGATGGAATGCATGGATGGGGGAGGAGAGTGGGTGGAGGGCTGGATGAACAAAAGATTGTCTATGTGCTGATAACAACTGAAGCCTGGAGATGCTCTGTGGGGGTTCACCATACTATTCCTTCTCTTTTAGCATATGAACGAAATTATCCATAAAACAGTTTTTTAAAAGTAAGAGTTAATGCTTATACACTTGATGGTGCCAGACACCATTCTGAACGTACATTATGGTATTTGAATGCTGTGTTGAAGACCAAAAAGCAAATTAACCCTTGGGCCTGTTTTTCTGACATGAAAGCAGAGTGAGCTACCTCTGCTCAGTGAACCGTGACTGTGAACACATGGTGTGACCTCTGCTCTGACCGACAGACAACCTGGCCAGCTCCCAGCTCTTGTTGCCATGCCTGGTCTGTGCTCCTCCCTCCTGCTCTCCCCTTTCTCACACCGCCCCTTTATTTGTATAATGGTTTGAATCATTGATTATATGGATTTTTTAAAAAAATATTTATTTATTTGCTTTAGTTGTACACAATGCGTTTATTTGTATGTGGTGCTGAGGATCAAACCCGGCCGCGCATGTGCTAGGCGAGTTAAGTTTTGGGACAGGCTGAGAGTTCAGGAGTGAGGCGGCATGCAAAGCCACCCAGGGTTGATCCTGGGAACGCAGCTAGAAGCAAGGACAGCTGCTGTAGGCTGCAGAACAACCTGCAGAAGACATAGCACCTCAGGTTCTGAAGGGCCACGGGTGGAGGGGGGTAGGGTTGATGTTTGTCGGGTTGGAGGATGGAGAGAGGAGCCCTTGACTCCACAGGCCACACCCCTTCTCTGTCTCCAGCCTCTAGATTGTTTCGGGGGCCCTCAGAGATTGCTGCCTCTCTCTGTTCTTTCAGAGCAGGGACTTGCCAGAAACAGCCAGTACTGGAGCCCAGATTCAAATCCTATAGCCTGCTGTTATTTTTGTTTTTGCAGTTCTGGGGTGATTGAACTCAGGGCCTCACACTAGCTTAGCATGCACCTACGCTGAGCACACCTATAGTCTCTTCCCTAGTCTGTGGTAAAGCCTCTATCCAATGGAGTAGTGCTTCTTGAACACGAATGTGAATTACCTGAGTACCTGGCTCAAATGCAGATTCCCAGCCAGCTCCCGGGTGGTGCTTTGTCCACATACCACAAGCTGAATGACTAGAACAGAATACTTCCTGCCTGTGACCATGTGAACCCTAATTTGAGGAAGTCTGTTTCTACAGCTTCCCACAGTATGGTGCTCCTTATCCACTTTCACCCCAGAAAACAAAAAGGTATGAAGCAGCAAGCATGAAACATTAAAATTTTACAGTTTCAGTTGGGAACTAGGAAATAAACACCTGATTACCAAACCATTAGAAAAGAAAAGGAAACAAATAACTCCCAAAATTCAAAATTCGTGGGGTTTTTTAGTTTGTTTTTTTTTTGTACCAGGGATTGAACCCAGGGAAGCTCAACCACTGACGCACATCCCCAGCTTTTTTTATATTTTATTTTGAAACAGGGTCTTGCTAAGTTGCTCAGGGCCTCACCAAGTTGCTGAGGCTGACTTTGAATTTCTGATCCATCTACCTCTGCCTCCACAGCCTGCGCCACCCTGCCCAGCACCCCAAAGATTCTTAAATGCTGGTAAGAGCAAAACAGAAATTACTTACAAAACAAGAGCAACTTGGTTTCATGCCTAGAATTTTGCAAATTGCATGAATGTAACTTAATTTGAAGATTTTTTTTTCCCAAGTGGGAGGTACATGTTACTGAAAATGGCACTTTATTATAGGGATTTAGTATTTGAAGATATTATAAATTCTTTCCTTTTAATCCTTTCCCCATCCCTCCCCTGTGCCGGATGGAACCCAGGGCCTCTGTTCTTACTGGGCATGAGCTCTTCCACTGAAGTACAACCCCAGGCCCAATGTTATATATTTTATACTTTCCTAAAATAAAGGAAATTCTTTTAAAGCAGATGATTGATTCCTCATTTTTCTGTTTTGAAAGTTCCAAGATTTTATGTTCCTTTTTCTTAAGACCTAATTTCTAGAATACAACTTTTAAGAAAGTTCCCCCTTCACGTGTTTAAGGGAAAAGTGTGGCTACTTAGGCAAAAATGAAAGCTGTCACAATGATAAATTAGCCCTCTGGAGCCACAGCCCCTCCTGCATCAGCATGTTGTACTAGACATGATGAAATGATAATTCTAGGATGCAACCACTCATTGCAAAACAGTTGTGACCTTATCTCAGGGCAAGGCCATGATGATCTTCAAGGTTCCTGGAACAGTCTCTGGATGTTCCTTGGGGGCCACTCATGTGTAACTTTGGGTTTTTTAATCTGATTCACAAACATCGGTGGTCATCTGGATTTTGTAGGAAACAGAAGTCACTGAGATGGTGGTAATTCATAAGGCCCATCACAGTACACTCTGGTGATGTGAAAACACATGTAACATCAGTCGGCTTCTAGAAACACATAGATTGGAATTAAACTGGGGAATAAGGAGCAAAACTAGGAGCTGACAGAGCAAAGGGGGAAAGTGAGGCATCCCAGAGATTAGTAATTACAAGAAGCCACTACTCCCTTAGGGCAGAAAGGACCAAGACATGTGGTGAAGGCATGTATACCAAAGCCAGGACTACTGTGTGCATTGGAGCCAGAACTATGGGGAGGAGCTGCCCCGCCAGAGTAGGAGGATGTAAGAGAAACCCCTGGAGATGCTGTCAATCTCTTACTGGTGCCTCCCATTGACCAAATGTCTCTGACCAATGGCTGAGGAGTAAGGGAAATGCAATCTACAGGAACAGCCCCCCCCCCCCCCCCCCCCCATGGTGTGGTTCAGAGCCAGGCTGGGAAACAGGAATACCTAAGAGTAGTAGCGCCTTTGCTGCCCAGCATCCTTCCTCACAGTTCTGCCCACATTCAGCTCCCATTTGATAAGGTCACAAGTTTAATTACTAGGATCAGGTCTCCTTACTATGCCTTCTTTCCCTGGAAACAAAGTCTAAGAAATCCCTGGGAAATTCTCAAAGTCCAAAACCCTGCTGTCAGATATATGGGTGGCTTCTAGTATTCTGCTGTTCTGGGAACTGCTCTGGGTAAGCACCACCAATTTCCTTCTTCTGACATAATGAACAATAGATAAAGTGGAAATATTTGTGTCTATGTAAAATTTTTAAATTGATTTTGTCTATTCATATATTTCATCTATTGTATTTTATTATTTAAAACAGTTCTAATTTCTGTCACTGTTATGATGTTGACATTATCACTTTCTTTTTCTCATTTTCCATTTTGACTTCCTTTGATGGTTGAGGAGTGTTTACCTGGTAAGATGACACAAACCTTTCTTTTCTTTTTTTTTAATTGGAGTTGGGGGAGAATACCAGGGACTGAACTGAGGGGCACTCAGCCACTAAACCACATCCCCAGCCCTATTTTGTATTTTATTTTAGAGACAGTGTCTCACTGAGTTGCTTAGTGCCTTGCCATTGGTGAGGCTGGCTTTGAACTCTCAATCCTCTTGTCTCAGCCTCTCAAGCCACTGAGATTACAGTCGTGTATCACTGTGCTTGGCTACAAACCTTTATTTCTGATTAGTTAGTCCTTAGTGGTCCTGCCTTGAATGATTAACTGTAGTTTCCCATTAGATTTTAGACAATGGTAGTCCAAAGAAGAGCCAACTAAATCTTCTGAGGAACAAACCTAGCCCTCTTTTGTCCCCACTAGATAGCACCAACATCCTCTTAAAGGAGGACTTGGAGGAAGATTTATAGATTATTATATTTCTGATAATCTGAAGATTCCTTCTGTGGTAGATCTGGTCTCCTCTTCAATAAGGGGTTGGTGCCACTGGCAAAATTTGGCAGAGAAATGGCTACTCAAACCACATTTCTACTGGCTAGACCTAGAACTTCTCTGCTTATATAGATTAAGTAGTGCTTTAGGAGGGCCCCCATTGGTTTCATTTTAAAGATAGCTGTGATCCGTGGTTCACACCTGCTGGGTCTTCACTCTTTGTGCATTATAGTAATGGTGCTCACTTTGTCTGCGGGATGAGCTCTGCTGACCAGATTCCATGGCTCCAGGATTCCATCTTCTGACTGGATCAGAGAGCCTGTTTCATAGACAGTGTCCCACTGGCATTCTTACAGAGTTTTTCAAGGCTGCTGGCCTTCCTCTCACCAAAGCATTTTTCAAAGAAAAGGGTGTCTTGGGATCCTCCTGGGAGGCATGGATAGGTGGGTAGCATAAAATAATTTCCTTTTGGGGGGGGGCTGGAGATATAGCTCAGTTGGTAGAATACAAGTCCCTGGGTTCAATCCCCAGCACCACCAAAATAATAATAATAATAATAATAATAATAATAATAATTTCCTTTCAACTTTCTCATAGTCTGGAATCTTTGAATTCCTTCTTTGAGGTTATGTCAAAGAGATTCTGACATCCTACTTTGTTAAACTTAGTCCACTGCTGGGCCCAGGTTTCAGTCAACCAACCAGATGTTAGAGTCACTTGCAGCTCTTCAAGGTAGCCTGTCATATCCAGAATCTGGGATACTAGAACTCATATCATTAAATGTAGTCCAGCCCAATATTTTATTCCATTTCAGTTTATTGTGGATATATAATGAAGAAAATCTTGCAATTATTTTGGTATAAAGCCATCTCTTCTAGGAACAGATCTAGGATGCATGGATCTGATTCTTGTGAGTCAAAAGTAATGAGTGGAGGGGACGAGAAATTGAGAAATCTTAGGTATTTCCTTGGAGGGTAATTCTTTAGGTAAGGGTTTTGAGGAATGAATGGTGTGGACTCAGACAGAGTAAAAGAAAACCTTTCTGCTGGTAAGGAAGTCTTGGTGAATTTGGGGTTCAGGGTACTCAGATTATTACAAAACCATCCAAATGACCCCATCTCAATCTCAAGTTCTCAATTCCTTTGCTTTACTTCCTTCACTTTTTTTTTTCTTTTTTCTTTTCAGTACTGGAGATTGAATCCATGGATGTTCTTCTACTCCTAACCCTTTTTATTTTTCATTTTGAGACAGGGTCTCCTAAGTTGCAGAGCCTGGCCTTGAATTTGTAATTCTGTTTCTGCCTCCCCAAGTTGCTAGGATTACAGGCATGCATGCACCAAAATGCCAGCAGCCCACTCCCTTTACTAACAATCTCCTAACCTTAACAGAGACCTGATAAGGCCTAGGGTTGAACTTGTAATTCAGAAGCCTATATATACTAGTCCTTCGTGATATTAGAAATAAGAAATTCTGTTAATGGACACCATGGAAGTTTTAGTGTTTCTCTATGTCTTAACTTGAACTTGAGTTGAGTCTAAACTTAGTTTTGGTTTTGGTCTTTTTTTTTTTTTTTCTTTCCAGTGCCAGGGATTGATTCTGGGGTCTCACACATGGTAGGCAAGTACTGTGCCACTGAACTATATCCTCAGACGTTGCTTTTTTTCTTTGTAGCTGGTACAACATGAGGAAAACAGTTCTTCTTCATTACTACTATACCTATCATTACTACCATCATTACTACCATACCTATCATTACTACAATCATTGACTATTATACCCACCATTACTACTAGACCCATCATTACCACCATCATTGTTACTACCATAACCATTAAGTGCAGTGGCTACTTCATGTCCCAAAGCCTGGCTTTTCACTAGCCTTCACCTCAAGCAAGGATGACAATTTAAGTCATTGTGATGTCATAGAATCAATGGAGCTCATTATTGCTTTCAAGCTCAAGTAGATAAGCAATCCCAGAATTCCTAGGACTACTTTTAGGATCCAGAATTGGATCAGTCAGGCACCACTGATGGAAGGAAATGCATCTGAGACTGAACAGACAAATTTCTGCTATGGAAGTGATTTGTACGTTTGTACCAGATGACTTCCTAGCAGCAGGATCCTCAGAATACTGCATGAGCTCTCTGGGAATGTTTTCATTTGCAAAGTGAGGTGGTCTTATTTCTCTCTCCTACTAAATTCTGCCAAGTGGCCATGAACCATCTAGCTCTACTCCCATAGATCCCAGCTGTAGTTCTTTGGGACCAAGAGGACATCAGACCACAGCTTAAAAATGGCAGTGAGGAGCTCTTTTCAGAGAGGATGACTAGTTAAATCAAGTGTCTCATTTGAAAATTAAGAAGGGCTGGGTATGGTTATGCATGCCCGTTGTCCCCGCTGCTTGAGAGGGTGAGGAAGGAGGATCGCTTAAGTCCAGGAGTTTGAGGCCATCTTGAGCAACATAGCAAGACTCTGTTTTTAAAAAATTAAAATTTAAATAAAGCAAAATGAGCAAGATTAGAAGCTCCTTAGATTTAGGAAAGTTTGGGTCCAATAAGCTGATCAAGAAGCTAAGGTGACAAATTCATAGGAAAATAATGCAGAATAGAAGAAAGAACAAATTGGGGAGACTGAGGGATAATGAAGGCCTCCATCAATTGTCAGCATCCACCTTGTGGCACATGGTCTGCCTTTTTTCCTCACTTGGGGTCCCTGAGAGCCCCTTTATTTTGGAGGAGAAACAAAAGCAGAAACAACAAAACCTTTATGGTCCCTTTCCCTTTAAGGAAAAGATCTTGGCCTGGGGACAAAAAGAATATCTCACACACATCCTTATATTAAATGAAGTAGATTATGTGAAGTCTTGTGGGGGAAAATCTCTTTTTTGCAATCAGATAACTTAAGTTTCAAATAATGAGTCTACTACTTTTCATTAGCCTAGCCTTGAGTGGCATCACCTCCCTGCACCTTAATTTCCTCAACTATAAAATGAAAATACTTCCATAGGAATGCCCTTCCAGACCTGTAAATTTTCATTTGTGAACTCCAACCTATCCTTCAAAATCTAGGTCAAGTGAAATCTCCAAAAATCCTAAGTCGCTAAGGGGAATCACCTCCCTTCTCCGTCTCAGCAGATTGCTGTGAATCTGCCTCATATATGATAACCTTGTGTAGCTCTCTCATCTCTGCTACCGTGCCACGAGCATCCTTCACTCAGGGAGCTTGTCTGTGCAGTGTGGCATGGCAGAGAACCTCTTAGAGAAGAAGGGCAAAGTAAATTCTTCTTAAGTGAAGTAAGTATAGAATCACATTCTTTCTTTTAATTCTAACCCCTTTTATTTATTTTATTATTTTTTAAATTTTATTTGTTTCTAAACAGCATAATTTAATTCAATTCATATTGCACATATCGAGCACAGTTTTTCATGTCTGGTTGTACACAACATAGAGTCACACCATTTGTCTTCATACATGTACTTAGGGTAATGATGACCATCTCATTCCACTGTCTTTCCATCTTCCTGCCCCCTCCCTTCACCTCCTTCCCCTTTGCCCTATCTAAAGTTCATTTATTCCTCCCATGCTCCCCCTGCCCATCCCCATTATGAATCAGCATCCTTATATCAGAGAAAACATTTGGCATTTGGTTTTCTGGGATTGGCTTACTTCATTTAGCATTATATTCTCTAACTCCATCCATTCACCTGCAAATGCCATGACTTTATTCTCTATTAATGCTGAGTAATATTCCATTGTGTATATATACCCCTTTTCTTAAAAATGAAATTCCAAAGGAAGAACAGATTTATTTGTTCAGGTGCTTATCATATACAATCATGTCTGAAATATCTCATGTGATAATTAGCAATTATAGAATTAATTTGCCTTTTGGCATTAAGTAATGTCATGCAAGTAACCTGAGTTTTCTTAAACTAAAATTTTAGCAAATGCAAAATAGGGTATTGAGAATGGAAAGAGATAAAACCTAGTCTACTATCATTCTGTCAAGATAAATTTTTTTAAATTTAGGAAAAGTAGGAAAATTTATAGGAGAAAGCACAATTCTCCCAATGAAGAAGAAAAAATGCAGATGGTAAAAATTAACTGTAGTATGGGACCATGTTTTGACCTGTTATTTAAACAATGCAGCCAAGAAAATCCATGATATGGTTTGAGAAATGAAGTCATTTCGTGTAAATTAGAAATAATCTTGGGTGGGCTGGAGGTATCACTGAGTGGTAGAGCACTTGCCTAGCATGTGTGAGGACTTGGGTTCAATTTCCCAGCACTGAAACAGACAAACAACAGATAAAACAATCAAACAAACAAAAAACAACCAGGGCCTGGGGTTGTGGCTCAGCAGTAGAGCACTCGCCTAGCACGTGCTTGGCCCGGGTTCGATCCTCAGCACCACGTAAAAATAAACGCATTGTGTACAACTAAAACAAACAAATAAATATTTAAAAAAACAAAACAAAACAGAAAACCAACCAAATAAACAACAACCAAAAACAAAAAAAAAAAAACCCAAACAAACGAAAAACCTACCTCTGGATTCCCTGCTTTCTTGAATGAACCAGTCCTATATATCACCCAGCTGCCAAATGGTTAGTGATGATCTATCTGGGGGGACCTGCAGACACCATGCACTCTAACATGCCAATCAGCTGCTTGTCACCAAAACTAGGACACTCCCAACCATGTTCTTTATATTCCCATGGAAAGAAAATGGTTAAAGTGTGCCAAGTAAAGTCCACCTTGAAAAAAAATTTAAATTGATTATACATTCCTGTTCAACTGTATTTAAATATTAATAAAATTGGTATACTTATTAATGGGAAGGAAGAAGCAATATATTTCCACAAGGGAATTGGATTGACAGAATGCTCCAAAGGAATTAGCTGAATTTGTCATTACTCATTTGATGTGGAAATCTTTCCCCAAGTTTATAATTTTGAAATTAGCTCACATCAGAGTTCATAGTATATAAACTGATTTTCACTCAACAAAATGATTCTATTCCTCATAGATATAAATCAGAATTACAATATTCTCTCCTTATTCAAACAGACTACCATGATGTTTAAAGATAAGATCCTTTAAGCATCATATTAAAGCTATTCAAAGATTGACAAATGACATCAGTGATATATCCAAAAAGAAAATTAGATTACAAAATCAAATAAGCTCACATAACAGTACCCCAGTGGCGTTGGCTCCCTTTCATCTTATTTGGGGCCCTGTCTTCTGTGCTGTGGCTTATGGGGAATGCAGTGGCTGTAGTCAAGGACTTGTGGTTGAATGGACGGTGAAAGCGGCTGAGTGGGACAGATGGCAGGCTGGAGTGGGGAGGGGTAGGAGGGCTCCTGTAGCAGGTGCTGAGCAGAAAGAAGGTTTTGTTTGGCAGACTGAGTGTGAAAGCCATAGGGCCAGAGCAGAAACTGTTCTGGAATTAGAAAAAAAATCAGCAGGGGGCTCCAGATGAGGTGGTGGGCTCCAGTGTGAGGGGAAGCAGAATAGCCAGGAAACCCAATTGTCTGCAGGAGTCCAGTCCTCCATGCCTAGGAGGAGAACAATGACAAAAAATGCTCCGGTCTGGGAGAAGACTGATATTCTAAGCAGATTAGGGGAACAGAGCCCTTGGGGCCAGACTACAGCTTGTTATAAGAACTGGGGCCTGAGGTGGGGCTGAGTCTCAGGCACAAGTGGATGCCCATATGGCTAACCTGGGACATGAAATAGGGGCACAAAGTAAGCAGCAGGAGTTTAGCTCTTGTCTCGGGTCAGCAGTGGTGTCAGGAAATGACAAGGGGGAAGAATTAAGCCCACAGGGAAGGATCAAGTAGTCCCCATGCAGGAAGCAGAGTGGGGCTTGACGGATGAGGCGGTTGATCGGGCTTCACTGTCTGGCCCAGGGAAGGCTGTTGAGGCTATCAGGAGTCTGAGCAGCAGAGTGCTTGTTCTAGTTCTGCCACTAAATGATAGAATCCTCATGGAATCCTTTCCCCTCTTCTGAAAAACAGCACACCACCACCTAACAGTCTGGGTAAGGTTTCAGTTTCTGTTCCTGCATCTTTGTTACCCATCTGGTCTTTGGGAATATAGAGTAACTCTTTTCTCTCATCTTATGCTCTCTCCCTGATTCCCTTCTCTACTCCCACAGCTATGGCTCTAGCACTGACCTCTGTCTGTGACCTTGGTGTACTAGGTAGAGCTTGTAAGATTAGTTAGCTGGGTTATCTGCTGTAACAGATATATGACAAATAGGTACACACAACAGAAATGTAATTCTTGCTCAGGTAAACAGCTAGGTTGATAGAAGCTCTACACCTTTAATAGGTCGCCTCATGGTTGCCCTGTCCGTTTGGGCTAGCACAAAGGGACAGGGCACGAGGGAGCATGAGTAGACATTTTATGGGCCAGGAATGGAAGTGGCACATCTTTTGATTGTAATCTACTGCCTTGAACTCAATCACATGGCCACGCCTAACTTCAAGAAGGCTGGGCAAGGTGGACAGTTGGTGAACCCAGGAAGTGGAGGACACAGGGCATAGTGAGCAGCTGGAAGTGTCTGCTGGCTTCATCCTTGAATTACAGCTCTCTTCATGCTCTATCCTGTGGGTACCATGCAGGACCTTCAAACTAAATCTGTTCAAAGTCAAATTCATTAATGTCCCCAGTAAAACCTATTTCTTCACTCTATTCCTTCCTCTGTCAACGTTCCACCCTTTCAAATGTCCAACTACAAACCTTTGAGTAAGCTTGACTTCTCCCTCTCCCCATGTTCAACTTTCAGTACATTTTGGTTGTGGCACTTAAGAAGCACATGTCATGTTTCCTGCTCTGGGACCATGACTGATTGTGGCTGCCCCACTGTGTCTGTCTGTTAAGCTCTGAGAACACCCACCAGCCACGGTCTTCCTCCAGCCCATCACTGCAAGATGCAGGACTCCTTCTGAGGGACACTGCTGGCTGGGGGACTCCCCATCAGCTTGGTGGAGCTTAGATCTCTGCTGATTCTGACACTTTCCTCTTCAGCCCACTTTTCTTTCTTCTCCCTCACTGAGGTCAGACCTGCCTTGAAGTCTGAAAGTTTTCCCCATCTTCTCTGTTTCCCCCTTTATCTTTCACAATCCCTCATAAATTTCTTGCCAGGTTGGGAGTATAACTCAGTGATAGTGTACTTCCTAGCATGCACAAGATCCTGGGTTTGGTCTCCAGCACTGCAAAAATAATTTTAAAAAACTGAAGAAAATCTCTTTCAAATAAATCAAATCCTGTATTGGCTTCTGCTTCTCAGATGACCCAGAATTAAGTTCTTTTCAAATTCTTCCTCTCTTTTCTATTCCCATTGCTATAGCCTTCACCCTTGCCAGGCTTCCTAATGGACTCCCAACCTTCAATCTGGTTCTTTCCATAGGTACTTCCAAAACACATGTATGAACCTGCCCCTTCTCCTAGTCAAAAGCCTTCTGTCCCTCCTACCTGCCATCTGTGGAATCTGCTTATGTTTCTTGGACCATTGTTCAAAAACCTTCACAGTCTCTTCCAAGCCTTGCTTCCTGCATCATCATTCCCTCTCCCACACCTGGATGACTTGCATTTTCCTGACTATACAGTATTCCCACTTTGGGCTCTTCCCTCCACCTGCTTCCGCCCACTTCTCATTCTGTCAAAATCCTGTTCAATATACATTCATTACAATCCAGCTCCAAACTCTCCTTAATCCTCAAAGACTTACTTCTTTCTTCTTCTGGACTCTTCTCACAGCACTTTGCCCATGTTCTTTACCATGCAGATCTCTATTTAAACACGTCTTTCTCCTCCACCTGAAGTCAAGGGCAGCACTTCATTTACTCATTCATTCTGAGTTCCTAGTTCCTGTGCTTGGTGTAGGATGTAGACTAAAAGAGATCAATATTCCTGCACCAACAGCTTCTTTCTAGTATATATCCAGTGTTGAGTGGTGCTTTTTCATGACAAGTGCCTTAGTTTGTTAAATAATTATAAAAAATGGTCATTATTTTATATTCCCTACTAATTTAACAGTTCATGGAGATGCTGAGACAAGTATACTAGGAGGATAAAATGAAATTGTGGTTGGAACACCTGCAGAAACTACAGGAGAACTACACAGATATAAGTGAATTTAGCCAGAAACACTTGAGGCAAAGGGAGGGAAGGCTGTTGGAACACCCAGATTAAAGGGCACAGCCTCTGTGTTTGAAGCTAACAAGAACCCACATGTCGGCAAAGACACCAGACGTGTCTCAGAGTCATTTCCAGAAATAACCCATCCTCCAGTTGGCTTTGGGGGAAAAGCGCTGATGAAATGAGATGCCTCCCAAATGTCCCTGGGCAGCAGCCAATCAAAGCATAGTCATGGGTTCAGACGCTTGGACCGAAGACATTTGGGGTGAGAAACTCCAAAGACAACCCCTCATCATCTCCTGCCTGTTCATTTTCAAATGAGTAGGTCACCCTTTTGTAAGCAGAGTCCTCCGTTCTGGAGCTGGACAGGCCTATGTATTTATTCCTTTTCTAATTCATCTTGGTTTTTACTCATCCTTTCAATTGAACAAGATTTATTTTTTAATTTTGGCAAAATGCCAGCACTGGATTTCTGTAGAAATGAAGTATGCATTCTAGAAATTTAAGCAATAGTATGAAAACATACTGAATCCCACCACCCAGAAGGAACTGTCATGAATATTTAATGAATAGAAATTTCTCCATGCATACCTAAACACAGAAAAATAATGATATTGAAAATGAGATAATCTAAATTTTAAATTTTTATTGAAAGCTTTAACTCCAAGTACAATATGTATATAGAAAAGGGAACAAATGAAGATTGTAAATGCAATAATTATCACAAAATAAATACATATGGAAAAGCATAAATACAATGAAAAGACAAAACTATTCTATGCTATTAGAAATCAGGATAGTGCTACTTTAGTGAAAAAGGAGGGAAAGGGTGGTGGAAGGAGTTCGGGGGATGTTAGTAGTGGTCTTGAGGGTGGGATCTGTGTGGAAGAAAACAATCCTAGGCTGGTCTAGTGACACATTCCCATTTCCCAAACTGAGGGGGAGTCTGTGAGGACTACAGAGAGCCTACCTGAGCTTTTGACTCAAAATGGAGTATTTGGTTCCTATAGGAATAGAGAGTTTTGTGATCAGTGGAATTACAATGGTAAATGAGGAAAACTGGATTTGCATATCAGAGTCATCCTTCCATTTATTCTTTAGACAATCATTTATGTGCGAAGTGGCTCCTCATGTGTTATATCCATCCCATCTTGCTTTGGAAGGTATTCTTTTCCAACAAGCTGGCAGAATCAGGGCCACCTGGTGCTGCTTGGTCCTTCCTGTTCCCTTCTTGAACCCTGAGCCCACAAACTGGTAACCATCAAGGAACACTGTCTGACTTCCTATCTTCACCCACATGGCTGGTCCTGCAGTGTGTGGGATAAAACAGAAGGCAGGCTCTTCATTGGCATCTTCATCTCCATTTAAATGTCAGCCTTTCTGAGCACCATCTTCTACTACCATCCTGGACACATCTTGGGCCCTTCTCAGCATTTTCTGTTTAAGTAACATTGCTGAGTACAATGTAATGGCCTCAAAGCTGCAGAAGGGAATCCCTCAGATAGACTTGTGCAGGCACATTGAACACACCCAGCCCCTGGGGCCAGGCTGTTCAAAACCGTCAAGCAAACTTTCTACCCATTCAGCAGTTCTAGGTAGAAGAGTCAATTTTGCCCTGAGTGCTGAGATTACCTTCACCAGAACAGAAGAAGTAACTTGACAGGTTGCCATGGGCAGAGAGACTTTTGGAAGGGGGGAGTCTTGGTCTTCTCACGAAAATACCTGTTTTTCTTGGCAAAATAGGAGAGAAGTGAAGTATTAGCAATACAAGTACTGTGCAGATTCTTACTTAGGCAACATTTAATTCTTCTGCAAGTGTTGGGCATGCCCAGTCACAGGCTGCTCCAAGAGAATGCTTAGACTTTCCTCTTGAGAGATGGTCAATTTCTCTTTGGTATCTCTCATCTGTCTCTCATCTAGCATCTATCTGCATCTATCATTTCTATCATCTATCACCTCTATCATTTATTTCTGAACACAGCACTGTATTTGAAGGCAGACAGGGCCATCCTTCTGTGAGATTTGAATTTAGAAGAAAATGTACATATCTTTTTAGAAGCTAAGATGTCATCAGTGAGACTTTTCACTTCACTCCCCACTACCTGGGCCCTGTTGCGTTAACACAAACTCCATTTTCTGAGATTCACTATGCTTTTCCTCATGTCCCTTCTCATGAGCATCTCTTCCTGTCTTCTCCTTCAGGATTTGGCTTGGACATCACCAACTCTGGGGACCTTTCCCCTCCTCTCATCTTTGTTACAGAACAGCCTGGACTCTCACCACCCCATGAGAGGATCTATTCATACCCAGCTTCTTAGAATGGAGTCATTGCTCTATCCAAGATGGCTCTGAATTGTGGAGGAGGGGTCCTGTGTTCTCAAGGTCATCTTTGTGTCTGTTCCCAGCCTTGGCCAAGCTGCTCTTTTCTCTATATCCTGACTGTTCCTTTACCTCTACCTGGCATCAACCCACCAGGAATCAGAGCTCCTTCTCTTTATTCACTCCTTCCACAATTAAGGTTAAGGTGAACAGAATCCTGTTGGAAACTACAGAGTGTTTACTAAAGATTTATGGGTCACTGCAGGTACTTTTTTCTTAATTTTTTTTTGTAGTTGTAGATGGACAGTATGCATTTATTTTATTTATTTATTTTTATGTGGTGCTGAGGATCAAACCCAGTGCCTTCCACATGCAAGGCCAGTGCTCTACCACTGAGCTATAGCCCCAGCCTAACAGCAGGTACTTTTAAAAGCAAAGCACATACTGGGTATGGTGGTACATACCTGTATTTCCAGCAGTTTGGAAGGCTGAGGCAGGAGGATCACACATTTAGGGCCTGCCTCAGCAACTTTGTGAGATCCTATCTCAAAATAAAAAAATAAAAAGTTCTGGGAATGAAGCTCAGTAGTAGGAGTGGCTCTGGGTTTAGTTCCCAGTACTAGGAAAATAAGTGAGTGAATGAATAAATAAAAGCAAAGCACTTAAAATTCACATCACTTTTCAAAGGGGCCCTCCTGCCAGGATCTGTCATGGCCAGGCCCCCATTCTCATTCTCCCTCTCCTTCCCTCCCTTTCAAGAGCTCCCACCTAATTCCTCTGACAACATCTAAATTCCTGTGTGCCAAATTCTACCCCAGCAGTTTACCAAGTTACTTTTCTAAATAGAGCCAGTGCTCTCCCAATGAAGAACTCTAGTCCTGTTTGCATAATACAGTATTTTGTTCAGTAACTGTCACATCAGTGTATTCATCTATTTCTGCATCTTGCTGTATACTGGGCTGGACCCTCTCTGAAGGCTGAAGCCTCATCTTTGGATCTACAAACCCAGTTGCTCAATAGATCCAGCTGTTACTGTGACCAGAGGAGAATAGTGAAACAGGCCCATCAGGCAGTGCGAAGGTCACACTAAGCAGCCTGTTGCTAGGAGATGAGGCTGCTTTCCAGAGGGGAAGGATGTGCAGTGCTGCTTAGCAACATCTCCCCACTGTCCTATCACTCAGAATGGACAGGACCAAACAATTCTTAAGGCAAGGTTGGTTTTTTTTTTTTTAATATATTTCAGCTAAAAATAGATATATCTTTCCTTCTGTTCAGCTGAGGAGATGTACTTTTTAAAGGTCCACAAGGACAAAAAATATGGAGGGTCCCTGATATTCAAACCCAAGAATCTTCTTTGTCAGAAGGTTAACTGTGAGTCAGAGGGGTATTTGGGAGGATTTCCAAGAGTCCACAACCTGCTTTCTTTTCCTGAAGGGACACATTCATTTAGTTTTGGCTGTCACCCCTGCTGTGTCTGGAAAGCTGCCCACATCTCTCCTGTGGGCTCAGAGTGAACTCGCTCACTTGGCATGGCCAGGGCTCACAAGTCCAGCTGGTCATCAAGGACAGAAAGGCTTACTGGCTTTGGTTGATGTTTCCCTAACTAGTTTAACCCAGGAAAACCACTCAGATTTATTGTCTACCTTTGTGTGATTTAAATTCCTTGAATACATTTATGTACATTGAAAAAGCTGCACATGAGTCAAAGACTCATAAGCAATGGGCCAGATTTCCCTCAATTTATGCCAGAGAGTGCACAGCATGCACTCTGTGACTGTTTTTCTTTTTTCCCTTTCCTACTAGCTTCCACAAAGGGGAGTATACACTGATGGGGTCCAGGATGCAGGCCAGGTTGAAGGATACCGCCCTGCTAGACTGCTTGGGCACAGGGAAGGCCCCATTGCCTTGGAGCCATGGAGCTCTAGGAAACTAGCTGAGAGCAGTGCCCAGCAGGTGGGACTCAGCAAAATTAGAGCCCTTCATTCATTCAGCTCATTCCACAAACACTGGTCAGGGCCTGCCAGCTGTCCTGCCTGGTTGACAATGGTTAAGGTCTACCAGGCAAAAAGGAGGTGCTCCCCAAGCTCAGAGCTCTGGGTCTGGCCAGGAACCAGACAGGAGAGCTGTCTTCCTCCTTGCAGCTCTTAGAGGCTGTGTTCTATAGTGTTACCTCAATGAATTAACGAGTATAGAACCAGTGATCCTAGGAGAAACACAAAATTAGGTCCTGAGAGCTGGTAGTGAGGGCATTTTTTTTTTTTTGTCATAAATGTGTAACTTTTTAATGTGTGTTTCTGTTTAGACACCTTATTTAATATATATTGTGGATCCATTGATCTTGAACTTTTGTCAACAATACTTTTGCTCATGTTTGAAGAAAGCTTTTCTAGTTCATGTATTTTTTTTTTTTCTTTTTTCTTAAGGCACATTTTAACCTTCCTGCATCTAGGGATACTAGATGGCACTTCCAAACTGGGGACCACGTTGAATAACAAAACCACAACCCAAAAGTATAAAAAATGCAAAAAAAAAAAAAAAAAAAAGGCAAAAGAAAAACAACAACAAAAACATCACACACACACATAACACTACATAGACCAACAAAAGACCTTTGTTCATAGTAGGAGAACTGGAGCAAAAAGCCAGAGCATGGCTTTGTTTGACCTTAGTTGGTATGTTACCTGTCCATCACTATGACAAAATTATTGAGAAAATCAACTTAAAAGAGGAAAAGTTTATTTTGGCTCATGGTTTTAGAGGTCTCAGTTCCTGGTTACTTGGTCTTGTTGCTTTTGGGCCTGTGGTAAGACAGAACATCATGAAAGGGAGTGTATAGCCAAAGAAATTGCTCGCCTCGTGATGATGGGATGCAAGAGAAAGGGAGACAGTTGGGGGCCCCAATATCACCTTCAAAGGCATACCCCCAAAGACCTAACTTTCTCTGCTAGTCCCCATCTTCTGAAGGTTCCACTACCTTCCTCTAGTGCCATAGGCTGGGGACCAAACCTTAGCATATGAGCCTTTGGGGGACATTTAAGATCCAAACCATAGTATTTGAAAACTTGCATGTCAGATGACTCAAAGTTTTTGCCATTCTGTGTATGTCTGCAAAAGCAACACGAATATTGATTATGAGGTTACAAATAAATTTCAGAGAGTAGGTGACTTTGCAAATATAGAATCTATGATTAATGAGGATTAACTACATATAAGTATGCATATATGTATGTATATGGTATTATCTATGAAAGGTGAATGTATATGTACAGATACACACACATACAATACATTTCTGTATGAATGACAACAATTCCCAGAGTGCTAAGGATGGAGAAATGACCAGGAGGCAAGGTCCTGGGTTCTTGAGAGGCAATGGTCAGGCCTTAGTCATTCGCAGTGACCTGGCATTACATTGGAGATTGGCAGGCCCCAATGTGTAAACAGGAATCCTTTTGTCCTCGAGGCTCTTTTGGTTGTGTCTTATGGTGTGTCTTGTTCTTTATTCAGGCAGTGGAGGTTCTTGGAGCATTTACCTTGTGATGTTCATGCAACACTTACTACTTGCAACCTACCTTTTTCCATGTTCCTCAAGCCCAGTGGAGATTAAATGTGCCCACTAGGAAGTGTTGTACTCTGTTCTCCAGAACAGAGAGGTAGACTCTTTCCCAGCATTTCCTGAACCATCCTGTCCTGAGTAAATTGTCAACAACATGGTCTCCCAAGATTTTCCTTGGAGATTCTGATCTGGTTAGTCTGGGGTGGGGTACTGGACTAGGGGCTCTTCTTCTAATCAAACAAACATAGGAAACAGTATCTAGTGCAAGGAGCCATTATTTTGAATAGAATGAAGGTATTACTGTAAATAGGGAGATGATGGCTTGAAAATAATTCAAAATATTGTGGAAATATGATAATTTTCTGTTGGGGAAAAGGAGGAGGATCTTGATGATGAATCTGATGTATCTGGTAGGAAATTTGCTGGATTAAAACACAGGACATCCTGTAAAATTTCCACTGGATGCCTAATTGAATTTCAGATAAATAATGAAAAATGTTTCAGTATATTCCAAATATTATATGAGATGTACTTACACAAAACGTCTTATTGTTCTTTATCTGAATCAGATTTAGCTGTATTTTTATGTGCTATTTTGGGCTTGTTACCCAGGAGTGGGTGGAGGACGCTGTAGGCATTTGCTTGGTTTATGTGTAAACAGGAATGGATAGGTTGAGTGTTAGTCAGGAGGTTAGGATGCTGATAAGAATATTTGTTGACTATATATTAATAGAGAAAGGAACTATTTTAAGTATTTCACATTAACAGATTTACTCATTCACTAACATTTCATATAGATCTTATTCTCCCTTTTAAAGTTTTGGAAACAGAGGCAGGTAGAGGTATACTAACTTGCCCAAACCCTGGCTACAAGAGACTGGATGGGAAGCAACTCCTTCCAGAAGTCTTATCCCATATCCACAGGAAGCCACTAGCCTGGGCTGCCACATGGGAAAGAAGAAAGGGTTTCTCCAATGTCAGGGCTTGTTACCTGGACCCACGGGGGATGGTGATCCATGGATGATCTCTGAACCCACCCACCTCATTCACTAGAGTACTCAACAAATATTTACTGTGTGCCTGCTATGTGCCTTGAACTGGCCCAGGATTTCAGGATGTGATGGTTGACAAAACAGACCAGTGACTCCCTTGGGTAGAGTTTTCAGAGTGGAAGGCAAGGCCCAGCACTTCTGCTGGATTTTGCCAAAGACTTCAAAATGAGTGTCAGTCTAGGGCAGAAGCAGAACTGGGGCTTAACTGGAGAAAGAAGCACCTGTCTGGGGAGATCCCCCACCTTCTTTGAGCTACTTGAGATGGGTGTTCCTGTCTAACCCATCTCTTCCTCATGCCGTGGTCTTCCCATAGTTCCCTCAGAAGGCAATGGGGAGGGCTGGGAATGTAGCTCAGTGGTACAACAGTAGCCTAGAATATTGAAACCCTGAATTCAGTCCTAGTATTGCAAAACAAAAACAAAACAAAAAGCCACCACCACAACAAAATCGCTAATGTGGAGTATTGTGGCAACCATATAGGTCAGGCAGCTTGCTCGATGTCTCTGCCTTTATTGAAAACAGTTCACTTTTCATGCACCCTACGGTGCCTCTACCTATGGCAACAATTTAAGACTTCATATTCTTGTTTCTAAACATTATTATAACCAGAGTCATAATAAAGGAAAATGCAAATCAAAACTGCCAGATCATTTTTCACTTCTCAGATCCACAAGAATCTTCAAGGGTGACTTCCTGCAATAGAGGTAAAAAAGAAGAAGAAGAGAGGTGCTCTCTCCCATACTGTTGGATTCCGGGCAGGTAGAAGGCCACACCTCCCCAGGTACTTTGTGAAAAGACTACATTTCCCAGGTGCCTCAGCCTGGCCAGTGAACCTGGCCAGCAGGTGCCCTGGCCACTGCCTCCTGACCTCCGGCAGCCTATGGAGACACGGACTCGCTCCAGGGGTGTCTCTGACCACCAGTTCGCTATTTAAGCCTGCTCCAGACTGAAACCTTCTCTGTTCGCACCTGTCCCTGTTCCTTGTTCCCTGTTCGCCCTTGTTCCGTGCTCTTCTTGTCCTGCCCCTTTCCCATTCCCTACCCCTCTTTCCTTCCCTTCCTCTCCCTACCCCTCCCCATGTGGTACCCCAATAACCCCCCCCCCCCTTTTCCAACACTGCGTTCCTGGATAGCTTTATGTTCTAACACATACACTGTGGGGGAGAGTACAATAAAACACACTTTGAAGCATAGACCAAAATCTTTGTAGAAGAATATTTATCACAGCCCTTGGTGTAACCATAAAACTGGTTAGATCTCACTTTCTTTATGAAACTGAACTCCACTAGCCATTAAAAAGAATGCGCCAGGGGCTGGGATTGTGGCTCAGCGGCAGAGCGCTCGTCTTGCACGTGCGCGGCCCGGGTTCGATCCTCAGCACCACGTAAACATAAATGCATTGCATTGTGTATAACTAAAGTAAATAAATAAATATTTAAAAAAAAAAAAAAAAAAAAAAAAAAGAATGCGCCAGGAAAGTCTATGCTGACATGGAAATATTCCCTAGACACGTTTCTTCATCCACTGTTGAATGGTTCATCCAACAGTCTAATTACAATGCAGCAATCACTGTGCTAGGTAGTAGAGAAGGGGTCCTTAATCAGAACCCAAGGAGACTCAATTGCAATGAGCAGGTGGACAAGGATACAGATGGCTCTAGGGAGGAAGTGGGCAACAGGAGAGAGGGGAAGGAGCTGAAGGAAAGAGCGATGGGCAGCAGGATCTGATGGCACTATCATCAAGTTCTACCAGGACCAAAATCCTGGAGATCTCTGGGAACCTTAGCAATGGCTATGTCAATGGGGACAGCTACAGGATGGGAAAGAGCTAGGCAAAAACAGACCAGGATATAGAGAACTCATGAATAATGTGTTTCAGAATCAAGGGAAGAAATAAGGTGGTGGTTTGAATCCAGTGAAGAGAAAGTTTCTTTCTTTTCTTTTTTACCCCTGTTGTTGGGACTGGAACCCAGGGTCTTGCCTGTGCTAGGCAAATGTTATACCACTGAGCTACATCCCAGCCAGAGCCTGAGGTTCAGTTTTTTAAATGAGAGAGACGTGAATATGTGAAAACCAAAGGTAAGAACTTAACTGCAGTATGTCATGAAGTAAACAACAATATCCAGAGCGTAGGACCTATGGGTGTGCATGTTTGAGTGTATTCCCATTTATGTAAAATGTAAAGGCTATTTTATATGCTGGTGTAGACACAAAGCTTTTCTTCTGGAAAGGCAAATAAGAAATGATTAATAGTGGTTACCTTTGGAGAGAGCTAGTGTGGTGGAAAGGAGATATGATTTTTACTTTCTGTTTTATAGTTTACAACTCTCTTATTCCCTCAACCAAAATTCCTAATTTTCAGTGTAATTGAATTGGCTAAGCATTGAGAAGAAGGAAATTCTAGTGAAGGGGTTCAGCTAAACCTTAATTGCAAATAACCCTCCCATTCCCATCCTGCCCTTTCAGGGTTTTCATTTTAAAGCCTCTGCCTTTATCCAGATAAACTGCTCTGGATCACAAAGACAAGGGAAGCATTTCAGGAATGTGAGGCCCCTTGCTCCTCACTGGGGACCCTGTCACTGTGCCAGGAGCTGGGAAGGTAGGAAAGAGTTGTCCTCCTGCAGAGTGGGGGTGGGGTGGGGTGTGAGGGTGGTAGTGGGGTTTGGGCTGTATTATCTGGGGAGCTGCAAACACACACTGTTGACCTATTGCCGCATTGGATCAAATAAATCTGAACTCTTGGGGGTGGGGCCCAGGCATTTGTTTTCTCAGAAACCTGACTTTCAAACCAGAGTCTGGAACAGGGGCTCTCAACCTGCTGTGCACCAGAACCACATATTCATGTGAAAACTCTACTATATCTGTCCCCACAAAGGACCACAGGTGGCTTTGAAAACATGCCTTCGTTCTCTCACTGCTCTAAGGGTTAGAAGTTTTGAGGTCAAAGTGTCTGCAGGTTGGTTTCTCCTTGGCTTTGTAGATGGGTGTCTTCTCTCTGGGTCCCCATCTGGTCATCCCTCTGTGTGTGTCTGTGTTTTCCTCTCCTCTTCTTAGAAGGTCACCAGTCTTATAGGATTGGGATCTTCCTAATGACTTTGTCTTATCTTAATCACCTCTTTATTGGCTCTATCTCCAGTCACATTCAGAGGTTCTGGGGGGTTATCATAAGAATTTGGGGGGAACACCACCCATAACAATGTGCAAGTTCATCTTAGGCCAGTTTAGTCAGAATCTGTGGAGGTGGCCCTGAACACAATTTTTTTTTTTTTTTTTTTCTGTGTGTGGTACTAGGGATTGAACCTAGGGTCTTCCTCACACTAGGCAATTTTATTTTATTTTTTGAGACTGAGTCTCACTAAGGTACCCTGGCTTTCCTTGAGCTTGGGATCCTCCTACCTCAGCCTCTGAATTAACTGGGACTATAGATCTGTGCCACAGGGCCAGCATTGGACACAAATGTTCTTCCAATTGCATGTGAGTCTAGAGTGCAGCTGAGGCTGAGGAATGCTGGTTAGAAGACTACCCAGACAGTGAGGAGAGGAGCACAGAGATGGGCAGGCTCCCCACACGTGTGGCTGCCTCACTGGATGTTGCTACCTTAGAAAGTAATTTTTAGTAAGTCATTAGAATCAAAAGGGTGATAGGTGGCCCAGCAGGCAGTAACTACCTCCTTAATCCCATCCTTTCATTTCCTTCCAGTTTGGAGTTCCATCTTTGATGAATTCAATGAGTCTTACTTTTAATCCTAGCGTAACAGGAATACCCTGAGAACAGAAGGGATCAAAATTACAAATGAGTCTCAGATAAGCTAATGATGTCACTGAAAAGAGACCAGGCAAGGTGACAAGTGCAGCTGGGGGTTAGGCCACTCTGGTCTGTTCCCTGGTCCTTCTTCCTACCTGTGCACCTGTCAGATAGCTCAGTTGGTAGAGTGCTTGCCTCGTGTGCACAAGGCCCTGGGTTCAATCCCCAGCACCACAAAAAAAAAAAAAAAAAAAAAAAAAAAAAAAAAAAAAGGATGTGATGCTGGAGCCGTCCCCTGACCCCATTGAAGGTCAAAGCAACACACGCTGGGACCGTTGTGTAGTAAAAGGGGTTTATTAACCGGCCCCTAATGGCTGTGGGGACCCAGGGACACGTGGAGGGGGAGGGAGTGAGGAAAACCCGCGGGAAGGGAGGAACAGAGATGGGGCAACGGAGAAGAAAAGGGGTGAAAAGAGGAAAAAGGGTCGGAAAGGGTGAAAAGGGCAGAAAAGGAAGAAGGGTGAAAAAGAGGGAAAAGGGCAAAAAAGGGTGAAAAGGGACGGAAAGGGGGAAAGGGTGAAAAAGAGGGAGAAAAAGGGAAGAGTTTCAGCCTGGCGGGAGTTTAAATAGCTACTCCGGTGGTCTGAGACACCCCTGACTCCATAGGCTGCCTGGGATCGGAAGGGGAACCCGGATTGGCTCAGTAAGGCACCTGAGGTGTGGCCTGTCCAAGGTACCTGGACAGTGTGGCCTGCCGGCCTGGAATTTACCTAACACCCATGAGGAGGCGTTGCCCAGGTGGAGGCCTCTCAGCCTATGTGGGAAGGGCCCTGTGCCCTGAAGAAGCCATTGCATTGTGGGTGTTAGAAAATGCTGAACAAAGTTAACTTAGCCGGGAACACTGTGTTAGTGAAATAAAAGGGTTTATTGGGGTGCCACATGGGCAAGGGTAGGGAAAAGAAGGGAAGGAAAGGGGGATAGGGAAGGGATGAACGGGAACAGGGACAGGCACGAACAGAGAGAGGTTTCAGTCCGGGGCTGGCTTAAATAGCAGACTGCTGGTCAGGGAGACCCCTGGGGGCGAGTGTCTCCATAGGCTGCCGGAGGTCAGGGGGCAGCGGCGAGGGCACCTGGGAAAGGTAGTCTTTTTTACAAAGTACCTGGGGAGGTGTGGCCTTCTGTCTGGGAGGCGCAGCCTCCTGCCAGGAATCCAACAGTGGGGCTATCCAATTCTTGCACTACTTCATCTTGGTACCTTCTGTTGTTGACCTGGTATTTTCTGTT
Organism: Tamias sibiricus; assembly: GCA_025594165.1. Taxonomy (NCBI): domain Eukaryota; kingdom Metazoa; phylum Chordata; class Mammalia; order Rodentia; family Sciuridae; genus Tamias; species Tamias sibiricus. Next base: position 13,158,536 of record CM046670.1, on the reverse strand, counting down.
CCTCACAGCCAAAACCATCCTAAAATGTCATCCAGTTACTCCACAACCATGCCAACAAATTGGATCCACTTGGATACGTTAAAAAGCAACAACAAGGGGCTGGGGCTGTAGCTCAGTGGTAGAGCTCCTGCCTCACACGTGTGAGGCACTGGGTTTGATCCTCAGCACCACATAAACAAAATAAAGATATTGTGTCCATCTACTACTACATAAATAAATAAAAGCAATAACAAAACAACCACTGATTTCTAGGTTTCACATCCAGAGATTCCAATTTAATTGTTACACAAAGAAGGAAAGAGTAATATTGTTGAAGCCAGATTTAAAGATAGGTAGTTAGTGTAGTTAGGTAAATCGGGTCTGATATGGAGTCTAATAAAGAAAATGGAGTCTAATAAAAAATGGAGTCTGATCTGAGCCTGGGAAATCAGAACAACACCTGGGAGATTGAAATGTTAACGTCTCCAAGGCCCCCCCCCCCCATCCTAAAGAACTGTTAATGAAGCAGCTCCCAGCAAAGCAGGGATATGCTAATCAAATTACCCTAGGCCCTTCCTGCCCAGAGCACTCCTCCCCCACCCCACTGGCCCACCTGTCTTCTACCTTTTGGCTTTCTCACCTGCATCCCCATCACACGCAGGATAGAGGGATCTAAACAAAATCAAGGACAGGAATGTAAGAAGACCTTAGACATAAAAGGGAGAAGACCTCCCCTTCTCATGGATTCTGGCCTTTTGGGTCCCCTTCTCCCTCTGGGGAGAAGTCTTTTCTGCTCTCCTTTAATACAGCCTTTCACTTTCCACTCTACGCTTGCCTCCAGGTGCTTCTTGGGTGTTATACTTCAGTATTCTGGGAAGCAAGGACTCTTCATGGTAAACTGCGGTAACATTGTAACAGAGCAATTTGGGGAGGCATTTTTTTCTTTTTCTGTTTGTTTTGTTTTGTTTTCAGTTAGAGGTTTATTATTATACGTAGTACTTGGGTTTATCCTGACAAACTCATATGTGCATGGAATTCAATTTCAGTCAGGAAGGCATTTTTTAACAAAAGTATTTCCTCAAAAAGATCCCCACCTTCCCCACCAACCTTTCCCTAATCTATTCCTCCATCTTCATCATTCTTTAGCCTCTGTATTCTAACTTTTTTTAAAAACAGTACTGGGGATTTAATCCAGAGGTGCTGTGTCACTGAGTCATATCCCCAGCTCTATTTTATTTATTTATTTATTTATTTATTTATTTATTTATTTATTTTGGTACTGGGGATTGAACTCAGGGGTACTCGACCACTGGGCCACATTCCCAGCCCTTTTTTGTATTTTTATTTAGAGACAGGGTCTCACTGAAGTGCTAAGTGCCTCACCATTGCTGAGGCTAGCTTTGAACTCACGATCCTCCTGCCCCAGCCTTCCAAGTGCTGGGATTACAAGTGTGCGCCACTGTGTCCAGCTTCTTTTTATTTATTTTGAGATAGTTCTCACTAAGTTGCTCAGGCTGGCCTTGAACCTGTGATCCTTCTGCTACAGTTTTCTGAGTTGCTGGGATTTACAGGCTTTCTCTTGTGAGCCCAGTTTATGGTATTCTAAATTCTAAAGAAAGCCCTCTGCAGGGGCTGGGGTTGTGGCTTAGGGGTAGAGTGCTGGCCTAGCACGTGCGCGGCCCTGGGTTCCATTTCAGCTCCATTTCCTGGAGTTCTGTGAGATAGTCTAGCAAATTCTTGAATCCAAGGAGTGTAGATTCTACAGCTTATAGCCAGTCAGTCAGAATTTTGAGTTGGTCCTGGGACTTGCAATTGGCATGTGAAGTAAGGGAGTCTTGTGGCACTGAGCCCCTTATCTGTGGGGTCTGCACTATCTCTGGGCAGTTAATGTCAGAATTACTTAATGTGAAGGGAAACCCACATTTGGTGTCAGAATTGTTGTATAATAGTGAAGATAAAGTTTGTTCACCTTTTAGAAAGGCTTTGGACATATAAAATTATTTATTTATTGTTTTGTGGTGCTGGGAATAGAACCCAGAACCTTGCACATGTGCTAAGCACACATTCTGCCACTGAGTCACATCCCCAGCACATTGCTGGGTGGTTTTATTATTACTATTTTTTTCTGTACTGGCAGTAGAACCCAGGGATGCATGGACAGGATACAAGAAGATGGTAGACCTACAGGAAGCTCAGTGTCTACCTAGGACCAGTGCTGGACCTAGGATCTGGATAAAAATGAACTCATTTTCCTGCACACACACAAAAATTATTTCACTCATCAATGTTTGTGTACATGCATGTGTGTGTGTATAAAAGGAAGAGTTTGCACTTAGATTTGGAAGGGGTGGGAGCTTAGGTTTCCCAGTAAAGAGCAGAGGGGACCTAAGACCTGACTGTAGTGTGAACGTGTACCAGGCTTGACCCTCACCAGACTGAACTGTGACTGAACTGTTTGTGCTGAGTGCATGGAGGTTTCTCTACACAGAGTTGGGGCAGATGCTTCTTCTTAACTCCCAGACTGGGATGTGCGTGTGGGGGCTACAGAGACAGAGAAGAGGGTCACACCAAGGGACATGAGGGATGGGAAAAATCAAGGTCACAGAGCATAGCTCTCAGAGAGTAGCCCTGGTCCCCTCATGGGGCTAGAAGAATTTAGGTATTAGCTGAGACAAAGCCATTACTGTGGGCAGATATGTTGTCCAGTATTACCCAGGTGCCAGGTCTCAGGGGGACCTGCTATTGACTTTCCTTGGCCAACTTGCCTCTGAGGACTGTGACCAGGGACAAACTGCCTTCTATATTTTCCTTGTTCTTTCTCTGTCAGTATCCCTTTAAGGATTAGCAGGGCTCACATTCCTAAAATCCCCCAGGCCTCAGTAAGAATGTCTAATCCTGTCAGGATTAGGGAGAGGGGGATTACATCATTCAGTTGTTCAAAAGTTATTGAGTGGGAATCTAACAGGTGCTGAGAAGACACCAGAGTAGAATAATGCTCAGCCTTGCCCTCAAAGAGCCTATAACTTCTTAGGGAATGAAAACTCCAGTGCATTATGAGATTAGAAAGTAATTAAGAGTGAAACTATATAATGCTAATAATAACACCCTCTGAGTGGGAATTGGAGGGACTGGAGGAGAAGGCTTTATGGAGAAGGTAATATCTGGGACTTGGCCAGGTGGGAGGGCAGGTACAGGGTGCACGGACTGGAGCAAGTCCTCCCAGGGGACTGAGCCTGCGGGAAGGACAGTGGGGAGATCGTTTGAAGGGCTGCAGTGGGGACAAAAGTGTTCAGGGGAGTGTGGCCAAGATGTGGAAGGCTTTTAAAAAAAAATCCAGGGAGCAGTAGAAACACACAAACACTGACCCTGGCATCCCATGTCACGTGGGCTGACTAGTAGAATTTGTGACACTTCCCTGATGACTCCCTCCCTCCACCCATCTCTGTCATGAGTCATGAGCTAACAGCTGGCATGGTAAGACTTGACACAGAATAAATGTTACTTCCCGAACATTGGCCAAGTCCCTTCTTGTGTTCCTGTTAGACTGCTGCCCTCAAATTCTTCAGGCAGTGATCATGCTTGTGAAGGTGCTGGCACATGAGTAATGAACGCATGGTTCCCTGGGGCGGAATCCCTAGCACTCCATGGATGCTTCCCCTGGTAGGTGTGGGGACGGGTGACATTTTGCCACTTCACTGTATTCTTCCCGAAGGCGTATACCAATGGTTACTCATTATTTTCCCTCACAGTAGGGACTGTTTCATGTTCTTTTGTGTCTCTCAGGGAACAAGCTCAGGCCCAGACCCAGGCCCAGGGCCACAGTGGTTCCAAATTCAATTAACATTTCTTACTTCCCTCCAAATGTTATTAGAGATAAAAGTTAACATGTCTTTAGTATTTTATTATTATTATTTGTGGCACTGGGAATTTTTTGTGGTAGCAGACCCTTGAATGCTATTTTATTTTTAAGAATAGGTAAATAAATACATGAACAAACTTCTAAAGCTATGGAAGGAAAAAGTAAGTTTTTTTTTTTCTTAGCTTTGAATTCCATCTAATTATGTCTAGTGCAATCACACCAAGATTTCCTGGGCAACTAATGATATTCTGTTTATGAACATTGTGCATATACACACACACATATTTACATAAATGGTAATCCTAATGTGTTACACTCACTATTTTGCATGTTGTTTTTGTCACATTGTTTCTCACTATTTTTTCATAACAGGACTTGTGCTTCTGCCTCTGTTCTCTGTTCCTTTTTTTCTTTTTCATTTTCTTTCTTCCTTTAAATATTTTTTTGACACAGGGTCTTGAGCTATGTTGTCCAGGATGGCCTCAAACTCACTTCCTCTTGCCTCAGCCTCCTGAGTAGCTGGGATTGTAGGCATGTACCACCACATCTCTCCAACAGCCTGCTTCTTTCTTTCTTTCTTTCTTTCTTTCTCTCTTTCTTTCTTTTTTTTTTTTTCAGCCTGTTTCCTTTTAAACACTATTCCATTGTGTGGATACATGATCTATATAACCAGGTTAAATATTGATTTAATCATTGATGAACATGTAAGACAAACAGTATTCTTGTAAATGCATAATTTTATACTCGAAACAGTCTATCTCTAGGATGATTACTGAAGAATAGAATTCCTGGGTCTAAGAATATGTATACTTCAAAATTTGGCAAATATTACCAAATTGCCTCTATGGAGATTATGCCAATTTACACATCTATAAGCAATAGGTGAGTTGTCATCTTTTCCACACCCTCAAAAACCTACATGACTTTTTCATTCAAGCATAAACGTTTCCTTGTATTTAATTTTTAAAACAATCATCATGTGACCATTCTGTAACTCCAGGAGGATCCTAGCATGGTTTTTGAGCTTGAGGCACATAATATTCACTGAGCACTCATTTTATGCATACCTCTCTGCTTGGTGCAGAAGCTGAATTTCGGAGCCACCCTCACTCCCATCCATGGCCTAAGATCTCCCCTGCTGTGCATGGTGGGGGGGGGCAGGGGATAGTGAGATTCCCAAAGACAAGCAAATTTCTAGGTTTGTGGATTTGCGGATAGTTGGATTGTTATGGTTCTGGCTTATTTTTAAGCCAGTCAGTTTGTGGGAAGGATGACACTTGGGTCACAAAAACAGAGAACAGGAAATGGTTCAGAGATCAGGGAAAGGACAGGGATGGAGTGAGCTGGTGGAATGGTTGAGGATTGTTGGAGATATTAGATGCTAGACAGAGGGAGAAAGCCAGGAATGTAGACAGAAGAGAGAAAGGGTTTTTTTTTTTTTTTTTTTTTTTTTGCGGGGCGGGGGTGGGGGGAACTAAAACCAAAACATAAGCTGTGGGGAGAAATTTGGGGATTTAAAAGCCTGGAAAATTTCACAGAAAAGTTTTATTTTAAAGGGATTTGTGGATAATTTTTGTAAATATTGGAATTTTCTTCTCTTCCTTCCTTCACACCTCAATATTTCATTAACATTATTTTTTAAATGGTTTTGCTGTTTTTGCTCAGTCACATGTGGATTGAAGACCAGTATCTTGGGGGACTGCTAGTGTTGAGGGAGCCTGGAGAAGGGTTGGAGAAGCCTCCTGGGTCGATGCTAAAGCAAGCCAAGACCTGAGCTAGAGATCACTGGGCAGTCAAGTGAGAGGCGGGCTATTTTTAGATGAAATGGGAACATCACACTCCAATTGTGCTGGAGCCAAATGGTTCAGTACTTCAATATAAAACCACCATAGATGTGATAAATGTACATAAAGTTGTTTACATTTCTAATCTTCAACTTGCTGATTTGAATGGGAAAGTGCTTACATTATAAATATATCTATGCAAAATTTTAAAATATGCTCATAATCCCTTAACTGTGTTATAGAAGATATGGCTCCTTCATTTACTTTTTATACTTTTTTTTTGGTACTTGGGATGGAACCAGGGCTGCTTTCCCACTGAGCTACCTGCCCAGACCTTTTCACAACATTATTATTTTGAGTCAGAGTCTGACTATGTTGCCAAGGGTCTTGCTATGTTGCTGAGACTGGCCTTGAACTTGTGATCCTCCTGCCTCAGTCTCCCAAGTAGCTGTGTGTGTCACTGAGCCTGACTGATATTTGTCCTTTAAATACAGCCTTTTTTTCTTTCATTGAGAACTTCATTTGATTTGTTTATCTCACTTAGAAGTGTTTTATTTATATGACTGTCATGGACTTGTACAATGAGGCCTTGCTGGTCACTTATTAGGCTCAGCACATTCAATAAAGTTACTTATCTGTATTTATTTTTATCAATAAGGACTCATTAGCACTTTATTTGGGGGCTTATAATTCAGTACTATCACATGTTTTGTTGTTCATATTGTTCCAGCTTTGGTCCCCTTTGTCCTTTCAACAGTCCCTCACCTGTTTTTTGTTTTTTTGTTTTTGTTTGTTTGTTTGTTTTTTTATCATTTTCTCACTTTTTGGCACTGCAAAGATGTTTAGGCCCATCCTGTGTTTTCCACTCTACTCCAAGGAGCTTCTAGACCTTTCCTGTTGATAAGACTAGGAATAGCTGTGTGTTCAGTAATCCATGCACACACACATCTGTATTTACTTCTGTAGCTTTCTCACTGCATTTATATTTTTTAAAACACCAGGAGCTCATGTCGGCACCAATGTATTCTGTGACACAGTCTCACACCACAAGTTCATTCATGCCTCCTTTGTGTTGTTTTTCTCCCTAGTAGGGAGAAACCTGGCTCTTGTCATCCAACGTACAGTTACTTGTTTGAGCCTAGTGTATACATAGTTCCAGAATCCCTATGTCTTTCTTCACGAGGAACAAATTTATCACTGACACCATAAAGTTTGTGTACAGTTCTTTTTGTAACTACCTGACAATATCCAGTCATGACTCTGACTTCTAAAGTTCTTTGGGTCAGGGGATTTTAATGAGCCAGAAAACATGAAAAAGTGATGAGAGATGGACTTGGGGTAGGGAAGGAGAGGTGGGCAGAAGAAAAATGAAGCCACAGTGTTTTAGGACTGCCAGTGTCCTGCAGAAAACTGCTCCAAATTTGTGGCTATGATACTTTCTTGGGGGAGCACAGGGTTGGGTTTTGTCTTCAGTGCCTTGGAGCACTGACAATAGCAGGAAAGCTCTTCCTGAGACCCATGGTGCCCTGTAGGTTAGATGGTTCTGGGGTAGCCCAGGCTGTGCAGACTGTTCTGGGGACAATTGCTGAGTAAGCTCTGTGCCTTGTTCCTGCAGGACACTTCTGTACTCTGATGACTCCTGAAAGGGCCACTTCTTCCCAGTCAGGTACCAGCAGCTTCCTGCTTGTGCTTCTCTGGGGACTACCTGTGTAGTCCCCTCCAGGCTTCCTTTGAGACTACTTGGATCTCTGCTTTCCCCTTTAGAATGATTGTAAACTTGTTTTCTTTTCCTCAGTGCTGTGTCTGTTTCTTTGATTCCTGGCTGATGTTTTGCAAGAATCGGTTACATCCTTTTCCAAATCTGGTAGTCAGTTAGGACAGCCTCAAGAGTTAAAGACTGGCTTTTAGAAAGACCCCAAACAGAATGATTTGGCAACAGAGGGAGGGCAAATTGAAGAAGTGGAGAGATTAGACATTTCTTAGTTCTCAGAGATGAATCCTGCAAGCTAAATTCTAATATATTTTTCTCAAATGTACTTTGCACAAAATAAGAGGACAAAACCGAAAGATAAACTGGGTGCCTTCATCTTGCAGTGCTAGCATCTAGGGTCAGCAGGCACAGAGGAGCATAAAGGTCTGCAGGAAAAAAATTCCTGGAGAGATTTTTCAACTGGCATATTTTCAATATCTGCTTCTCATTAGCAATGACAAAATCCAGTCATGCCTTGGACGCAGCAAAATCACTTTTCTTCCCTCCTACATTCTGGTTCAGTAAACTCTAAAATTCCTCTTGTCAAGTGCTCTCTTCTTCCCCTCCTCCTCGTCTCTGCTCTATTTCTAAAAGCACAGTCAAGCATTTAAAAAGAAATTTTATCCATATGGGTTGGATTATCTACACTTAACTCACAAAAACTGTTCTTTTGTAAGAGTGATCCCACTGCCAAGTGTCTCTAAACAACAATAAAATGTTTTTCCAAGAAAAAGTGATAACTGAACTCCCAAAATTAATATCAATATTCACTCTCTCACCTAAAATTTCATTCAATTTAATCAGCATTTGTGAAATGTCCTGATAGGGATCAAGTACAGATTGGGGATGTGCACCCAGGGGTGCAGCCTATCCTGTTCCTGTTCTTTAGGACTTAGTAGTCTAATAAGGTAAATAGAAAGGTAACAAGGGTTTGCAGGTGGAGCTCAGTGGTAGTGCTGGTCTAGCAGGGGAAGGTCCTGGGTTTGATTCCACTACCACTAAAGAAAGGTAATGATACTATTTTTTTTTTCTTCTTTTTTTGGTCCTGGGGTTCAAACCAGGTCCTTATGTGTGCTAAGCCAGCACTCTCCTGCTGAGCTATACCCCCAACCCAAGGTTGTTACTATTACTAATTAACTTTTAAGTGTGTTCCTGGCATGTGTGACAAAGGAGGCTTTCAGGTGCAAAGGAATCTCAGAGTCCTTGAGATTGAGTAACTAGCTCAAGGTTGCACCTCATGAGGGGACTGAGCCCAGCCCGCTCACCATCAATAGATCAGCATGGTGTGCATGAGAGCCACCTGGGGAGGGGAAGAACTTTGCCAAACCACCCTTCCCTGATCCTGTTTGTTCCTTTCACCCTGCCTTCTTTCTTCCTGTATATTCAGTAACCATGAAGTTCTGAACCTTGCCCTGGTAATTATCCCTTCTTTGCCAGTTCCCACTTTGTTCTGTTTCTTCCCAGCCGCAGGGTACCTTGCAGGCCAGGCTGCAGCCAGTTCTGCAGGTTTTATAATGTTCCAGTCAACACCAGAGCAATCGTCTCTGCCCTACTGCAAGGCAGGTTCTTTATGATGACAGCAAAGACCCTGGGTCTCTCCCAGCACTGTTGGAACTTGGGCTAAAAATACGCAGGAATGATGGAAAGTGTTTACAAAATAGCCCTCGCCAGAAGCCCAATAAATGTGTTTTAAAATGTACTAAGGTTTGAGTGACAGAATCAGCCACAGTCAACTATGAATTATTGGGAGAGAAATTTCTCTTAAATAACACATTTTTAGTGGATACTGCATAACAATGGTAGTTTTAGTTCAAATACCACTAGGTGGAGAGCCCCCCAGCACAATCCAATGATCAATCAAGGCTGCCAGACCAGGCATAAAAAGCTGTGCTGTTCCCAAAGGACGGGCCTGGCAGGGCTGGTCTCAGCTCACATAAGCCTGTTTGCAAGGCTCTGCCCTGAGCTGAAGCCAGCAAACATTCCCAGAATGACCTAACACTTGGCTGGGGCTGCTGAGCCTCAGGGGCAAGTTGAAGTCCAGAACGGATTTTAGAAGTCGCTGTGCGAGTTCTGTGGTCATCCAGAAATGGGAGAAAGTACTACCTCAGGTGATCTCTTGGGTCCCGGGCTCTGCTCCTCCTTCTCCTTCTTTTGCTTCCTCCCCAGTGTGTATGGGAGGGGGGGAGGTGCAGGGGTGCGTGTGTAAAGGCTAGATGGGGATGGACAAGAACTAGAAGGAAAATCTTGACAATAAAACAGAAACCTGTTTGTTATTTAAGCATCTCAGAAAATTGTGATCAGCTTTCAATTTCTGCCTGTCAAACCCAAATCCATTACATGTGTTAGATGTTTGTGTTCTTGATCAGGTAGTTATCAAATGTGGTAGCAGATAAAAGCCAGGCACACAAGGTCATGCACATTGTGTGGTTCCCTTTTTTGGGGGCTACTCACAGAAAGTAGATATGTGGTTGCCTAAGACTATGGGGCTTGGGTAGGTATGGGTTCAGCAAAGGGGTGTAGGGTAGGGTATCTTCTTGGGGTGATAAAATATTCCAAAATAATTATGATGGTGATGCATAGCTCTGTCAGTAGTCTCTGAATTATGGAAACGTACACTTTAAAGAGTGAATTTTATAGTGTGGGAATTATATCTCAATAAAAAATGTGAGCAGAAACAAACTTGAGGCCAAGAGGCCTCATGCCTCTTCTTGTTAAGAAAGTCCCTGTTTTTTCATTTTTTATTTGTTTGTTTTGCCTATTTGGGGCCTAGCTAGAGGTTTCAGACCATATGGGAGAAAACTATAAAATATTCAAGAGATTGTGTTCTTTTCCCTGCATTGGCCCTTTGTTATTTCTTCTTCCCATAAATAGGTAGGAACTAAATGATTGACTCACCTCTGAAACTGTGACCATCTACGTTCATCCTACATCCTTTAACTGCGGTCCTTTGTTTGACATGGGCACTGGACTCTGCTTGAAGCAGTTGGGATACATAGATCTTTGTATCAGGGGACTCACAAGGAAAACAGAACAACAGTAAACACAAAAATAAATTATGTGGCATATTAGAGGGTGATCAATGCTAAGGAATAAAGGAAAGGTAGAGCCTGGGAAGGGGGTTGGGTGTGCAGGGTGGGCCAGACAGATGCAGGTTTGACTCGGGGTGGGCAGAGTGACCTTCTGAAAAGGTGGCAGTGGAGTAACCCATGGTCAGCTGGGGAAGAGCTCCCCACTCAGATGTCTGGCCCATCCAGCCCACACCAGGGTGTGGAATGGAGTCAGACATGGGGAACAGGGAAAGAGGTCCACAAAGGCAAGGGAAATGCCTTACATAGGGAATTACTGGATCTATGCACCTTGCTTTATTAATTTTGTGTTTTTGGTGCTTTGACATCTTGGGCCTTGCTGAACCTGTAGGACCTGCTCATTTCAAGAGGTAGCAAATATGCAAATGAACCAGTGCAGGGTCCACAGCCTAACCACCTCCTGTACTGGGCACCCATTCTGACCCACTGTTCATCTACCCTGATCTTCCTAAGGGCCAGGAACCAGACAACTAGGCCCTATACCCAGAGCCTGCTGAAGTTATCCAGAATGGCCAATTCTAAGCCTCCTTGCCCTACCTTTTCTGTTTCTTTCTATTCAAATCACAACAATGGCTCTTGCCCATGTTTTCCTTCTGCTCCCTTTGCCTCCTGACCAATGCTGGTGCTTCCTCAATGCTGGTGCTGTCCACCCCATGGTGCTGCCCTCCTGTTTCTAAGGATCTTTGATTATAAACCTTTTCCTTCATGACAGTCATTTCCATGTCTGCATAACCTATTATGCCTCATTAAATGAATCCCTGGTCCCCTTAAAGATTATGCTTTGGTTTCTGCCCTGAGAGAGATGTGGAACCACTGGTGATTTTGAACAGAGGAGGAATGAGATCTGAGTTGATTTGGAAGGACTGCTCTTGTGCTGTGTTACAACTCAGAGACTAAGGGGCAAAGATGGAGTCCAGAAGTCAGGCAAAGCTGCTGCTTCATCCTGGATAGACTGAGACCAGGGTGGCTGTGGAGGTGTTGAAGGTATAGTCTGCCCAATTAGATGTGTGAAATGAGAGGTGTGAAACAAAAAAAGTAGCCCAAGATGATGCCACGTTTTGCCCAGAGCAAATGAGATATGGCATTGATATCAACTAAGATGTTGGCGGAGCAGATTTTGAGGGAGGGTATGCTTAGTGATTTACCTTTGGGGATGTTTCTGTGAAAGTGTTTATTAGCTCTACAGGTGGGGGTGGTAGATAAACTGCTGGAAACACAGTTTGGAGCACTTGGGAGTGGCAAGTAGGTGGGCTGCATTTAAGGCCAGGAGAGCAGAGGATATTGACTAGGGAGAAAGAGAAGTTCAAGACCCAAAATAGCCTGGGTACCCAACATTAGGAGGTCTAAGGGAAGATGAGGCTTCAAGTCCAGAATGAAAGGAAGAAAAGTGAGCCCCATTCTGAGCAAGTTGCAGGGCAAGCAGATGCAGAATACATAGCTTTTGCAGGTGTTTGGTGGAATTTCAGAGGGCACAGTAGGTGAGTCAAGTGAGATACAGCACAGAATGGAAGGTCTGCAGGTGAGCTCCCTGCTTTCCTGAGCTTGTGTTCTAGTTGGGAGGACGGAGAGGCAGAAAAAAAATAACAACAGGCAAAAGATGTTAAAAAAATTTAGTGACTTCTCAGCAAAAGAAACAATCAATGAGGTGAAGAGAGAGACTACATTTTGGGAGCAAACTTTTGCCACACACATGATGGATATAGAGCACTAATCTCCAGGATACCTAAAGAACTCAAAATTTTAACTTAACACCAAAAAAAAAAAAACAAACAACCCAATCAATAAATGGGCTAAGGAGCTGAACAGACATTTCTCAGAAGAAGATATACATTTGATCAACAAATATACAAAAAAAAAGGTTCAACATTGCAGGAGCCCTGTTTGGGGAGATAGCTAAGATTGCCAAGTCCCGTGAGACTACGGAAGGCGACAATGCCCAAAAATGTCTATGGCCCATAGTCAACCGCAATCTTAGCTATCTCCCCAAACAGGGCTCCTGCACAACATCTCTAGTATTAGAGAAATGCAAATCAAAACTACTCTAAGATTTCATCTCACGACAGAATGGCAGTTATCAAGAATATAGACAACAACAAATGTTGACGAGGATGTGGGGGGAAAAGGCACACTCATACATTGCTGGTGGGACTGCAAATTTTCCTTAGAAAACTTGGAATGGAACCACCATTTGACCCAGCTATCCCACTCTTTGGTCTATACCCAAAGGACTTAAAATCAGCATACTATAGTAATGCAGGCACATCAATGTTCATAGCAGCTCAATGCGCAATAGCTAAACTGTAGAAGCACCTAGATGCCCCTCAATCGATGAATGAATAAAGAAACTGTGGTATATGTACACAATGGAATATTACTCAGCATTAAAAGAGAATAAAATTATGTCATTTGCAGATAAATGGATGGAGTTGGAGAATATCATGCTAAGTGAAGTAAGCCAATCCCCAAAACCAAAGGCCGAATGTTCTCTCTGATAAGTGGATGCTGATCCATAACAGGGAGGAGGCAGGCATAGGAAAAATGGAGGAACTGTGATTGGGCAAAGGGGAGGGAGGGAGAGGAGGGTGCATGAGGGCAGGAAAGATGGTAGAATGAGATGGACATCATTACCCTAGGTACATGTATGGCTGCACATATGGTGTGACACTATATCGTGTACAACCACTGAAGTGAAAAATTGTGCTGAAATTGTGTACAATGAATCAAAATGCATTCTGCTGTCATATACCTAATTAAAATAAATTTTAAAAAAATTTAAAAAATTCAGTGAGGAGTACAATAAGAATAAAACAGGATGCTGTAGTGGAACAGGCTGGGAAGCTACTTTATTTTTATTTTTATTTTGGTACTGGGGATTGAATTCAGGGGCACTCGACCACTGGGCCACATCCCCATCCCTTTTTATCAGAGACAGGGTCTCACTGAGTTGCTAAGTGCCTCACCATTGCTGAGACTGGCTCACCATTGTGAGACTGGCTTTGAACTCGTGATCCTCCTGCCTCAGCCTCCCAAGTGCTGGGATTACAAGCGTGCACCATCACGCCCAGCTTGGGAAGCTTCTTTAAATGAGGTGAGGGTTGTTCTCTGTGACTGAGGTAACAAGAAAGAGCCAAGGAAGAGCAGTCCAGGCAGAGGGAACAGCCATCTCCAAGGCCTGGCTTGGTTTCCTTAGGACAGAAAGGATATCAGTGTGGCCAGCAGTTTGAGAGCAAGGTGGAGACTCATGCACAAGTGACATCCACTTAAAACATGTACATTTTATTGTATGAATTGTATCTCAATAAAGTTGATTTACTTTATAAAAATTGTTGTGATGTTTGAGAGACTGTGGAGGCAAGAATGGAAACCCAGGTGGGAGAGGATGTGTTAAGTGGATGGTGTAGAGATGGAGAAAAGGGAGGAGTGGGAGAAAATTTGGGGAGTTTTTTGGCAGATTAGGCAGGGTGGGTAAGGAAAAGATAGGAACTCATTCTTCTGGTACACCACTGGGTCTGGCTTCTTATGGGTTTTTGACTTGAACAACTAAGTGGGGAGGGTGGGGGGAATGAGACAGTGTGAGCACAAGGGCTTCCTGAGTCAAGGATTATACACTTACACTGGGGATACACCGTAGATCCACTACAGAGTGATTCCACAGGAGAGGTCTGAAGTGCTGTGAGAGTGCAGAGGAGGGGACACTTGCAGTCCAAGAACTCAGGTAGCTGCTTGGATTGAAGCCTATTGAAAGGCACCCTGTATGGCATGCTACAGAAACTCTGGGCTTAGGAGGAAATACAATACCTGGTAACCTGAGTTTCCTCTGATAACTCCTTTTATAACTATAAAAGCATATCAGTTCTGCTCTCAACAAAATAGAAATAAGATTGCTTGGCAACACCAACCTTTTTGGTTGCATAGTCTTCATAGAGTGGACATTCAGTTTGATGGTACAGTTGCAAGTCCTGTGACCAGCACTGATGGCTCTCTGATGACACAAGCTCAGCCAGTTGCAGCTGAAGTCTGAACACTGCACAGGGCACTTTTCCTCACTAGGCATGTGTGATTTAATATGTCTTCACTAAAGACAAGGATTATGGGAACATGGGAATCCTTTGGCTGTTTCTTTTACTTTGGGATGTTGACTCTATTTAGTCAATGGAGCTGAATTAGTAAGTTTGTTTTTGAAAAAGACTTTTTTTCTTTCTTTCTTTCTTTTTTGCATGATGACACCGATTTAACTATCTGAGTTTTTAGCAGAATATAAAATAGGATGAGTTTTTAATTTCTGCTCTATTGGGACCTTACCTTCAAGATCCATTTAAAGTTAATTATGAATAGATTTATTTTGTACTTGTGAAAAACTGAATTCCAATGTGTAGTTAAATCAGGTTGGGTTAATGGTATAGAAATTGATTCCAATGATCTGTTTGGGTAGCCTGTTGCACTTAACTTGATGAACCATGGTCAGAATGTATCTCAGTGTAAATACACAATAAGACAATGAGATTATCTCACTATGAGAGTTTAATAAAGCTGTTTGTCTAGTTTGATACAGAACTAGTTTGATTCAGAAAAAGTGTTCATGAGAAATCCAATTTACAGATACAATTTGTTGATTAAAAGGCAAAAACTCATAGAAAAAGTACATGTGACAATTGTCTTAGTTATCCTTTATAATCATTCAGGAGGAAAACTATAAAATGAAAACCATAAGTTGTAATATCTTAATAGAGCAATTCATGTTGCTAAATATCATATATTAAATATTGAAACATTTTTATACTTCTTTCCATAAAATCATTTTCTCTCTATCTCTGCAAACTAAATGTAAATTACATGTGGAACATGATTTTGAAGGTGTCCTCTCATACATCAGTCCTGTTCTGCGGGGAGGACTGGCATTGGAGCTGAGCCTTGACAGTGTCAAGAAGAGTGATAGAAAAGGAAGGCACGAGCCAGGCATGATAGCATATGCCTGTAGTTCCATCTTTCTGGGAAACGAAGGCTGGAGTACTGCTGGACTCTAGAGTGGGCAACATTTCAAGACTTCAGAAAAAGAAGAGAGTTGGGGTGAGGTGAGGAGGGGGAAATGGAAAGGGAGAGAGAGAAAAAGAGAGAAAGAAAACAGGAAGGTGCTCCAAACTGAGCATGCTGCTTGGCCTACATTGATTCATATAGGGAAATGGGTTTCCTTAGGGCAGATTCAGGAGGCCCAAGTAATAGAATATTTTTGAGCAGGAGGGTGGCATGATTAGAGCTGGGCATCAGAGGATTATAAACATGGTATAAACATAACTAGAAAATTGCTACTTCTTTTGTTTTTTTGGTACCCGGGGTTTGAACTCAGGGGCACTCGACCACTGGGCCACATCCCCAACCCTTTTTTGTATTTTATTAAAGACAGGTCTCACTGAGTTGCTAAGTGCTTCGCCATTGCTGAGGCTGGCTTTGAACTCGCGATCCTCCTGCCTCAGCCTCCCAAGTGCTGGGATTATAGGCATGCACCGCCACACCCAACAGAAAATTGCTACTTCTTAAGGTATTTTAGGGATGAGATTTTTGTTCTAGATTGCATCCCTATGCCTCATATTTTTCTACCTCATAGGTGAAGTTTTTTTAGACTGTTCTTCCTTGGCTCTTTCTTGTTACCTTAGCCACAGAGAGCAACCCTCAACCCCATTTGAAGTAGCTTCCCAGCCTGTTCCACCACAGCATCCTGTTTTATTCTTATTGTACTCCTCACTGAATTTTTAAAATTTTTAAAATTTATTTTAATTAGGTATATATGACAGCAGAATGCATTTTGATTCATTGTACACAACTGCAGCACAATTTTTCACTTCAGTGGTTGTACACGATGTAGAGTCACACCATATGTGCAGCCATACATGTACCTAGGGTAATGATGTCCATCTCATTCTACCATCTTTCCTGCCCTCATGTACACTCCACTCCCTCCCTCCCCTTTGCCAAATCACATTTCCTCCATTTTTCCTATGCCTGCCTCCTCCCTGTTATAGATTAGCATCCACTTATCAGAGAGAACATTCGGCCTTTGGTTTTTTTGGGATTGGCTTACTTCACTTAGCATGATATTCTCCAACTCCATCCATTTACCTGCAAATGCCATAATTTTATTCTCTTTTAATGCCGAGTAATATTCCATTGTGTACATATACCACAGTTTCTTTATTCATTCATCTATTGAAGGACATCTAGGTTGCTTCCACAGTTTAACTATTGTGCATTGAGCTGCTATGAACATTGATGTGGCTACCACTCTACAGCTACCTTCAGTGGGTTATGTCCCAATAAATAAACTGAAAGTATCATAAGTAAAAATGTATTGAATACATTAAACTTACTGCATGTTATAGCTTTGTAATGTGGCACACTGACGAGTATTAGCTGTTTCAAGGTCAAGACTGGGTGCTGCTGCTCTGCGGCTGCCCAGCATTGTGAAAGGATTGTATTTCATATTGCTGGCCCAGAAAGAGATCCAAATTCAAAATCCACAGTAGGGTTTCTACTGAATATGGATCACTTTTGCACCTAGTACAGTACAATAAACAAACAAGAAACAAAAAATCTTGAAAAAGTTGAACTATTGGGGATGTATATACTGTTTTTAGAAAGCATCCCCTTTGCTTTTAAACATTTAGAACTGTTTTTATGTCCCAAGACCTGCTTTCAGGCAGCTTACATTTTGGTTGAGAGACCAAATGAACATGTGGAATGCATGATTCCATTCATACTGGGAGTTTTTGAGGAATACTGAGGAGAGTGTATCTTCCCATACCATGGGGTGGTATGGAAAAATCTCAGAAAAACCTCCAAGCAGGCACATCAGAAATTGAGAACAAAGGGAATTGATAATGGGTATTGTTCTTCAATAAGGAGTTGTGGATACTCTTACTTGTCTTTCAAGTATTCTGCGTCTTCTTTCCTATTAGAACTTGGATTTTGCAAATTGGTGAAGGGTGGAGAAGCAGATTTCTGTGAGCTTTTAGTCCTTAACTCTCTAGATAAACTCATTTTGCTGATCTCACTTCTCTTTGCCTGTGGTTGATGTAGGGATACCAGCGTAAGCCAATCAGGGCGTGGCATTCCTTTGGCAATTATTATAGGTCTTTAGAGGGCGAGTGACTGCAGTTGATGCAACAGGGCAGAGGAGCTGACTGCCACTCTACAGTTATTTGTGAGGTCCTCTGCACAAGGTGGTGTGTGACGTTCCTTTTGGCCTTCAGGGCTGTGAAGGAAGGCAGCCTGAAGACAAGGCAAGCATGTGAAGATGTGCAGAGCGAGGGCCCAGTGGACAAATGGAGAGGAAGCCCGGATCATGTCCTACTTGGAACTGTGTCAGGACTCTCTGATCTGTGATCAAGTCCATTTCCTTATTGTTAAAACCACTGTAAATTCAGCTTTCATTACCTGCAGCTGAGAACATCCTGAATGATACACAACTGTGTCAAAGTGGTTATGCCCTGTCTAGATCATAGGCCCGGGTGAGGGCTGTTTTTTAAGAAATCTGGCCTGCTTGCGCTATGTGATGTGTATTATCTTCATAGGTAGATTAGGAAGAAAACCAAATTAGGTGGAAGGTTGTAATCTAATGACAGTTGGCACCTAGGATGAATTTATAAGAACATTGGAAACACAGCTAGTTCTTGACTATAGACTTGGGGCAAATTCTCCCTATGATTTGCCACCTAATTAATTGTTGGGTGAGCATCACCAGCCAGGGGGACCAGAATCCTGGCAGGCAGAGGACTCATGGAGTAGCTACCTGCAAAACCACCTGTCCTGAGGTTTTGGTCTCATTGCTGTCAAAGCAGTCAGGCCCAGAGAAGAAGGCATCTTTAATTTTTTTTTTTTTTATAATTTTTAATATGTACAACTCATAGTGCATATATTTAGTATCTTTTTACATACAACTGTTTGTATACAGAGTATATTCGTACAATTCAGGTCTTCAATCATGCATTAAGGAAAATGATATCCGTCTCATTCAACCTCCTTTTTTTTTTTCTTTTCTCCCCCTCCCTCCCCTCTTGCTCCCTCCCTTACTCTCCCTTCCCTTGACCATTCTAGTGTTCCTCTAATCCTCCTATGTACCACCATCCAACATTACTTTGAAATAGCCTCCTTATATCAGAGAAAACATTTGGTACTTGGATTTTTGAGACTGACTAACTTCACTTAGCATTATGTCTTCCAACTTCATCCATTTACCTGCAAATGCCATTAATTTATTTTCTTTTATTGCTGAGTAAAATTCCACTGTGCATATATACCACATTTTCTTAATCCACTCATTTACTGAGGGACATCTAGGTTGGTTCTACAACTTAGCTTTTGTGAATTGCGCAGCTACAAACATTGAAATAGCTGTCACTGTAATATGCTGTTTTTAAGTCCTTTGGGAATAGGCCCAGGAGTGGGATGGCTGGGTCATAGGGTGGTTCCATTCCCAGTTTTCCAAAAAATCTCCATACTGCTTTCCATAACGGTTGCACCATTTTGCAGTCCCACCAGCAATGTATGAGTGTGCCTTTTTCCCCACATCCTCTCCAACATTTATTGTTGCTTGTGTTCTTGATAGCTGCCATTCTGACTGGAGTGAAGTGAAATCTTAGAGTAGTTTTGATTTGCATTTCTCTAATTGCCAGCGATGTTGAACATTTTTTCATGTATTTGTTAATTAATCGTGTATCTTCTTCTGAGAGGTGTCTTCTCAATTCCTTAGCCCATTTATTGATTGGGTTATTTGTTTTTTTAGTGTAAAGTTTTTTGAGTTCTTTATATATTCTAGAGATTAGTGCTCTATCTGATGTACATGTATTAAATATTTGTTCCCAATTAGTTGGCTCTCTGTTTACCTCACTGATTGTTTCTTTTGCTGAAAAGAAGCATTTTAGTTTAAATCTATCCCATTCATTAATTCTTGGTAGTAATTCTTGCGCTACAGGATTCTTATTAAGGAACTTGGGGCCTAATTCGACATGTTGGAAATTGGAGCTTACTTTTTTCTTCTATTAGGCGTATTGTCTCTGGTCTAATTCCTAGGTCCTTGATCCACTTTGAATTGAGTTTTGTGCATGGTGAGAGATAAGGGTTTAATTTCAATTTGTTGCATATGGATTTCCAGTTTTCCCAGCACCATTTGTTGAAGAGGCTATCCTTTCTCCACTGTACATTTTTGGCGCCTTTGTCTAATAGAAGATAGCTGAAATTATATGTATTAGTCTCTGTGTCCTCAATTCTGTACCATTGGTCCACCAGTCTGTTTTGGTGCCAATACCATGCTGTTTTTGTTACTGTTGCTCTATAGTATAATTCAAAGTCTGGTATGGTGATGCCACCTGCTTCACTTTTCTTGCTCAGGATTGCTTTGGCTATTCTGGGTCTCTTATTTTTCCAGATGAATTTCATGACTGCTATTTCTATTTCTTTGAAGAATGACATTGGGATTTTGATTGGAATTGCATTAAATCTGTATAATGCTTTTGGTAGTATGGACATTTTGACAATATTAATTCTACCTATCCAAGAGCAAGGTAGGTCTTTCCATCTTCTGAGTTCATCTATAATTTCTTTCTTTAGTGTTCTATAATTTTCGTTATAGAGGTCTTTCACCTCTTTCATTAGGTTGATTCCCAGGTATTTTATTTTTTTTTTTGATGCTATTGTAAATGGGGTATTTTTCATCATTTCCCTTTCAGAGTCTTTGTCGCTGATGTACACAAATGCCTTTGACTTATGTGTATTGATTTTGTATCCTGCAACTTTGCCAAATTCGTTTACTAGCTGTAAAAGTTTTCTGGTAGAGTTTATTGGGTCTTCTAGGTAGATTATCATGTCATCAGCAAATAGTGCTAATTTGAGCTCTTCTTTTCCTATCTTGATCCCTTTAATTTCTTTCGTCTGTCTAATTGCTCTGGCCAGAGTTTCCAGTACCATGTTAAATAGCAGTAGTGAAAGGGGGCATCCCTGTCTTGTTCCAGTTTTTAGAGGGAATGCTTTCAATTTTTCTCCATTTAAGATAATGTTAGCTCGGGGCCTTGCATAAATAGCTTTTATAATGTTAAGATATGTTCCTGATATTCCTAGTTTTTCCAGTGTTTTGAACATAAAGTGGTGTTGTATTTTGTCAAATGCTTTTTCTGTGTCTATTGAGATGATCATATGATTTTTGTCTTTAAGTCTATTGATGTGATGTATTATGTTTATTGATTTCCGAATGTTGAACCAGCCTTGCATCCCTGGAATAAACCCCACTTGATCGTGGTGCACTATCTTTTTGATATGTTTTTGTATCCGATTTGCCAGGATTTTGTTGAGGATTTTTGCATCTATGTTCATTAAAGATATGGGCCTGAAGTTTTCTTT
The DNA here is from genome assembly GCA_025594165.1 of Tamias sibiricus. NCBI lineage: Eukaryota > Metazoa > Chordata > Mammalia > Rodentia > Sciuridae > Tamias > Tamias sibiricus. The sequence continues at coordinate 13,137,692 of CM046670.1, read as the reverse complement.
TTTGGATGTGTCTTTGCCTGGCTTTGGAATTAATGTGATATTGGCCTCATAGAAAGAGTCTGGAAGAGCTCCCTTTTTTTCTATTTCTTGAAATAGTTTGAAGAGCATTGGTATTAGTTCTTCTTTGAAAGTCTTATAGAACTCGGCTGTAAATCCATCAGGTCCTGGACTTTTCCTTGTTGGTAGCTTTTTGATGACATCTTCTGTTTCTTCGCTTGTAATTGATCTGTTTAAATTGTGTATAGCCTCCACATCCAGTTTAGGCAAATCATATGACTCTAGAAATCTGTCAATGCATTCAGTATTTTCTATTTTATTAGAGTACAAGTTTTCAAAGTAATTTCTAATTATATTCTGTATATCTGAGGTGTCTGTTGTGATATTCCCTTTTTCATCACGAATGTTAGTAATTTGAGTTTTTTCTCTTCTTCTTTTCGTTAGCATCGCTAAGGGTCTGTCAATTTTGTTTATTTTTTCAAAGAACCAACTTTTAGTTTTGTCAATTCTTTGAATGGTTTCCTTAGTCTCAATTTCATTAATTACTGCTCTGATTTTAATTATTTCCTGTCTTCTACTGCTCTTGGTGTTTGTCTGTTCTTCTTTTTCTAATGCTTTGAGGTGTGATGTTAAGTCATTTATTTGTTGTTTTTTTTTCCTCTTAAGGAATGAACTCAGTGCAATGAATTTTCCTCTTACTACTGCCTTCATAGTGTCCCAGAGATTTCTATATGATGTATCTGTGTTCTCATTTACCTCTAGGAATTTTTTGATCTCCTCTTTGATGTGTTCTTCAACCCCTTGTTCATTCAGTAGCATGTTGTTTAGCTTCCAGTTGATAGAGTAGTTTTTCTTATTCCTTGTTTTGTCATTGATTTCCAATTTCATCCCTTTATGGTCTGATAGCATGCAGGGTAGTATCTCTATTTTTTTATATTTGCTGAGAGTTGCCTTGTGACATAATATATGGTCTATTTTGGAGAAGGAGCCATGTGCTGCTGAGAAAAATGTGTATTCGTTTACTGAGGGATGAAATATTCTATATATGTCCATTAGGTCTAAACTGTTAATTATTTTAAGGAGGCTTAAAGTTTCTTTGTTTAGCTTTTGTTTGGATGATCTATCCATTGGTGAGAGAGGTGTGTTGAAGTCCCCTAGAATAACTGTGTTGTGGTCTATTTTACTCTTGAACTTGAGAAGAGTTTGTTTGATGAATGTAGGTGCTCCATTATTTGGTGCATATAGATTTATGATTGTTATATCCTGTTGATGGATGATTCCCTTAAGTAATAAGAAATATCCATCTTTGTCCCTCTTGATTAGTTTTGGTTTGAAGTCTACCTTATTTGATATGAGAATGGAAACCCCTGCTTGCTTCCGCCGGCCATGTGAGTGATAAGGCTTTTCCCAGCCTTTCACTTTCAGTCTGTTGATGTCTTTTTCTATGAGGTGTGTTTCTTGGAGACAGCAAATTGTTGGGTCGTTTCTTTTAATCCATTCTGATAATCTGTGTCTTTTGATTGGCGAGTTTATGCCATTAACATTCAGGGTTATTACTGAGATGTGATTTTTATTCCCATCCATTTTTATTTGAATTATGGTCTTTAGCTTGATTTGATTTCTCTTCTGGTTGGTATTTCCTTTAGTTTAATATCTCCCTTTGTTGATTTTCGTTATCATCTTTCTCTTCTTCTTCATGAACAATGTTGCCCAGGATGTTCAGAAGTGCTGGCTTTCAAGTTGTGAAATCTTTTAACTTTTGCTTGTCGTGGAAGGTTTTTATTTCATCTTCGAATCTAAAGCTCAATTTTGCTGGATATAAGATTCTTGGTTGGCATCCCTTTTCTTTCAGAGCTTGAAATATGCTATTCCAGGATCTTCTTGCTTTTAAGGTCTGGGTTGAAAAATCTGAACATAGTCTGATTGGTTTCCCCCTATATGTAATCTGCTTCCTTTCTCTTGTGGCTTTTAGTATTCTCTCCTTGCTCAGTATATTAGGCATTTTCATTATAATGTGTCTTTGAATGAGCCCCAATTAGGAAGGGCTATTGCAGTCAGCTGGAAGCCATAAGTTCCACCTGATAATAAGTATGTATGTGACGCACCTGTAAATGCACATGAGGCACCTGCAAAGCTAACCGGGTGAAAGCGGTTGGAGTCAGGAGAAGAATGAATTCATTCAGTCAGTCATGCAGTTGCTCAGTCGGAAGAAGAGTTCGGGTCGGAGAAGAAGAAAAGAATCAGAGCGGCCAGAACATAGGCAGAGCAGTTACAGAAGAGAAACCAGGTAGAAGAAGTAATTCCTGGTCAGAGTCAGGCCGAGGCTCCCGAGGAAGAAAGAAGAAAGAAGTTCTAAAAGCTAAGCTCGCTCTCTCTCTCTCCAAAGAAGAAATTTCTCTCTTTCAAGCTCTCTCTCTCTTTCTCTCTAAGCTCTAAGAAGAAAAGCTCTATCTTTCTCTCTAAGCTCTAAGAAGAAGAAGAAGAAAAAGCTATCTCTAATCTTTCTCTCTAAGCTCTTTCTAAGAAGAAGAAAAATCTTTCTTTCTCTCTCTAAGCTCTCTCTAAGAAAGTAGAAGTAAAAGTAGTAATAGCTTTCCTCTGCCTCCGAGTTTTTCTCCCGCGGCGCTGTGGCTGGCCACGACAGGCAGCTTACAAATGGTGGCCCGTACGGGGCTCGGCAGGCAGAGAAGAAAAAATAAGATATAAGAACAAGAAGCTAAGATAGTGAGGAGAGAGGAGAAGAAAGCATAGCCTCTGACTCAGTTGAGACCAGCAAAAAGAGTAGTACTCAGTTGAGGCCAGCAAAAAGAGTAGTACTCAGTTGAGGCCAGTTAAGAATTAGCGAAAAGCCGAAGCGAGTAGCCGGCGAGAGCCGGCAAGAAGCCGAAGCCATGAAGCGAGTAGCCGGCCAAAAGCCATAAAAAATAAAGAAGCCAGAAAGTAATAGCATGGTAAAAGCCATGCAGAGAAAAAGCCTTGAGCTTTAGCAAAAAGCCATAAAGAAAAAAGCCATGAGCTTAAAAGAAAATAGAGAATTAAAAAGCACGGTGAAAACCACGCAGAGAAAAAGCCATTGAGCTTTGGCAAAAAAGCCATAAAAATAAAGAAGAGACCAGAAAATAGAAAAAAAAAAAAAAAAAAAGTCAAAGCCGCTTATGCAATTGTGCTTAACTAAGTGCGTTAGCTGCTCCTCAGCAGTAGGCTTCCTTAAAGCCGCAGCACCTTCTCAAAAAGGGCTCAAATATCCACTCTTTTAAAACAAAAGGTGAAAAGCCAGGTAGGGACAAGAAAATAGAGAAAATAAAATATAGAAAATAGAATTAAAAAGCACCTTTTAAACTAAAAGGGAGGAATATGAAGGAGCCCCAATTAGGAAGGGCTATTGCGGTCAGCTGGAAGCCATAAGTTCCACCTGATAATAAGTATGTATGTGATGCACCTGTAAATGCACATGAGGCACCTGCAAAGCTAACCGGGTGAAAGCGGTTGGAGTCAGGAGAAGAATGAATTCATTCAGTCAGTCATGCAGTCTCTTGGTCGGAAGAAGAGTTCAGGTCGGAGAAGAAGAAAAGAATCAGAGCGGCCAGAACGTAGGCAGAGCAGTTACAGAAGAGAAACCAGGTAGAAGAAGTAATTCCTGGTCAGAGTCAGGCCGAGGCTCCCGAGGAAGAAAGAAGAAAGAAGCTCTAAAAGCTAAGCTCGCTCTCTCTCTCTCCAAAGAAGAAATCTCTCTCTTTTAAGCTCTCTCTCTTTCTCTCTAAGCTCTAAGAAGAAAAGCTCTATCTTTCTCTCTAAGCTCTAAGAAGAAGAAGAAGAAAAAGCTATCTCTAATCTTTCTCTCTAAGCTCTTTCTAAGAAGAAGAAAAAATCTTTCTTTTTCTCTCTAAGCTCTCTCTAAGAAAGTAGAAGTAAAAGTAGTAATAGCTTTACTCTGCCTCCGAGAGTTTCCCTCCGCGGTGTTTGTGGCTGGCCACGACAGGCAGCTTACATGTCTTGGTGTGGATTTGTTGAGATTTTGTTTGTTTGGTGTTCGGTATGCCTCTTGAACTTGGTTTTCCCATTCATTCCTCAAGTTTGGAAAATTTTCTGTAATTATTTCGTTAAATAGATTACTCATTTCTTTGGCTTGAAACTCTGCCCCTTCCTCTACACCAATCACTCTTAAGTTTGGTCTTTTTATGCTGTCCCATAATTCTTGGATGTTATGTTCTTGATTTCTAACAAGTTTTGCTGTATAGTCTAAATTCTTCTCTAGGATATATATTTTGTCTTCATTGTCTGAGGTTCTTTCTTCCAAGTGGTCTATTCTGTTGGAGATGCTTTCAATTGAACTTCTTTTTGGCTTATTGCTTCTTTCATTTCTGGAATTTCTGTTTGGATTCTCTTTAGAGCCTCTATTTCCCTATTGAAGTAATCTTTTACTTCCTGTATTTTTTTTTTGGAGTTCTTTGTCAAAATGATCTTTTGCCTCCTGTACTTGCTCCCTCATCTCATTTTTGAGTTCATTCTTAAGTTCCATAAACAATTGGCATATGTAATTTCTAAATTCCATCTCTGGCATTTGACCAAGTGTGCTTGCCATGACATCTACTGATGAGGTATCTTGATTTGTTTGTGTCATTTTCTTCCCCTGTTTTTTCATGTTGCTTGTGTGTCTATTCTTCCTGCACTGTGGGACCTTGACTATTTCGATTTTACCTTAAAGCCTTATGTTGTTCCTGTAGTACAATGCTATCAGATCGCCTTATAATTCCTTTACACTTTTAAAACCTAACACTTTCTATTCAGAAAATCCAAGTTTGATCACAATGTACAGATTTGGTTAACCCAGATATTATTTCCAATTTACTCTTTATGCTTCTGATGGGGTTTTATAGCTTCAAGTATTGGATACAGAGGTGTTATGTTTAGGAAGAAGGAAGTGTCTTGAATTGTTCTTTCTTGGAAAGTATGAAAAGAGATTTCTATTGAAGTGGTTTAGTGGAAGTGGTTTAGTATCAGTAGTTGAGGAGAGAAAGAGAATGGAGTAGACAATTAGGTGGAAAGACCAATTTATATATAAAGTAAGTTGGAAAAGAAAAAAAATGATAAAAGAGTAGGAATTGGTGTAAGAGAGAGGAGAGAGAGAATCAAGAAAATAGAGAGTAAACTATATATAACACCACTTTGCTACCCAGTTCAATTGCGCCGGTTCTAGAAATCCCAAGTTCTGCGTATAACTTGTTTTTGCCTCTGTTTAGTATGCACTGGCAGGATGTAAACATGAAAGATGAAGGAGGAAGAAAAGATGCAAGAGTGAGAAGGAAGAAAAGAAGGAAAGAAAAAAGGAGCGGAAGCAAACAAACACACTGACAATCAATGCGGAAGGATAAAAAAAAAAAAAAGCAGAACAAAACAAAGCCAAAAAAAGAAAAAACAAAAAAAACAAACAAACAAACAAACAAACAAAAAACCTCCCCAAAATCCAACAAAACAAGCAAACCAACAACAACAACAAAAAAGTCGAACCCAAGTCTCAAACAAAAAGGGCCCTGGGAAGCCCCCTCTTTTTTCCTTTCCAGTTCAAGCCAATTGTTATTGGATCACGTCTAGACAGTCTGCGATCCTGTTAGTGGAAACAAGGCCGCACCCCAGGCCAATGGCTGAACGGCTCAGTGAAGGAGTGGCCCAGGGGGGTTTGTGTGTCAGCAGATGAATGGTACCGGGAAGGGGACCCTCCAGAAGGCACCCCCTCCCCATGCCCACCTACAGTTGCAGCTTCTTGTGGCCGCTGCGCTGGCCTCAGACACGCCCTCCCCTGCTGGCCACCCGAGCCTCACCCAGGTGTGCGTTGTCTTCAGAGAGCTGGAGGGTCCCTGGATGGCTGCAGCCATCACTCTCCATCTCCTCCCCTTTGTCTGGGTCAGCCACTGCACCTTTCAAAGATGGCGGTGCTCTCCTCCCAGTCAACAGCAGCTCCGCAGACTCTCGTGTCCTCGCTGATCGATTTCAAAGCCGTTGGGTGGATGTCTCCTTGCCGAGGTGGTATCGGGAAGCCGCAACTGTAACTGCGGCGCAGACAGCGCTGCTTTGGACTGTGGACCGCTCCGACTTTACCCCTGCTTGCTGTTCGCAGGTCTCTGTGCGCGCTCTCTCCGGGGCCCTACTTCTGAGGGTCGTGTCCAGCCGAGTGTGGACTCGAACTGGTGCTGTCGACCCGCGGTCTCCTGTGGTTCCCCAGCACCAATTCCGTCGGCTGTTATCACTGGCTTCACGCTTGGCATCTTTAATTTTGACAGGCCCTACAACATGTCTACAATGGGTAGGAGAAACTCAATGGAAGAAACCAAATTTAAACTGGCTTTTGGTCTTTTATTCACTGTGATTTTTAAATAGAAACACTTTTTAGAAGTAAAATATTTAGACAGACATGGCATACACCAGTAATCAATCCCAGCTGCTCAGTGAGGAGGTGAGGGAAGAGAAACACTAGTTCCAGGCCAGCCTGGGCAATTTAGTGAGTATCTGTCTTGAGGAAAACAACAAAAACCTGAACTTAGTGGTGAGCACTTGTACCCCTGGGGACTTGGGAGGCTAAGACAGGAGGATTGCAAGTGCCAGACCAGCCTCAGCAAATTAGGGAGAACTTAAGCAAATAAGTGAGACCCTGTCTAAAAAACAAAACAAAAGAAAGCCAGGGGTGGGGATATGGTAAAGTGTTTGTTTAGCTTGCATGAGGCTCTGGGTTCACTCTTCAGTTCTGGAGGAAAAAAAGTAAATATTTAGTAGTTCCTAGTTAAAAAATAATATTCATTGGGTTAATTGGGTTGCCCTTATTGTTTTTAGCTTTTGCTACAATGGATCAAAGCCTGTTAATAAAAAACAAACAAACAAACAAAAAAGGGCCTGGTTCCATTTATATCAGTAAAATCTTTGTCAGTAATTATTAGATAAGCTTGAAAAGGAACAACCAGAACTTCTCTGTCTTAAAAATTCTTCCTGGACTCACTGTCACCAGTTTGGGTCCCTGACGTGGGGTGTAAAGTCCTTCAGATCCAGCCTTGCATCCTCTTTTTCCTAGCTCCATCCTGGCGCCACCTCCAGTCCCGCACATGCCAATGCCCACACTCCCTCAGCTTCTGCCTCCGTCTGATGTTCCTCTCTGGGTTCAGCCCCCTCCCTTCTGTGCTTCAGGACCCTGCTCAGGCATTACTTCCTCCAGGACTCCCTTGCCACTACCCCTGTTGGGAGAAGGTGCTGTTCATGTGCGCTCCCACGGAACTTATCCTTTGGCCTCCACCCTAACCTTTGAAGTCAGCAAAGGTGGTCCTTGGATACATGGGAGTTTTGACTGTTAAATTCCATTCCATTCTACTCCTGCTGTCTATACCAACAGAGGCCTCAAGGAGGTCTTGAGCATGGCTGGTGTGGAGGAGGAGCTGTAACCCCTGTTAGTGACAGGGACTGGGTTCAAAAATCAGACAGGTCACTGGCAAGAGGCTGCTCATTAAACTGGAAATCTCTGTTGCGTCCTGTCCTGGTCTTACCTGGTAGTTGGACACATGGTTTGACTTCACAGACCCACCCTGCTGGGGGAGCAGAGGAGGGCTTTAGCTTAGACACTGGCCCTTAGAACGGGCAGAGGCAGGCCATTGTTCAACCTTTGATACTCACATTTTCCAGAGAAACATGGGTGAGATGAGATAGAGCAGTAATGATCTGAGGCCAGAGAGTGAATATTCTGACTTTCTTTCATTGAGGCTATTCTTCCCTGACTTGCGATTGTTCTAGTTAGGAAATGGAATAATTCAGAAAATCCCAAGACCACACAACACCCAGAACATGATGTCAACGAAGTGATGGCTTGAAGTAGATGAAGATACCGGAAGATTTAATGGCAGATACTTGGTTACTTGGCCCACTACTGGTGAGTGCTGAAGCCTGGGAAAGGAGTGAGGGAATTATTCCCCAACCTGGTTACAGAATTGAGGTAGGAATTTGGGAGTAAAGGGAAACATACAGAGTCTCAAAGGAAGTGCCCATAAACCACTGAATTGCAGAAAGCACTCAGGAAGAGTTGTAACTCTTGAGTGACATGCCCTTGGCTCCTGAGTCCTTATAAAATGAGGGAAATGCACAAGCTCAGGGAAAACTGGCATAAAATTGTGCAGCTCCACCCTGACTCCACCTCCATTCTGGTCCCTAACTACTGCCCCTCTGTAAATATTGGACCCTCAAACCAAGGAGGGGCTTCTCACTCTTGAGATAGCCTTCATTCTCCCTTGAATGTGGATCTACTGCCTAAATAAAGCTCTGTCTATGCTTTGAGTGGTGTGTGCTGAAATTCTTTTCTGTCACATATGCCAAGAACCCTGCTGGTCCTGAGTAAAATTCACCCTTCTCTCTCTGGAAACTCCTTGGACCCAACTTTGGAGACAAGTCTTCTCTGGTAACAGAATGACTCTCCTAATTGCAGCACATACAGTGAACTAACTCTTTTTTTTTTTTTTTTTTTTTGTGGTACCGGGGATTGAACTCAGGGGCACTCGACCACTGGGCCACATCCCCAGCCCTTTTTTGTATTTTATTAGAGACAGGGTCTCACTGAGTTGCTAAGTGCCTCGCCATTGCTGGGGCTGGCTTTGAACTCGTGATCCTCCTGCCTCAGCCTCCCAAAGTGCTGGGATTACAGGCGTGCGCCACCGCGCCTGGCTGTGAACTAACTCTTTTAAGCAATTATTTTAAGTTTTATTTTAGGCGCCAGAGGCAAAAGATAGAAAAGCAGTTTACAGAGTACAGGAAACACCAAAGTTTACAGAGTACAGGAAACACCCGTGCTTCAGGAGATGAGCATGTAGCATAACATGCTCTTGCTTGAAGGAACTCAGCTCAGTTGAGAGCCCTCCTTTCACCTAACTTCTCTCCGTTTTGTTGGTTCCCAGCCCTTCCTTCCTTTCCTCCTTTCCCCTTTCCCTGATCTTAGCTGCTGTCTCCCCTCTTCTCCTTAATTTACAAACTTTCAGCAAGCTCCCTGCCAAGAAACACGCATTTTAACAGTGGGTGTTCTGATCATTATTCAAAACCAAAAATTGTGTTTTCCCTTCAAGAAGTTCAGAGGGATTTTCAAGCTTAAATGTTTTTATATTTTGGTCCTGGGAATTGAACCCAGGGCCTTGTGCATGCTAGGCAAGTGCTTTGCCACTGAACTATACCCCCAGCCCTTTCTACATTTTATTTTTGAGAGAGTTTAGCTAAGTTGGTTAGGCTGGCTTCAAACCTGTGATTCTACTACCTTAGCCTCTTAAGAAACTGGGATTGTAGGTATGTGCTCCATGCCTAGCAAACTTAAATTTTTTAACACCTCAGGCAGAGATCAAGTACCACAGTATGCATGAGGAATTGGTTGCAGGAACCCTCTGGGATACCAAAATCTGTGCATGATACCAAAATCTGTCCCTTATATAGAATACCTAGTATTTGCATATAACCTATGCACATTCTCCTGTGTACTTTTAAAAAAATATTTATTTTTAGTTTTAGGTGGACACAATATCTTTATTTTATTTTTATGTGATGTGATCGAACCCAGGGCCTCATGCATGCTAGGTGAACACTCTACCACTGAGCCATAACCCCAGCCCATCCTGTGAACTTTTTATTATCTCCAGATTACTTACAATACCTAATATAATGTAAATACTGTGTATATAGTAGTTGTACAATATTGTCTAGGGAACAGTGATAAGAAAAACAGTCTGTTCACTACAGATGCAATTTGGTTGAATCAGAATGTAGAACCCATGGATATGGAGGTCTGACTATTATTATCAGGATTATCTCCAAGAAGCAGGGAGAAATACAAAGATTCTAATTGTCCACTGTGTATTTTGGAATGCTCCTCATCTGGCACTCAGGTTTTAAGGGAAGAGTTAGGATTGGGTTCAGGAACAAGAAATGGTGAAGTGAGGTGACAGAGGAGGCCTGCTCTTGGTGAATGGCACAGTAGAGTTAACTGCCAGTGCTAATCCTGATGTCCTAATGACATAAAACAGTTATTACTATATTGAAACAGCAACTTCATTCAAGTTGCTAAGATTTCTTCAACATCTTCATGAGGCGAGGAATGGGAAGAGCGATTACCTTTTTTATGAATGAAAAATTGGGGTTTTGCCCATGGACTCAGGGTGTGTCTGTGACAGAGATGGAACAGACCAGTAGACTCCCACAGCCAGGCCTAGGCATACTCTCAGATTAAACTTCTCCCCACCTCATGACAGCACTCCCTGCCTTTCCTCTGGAGGAACAATGTAGAGATTTATTCATGACAGTGAAGGGGTTTAAGATCATTGGATGAAGGTGGTACTGAAGATAAAGTACAGTTAGAAGTACTACCTAATATATCCTTAGTAGACTCACTTTAAATTCATTCGTCTTTTCAGTGAATCCAGGTCACCTCACGTGTCCCACTAGTGCCTGTGAATTATCTCTGAAATAGAGCCAATAATCCAAATTTAATTAAAGTAACTTCTATGTCCCGAATCATGGTACTCGTTAATATTACATATAGCTCATAACAAAAAATAATTATCTGTTGTTCTAGGAAATAATATATGATTTCTCATATCTTTTAAGGGGAAATGACCTTAATCAAGTATATACTATAATATAATTTATTTCTTTGTTTTTATGACTTTATTTTAATAAAGATAATGTTCATTTCCTTTTCAGGAAGTACAGAAATAAAAAAAATCATTAGGAACCCAGACATTCAGAGATACTATTGGTATCATTTGGCAGTACATTTTGTCAGGTTTTTTCTTTACACACATATACAGATCTTTTTAAATCTAGAGACAAGGTCACATACAAACCAGAGATAAAGCAACTTGCTTTTAAAAATTTAACAATAAGTCATAAACTTATTTCTATTCATGTCAATATATGCAGTTCAACATAAACTTTTTTGGTTTTCTTTTTTGTGGTATTGGGGATAAAACCCAGGGCCTTATGCATGCTAGGAAAGCACTCTACCTGTGAGATATATCCCCAGTCCTTTTCATTTTATTTTGAGACAGGGTTTTTCTATGTTTCCCAGGCTGGCCTTAACCTTGCAATTTTCCTGCATTAGTCTTCTGAATAGTTGGGGCTACAGGTGAGAGCCACCATACCAGGCTCAACATAGATATTTTTAATGACTTCTGATATTTCATTGAATAGATGAACCATGATAAGTTTGGTTGGTTCCCATTTACTACTAGTATGAACAGTGCTGTGGTGAACACCCAGGCCTGTGTACTTGTTTGGATATTTCCAGAGAAGAAATTCCTAACAGTGTAATTATTGGGTCAAATGAGTGTTTATGTTAAATGTTAATGTATATAATCATATATCCCATAGAGCTTCTGTATCTTGGGTTCTGCATATAAAGATTCAAACAACAAAATGTGACTAAAACTATTTTTAAAAATTACATCTGAACTGAACAAGTATAGACTTTCTTCTTGTCATTCTTCCCTAAACAATGTAACACCAATTACATAATGTTTATATTGTAGTAGGTATTGTAAGTAACCTAGAGATTATTTAAAGTATACAGGAGAATGTGTATAGGTGATATGCCAATACTACACCTTTTATATAAAGGACTTGAGCTGCCATGGATTTTGGCATTCACAGAGGAATGACTGTGAATGTGTACACACACACACACCACTCACAGGGACTTCCAGAAAATGTTCAACCAAGGAGCTTGTTTTCCCCACCTGTGCCAGTAGCGAATTTTGACATTTGTAAACATTTCTGCTAATCTGATAGTTAAGTTGAATATATTTGGAATGTTTACTAATCACCTTTGTTTTTATTTTCTAATCATATCCTTTAGATTTTTTTTCTGTTTTAATTATGGGTGATGAGAACTCTACTTCATAAGAATATTTTCCTTTGATTATGAGTATTTTCCTCTACTTTAAACTATAATTAGGCTTAAAAGGTTCATTTTTACAAAGTTAAATAGACCTCAGTGATGAACTTGTTTTTCTTTTTAACTTATTGTCTTCAAATAATTGTATTTCATCTTGTAATAATTTCTAATATGCATTTGTTAGAAACACAACAAAGTACATATACCCCTCAGGTAAATGTCCCCCCATGGTAACATCTTACATAACTATAGCACAGTATCATGACCAGGAAACTGACATTGGTGCAATTCATTGTCTTTCATCAGTTCTACGCACACTCATTTGTGTCTGTGTATATGTAGTTCTTTGCAGTTTTATTACACATGTATATTCATGTGACACCACCACAGTCAGGATGCAGAACAATTCCATGGCAAAGATCTCTTATGCTCTTCCTTTGTAGCTATCCATATTCCTATCAGCTTCCTCAGCCATCCTTAACACTTGCAAACATAAATCAGTTTTTACCTCTATAATTTGGTCATTTCAAGAGTGTCATATAAATGGAATTAACAGGGTAGGACCTTTTGAGGCTGGCGTTTTATTCATTCCACATAATGTCCATGAGATCTTCCAGGTTTTATATATCAATAACATACATAACATGTTCCTTTGTATTGCTGAGCAGTATTTGATAATATAGGTGTACCACAGTTTGTTTCACTGATTGGAAGACATTTGATTTATTTATAGCTTTTAGTTATTAAAAATAAAACTGCTGTGGCCTGGTGCAATGGCACACATCTGTAATCCCAGCAACTAGGGAGGCTGAGGCAGGAGGGTTGCAAGTTTGAGGCTAGCCTCTGCAACTTAGTGAGAACTTGTCTCAAAATGAAAAGGGGGCTGGAGATGTGTCTCAGTGGCAAAGTACCCCTGGGTCCAATCCCATACCCAGTACCAGAAACAAAAATAAGTAAATAAAACTACCATGAACACTTGTGTTTAAATTTTTGTCTGAACATAACATTTTCATTTTTGGAGAATAATGCCCAAAAGTGCAGTTGCTGGGATATGTGTAAACACATTTTTAGTTTCAAAGAAATTGTCATACTTTTTGCCAGAGTGATGTGCCACTTTGCCTTACATTCAGCAGTGAATGAACCAGTGCTCTCCACATCCCCACCAGCATTTTGTATTATTGAAATTTTTAAGTTTTAGTCATTCGGATGAGTATGTAAGGGTATCTTGTTGAGGTTTTAATCATGATTTCTCAGTGATTAATGATGTTGAGCATCTTTTCACAGCATGTATCTGTATTTCTGTTTGGTGAATTATATTTGCGTCCTTAAGCATTTGTTAACTTCTACTGTAGAATTTTGATATACCGTATGACTCGACGATCACCATTCCTTTGTTTGGATATGTGGCTTGCAAATATTTTTTTTCTTTAGCCTATCTCTTCCTTTTCTTATCAGGGTATTTCACAGATCAAAACTTTTAAATTTTATAAGGCTTAATTTATTAATTTTCCCATTTTATATGTTTTTGGTTCAAGTTTAGGAATGCTTCATTTAGCCCTAATTCCTGAAGATTTCCTTCTATGCTTTTTCCCCTAAATGTTTGTTTTTTTTAAAAAATATATTTTTTAGTTGTCAATGGATCTTTTACTTACTTATATGCGGTGCTGAGGATTGAACCCAGGGCCTTATATATGCCAGACAAGCGCTCTACCACTGAGCCACCACTCCAGGTCCCTCCCATAAATGTTTTAAAGTTTTTCATTTTTATATTTAAGTTTGGGATCCATTTTTGAGTTAATTTAATAGGAGCTGTGAAGTTTAGGTTGAAGATTACTTAGGTTTTCTTACATACCTACTTGCTTTAGCAGCAGTTGAAAAGGCTGTTTCTTCTACTGAACAGCATTTCCATTTTTATAAAATATCACACAGGCATATTTGTGTCACCGTATTTGTCTTTTCTATTCTCTTCCATGGGTCTGTGTGTCTACCACTCCGACATGGTCAGATTGTTTTCATTATTGTAGGTATAGGGTAAGCCTTAACATCAGACAGAATCCTCCTTCCTATTTTATTTTCTTCTTCAAAACTGTTCTAGTAGCCGGGCGCGGTGGCACACGCCTGTAATCCCAGCACTTTGGGAGGCTGAGGCAGGAGGATCGCGAGTTCAAAGCCAGCCTCAGCCATGGTGAGGCACTTAGCAACTCAGTGAGACCCTGTCTCTAATAAAAACCAAAAAAAGGGCTGGGGATGTGGCCCAGTGGTTGAGTGCCTCTGAGTTCAATCCCTGGTACCAAAAAAAACAAAAAACAAAACAAAACAAAAAAAAAAAAACAAAAAAACTGTTCTAGCTATTCCACATTCTATATACTTCCTTCTAATTTTAGAATAAGTTCATTTGTATTTTTTTTTTTTTTTTTTTGGTACCAGGGATTGAACTCAGGGGCACTCGACCACTGGGCCACATCCCCAGCCCTTTTTTGTGTTTTATTTAGAGACAGGGTCTCACTGAGTTGCTAAGTGCCTCGCCATTGCTGAGGCTGGCTTTGAACTCGCGATCCTCCTGCCTCAGCCTCCCAAAGTGCTGGGATTACAGGCGTGCGCCACCACGCCCGGCTAAGTTCATTTGTATTTATGGAAAACTCTATTTCAGTAGAAGTAGAGCCAACAGACACTAGTGGGTGGAGAAGTGGCTCAGTTTGACTCTAGGCCATAGTGACAACACTTGACAACATCATAGTGAGGACATTGGAGCATCACTTACTGCTGCCAGGTGAGAGATGGAGGGAAGATCAATAATTTCTGCTTCAGCTATTGAATCTTTGGTCATCTCTGCTGACACCACCAGGAAGGGGAATTGGAGCACTCCTACCTCCTTCCATGGGCTGAGGGGTGGGGTGAAAGAAAGACCAGTTTCTTTGTCCTGCTGAGACTGTTTGGGGACAGTTTTCCCAGTGATTTTTGGCTGGAATATATTTGTTGCTGGAAAGCTTTTCTGTTGTTAGGCCACATTTCCCCCAGGACTTTGGGTGGGGAGAAGAGGCTTTTTTAAAAAAAATATTTATTTATTTACTTTAGTTGTACACAATGCATTTATGTTTACATGGTGCTGAGGATGGAATCTGGGCTTCGCACATGAGAGGCGAGCGAGCACTCTGCCGCTGAGCCACAACCCCAGCCCAAGAAGAGGCTTTTTGAGAGCAGCTACTTCTTCTCAAACTCCTTCTCCCTTCACTTTCCCTTTCCCCTCTCCCTCTTTCTTTCCTCTTCTGCCTCCTTCTTTTCACTGTTGCTAGTTCTGGGTTGGAAGTTTCTGCATCTTTTTTTCCCAGGGCATATGAAAGACAATAAAGAAATGACAGAGAACATATATTGTTTCTCAAGACTTGAGGTGCCTAGTTAGTCCTTCCTCTTTCCACTTTCAGGGTCTTCCTAACTTGTTTGTTGTATGACTAACATTTCCTGGTTATAAGAGGGAGGACCTGGGAGGAATTGGGCTACTTATGCATAACTGGATGACAAATTTCTTTATTATTATTTTTAAATTTCTCATTATTATTTTTTAAAATGTGAGCCTTGCCAACCTGCATAACCTACTGAAACATAAAATTCCTAGTCATGTGACACAAAACCATGTTTTTGCCAGTTTGGAAGATATTTTGCAAAATTAAAATGATTACAGTAGTAGGATAGTGAGGGTATGAATAATATTTAATGAGTTTTATTGGAATATAATTTATATTTAATCAAGTTCACGCATTTTAAGTGTATACTTCAGTGAGTTTTAATAGACATGTGCAGCTGTGAAACCATGTTATACTTTGAATCTTTTTTTTTGTACGGGGGATTGAACTCAGGGGCATTTGACCACTGGGCCACTGGGCCACATCCCCAGCCCTTTTTTGTATTTTATTTGGAGACAGGGTCTCACTGAGTTGCTAAGTGCCTCACCATTGCTGAGGCTGGCTTCGAACTCGTGATCCTCCTGCCAGCCTCCCAAGTGCTGGGATTACAGGCGTGCGCCACCGTGCCCGGCTTATACTTTGATTCTTAAATGTCCCCCAAAAGCTTATGCATTGAAGGCTTGGTCCTCAGCTGATGGCACTCTTGGGATGTGGTGGAAACTTTAGGAGGGGAAGCCTACTTGGAGGAAGTAGGTCATTAAGAGCGTTCCCTTAGGTTTCTGGCTTTTGCTTCCTAGGCCTCAGGTGGGTTGGAGTGGTTTGTACCTCGCAGTAGCGGTTGATGAGGAAGCTGGCCAGATTATCTGCTGTTTGAGCCGGAGCAGACGAGACATAAAGGCTACTTGAAGACTGTGACCCAAACATGGATATCAGACCAAATCATACAATTAACATCAACAATATGAATGACAAAATTAAAAAAGAAGAATTGAAGAGATCCCTTTATGCCCTTTTTTCTCAGTTTGGGCATGTGGTAGATATAGTGGCTTTAAAGATGATGAAGATGAGAGGGTAGGCCTTTGTTATATTTAAGAACTGGGCTCATCCATGAATGCTTTGAGACAGTTACAAGGATTTCCACTTTATGGTAAACTAATGTGAATCCAGTATGCAAAAACAGATTCTGATATGATATCTAAAATGCGAGGCACTTTTGCTGACAAAGAAAAGAAAAAAGCCAAAACTGTGGAACAGACTGCAGCAACTGCAAACAAAAAGCCCCATCAGGGAATACCAAATTCAGCTAATACTCAAGGAAGTTCGACACCAAATCCTCAGGTCCCTGATTACCCTCCAAACTATATTTTGTTCCTTAATAATTTACCAGAAGAGACTAATGAGATGATGTTATCCATGCTGTTTAATCAGTTCCTTGATTTTAAGGAAGTACGTCTGGTACCTGGGAGGCATGACATTGCTTTTTGTTGAATTTGAAAATGACAGGCAGGCTGGAGCTGCCAGGGATGCTTTACAAGGGTTTAAGATCATACCATCCCATGCTATAAAGATCACCTATGCCAAGAAATAACATTTTGGATAGTCATCTTTAATGGACTTGGTATTATTTATGGTGTTTGTTTTGATAACATTTGGTCAGGTCATTTTAATGGCTGGAAGTTGGGGAGAAGTGAAAGTGAAATTTTTGTGAAAGACTTAAAAATTCTTTCTTTAGCCTGAGTGAACTATGAAATATGAAGGCCTTAATTTTGCACAATAAAATTTTCTTTGTAGTCTATTAAAAAAAAAATGTTCCCTTAAAGGGGATATTGAAACTCTGATCCCTTCCTCTTTCTCCCTCCACCCTGCTCTCTCTCCCTCTCTCCTTCCTGGCCACCATGAGGCAAACACCTTTGCTCTGACATGTGTGTTACACAATAGTGTTCTGCCTTGCCACAGACTCAAAAGCAATGGAGGCAGCTAACCATGGACTGAAACCTCTGAAACTATAAGCTGAAATAAATCTCTCCTCTTTTTTGTTAAATATCTATTTATTTGTTTGTTTGTTTTAGTTGTACACAATGCCTTTGTTTTTACGTGGTGCAGGAGGATCGAACTGGGCCACGTATGTGCTAGGCGAGAGCTCTGCCGCTGAGCCACAACCCCAGCCCTAAATCCCTCCTCTTTTTAACTTGTTTATCGCAGGTATTTTGTCACAGTGATACAAAGCTGACTAACACAAACAATTACAATATAACATGACATCAACCTCACATTGACCCCTCCTGTCTCTTTCCAGCCAATTCTTCCTCTCCATGGCCCCTGGTAAACACTGATTTGCTATTATTGTAGCCTTTACAGAATTTTTATACAGATGGTATCCAACTTATGATGGTTAGACCTAACGATATTTTGACTTTATGATGATGTGAAAGTGATACACATTAAGAAGAAACCATATTTTGAAGTTTGATCTTTTCCTAGGATAGTGATATGTGATACTGAGTGATGGCATGAGTTGAAGCTACCAGTCAGCCATGAGATCATGAGGGTAAGCAACTGGTATACTGTGTTGATAAATGATAGTGTTGGTAGGTTAGGGTATTAAAAAAATATTTTTTACTTACAGTGGTTTTATTGGGATGTAACCCCACAAAAAAATCTAAGAGTATTTGTATGCAAATGGAATTATGTAGCTTCTTTCACTTAGCGCTTTTTTTTTTTTGTTGGGGGGGGGGGCTATGCTGAGGATTGAACCCAGGGCCCTGTACATGATGCTAAGGTAAGTGCTATATAGCTGTATCCCCACCCTAGCTTAAGGTTTCTAAGATTCAGTCATATTGCTGCATATTCATAGTTTGTTCCCTTTTACTGTAGATGAATATTACTTTGCATGCATGTACCTCAATTTATTTATTCATTCACTGAAGGAGCCTATAATCAAGGAGATAGCTAAAGATTGTGGTTAGCTGAGAGCCATAAAAGATGTTCTAGTTTCCACCTGATAGTAATACATTATTCAAGGAATCTTTGTATGCCCGTGAACACTGCGTGACGCACCTGTAAGCTCGAGCTGTAAGCACGTGTCCTTGTTAAAGCTATATGTATATAACTGGGTGAGTTTAGTTAGTGTGTGTGGGAAGAAGAAGAAGGTGGTGGTTGGAGTTAGAGTTTGGAGTGATTGCTGGAGCCGGAGAGAGAAGAAGAATAAAAGACCTTTTTTCATTTTCATCCTGCCTCCGAATTTTCCTGCGGCGTTCGTTGCTCCAAGCGGTTTCCACTTCAGGCAGCAACAATTCACCAGTTGAAGACCATTAGGATTGTTTCCAAATTTTGTCTATTTTGAATAAAGCTGTTATAAACATTTCTGTAAATGTTTTTGTGTGTGGTGGAGTAAGCTTTCATTTCTCTAGGGTAAAATATATAAATGTGGGATTTCTAAGATCATTGTAAATATATACTGAATTTTGTAAGAAGCCACCAAGCTGCATTTCAAATTAGCTGTACCATCTTCCATTCTCAGTATTCAAGGTATGAATTCTGAATGCTTAGCATTCTTGTTAACTGTTAAGATCATTTATATTTGAAATTTTAACTGTTCTTATATGGGTAAAATGATATCTTATTGTGGCTTTAATTTACATTTCCTAATGAGCAAAGAAACGTGCATATTTGTCATTTTATCTTCTTTGATGAAGTATTTATGTAGACATTTGCCTTTGGGAGTTGTTAGTTTTCTCATTATAGAATTGTAAGTTTCTTTATATAGTCAGGATGTTTTCATTAGATATATCTTTTGTAAATATTTTCTCTGGTTAAGTGTACTTATTTTATTAGCATTCTCTTTCAAAAAACAAATAATTAGATTTTTTTGGTAATAGCTTTATTGAGATAAAATTCACATAACTATCCAATTTTTCCCAGTTATATTTGAAAGTTATATATATTTTTTGATGTCCAGTGTATCAGTTTTTGCACGGTCATGGCTTCTTGTGTCTTCTTTATAAAATCTTTTACAACACAAGATCATAAAAGGTTTCACTCAGATTTTCTTCAGAAAATTTGCAGTTTTAGGTCCTCCATTTATGTCTATGATCTATTTCAAGTGGGTCCATTTCTGGACTTTGTCGTCTGCTCCATTGATCTATATGTCTCTTCTTATGCCATCTCTACATACTTGACTAATGTAGTTTTTCAGTCTTAACATTGGGTAACATGATTCTTCCAACTTTGGTTTTCAAAAGTTGTTTTGGCTATTTTCAGTTTGCATTTCTGTGCAAAGTTTAGATTTTAAAAATGTTTGCTGATAAAGGAAACAATCAAGAACGTGAACAGAGAGCCTACAAAATGGGAGAAAATGTTTACCATCTGCACCTCAGAGCATTATATTAATAATGTTCCAGGATATACAAAGAACTCAAAAAACTAACACCAAACAAACAAAAACAAAAAATACCACAAAAACATTAAAAAAAACCCAAAAGCCAAATAACCTAATCAATAAATCAGCAAAGGAACTGAGTAGGCACTTCACAGAAAAAGAAATACAAATAGTGAAAAAATAAATGAAAAAATGTTCAACATCTCTAGCAATTAGATAAATTCAAATTAAAACTACACTGAGATTCTATCTCACTGCAGTCATAATAGCAATTATCAAGAATACAACTAAGCCGGGTGCGGTGGTGCACGTCTGTAATCCCAGCACTTTGGGAGGCTGAGACAGGAGGATCGCGAGTTCAAAGCCAGCCTCAGCAATGGCGAGGCACATAGCAACTCAGTGAGACCCTGTCTCTAAATAAAATACAAAAAAGGGCTGGGGATGTGGCCCAATGGTCGAGTGCCTCTGAGTTCAATCCCTGGTACCAAAAAAAAAAAAAAAAAAAAAAAAAAAAGAATACAACTAATAATAAATGTTGGTGAGGATGTAGGGAAAAAGGTTCACTCATACATTGCTGGTGGTACTGAAAATTGCTGCAACCACTATGGAAAGCTTTATGGAGATTCCTTAGAAAATTCAGAATGGAGGGCTGGGGTTGTGGCTCAGCGGCAGAGCGCTTGCCTTGCGCGGCCCGGGTTCAATCCTCAGCACCACATAAACATAAACGCATTGCATTGTATACAACTAAAGTAAATATAAACAAATATTAAAAAAAATTCAGAATGGAATTACCTTTTGACCAAGTTATTCCACATCAATATTTATAGCAGCTCAATTCACAATATCCAAGCTATGGAACCAACATAGATGCCCTTCAACAGGTGAATGGATAAAGAAAAATGTGGTATGTAAACATAATGGAATATTACTTAGCCATAAAGAAGAATGAAATGATGCCATTTGCCAGTAAATGGATGGAACTGGAGAATATCAAGCTAAGTGAAATAAGCCATTCCCTAAAAACCAAAGGCCAAATGTTTTCTCTGATATGTGGATGCTAACTCTCAACAAGGGATGGTAGGGAGGGGAAGAATAGAAGTTCATTGGATTAGACAGAGGGGAATGAAGGGAAGGGAGAGGGAATGGGAATAGGAAAGACAGTAGAATGAATCTGACATAACTTTCTTTTTCTCCTATATGAATATGTGACCAGTATAACTCAACATTATGTATACCCACAAGAACAGGATCCTAATTGGAATGGATTCTGTGTATGTATAATATGTCAAAATACACTCTACTGTCATGTATGTCTAAAAACAACAAATTAAAAAAAAGCTTGTTGACATATTATTGGACTTGCATTGAATCTATACATCCACTGGGGAGAATGATGTCTTAATAATAATCTTGTGATTCATTAACATAGTAAACTTCTCTATTTATATAACTTTTTAAAATTTGTCTCAGCATTTTCTGGTTTTCAATGTACAAGAGTTGCATTTCTTTCATATGACTTATCGCTAAGCATTTAATATTTATCTATGTTAATGTAAAAGGTATTTTTTCCTGAATTTAAACCTCCAAATATTTTTTGTTAGTGTAAAGAAATTTGATTGATTTTTTTCATAATGACCTTTGTGTCCTGTGACCTTGCTAAGTTCAGCAGTTTGGGTAGTGTTTTCTGTGAATTCTTTGGAATGTTTTACATAGACAGTCATGCCATTTTAAAATAAGGGCATTTACTTTTTCCTTTCTGGTTTGTTTATCTTTCATTTCTCTTCTTTGCATTATTACACTAGATAGTACTTCCAGTATAATGTTAATTAGAAGTGGTGATACTTGCTTTAGTCCTTATATTAGGGAGAAAACATTCACTCTTAAATATTCACTGTTAAATATGATGTTAACTTTTAAAAATGTTTTTATTAGTGCATTATAGTTACACATATAGTGGGGTTCATTTTGACATAAATACATGTCCTTTAGCTGATTTAAAGAAGTTCCCTTCTAATTGCTGATTTGCTGAATTTCATTCATGAATGGTATTTTCCCCTCAATTTTTTTTAGCTGAACACATCTTTTCTAGTTTATTAATATGGTAAATTGTATTAGTTGATTTTTGAGTGTTTTCCCAACCTTGAATTTCTGGTACAAACCTCACTTAGTCATGATACTTGTTTTCCCAACCTTGAATTTCTGGTGCAAACCTCACTTAGTCATGAAACTTGTATTGCTGGATTTGCTTTGCAAATATTTTGTTAAGAATTTTTACATTATTTTTTATAAGTATTTGTACATATTATATGCATGAGTGTTATTGGTCTGCAGTTTTATTTTCTTTGGTTTCATTTATGTCTTTTTAATTTATTTTTATTTTCCTCATAAGTTTCCTTTAGATCCTGAATATATTTGCAATATATATAGTAGTTATTTTAAGGATTTCTGTCAATTCTGGGTCTGCGTGTATTAATTGGGACACTCCTCCACTCAATAATAACTATTAGTTAAAAGTTTTAACTTCTTTGAATTATTGGTAATTTTTTAAATTGGATGCTATGTTCATAAATATTACATTGTTGGATTCCTTTAAAAAGTATTCACTTTATTTTGTAAAGCAGTGAAGTTTTTTGAATATGCTTTGTGGCCTGTTGCGTTGTCTTATCTGGATAAGTGTAAGGCAGCCTTTATCCTAGGGCTGCTTTATTCCCACTTTTAAGGTATCGCTCTTTGGTGGATTCTACCCTGTGTCTTCTGTATTAGGAAGTCACTCTGTCTGCCAGTTTGAGCTTGTTAGTTACATTCTGTCTGCTATTCTTTGGTGGTTCTTTCTTAGGACTTGCATAATTTCCTTCTATACATTTACTAGTCAGTTCTCAGACAAAGACTCGACTGGGGGTGGGGGGATGGCTCTGCAAATCTCTGCAGCACTCTTTTCTTTGAGGCTACTTTCCCTTTAGTATTCTGCCCAGGACCTTCTAGCTACATTGGCCTCCTTGAAATGTGGTGTTTATCTTTCAATTTAGTGAGAACTCCCAGATGTTTTTAGGTTCCTCTTTCCTATGCTGCAGCCTGGATATTGCCTCTGGGAAGTACTTGTAAGGCTTACATAGTTTATTTCCCTTCTCTCAGGGAGCCGTCTACTTTTTTCCAGTTTTTATGGCAGGAAGATAATTCCCATAATAGTTTATCTTTTATGGATGGAGGCTAATGTCCTAGATGATTTTTATTGTTGTTCTTATATTTTCTCCTTCTATAAAAGTTCTTGCCAAAATGGAATCTCATGTGTGTTTAAGGTTGAGTAGCATTCAGTTCCCAGAATATCTTGTTGTAAATTCAAAGTCAAAGTAAATTAATTATCTTATTAACAGCAGACTGTGAATACTTGGCAATACGTAGGAGATGTTGGAGAGGTTAATCATTGCTTATATATCCTGTAAAATTAAGACACTGTTATATTGAACCATGTAGATGGCTAATAAAGACCTGGTAAACAGGGCAAATAAGGAAATCCTCAATAGGGAGTAGGCAAAATTAGTGGGCAGAGGCTTGGTGACTTTGGGAGTCTAGGGAAAGCAAGGGCAAAAGAGAATTAGTGAATAACAGAAATTTCAAAAAAAATGAAGGAAATAGAATATTAACTTTAAGTTTCACTCTCCTTCCCAGCCTTTGGTAGCTGATGGAGAGCAGGAAATCCAAGGGCAGACACATATTTTTAGAAGACTCAGTATTGCCCCTTACTTTATAGGAAAAGAAACCAAGGGCAAGAAGATCAGTCATGGCAGCAGACTCAGAGAACAATAGAATGGTCCCAAGCCCCAGTAGGAGCTCCATATGCAACTGGAGGCAATTTCTTCATACAAGGCAAATTGAAAACAAACAAACAAAACAAAAACAACAACAACAAAAAGAACTCTTGTAGTGACTTTGACTTTTTTTTCCTCAAGATAAACATTTTGAAACTGAACCTTTACTTGAACTGACCAAAAATGTATAGTTTTTTTTTTTTTTTTTTTTTTTTTTTTCCTTTTAGGAATCATCTACTCAGTGCCTGAGCATCTGTGACTCTTTAGTCTCATCTGTGACTATAACTTGTATGCTGCTTCACAACACACCTTTAAACGGTTGTCTAAGGAGGTAAAGTAAACCCTCACCTAAACAGTTTGATAAAGCTTATGGCTCCATGAGCTGATTGGCCAGTCATCCAGCTGGCATCAAGAGCAAAGGCATTGTGTGTAACATGCTGGAGAATACCCCGACAGCTTACTGTACAAACACAATCTGGGCACCACCTAGCCTCTTGCCCACACCCCACAAAAGACAACAAGCTGTAAAACACACTGTAGGATGAGCCCTTAACTTACACTGAGGAAATTTAGTTTGGAGTATTCTTTCCTTGTGCTGACTTTAGCTTTTCTTGATCAGTTAGCTTTATGTAATCTTGTAAGAGCCCCAGTCAGTAATATGTTGGAGGGTTTAGATTGTATGGTAGTTTCAGTAAGTGCTGGGCTGAGAGGTTCATGGCTAGTTCATTTCCTGAGATCTTGCCTTCTCTCAGACACATTCTTTGGGTTCTGAATCAGTTATTTATTATAACTATGTCACATGTGTATTGGATTTTCCTGTACTATGTAGTGTGACAACAGAGGTGTGGCAGACTAGGGAGTGACCTGTTCTTTCGAGAGACCTTTGCTTCTATATGAGTATGTTTCACTGAATTCCCACCCACGCCCCAAATCCTAACCTCAGAATAGCATGCTAATTGTATCACAAAAATAGCAAACAACATCTATTGGATTTTGGGGTAGAGCTAGGAATGGAATATTCTAAAATATTTGTCATTCTGAAAAGAAGGCTTTGGGGGAGTGCTACAGTTTGAATACGTGTCCCTCAAAGGTCCCCAGCCTATAGTGCTGTTGGGAGGTGGTGGAATCTTTACAGGAGGGACCTACTGGAAGGAAGTTAGGTCTTTGGAAGTGTGTCCTTGAAAAGGATATTTTGACTCTGCCCCTTCCTGTCTCTCTTTTTGTTTCCTGGCCACCATGAGGGGAGCAGCTTCATTACAAACCATGTGTTTCCTGCTATGGATGTTCTGACTGGCCACAAGTCCCAAAACAATGGAACCAATGATCAGGGGCTGAACCCTCTAAAACCATGAACCAAAATATGTCTTTCCTCCTTACAAGTGGTTTATCTCAGGCATTTTGTCACAGTGATGGAAAGCTGACTAAGATAGGGAATGTGGATGATGTGAACCTTAACAAAAAAATAACGACTTGAGGGCTAAAATAGCAGGAAAAATAGCTACATATCAACCAAACAACATTAACTCTAATTAAGAGCCAGATGTTTAAAAGAGTAGGCCAGAGAGGAAGCTGCTGAGCTCTTAGACATTCACCAAGTATTAAGATAAGCCCACTAGCATTGGTGATTGCTAAAGTTGGAGTTATTAGCATTTTTATATTGCATTCTGCCACTGAGTTATAGTGTTAAAACTCTGATAATATAACACTGTGTCTTTTGAACCATATTTCTTACTTGAGATGATATGTTCACATTCACTGTGATGCCAAATAAATATTACATAATCATGAACTTTTTATTTTCTACGTTTCAATTGTTCTTCACCTTATAGTTTGTTACGGTATTTTTTTTTCAGTTGAGTCTTTTTCCATTACTTTTTCTTTCCTTCTGCCAAGTCACATACACTGTTATAGTAATATCCTTATAATGCTACCTTGCAAATGTTCTCACCCTACTCAAAAAAAAAAGTGTTCCAATTAACTATTGAGTCCATACCTCATGAATCAGCTCTTTTGGCCATGAACTGATAGCCACTATGAGTACCAAGAAAAATTTCTAATACTGGATATCCTTAAAGGAAACATCTTTGCTAGAAATATACTAGGGCTGCCAGTTTCTTCGCCACCATTTGTTTTTTTCACCGTGCCCATCTCTCTTGTTGGAGACCCTTGTTTGAGAGTGGTGTGTCAGATAAACTGACCTCTCTCACCAGAGTTTATTGGCCCAAAGGTGGAAACTTGATCTGTCAGGTTAGTTAGATGACCCCTCCCACACCTTTGAAAGTGGCTTAGAAATCCTACATAGGCTAGTGAACCATGAATTGAGCAGCTAGACAGTGATGCTTGTTCCTCATGCTTTGCACAACAGAAAACTGTTCTTCTGAGAGATAAGAATAAAGCAGGCATACATAAAGAGCATCCAAAAAAAAAAAAACACAAGGGCTAGAGATATAGCTCAGTGACAAGAGTACTTGCCTAACACGTTAGGCTCTGGGTTCAATCTCCAGCAACACACACATGCACACACACACACATGCATACACATACACACTAAGAGAAATAGCAACATTTTAGTCAATATCATATAGGATGCTCAAAGCTTCGTAGGTATTATAAAAATGAAACAATGCTAAGTAATTTTTTTTTTTTTTTTTTTTTTTTTTGGTACCGGGGATTGAACTCAGGGGCACTCGACCACTGGGCCACATCCCCAGCCCTTTTTTGTATTTTGTTAGAGACAGGGTCTCACTGAGTTGCTAAGTGCCTCGCCATTGCTGAGGCTGGCTTTGAACTCGCGATCCTCCTGCTTTAGCCTCCCAAGTGCTGGGATTACAGGCGTGCGCCACTGCGCCCGGCTCTAAGTAATTATTTTTTGCCAATCAGATTGGCAAATTAAAAACAAAGTGGAATCTATGCAGTGGGGGTGAGTGATAGGTAGAAAAAGAAATAGTCAGATTAGAGATGGCAGGAATATGCTGGGCTTTCTTGTGACCTGGCTGGCTGTAGAAACTTGCTTTTGCTCAGCCCCATGTACACAGGTTCTTGAGGTTTCTGTGGTTCCAGCTTAAATTCCAAAGAAACAACTGCTGCTGCCAACAACCATGTTCAGTCATGTTCTTCAAAGTTTAGCCCCCACTAAGGCACTTTGACCTCAGCCTGACTGCTCCTACAGATCTGAAGGGTGTTTTTGTCTTTTTTAAATATATATTTTTAGTTGTGTATGAACTCAGTGCCTGTATTTGTTTTTATGTTGTACTAGGATCGAACCCAGTGCCTCATACTTGCGAGGCAAATGCTTTACCACTGAGCTACAACTCCAGCCCCTGAAGGGTATTTTTTTGAGTCAATTCTTTGCTTGCCACTCCGAGGCTTTAGGGAGAGCCACTCTGGTCCATCTCAGCTACCACACCCACATTTTGGGGACAGCAGTTACTATCTTGGTCTCCAAGGGGGTCTTGGACTCTTATCTAGGTATGAGTAAAATGGAACACCCAGGGAATTCTTCACAGACTCGGAGACTATTTACCACCTTCCCTTGCTGGAGGGGGCTTAGTGCCCTTTCACATTCTTAAGCCTGTGATGGGTGGTGATGCCTTTTACATTCTTGAGCCTGTGATGCCCTCATAACATCTTGTCTGTTTTCCTGGTGCAAAGTTCTTGGCTTCTTTCTAATGGCACTAATCTCTTCAGGGACCACACCTTCCTTGGTCCCAACTTTAAAAAAGCTTCTTTTCTGGCCATCCTGCAAGGTTTTAAAATATTTCATCTATGCTTTTTTGCCCCCAATTCTTACTTTAAATCTGGCTAAAAGTCACCACTAATACTCATGCAACAGTGTGAATTCTGTGCTACCTTGAAATTTCTTCTGCCAGATTAATTAGTCCATCACCCTTAAATTCAGCCTCATACAAAGTTTCAGGTATGGAAAAATGTGGACAAGTTATTTCACAGAATATAACATGAATGGCCTCTCCTCCATTTTTTTTTTTTTTTTTTTGTACCGGGGATTGAACTCAGGGGCACTCGACCACTGGGCCACATCCCCAGCCCTTTTTTTGTATTTTATTAGAGACAGGGTCTCACTAAGTGCTTCACCATTACTGAGGCTGGCTTTGAACTTGCGATCCTCCTGCCTCAGCCTCCCAAGTGCTGGGATTACAGGCATGCGCTACCGCGCCGGCTCCTCCAATTCTTAACAAAGTCCTCATTCCCGCCTGAAACCTCATGAGCAGAGTCTTTACTCTTCCTATTCCTATCAGCATTCTGGTCTTCTGAGGTTACAGCTGTGTTGGATTCCAGGCAGGAGGCTGCGTCTCCCAGGCAGAAGGCCACACCTCCCCAGGTGCTTTGTTAAAAACTACACCTCCCAAGATCCTCAGCATGACCAGAAAACCTGACCAGCAAGTGCCCTGTCCACTAACCTCCTGACCTCTGGTAGCCTATAGGGCAAGGACTCACTCCAAGGGGGTTTTTATGACCCCTACTCTATTTAAGACAGCCCTGGACTGAAATCGCTCTCTGTTCCTCTCTGTTCCTGCCTGTCCCTATTCCCGTCCATCCCTTCCCTACCCCCTTCCCTTCCCTTCCTTTCCCTACCCTTGCCCACGTGGCACCCCAATAAACCCTTTTATTTCACTAACATGGTGTTCCCGGCTAAGTTAACTTATGTTCAGCATTTTTCTAACATTTGGTGCCGAAACCTGGGAAGGGAGGAGCACATCTAACCTGTCTCCGTTCATCTGTCCACCTTTTCCACGGCATTGCTGGACTTTGGTAAGCCCCCCGTCCACCCCGAGTTCTTAAACCTGTCTGGCCACTGCGTGGTGAAAATTGACTGTTGATTTTCCGGCAATCTCGCCCGTGGCCTGTACAGGGGGAAAGCACCCCACCCAAGTCTAAAAGGCGACGTGGACCCTGGGAACTCCTCCTCCCCCACCTTTATCTGCCCGCTCTAAAGTTTCCAGCTGTAAGATTAGGGCTCTCGGCTGTGAGTGGCTAGAAAAGTTCCCCTCCGCACTCCGGACTTGAGCTTTCTTTTTTTCCGTTTGGAACGGAAAACACAAGAATCTCTGCGGAGTAGCTCGTAGTCCCCCCTCCCCCGGCATCTTGAAAAACCTCCCGTCTGGGACAGGACGTGGTTACTCAGATGTCCCATTTTCGTTTGACCCGGTGACGACTGGGCAAGTGGACTTGGACCTCATTCTAATACATGTTTTAAAGGGGACGCCTTTTGAAATACTGTATTAGCCTCTCCCCGTTAACGGGAAATATGGGAACTTTCCTATCAACTCCAGCCGACTCACCCCTCAATTGCCTCCTATGCCTTTTCCCTTCTCCATTTAAATCCTTCCTTGTGCACCTGGTGTAGTCCTGAAACCGTTTCACTAGCATGCAGACCCAATGACCGGCTTCCATCCTTGATTGACCCAGGATTAGAAGCCCCACAGCAGCCTAGGACGCTTCCAACCTCTCTCCCTCCCCCAGCTCAGGCTTTCAATTCCGAAGTTGGCGCGCTTTTGTGCTCAGACCCCCCTCCTCCTTTGTCTTCATCCTCCGCCCCCCCTCCTTCCCTTCTGTCAGAATCCTCCTCTGTAAACCCTCCTTTTCTTACTATCCCCGCCCACTCAACTTCCCGTTCCTAGCTCCGTGCCTCTTCCGCAGTTATCCCCGCCCACTCAGCTTCCGCCGCTTGGTTCTCTACGGCTCCCCCGCCCTCTTCAGCCATGCGGGCGTTACTGGACGTGCCGCTCCACACTTTGGCCCCTACTCCCCTAGATTCAAAATGCAAAATTTCTCGGAAATTGTGTGCATGCGTGCCCCGAGCTCCTCAGTCCATCCTCAAACTCTGCGCGCCTTCCCCCTCTCCCCGCCAGCGAATGGCAACCATGTTTTCGCCATTCATCCAAGCTGCCACTGCTCAGCGGTGCGCTCCCTGTCCGCGCTCCCAGCCCGCTCAGCGGTGCGCTCCCCATCCGCGCTCCCAGCCTGCTGCCGCTACAGCAGCAGCGCACTCGCTTTCTCTGCTAGACATCCAAAGTTTGCACCGCATGGTAAGCCCATGCCCTTCCCCCTCCCCGCTGCCACCGCCGCAGCTGCCGCAGTACAATCTGTCCACCCCACACGGTCCTTGCTCAGGAGCTGAACCTGTGCTCTGCCCAAGTGAGGCTGCCCGAGCCGCCCGCAGTGAGTCTATGCCTGCGCCACGTGCAGCCCCGAGCCCTCACCCACTTCTTCCGTTGTTTCAAAAGGCTATATAAAGTTTCTCTTCAGATAGCAGTCCCCTCCCCGCCGCCTTTCAGACCTCAGCCAGGACTTAAATCCAGGGGCAAACCTGCAAACTTAGTGGGAGAAAGATTACTCTGAGGCCCGAAAGGAAAAAAAAAAAAAAAAAAAAACAAAAAAAAAACAAAAAAAAAAAACCAAAAACGTCTAATTAATTTACAAGGTTAAAATACTGTTAAATACCAGATGTGTGTAATTTTATATACAAAGGTTTATAAAAGATTGCTATGTATGCAGAGGCTCAAAGGTTTCTATTCCAACTAAGAGTACTATAAATAACAAAATATTTTTATTAAGATAAAATAATTTGTCTAAATTCAAATTATTATAACGATTGTTTCAAAAGATGAACAGAGAAAGGGCGGTTAACACGTGAGAGAAATAAATTAAAAGGTTATAGGTATGGAAACCATACTCAATAGAAGGAAAAGGAAATGTTTCAAGATAAGAATGTCTTATAGTGAAGTAAATAAGAGGGTTTATGTAAGTGATGTAAAAGGCCTGTGTAAGTTGGTTGAATAAGTGTGTGAAACAATCAGCAAAAGCTATGTAAAGTTTTTTTTCCCCCTAAGGTTAAATGGTAATATACTGATATAAACCAAAGTTTAATCTATGTGATAAGAGGACCAAGATTTCTTAAAACATTAATTTATCCATAATGTTGTGTTTATTAATTTTGTTTCTTTTGAGCAAGTAATCTTAAAAGAAATTGAGAATTGTATAGCTATGGTTGAAAAGCATTTTGCTACTTTTCCAAAAGGGTTAAAATCTCTCAAAATTTCTTTAATCTGTTCTAATTGTAATATTTTGTCAGCTAAATGCTCTCAGCCTTTCTTTAATCTGTTCTATACAATTTTGCAGCTTGATATTGAGGTATTTCAAAACATATGCCAGGTGTTTGACCTTACCTGGAAAGACATTATGCTGTTACTCAACCAGACTTTAACTTCTAAGGAGAAGGAAGCTGCCCTAAGAGCAGCCGAGCAATTTGGGGATGACTTACACCTTGCTCATGCCCCGGCAGCACAGACTAGAAGCAAACCCAATTGCCCGTCGGGAGCACAGGCAGTTCCCAGGAACCGATCCTGATTGGGACCCAAACGATGAGTCACTTTCAAATGCTAATTCTTGAGGCCCTTAAAAGAGTTAAGCAAAAGCCCATTAACTATTCTAAGATGTCAGAAATTATTTAGGGCCCGTAGGGAAGTCCTGCTATCTTCATGGAGAAACTCAGGGAGGCAATGAGAAAACACACCACTGTGGATCCTGAATCTGCAGAGGGCCACATATTTTTAAAGGACAAATTTATCACCCAGTCGGCCCCTGACATTCAGAAGAAGCTACAAAATTGGCATATGGCCCTGATCAGTCTTTAGATGATATCCTCCGACTTGCTACTTCCGTCTTTTATAATAGAGACCTGGAGGAAATAAGGGTGCAAGAGCGCAGAGACAGAAAAAGACTGAGACGCTGGTATTAGCTCTTAAAGGAGTAAGCTCCCAGGGTGGAAAAGGAGTGAGAAATGCTCCCCAATCCACAAAAGGGACTTGTTTCCATTGTGGAGAAGAAGGACATTTCAAGCGGGAGTGCCCACAAGCAAAGCGGCCACCTCCGAAGCCCTGCCCTAAGTGTCAAGGCAACCACTGGAGGAGTGACTGTCCTGAGGGGCATAGGTCCTTGAGGCAAGACTCTTCCACACAGGCCTGACGGGGCCCGGGGTCGATTCTGGCTTCCGTAACTCCTATCACCACACGTGAACCCCGGGTTTGCTTCTCTGTAGGGAACCAAGAGGTCAACTTCCTCTTAGATACTGGTGCCATTTATTCTGTTCTCACGACGTATTCTGGACCCCTTTCCTCATGACGGTGCAAGGAGTGTCTGGAAGGTGTATAACTAGAAAGTTCACTCCCCCACTGAGTTGTGAGTGGGACGGGATGATGTTTTTCTCATGCATTCCTGATAGTTCCAGAGTGCCCCACCCCTTTATTGGGTCAGGATTTATTCTGGGAATGTTAAAGATTTATATTCCCAAATAAAGGCCATATCTACTCTGGCCATATTATAGGGACAACTTCTCAGCCCTCACACCTCTTGGTGAGAAATTATCATCTTCATGGTATACATTGACGTTTCAGATGCTGCAACATTTCTTCGATACTCATGTTTTTTTGCTTCTCTCATAGAGGCTCCTGTCCCTGATGACTTTACAATCTTCCCCCAGCTTCAATCTGGCCTGACTTCTAAAATGGGAACTCCAAACTACTTGTCCCCATCTCGTTGCCCCTGTTCAGCTGGAAGAAGCCAGATCCGGTCATAGTCCCATTCCCTTACAGTAGTAAGGAGTTCCTAAAATTAGAAGGCAAATGAAGCCAGAATCTCATAGGCAGTCAGCATATATAGGTAAATCGAGTCAGGTCAAAAGCCAATTTTGGGAATTTGGGAAACTGTCCCCTGAGGGATTGAAATGCTGATTCCCTCCGAGCCCTTCTTCCACCCTTAACAACCTGCCCCAACCTGTTGCCAAGGTAATCCATCTCAGGAATTGCCCCTCCCTACAGGGAGCTATCTCAGATCTTTTGCAGAAACGTTTTCTCAGATCCACTCATTCCCCTTATAATATCACCTTCTTCTCTGCAGCCCTTCCTTCTTCACAGCTCATGAAGACTCTTACACCCTTTTAAATTTTCTTGCTTCTCGTGGGTATCGTGTCTCCCCATCTAAGGTGCAGCTTGCCCAGACCCAGGTAGTATATTTAGGAGTTCAGATTTCCCATCAATCAAAGGCCATTACTGTAGACAGAAAAGCCCTCATCAAGGAGCTCCCATGTCCCAAGACAAAGGAAGAGATTCTTTCCTTCCTAGGCCTAGCGGGATATTTCCATGCCTAGATTCCCAATTTTTCTCTTTATAGCTAAATGGATTGAGGAAAAGTTCCTCCCTGAAGGCATTCAGGCTGAGTTTAAGCATCTGCAGCAGGCACTGTCACAGGCCCCAGCTCTTCATCTCCCAGACCTTCTTCAGCCATTCACCCTTTATGTCCATGAAATGAAGGGTTTGGCTCTCGGTGTTCTAGGCCAATACAAGGGCCCCACCTTTGCTCCAGTTGCCTACCTCTCTAAACAACTTGACCCCACCATTCGTGAATGGGCCCCTTGTCTTAGGGCTCTGGCTGCTGCTTACCTACTTCTGCAGGAATCAAAGAAGTTGACCTTTGGTGCCCAGGTTACTGTTGCCTCTCCTCATCATTTAAAAGATTTACTAACCTATAAGAGCCTTCAAACTCTCCCACCCTATAGCGTTCTTTCTCTCCTCATTTCCTTTTTGCATGACTCCTCAATCACTTCCCAACCCTCTCCTCTTTACACCCAGCTTCCCTCCTCCCAGTCTCCTCAGAGCCCCCAGAACATGGTTGTATAGAGACACTTGAGGCTTTAATCCCCCATCCCTCCCATATTCAAGAGGGACCACTTCCTGATCCTTCCTTAATTTGGTTCACAGATGGCAGCTCTTTCTTTAAGGATGGGCAACGTTTTGCTGGTTATACTATTGTTTCCCTATCAGAGGTTATTGAGGCAGCACCCCTCCCCCCCAACACCACAAACCAGCGGGCTAAATTAATAGCTGTTATTCATGCCTTTGAATTAGCTGCTGACCAAAACCTTACCCTTTACACAGACTCAAAATATGTTTACCATATTTTGCTTTCCCATTCAGCAGTATAGAAAGAGCGAGGGCTCCTGACCACAAAAGGTTCTGCAGTTACTAATTCTAAATTAATATCAAAACTTTTACAAGTCTCTCTTCTGCCCAAACTAATAGGGATTTCCCATTGTCCTTCACACCAAAGTGGAGACTCTCCCATAGTTCAGGGAAACACGAAGGCTGACAGGGCAGCAAGGGAGGCAGCACTATCTTCTCCTTCTCTTCTGGCTCCAGTCCTACCTACTACCCAGACCCCCACATCCCCTTCCATACAATCAATCCTCTCCTATGTCCATTCCCTTTTCCATCATAACCCTCAGGCCCTCAAGACTTTCGCTACCTCCTTCCTCACCCTGACTCCGGAAGACACACAGTTTCTCCATCAGCTCACCTCCGCGTGCACTGCATGTCAGCACACTAACCCATATACTCCCCTTAAACCAGGAACATTTCCCTCTCACCAAGCTTGAGGCCAGCTTCCAGGAGCCGATTGGCAGATAGACTTCACCAACATGCCAGCTGCCCGGAGACACCAATATCTCCTGGTTTTAGTAGACACCTTCTCTGGATGGGTGGAGGCCTTCCCTACTTCCAATAAAAGGGCCTCCACAGTAGCCTCCATTCTAGTCTCAGAAATCCTTCCCTGTTTCGGATTGCTCATGTCCATCCAGTCTGACAACGGGCCTGAATTTGTTTCCCAGGTTACCCAAAGCGTTTCTACTTCCCTTAACATTCCTCAGCATTTTTACAGCCCATATCACCCCATGTCTTCAGGGAAGGTAGAGAGTAATAGAACTCTTACTTCCCCTCGCCCTCTTTAGGCTCCGAGTCCTCCCAAAGAAACCTTCTTTGCTATCCCCTTTTGATGTTATGTTTGGGCGACCAACTCTTCCACTTGGAGTTTCCCCAACTCAAGGACACCTACCCAAAGATCTTTCTCTTCCCATCTTGTCCTTCATTAGACATCAGTTATGGAAGTGCCAAGATTTCATTCTGCCTGACCCAGGTAGACTCACTGCTTCATTCCCATTAACACCCAGTTCTTGGGTATATTTCTCCCCTCCCCAGGACACAGAAATAGTCTCCCTTGTCCCAAAGTGGACAGGCCCTTTCCAGGTTGTGCTGTGCACACCCACAGCTGCTAAGCTTCGTGAAACCTCAGAAAATTTGACTTCTTGGACTCATATATCCAGACTGAAACCAGCTGCTCAACCAACTGAAGATCCACAAAAGGACGACAAACAACCACCTCAATATACTTGCTCTCCCATTCCCACCAATCCCCTAAAAATTCGTTTCTCTTGTGTTCCTGATACCGACTCAAAATAATCTTCTCTGTGTTTTTTCTCCGTTTCAAACCTTTAACCAGTTTTTTCTCAGGGACTATCAACTGTTAAAAACCAATGGATGACTTTCCAACCAGAGAGCCCTGCTGAGTCCTGCCCTTATACTGCCACCTGACACTCATCAAGATGTGCTTCGCACTCTCCATTGGCCTCTTCACCGTAAGTCCCACCTGGTGGAACACAGGCCTATGGAAAATAATCCATCTCACCTTCTTTCCCTTTGTTGCTTCCATAATAGTGTTACCTGCAAACTCGCAAGACCCACAATTTCTACATGCTCTCCGGCTGACTCCCTCAGTGACTTTCTGCAGAAGCCTGGTTTGACACCCTCATCGACCTATGGCTTCAAAGAAAACTTCATCCATCCCATACCTGGACAGATTCATCTTTTCCACGCCTACCTCCTGGGAATTTTTTTTCACCCTCAAGCTGGACCTGCCTGCCCACATCTCCTCCCCTCACAGCACCCCACGTCGCCCCACTTCAGCTCTGAAGCAGCCAGATTGAAACATGATGCCCCTCTTCCTAAGAAAACAAAAAGGGGGGAATGTTGGATTCCAGGCAGGAGGCTGCATCTCCCAGGCAGAAGGCCACACCTCCCCAGGTGCTTTGTTAAAAACTACACCTCCCAAGATCCTCAGCATGACCAGAAAACCTGACCAGCAAGTGCCCTGTCCACTAACCTCCTGACCTCTGGTAGCCTATAGGGCAAGGACTCACTCCAAGGGGGTTTTTATGACCCCTACTCTATTTAAGCCATCCCTGGACTGAAATCGCTCTCTGTTCCTCTCTGTTCCTGCCTGTCCCTATTCCCTTCTATCCCTTCCCTACCCCCCTTCCCTTCCATTCCTTTCCCTACCCTTGCCCACGTGGCACCCCAATAAACCCTTTTATTTCACTAACACGGTGTTCCTGGCTAAGTTAACTTATGTTCACCATTTTTCTAATAAGCTGAGTCCTCCATTAAGCTCTGTGATTATAATATATTAGGGCTTCTCTAGCATGCATCTCCAAACCTTTCCAAAGTCCTCCCACAAACTAGTTCCAAAGGCTTTTGAACCACATGTTATAGTCACAGCAATGACCCTACTTCTTGGTACCGATTTTCTGTTGTTAATTAATGTTACTATGACAAAATACCTAAGAAAATCAAATTAAAGGAGGAAAGATTTATTTTGACTCACGGCTTCAGATGAGTCACCTGGCTCCATTGCTTCTGGGGTTGTGATGAAGCAAAACATCATGGTGAGAAGTATGTGGTGGAACAAAGTGGTGGACAGGAAATAGAGACGGGAGAGAAGAAACAAGAAGAGAGAGGGAGAAGAAGGGAGGAAAAGAGGGAGAGAGAGAGAAAAAGAAAGGAAGGAAGGAAGGAAGGAAGGAAGGAAGGAAGGAAGGAGGGAAGGAAGGAAGGGGCCAGAGACAAGATATAGTCTCCAAGGGCAAACCCCCAGGACCCATTCCCTTCAACTAGGTCCCACCTCATACAGTTTCCAGCTGGGGACCAAGTGTTCAATATATTAGCCTTTGGGGGACGTTTAGATCCAAACCATAATAATTGCTTTTATGATAAAATAAATTTCCATTTTTTTAGAGAAAAAGGTTCATGTATGGCTGGGGTTGTGGCTTAGCGGTAGAGCGCTCGCCTAGCACGTGCGCGGCCCGGGTTCGATCCTCAGCACCACATAAACATAAATGCATTGCATTGTGTACAACTAAAGCAAATAAATATTTAAAAAAAAAATAAAGTTCATGTACAAAGAAAAGCAGAGCCAGAACATAATGGAACTTTAGAGAGAGGGAAGTGACTGTGAGTTGTTAGAAAAAGCTGGGCTGCATCCACTGAAGTGCTCCAGGGAACATTCTTAGATGCCAGGAAAAGAAACTGTGGCCCATTGAAGTAGAAAAGGGATTTTTCCACAAGAATATTCTCAGAGTCAGGCTTGGGAAAAGGGCAGGAAGGCTCAAAGCTGAAGCAGTTGGAACTTCAGCAGAAGCTGTGCTGGGTTTGTGAAGTCCTGGTGAAGCCAGAATTAGACAGGCAGTCAGTATAGACAGGTAAATTGAGTCAGGTGGGATCAAGGAGGCCAGTTTGAGTGAGTCTGGGAAGTTGGAGACTGTCCCCTGAGGGACTGAATGCCTTCAGAGCCCTTCCTCCACCCTATCAAGATAACCAGCCCTGGCTCCAAACAGTTGCTGAGGTGACCTGTCCCAGGAATCGCACCTCCATACATTGAGTTGTAAAAGTTGTTAATTAATGTGCCCTGGGATGCTCCATCCTGCCCTTCCCCCTTCAGCCCACCTGTTTCCTAGTCATCTACACTGCTGGCCTGGCTGCTGGAAGGAGAAAGATAAGAGGAAGGGAGCAGGAGAGCAAAGGAAGCCTAAGACATATAAAAAGGTGGAACACCTTGCTTCTGGGGATACCAGGATACCAGCTATGGCCCCCTTCTCCCTCCTGAGAGAAGTCTATGTTACCCCTTTTTAAATAAACCCTACTTCATAATCTTGCCTTGGTGTGCTTCAACATGTGAGGGAGCAGAACTCATCACCAGAAACTGGGTGGCCCTTTCCAGTGATACCCTCATTTATCAGTGACAAGTCCTGCTCCCCCAAATGTTGAAGTTTGAACATTAGAGAAGCATGCGGAGGCAACCAGGCCCGGTGGGATGGCCAAAAGGTGAGAAGCAGATGGGCTGAAGGGGGAAGGGCAGGATGGAGCAGCTCAGGACACATTAACAACTTTAAAGCTCCTGTAGGAAGGGGCAGTTCCTGGAACAGGTTACCTTGGCAACAGGTTGGGGCAGGGCAGGTTCTTGATAAGGGTGGAGGAAGGGCTCTGAAGGAATTAACATTCCAATCCCTCAGGGGACAGTCTGCCAACAAGTCTCCAACTTCCCCGGCCTCATTCAAAATTGGCTTTCTTAATCTGACCTGAGTTGATTTACCCATCTATACTGACTGCCTATTCTGGCTTCACCAGCAGCTGCTTCCACTCCTGAGACCTGGATGTTGCTGCATTCCCATGGTGACCAAAGACTTCTGCCACCCCTGCTCTTTCAACATATCTCTTGATTCAAAACTTGGCTTCTGAAGAAACTTCTTAGCTGCCTGTTCTTTGGTGGCAGAGGAAGTTTGGAAAGTGAGTATCTGATCTTTTTTTTTTAGCTCCCAGAGAGGGTGATTCTCCAAACAATGACAACAGTAACAACAGAGTGGTTCAGAATTTAGCCAGCCAAAAACAAAACAAACTCCTTTACAGATATCTGTGATAAGGTTTCTGTTATGAAATTAAACAATCCTTGTCTTCAATGGAAATAAGAAATTTGTAGTTTTAAATGTTTTAAAGAGTAATTGTTGAGAAATGAATCTTAAGGAAAATGTCCTATTACTTACAATGGGAAACCTTTGTTTTTTTGGCTTGCCAATGGAATAAGTCATCTCCATGGGAACCTGTGACATTTCTAGAGGGGGCAGGCCTTCTTCAGGCCCTGTGGCAGGTAGCAGGCGGGTCCCAGGCAGGGGTGGGAAGGGGTGCTCCAGAGCCATGACCAGGCTGGCTTTACGCAAGGAGGAAAGAGAATGACAGAACCATTTCTGGAAATGGGAAATCAGGGAAGGAACTTAAGAGAGCAGGGACCAAGAAGGAGAGGGGGGAAGAGCTGAATGTGGGTGGGAGATGAGGATAAGGAAGGGCTTTGTGAGCCCTTCAGACAGAGCCTCCTTTAGTTCTGTGGAAGGTCCAAGTGACCACGAATGGTGAAGCCCTACCTATATCTCCCAGTGACCCTCAACATCCAAGTTGACTTCAGGGACCTCCCCAACTTCCATCACCCAGTTCATGTCAAAGGGAACATTTTGCTGATTAATCCTAGCCAGTCAGGGGCATTTACCACCTATAATCTTTGTCTGAGGTCATTGCCTCTGACTGGTGTCCTTGCCTCCAGCATTCCACTTCCTTATTGCTTGATTTTCTTCAGATTCCAGCTCACTGCTGATCCTCAATTCCATGTTTCTAGCCACCCCCCCCTTATACCTACCATGTGACTATGTCATAATCTATTTAACCGTTTTCTGAGTTTAAGTCACTCTGATAAATAATTTATTATGGACGACTTTATCCTTGTTTTTAACCAAGTGTTACTATTGTATGTACAAATATTTTATACATAAAATATATAAATATTGCTTATTTAACAATATAAACAGGCATTGTTTATGCTTATCATGAAGGGGACAGGACCCCTTCCCAGTGGAATTGCCCTTTTTGTCATCCAGTTACTTGCTCTGCCCTTACCTAGTCACATGACAACTGAGATTTTTTGTCACCAGTGGTGGGAGGTACTGCCTACTGTGTATGTGAGACCTGTCTCATTAGAAACTCAATTAGCCCTTTTGACTATTTGCCTTTTACACAGGCAAACACTAGGCCCCTCTGAACACTGACAGGTAGGCCTTTTTCTTTTGGCAGAGCTGTGGAGCTGAATTGGCCAGCAGTTATCTCCAGAATCTCAGCACTGAATTTCCTATTCACCAGGAGGACCCACCATAGGCTTGGGTTTTCTGTTTTTATTCCTATAAACTATGGGACTGTAAATGGAATAAAACTAGTGCACCTTCTGGCCAGCTGCAACATTGAACCCAAATGGACCTGCCTGAAGGAAATAAGCTAACTGTTCAGTGACCTTAGAAATGCAATTCAAGCTTTTATTGAAGCCTCTCAGAGAGAACTTCAGTGCATGGCACACAGGAAGAGGCCCCTTCACCCCATATCTTGCCTGACATAGCTGCTGCCTCTGATCCAAGAATCCTAGAATTCTCCCTTAAATTGCTTTGGGCTGGTTTCCCCCCTCTTCCCTCTTGAATCCTCCACCACTTTTAGAGCTGACTTCCTTTCTCAGCAAGTGGCTTCCTGCTCTTCCTCACTAAAACTGGCTTCCACTGAGGTCTTCAATGTCCTTCTGTGCCTCCCACATGTACCCTCAAGACCAGAGAGGCCTCAGAACCATGCAGGAAGACAAAGCACACTGGCCAGAGGAAGTTTTGATACTTCATATTGACATTTCTTATGTCAAAGCCATTCACTTGTACAGATGGAGCTCTTTTGTGTGTGTATGTGTGTATGTATGTGTGTGTATGTGTGTGTGTGTGGTGCTGGGGATTGAACCCAGGGCCTTGTGCATGCAAGGAAAGCACTTTACCAACTGAGCTATATCCCCAGCCTCAGATGGAGCTCCTTTTATCTGAATATCCAGCATTTGGAATGCTCTAAAATCTGAAACTTTTGGAATGATTACATGCTATTTCTTTTAGTCAGTTTTTTTTTTTTTTTCCGCTGCTGTGACTAAAGGATCTGACCAGAACAACTATAGAGGAGGAAGAATTTATTTGTTGGCTCATGGTTTCAGAGGTCTTTGTCCATAGAAGGATGGCTCCATTCCTCAGGGCTTGAGGTGAGGCTGAACATCATGGTAGGAGAGGTGACAGAGGGAAGCAGCTTTTATCATGGTGATCAGAAATCAGAGAGAGAGATAGATAGATAGATAGATAGATAGAGAGAGAGAGAGAGAGAGAGAGAGAGACTGCACTCTCCAGATGCAAATATATACCCAAAACCACACCCCAACTCCCAGCACCTGAGCCACATTCTACCACTTCAGTTACCACTCAGTTAATCCCTATCAGGAGATTAATTCACTGATTGAGTTAGGACTCTCACAACTCAATCCTTTTTCCTCTGAACATGTGAGATTTTGGGGGACACCTCACATCTAAACCATAACACTACTAAAAGTGGAAAATTCCACACCATGAAACCTTGTTCCATTCTCAAAACCATTAAAATAGTATATAAAATTACCTTCAGTTTATGTATATAAGGTATGTGTGAAACAAATGAATTTTGTGTTCAGATTTGGGTCCCATCCCCACAGGATCTCATTGTATGTATGAACATATGCCCAAATTGGAAAATATACCAAATCTGAAACACTTCTGGTCGCAGGCACTTTGAATACCAATCTATATAAACCTTCTTGCTTCTTCATTTGATTAGATCTCACTTGTGCTAGGCCCTGCTCCTGTGGGGCTTACCTTCTGGGATTTGGATAAAGATATCAAGTCCAGGATGAGAAGAGCTCTGCCACGTCAATACGATAGAGCTCTGCCTTCTTTTCACTTTTACGTCATGCACACAGAAAAGGATCACATTTTTATTGAAATCAAGATCGCATATGTGTGTACATATACGCATACAGAAGGATTTTCTTTTGTCCTAGCAAGGTGACAACTACTGGTGAATGAAACTGACCAATTTATATTGGTATGTTGTGTGCCTCTATGATGAATGAATCTCACTATTATGTATAATAATAATGTAGCAATAAAATTTTTTTTTTAAGCCAGACTTAAAAACAGAATAAAACAACCATTAAGTTTGGAAGTACAAAACCCTCAAATAATCAAAATCATCTTGAGAAAAAAGAACAAAGCAGGAGGCATTATGCTACCTGACTTCAAAATATACTACAAAGTTATGGTAATCAAAATAGCATGGTATTGGCATAAAAACAGAAACACAGATCAACAGAACAA
The DNA here is from genome assembly GCA_025594165.1 of Tamias sibiricus. Classification (NCBI taxonomy): domain Eukaryota; kingdom Metazoa; phylum Chordata; class Mammalia; order Rodentia; family Sciuridae; genus Tamias; species Tamias sibiricus. Next base: position 13,096,291 of record CM046670.1, on the reverse strand, counting down.
AACAGAGAGCCCAGAAGTAAATTCATGCATTTATAGCAAAATGATTTTTGACAAAGATGCTAAGAACATGCATTATAGAAAAGACAGTCTTTTTAAATAAATGGTTCTGGGAAAATCTATGTGCAGAAGAATGATCCTGGACCCCATCTCTCACCAGTCACAAAAATCAATTCAAAATAGATTTAAGGCTTAAATTTGAGACATGAAACTACTAGAAAACATAGGGGTAATGCATCAGGACATCGATATGGGCAAGGATATTTTTTGGACAAGATCCAAAAAGCATAGTAAACAAAAGCAAAAATAGACAAATGGGATTATAGCAAACCAAATAGTTTTTTTCTCAGCAAACTGGAGAGACACAACCTGTAGAATGGGAGAAAATATTTGCAAATTATACACCTGTCAAGGAGTTAAAATCCAGAATGTATAAGGAGCTCCAAAAACTCAATAGCAAACAAAACAAAACAAAACAAAATGAACACTAGTCCTAAATAAACATTTCTCAGAAGAACACATAAATGGCAAACAGGTTTATGAAAAAAATGGTCAATATCACTAATCATCAGGGAAATACAAATCAAAACCACAATGATATATTAATTCATTCTAGTTAGAATGGCTATTATAAAAATGACAAAGGTGCTGGCAAGGATGAGGAGCAAATGGACCTCTTGCACACTGTTGAGGGAATGTAAATTAGCACAACTATTATGGAAAACAGTATGCAAGGGCCTCAAAAATTTAAAAAATGGAGCCATAATGTGGGGAGCCACTCCTGAGATATCTGAATAACCTCTACTTGGCCTTGGAGCCAAGAAGATTTTGGTCTGGCATTGTAAGTCATTTTGTGGCTTATTATACAAAGAATGTGGTGACCTCAGTCTTCTCTCAGCTAGAGAGGCTGCTCTGTAGCTTGGAACTTGGGCATTACCCATTGGGCTTGGATAGCTCCTCTCCTACCTTATTTGGCAAAAGAACATTCAATTGGAATTCTTTGAAGCCTCCTTGTATAAATGAAGCAAACGCAGGCCCCTCTCTCCTTCTAGTGTGGAAGCAGGACCCTTAAGGTTGCAGAGCCATCCCACCCCGCATTTCAAAATTATTTCTGGTGTGATTTTTTGCGGTATTTCTCAACCAGCACATTTCATGCAAGGGAAACCCAAAATTCATAGCCCGTGCGGGAGGCAGGAGAGAAGTATAGGAATTGAGAAGATAAGAATTGAGACCATCATATGATCCAGAATCCCACAACTGGTAAGCATCTAAAGGAATGACATCAGTATGTCAAAGAGAAATCTGCACTCCCATGTTTATTATAGCAATATTCACAATAGTCAAGAAATGGAAACAATCTAAGTGTCCATCAACTGATGGATGGATAAGAAATTGTGGTACCTATGCACAGTGGAATACTATTTGCAGGAGCCCTGTTTGGGGAGATGGCTTAAATTGCGGTAGACTACGGGCTTTGGCTTTGGACATGTTTGGGCATTGGCGCCTTCCGTACTTGGCCCAGGATCTTGCGAGACTTGGCCGGAGATCTCGAGGGACTTGAGCGAGATTGCGGAGGAGGTCGGCGCCATTTTAGAGGTTAGAGGAGCGTGGACGGCGTGTCAGGGTGTAATTAGAGCCAGGGAGAAAAGTTGTCAGAATAAAGAGCTGTTTGTTTCCAGTTCGTCTCAAAACTTCTTCCCGCGGCTTCTTTGCTCCAAGCGGCCATCGCTTCAGGCGACTACAACTATTAAACCATAAAACAGAAGAAATCTCATTTGTAATAACATGGATGGAACTATAGATCATTATGTTAAATGAATTAAAACAAAGACAACTACTACATAGTTTCACTTGTTTGGAATATGAAAGTTGATCTCACAGAAATTGAGAATAGAATGGTGGTTATCAGAGGCTGGGGAGAGTAAAGAGAAAGGAAGAATGTGGAGAGACTTATCAAAAATAGAAGAAAGAAGTTCTTGTGTGCTGTTACATAGTAGGATAAAATAGATAACAAGAATATACTGTGTATTTCAAAAAACTAAAAAAAAAAAAAAAGGGGGGGAGGAGTTTGAATGTTTTCACCCTAAAGAAATGATAAATATTTGAAAGATAGATATGCCTAACCTAGATAGTGTTGCCGCCTGAAGCGCTTGGAGCAACGGAGCCGCGGGAAGAAGTTCAGAGGCAAACTGGAGATGAACAGCTTTTTATTCTGATAACTTTTCTCTCTGGTTCTATCAATGACTAACACACGCCACACTCACACACCACCAAAATGGCGCTGACCCGATCAGCAATTTCGGCCAAGTCACTCGAGATACTGGGACAAGTCCCATGAGACTACGGAAGGCGACAATGCCCAAATCTCCACGGCTCATAGTCAACCGCAATTCAAGTCATCTCCCCAAACAGGGCTCCTGCATTTCCCCCTTTTTGTTTTAAAAGAGGTAATGCTCTAGGACGTCTATGTGCAACCAACATTCTTACCTGTCATCAGATAATCAAGGCTGTGCCCTTGACTCCTGTCTTAGGTTGATATGTCGGCCACATGAGACTGTCCCGTGCGACTGTGCCTGTCTTAGGTTGTCCCCCTCTGGAGATCTTACCCGTCATTGGCTAACCAGCCATCCAATGGAGCCCTTTAGGATCGACTGTGTATGATGACTAACAGCTGTCCAATTGTGAGGAGAGGTTGCGGCTTTAAGGCGACAAGCCTTTTGGTGATGAGCCAAATTGCATAGCATATCAAATTGTTTAAACAAATCAGCTGCCCTAAGTTCCATCAAGTAACACACTGAATTCTCTAGACAAATACCTGCAAGGCATTGTCCCGTAAAGTCCCAAACAATGAAAGATCAAAATGTCCATTTGTTATAACATGTTGATGTAGGAGGCCCCATGCATGTAGAGCAGAGGCCACACTGTTGGTGAGGTTGTTTGATGCTTGAGCAGCAGGGATGCTTGCAGCGGCCGCGATCCCTGCAGCTGTAGCAGCAGACGTCTTTTTTATGTTTAGACAATGCCACCGGCAAATCTTCAGGGCCCGCTACCTAGAAACTCAAGCATCAATTATTAAAGGAAAGGCAGTGCTATTGCAGCACTGAGTCAAGAGGCGAGTTGTCAAACTACAAAATAGAATAATTAGATTAGAAAATTAAAGTTGATTTTTGTTCACACACATCGCTGGTTGAGCTTCTACAAACATAAGTTGGAAAAATATCATATTTAGAACAAAACAAAGAAAGACTGAGGGTAATTACTGCATTAAAGATAGATTAAAGAAAAGGTAAAGGCAAACATATATTTGGGACGTCACATTAACATGAAATGTAGACAAATATATAGACATAAAGACATGTATAAAAAGAAAAAAAAAATACAATTGTGTGCACACTAAAGAGAGATCTCCTCGTCCCAGCCCGGAGGAATGACACTTAAGTTGTGAAATATTTTGAAGGACTCTTTTGAGGGAATCATTCTATACCTTCATCTTGATCCTCTTGATTTTGTACCTTTTTTATTAATCTTGATTCTTCAATAACTTCATCTTGATCATTTTGATGTGGTACCTGTTTTATTAATCTAGATGGTATCCATATTGGAGAGGATTCGTCTTTTGGAAAAACACAAACAGATCCTCTTCTCCAAATTAATACTGGATCTGGACCCTTCCATGTACCTGAAAGAACATCCTTCCAATAAACCAAAGGTTTATGTTGTTGGTGTAGATTCCAATGTCTGTCTCCAGCAGAATAACCATTAGAGTCTAAAGTTAAAAAATTTAAGGTAAACAGGGCAACTGCCAATCTGTCCTTAGGACTTTTCCAATTTCCTTCTTTTTGTTTTAATAACATAATTTTCAGTGTTCGGTTTGTTCTTTCAATAATGCCCTGACCCTGAGGATTGTATGGGATGTCTGTTTTATGGGATATATTGAATTTTGCGCAAAACTGTTTGAAAGATAAGGACGTATATGCGGGGCCATTATCTGTTTTAAGCATTTTGGGGATGCCCAATGCAGCAAAAGCTTGCAAACAATGAGATGTAACATCTTTAACTTTTTCTCCAGAATGTAAGGAAGCAAAAATCATGCCTGAGCATGTATCTATAGTAACATGAATAAATCGCAATTTTCCAAAACTTGGCTCATGAGTAATATCCATCTGCCACAAATGATTGGGCATTAATCCTCTAGGGTTAACGCCGAAATGAGGATTGGGCAAACGTGTCATACAAGATTTACAATCTTTTACAATTGTTCTGGCTTGCTCCTTTGTGATTTTAAACCTACGTTGCAAGGTGGTGCTGTTGACATGAAACTGGGAGTGAAATAAAGTAGCTTGTTGTAGCACTGAAAGTATAAATATTGTTTTTGTAAGTTCATCAGCCTTTTGATTACCTTCATGGAGGGGACCAGGCAAATTAGTATGTGCTCTAATATGGCCTACGAATAGAGGTTCTTTTCTTGCCCACAAAAGTTTTTGTATTTGATAAAACAATTTAAAGGCTGGAGTATGAGGTGCTATTGGTCCTGCTAACTCTAATTTTGGGACGGCTTGTACAATATAGTGGCTATCTGAAAAAATGTTTACGGGCTGGTCCCAAAAATTTTCCAGAGCTCTTACCACAGCTTCCAATTCCACTAGTTGAGCTGATTTGTGTGCAGTTATGTAAGTCATATTTTCTTTTTTAGTGACTACTGTAGCAGTACCATTTGAGGACCCATCTGTAAATACATTAAATGCCTTAGGAATAGGTTGATTTTTTATTACCTGTGGAAATATAATAGGATGATTTATACAAAAAGATAATATAGGGGACTTAGGAAGATGATTATCAAAATTTGCAGAAGTAGAGCATTTAGCTATAGCCCAATCATTATCATTGAAGCATAAATATTCAATCTGTGATGATGAATAGGGAGTAATAATAGTAGCAGGGTGAATGCCAAATATTTTAGTAGAAGTCTTAAGTCCTTGAAGAATAAGTTTAGCCACCATGGAGGTATAAGATTCAATTATACTTTTAGGAGAGATGGGCAAATGTACCATAATAAAGGCCCTTGATGCCAAAATACTCCTGTGGGTGTATATTGTGAAGAAATAATAATCAACATCAGCGGTTGAGTTAAATCAAATCTATCACAATGAGCTCCTTCGATGGCTTTTTCTACTAACTTTAAAGCTTTCCTAGCATCAGGAGTCAATGTTTGTGGTGAAGATGGATCAGGGTCTCCACGAAGGATGTCAAATAAAGGTTTTAGTTGGCCAGTAGTGAGATTTAGTGTAGGGCGAAGCCAATTAATGTCTCCCAGTAGTTTTTGGAAATCATTGAGGGTGGTCAAATATTCTTTATTTATTAGAATTTTTTGGGGTCTAACAAAAGTATCCATGATTTTAAATCCTAAATATAATATGGGAGATCTGGTTTAAACTTTTTCTTCTGCTATATATAATCCATATTTTTTTTAAATTTTCTACCACATCACTGAATATATTAAATAAGATTTTTTGATTAGGGTGGGCCAATAAAATATCATCCATGTAATGTAGACACATGAGGTTTGGATATTTATTTTTAATGGGTTGGATAGCCTTGTCCACATATATTTGGCATATGGTGGGGCTATTAGCCATTCCCTGTGGTAAAACCTTCCATTGATATCTCTGATCAGGGCCATTGTTGTTAATAGAAGGAAGTGAAAAAGCAAACCTGGGGGCATCCAGAGGATGTAGGGGAATAGAAAAGAAGCAATCCTTTATATCAAGAGTAATAAGATGGAAATTTTTTGGAATAGCTACGGGACTAGGAAGTCCAGGTTGAGTAGGGCCCATAACTTGCATGGTTTTATTAATTTGTCTAAGATCATATAACAATCGCCATTTTTCTGATTTTTTCTTGATCACAAATATGGGGGAATTCCAGGGAGAGGTGGAAGGTTCTATATGACCTGCTTCTAATTGTTCCTGAACTAGTAGGTGGGCCGCTTGTAATTTCTCTTTAGATAGGGGCCACTGAGGGACCCACACTGGCTTATCAGAAAGCCATGGTATTTTCAAAATTATTTTCTCAGTGGCCCCGAAAAAAAATATCTTTTTCCTTTATGATAATGATTACTTTTAGGGTTAAGATTACTCTGTACTTTTTGATAATGAGTTCTTTTATGGTTAAGATTACCCTGTAGGTTTTCCCATTTAACATCTGCAGGCTTGGTTGCAAGGTGTACTCCCATTTGTTGCAAAATATCTCTTCCCCATAAAGTAACCGGTAGATTAGGTAAAACATAAGGCTGAAATGTTCCTTTATGGCCTTCATCATCCTCTCATTTTAAAATTACCGCACTTTTATGTGGGAGGTTATTATATCCCAAGCCTCTTAAACTGGTTGAAGCTTTTTGCAGAGGCCAGTGCTTGGGCCATTGGCGTAAATTAATAATGGAAGAGTCAGCTCCAGTATCTATTAATCCCTCCGTTTCTATTCCTTGGATTTTTATTTTACACATAGGCTTCCTTGAACAGTCTCGAACCCAGCAAGCCATGGGTCTTGAGTCAGTGGAACAAAATCCTTGAGGCATACCCATTTTAAATGGATTATGTAAATTGGGAAGGAGAAGCAACTGAGCAATTCTATCTCCTTGATTAACAGAACTTATACTTTGGGGTGAGCTAAGCATTATTTTTATTTCCCCTTTGTAGTCTGAGTTTATTACACCTGGGGTCACTTGCAAACCTAATAAGCTTTTAGGACTATGCCCGATAATAAGTCCTACAGTCCCTGAGGGAAGAGGTCCCCTGACTCCTGTGGGAATCAGTTGAATCCCCATTTCAGGTGTTAACTCTATTCAGGTGGTGGAACAGAGGTCTAATCCTGCATTTCCTCTTGTTCCTCTGGCGAGGGAGTGGATGGGTAGTAGGGATTGTGTCGGGGAAGCATCTGAGTGGATGCTTGAGGATACTCCTCCTGCAATGCCCTGTATATTTGTGGGCCCCGGGGTATTGGGCCCCGTGCCCCGTTTTTTGAATTCCTGAACAAAGGATTTCCATGGATGTCAAATTTTGAATGGCATTTATTGGCCCAATGATTTCCCTTTTTACACCTGGGGCAGCGGCCTGGGGCACGGTATGAACTTGGTCTTATTTCTCTTTTGGGATTTTGCCTAGAATAGCCTGATTTATTATGATAATTTTGCATGGAATATCCTGATTGATTATAATGTCTAGGTTGAGCCTTTGTGAAATTTCGAGGGGAAGCACCTCTCATTGAGGCTGCAATCACATTTCCTGTGACAAAGGCGTCATTTATATCTTTACATAGTTGTATATATACGGAAAGATCCTTTTTAGTTCTCCATGGCCTGATGGCTGCTTGGCACCATTTATTAGCATTTTCATAAGCTAATTGAACAACTAATGGCATAGCTTGGTCAACATCTGCAAACACACTACCTGCAGTTCTCAAAAGTCGATCAGCAAAGTCAGCATACGGCTCATTAGGTCCTTGAATCACTTTTGACAAGCTACCTTGTACCCCAGGTCCTTGTACAGTTTTCCATGCCTCTAAGGCAGCTGTGTTTATCTGAGCATATACATCTGGGTCATAATCTGTTTGAGCCTGTATGTCTGTGAATTGCCCTTCTCCTGTGAGCATGTCTATATCATAGTTTTCAAACCCTGCAGCCGTGTTTCTTTTAGCCGTTTCTATACAAAGTTCTTGGAATTGCGATCGCCAAACCAAGAATTGCCCCCCGCTTAATGTTGCTTTACATAGACTTTTCCAGTCTGAGGGGGTTAAGCTAAAGGTGTTAAGGGCCTCCAGCATACTCAACGTGAAAGGAGCTTGGGGCCCATAAGTCATTACTGCCTCTTTGAGATTTTTTATTGTTTTGAAATCTACTGACTGATGGACTCTCTGTCCATTTTTCTTTTCAAATGCTGGCAGTTCCCAATGTATCTGTGAGTTGTCCTCGAGAGCACATAAGCGATCAGAAGGACTTTTTATTTCTGTTTCTAGGGTATGCAAATGCCTAGTAATACCCTTCATATTTTCTGTAATGGATTCCACCCATGGGGGAGTAGAGGACACAAGTGGTTCCTCTACCTGACGGTCCTTTTTCTCGGTCTTTTTTAGTTTCTTTTTCCTCATTTTCTCAGGATCACTTTTACTAGATTCCTCACCACTGCTAATTTCACTGACAGCAATATCCTGAGGCCCAGGTTCCATTAAGAGCAAGTATCCTTCAGCTATCACCAATAACTCCCGAATAGCTTTAATAGCTTGGATTTTCGTCATTTTTGGGACTCTTCTAATACTCTCTTTACTGGTCTTAGTTGGCCCAGTGGAAGCTACGCTTTTTTGATCACTTTCACTTTTTTCTATATACTCCTCACTGAGAACAGAGTCAGGTATATCAAGGAGTCTTTGCATAGCCTTTATCACTTGGGATTCAGTTATATTCGAACCCATCTTTAGAGACCTTTCAGTTCTTACCTGTCCACTCCGAAGTTCCCCGCACGGGCCGCCACCTGTTGCCGCCTGAAGCGCTTGGAGCAACGGAGCCACGGGAAGAAGTTCAGAGGCAAACTGGAGATGAACAGCTTTTTATTCTGATAACTTTTCTCTCTGGTTCTATCAACGACTAACACACGCCACACACACACACACCACCAAAATGGCGCTGACCCGATCAGCAATTTCGGCCAAGTCACTCGAGATCCTGGGACAAGTCCCGTGAGACTACGGAAGGCGACAATGCCCAAATCTCCACGGCTCATAGTCAACCGCCATTCAAGTCATCTCCCCAAACAGGGCTCCTGCAAGATAGATATGCCGTTATAATGTATGCACATATCAAAATATTATAGTACCACATTAATGTACACAATTTTAATATTTTTAGGTATCAGCTAAAAACAAATTTAAATTAAAAAGACAAAGGAATATTTTCCTCAACTTATATGGTGCTTCTACAAATTAATAAAGCCCACAACACAACATGGATAAAGGACAATCATAGAAAAGGGCATCTACATGGCTTTTACAATCACATAAGAAGACAGTTAATGAGCCGGGCGCGGTGGCGCACGCCTGTAATCCCAGCACTTTGGGAGGCTGAGGCACGAGGATCGCAAGTTCAAAGCCAGCCTCAGCAATGGTGAGGCACTTAGCAACTCAGTGAGACCCTGTCTCTAAATAAAATACAAAAAAGGGCTGGGGATGTGACCCAGTGGACAAGTGCCCCTGAGTTCAATCCCTGGTATCAAAAAAAAAAAAAAAAAAAAAAAAAAAAAAGACAGTTAATGGTACTTACAAATTTTAAATGTCAGACTGGGGATATAACTCAGTTGGTAGAGTGCTTGCCTTGCATGCACAAGGTCCTCAAGGTCCTGGCTTTAATCCCCAGCACACACACACACACACACACAAAATTAAATCTAGATTTAAAATTAATTAGGATCCTAAGAGACTGACAAAAATGATAACGGTTGATATTTGGTTTTGTTGGAGTTGTGAAGAAATAGTCACTGCATTTTTAGAATGTAAACTGGTAATAAGATTCCAATGACAATTAGCAATATTTATCAAAATTACACATACTCTGATCTAGCAGTATTTCTTCTAGGAATATGTCCTACAGAAGGACTAGCTCAGGCATGCAAACATAGGTGCAAGGATATTAATCATGACATTGTTTATAATGACAAAACATAAGAAACAGATGCATCAGTGCCCTACCTCTGAGAACAAACCTTTCCAAACTTAGAGGCTTTAAATGACCATTTATTGTTGTCTTTGGTGTAAATCAGCTGAATGATTCTTATGTCACAGTTGCTTCCTTGAGCAACTGTGGCCAACTTTGGGTCATCTACGAACCTCTGCTTAAAGGCACTGGCTGTTTTTTGGCTGGAGTGATAAAGATGACAGGATCATGTACCTTTTAACCTTGAACAGACTATCCTGGGCTTGTTCACATGATGATAAAAGCAAGTTGAAATGTACATGGCCTCCTGAGTCCTAGTTTGGGGGCTAGTACAATGTCTTCTGTTGCACTTAAAAAGCAACAGGGCAATCCCAGATGCAAGAAGTATTAAGACCTGTTAATTTGAAGAACTCAAATCATATTTCCAAGGGTGTTTGGATATAGGGAAAAAGTGAAGGACTCTATGTGGTCATTTTTGTGTCTATAGCAAATAATGTCTAATTAAAACACAAACAAAATAAACAGCCATACAGTGGAATTCTATGCAATATATTTTTTTAAAAACAAGGTAAGTCTGTATGCATTGAGAGGAAAAGTTCTTCAAAATTTATTGTTAAATAAAAAAATAGCAAAGCGCAACACTGTCTCTCTGGTATGCTACTTTTTGAAAGTATTTTAAAATGGACATATAGACTTTTATTTGTGCTTTGAATACATCTGTGGAAGGATACAGAAGTGATTTACTTGAAAGAGGGGAATATGGGAACTGGGGTCACAGGTGGAATTTATTTTAATTTTTTACCATGTACTTATTTGTATTATTCTTTTTCTCGAATTAAAAATTATCATGCAATAAAATTTAATTATTTTTCCTTTTGGTGTACAGTTGTTGCTGCCTGAAGTGATTGCCGCTTGGAGTAACAATGCCACGGGAATAAGTTCACAGGTGGACTGGAAACAAACAGGCTCTTTATTCTGCTACTTTCTCTCTCTGGCTCCAACAACAACTCCAGCACCATCCACACTCCTACAACCACCACCACACTACAAAATCGCACCGACCCGATCCGCAATGTCCCGGGCCAAGTCTCGTGAGACCATGGAAGGTGGCAATGCTTGAATATCTCTATGGCTCACAGCCAACCGCAATCTTAGCCATCTCCTTAATTAGGGCTCCTACATACAGTACTATAATTTCTTTTACCTTCTTTTTTTTGTTTGTTTGTTTTGTTTTTGGTCAGGATTTTTTAAAAAAATTTAAATTTGTTTTAATTAGTTATACATGACAGTAGAATGAATGCACTTTGATACATTATATATAATGGAGTATAATTTCTCGTTCTTCTGGTTGTACATGATGTAGAATCACACAGTTGTATACTTATATATGTACATGGGGTAATAATGTCTGATTCATTCTACTATCCTTCCTCCCTCCATAACCCCTCCCCTCCCTTCACTTCCTTCTACCTAATCTAAAATAACTCTAGTCTTCCCTACCTCACCCCCACCATTGTGAATTAGCATCTGAATATCAGAGAAAACATTCGGCTTTTGGTTTTTTGCGATTGGCTTATTTCGCTTAGCATGATATTTTCCAGCTTCATCCATTTACTGGCAAATGCTGTAATTTCCAGTACTACAAATTTTAACATGTAAAGTTTATGTAGCCACCACTAAAGGTAGAATACAGAACAGTTTCATCACCCCAACAATTTCCCTGTGCTGTGCCTTTATATTTCCATCTTCCTTCTCATCCTGACCCTGGAAAACCACTGATGTTCTCTATCACTATGGATTTGTCTTAGTTTTACTTTTTTTTTTTAAAAAACTTTAAAAAAATGCACCCATCAATTAAAAATAAGAAAAAATTTTGTTTAAAAGACCAAACAGAATTTTTAAATGTTTAAAAATTCAAAAAAAAAAAAAAAAAAAAAAAAAAAAAAAGAGAGAGAGAGAGAGAAAAATGAGAAAATTTAAACTATCAGGACTTATGGAAAGACTGGATTATTTTACATATGAGTGATTTTAATTTTAAATACTTCTAGTCAAGAATTGTAGAATTCTAATTTTTTATTTTTTGATGTTTTGACTTTTGAGTAGAAAAGGCTAATGTCAGTTAATGTTTCTCAAATAAAGCATGAATCATATAGAAAACTACGGTACTGAAACATACTAAGTATATGTTTAAATAAAATTTGGGCCTTGGGGCTGGGGTTGTGACTCAGCAGTTGAGCACTCGCCTAGCATGTGTGCGGCCCCAGGTTCGATCCTCAGTACCACGTAAAAATAAACGCATTGTGTACAACTAAAGCAAAATAAATAAATATTAAAAAAAAATTGGGGCCTTGATGGCTGCCCCTGGGAAGCAAGGAGATAGATTCCTCCCTGGTGTGAAAACACAAGTGTGAGGTCAAACTGACAATAACCCTCAGGTGAGGAAGCCAGGTGGCCTTGGCTTTGTAACCCTGCTCTCCACTTTATCATCTAGACTGTGTTTACCTAGTTGAGCTTTAGATTCTTTATCTAGAGTAGAAATAATTGAAGGGCAAAAATCACACCAGAGACAACCGTGCAGCCAAGAGATTTATTCACCAGCCTTTATGGCTGGTTGGAGGTAGAAGAAGTAAGGGGAGAGAGGAGTCAGGGAGAGGGAAGTGTGCAAGCTCTGGACAGAGGGTCGGTGCCTGGTCATGCCGGCTTTGGTCTCTGGAGCTGTTGGCTGGGGCAGCTGCTGTCAGGCTGGAGGCTGCAGCTGTTGGCTGGAGCAGCTGCCGTTGGGCTGGAGACAGTGAGTCTGGAGCTGTTGTGTCTGAGATCCAGGCAGGCAGGGACTTAAGTAGGGATTTCTGGTGTGTGTGTGTGTGTGCCTGAGAGACATTTAGTGCTATTGGCTCTTTTCCCATTAAACAGGGTGACCTTTAAGCCGATTGGCTCCTGCCAGGGGAAAATGAAACCAGGTTGCTCCTAGTGGAAATTTCCATGGGGGAGGTGACCTGTTGGCCCAAGCCTATCTATCATTCCCCCTTTTTGTTTTCTTAGGAAGTGGGATGTCGTGTGACTGTCTGGCTACTTCCTACTGAAATGGGGTGACGTGGGGGTGTCATGGGGGGATATGACAAGACAGGTAAGTCAGGCTCGAGGGTGAAAAGGATTCTCAGGAGGCCGGTGCCAGAAAGATGAATCTCTGCAGGTGTGGATGAAAGTTCCCTGAAGCCATAGATCGTGAGGGTGTCCTCCTGAAGAGAGGAATTGTAGGCATAAAGGCAGCATCTTACAACAAAGAAAAAGAAGGAGAGAGGGATTATTGTCCATTGGCCTGTCCCTAAGGAGAAGCTAAAGGTTAAAGGTTCAGAACAAGAAAGATGGAAAGGATTATTTTGAGTTGGTATTGGAGACACGAAAGAAGCCAATTTTTAGGGGATTGGTGGAAAGGGAAGAACAAGTATACTGGGGTAGGTGTCTGTCATCCTTTTGTGGATCCTCAGCTGACTGGGCAGCTGGTTACAGTCTGGAGATATAAATCCAAGATATCAATTTCCCTGAGGTTTCATGAAGCTTAGCAGCCGTGGGTGTGCACAGCACAACCTGGAAGAGGCCTGTCCACTTTGGGGCAAGGGAGACTGATACCATGTCCTGGGAGAGGAAAAATATACCAGATAGTAATGGGAATGAAGTGGAGAGTCTACCTGGTAGTAATGGGAATGAAGTGGAGAGTCTACCTGGTTCTGGAAGGATATAATCTTAGCATGTCCATAGCTGATGTCTGATGAAGGACGAGGGGAAGAGAGAGGTCTTTGGGAAAGGGTCCTTGAATTGGGGAAATTCTGGGTGGAAGAGCTGGCCGGCCAAACATAACCTCAAGAGGGGATAGTGAGTAAGGTTTCTTTGGGAGGACTCAGAGCCTAAAGAGGGCGAGGGGGAGTAGCTTGACCCAGTCCAAGTGAAGCTCCAGGGAAAGTTTATTCAGGATATTCTTAAGAGTTGTATTAGCCCTCTCTACCTTCCCTGAAGACTTGGGGTGATATGGGATGTGAAAATGCCAAGGAATATTAAGGGAAGTAGATATATTTTGGGTGACATGAAAGACAAATTCAGGCCCATTGTCAGACTGGATGGATGTGGGCAACCTGAAGCGGGGAAAGATTTCTGAGACTAAAATAGAAGCTACTGTGGAAGCCCTCTTGTTGGAAGTAGGAAAGGCCTCTACCCATCCAGAGAAGGTATGTACCAAGACCAAGAGATACTTATATTTCTGGACAGTTGGCATGTTGGTGAAATCTATTTGCCAGTCGGATCCTGGGAACTGACCCCAAGCTTGGTGAGAGGGAAATGTTCCTGGTTTAAGAAGAGTGTATGGGTTGGTGCGCTGACATATAGTGCAGTTGGAGGTGAGCCAATGGAGGAACTGTGCGTCCTCCAAAGTCAGGGTGAGGAAGGAGGTAGCAAATGTTTTAAGCACCTGAGGGTTAGGATGGAAAAGAGAGTGAAGATAGGAGAGAATTGATTGGATGGGAAGAGATGTGGAGGTCTGGGTGGTGGATTGGACGGAGGCCAGGAGAGAGGGAGAAGATAGTGCTGCCTCCCTTGCTGCCCTATCTGCCTTTATGTTGCCCTGAGTCATGGGAGACCCATCATTTTGGTGTGCAGGACAATGAGAGATCCCTATTAGTTTGGGCAGAAGAGAGGCCTGTAGAAGCTTTGATATTAGTTTGGAATTAGTGATTGTGGAGCCCTTTGTGGTAATGAGCCCCTGCTCTTTCCTTATTGTGGAATGGGAGAGTAAAATGTGATAAATGTATTTTGAGTTTGTGTAAAGGGTGAGGTTTAGTCAGCCGCCAATTTGAAGGCACGAATAACGCTGTAAGTTCGGCCTATTGGTTTGTGGTGTTGGGGGGAAGGGGTGCCGCCTCAATAACCTCTGATAGGGAGATAAAAGTGTAGCTGGCAAAGAATTGCCCATCCTTAAGGAAAGAGCTGCCATCCATGAACCAGATTAGGGAAGAGTCAGGAAGTGGTCCCTCTTGAATATGTGGGAGCAGGGAGGTATTAAAGCCTTGAGCATCTCTACACAATCATGTTCTGGGAGCTCAGAGGAGACTGGGAGGAGGGTAGCTGGGTGTAAAGAGGAGCAGGGTTGGAAGGAGATTGAGGAATCGTATAGAAAAGAATGAGGAGAGAGAGAACACGACAGGGCGGGAGAGTTTGAAAGCTCTTATAGGTCAGTAGATCCTTTAGATGGTGGGGAGAGGCAACAGTGATATGGGTACCAAAGGTCAGCTTTTTTGATTCTTGTAGAAGTAGGTAAGCAGCATCCAGAGCCCGAAGACAGGGGGCCCATCCATGAACAGTGGGATCAAGTTGTTTATAAAGGTAGGCAACGGGAGCAAAAGTGGAGGCCTTATATTGGCCTAAAACACCTGGAGCCAGACCCTTCATCTCATGGACATAAAAGGTGAATGGCTGAAGAAGGTCCGGGAGATGAAGAGCTGGGCCCCGTAATAGTGCCTGCTGTGGATACCTAAACTCAGCCCAAATGCTTTCAGGGAGGGGCTTTTCCTCAACCCCCTTAGCTGCCTCATGTAGGGGTTTTGCATAAAGAGAGAAATTGGGAATCCAGGTGTGGAAATATCCCACTAGCCCCAGGAAGGAAAGAATCTCTTCCTTTGTCTTGGGACATGGGAAAGCCTTGATGAGGGCCTTTTGGTCTAGGGTAATGGCCTTTGATTGATGGGAGACCTGAACTCCTAAATAAACTACCTGGGTCTGGGCAAGTTGTCCCTTAGATGGGGAAACACGAAACCCACAAAAAGCAAGAAAATTTAAAAGGGTGTAAGAGTCTACACGAACTGTGGAAAAGGAAGGGCTGCAGAGGAGAAGGTCATCTACATATTGCAGAAGAGTGGAGTCAGAAAACTCAAGATCCTTGAGGTTCGGCAGCCAGTGTCTGTCCAAAGATATGAATGCTGTCTCAAAAACCCTCAGGGAGGATTTTCCAGGTCAATTGTTAGGACCGTTGAGTATCAGGATCAGTCCAGGTAAAGGCAAAGATGTCTTGTGATTCCTGAGTTAAAGGAACAGTGAAGAAGGCATCCTTAAGATTAATGACCGAGAAATGGGTAGATAAGGAAGGAATTAGGCAGAGAATAGTATAAGGATTCAGGAGCAGAAGGTGTATGGGCCTAACAGCCTCATTGATGAGACGAAGATCTTGGACTAGCCGGTACGACCCATTGGACTTCTTAACCGCCAATGTGGGAGTATTATAAGGGGAATGGGTGGGTTGGAGAAAGCTTTTTCACAGGAGGCCTGAGATAATAGGTTGAAGACCTCTGAGGCTAGTGGCCATGAGCAGGTACTGGGCTCTGTTGGGGAAATGCTGGGGATCTTTAAGGTGTATTTGTACAGGGTTGCAGTGAGCAAGGGAGGGAGTCTAGGTGTCCCAAACTTTGGGGTCTACCAGATGGGCAGGGGCAGGGTAATGGGAGGTTTCTGCACTGTTAGAGCATTGAAAGGTCTTTTCAGGGTTATCAACTCCTAATATGGTGAGGAGAAAGATGGAGGAGGAGACGGAGTGAGATGAGTTGGGGAGCACAACTGAGTGAGGTGGGTCAGAGAGCACAATTGAGGCCTGAAATTTGGCTAGTATATCTCGGCCCAGTAAAGGCACAGGACATTGAGGGATTACTAGGAGCTGGTGGGCAAATGAATGGAGGTGGAGGTGGCAAGACAGCATGGGAATCTTGCAGGGGTGAATGGCGTGTTCTTCTACCCCGACAATAAGGGATGATATGGTGATGGGCCCCCAAAACTCCCTCAAGACCGAGAAAGTAGCTCTCGTATCCAGTAGGAAATTTATGGGGTGGCCATCAACAAGAAGGGTGACCCTAGGCTCCTGTAAGGCGATGTCAACTGTCGGGAGAGGAACCCCAGGGCCCCATCAATCTTCTGCAGCTAGTCCCAGCAAGTTGGGTTTCATGACTGATTCAGTCCCCCTGCGGCAGGGGGCCTGGCATTGGGGCAAACTCTAGCTCAATATCCCTCATTTTTGTACCTGAAACAGGGCCCTGGAGGTCTCCTCTGCGTGGGGTCATGGCCCCTTGTTTGTGAGGCCAAAGCATCTGAGCCCCATAAGGCCTGGGCCAGCATTTGGTATTTTGTTCGTTTGGCCTTTTCATATTTCTGAAAACTACAGCATTCGGTGTCCTTATCTCTGTTATGATAGACATTAAAGGCTATGGCCAAGATCTCGGTCTGAGGTGTTGCAGGTCTTTGTTCTAATTTTCTCAATTTAACCCGTATGTCAGGGTACCTTTGGGAAAAAAAGTAAGTCATAAGGACTTGACGTCCCCTTGGAGATTCAGGATCTAAATTGGTGTATTGTTGGAGAGCTTTTGTTAGTCAATCTAAAAATTCAGAAGGGGTCTCTTCCCTTTTTTGTATGATTTCCTGTAGCTTGTCAAAATTAATGGCCTTATGTGCTGCACGCTTAAGACCAGCTAGTGTACAAGTGGAAAACTGATCTTGCAAGGCCACATTCCCTGGGGAATTATAGTACCAGTTAGGGTCCCTTTCGGGCACGGCCTGAGGTCCTATGGGATGGTTAGGGTCGGTTCTGTGGTTCTCATCAGCATAGACCCTTGCCTGCTCCCAGACTTACCTACACTCCTCAGGAAGGAGGGTATTTGCCAGAATCATATATATATCATGGAAGGTAAGGCTATAAGCTTGGAGGACCCACTGAAATTCCCTGAGGTATGTAGTGCCGTCAGTGGTATAAGAACCCAACCCTTTCTCGATTGGCACTACTCGGTCATTGAGAAGGGAACGTGGACACGGACAATTCCTTCTGTCCCTGTGACTTTCCGGAGTGGGGCCAGGACTTGGGCGGGAGCATGTGAAGGAGGGCGAGCAGACATTGTGCAAGATCACGTGATGGGTGGGCTGGAGGAGGAGGTGGCAGGAGAGGGTCAAAGTGGGGCTGAAGGGGCTGAGGACGGGGGAGAGGTTTCAGGTAAAGTTCAATATGGGACAGCTTGTCCGTGGGATCGAAATCAATAAAGGAGGGGGGTGGTAGGGGAGCAGCTGGTTGACAGGCTAGGAGGATATTGTTGGGGCTGCAGCAGGTACAGAGTGAGGGATTCAAATGGAGGAGGGAGAAGGCCTGAACATATGAAATCTCTACCCATTTTTTGATCACTCACAGAAGTTGAAAAGATCTCTCAGTATAGAGGGATCCAGGGACCCAGAAGCAGGCCATTTGTTTTGGTTATCTAAGGGGTATGTGGGCCAATCTTGGGTGCAAAACTCAGTAAGTCTTGTTGGTTGTATATCGGGAGTTAGGCCAAGAGTGGCTAGGTTGTTTAAGAGGCATTGTAGAGGGGAGTCAGCTGGGAGGTATCGGAGTGGGTACAAGAGCGATAAAAAGTGAGTGATTGCAAAACCGAAGAAGAGAGTGAGGACAAGAGTGAAGAAGAGAGTGATCAGAGGGTAGTCGGCCAGGAGGGATAGGAGTGGTTCAGCCGGGAGGGATGGAGGAGGCTCCTGCCTGGGGAACAGGAGGAGAAGAAGGAGGAGGAGGAGGAGGAGAAGAAGAAGAAGAAGCCGCCCCCACTTTCCCGTTCCAAATGGGAGAGGTATATTATCCTGAGGAGTGTCCCCCTCAAGATATGTATCGAAGAGATCCAAGTCCGTGAGACTCAGTTGTCACCGGAGTCAAACAGACATGGGGTCCAAAGGGACCAGAGGACAATGGGCCACCCTGCGCAGGGATTTTCCGTGTCCCGTCCTGACAGGAGGGAGAGACCCAAGTCCAGAGCCCAGAGGCCAGAAAAAGGGCTTTCTTTAACTGTTCCCAGAAAATGGAGAGGGAGAGAGACAGAAAGCGAGAGAGAGAGAGAGAGAGAGAGAACTCCATGAGGTCCACTATGACCATGAAGGTCTAGGTGGGGTGCAGTCCTCCCCGAATGGGCCACCAGTGGGACTGCCAGATGATCAACGGTCAGTTCCCACTATACAAGGCCCAATGGGTTTAGTCCACTGTGACCGTGAAGGTCTAGGTGGGGTGCGGTCCTCCCCGTACAGGCCACCAGTGGGGCTGCTGGACGATCAACTGTCAGTTCCCACTGTACAAGGCCTGACGGGTTTAGGAGCTCTGGGGACAGGGGTGCTTACCAGTCCAATGGCTGGTGGTGGATGCGTCAGAGCGGTGATCAAAAAATGGGCGAAGGCTGAGGCAGTTCCTGGTGATTATGTCCTTCGGCTCGGGACAGGGTCCCGGGTTTCGGCACCAATGAAGGGAAAAATCACACCAGAGACAAGTGTGCAGCAAAGAGATTTATTCACCAGCCTTTATGGCTGGTGGGAGGTGGAAGAAGTATGGGGAGAGAGGAGTCAGGGAGAGGGAAGTGTGCAAGCTCTGGATGAAGGGTTGGTGCCTGGTCGTGCCGGCTGTGGTCTCTGGAGCTGTCGGCTTGGGCAGCTGCTGTTGGGCTGGAGGCTGGAGCTGTTGGCTGGAGCAGCTGCTGTCGAGCTGGAGTCGGTGAGTCTGGAGCTGTTCCAGTGGCTGCTTCCTCTCTGCAGGGACGAGCTGTTGTGTCTGAGCTCCAGGCAGGCAGGGACTTAAGTAGGGATTTCTGGTGTCGGGGGTGTGTGTGTGTGCCTGAGAGACCTTTAGTGCTATTGGCTCTTTTCCCATTAAACAGGGTGACCTTTAAGCCGATTGGCTCCTGCCTGGGGAACAGAGTGAGCTTTAAGCTGATTGGCTCCTGCCTGGGGAAAATGAAACCAGGTTGCTCCTAATGGAAATTCCCATGGGGGAGGTGGCCTGTTGGCCCAAGCCTATCTATAAATAATAATTTTGTCTACCTTCCTGGGTTATTGTAAAGATAAAATGAGACAATGCAGGTGACACACTTGGCACTCTGCCTAGCACACAGGAGGTGCTCATAAAAGTTATTAACTTTAGCCGGGCGCGGTGGCGCACGCCTGTAATCCCAGCACTTTGGGAGGCTGAGGCAGGAGGATGGCGAGTTCAAAGGCAGCCTCAGCAATGGAGAGGCACTTAGCAACTCAGTGAGACCCTGTCTCTAAATAAAATACAAAAAAAAGGGCTGGGGATGTGACCCAGGGGTCAAGTGCCCCTGAGTTCAATTCCCTGGTACCAAAAAAAAAAAAAAAAAAAAAAAGTTATTAACTTTAACACAGTAACATTGACATATAGAAGTTATTTAAAGTAAGTAAATTATAATAAGCAGTGGTCATATTGATGGAATACAATAATCTTAAGAGTGATTCATGCTGTACTTCAGCTATACATGAATTCCACCACTCACTGCCTTTAGGTAACATGATTTTGTGTGAAACAGTGGCTTTAAAATGAAATTTTAGATGCTCAAAAGTATGCCTGGGCTAATTCTGTTATCAGCACAAAGGTAGTGATAGCTCTGCAAGGAAAGTGCCTGGGCCCCCTCAAGAGAACCAGAACTAGCTGTTGCTTCAGTGGTAAGACTTTACAATTAACCATGCTCCATCAAAGCTCAGAGGGCAGGTTGATGTGGGAAATGAGTATTATTTAAAGTTTGCTTTGAGGAAAATAGAGAACTTTTTGTCTCAAAACTCCATCTTTGAGGACTCAGGGGCACTGAAAGTTTTTAATAAGAGAAGAGGACAGGAAACAAACGCATAGATATAACTAGGCTGTATTAGTCAGAAACACATCACAGTTGGTTTCCCTGACACTAGTGAAGGCTAGGGGGCAAATTCTCAGTCTCCATTCTCAGGAATGGAGGAAATTTGGGGAATAAAACAATTCAGAGCTTTTAATTTCGAAGGGGCTCCATTTCAGCATGAAGCTACTTGGATAGCAAGCATTTGTGGTTTTGGTGAGCCTTCCAGGTGGTGAAATGCATCCCATATTCTACCACCATCAACACAAAGCATCAAATCAGGGGAAAAGGAGAAGTAGGGCAAGGCAGGAATGGGAGGAATTCTGGGGATGAATGGGACCAATTCCCGGAGACTTCAGCTATCAAATTAATAGCTTTGGCACTGAAAATGAGGCATTTGGTGGTCATTGATGTTTTCATAACAGGGAGGGGATTCATTTATGCTAAGATAGTAAGGCATCCTAATTTATAGGATGTAATTGCTCTGGTCTAGGTCCATGTAGGTGTTGGGATGCATGTGGATCTGGGCTAAGAACTCTACACCCTCTTTCTGTGTGGCCAGATCTAGTCCTCAGGGCTTCAAATGATATTTGTAAATTGAGGACTCTAAAATTTATATGGTTTCTCTGAGGATCTGATATTTCCACAGGGACATCTAAAAGGCCACTGAAAATTGATGTGGCCAGATGAGAACTTGGATTTATCCCCACTAGTGTCCTACCATCATGTCCTCGGTAGCACCATAGCATGCAGGAACTTAGGCCACAAACAATTCTTCTTCTTCTTCCCATCATTCTCCTCCTTCTCCTCCTACCCCTTCCCCTCCTACTTCTTCTTTTTGTGGTCTTGGGGATTGAACCCAGGACTGCTCTACCACTAAGCCACATTCCCAGCCCTTTTCATTTTATTTAGAAAAGGGTCTTTCTAAGTGGCCTGTGCTGGCCTCAAACTTGTGATCCTCCTGGCTCAGCCTCAGAAAACAAGTATGTGCCACCATGCCCAACTTTCTCCTCATTTTTAAAAAAGTATTTATTTATTTGTTTTAGTTGTACATAATGCCTTTGTTTTTATGTGGTGCTGAGGATCGAACCTGGGCCTCCCACATTCTAGACAAGCGCTTTACTGCTGAGCCACAACCCCAGCCCTTTCTCCTCATTTTTGAGCCCAAGCCTCCTCATACCCAGTGAATCTTTCAGACTCGGCAAAACTCAAAGTCCTTGCTCCCATGGTTCTGAGGCCCCAAGGCTTGTGCCCACCACCATCTCTGGGCCACTCTTCTTGCATTTTTCACCAATTAACAGCTACACAGAAAACTGATGAAACCACTCTGGCCTGCTCCTGCTGAAAAACTCTTTCTGAAATTAAGGCAATTTCATCATACTGAGAATTAAAACTCTTTATAGAGTAGGTTGTGCCCTACTGTGAATTGCTCCATGACATATAGAACAGTAGTTTTTAGGCTTTGCCTAACACTGAGCTACCCCCTTTTATATAAAACAGTAGTTTGCCATGAGTTACTTGCTTTTGAGTATAAATTTTGAGGCAGAATGACTCTAAACCTTGTTTGTAGAAGTAAATAATCACCATCTGCCTAGTATAACCATAAGGCACAAACTGGTAAATAAACATGCTAATAAAAATGACCACCTGTGAACTTATTGAATTAATCAGAAGCACAGGGGTTCAAGAGCATATTGAACTTGTATTGGGGGAAACCAGGCCCATGAGCTTATGAAACACATCAGAATTCTAAATAAAGCAACCCCCTCACCCAAGACCCACAAAAGGAGGAGAACTTCAAGATTGGACACAGCAACACACTGGTTATTCATCACAAAACTTGCTCAGGAAAATTGCCACAGAGATGACCCTCAGATTCCCTGTCCTAAGGCACAGTGTAATTTCTTCTGTCCTTGACCATCACACTCCAACTTGACATCTCAAACTGACACCCTAAGCTAACCCTTTGAAAGTGCTCTCCAGCTGGACACAGATATAGAATGAGTTCCACACTCTGACAGATATGTACCATGAACAGTTTCTTTGGTTGGTTGCTAATCTTAACTGACTACCTTTGACTCTACATTTGTGTCTTCTCTCTGCCTTTGCTTTCATTTCAGCCTCCTGAGCCCCTGTGGGTACTTTAACCTTCTTTCAGCCTTTCTGTAAATATATGTGTAAAGTGTAATGTGTGACTAGAGTGTAATAGCTATTAGTAGTTAAGATTGGAATAAAAGGACCTGTGATTGCCTGGCTTATGAATATCAGCTGACCCACAAGTATTCAGTAAGCCACTGAAAGTGGCATGGCCTGTGAATTTATTGTTATTCAATAAATTCTTTCATTATGGAAAGATACAAATGTATTTGGTCTGCGTTCATGGCATAGCTCACTCACAATCAGGTCCAAACTGTTTTAATTTCTAAATTTCCTCATGTTGAGAATATAAATTATCCCTGCCCAGGAACCGCTGACATTCTTTGTCTGATACTGTCTATCTAAGTCTACACATGTATATTTCCTGCCTTTTGTCCCACTTTGCCCTTCTCTTACAAAAGCTTTCCTCACCTTTGAGTGTTGTGAAGATAGTTATTTGAAAACAAACTTATATCTTTCTTCAAAGCTAGTTTTGAATAAAAATATTTTTCTGCCAAATTAACTTCAAGTATCTATGAAGTGCAGTGAACTCTAGAACCTTGCCTCTTGTCCCCAAATGCTAATAGTTCTGCCCAGTAACAGTTTGGTGAGTCAGCGCCAGAATCAAATATCTTGCCCTTGAATAACATAAGTTGGCAGGGATCTCTGAGGAGGAGGTGGCATGACTGCTCATGATTAGCTGACTCTGCAGTTGAAATTTCAGGAAAATTTCAGAAGCCATGTTGTAGGGATTTTAAAATTTGGGTGCTTTTCCCCCTGTCCTTCCTGCCTCAGGCTCAACTACATAAAAATGCCTTGTTGGTAAGGAAAAAGGTTGTTGATTTGTGTCTGATGAGGCAGTCATGTTGGGTGTCCCATCAGAGTGCACACTGAGAATTTAATTTTTGCTGTTTGAGGTTTGAACATTGAGTGTTTCATTTTGGTATGAGATAAAAAGTTCTATCTGCCTTTTGAATCTTTTTTAAAAATTTATTTATTTAATCTAATTTGTTATTCATGCTTTTAGAGTGCAATTCCTTTCATATTACATATAAAAGAGCACAGTTTTCCAAGTCATTGGTTTTACACAAAGTATTTTCATACCATTTGAGTTTTTATACATGCACTTAGTATATTGATGTCCAACTCCTTCTGCCCATTTGAATCTTAAACAAGTAACTTGGGTCTTGAATGATCTGTTTGCTTTTGGGGTACCAGTTCATGAAATGAAATGAAGAGGATAAAAATTTCCCAGCAAAATTTCCTGAACAAATTTGGTTTGCTTGAGAGCTCATTTTTATTTGGTTTGGAAAGATTGCAGTATGGCCTATTTATCTAAAAGTGAATTCTGATTTAATGAAACTTTTTTATATGTTTGTTAACTTGACAGTTGGCTCATCCTCAATCACTTTATCTGGAGCTCATGTTTTCTCTCTCTTCTAGTAAATTCACTATTTGATCCTCTGTGTTTAAATTATATATTTTATTTTGTCTGGCTAAGAGTTTTTGATTTTCTCTCTGATAAGCAACTGGTTTTTCAAGGTGTGCTGGCCTGAGGTTTTAAGATGTAAATTTTCTACAGAGTCTCAACTTTTAAAATGCAAATATAACTTACAGACTGCTTGACTATCAGGTGACAATATGGATTTCAAAGCAGGCAAATAATAAAATTGAGATTCAAAAAATTTCTATATGTGTCTATATATCCATATATTTATATGTGGTTTGTTTATAGGCTAATGGCATTAATAATTTTTTTCAATGAATTAATAGAAGAGAAAATCCAAACCTTAGGAATGAAATGGTCACATCTACGTAACAGGTGTGTAGACAACCCCAAGTAGACATGATAAGAGAAAAAGCTCTCCAAGACACATCATAATCAAAATGTCTAACACGGAGAATAAGGAGAGAATATTAAAAGCCACAAGAGAAGAAAAGGTATATTTATAGGTAAATCAATAGAGCTCACTTCTGACTTCTCAGCTCAGTCTCTAAAGTCCAGGAGGGCCTGGAATAAGATAATCCAAGCTGTGAAAGAAAACAATTCCCAACAAAGATTCCTATGTCCAGAAAAGCTACCATTCAGAATCAAAAAGGAAATAAAAACTTTCCAAGATAAGAATGAACTAAAAGAACTCATTACTGCTAAGCCAGTACTACAGAAAATACTTGAAGAGATACTACAACAATAGTTTTTCATGGCAGAATGGAGATAGACAGCTATTCCTGATCTTCCTACAATACAGAAAGGAGGCAGTGAAGGAACAACTGATCTGAGAGGTGGGTGACAAAATAAATGCTCTAAGATCCAATATTACAATGTTTGAGACCTGGAGAGACTTGAAGATCAGTTACTGGAGTAGAAAATAAGGGCAGGTTCCCTAACCCACAACCTGGGCCAGGTGGAGAAAGAAGGAGCAGAAAAGGAAAAAGCTTATACTCCTAACAACATCTAGAAAGAAAGGGAGAAAAAAATTAAGCTGTGTTGGGAGCAGTGGTATTCTTGAAGCAGATCAAGCACTTTAAAAGCAAATTGTGAATACAAAGCTCTCCCAGGCTATGCAGCCATTCTGCGGGGCCCTCAACTGACTTTAAATCAACATATCATCTCCCCACTTTCAGATAGCAACAAATTAAACCAGAGGGAATATCCATGCAGTGGGATCTCTTAAGAATCCATCTAGAAAAGACTTACAGAGGGATCACTACTAGCCAAAAGTCACTGCAGCCTCTTCTCCTCACCACTAAAAGGGGAGAGGAGTGGAGCAACCCCACCAAGGAAGTGCTCATCCAACTGAGTGCTCTGTACAGCCTCTGTGGCAACTGGGGCAGCAATGTAGCAGATGTCTGCAATTCATGGCAGTGGAAGTGAGAGCTCAGAGCTGAGGGGCAAGGAAGTTTTGGCTCTGAGCAGAGGGTAGGGGAGTTGTCAGGACTGCTGCTGCCTCAAATTGCTGATGCTGGGGGGAAGCACAGTGGGAAGTTGCCTGAGTCTTAAGAAGCCTAGAGAGACTGTCCCCCTGATTACAGCCATGGTGTGCATAGGGCCCTTCCCAGAAGGAAACTGCCTAGATGTCCAGTGGCATAGAGGGACAGTTCCCAGATTGTCACAGCAATTGGTGGAAGGCAGCAATGAGAAGTTGCTTGAGTCCCCAGGAAACTTAAATGGAAGGTGCCTGAATCATAACCATAGCAAGCAGGAGGTCAGCCAAAGCAGAGTTATTTGGGCCCAAGGCAGTAGAGAACAACAGTCTGACCCCAGCTCCCAGCCTGTCCTCAGCCACAACTACTGAGTGTTAGAGCATTGTATGGACACTGGTTGTAACCTGCCTCAGTCACAGTCAGCAGAGGCACCCACTGTTCACAACCTGGAAGCTAGAACCCAGGTGAGCCAGCTGAGAAGTAAGTACAGTACCCCAGTGAGCTGTACGGGTCACAAGGAACATTTCTGCACCACAGATCACCCATGGAAAATTCACAACCACAGGACCTGTGTTTGTAGACAGTTACTAGGCTCTGTGCCACCATGAAAAGGCATCCTATAGAGGGAAGAGGGTACACAGTGATCCACGGCATTCACAGAGACAGTGCAGAGCCCTGCATGTGCAACTCCTGCACACTATAGAAACAACCAGCAGACACAACACCACACTCTCAGAGCAGTCACCTGAAGGCCCCAGAGCAGTCACCTGAAGGCCCCTGAGCTGACAAACCAGAACCAGCTGGTGGGAGGTCCATAGCAATCAGGGGCCTGGCTGCTGTGCCCCAGCACCTCTGAAGGGATCTAAAACCAAAGAATGATGGACATCTTCTAAACATCCCAAATTCAAATGAAATCCAAACTAAGATTCAACAAGAATATGCTTCACGTTGGAATGATTTATTATAAATAACACTTAACGTCAACTTTGATCATCTATATTATTCTTTATCTTGGTTGTTACCAAAATAGCCAACACTGCACCTTCAATCCATTTGAATGTTTTTCTTCTAATATTTTAAAGCATTAATTAAACTTTTCTACCTTTGTTTTTCTAGCCCTTATTTATACTTGCTCCTCCTACCCCTATTCTCTCTTACATTATTTAATCTCTCCAATACCCCATCCATATTTTTCTCCTTTTTACCTTGCTTTGCATTATTATTTTCTCTCTCTCCCTCTCTTGCTCATTTTTTCTTCTTTCACCTTTCAGCCACCATATGATGTTATAGCAATTTTACTACATTTTTTCAACCTGTTCCAGAATTTTGCTACAAGATTATATCTGGATGAGAGGAACTGTGCAGAACAATATCAATGAGTTCTTTGCTTTTGATAAGGTTAATAGTAAATGACTTGGCTCTGAAGTGATTGGAGTAAATAGAGTTCAGTGACTTCTCTTAAAGTAGTGCTGATACTGGGATCAGAAGAAGCCACACTTTGAGTTACAGTATCAATACCTGGATATTCATTCACCCAACTTTGGGCTCTTAAGAGCAAGAATCCTTGGAAGCAGTTCCTTGCTTAAAAGCTGCAGCAAAAGCCATCCTTATAGATGGGTAGACATACAGCGATATGAAAAAGCAAGAGAATAAACCATCTCAAACAATCTGTAAAACTTGAACAACTGACTCCACAGCAGAGGAAATGTCAGAGAAAGAATTTAGAAGGTTCAAAGTTAAAATGTTCAATGAGCTAAAAGAAGACATAGGAGTGAAATTAGAAAATACAGAAAGTGCCGGGCGTGGTGGCGCACGCCTGTAATCCCAGCACTTGGGAGGCTGAGGCAGGAGGATCGCAAGTTCAAAGCCAGCCTCAGCAATGGCGAAGCACTTAGCAACTCAGTGAGACCCTGTCTCTAATAAAATACAAAAGAGGGCTGGGAATGTGGCCCAGTGGTCGAGTGCCCCTGGGTTCAATCCCTGGTACCAAAAAAAAAAAAAAAAAAAAAAAAAAAAAAAATACAGAAAGTGGAAGATCACTTGTTGTATCATAGAGATAGAGATTCTGAAAAAAAAAAAAGATGTAAATCCTGAAAATGAAATAAATTAAAAATTCAATGGAAAACATCACCAATAGATTAGACCACTTTGAATATAGATTTTCAGTCACTGAAAACATATAATCTTGAAAATAACATTGACCATAATGAAAAGATGTTAAGAGATCATGACCAGGATATTAAAGAAATCTGGTATAACATCAAGACAAATTTTAAGAATCATCAGAGGTAGATAAAAGCTTCCAAATACAAATTGAAGGGATGCACAATCTTTTCAATGAAATAATATATGTACATAACACATATGTCTAAGTAGACAGAATCACAATAGCTCCACTCCAAGGCATATTATAATGGAAATTTCCAACAAACAGTAAGGGATATAATTCTTTCCAAAAGAGAAATATGGCCAGCCACTTTTAGAGGTAAGCCAAATTGAATTTCAAAAGATTTTTCAACCCAGTCCCTAAAAGTCAAGAGGGCTTAGAATAATATATACCAAGCTCTGAAAGAAAATGGGTTATAATCAAGATTATTATACCTGGCAAAATTATCCTTCAGAATTAAAGAGAAATAAAAGCTTCCATGATATAGAGAAACTAAGAGTTCATAACCACAAAGTGTGCTCTACAAAACATACTTAATGAAATATTTCATGAAGAAGAAATGAAAATAAAGATAAAAATCAGCATAGGGATGAATTATACTAGAAGGATAGTCAGTTAAAGGAGAATCAATCTGAATTAAACATGAGAAATAAATCAAAATGGCAGGAAATAAAAATCATCTCTACAATAACATTGGATTTACATGGTCTAAACACTTCATCTAAAGACATAGACTGTCAGATTGGTTTTAAAAACAAGATCCAACAATATGTTATTTGCAAGAGACTCTCCTTACAGACAAAGACATCTACAGACTGAACAAGAAAAGATAGTATCTGTAAATGAACAGGGATAGCCATTCTCAAATCAGACAAAAAGGACTTTAAGCCAAAATTAATCAGAAGAGACAAAGACGGTCAATTCATTCTGGTAAAAGGAATCATTGATCAACAAGATATAACAATTGTAAATATTTATGCCCCAAATGATGGTACATCTACATATCTAAAACAAACCCTTCTCAAAATTAAGAATCAAATAGACAACAATATAATAATAGTGAATGACTTCAACATGCCTCTTTTTCTACTAGATAGGTCATCCAGACATAAGGTAAGTAAAGATTCTTTAGGGGTAAAAAAAAAAAAAAATACTATTAATCAAGTGTATCTAACAAACATCTTTAGAATATTTTATCCATTTCTTCTCAGCTGGGCATGGTGGTACATGCCTATAATCCCAGTAGTTTGGGAGGCTGAGGCAGGAAGATTACAAGTTCAAACCATCCTGAGAAACTTAGGTAGGCCCTAAGCAGTTTAGCAAGACCCTGTCTCAAAAAATAAAATGAATTAGGAACGTGGCTCAGTGGTTAAGCACCCTTGGATTCAATCTCTGGTACCAAAACCAAACTGAACCAAACAAAAAATTTTCTTCTCAGTAGTGCATGAAACATTTTCTAAAATGTATTATATTTTAGGTGACAAAGCAAATCTTAACAAATACAAAAAAATTAGAGATTATTACTTGCATTCTATCAGATCATAATGGAATGAAATTAGAAATCAATTAGAAGATAAAACACAGAGTGAAATTAGAAATCAATTAGAAGATAAAACACAGAAACTCAAACACCTGGAGATTAAATAATACACTTGGATGATGAATGCACAGCAGAAGAAATCAGGGGATATAGAAAAAATTCTTATAAACCAATGAAAATGATGATACAACAAACATATTAAAATCTCTGGGACAGTATGAAGGCAGTTCTAAGAGGAGAGTTTATAGCACTGAGTTAATATATTTAAAAATAGAAAGTTACCAAACAAATAATTTAACATAATACCACAAGGAACTGGGGGTGGGAACACCCGAATCAGTAGAAGACAGAAAATACTAAAGTCAGAGAAGAAATTAATGAAACTGAAAATTAAAAAAAACAAAAACAAAAACAAAAAAACAAAAAAAAACAAAGAATCAATAAAACAAATAGTTGGTTTTTTTGAAAGGATAAACAAGATTGATACAAAAGGAGGAAACATTGTCAATTTCCTTCTATGAAGCCAGTATAACCCTGATACCAAAACTAGACAAAGACACATCAAGGAAAGGAAACTCCAGTGCAATATTCTTGATGGACATAGTTGCAAAATTTTGTAATAAAATATTGGCAAATCACATAGAAAGCACATTAAAAAGATAGTGCACCATGATCAAGCGGGTTTCTTCCCAGGGATGCAAGGTTGGTTCAACAAATGGAAATCAATAAATGTAATTCACTTCATAAATAGAGTTAAGGACAAGAATTACATGATTATCTGAATAGATGCTGAAAAGTATTTGACAAAGTACAGTACCCATTTATATTTAAAACACTAGAGAAACTAGGGATAGGAAAATTACTTCAACTTTGTAAAGGCTATATATGACAAACCTCAGGCCCACATCATACTGAATGGAGAAAACCTGAACATATATCCTCTAAAAACAGGAACAAGAATATCCACTCTCCACTCTCACCACCCCTATTCAACATAGTCCTTGATAATCTAGCCAGAACAATTAGGTAAAAAATTAAATAGAAATATTTCCTACAAATAGGAAATGAAATACTCAAACTATCTCAATTTGCCAATGACATAATCTTTTTTTAAAAAAAATATTTGTTTGCTTTAGTTGTACACAATACAATGCATTTATGTTTACGTGGTGCTGAGGATCAAACCGGGGCAGCGCATGTGCTAGGCGAACGCTCAACTGCTGAGCCACAACCCCAGCCCCTGACATAATCTTATATTTAGAAGTCCCATAAAAGTCCACTGGGGCTTTTAAAAGACTTACAGAGGTGATGAACAAAATTAATAAATTAGTAGGATACAAGATCAACATACATAAATTAATCTCTTTCTCTAATTTCATAATAAGTCTACTGGAAATTAAGGAAAGTATCCCATTCACAGTAACCACAAAAAGTATAGAACACTAGGAAATCTAAAAAAGGAGGCAAAGAGTCTCTATAATGAAAATTATGGAACACTGAAGAAAGAAATTGCAGAAGACCTTAGAAGATAGAAAGTCCTCCCATGTTCTTGGATAGGCAAAATTAATATTTTCAAAATGGCCATATTATCAAAAGCATTATATGGGTTTAATGCAATCCCCATCAAAATGCCAATGACATTCTCCACAGAAAAACAAAAAAAGAAGTGCTAAAATTCATTTGGAAAAATAAGAAACCCAGAATAGCCAAAGTAATCCTGAGCACAAAGAGCAATGCTGGAAACATCACAACACTGGATCTCAAATTACGTTACAGATCTATAGTAACAAAAACAGCATGGTACCAGTCCCAAAACAGACATGAAAAATAGAAAAGGAGACACAAAGACAAACCCACATAAATACAGTATTTTGACATTAGACTCAGGTGCCAAAAACATATCTTTGAGAAAAGAGAGCCTTTTTAACAAATGGTGCTGGGAAATCTGGAAATCTATATGTAGAATAATGAAAATTGCCCTGCATCTCTCACCCTGCACAAAAGTCAACACAAAGTGGATAAAAAATTTAGGAATTAGACCAAAAAGTTTGCAACGGCCAGAAGAAAATGTAGGCCCAATCTCCAACATATTGCCACAAGAATTGATTTCCTTAATAAGACTCCTAAAGTATAAGAAAAAAAAAAAAAAAAAAAAAAAAAAAAGCAGTGAGTGGTAGCATGAAGAAGGTACCTACAGAATGGGAGAAGATCTTTCCCATCTGCTCTTTAGATAGGGCATTAATATTTAAAATATATGAAGAACTCAAAAAATTTTACACCACAAACAAAAACAAAAACAAGTAACTCAATTAATAAATGGGCTACTAATGAATAGACAATTCTCAAAAGAAGAAATACAAATTACCCACAAATGTATGAAAAAATGTTCAATATCTCTAGCAATTAGGGAAGTAAAAATTCAGAATTGCAATTATCAAGAAAACAATAAGTGTTGATGAGAATGTGGGGAAAAAGGTACACCCATACATTGTTGGTATTGCAGATTAGTGCAACCACTCTGAAAATCAGCGTAGATATTTCTAAAAAAAAAAAAAAAAAAAAGTAAATAAAAAACCCAGAAAAGACAAAAACAAATAGGAATGGAATCACTATATAAGCTAGTTATCCAACTCCTTGGTATTTATCTAAATCATCTTACTATAGAGATGCAGCCATATCAATATTTATAGAAGTGTAATTCACATAGCCAACCAATGGAACTAAATTAAGTGCCCTTCAAAAAGATGAACAGATAAAATGTGGTATGTATACACAATGGGAGTATTATTCAGCCATAAAGAATGAAATAATGGCATTTGCTGTTAAACGTATGGGACTGGATACTATCATGCTAAACAAATAAGCCAGAGATACTGAAAGTCAAGGTTGAATGTTTTCTTTGATATGCAGAAATTAGTCCAAAATATGGAAGAGGAGGATGGATATGGGGGGGTTCCAACAAAATGGAAAAAATATCAGTGGAGTAGAGGAAGGGATTGAGGGGGAAGGGAGGAGATACAGGATAAGGGAAGAACAGAGGAATGAATCTGGTGTAACTTTCCTATGTACATATATGAATATACCACAGTGAATTTCATTATCATGTATAGGCACTAATTTTAAAAAAAGCTACAAACAGTGGAAAGAGCAGTAGAATAGAGGGATGGAAACAGAGGAAGGGAGGAGGGGAAGGCAAAGGGAAGTAATGGGGACTGAATTAGAGCAAATTATATTTCATTGTTTTATAATTATGTAAAAAATGAATCCTTATGTATAACCAAAAAGAGCTAATTAAAAAAAAAAAAAAGAAGAAGAAATACTACTGAATTATTCGAGGTTCTCTAGAGGAAGAGAATCAACAGGAAGTATAATTATAAAAAGGGAACTTATTATGTTGGTTTATGCAACCAGAAGCTGGATATCTGCTGCAGCTTCCTTGTTCTTCCAACTTTTTTTTTTTTTTTTTAATGGTGCTGGGGATTACAACCCAGGGCCTTGTGCATCCAAGGCAAGCACTCTACCAACTGAGCTACATCTCCAGCCCCTCTTTCAAATTTTATTCCATCTAAGCCATCATCCTATTGGTGCTGTCCACACTTAGGGAGGGTCTCCATTCCAGTTGGCTATACCACATGCCAGTCATTCCTAGACACACCCTCATTGACATACCCAGAAGCCTCTTAATCATTGCCATTTCTTAATCCAGTCAAGTTGACAATTCAAATTAACCATTACAACTACAACAGAAGAACACAAAAACCAACCCCAGAGCAATGCTCTTTAAATGAGAAGTGGATCATAAAAGAAATGAAAAGAGAAATTAAAAAATTGCTAGAATCAAATGAGAATTGTGGTATAATATACCAGAATATCTGGGACACTATGAAGGCAGTTCTAAGAGAGACGCTTATAGCATTAAGTGTCTAAAAAAAGAGAAAAAGATCCCAAATAAGCAATCTAATGTTATATTTCATGGCCCTAAAAAAGTGGGAAGAAACTAATGCCAGAACGAATAGAAGACAGGAAATAATTAAGATCAGAGCCAAAATTAATGAAATTGAGAATAAAAAATACAAATAATCAATGCAACAAGGAGTTGGTTTTTTGAAAAGATAAACAAATTGGATAATCCCTTAGCCAAAGTAACCAAAATAGCAGAATGACCCAAATCAACAAAATTAGAGATATGAAAGGAATAACACAATAGACACTTCTGAAATCTTTGTGTAGTTTTGATTTGCATTTTCCTGATCTCTAGGGATGTTGAACATTTTTACATGTATTTGTTGGCCATTTGTGTTTCTTCTTTTGAGAACTGTCTGTTTAGTTCTTTTGTCCATTTATTGTTTAGGTTATTTGTTTTCTTGGTGTTAAGTTTTTTTTTTTTTTTTTTTTTTTAGTTCATTATATATTCTGGACATTAATTCCTTCTTGGAGGAGTAGCAGGCAAAGATTTCCTCCAATTCTGTAGACTCTTTAGTTATGCTCTTTTTTTTTTTTTTTGTATTTTTTTTTATACCTTTTGTTTATTTATTTATATGTGGTGCCAAGGATCAAACCCAGTGCTTCACACAAGCTAGGCAAGCACTCTACCACTGAGCTATAGCCCCAGCCCTCTAGTTATGCTCTTAATCCTTACCTTTGCTGTACAGAAACTTTTAAAATATGATGACATGTCACTTCTTGATTTGTAGTTTTATTTCTTGAAGTTTAGGAGTCATTAAGGATGTCAGTACCTGCACCAATAATTGGAGAGTTGACCCTATGTTTTCTTCTGGCAGTTGCAAATTTTCTGCTCTATTTCTAAGTCTTTGATCCTTTTTTTTTTTTTTTTTTTTTTTTTTTTTGTGGTGCTGGGGATTGAACCCAGGGCCTTGTGCATGTAAAGGAAGCACTCTACCACTGAGCTATATCCCCAGCCCCTCATTTCTTAAATTTTTTGATGCCAGGGAATGAGCCCAGAAGTGCTTTGCCACTGAGCCACATTCACATTCCTAGCCCTTTTTTATTTTATATTTTGAGACAGGCTCTTGCTAAGTTGCCAAAGCTGGCTTTGAACTTGTGATCCTCCTGCCTCAGCCTCCCACTTGGCCTTTGATCCATTTGACTTTTGTGTAGGTTGAGAGATAAAAATCTAGTTTCATTTTTTAAAAAAATATTTATTTATTTGCTTTAGTTGTACACAATGCAATGCATTTATGTTTATGTGGTGCTGAGGATCGAACCCAGGCCGCGCACATGCTAGGCGAGCACTCTACCACTGAGCCACAACCCCAGCCCTCTAGTTTTATTTTTTCTACATATAAATGTCTAATTCTCCCAGCACCATTTGTTAAAAAGGCTGATATATATATTGACTTCTTATGTTTTTGTTTTACTTGTTCTAATTAGTTATAATGACAATAGACACATCATACGTAAATGGAGTATAACTTATCATTCTTCTGGTTGTACATGATGTAGAGTTACACTGGATACACACGCACACACACACACACACACACACACGCACATAGGGTAATAATGTCTGATTCATTCTACTATCATTACTACCCCCCTACCCACTCCACTCCCTTCATTCCCCTCTGTCTAATCCAAAGTCCAACATATATTTTTGTCACTTTTATCAGATATCAGATGACTCTGTGTGTTTTTTGTCCTGTGCCTTCTATTCTATTCCATTGATCTTCCTGTCTATTTTGATGCCAATACCATGCTGTTTTGTTACTATATCTGTGTAGTATAATTTGAGATCAAATATTGTGTTGTATCCAGCATCTCACTTCACGTACTTGCTGAGGATTGCTTTGGTGATTCTGGATCTTTTATTCATCCATATGAATATTATGACTTTTTTTTTTTCTAGTTTTGTGAAGATAGTCACTGGTATTTTGATGGCAATTGCATTGCATCTGTATTATGCTTTTGGAATATGGTAATTTTGACAATATTAATTATGCCTATCCAACAATGTGGGAGATTTTCCATATTCTAATGTTTTCTTCAATTGCCTTCTTCAGTGTTCTGTATTTTTCATTGTAGAGGTCTTTTACTTCCTTGCTTAGATTAATTCCCAAGTATATAATTTTTTCTTTTGAGGTTATTGTTAATGCAATAGCTTTCCTGGTTTCTTTCTCAGTAGAATTACTGTTGGTATATAGTGAAGCTATTGATTTATGAATATTAATCTTATATCCTACTTCTTTGCTGAATTTATTTATCAGCTCTATACATTCTCTGATGGAGTTTTTGAGTCTTCTAGATATGCTTCATGTCTTCAGCAAACAGAAATAATTTGATTTCTTCTTTTCCTATTTGTATAACTTCAATGTCCTTTTCTTGCCTGATCACTGTAGATAGAGTTTTAAAGACTATATTGAACAAGTGTGGTGAGAGTAGACATTCTTGCCTTATTCCTGATTTTAGAGGAAATGCTTTTAGTTTTTCTCCATTCAGTATGATGTTGGGTTGGGTTTGTCATACAGTCTTCATAATGTTGAGGTAAGTTCCTTATATTCCTAGTTTCTTGACTATTTTTAACATGAATTTTTGCTGGAATTTATCAAAGGCCTTTTCTGCATCTATTGAGATGATCATGATTTTGTCCTTTATTTTGTT
This sequence comes from Tamias sibiricus, assembly GCA_025594165.1. Classification (NCBI taxonomy): domain Eukaryota; kingdom Metazoa; phylum Chordata; class Mammalia; order Rodentia; family Sciuridae; genus Tamias; species Tamias sibiricus. The sequence goes on along the minus strand of CM046670.1, from coordinate 13,060,544 downwards.
TATATGGTGAAGTACATTTATTGTTTTGTGTATGTTGAACTATCCTTACATCCTTAGGATCATGTTGACTACCTTCTTGATGTGGTTTGCTAGTATTTTATCAAGGATTTTTGCATCTGTGTTCATCAGGCATATTGATTTGTGTTTGTTTGTTTGTTTGTTTTTTCCATGATGTATCTTTGTCTTGTTAGGTAATAGGGTTAGATTTGCTTCATAGAATGCATTGAGGAGTGGTCCCTCCCTTTGAATTTCATGGAATAATTTGTGGAAGACTCGTGTTTATTCTTCCTTAAAAGTCTGGTAGGGGGACTGGGGTTGTGGCTCAGTGGTGGAGCACCCGCCTAGTGTGCATAGAATGCATTGAGGAGTGGTCCCTCCCTTTGAATTTCATGGAATAATTTGTGGAAGACTCGTGTTTATTCTTCCTTAAAAGTCTGGTAGGGGGACTGGGATTGTGGCTCAGTGGTGGAGCACCCACCTAGTGTACATGAGCTGCTGGCTTCTATCCTCAGCACCGCATATGAATAAATGAAAAATAAAGATATTGTGTCCACCTACAACTAAAAAAATATTTTGAAAAAAGTCTGGTAGGACTCAGCTGAGTATCCATCTGGTCCTGGGCTTTTCTTTGTTGGAAGGCTTTTAATTACTGTTTCAATTTTATTGTGTAATATCAGTTTGTTTAGATTTTCCATATCTTCCTAGTTCAATTTGGGCAGGTCATGTGCATCTAGAAATTTGCCGATGTCTTCTATATCTTCCATTTTATTAGAGTATACATTTTCAAAGTAATTTCTAATGATCCTCTGGATTTCAGAAGTGTGATGATGTTTCCTTTTTCATCTCTGGTTTGTCTCAGGGTTTATCCATTTTATTTATTTTTTCAAAGAACCAACTCTTTGCTGCAATGAACCTTTGTATTTTTTCAGTTCTCAATTTTATTAATTTTGCCTCTGATCTTAATTATTTCATATTTATACTGATTTTAGCACTAGTTTGTTTCTCCTTTTCTAAGGCTCTTGTGTATAACATTAGATTATTTATTTGGGATCTTTCTATTTTTTTTTAAAATGTAGGCACTCAATGCTATATTCTTTCCTCTTCAAGCTGCCTCATGATGTCCCAGAGGTTTTGATAAGTTGTATTTTGTTTCTCATTTGTTTCCAAGAATTTATTGAATTCTTCTCTCATTTCTTCTATGATCCTTTCCTCATTTAAAAGAGTGTTTTTCAATCTCCACTGTCTATGTGTTTCTAGAATTTTTCTTGCTATTAATTCCTAGTTTCATTTAATTATGATTTGATAAGATGCATGAAATTATATCAGTACTTTGGGATTTGCTAAGACTAACATTGGGACCTAGAATATGGTGTATTTTGGAAAAGATTCCATGAGCTGCTGAAAAGAAAGTGAATTCAGCTGCTTTTGGATAAAATATTCTGTAGATGTCTGTCAGGTTCATTTTATTTATAGTATTACTTAGGTTTGAAGTGAAATATCTTTATTGACTTTGTGTTTGGATGACCTCTTTATTGGTGCTAAGGGTGTGTTGAAATTACGCAGTATTATTGTATTGAGGTCTATCTGGGTTTTAATATAAAGAAGTTTTAAAAAAAATATATAATTAGCAACCCTCACATCACACTACGCCCCAGAGGAGACCGGGGAGGAGGAGAGCCAGGAGAGGAAGGCCCCACTGCCCGCCTGCCCACCCCCCCAACACACCCGCCTGGGAGGCGATCTGGGAGGAGAGCCACCAGAGGAAGGCCTGACCGACCGCCTACCCCACCATATCTGGACCAGGAGGAGGAGATCCAGAGAGGCAGACGCGAAGGCCCGCCTGCCCCACCACACCACGGCCAGGAGGAGATCTGGAGAGAGAGGCCCACCCCATACCCACAATCCAGAGACACACCCCGCACCTGCCCAGAGAGGCACTCTGTACTGGGGTTCCTTACTCACCAAATCGTGGCTACACAGCCCAACATCAAGATAATTATAAGCTTGAGCTTCCACCACTACAAAACTGAGCCAGCACTGCTACTATCAAGGGACAACAATGAGGACCTGTGACAGAACTATAAATATAAAAATAGAAACAAACATATATGGCTACATGTTGGGTATATTGAATGCTGTAATATTGATCTCCCGCTTAAAAGTGAAGTATTGGTAACCTGTAGGGATGCTATAAGACAATAGAACAGAAGCCTGAATATCTCAGATCTATGCTGCAAGAGAAGAAAACACACAGACATCATGAAAAAACAAGGGAGGAAAATGCACAAAACAAACCAAGATACTACAACAATAGAATCCATAGATAGTGCAGTAGGTGAAATGTCAGAGAAGGAGTTCTGAATGTACATAATTAAAATGATTTGGGAATTAAAAAATGACCTAAGTGAGCAGATACAGACAAAAATCAATCTCTCCAACAAAGAGCTAAGAGATCAAATACAGGCGACTATTGATCACACCAACAAAGAGATAAGAGAGCAAATACAGGTAGCAAAAAATTACTTCAAGAAAGAGATAAGAGAGTCTGAGGAATAAAAACAGAAATTCTTTAAATGAAAGAAATAATAAGCCATTTAAAAAACTCAACAGATAGCATCACCAACAGATTGGATCACTTGGAAGACGGGACTTTAGACAATGAGGACAAAATATATAATCTTTTAAAAAAATATTTATTTATTTGCTTTAGTTGTACACAATACATTTATTTGTACGTGGTGCTGAGGATTGAACCTGGGCCATGCACATGCTAGGGGAGCGCTCTACCTCTGAGCCACAACCCCAGCCCCCCAAAATATATAATCTTGAAAATAAAGTTGACCTCACAGTGAAGATGGCCTTCAGTAGATGAACAGATAGGGAAACTTTGGTATATATACACAATGGAACACTATTCAGCACTAAAAGAGAATAAAATCATGGCATTTGCAGGTAAATGGATGGAGTTGGAGAAAATAATGCTAAGTGAAGTTAGCCAATCCCCAAAAAACAAAAGTCAAATGATTTCTTTGTTATGAAGATACTGACTTATAATGGCAAAGGAGGGGGGATGAGAGGAATGAAGGAATTTTAAACAGATTAAAGGGGAGGGAGGGGGAGAGAGGAGACAAGGGGATAGGAATAATGGTGGAATGAGTTAGACATCATTACCCTAAGTACATGTATGAAGACACAAATGGTGTGAAAATACTCTATGTAAAACCAGTGACTTGAAAAATTGTGCTCTTTATATGTAATATGAAATAATTTGCATTCTGCAAGCATGTATAACAAATTAGAATAAATAAATAAATAAAATATTAATATATATAACTAGCTGCACTGATATTTGGATCATAAATATTTACTATTATTATTTCTTCTTATTGGATTGCTCCCTTTATCAGTATGCAGTGCCTTTTTTTGTCACATCTGATTAATTTTGTCTCAAAATCTGCTTTTTCGGATAAGAGAAGAGTTGCTACTCCTGCTTATTTTCAGACTCCATTTGCATGAAATACTTTTTTTCCTATCCTTTCTCTTATTCCATGAATATCATTACCTATGAGTCTTTTGCAATCAGCATGTACTTGGATATTGATTTTAAATCCATTTTGCCAATATGTGTCTTAATTGGGGACCATTTACATTCAGTGTTCTTATGGATAGATGAATGTTAGTTTGCTATAGTTGTTAGTTTGACGTATTTGTCTTGACTTTTATTTAGGTAGTTGTTCTTCTAGTGAACTTCATGTATTTGAAAAAAATTTGGGTTTGTTTTTGGGTTCCTCTGTGTGCAGTATATCTTTACATAATCTTTATAGTACTTATTTAGTGGTTATTAATTCTCTTAGCTTGTCCTTGTGGAAAAATTTTATTTTTTCATAAATTCTGAAAATAGTTTTGATGGATATAGAAATATTGCTTGGCAATTGTTTTCTTTTAGAGCTTTGAATATCTTATCCTAGGCCCTCCTTTAGAGTTGACAGTCAGAATTGGGACTTATTAGTTCAATAGAAAATTTGTTCCAGAGGAAAATCTGATGTTTTTCTCTTGCAGCTTTTAATATTTTTCCTTATTTTCTATGTTAGGCATTTTGATTTGATGTGTCTCAGAGAACTTTTTTGATCTTATTTGTGTTCCTATATGCCTCCTGTATGTAGATGTCTACCTCATTTGTAAGGTGGGGAAATTTTTCTGCTAGTGATTCACTGAAGAGGTTTTTAATGCCTTTAGCCTGAATCTCCATGTTCTCTTCTATGAGTTTGGTCTCTTGAAGTAGTCCCAGTGTTCTTATATTCTGATTATGGTTCTCCCCACTTTATTGCATAGTGAGTATTCAAGTCTTCAAGGCTTACAGTTCTGTCTTCAGGGCTTGAAGTTCTATTTTCTACACAATCTACTCAGTTGATGATACTTTCATGTGAATTTTTAATTTGATTCATTGTGTTTTATTTCTAAGAATTGTGATGTCAATATCTCTATTTCTTTGTAAAGTGATCTATATTTGCTTTCTTATAGATTTCTTATAGATTTTCTTTCTTAGATTTTCTTTTATTTCATTGAACATTTAAATCAGTTTTTCATAGTTGTTCTCTAGAATTTCATTTATTTTCCTATCTATGGGTTCCTTTGTTGTGGGATTGTGAATTTTGGAGGGAGATTTGCTTGTTTCCTTATGTTTCCAGAGGTCTTAGACGCTCATGACAGTTGCACTGGATTCTTCTTCTTTTATATGTGTGTCTTTGGTGCATAGTTTTCTTTTAGTCCTGTAAACTTCTCTCTGTTTTTGCTGTATGAGTAGATATCAAGGAGTGGGACATGAGGTCTTTCTTTATTTTTTTCTACTTGGGGCCTGGTTGTTGTTTTGAACTTTTTCTTTCACCTTTTTTATGTACTGAAGTATTGTTTAGGCTTGAGTAAGGCTAGATCATGTGTGGAGTAAGATTTGCTATTACTTAGTTGAGTTATGAGTGTTGCTCATTAGCAGGGTCTCTACTTCATGACTTTGAAGTGTCCCAGTCACTTTCCAGCTTCTCTTAGAGAAAGGGGTAGCAAGGACTAGCAATAACTTAAAAATTGATGTACAGCCTTAAAATAAATGTCTGGTGTCTACTTGGACATCTATAATACTAATTATCACCTGTGGAGAAATGGCAGGGCCAGTATATAGCATTGGTGCTAACAATGAACTAGATCAGATATTAACCAGCAAGGGTCTACTATGTTGTACCCTGTGTAAATAATCACAACAACATGAATGACATAAACTATATAATTACATAAACTATATAATTCTATCAGACAGTGAGATTACAGTTCCATAAGTTAAGTGAAAATATGGTGGGAAGGCAAGAGGAAAGTATGAAGTATTTAGAAAATGAACATAGGAGAAGCAGGAGATAGGCAGCTGGTGATGGCTATAAAGATGGAGGAGTAAAAAATAACTAAAAATAATAAAGAGAGGAAGAGCAAACAGAAAAATTCAGCTATTACTTGGGGAAGACAGTAAAGATAGGTAATGAAGACAAAAATTGAGGTGCAAACCAACAGACAAATAAAAGATCAAAACAAACCATGTATAAGTTTACCCAACTAAAGTCAAAACAAGGTTTAATAATATATGAGTGATGCAGAGAACAATTAAAATGAAAGAAAAATTATATGAACATATATATTTGAATCTACCCAGGCAACGAGAGCATACACACCCACACACACACACTTACCCATACATATACACAAAATCAGGTATCATGAAAAAAAGTAAAAATAAATAAATAAATAAAATAAAAAAGAAATTAAAAAAGAAAATTTAAAAATAAATAGGGAAAGGGGTGGGAATAAGAAAAAATTTCTTAATAATAATAAAAAAGTCTTCCTTCTACTAAGGTAGTCAAAACTATTGGCAAGGATAGATGTTTATTGCTTATGCTGATGTGCCATTACTTGTATTTATTTTGGGGGCTCTCCAACCCATGGATCAAGAGCTAGGTGTTGTTAAGTCCCTCATCTTTGTGTTCTTCCTCAAGCTGCCAGTTGTTGTGGCCAGGAGCCAAAGCTGGTTGTAGTAACTTTCAGCTTTCTGTCTCCCAGTATAGGATGGGATAGAATGGAGAGTGTTGACAACTAGTGTGTTCCCCCCATAACAGTGCTTGTGCAGACTTCTAAATTGTTAAATTTCGATAGCTGGAGTTTGGTCTGGGAACTCTGTTGGTGGGTATTTGAGATTTGATCCTATTGCTGGGGAGATTCTGATTTCTGCCAGAAATTTAGGTCTCAGAGTTCTCCTGAAATTTCTATTTTCAAGGTGAGGAGTATAAACCTTGATAGGCTTCACATATTCCACTACATGGTTATGAATTACCCAGGATTAGACCTGGAATACAGATGTGTTTGTCTGATGTGTTACTGGCATCTTCCCAGATGCTTGTATGGGATGAATCCCAGCATTTATTGCCCTAGGCACAATCAATCCTCTCTCTACATCTGTGTCAATTACACTGGTCCAGGTACACTCTGTGCCCCACAAAAGGTGACTGCTGTGTCAGGTTGGCAACTTCCTTAATAAATTCCCCTTCAACAGAGAGGTTCACTGGTGTGAGGCCACTTGAAAATGGTTCCTGGTGCCATGATGCTGATTCTATCTGGACTCTCCATCCCCCAGCTGAGTAATTTTTATCACTTTTCTTTCAAAAATTTTCCCCACTGTCTCTGGGGGAGTTAAGATCAGCCTCCCTTTCTATCCCACAGGTTCCCTCATGCCCATTTTATTATGTGGTTTCTTCTTTCTGCCTGTGTTTCTCCTCCTGTGTGTAGTTTGCTGGCAGCAGTCCTAATGTTAGAGAATTTTTAAAAAATACTATGTTTAAGGCTTCTGACTTTCTTGTCTATGATTATTTTGCTGTCTAATGTTGAATTTCAGTGAATTCCTTTAGTCACACACCTTGCAGAGAAGCAGTCTTTCTGCTTTTTAAATCTTAAGGTTAGAACTTCTGAGAAGTGCACACTTTCTCTAATCTGCCATCTTCCACATTTCTACTCTAGGTCTGTGCAAGAGTTATCTGCTATTCTGGCCACTGTTCTATCCTCCCTCCTTTCTGTTTTAGCTCTGAACCACCTACTGCTCTTTCCAGGGCCAGAATATACTTTCCAATGTGTCCTCAAATTCCCAGCATAACTTCTTCCTTCTCCAAGTTGGGTGGATTATAGAACTAGCAGTTCAGAACTCATGAAGAAGACAATATACAACACGATGCTTCATTTTGCTTTAGAACAAATGGTTTCTAACTGCTAGATTTTTTATTTCCTCCTCAAATGGAAGATTCCAACCATGGAGGTTTTCAACAACAACCTTCCTAGATATCTCTTTTCTGGCTGAATAAGGGATGTAATGGCTGACTGTGTCAAAGAACATACCTAGGAGAGAGGAAATCAGGGCCCTCCCACTGGCCCTTCCTGGTGATACCGCAGGTTGCTGGTGACGAGTTCTGCTCCCCCAATTGTTGAAGTTTGAACATTAGAGAAGCATGCCAAGGCAAGCATATAAAGCAGCATTTATTTAAAAAGGGGGTAACATAGACTTCTCCTGGGAGGGAGAAGGGGGCCATTGTTGGTATCCTGGTATCTCAAGAAGTGAGGCAGGTCTGCCTTTTTTTATATGACTCAGGCTTCCTTTGTTCTCCTGCCCTCTTCCCCTTATCTCTCCCCTTCCTGTGTACATGACCAGGCCCAGTGACCAGGCTCAGGAATGCTGGGTGGGATGGCCAAAAGATAAGAAGCAGATGGGCTGAAGGGGGAAGGCCAGGATGGAGCAACCCAGGACACATTAATTAACAACTTTATAGCTCCCTGTAGGGAGGGATAGTTCCTGGGACAGGTTACCTTAACAACAGGTTGGAGCAGGGGCAGGTTCTTTTTTTTTTTTTTTTTTTTTTTTTTGGTACCAGGGATTGAACTCAGGGGCACTCGACCACTGGGCCACATCCCCAGGCCTTTTTTGTATTTTATTAGAGACAGGGTCTCACTGAGTTGCTAAGTGCCTTGCCATTGCTGAAGCTGGCTTTGAACTCGCGATCTTCCTGCCTCAGCCTTCCAAGTGTTGGGATTACAGGCATGCGCCACCACGCCCGGCAGGGGCAGGTTCTTGATAAGGGTGAAGGAAAGGCTCTAAAGGAATTAACGTTTCAATCCCTCAGTGGACGGGCTTTCTTGATCTGACCTGACTCAATTTACCTATTTATACTGACTGCCTAGCTTCAGTGGCTCTGGCTATTCTTTTACAGGTTAACATCAGGGCCCTTCCCTTTCCAGGGTATATGTCCTTTACTCTCAGGGCTTAATATAACTTGTGTGTGTCCTGGGTGTTTTTTGCCTTCCTATTCCCTGCAGGAGCCCTGTTTGGGGAGATGGCTAAGTTTGCGGCTGACTACGGGCCATGGACATGTTTGGGCATTGCCGCCTTCCGTAGTCTCACGGGACTTGGCCTGGGATCTCGCGGGACTTGGCCTGGGATCTCGCGGGACTTGGCCCAGGATCTCGAGAGACTTGAGCCGAGGTTGAAAATCCGGCCGGCGCCATTCTTGCTCGGGCACATGAGATGAGACCTGAGACAGAACGGACGGGGTTAACGCTATTGTGTATATATATTGTAGTTTCTTGTAAGAGTACGTGCCTTGGTTTCTTGTGAGAGTGTGTACGTGGTATTAGAAATTACAAGAGACAGAGAGAGAAAGATAAAAGAATTTTTTCGTTTCCATCCTGTCTCCGGGCTCCTTCCCGCGGCGCCGCCGTTCCGGGTTGCAAATTCCTTTCTGGCAGCAACAATTCCCCTTTCTTGATAAAATATAATATGAAAATTATATTTTATGATAAAATTATTAAGACAAATATAATCCCATGTAGGCAATGGATTCAGGGTCACTCTGCATGAATTGGGCTGGCAACTAAAAGACAACAGAAACACAGATATACCTTTTTCAGGGGTCAGGGATGCCTCTGAGACTGCAGGTATCAGCTCCCATGCTGGAGTCAAGGGGAACAAGGGAGGCAAGAGGCAAGAGAGCGATTACAACTCGAACACCTGTTTTTATTAGGGGAAAGACATTTGATAGAATATTCCACCCAAATAAGGCAAGGGATTGTGTTACAACAAACAGGGGGTGTAGCCCAGTCCCAGAGCTGCACTTCCTTGCCCAGTGAAGGTAAGGCCTACTTGCTTGGTACTACGTGTGATACCAGTTCCACACCCCCATTACTCAAGGCTAATGAAGCCAGAATTAGACAGGCAGTCAGCATAGATAGGTAAGTCGACTCAGGTCAGATCAAGGAGGCCAATTTTGAGTGAGTTGGAGACTGTCCCCTGAAGGATTGAAATGTTAATTTCTTCAGAGCCCTTCCTCCACCCTTGTCAAGAACTGCTCCAACCTGTTGCTAAATTAACCTGTCCCCGGAATTGCCCCTCCCTAGAGGGAGCTATAAAGTTGTTAATTAATGTGTCCTGGGCTGCACCACCCTGCCCTTCCCCTTCAGCCCATCTGTTTCCCACCTTTTGGCCATCCCACCAAGCATTTCCTAGGCCTAGTCACATATGCAGGAAGGAGAAAGATAAGGGGAAGAGGGCAGGAGAATAAAGGAAGCCTAAGGCATATAAAAAGGGCAGAACACTTCTCTTTGGGGGGGATACTAGGATACCAACAATGGTCCCCTTCTCCCTCCTGGGAGAAGTCTATGTTACCCCTTTTAAAATAAACCCTGCTTTATATGCTTGCCTCAGCACGCTTCAACATGTGAGGGAGCAGAACTCGTCACTGGTAACTGGCGGCATCACTAAGGGGGCGTGCTCATCTCCTGTTCAGGACGGCTGCGGACAATCCAGCCTGTTAATTATTATATGTTCATTATTATCATATGTTAATTTTTTTCTGATCTTAAAAGAAATGAAGATGAAAACATTCATGGGTCCCCAAAACAAGTAGCCATGGGCACTGAGCTGCTATGCCTGATTGAGAAATTAACTTCTTATGTCCCCTTTGTGATCCTGTAGCCATCTCTGGATAGAAAATTGCTGAAAAATGGAGAATACTTCTGTTTGATGGAATATGACTCTGTGCTATTAGCACAAAAGGACCGGGCTGGATGCAAACTTCACAGAGCAGCTCAGCACAGCTTTTTTTTAGGAATGGAGTTACACTTCTGATGGACCCAGTTTTCTGGTGGAAAATGAGCCATAGGCCAAAGGGGGAGTTTAGGCTTATATAGGTTTGAGAGGTGACTTAATTAATGAACATGTCAGTTTGGGATATCTTTACTGGTCCAGATGGAGGGTGTGGAGTCAGTGGTCAGTATCTGGAAAGAATTTGTTTAGGGTGAGGTCAATGCTTTGGCCTCTTCCCAGAAAATGTCATTTCAGACTCCTCCCCAGGGCCTGTCTTGTCACTGGGAAAGAATGTATTGAAAAAGGATCAATGTATTGCCTTCTCCTCTCTATTCCTTCTCCCAGGTCCACATTATTTTGGGGTTTGTCATTTTCCATATCCAACAAGTACAACTTTAGGGTACAACACAGCCCAGCTTTAAACTTCAGGAAGACTTCTTCCATCTGGAGTCTCCTTTAACTCTTTCTCACCTCTCACCCACCACCCGATTTTTTTTATTTTCGGACATATTTTTCCTCTGCAACTGGATTCCTAGAAACACAGCAAAGAGTAATTTGGGAGAAGAGGAGGCACTAACTGCAATTCTGAGTCCTACTCCATTAGGAATCTCCAAGACAGATTTAGGATTCTTCATCATAAATAACATTATCCTGGTGAAGTTAAGCACACTCACATTTGATGAAAGCTCTATGAAGCCTAAATGCATATGCTTGCAGATATTGTTAAGCATCCTTCATCCTACCCCACAAAGGAGGTACCGGGTTGGACTGGCTGGAGTGGCCAGTGAGGGATTAGTATTGACTCCAAAACATGCCTCCGAGCTGTGTGACAGGGGAACACATTCATTTTCGTAATAGAACTCCTTTATAATTAAAAGCTTCTCCCAATTAAAAGCCCCAGTCCCCAAATTTCCTTGTATATGTTTTTTCAACTGGACTTCCTCATGTTGTAAATGGAAGCTGAGGAACAGACTCCAAAGCCTGGGCAGGTGGAAGCAAGGGTAGAAAAACTGAAATTGTAACATATCTCTGGCTAGCACAGCCTAACAAAATTTACATATGTATATTTTCTGGCTTTTGTTCCTATAGATTTTTATGATCCTGATACCACCAGTTATCAGTGATGGGTTTTGCTTCCTCAAATATCGAAGTTTGAACTTCAGAGAAGTGACTGAGGCAAGCATAGAATGCAAGTTTTATTTAAAAAATAGTAACCCAGGCCATGGCTGGTATCCCAAGAAGTGAGAGCATCCTGCCCCTCTTATACATTTTAAGTTTTCTTTGTTCTCCTGCTCTCTTCTTACTGCACATGTGACTAGGCCCAGGAGATGTTGGTGGGATGGCCAAAAGGTGAGAAGCAGGTGTGCTGGAAGGGCCAAGGTGGACTGATGGGTCAGGAAGGAAGTGACAGCACAGAGGCATTAATTAGAAGCTCCCTGTCTTCTCAAGGGGTGCTTCATTAATAACCTCTGGGAGGAGCAGTATAGGCAGGTAATCTTGGTAATCAGAGGACTCTGGAGGCATTAACATTCTGATCGCCCAGGGGGTGGTCTCCAACTTCCTGGACCCAAACAGGCCTCCATTTTCTTGATCCCACCTGATTACCTATCTACATTGATTGCCTGTCTTTAATTCTTGCTTCAGTCCTGTAAAATGAACAGAGGTAGTTTAGCTGCTTTCCCAGTTTTGGCCAACTGTGATTAAATTCATTTCCCCTTTTTACATCATTTGTTTATGTCTTATATGAATAGGTAACCCATCAAATCCAATCCACTGGAATTCCAACAGGAACTCTCACATTGGGTGCTGGTAAAGTCCTCTCAGAGTTCCAACTTCCATTTGTAAACTAGGAATCCTAATAAACCTACTTGGCTGGGTTGGTGATCATTTGAGGTCATCAATTTGTGTTTTTATAAAATTTTTTATTTATTTGGAATTTTTTTCATTTGTTTTAATTAGTTATACATGACAGTAGACTACATTTATATACTTTGATATATCATATATAGATGGAATATAATTTCTCATTTTTCTGAGTGTACATGTTGCAGAATCATATTGGTCATATAGTCACATATATACATTCAGTAATAATGTCTGTTTTCATTCTACTATCTTTTCTATCCCCACATCCCCTCCCTTCCCCTCTCATCACTTCCCTCTACCTAATCTAAGGTAATGCTATTCTTCCCTAATGCCCTCCACCTTATTGTGAATTAGCATCCATCTGCATATTAGAGAAAACATTCAGCCTTTGGTTTTGTGGGATTAACTTATTTCACTTAGCATGATATTCTCCAACTCCAACAATTTACTGGCAAATGCCATAATTTCACTTTTCTTTAAAGCTGACTAATATTCCATTGAGTATATGTACCACATTTTCTTTATCCATTCATCTATTGAGGGACACCTAGGTTGGTTCCATAGTCTAGCTATTGTGAATTGAGCTGCTATAAACATTGATGTGGCTGTGTCACTATAGTATGCTGATTTTAAGTCCTTTGGGTATAAACCAAGGAGTGAGATAGCTGGGTCAAATGGTGGTTCCATTCCCACTTTTCTGAGGAATCTCCATACTGCTTTCCATAGTGGTTGTACCAATTTGCAGTGTATGTTTCCCCCACATCCTTGCCAACAATTATTTTTGCCTGTATTCTTGATGATTGCCATTCTGACAGGAGTGAGATGAGGAGAGAACCTACAGATTGGGGGAAATACACCTTTGATAAAGCATTAATCTCTGGGACATATAAAGAACTAAAAAAAAAAAAAAAAAAAAAAAAAAAAAAAAAAAAAAAAAACCTGAACACCAAAAATAACCAAATAACCCAATCAATGAATGGGCTAAGGAACTGAACAGATACTTCAAGAAGAAGAAATACAATTGATCAACAAATATATGAAAAAGTGTTCAACATCTCTAGCAATTAGAGAAATGCAAATCAAAACTACTCTAAGATTTCATCAATTTTTGTTTACTAAACTGTGGGAAGAATACAAAGAATCAGCTCTGCAGCAGTGGTTGTGGTCTTGAGTTTTTAACCTGTTGGGGTCCCTGATTCTCATATCTAGAGGGCCCATGAGATTATGCATAAACTGCTCAACGAATGAGAAACAGAAAGAAACTTCCTCAGCTTTATAAAGGGCATTTACAACAAACAAACAAACAAACAAACAAACAAACAAACAAAAATGATGGCTAACTTCAGTGAACAATTAAAAGCTTCTCCTCAAAATCACTCTTTTCCTTACACTTACATTCTATACCATACTTCTAACATTAGATGTATAGAGTTCTTCCCACATATCTGTTCCCCAGCAGACACCAGCTGGGTGTCCTATACTTTAACTAAATTTTGGCATTATCTATCTGGAGTTAGAGCCAGATTTCACAGGTATAGGTCTCAGTGCCACAAGACTGTCCCCAATTTGGATGCCAATCACAAGTAGTTGCTTACCCATAGCCTCTCTCCAACTTGGCTACAATTCCGAGACTCCCACAACTCTCTCCTTAGGTTTAAATAATTTGCTAGAGCAGTGCACAAGGCTTGGGAGATCTGTTCACTGGTCATTATGAAAGACATTGAAATATTTCTTTGTACAAATGAAGAGCAGAGGAAGAGACACAGAGGGTCAAGTATGAGGGAAGGAGCGTGGAGCTTCCATTTCCTCTGTGGGGTGCAACACCCTCCCAGCACTTCCATGTGTTCAACAACTCATATAATTTCGTAGAATCCTGTCTTTTTGTGGCTTTATTGAAACTTCATTATACAGGCAGAATTCATAAAATCTTTGGCCATTGGTGATCAATTCAATCTTCAGTTCTTCTCCCCTCCCTGGAGGATCAGGAATAGAACTAAAAGTTCCAGCCTTCTAATCACCTGTTTGGTTCACCTGGCAACCAGCACCAATGTGAAGTCATCCTGGAGTCCCAGCCATTAGTCACAGAGACACACTTATTGCTTGAAAGCTGCAAACATTTTAGGAGCTGTGTTCCAGGAAATAGGGAGGAAGACCAAATATATGCTTCTTATTATAAATCACAACATCACAATCACAAATGAGATAAACATATCCTTTCTTGACATTTCTATTAAACATTGTACTCAAAGTCCTAACTAGCGCAATTGGACACGAAAATGAAATAAAAGGCATCCTAGTGATAGGGAAGCATTAAAACAATCTCTATTCACAGATGACATAATCTCGTATACAGAATTCCCAGGAATCCACTAAAAACTACTAGAAAAATAAATTAGTTCAACAAGGTTGCATGATACAAGATCAATATACAAAATCAATTGTATTTGTACAGACTTACAAGGAACAATCCAAAAATTAAATTAAAAAATAATTACATTTATACTAGTATTAAAAAATAAAATATTGGGTGATGCACAGTTATGATCTTAGAGGCTTGGGAGGCTGAACCAGGAGGACAGGTTCAAAGTCAGCCTCAGCAGCTTAGTGAGATCCTAAGCAACTAGTGAGACCCTGTCTCAAAATAAAAAAATAAAAAGGGGTTGTGATGTGGCTCAGTGGTTAAGCTCCCCTGGATTCAATCCCCAGTGCCTAAATAAATAAATAATACTATAGACTAAATTTAACAAAAAAAAAAAAACAAAACTTGTGTTGTGAGAAATGTACAATATTGTCGAAATTAATTAAAGCAGATTTAAATGATGGAAAAATGTCCCAAGTCCATAGATCAGAAGATTTAACATTGTTAAGATAACAATAATCCCCAAACATATCTATCAATTCTATGCAATCCTCATCAGAATTCTAGTAGATTTCTTTGGCACGCTGATTCACAATTTCATATGGAATTCTGAGGGACCCAGTAAAACCAAAACACTCTTCAAAGTGAAGAACAAAGTTGGAGGACTCACTTCTTGATTTCAAATTTTACTACAGAGTAATGGTAATCAAAGCAGTTGGATACTTGGAGAAGGATAGAGCTATAGACCAATGAAATAGAATTAGGTGTCGAGAAATACACCCCTTTATCTATGACCAATTGATTGTTTTTATTCAGAGTTGTTGTATATGACAGTAGAATGCATTAAAATTCATAATACACATATAGAGCACATTTTTACATATCTCTGGTTGTATACAAAATATATTCATACCATTCTTGTCTTCATACATGCACTTAGGGTAATGATATTCCTCTCATTCTACCCCCTTGCCCCTCCTTTCCACTCCCTCCCCACTGACCTTTCTAGTGTTCCTCTAATCCTCCTATGCTCCCTGTCCCAACCCCGCTGTGAATCAGTCTCCCTATATCAGAGAAAACATTCGGCATTTGGATTTTTGAGATTGGCTAACTTGACTTAGCATCATACTCTCCAATTTCATCCATTTACCTGCAAATGCCATTATTTTATTCTCTTTTATTGATGAGTAATATTCCATTGTGTACATAACACCAAAAAAACAAATAACCCAATCAATAAATGGGCCAAGGAACTGAACAGGCACTTCTCAGAAGAAGATATACAATCAGTGAACAAATACATGAAAAAATGTTCAACATCTCTGGCAATTAGAGAAATGCAAATCAAAACTAAGATTTCATCTTACTCCACTCAGAATGGCAGTTATTAAGAACACAAACAACAATAAATGTTGGAGAGAATGTGGGGGAAAAGGCACACTCATACACTGCTGGTGGGACTGCAAAATGGTGCAGCCAATATGGAAAGCAGTATGGAGATTCCTTGGAAAACTGGGAATGAAACCATCTTATGACCCAACTATCCCACTCCTTGGTCTATACCCAAAGGACTTAAAAACAGCATACTACAGGGACACAGCCACATCAATATTTATAGCAGCACAATTCACAATAGCTAGGCTGTGGAACCAGCCTAGATGCCCCTCAGTAAATAAAATGTGGTATGTATACACAATGGAATATTACTCAGACCAATTGATTTTTGACAAGGATGCCAAGACTATTTAATGGGGTAAGAATAGTCTTTTCAACAAGTGGTGCTAGAACAACAGATGGCCACATGCAAAAGAATGAAGTTGGACACTTACCTCACACCATAAATAAAAATTTACTCAATTTCTAAAGACCTAAATAAGTGTAAGAAGTAAAACAAGAAAACTCTTAGGAAAAATGACCTTGGAATTGACAAAATATTTTTATCTATGACACCAAAAGTACTAACCTCCCTCCCCATAGATAATTTGAATTTCTTTAAAATTTAAAAAAAAGTGTGCTTTCAAGGACACTATCAAGAAGGTAAAAAGGCAACCCCAAAATGGAGAAATGTATGTGCAAATCAGATATTTCATAAGAGACTTTGATCCAGAATATATGCAGAACTCCTATAATTCGATCATAAAAAGACAAATAATCTAATTAAATTGAACAAAGGATTTGAATAAACATCCTTCCAAGGAAGATGTACACAATGCTGATAAGCAGATAAAAAGTTGCTTGACATCATTAGTCACTAGGGACATGCAAATCAAACTACAATGATTACAATGAGATGTTACTTTATATTTACTAGATGGCTATACTCTTTTTGTTTGTTTGTTTGTTTGTTTTTTTGGTACCAGGGATTAAACTCAGGGGCACTCAACCACTGGGCCACATCCCCAGCCCTTTTTTTGTATTTTATTAGAGACAGGGTCTCACTGAGTTGCTAAGTGCCTCGCCATTGCTGAGGCTGGCTTTGAACTCGCGATCCTCCTGCCTCAGCCTCCCAAGTGCTGGGATTACAGCCATGCACCACTACACCCAGCCTAGATGGCTATACTTTTTAAAAGTGAAAAATAATGTGTTTTTGTAGGAATATTGAGAAATTTGGACACACACTACTGGTGGAAATATAAAATGCTACAGCCACTTTAGAAACAGTTTTGAACATCCTCGAATAATTAAACATAAGAATCACCATGAGACTCAGCAATTCTACTACTCTTATGTATGTAAGGTACTCAAAGGAAAATGAAAACATATAAAAAATACAAAAACTTGCATACAAATGTTTATAGTATATTCTTCATATTAATCAATGGGAAGAAACAACCCAAATGTTCAGCAGTTTCTTCATATTAAATCGGTTGACTAATAAGGAATTGAAACAACCCAAATGATTTCATTTTGGTGGTGTGTGTGGCGTGTGTTATCAGAACCAGAGAGAAAAGTTATTAAAAAGCTGTTTGTCTCCAGTTTGCCTCTGAACTTGCGTTGCTCAAGCGGCCAAAAAAGGTGCATCAATAAAAAAATGTGGCTTAACCATATAATTCAGCCACGAAAAGGAATTGAATGCTAGCATATGTGACAACATGGGTGAATATTGAAACATTACTTGAAGTGAAAGACTATATATAATGGGATTCCAGGTATATGGAAATCTAGCTTGGGCAAATCTATAGAGTGAAGTATTGGTAGCTTAGTGCTAGAGATGGAAGGCTGGGGATTGAATATAAGAAGGTGATAGCTAAAGAGTATGGATTTTTATGAAATGATGAAACTGTTCTAATATTAACTGTGGTGATGTTTGCACAACCATGAACTAAAAATCACTGAATCACACATTGACTAGGTATGGTATGTGAAGATGCTTAAAATTTTAGAAAAGACGAGAAGAGTCCATAGATACATCTGTTCTTCACAGGTCTGCTACTCAAAAAAGACCATCCAGAAGCACTGACCTAGGCAGATTTCCATTGGAGCATCATGAATTTTAAGGCCTGGACCTGAGGCTAATTATTTTTTTTAGCAAATGATTAATTTTTTACTCTCACTTTCATTTGACATTTCTATTGACTTGAGAGATTTTTAGCAACAGAAGAAGTCACAAGGAGACCAATATGAAATACTGAACCTTTTCTCTACCCTCTTCCAAGCCTGAATTTCATATTCTGATCTCTATTCCTAAACAATAAATCCCTCCAACAATGTGTCATCATTGTGATCTTTACCACAGAAGACTTGCGATCAACCATTGAATCCCCAGAGGAGCTTTTAAAAAATAACAATGTGTATGCTCCATTCCAGACAAATTCAAACTTCCATCTTCGGGGTTTGACTCAATGTGTTAGTCAGTTTTCTGTCTTTATAACTGTACACCTGAGCTAAATTGTGTTAGTCCATTTTCTGTCACTGTGACAACATACCTGAGATCAAAAACTTAAAAGGAAGAAAGGCTTATTTTGATTCATAGTTTCTTGGTGCTGTGGCTCTAGGGCTTTGGCTAGGTAGAACAGCATTTCGGGGAATTTTTGTAGATCAAAGCTGCTCACAACATGGTGGCCAGCAAACAGAGAAAGAGGAAGGAGATGGGGGTCCCAATATCTCCATCAAGGGTACACCCCCAATTATCTAATTTCCTCCCACACAGTTCCACCTCCTAAAGGTTCCACCACAGACTGAGGACCAAACCTTTAGCATATGGGCCTTTGGGGGACATTGAAGATCCAAACCATCACAATAATCAACCTATAAAGAGAGAAGGCTTATTTTGGCTCACATGATTGAGTGGACTTTTTTGCTTTGGACTTGTGGTGAAGCAACACATCATGGTGGAGCACATGGTAGAGCCAAACTGCTCACCTCATGACCAGGAAGCAAAAGGGAGAAAGAGGAAGGGGCCAGGTTCTCACTATCCCCCTTTAGGTACTGCCCCCAATGTCCTAGCCCCCACTAGTTCCCATCTCTCAAAGGTTCTGTTACCTCTCAATAGTGCCACCCTGGGGACACATGGGCCTTTGGGATGTCTCCAAACTAGAGAACTCAGCTTTCTGAGTCTTTTAAAAGCCCCACAGGCGATCCTGACCCACTGGTGGGTGGGGTTGAGAATCATTATAACTAAGCAGTGAGAGAATGCAGCTCCCTTACTAAAGTGAACGTCTACGAGAATTGGACATCCAAATGTAAATTCTCAAACCAGGCATCTATTTAGGCAATAAATAATGCTGTCATTATTTACAGTTGTTATAGGACACAATCCATCATCAAATCCAATCTCCTTGGTTTTCAGAAGTGTAAATAACCTCAGAGATGTGAGGCTCTTACCAAAGTTACCTGATTTTGTTCTTAGCCCCAGAAGATTTGGGAGTTTCCTCAGGCTGGGACTCTGAAGCAGGGTACTGTACCATGGCAAAAGCCCTCTTTTTCCCTTGACCATTACTGGTCACTAATCCAGCTCCAAAGAAAGGCCACCATTCCAGAATAGAGTGGGAATATGGCTGCATTTCTAGCTGGGCTTTTCTTCTCCTAATTCTGAGATCTTGTTCACATTCAATAAATACACACCAGATCACAGACACTGACCCACAAGGGCTAGTGCAACTGCAACGAGATTGTATAAAATTTGCCATCTGATCAAAATACCAGCTTCCCCAAGCAAGCCAGAAAGGGGCAGTTGAAATGCCAGAATCGATGCCTGACGTACAAATTGATTTCATTCCTAGCAGCTTCTTCATGAACACTTTTGAGTGGACACTGGATGGTCTTTCAAGGTAAATGAAAAGCCTGCTACAGAAATGTGAACTTTCTTTTTTGTGCCTACTTCAGCATTTTCCCCCCTTTGTGTCCCTCCACAAGAGGCAAAGCTGAACATGTTCATTCAGAAGCTAAATGCTGCCATACCAGAAATTCCACACTGGTGGGGCTTATGGAACCTGAAACATGTGATTTGTTTCCAAAGCAGCAGACTCATAAAAGCTAAGATTGTGCGGAAACATGCTGGGTGTTCATAATAAATAACAAGAGCTGGCTTACCTCAGCAGGTAGGTACTAGAAGGAAGATTAAATCACAGAGTGAGAGTGCTGGAATTTGCTCAGAGGGTGTTTTTTTCTAGTCCGTTTAAGGCCCTTAGGTGAAAAACAGGACTGATTGCCAAGGCCACAAAGCTAGAGGCAGAACCAGGATAAAAATGTAAGGAGGTGGTAGTGGTTGTTTTGTCTTCTCTATCCAGTGTTTTTCTCACAAGTAAAATCCACCTCTTTTTTTTTTTTTTTTTTCTCTCTTCAATGTTTTCATTGTGTGTTGTATTTAACATACCAAGCATATGCCCTCCAGCCGTAGAGAACGCTAACAGCCCTGTGTTAGTCAGCTTTTCATTGCTATGAAAAAATATCTGAGATAACAACTTAAAAGGATGAAAGATTTATTTTGCTTTACCATTTCAGAGGTTCCCTGTTTCTGGGCCTTTGGCAAGGTAGAACAGTATGGTAGGGACTGCATGGAGGAGCAAAGCTGCCCATCTCCTGGAGACTGGGAAGCAGGGGGTGGTGCTCTCTCTTATAACAAACTTTCCCCCAAACCCATTAAGCTATGAATTCCTAAATGGATTAATCCGTTGATGAGGCCAAAGGCCTCATGAGCCAGTCACCTTCTAAAGGCCCCACCACTGAACACCGCTGCACTGGGGACTAAACCTTCAATATCTAAGTTTTTTGGGGACATTTAGTATCCAAACCATGAAAAACCCCATAGATGCAGAGGCCATGGGCTGTCATTTTGATCAGGAGTCTTTTTAGCAAGCAGCCAGTTCTGATCCAATCCTGCTACAGAAGGCCACCAACCTGCCCATTCCCAGTGAAACTGTTCTCTACCTTGTGACTCACTCAATCTTAGATTGAGTTCTCAAATCTTAGATTGAGTGAGTTAGGTCTTTGAGGATCTAGTCAATACTTTTTTTTTTTTTTTTTTAGGGGGAACCAGGGATTGAACTCAGGGGCACTCAATCACTGAGCCACATCCCCAGGCCTACTTTGTATTTTATTTAGATTTTATTTAGAAACAGGGTCTCAATGAGTTGCTTAGCACCTCGCCATTGCTGAGGCTGGCTTTGAACACACAATCCTCCTCTCTCAGCCTCCCGAGCTGCTGGGATTACAGGCATGCGCCACCACACCCAGCAACACATTCACTTAAAAAAAAAAAAAAGATATATATATATATATATATATGTATATATATATATATATATATGTAGTTGGACACAGTACCTTTATTTATTTGTTTATTTTTATGTGATGCCGAGGATTGAATCCAGTGCCTCACATATGCTAGGCAAGTGCTCTACCACTGAGCCACAATCCCAGCCCCCACATTCACTGTTTTTCACACCAAATTTTCACATATGCTTCAGTAAGATATGTGTGTGTGTGTGTGTGTGTGTGTGTGTGTGTGTGTGTGTAGAGGGGCAATAATTTGGAAGACTGAACTACCATCAGATTAAATGTGATTTTATTTTTCACTACGTGGCCCAGGCTGGTCTCAAACTCCTGGGCTCCAGTGATCCACCCACCTCAATCTCCTGAATAGCTGGGACTACAGGTATGCCACTCTACTTGACTCAACCTGATTTTAAGTTTGGGTGATCTGAGAAGGCTTCAGTAATCACATTGTGAGAACAGAGCTTGGGGTTCTCAAAGATTGTTCATTTGTATCCTTCAACCCACCCCAAGTAATTTTTGAAGAGAATCTTAGTTCTGTTATCCTAATACCTCAATTTTCATGGAGGTTGATCTGTTCCAGACCAACTGGCTGCAGGTAAGACACAAAGACAGAGCACTTCACTGCTCCTGCTAATGGCTTATTCACCACTGGAATGGAGGCCTCGTGCCCTGTAGTGATTCTAGAACCCCTTCTCATCTCCATGCTGGTCCCATAAGCAGCACATTCCCATGGGCTCTTTTCTTGTTGGGCATAGTCTTTCTCAACATAAGAGGTGGATAAGCAGAAAAGTACACCCCTGAAGACCATGTAAAAAAGCCAAATCCCAATGGTGTGACCTGTGCCCCTTCCAAGTTAGCCTGAGCCATGAGGTGAGCTGGTTGTCCATATGTGCAAGGTAAGATCCTAAAACTCTAGTCACCTGTTTTTCTCCCCAGCACTTGCTGTCTTCCTCTCAATGCTCCAGGGCATTCAGGTGCCCTTCACAGAGGCAGTGCTGCTTGGCAGAAGATCTAAGAAGGTACAGAGGAGGCACTGTTCAGGTATCATTTCCATGGCTTGGAAAGGAGGTAGGTCATGGGGGTATTCTTGGACAGAGGCACTTGGGCCTGGGGATTCCATGTCACAGGGGCCGATGAACTGGGATAAGAGGAAATAGTGATAGGTATGATCTTGGGAGGTGGGGTGAAGGGTGATCTGAGTCCAGTGGTAAGGAAGAAAAAGGAGAGACTGCTGACACTTTGTGGCCAGCATCTAGAGCCAGATAGCCCAGAGACTACTCATTAATGTACTGACTCACTTCATAAATATATACTGAGGGGTCCCTATCTGCCAGACTCAGTTCTAGTTACTGGAGATAAGTGGTGAACAAGATAGACCAAAGTCCTTGCTTCTTGAGAGCATATTCATTGGGACAGACTGTCAATAAACACAAACCCTCCCCCTTGGTTGAGGGTCTTTCTAAAAAATCTCTCTTTTCCTATCTGGTATGGCTTGAATGTGTTCCATAAAGTTCATGTGTTGAAAACTAAATCAAATAGACACTGATAACATCTGAAAATGGGGTGTTTGGGAGTGATTAGGGTTAGGTGATGTCATGAGGGTATGGCCCTCAAGATGGAAGTATATTTTATAAAAAGAGGAAGGAAAACATGAACAGGCACTTTTCCTTGTTCTCAACATTTGATGTCCTTTGCCATGTTATGATGCAGTAAGAAGACCCTCCTCAGATGCAGGAGCCCTGATTGGGGAGATGGCTGAGATTGCAGTTGGCTGCGGGCCATAGAGATATTTGGACATTGCGGCCTTCCGTGGTCTCACGGGACTTGGCCCAGGATCTCGCAGAGACTTGAGCCGAGATCGGATCGGGTCAGCGCCATTTTGTTTTGTGGGTTTTTTGGTGGTGCATGTTAGAGTCGTTGTTAGAGCTGGAGAGAGAAGTTATCAAAATAAAAAGCCTGTTGGTTTCCAGTTTGCCTCTAAACTTCTTCTTCCCGCGGCTTCGGTGCTCCAAGCGGCAATCGCTTCAGGCGGCGACAATCAGATTCTGCACTATGCTTGGGGGGCTGTAGAACCATGAGACAAATAAGCTTCTATTCTTTATAAATTTCCCAGTATTAGGTATTCTATTGTAGCAACATGAAGCTGATGAAGACACTCATTCTGCAGAAAGATATTCTGGGCCCAGGGACTTCTCTGGTCCAAGGACACTGCAGGATACCTGGGAGCTCTACCTCTGCTCCACAAGGCTTAAGGGTCTGGATGCCAGAAAGTGCTGGTCGGTGGAAGAGAGGGTGCAGTGCCAGGCCTTGGCAGGTTTTAGACAGGGAAGAAATCACTCTCCTTGGGTATGATTCATGTTTGGTCCCCTGCCCACCCTCAGTAATTACTTTATCCAAATTGCACTTTGGTGTTGTGCCATTAACTTTCATTTGGAGATAAGAGGATTTTTCCATTTGTGGGCTGGTATTTTCTGCAGTTTTTCTGCCATGCCCGGAACTCTAGGAAAATCTGTGGTATTTTTAGTAGGGCCTAAGTTTAGGATCTCAATCAACTTGTTATGGCTTAGATCTAGAATGTTCTCCCTCCCCCAGAGCTCTTTGTTGATTGTGAAGGATCTATCCTCATCAGTGGATTGATCCATTTGATGGACTAAAATTTGTATGGTCTACTGGAAGATGGTGTAAAATATAGGCAGGTGGGGCATGGTTGAAGGAAGTATGTCACTGTGGGCATGCCCTTGGGTACTTTATCTTTTTTTTTTTTGTTTTTTTTGTTTTTGTTTTTTTTTTTTTTTTTTTTGGTACCAGGGATTGAACTCAGGGGCACTCGACCACTGGGCCACATCCCCAGCCCTTTTTTTGTATTTTTTTATTAGAGACAGGGTCTCACTGAGTTGCTAAGTGCCTCGCCATTGCTGAGGCTGGCTTTGAACTCGCGATCCTCCTGCCTCAGCCTCCCAAGTACTGGGATTACAGGCGTGCGCCACCACGCCCGGCTGGTACTTTATCTTTTCCCTGTCCCCTTTCCCCCAACCCTCTCTCTCTCCCTCTGTTTCCTGGCTGCCATGAACTAAGTAGCTTTCTTCCATCAAGCCCTTCTGCCATGATGTTCTGCCCCACCTCAGCCCTAGTAGTAGAATCAGCCAATCATGAAATAAAAACTTTGAAGCAATGAAGGAAAATAAACTTTTCTTCTTTAAGATGTTTATGTCAAGTATTTTGATTATGTGATAAACAGCTAAATGAAGCACACCTCATTTTGTAATTTTTCTTCCTGAGTATCTTCAAGGAGAAGTTACTATTCTTAGTGCCAGGAATTGCACACTTTCTGATCACTGCTTTGAGTTTTATATAGAGATACCACGAGTTCCCAGCTTGATGTCTAATCTTTAAATTGGCTGTTGGAAAGCTCACAGTTCAGTTGGTGGGCTCTGGAAAATGTATAGGACATCCAGCAGGCATTTTGTGAACCAATTTCACTCCTGATGTATCTTTTCTCATTCTCTTTTCTTTTTTCTTTCTTTTTTTTGGGGGGAGGGGTGGGTGGGGTACTGGTGGTGCTTAACCACTGAGCCACATCCACAGCACTTTATTTTTTTTGTATTTTCTTTTAAGACAGGGCATTGCTAAGTTGCTGAGGCTAGCTTTGAACTTGATCCTTCTCTCCCTCCTCAGCCTCCTGAGCTCCTGGTATTACAGGCCCATGCCTGGCTCATTCACCTATTTTCAATTTAATTTAATTTTCTTGTGTTGGAATTGTGAGAAAAGTAATAATTTTGTTGTTTGTTGCATTCCATGCATTTTATTGCCTTCGTTAGGCACAATGATAAAAATCAATGAATTAATCCCTCCATACTGCAGGCTGGGTTCTACCAACTCATGACTGTTTTTCTATTTTTAATACTCAGGATCAAATCCAGGGATCTGCACATGTTAGTCAAGCACTCTACTACTGAGCTACATTCCCAGTCCACTCCTGACCCTTTAATGGAAGGCTCAAACATGTTTCCTATTTCCTAACTTCTATCTGCCAATTCAAGCCCCTAAAGATTCCGCTCAAGAATTGTTCTAACAAGACTTTTATGAAACCTGGGTCCCCAACAGGACTGACTTCTCTATTTGGGCCACTACAGGGCCCTGTCCACAACTGCCAACATCAGACTGTGACAGCACATGGTAGCCCATTGTGTGGCTTCAGAAATGTTTCTTAATAGTGCATGGATAAATAACTCAACCTGACTCATGAAAACGTCATTGCTTTAAGTGCATTTCTCACCTTTTAAGTACAGTAATTATATAAATTCACAGACTGGAAAGGCATGGATATAGGGAAAGGAATATAGGGCTCCAGGGTTGTACCAGCATCTGAAGTTCATTAATAAGAACTAAAATGTACTCTATTCCCAACACTTTGTTAACATTTGACACATAACACCACTTTTACATACCACCCCCATTTTATAGGTGTGAAAATTGAGGTTAAAGTTTTCGAGGGATGTGTCTTGAGATGTAGTTAGATGGGAGGGGTGAGTCCAGTCAGTTTAATTATGGACCATCTAGGTTCACACACAGGAAAACATCTTGGGGAGGAGCTGAGAAATACAGGAGAAGCCCACTTAGGGATCTACTATGATGTAACTAGGTGTGGGTAGCCAGAGGCAGAGAGGAAGGAACAAGACACTGAGGGGTTTGGGAGGGAAGATGAAAGGGACAGGGACCTTGAAAGCCAATGCCAGAAGTTGGCATCTGACACAGAGGCCCCGGGAGACATCAGAAGGCTCTGGATCATGAATGGTCCAGACCTTAATGGGCTGTTAGTTCATTGGGTGGAAGTGGGGAGAGCAGAAGCATTAGGGTCCTTGTGCCACAGGGACAAGAACAAGATGGCATGGTGTGATGCCAACCACAGGGAGCTTGGTGCTCAGCAGATCTCAACACTGGGCCCTGGCACTTTCTGTTCAATGCTTGGTTTTCTCCTAGCAGGAAATTTAGAGCTATTTCACAGACAAATACAGAAAGCAACAAATAAAAATAACCTGAGCCGGGCGTGGTGGCACACGCCTGTAATCCCAGCACTTTGGGAGGCTGAGGCAGGAGGATTGCGAGTTCAAAGCCAGCCTCAGCAATGGCGAGGCACTTAGCAACTGAGTAAGACCCTGTCTCTAAATAAAATACAAAGAAAGGGCTGGGGATGTGACTCAGTGGTCAAGTGCCCCTGAGTTCAATCCCCGGTACCACAAAAAAAAAAAAAAAAAAAAAAAAACCTGTTCAGGGCTCTTGTAGGGTCTTGTTTACTGATGTGGAGATGGGAATTTCAGTCTCAGGGACCCATGGGCCTTGAGGGCACTTGGGAGAGTACCAGGTAACTCCAGAGAGAGGGGCTGCACTGAGCCCTACACAAGTATGGTTAGGTACAGGCCCTTGGTCCTCTGCTTTCTGGTGATGAAGGACAAACACCAAGGGGGCAGTCTGCTGCTCCTGGGTCTCATCTTCTGGCTTGGGTGTTGGCACAGATATCCTCTGCATCAACCAAGAAGTGGTCACTAGGTCCCCAGGGCTACCTACCAAGTAGGCATGGGTAGCCAGAGGCAGAGGTGTGTGTGTCAAGCTCATAGATCTGAGCAAATCTGGTGTGCACCCTCATTGACATCTGTGGAGGAGCTACCTAAGACATTCTGCTTTTGGTAGGGAATTGTCATTTCCCTGCAGTGATCATATTTTGGACTTGGAGACATTAACCATTTTGCCACAGACTTTGTTTTGGGAGAATCCCTAGTCTTGCCAAGAAAAAAAGGGGGGGGGGGGGGGGGGTGAGGATTACAGATCACCCATCTACTGCTTTTGGAGGAAACACAAGTCATTATAAATGTAAATGTAGTTGCTGCAGACGGAGGTGATGAATTTAGCTATGTGAATTAGGTATCTCTTTAATCAGAATGTGCCCTTTTTAAAAAAAGTCAATTTTCTTCCTAAATATGAAGTGCTAAGAAGGAGTAACTGACCCTGGGACATGTGTTGCTCACTATGGGACTCTGCCTGTGGTTTCACCTGCTAGTAGAGCCCAGGACTCTTCTGAAGGACATGGGCATTCTGCTTTCAAATATGCTAGGGAGACCAAACAGGACATATTCTGGGGCCCAGGGACTGAAGGGCTTCTGGACTCTGAGGGAATCAAGCCTAGTGGAAGGTAGAGCCATCAGCTGGTCCTTGCCTGAGAATAGGCTGCTATGGAGGAAGTGATTCTCAGTGCCCCACTTCAGGCTGCTTGGCCCTGGATCTGATTTGAGAAGTTGGCAAGTATTATGTTCAAAACTAAAGACACAAATGACTAATATCATAAATGAAAGTGGGGCCAGAACTGTTGATCCCATGGACATTTAAGTGAAATCAAAAGGATATTAATGGGATATTCTGAACAATTTGTTGCTTATAAACTTGATGATCTAGATTAAATGGGTCAATTTTATGAAGGACACAATCTACAAAAACTCATCCGAGGTCAAAGAGAGAACCTGAAAAGGTATACCTCTTTTAAAATGACGAATCACTCATTAGAAACCTTCCAGAAATGAACACAGGAGGTACAGATTGTTTCATGGGTGATTTCAACCAATCATTTAAGAAATTCTACCAGTTCTCCACAATGTCTTCCAGAAAATAGAAGCAGAGGAAACACTTCCTAAGTTATTTGGGGCGGGGGGGGGGGGGGGGGGGGGAGCCAAAATTACACAAATGCTGAAAACAAACACATTACAATAAAAGAAAACTAGACCAATATGTCTCATGGATATAGATGCAAAGTCCTCAACAAAACATTAGCAACTTGAACCAACAAAGTGAAAAGTAAAAAGGCATATTTGATGACCAAGTGAGATTTATCCCAGGTATCGAAGCCTAGATCAAAATTTGAAAATCAATTAAGGTAATCCAGCATGTTAACAGATGAAAAAAGAAAAAAAATCACATATTCATCATCAATAAACATAGAAGTGTTTGACAAAATCCAATGCACATTCATGATAAGAACTAGGAATAGAAGAGAACTTGCTTAACTTGATAAAAAGCATAATATATATAATGTAATAAAGCATAATGTGCGCGTATACACACACACACACACACACACACACACACACACACACACACACACCCCTAGCCAGGCACGGTGGTGCATGCTTGTAATCCCAGCAGTTTGGGAGGCTGAGGCAGGAGGATTGCAAGTTTGGGGCCAACCTCAACAACTTAGTGAGGCCCTAAGCAACTTAGCAAGAATCTGCCTCAAAATAAAAAATAAAAAAGGGCTGGGGATATGGCTTGGTGATTAAGCACCCCTGGGTTCAATCCCTGGGGGAAAAATAAAAGATAAAATATAGGTTATTGATTGAGAAGGAACAAGAACAACAACAGAAAACATAAGTCTCTTCGTTGAGGATATAATTGCCTTTGTAGAAAATCCAAGAGCATTAAGAAAAGTAATTCTGGAATTGTTAAGTGATTATAGCTAGAATGTAGGATAGAAGATTAATGTATAAAAGTCAATTGCTTTCTACATATCAGTAATGAACAATTGGGATTTGAAATTTAAAATACAATGCAACAAAAGTACTTCTGAATAAATGTAACAAAACATTTACCAAATGTGTATGAGAAAAACTACAAAGTCTGATGAAACTATACAAATATTTGAGTAGTGATATTCTATATTCATGAATAGGGAGATTCAATATTGTTAATATCTTAGTTCACCCAACTTAATTTATACATCTGAGGCAATACTAACTAAAATCCCAGGAAATTGTTTTACAGATATTGACAAATTGATTGTTCAGTTTATATAGGTACTGGTAAAAGACCTAGAATAGCCAACAAGTATTTACTAAAGGGAAAGCCAGAGGACTGCCACTACCTGACTAACTACAAAGCTAACAATTGAATAGTGTGGTATTAGCAAAAGAATAAACAAACAGGTCACTGAAATAAAACAGAGAATTCAGAAATAGATACAAATATAGTCAACTGGTATTTGCAAAGGAGCAAAGGCAATTTAACAGAGAAAGAATAGTGGAACAACTGGACATCTAACTAAAAAATCTAGGCTGAGATTTTATGCTTTTCACAAAAATTCACTCAAAATGGATTATATGTATAAATGTAAAATGCAAAACTATAAAAATTCTATAAGGTAACAGAAGAAAAATTAGGTAACCTTGGTTCCTATTGGTTTTGAGTTTTTAGGTATTGAAAAACAATATTTATTTATGAAAAACAATATCCATGAAATAAAAATGATGTTTGACATTAAAGTTAAATTTTTTATGTGTATAATAGAAAAGTAAAAGCCTAGCTACAGGCTGGTTGAAAATATTTGCAAAGGCATATCTGATAAAGAACTCTTATCCAATATACACAAAGAACTCTTAAAAGTCAATAAGCAACTCAATTAAAAAGTGAACAAAACATCTATACATCATCTTCCCCGAAAAGATGATGTATAGATGGCAAATAAACTTGAAAGATGCTGAACATTATGTGTCATCAAAGAATTGCAAATTAAAACACGTGCATACATTCTTATTAGAATAGCTAAAATCCGGAACAACCCCAAATTCTTGAGAGGATGTGGAGCAACAGGAACTCTCATTCATTTCAAGAGCCACTTTGGAAGATAGTTCAGCAGTTTCTTACAAAACTAAATACATTAATACCATATGATTCAGCAATGAGCTCCTTTGTATTTACTTAAAAGGAGTTGAAAAATTATATTCTTAGAAAAACATGTACATGAATGCTTAGAGCAATTGTTCATAATTTCCAAAAGCTGGAAATAATAAAGGTATTTTCAATAGGAGAACGGACAAACTCTAGTATATTCATAGAATAGATTATTATTTAGCAATAAAAACAAATCAGCTATCAAAATATAAAAAGGTAGGGAATATATTATGCAAAGTGAAGGAAGACTGTCTGAAAAGGCTACATACTGTATGATTCCGACTAGATGATATTCTGGAAAAGACAAAATCATAATGACCATAAAGTGATCAGTGGTTGCCATGGATTGGAAGGGAGAGAGGAGCTATTCAGGAGCACAGGATTTGTAGGACAGTAAAATTATTTTGTATATATTGTGACGATGATGAATATGTGTTATTATGCATTTGTCAAATCCCCTAGAACTATAAAACACAAAGGAAGAACTCTGATATATGGACTAGAGTTAATCCATTTAGTTAATATAATGTATCAATACTGGCTAATCAATTGCAACAAATGTATCATTATAATATATCTTACATTAATGTTAGAAATTAATGATAAGACAAACTGGAGTGGGGAGATGAATGGAGAAGAGGAAAAAGAATATATAGAAACTGTACTTTTTGCTTTTTGAGCTGTAAAACTGCTCTGAAAATAAATTCTATTAATTAAAGAAAAAGTAAGGGAATGCCTGAAAATAGGCAAAGTATTGAGAAAAATTCATAGCTTCGATTGGACATAACTTTCCTGTGTTCATATATGAATACACAACCAGTGTAACTCAACATCATATACCACCACAAGAATGGGAAGTTATATTCCATGTATGTATAATATGCCAAAATACACTCTACTGTCATGTATATTTAAAAAGAACAAATTAAAAAAATAGACAAATTGAAATACTTTTTTTTTTTTTTTTTAACTACAAATATTACGGGAAAAAAACCCTCATGGCTTCAATAGTTGAGTAACAAACACAGCATATTCTGAAGCTTACATTAAACATTATCAACTAAGTATATTCTCTTAAATTCAAAATAAATGCATAAATAATTTGAACAAATGAAAAATGATTTCCCTCAAATTTTCCAGTTAGACATGCAGAAGGAATTAAGAATATACTAAATCAAATCACTGTTCTAGATGGCTATATTGTATTTGGCAAATGTTTAGAAATGTGCCTGTCCAAAATTATTTTAAAAATTTCAATTTCTAGGGCTGGGATTGTGGCTCAGAGGTAGAGCGCTGGCCTAGCACGTGAGCGGCCCGGGTTCGATCTCAGCACCACGTACAGATAAATGCATTGTGTACAACTAAAGCAAATAAATAAATATATAAAAAAAAATTTCAATTTCTAGGCATGACAAAGTACTTATAAAATCTTTGTTATGTTCACCATGTTTCCATGAATATTTTCTATATTTATTTTTGTATTGAATAAAACAAAGATATAAATTCTTAGCAACATAGCATTAATAATTCAGCCATACACATTTTTTAGCCTTGATTTTTTTCAATACAAATATGATATATAAAGTGTAATAATCTTCACAATAATATTGCTGAAAATTTATTGAAAAAATGATTGCTAACAGCATATGAAATAATAAAATACCAGTTTTAGTAGTTAAGTGGATCTAGTAGGCATAAAATGAATATTGTATCACATGATTAGTCCAAACTTTAGGCATTTATGATTGTAATATAACTGTGCAGAATCTAAATTCATTTTGCTGTATAAAGTTAATTTTCCTTTGAAAATGATTAAAATCCTTGAATCTAAAAACATTCCCTTAAATATTCCTGATATCCAAGCACTATTCCACCTTAAAAGGTCATTAATAATCTTTGTACGCTAAGTTTTTAGTTTAGTAGTAATCTGAATTTACTCTTAAGGTAAGCTAATTTTTATTTTTGGCATTCTCTACCTAGTTGTTCAAAATCAAGGTAGAATGCCATGGTCTTATGTTTCTAATTAAACTTCTTCCTGCAAGTTCTCAAATTCCATTTAAATTTAAGTTGAAAAAGATTGCAGAAAAAAATCAGGCTAATAGAATTTTTAACTTTTCAACATTTACATTTCTTTAAGAGGATTTGTGAGACAAAATAATATTGATAAGCCAAATAAATATGAACCAACAAAATTTCAATAAACTAATTACATGCTATCATTATGTGGGAAGTAAAATGATTTTTTATTTTTGAAATGTAAAAATGATTCAGGATGAATTCCTTTAATGAAGTATTCATGTTAGATTGTGCAGTCATGTTGCATGTCTTTGCAATTTTCCGTACTACAGACAATGAAACTTGATTTGAATCCTATATTCTCCATTTAAAAGTCCAATTTAAAATTTTAAAAAGTATATAAATTTAGCCTTAGTAATCAAACAAAGAAGAAACCCCATGTTGCTTGAAACAGCTTTACAAAATTTGGTATTTATGAAATCTTTTAAATTTATTCTTAGGTCTATTAGTTGCATTCTGATTCCTATGTATTGGAAATCTTGGATGATTTGTTCCAAAAAAAGTATCAAAATCTAATCTTGGAATTAACACCAAGATGAACTTCTTTCAAGAGTGGAAGCAGAGTGAGTAATATTTGGAGCAACTGACTAAATCTCTGGGAGGGAGATGACACTCTGCGGGCATGCATAGCATTATCTGGCAATGTGTGTCATTAGCATCAGCTGCAACAAAGATCGCTGGCAGAAATATAGATTATATGTGAAGAAGTGTTGTTCCAGTGATAGTAAATGACTTCTATACTGTCCTGAAAAGTCATTAAAATATTTTATACCAAAAAACCCGATAAATTGAACAAGTAGATCATCAAAACCATCTTTTAAGAACAATCCTAATGGGTGCAAGATTAAAAATAATTACAATTATTATTTAATGTGATACAATTATTTGAAGAAATTTAGCATATTGAATGTCAGGGTTAACTAGAACTTGACTTGGTTTTTTTAACTACTAATAAGGTCATAAAATGGGATGCATTTTAAGGAAAATATACATGTTTGGGTGAATGTATTTTCTCTTTTATTCACAATAAAACCTATTTCATAGCATATCACATGACTTGTTAACTCAGGAAAATATGGACACTATTCAGGGGTTCTGGGCTATGTTATATTCCCATTGCAGTGCTATCCTATTTCAAATAAATATCATTATTCTTTGGAGAATCTCTCTTTGATTGTTATTTAAGTTGACAAGTAGAAGAATCTCTTATTTTCAGGAAAATCTGATCTGTTTTGGGGAACTACCTGCTTTCTTAAAGTTTTAGTTTCAGGATATGGCATTTAGTATGAGTGACTCCATTGTGGTGTTATTTGGTGTGTTGGGGCTTAGTGTAGCAGCTCAGCCCAAACAACGGCCTGGACCTAAGAATATGTGGGGATATTTCTCCCCTAATTAGAAAATTATATGGCAATACTGATGGGATTTTAGACACATTATTAAGGGCTCTAGTAATTCACCTGTAAGATATGTGAAGGACTATTTTGTCTACTCTAATCAAATGAGCACTTTCATTAGTGAGAAGTGGAGGAAGTGAGAGAAATGTAAAGCCAGTCTCCTGTTGCCCCCAAAAGTTTAATTGGAGAGGGCCACCTTACATGCAACACCTGCAGCTCTAGGAGCTGGAGAGACCCTGAGGAATGGACCCAACCCGCCATGTCCAGATGCCTGGCCTACATATACACTAAATTCATATAATTTTTAGCTAAATTTCTGATAATTTTTGCACATTACCAGAACTAATGCAGATATCTTATTTCTTCCCATGTTCTTTATGACTTAGTATTAGTAATAGCCAGTTAAATGCTTGTCAACAAATGATCATCCAGGATATGCTCAAACAGTCCCAGTATGGGAACCTGGCTAACCCTCAAGGAATATCTATATAGTTTCTTGAATAGGATTAATAATGGTAACAGGGATTCCTGCTGTTTAGCACTAAGAAGATACCAGTTGCCATTGCAAAGTCCACGATCCTATCAACTTATCCTAATATCCTCATTAGGAGAAGAGAGAATGGCAAAGTAGCTAGTGAATAATCAACCAGTTTGGCTCAACCTCACGTGGACATTCAGAATCTCAGGTCTAGATATGTTACTTCAAGGTTACAGAGCCCCTGTATGTTGCTGTTTTCAGCCGCATTTGATGCCAATTTAAGATAAACCAGGTACATTCTGGTTTGGAAGTCACTTTTGTTTTGACCACTATATAAGACTGCCCCCTTCCATGAACCAAGTCAAAGGGACCTACTGGTCTTGCTGCCACCCAGGACCATGCTTCCGTCAGTAAGTCTCCAATGCACTTCTGCCTCTTGCTTTGATCTCACATTACCTTCTGCTTATAGTGGCCATTACACTGCATTTAACCAGAATAGTTATTATCAATCATGTGTAAGAACCCTTCCTTCATAACTTATATTTATTTATTTTTGTTAAGATTGAACAAGCAATTCCATTTTGATTATGACAGCTTTCGCATTTTCCCTTTTCAATCAAGATCTTTTTCCTGAAAACACTATTGATAAATCAGCCTGTAGTTAGATTTTGATTATCCCTTGTTGTCAGGATAGACCTGTCCTGGTTGTTGGTATGGTCTGGTCTCACATTGGAAGACATGACTGATGACTAGGATTCAGTGGTAAACCCTTTTAGCCACATTTGAGTTACAAGGTGGTTTGGAAGGAGTGGTTCTCAGACTAAGTTTACCTTTACATTGTTAAATTCAGTTGTATTTGTTCTGTAGATAATGTCTATCATCTTGAAGCACCAGGTCCACATTAGTTTTTTAAGGAATTATATTTCTGCAGAAAATTGACAGGAAACAGGTACAAAAATCTAAAAAGGAAAATACAAAGCCAAACCAACAAGAGCATAACAAATTCCATTTGCCTAACAATTTTGAACCAAGAATCTAGGTTCAAAGTTAAACAACTGAATAATCAAATGACCAAAGAAAGCTGGGTACATTATTTTGCAGTAATTGAGCCTGTTCTCTTATTGCAAGCAATTGGGTCTCAATAATCTCAGAAGGATTCATCCAGAAACAGTATTAGCAATAACAGAAATTTTTTTCTTATTTAACCAATAAACCTTCTAGAGTAATGCTTTAATTTGATATTCCATGATTGGGTTAAATTAAAATAATGTTGTAAAAAAGGGACCATTAGTATAATTTGATCAAAGAGATGTGTTAGGGATTCTGCCAAAGTTACCATGTGTACCAAAAGATTTCTTAGATCAGAACCTGTCAATAGCTAGTCACAATAGATACTAATTGTGAAATCTTAACTACATGATTATTCTGCCAAGTGAAAGTTAGGCATAAGTGAGGAATAATCAAGAGGGTAAGAGTCTCATTAAGATATAGAATATTTTTAAAATTTATTTATTTATTTATCAAAAATTTTTTTTTAGTTGTAGGTGGGCACACAATACCTTTATTTTATTTATGTGGTGCTGAGGATCGAACCCAGGGCCTCACACATGTGAGATACACGTGATCTACCACTGAGCCACAGCCCCAGCCCTAGGATATAAAATCTTGTTCTGACATTATTTTCTCACCCTGTGTGTGGTTTGACTATTTCTGGTTATGGCACTGAGAAGTTTGGTGAACTTTCTGTGCATCCCACAAACACATCAGTCATGAGGTTTGTCTCTTGAAATTTATATTCAGGTTTCCAGTTTCAGCTTGCAGGGCTTTAGGAAAAAGCAATTCCTATTAGCAATTTCATGGGAGAAACCTTGATTAGAGAAACCTAGATGAATTTAGGATCTAGTTCAATCTATAGGTAGATTAAAAAAAAAAAAAGAAAGAAAGAAAAAGAAAACTAAAAGACAAAGAGAGCTACAATATAAAACACGTGTGCTGTAGTTTTTTCTTTAGAAACATATTTTTCTCTCTGCAGTCATACCATTTTTCACCAAAGATAATCAAAGAAAAACCAATGTGCTTATTAAACAAATTTAGTCATATCAGATATGGTTTCAAAAATATAACAGCAGCATGAAAATTAACTTACTGTGTATTAATCTCAGATTTAGAAAACTCTCAATTCTAGAATGCCAAACAAGGGCTTTAGATTTCACCTGAAGTACCTAATCTCATGAGGTTCCTTAGTCTACTAGAAAGTGACAGTTTTATTCACCCATACATCTAGGAATCTCTGAAGTCAGGCATTCTGTGCATATTTTTGAACATTCCAATGTTTCTATTTATATTCTGCTATAAAGAGAACAGATTCTTATTGAACTTATAAAAATTGCCTTATTTCCATAAAAAATAAACACAGCTTCTGAATTTGGGAAGAACCAAATAGGGAGGAAAAAAAGTAAATATTTCCACCTTTGTTTAAAAAATATAACTTCCCAAATTGCCACAAAATATAGATAGCTCAAGAAAAAATTTTCCTTAAATCTAGACAACAAAAACATTATGTAAAGAATCAACAATGTTTTAAATAAAATTAATGAAAACCATACATTTTATCAATTCCTTTGTTCTTATGTAATAAATTTTTGTTCTCTTTGATCTTCTTTAGCAGTTTTTTGAACCTATCAATTTCTTTATTTGAGTTCTGGAAATTTTGTTTTAGTTAATTGATCTTAAAGTTACCACATAACTATATTTAGGAGCACTTAGTAGATACTTACATTTTAGCTAGGATTGGCTGGAACAACAAACTTTCCAACAATCTTGAATTTAGCAAAACTTTTTTTTGTTTGCCAGTGTGGTTTGCTTGACTAATTAATTCACTTGGGAAACATTTTTAGAAATGGTTTAAACAATTATTTGTGTTCTTTTTTAATTTTTGATTTCTGCTCCACGTAACTGGCATAACAATTTTTACGTTGGACAAAGAGATCTTTTGTTTGTTTATTTGTTGTGTCATACTAGGGATCAAATCTAAGGTTTCATGCATCCTAGGCAAACACTAACACTGAGGTACCCCCCCCCCCCAGTCTGGCTTGTTATTGCTCTGGGTTCAACATTTTGATGAAAGTATAAGGTTAGTTAAAAAAAAAAAAAAAAAAAAAAAAAAAAAAAGCAGAACTGTTTTACTGTTTTGTCACCCTAATTCTTTGTTAGTCAACAAACAAATTTTCATTTGAAAAGGGATGATTCTTAGGTGTCTAGTTTGCCATGGAGTTGCTCCAAATTGCAAAACCATTAATTTGAAAGTTTTTTTTTTCTTTTTAAAATTTTTGGCTAAAATGCCCAAAGAAAAACTTTTAATCAGGCTTTATCTTGTTTTCATTTCAATTTGTCTTTATCTTAATATAAGCAAAAAAGCCAGGCATAAAATAGAGAAAAATAGTTACACAGAGAGATTAAAAACAAACAAACCCTTTACATGTTAACCCTAAAATTGCAGTTTAAGAGTAATCCTTTCCCATTGATTAAAAGAGAAAAAGAAGAGGGACAAAGAGGAGGTAAGAGCATGCTTGAGAATGGACTACATTGTACCAGGTTGTAGTATATGAATAGGGACATCCTTTGTTGTACTTTAGAATTTTGGGATCCCAATTGTCTCTCTGTCTGTCTGTCTGTCTTTTTTTCTTTTATATTTTTTTAGGTGTCAATGGACCTTTATTTTATTTATTTATATGTGGTGCTGAGAATAGAACCCCATGCCTCACACATGCTAGGCAAGTGCTCTACCACTGAGCCACAACCCAGCCCCCACCCCCAGTTTGTTTCTTAATTAATTTCATGAGAACAGAGAAAATCCAATCAGCCATGTCAGGGAATGTTAAAGAGATTGGGTAAAGTGCTTTGGTTTGACATGTGTATGTGGCACAGGATTGTTTTTTCTTTTTTCTTTTTTTTCACTTGGTGAATGAACATCCTTTGTCCTAGTTTGACCTGTGACCAAGGTTTTCCTAGCTGCATGGATATTGTGTTGTGCCTGGTAGTTTCCTTCTTAGTGGTAATCTTTCCTGTCCACGAGTAGGCCATCTTCACATAGAGACTATCCTCAAAGGTGAAAATCTGTTAGATGGTGGCAGCTGGACTTGCAAATTTTAATTGGTCATCCCATGTTTCTACCATTTAGAATGTTTAATTTTGGTTTGAGAAGATTTTGGGAACCAAATGGGGAGAAAAAGTGTCAAAAAGCCATATCATGAAAGATTTATAGCCACACCAAAATGAAACAAAACAAAATGTATTTACAAGAAATTTTAAATTTAGGATGCAGATTGAACAAAATATATAACTATGTGTGCAGAACCAAAGAGAACTCACCAGAAAAGATGAAATCTTCATAAACAATGTAAATTCTGTAGGAACCAGAGTACTCAAATCAGAAGGATATTGTTACATAGAAAGGGTTCACTGGAAAAAATATCTTTTTAGTTTCCAAAGGGATGCAACGCCCTTTACTTAAAGTGGCCTTATCCAAATCAGGTCCCAAATAAAGTCTCTAGGGAATTTCTACTAAAAAAGGTGGACTCGCCAGAGCAGAAAAGGGAAGCCATAGACATGGAGAACACAAAAGAGCTCAGTGTCGGCACCACACTCAATTTTAGGAGGTCTTGCTTCAGACAAGACCAGATATGCCAACCTCAATAACAACTAGAGAGAGATACTCCACAGGAAAATGAGATTTACTTAAAGAGAATAGCAATGCAATGGGAATACTATTCATAATTTATTATGAACATACTCAAAGAAGTTGAGGCAAGAAGTTGTTTTAAAAAGCAAATTAAGAAGGATTGCATGAGATATTATTTTGAAACAATAATCCTTGGATATGAAGATCAATAGCAAGGATCATGCAAATTTGAGGTTGAACAGAGAGTAGCTGGGTAGATTTTCTTGCAGAAGTACTTGTTATATAAGTTGTGGTGGCCTTTGTGTAAGGTTATGGTTCTGACAGGCAATTATGCACAATTACCCTTCCTTCATAACCTCCAAGACTTTTTTTTTTTTTTTTTTTTTTTAGGGTTGTTGTAAGTGACTCCATTTTGATTCTGACAACTTTCACATAGTTTACCTGAGTCAGAGTCATGAGGAAGTTTCTTCTGCTTTAACCCATATAAGAAAGTAACCTGAACTAACTTGATGTTTGCCAATCAGTCTTTTTATTGTTCTATTTCCTCATCCCCACCTTACAAAACTCACTGTTCTGCTATTGCCCAGTGGGAGCTCTCACCTTATTTTGTAGAATGGAGGATTCTATGATTCATGAATTGTGAATAAAATCCAGTTAGACCTACAACTAAACTTGTTGTCATTTTGGCATTTGAGGAGCTTCTTAGGACAACAAACTTATATCTTCATTGCATTTCTTCCTGTTTTGGGTTGTGATCTTCTAGATACTAAACTTCACAGGCTGAATTAGCCCCACTCAATGCCTTGTCCTCTCACTCCTCTTTCTCTTTCTGCTCCTGTTGTCCTTCCTCCACCTCCATTCCCTCTACTACATCCATCCCTGCCCCAGAACATCTCTGGGACACTCCACATGAGTCATACTTATGTCTCCCTCTGCCTGCATCTTACCCCCTCCAACTTGGCATCCTTTCTCTCCCCACTTCTCCCTTTTACTGCCCAACGTGAGATAGACTCATGGCAGTGTAGGTGTAAAAATGTGGTTAGGTTGGAAACTGTAAAA
This sequence comes from Tamias sibiricus, assembly GCA_025594165.1. Lineage (NCBI taxonomy): Eukaryota > Metazoa > Chordata > Mammalia > Rodentia > Sciuridae > Tamias > Tamias sibiricus. The sequence continues at coordinate 13,021,046 of CM046670.1, read as the reverse complement.
GAACAATTATATTAACATTCTACTTCTGTCATAAATTATGTGTTATTTGTATTATTTGCCATGTGCATATACATGTTAATACTGATGTGATATTTATGGCACACAATTTTGTGTCTTGTATATTTTGACTCATATTCAAAGTTATTTTCTGAGGGACCTAGATTTCTATAATTATATTTAGAACTGCATAAAAAACTAAAAACTGGCCAACATATTGTACTTTTCAATTAACTTTTACTGCATGTGCATTTATAAGTACAGATTGTCCCCAACTTAATGATGGTTTGACTAATGATTTTTCAACACTACTGTGGTGTCAAAGCAAAACACATTCAGTAGAAACTGTACTTGGAATTTTGATCTTTTCCTGGGCTAGTGTTTTGTGATACTATAATCTCTTATGATGCCAGACAGGGACAGTGAGCTATGAGTCCCAGTCACCTACGAGATATGGTGAGTAGTCAATGCTCTGTACTGCATCAAGCTATGCTATGCATTAGGTTAGGTGTATTGAATGCATCTTAAACTTATAATTTTAGTTTACAATATATTTACCAGGATGTAATACAATAAGCCAAGGAGAATCGCTACTAATCTATTGAAAGTAGTTAAGGTTAACAAGGGTAATAAGTTTACTTATTAATTATAACAAAATTTGCATGAAAAATCCCAAATCATATTATTATCCTATTTTTTCCTACTTAAAAAAAAATAGGTCAGTTGGAGAAATTCTGAATTTTAGGATGAACTATGGGTTAAACTGTACTTGATAATGTTTTATCATGGTTTGGGTTTTTCCCTCCATATTTTAAAATCTGTGCATTATAGTTGTACATAATGATGGGATTTGTTGTTACATATTTGTACATGCACAAAATATAACAATATGATTTGGCTAATATCACTCCCCAGCACTTACCCCTCCTTTCCCATCATGGTTTGAATTTGATGATGAAAATTCCAGTTGAAGGGTTTTCTACTTTGACCTTAGAATTAGTATTTCTCAATTATGAGAACTATAACATTGACTAGGAAATGAGTGATTTCTGGGCACTTTCTTTCACTTGTTACAATAAAATTGTTTTATATCACATGAATCCTGGTATGTTCCATAAGTTTTTTTTCTTTTGAGTAAGAGGTTTTGCATGTTCATTTCAATGAAATCCTTCTCCAGTATGAATTATCTGTTATTTCCCTATTTCATTTCAACCACACCAAAGGTGTACTGCAATTCAATTCTAACACTAACTACCCAGAGTTTGCACCAGACTTCACATTTTTAAAGGCTCAGTCCTCAAGACCACCCTTACTTCATATGCCAGGCACATTTTGGGGGACCCCAAACCACTTGTACTCTGACAAACTGGCTGTAAATTTAGAGGTTTCCATGATTTTATCAGATTCAATAATTCACCAAAAGAGCTTAAGTGTGAGCCATACTATGATTAGAGTTATATTATAAAATATACAAATTTATAACAGCTAAGTGAAGAGATGCAAAGGGAAAGGTAAATAGGGATCCAGAGCCCCCTCCCTGTGGAGTCCTGGATGGTCACCCTTCTGAACAATAAATTATTTAGCAACCATGAAGGTCCCTTGAGCCCCACTGTTTAGAGGTTTTATTATATAGGTATTTAATGCTTGATCAAATCATTGGCCACATAATTTAACTCAATCTCTGTCGGGACCTTACACTGTCTGCCAAGAGGATGGAAAAGCTCTGGCTTTCTGGCTGCTTGCCACATTACCACACCCTGTTACAGGACCTAGGCTAAGCAGGGGGCGTGGCTGTGAGAACTGAAACCACCCCAAGGATAGGCCAATGGCATCTGCCCATGCTCCTTATGTGTCCCTATGATCTTTCTGCTGATTGGCCCATGTCCTCTATAAGACTGTCCAACTTCCTCAATAAACCAAGTTCTGGCATTCTACTGACTGGGCTCCCTGACATGGCTCTGAGTCTTTTGAAGGTGGGGGAGGAGGCGTCGGTGGTCTTCGCTTTCCCAATCTAGTCTCATCGTTGAGGTAGGCCCCTCTGGCCTCTTTTGCTAGACAAAAGAGGTCCATCCCGGGTATAGGGGGGCTAAAGACCTCAACCCCTTATAACTTCGCGACAAATCTCCTGCTCCCCATTCCCTGCCCAGGTTGGGCTGGCTCAAAATACCATCCTTATAATCACATGGTTGATCTTTTTGGTGAGCAGCCCTCTTCCTGGGGCCATGACACTCACCTCATCAGTACAACAGATACACTTCTGTCACTCAGGAAATTCCAAAAGGTTTTGAAATTCTGTACCAGGAACCAGAAACACATACCAAATATATTCTTTAAAAATATTAGCACATACTAATAGAAAGTAATTATTTTCATTAGATTTTCATATATGCCTATGATTTGATTGCAGATAATGACAACAAATTTCCCATTATTCCCACATAACATCCCCAAAGCTCTCTTTTTGTGATTCAGTTTCTGTCCCATTTTCTCTTTCAGGGCTGCCCCTTCTCTGAGTTTATTTGTGGATGTCAAGGCTGGATCTCTACAGCTTGCTTGCTCATGGTGACCACAGACCCAGGATTTCTCTCCAGTGGAGTTGACTCCTGTTGTTGGAAGGATACATTGGGAATGAAGGCATCTCCACACTGATAAAATACATAGAATTTCTCCTCCTTGTGAGTTTTCTGGTGTTCTTGAAGTTTAAAGCTATGACTGAAGGCTTGTACATATTTATTACATTTATGATGTGGCTTCTTCCATATTATTTAATTTGAAAAAATTGACTGTGACTTTTGTATGCCATTCATGTAATTTTTTTCCTATTCTTTCTTTTGTGAAAATAAAGGCGAGTGCTCAGTGAAATAAGAAATGTTTCCACAGTATCTTGAACTTTATTCTCATAATTAATCCAATAAACATAAGCTTAACCAGAACAAACAAGCTTTTGTTCAGGAAAACAAAACAAAACAAAACAAAACAAAACAAAAGCCTGTTTTTATTACTCAAACCCTAGCCTAGTGCTTAGAATAGAATTGTCACTTAGTAAAAATTTAATCCATAAACGTATTCATTCAAAAAATAGTCACCAAGTTCCCAGCACTCAAAGTTCTCCATATTGGAGGTCAAGTAGTAAGGAAGACATGAAATTGTGGTCAGGAATGCTGTATTCTAGTAAGTGACAAACTAGATGTAAGTGGACAAGGGAAAAATCTTCAAGTAGCTGTAAGTGCTATGAAGGATCGTGGATGAGGGTGGAGAGTGGAGTGTTGTGGGGTGCTGTTCTGGACACTTGGATATGTACATCAGTGTTGAGACTTACCCACTGGGCCCTGGTGACATTTACTGTCATCTCCTAAACTTTATGAGCAGGAACATATCAATATGATAATTTGCACATGAAAGCATTTGCCAATGGTAAAATACTTTATAAGATGATGCTAATAATTAGATGTATTACCTGGAAAAACAATGAAATTGAGTCATGAACAGGGATTGGATTACAACCCTTTGATGGAGGTCCTGAAAAGACCAAGTGGAGAAAATGGGGAGATGTTGGCCATACAGATATAAATTTCCAGTTATAGGACAAGTTCTGGGTATCTAATATAGTGACTATAGTTAATACTGTACTGTATACTCAAATTTTCTAAGAGAATATATATTAAGTGTTCTTACCCCATTCTTACACAAAGGTATTTCTATGAGGTAATAGATGTACTAACTAGCTTGATTACAGTGATCATTTCACAAAGTCTATGTATATGTATGCCAAATCATCACATTGTACACCTTATATGTCAGAATTTTTATTTGTCAAATACATCTCAATAAAGATGGCAAAAATTTTCTTTTGAGGTCAGATCTTGTTAAGAAGAGCAGAACAGTCTGGCATATTTTATTTATTTTTTTCAATGTTTTATTTTTTAGTTGTAGTTGGACACAATATCTTTATTTTATTTATTTATTTTTATGTGGTGCTGAGGATTGAACCCAGGGCTGTGCACATGCTAGGTGAGCACTCTACGGCTGAGCCACAACCCCAGCCTCAGTCTGGCACATTTTAAAATGTTCCTCTTCTTCTCCTGCAGGAAGCACAAGGGGATTTTTCACTAAAATTCATTTGTAAGAACCTGGTAGCACTTCAGGGGGTAAACTCATGGAAATGAGGCTCCCTCCTGGAGACTTTCTCTCTCATACTTGTCTAAACTAAGCCTCCAGCAATTCATCAGTTACTGCTTGGGTTTCTTTACTTGGCATTGATTATTTGGAGGTACTATTGGTGGGTTTCTGCAGAAGCCCTAATAAAGGAGATAGCTAAGATTGCGGTTAGCTGTGAGCCATAAGCATTACCACCTTCCATGGTCTTGTGAGACTTGGCCAGGGACATTGTGGATCAGGTCAGAGCCATTTGCATGATCTCGCGAGACTTGGCCCGGGGGATTGTGGGTCGTCCTCGGGGCCATTTTGTGGTTGTTGTTGGAGAAGCGTGGATGGCATGTCAGGGTGTTGTTGGAGCCGGAGAGAGAAGCTGGCAGAATAAAGAGCCTGTTTGTTTCCAGTCTGCCTCTGAACTTATTCCCGCGGTTTAGTTGCTCCAAGCGGCCATCGCTTCAGGCAGCAACAGGTGGCGGCCCGTATGGGGACTTTGGAGCGGACAGGTAAGAACTGAAAGGTCTCTAAAGATGGGTTCAAATATAACTGAATCCCAAGTGATAGAGGCTATGAAAGACTCCTTGATATACCTGACTCCGTTGTCAGTGAGGAGGATTTAGAAAAAAGTGAAAGTGATAAAAAAAGTGTAGCTTCCACTGGGTCAACTAAGACCAGTAAAGAAAGTATTAGAAGAGTCCCCAAAATGACAAAAATCCAAGCTATTAGAGCTATTCGGGAGTTATTGGAGATAGCTGAAGAATACTTGCTCTTCATGGAACCTGGGACTCAGGATATTGCTGTCAGTGAAATTAGCAGTAGTGAGGAATCTAGTAAAAGTGATCCTGAGAAAATGAGGAAAAAGAAACTAAAAAAAGACCAAGAAAAAGGACCATCAAGTAGAGGAATCACTTGTGTCCTCTACTCCCCCATGGGTGGAATCCATTACAGAAAATATGAAGGGTATTACTAGGCATTTGCATACCCTAGAAACAGAAATAAAAAGTCTTTCTGAGTGCTTATGCGCTCTCGAAGGTAACTCACAGATACATTGGGAACTGCCAGCATTTGAAAAGAAAAATGGACAGAGGGTCCATCAGTCAGTAGATTTCAAAACAATAAAAAATCTCAAAGAGGCAGTAATGACTTATGGGCCCCAAGCTCCTTTCACGTTGAGTATGCTGGAGTCCCTTAACACCTTTAGCTTAACCCCCTCAGACTGGAAAAGTCAAGAAAAGTTAAGAATCAAATAGACCACAACACAATAATTCTAGGTGATTTTAACACACCTCTTTCAACACTGGATAGATCTTCCAAACAAAAGTTAAACAAAGAAACTATAGAACTCAATAATACAATTAATAACTTAGACTTAACTGACATATATAGAGTATATCATCCACCAATGAGCCAATACACTTTCTTCTCAGCAGCACATGGATCCTTCTCAAATATAGTCCATATATTATGCCATAAAGCAACTCTAAGCAAATATAAAAAGTAGGGATACTACTGCATTCTATCAGATCATAATGGAATGAAATTAGAAATCGATGATTAAAAAAAGAAAGAAAAGCTACTCTTAACACCTAGAGACTAAATAATATGCTGTTAAATGATCAATGGGTTGCAGAAGACATCAAGAAGGAGGTTAAGAAATTCTTAGAGGTAAATGAGAACAACATTACAACACACTGAAATCTCTGGGACACTATGAAGGCAGTACTAAGAGGAAAGTTCATTGCATGGAGCTCATTCCCTCAAACAAGAAAAAGTCAACAAATAAATTAACTAATGTTATATCTCAAAGCCCTAGGAAAAGAAGAAAAAAATCAACCCCCAAAAGAAGTAGAAGACAGGAAATAATTAAAATCAGAGCTGAAATTAATGAAATTGAAACTAAAAAAAAAAAAAAATAGTTGAAAAAATTGACAGAACAAAAAGTTAGTTCTTTGAAAAAATAAATAAAATTGATAAACTGTTAGTGATGCTAACAAAGAAGAGAGAAAACACAAATTACCAATATCTACAATGAAAAAGGAAATATCACGACAGACACTACAGAAATACAGAAGATAATTAGAAATTATTTTGAAAATTTATACTCCAATAAAATAGAAAATAATGAAGGAATCAACAAATTTCTAGAGACCTATGATATGCCCAAACTAAATCAAGATGATATACACAATTTAAAGGTCAATTTCAAGCAAAGAAATAGAGGATGCCATAAAAAACTTACCAACCAAGAAAAGCCCAGGACTGGATGGATATACAGATGAGTTCTACAAGACCTTTAAGGAAGAACTAACACCAATACTTCTCAAACTATTTCATGAAATGGAAAAAGAGGAAACACTCCCAGACTCATTCTATGAGGCCAGTATCACACTGATTCTAAAGCCAGACAGAGACAAATCAAAGAAAGAAAACTTTAGACCAATATCTCTAATAAATATAGATGCAAAAATTCTCAATAAAATTCTGGCAAATCGAATAAAAAAAAAAACATCAAAAAGATAGTGCACCACGATCAAGTGGGCTTAATTCCAGGAATGCAAGGTTATTCAATATAAGGAAATCAATAAATGTAATTCATTACATCAACAAGCTCAAAGATAAAAATCATATGATCATCGCAATAGACGCAGAGAAAGCATTTGACAAAATACAACATCCCTTCATGTTCAAAATGCTAGAAAAAATAGGGATAACAGGAACATACCTCAACATCGTAAAGGCCATCTATGCTAAGCCCTAGGCCAATATCATCCTAAATGGAGAAAAATTGAAAGCATTCCCTCTAAAAACTGGAATAAGACAGGGATGCCCTCTCTCACCACTCCTATTTAACATAGTTCTTGAAGCCCTAGCCAGAGCAATTAGACAGACAAAAGAAATTAAAGGGATATGGATAGGAAAAGAACTCAAATTATCAATATTTGCAGATGATATGATTCTATACATAGAAGATCCAAAAATTCCATCAGAAATCTTCTAGATCTAATATATATACCCAGCAAAGTATCTGGATATAAAATCAATATCCATAAATCAAAGGCATTTCTGTACATCAGTGACAAATCCTCAGAAAGAGAAAGTAGGAAATCCACCCCATTTACTATAGCCTCAAAAAAAGTAAAATATTTGGGAATCAACTTAACAAAAGAAGTGAAAGACCTCTATAGTGAAAACTACAGCATGCCTAAAAAAAAAGAAATTAATGAAGATCTTAGAAGATGGAAAAATCTACCTTGTTCATGGATAGGTAGAACTAATATTGTCAAAATGAGCATTCTCCCAAAAGCAATATACAGATTCAATGCAATACCAATTAAAATCCCAATATCATTCCTCATAGAAATAGAAAAATCAATCATGAAATTCATCTGGAAAAATAAGAGACACAGAATAGCCAAAGCGATTCTTAGCAAGAAGAATGAAGTGGGTGGCATTACTATTCCAGACCTTAAATTGTACTACAAAGCAATAGTAACAAAAACAGCATGGTATTGGCATCAAAATAGACCAGTTGACCAATGGTACATTCGAATAGAAGACAGAGAGACGAACCCACACACCTACAGTTATCTTATATTAGACAAAGGTGCCAAAAACTTTCACTGGAGAAAAGACAGACTCTTCAACAAATGGTGTTGGGAAAACTGGAAATCCTCATGTAATAAAATGAAATTAAATCTCTTTCTCTCACCATGCTCAAAACTGAACTCAAAGTGGATCAAGGACCTAGGAATTAAACCAGAGACCTTGCACCCAATAGAAGAAAAAGTAGGCCCAAATCTCGATCGTGTTGGTTTAGGCCCCAACTTCCTCAATAAGACCCCTATAGCGCAAGAACTAAAACGAAGAATCAATAAATGGGATGGATTCAAACTAAAAAGCTTCTTCTCAGCAAAACAAACAATCAGTGAGGTGAATAGAGTACCTACAGAATGGGAGCAAATCTTTATCACAAGCACATCAGATAGAACACTAACCTCAAGGATTTATAAAGCCCTTAAAATCCTTAACACCAAAAAAAAAAAAAAAAAAAAAAAAAAAAAGCCCAATCAATAAATGGGCCAACGAACTAAACAGACACTTCTCAGAAGATGATATACAATTAACAAGTATATGAAAAAATGTTCAACATCTCTAGCTTTTAGAGAAATGCAAATCAAAACTACTCTAAGATTTCATCTTACTCCAGTCAGAATGTCAGCTATCAAAAAAACAAACAACAATAAATGCTGGCGAGGTTGTGGGGGGAAAGGCATACTTTTACATTGCTGGTAGAACTACAAATTGGTGAAGCCAATCTGGAAAGCAGTATGAAGATTCTTACGAAAACTGGGAATGGAACCACCATTTGACCCAGCTATCCCACTCCTTGGCCTATTCCCAAAGGACTTAAAAACAGCTTACTACAGGGACACAGCCACATCAATGTTTATAGCAGCACAATTCACAATAGCTAGATTGTGGAACCAAACCCAATGCCCATCAGCAGATGAATGGATTGGGAAACTTTGGTATATATACACAATGGAACACTACTCAGCACTAAAAGAGACTATAATCATGGAATTTGCAGTAAATGGATGGAGTTGGAGAAAATAATGCTAAGTGAAGTTAGCCAACCCCAAAAAACCAAAGGTCAAATGATCTCTTTGATATGAAGATACTAACTTATAAAGGCAAGACAGTGGGGATGAGAGGAATGAAAGAGCTTTAAATAGAATAAAGGGGGGGATGGAGGGGAGGGGGCAAGGGGATAGGAATAATGGCAGACTGAGTTATCCATAATTACCCTAAATACATGTATGAAGACACAATTGTTGTAAAAATACTTTATATAAAACCAGCAACTTGAAAAATTGGGCTCTTTATATGTAATATGAAATGAAATGTACTCTGCAAACATGTATAACAAATTAGAATAATAAAAACTTTTTAAAAAATGTGTGTATGTTTAGTAAGTAACTGACAATGATAACTGGTTGTACCTTTTTTTTAAAAAAGAGCATACTGAAAAACAAATAATAATTTGTTAATAATAAAATAATAAAATCCAAAAGAAATTTATAATGCTCCTAGGAAATCATGTTAAACCTGAAATACAATTACCAATACCAGACATAACACATTTTTCTGTACCTTTCAATTTCTACAACAGCAGTAGCCCATCATTGGCAAATGTATAATATCATAAAGTATGTTTATGTTAACTACAATGTCATAAAATAGAGAAAGCTTTATTGACTTTATTCAAATGAAGAAATGGATACGGTCTAGCTTGGGAAATTATCAACAAATTAGAAACATCACAATGACATAAAAATTGTTCCCACCAGAGATATGACAATGGACAAATATGGCAGGTATAGAAAGCCATTAGGCTCCCTTCTTCAAAATGACTTCTTGTTTATATAGTTACTGGTTACAATGCCTGTAAATGACATAGCTAGCTACCAGTATTGTATATATTACATATGTGTATATATATGTATATATATATACACACACATATAAATATATAGTACTATATATACACAATATATATGTATATATACACATTGTAATACACACATACACACACATATGTGTAGTAGTTTGTATATTTATATATAAATAATGACCTTATTTACTGTTAATAGAAATTCCATTAATATAAATAAAATCAGTTATTGGTATTGATTCTACCAGTATTATAACTGATTAAATACTGATATTGTGTTAGTAAACACACACACACCAGTAACTGATAAGAAACAATATCAATGAGTAGATCATAAGAATTGCCAAATATATATATACATTTTAACACTACAGTTGATTAAAACCAGAAAAGAAAAATATAGATAAGATTAAGAATACTGTAGAAAAGCCAGGTGTGGTGGCACACTTCTGTAATCCCAGCAACTCTGGAGGCTGAGGCAGTAGGATTGCAAGTTCAAAGCCAGCCTAATCAATTTAGCAAGACCCTTTCTCAAAATAAAATATAAAAAAGGCTGGGGATGTGGCTCAGGGGTGAAGCACCAGTGAGTTCAATCCCACCAGGAAAAAAAAAAATTGTATAAAAGAACAAATAGAGGACAGACTAACATTTTCAAGAAAAACCTATAAAACTGTAAACCTACAGAAAATACGTAATTTCCTAGAAAATGTAAATCAGCAAAATGGACCCTAAAGTAAGGAAAACATAAATAATGAAAACAATAAGTAGCATGAAGAACTCAGGGTTAACTGACCTTTAGTTAATTTTGAATTTATTGTAAATGACCAAGGCCTAGGAACAAAACCAAAACCACACAACACGCACGCCTGTAATCCCAGCACTTTGGGAGGCTGAGGCAGGAGGATCGCGAGTTTCAAAGCCAGCCTCAGCAATGGCGAGGCACTTAGCAACTCAGTGAGACCCTGTCTCTAAATAAAAAATTCAAAAAAGGGCTGGGGATGTGACTCAGTGGTCGAGTGCCCTAGAGTTCAATCCCCGGTACCACCAAAAAAAAAAAAAAAAAAAAAAAAAAAAAAAAAAAACCTCCAAAACCCAAACAAAACCAAACCTCTCTTCATTTTGTGGTTTAATTTGAAAAGCTAATATAATTAACTTATTTCATCTAAGATGCCAACACTTGTAAAACCACCTGTTACTTCACTGCTATAAACATGGGTCGAACTGTGACTTTCTTAACAAACGAAAATAAATATTCTTGATGTATTTGCCAGGAAAATAAAAATTTAAGTTTCGGTTTGGTAGATAACAGCTGACCTAACGTCGCACAGTTCCAGAGGGCTCTGCGCTGCGGGACGACCCCGGGAAGCCAGGCCGCCGACCAGGAGGGCAGCGGGCGCCGCTCCCGGCTGCTGCTCCCAAGTCGCCCCTTCGGCTCCACCTGGGACCTCTCCGAAGTAACGAGCCTGATACTTGTAAGCACCACGGCAGGCCACGACTACGCGGAGCCTCCACGAGGGGACGCGTTTCATAAAATGTTTAAAAAATGTTTTCTTAAAAGTAAAGAATAAATCCCAAGAGAACACTCCAGAGAACGAGAACTTTTGTACTTCCTATTTAAGAAAAACTTCCGGGAGCACTGCGGCCAAGAGCTCGCCTCAGCCATCCGCAAGGAGACCAGAGACGGAACCCTTTCCTTCTGGTGGACGGGCTGTCTGACCACAGGACTTCCGCAAGCGAACTCTGCACGCGCGATGTCCAGGTCAGAAAAGCGGGTTCTGGCGCCCCCTGCTGGTCCAAGAGCACAGTGCCTCACGCGCTGAAATCGCAGCTTCACAACAGTCCTACCAAATCACTGAAATGTTGGATAAAGATTATATAATGCCACGATTTTTGAAATTCAAATTGAAATGGATCTCTCTATCCCTTACCTCGATCTGAAATGAATGGAGAGGGAAAGCAAAAGGCCAATAATAAAGTCAATTGGTATCCTAATTTTACAACTGGAATTTGAAATAAAAAAAATTATAACAAAATATCCCAAATTCAAGTGTTTAGATATAAGCCTAATAAAATGTATACAAATATCTATCCAGAAAAACTTGAAATACAGTTAAGGGAAATCAACAAAAACTGGAATAAATGCAGAGATACTGTTTTTCAGGATCGGTTGACTCAATATTAAGATCCACCAGAAAGGATCTATAGATTCAGCACAATCTCAATAAAAATCCCAAGAAGGAGATCAATAAAGTGTTTTAGAACCTAGATTAGATATCATAAGATTGTAGAGGAACAAAGTTGAAGAACTTGCACATCTGGATTCCAAGATTTATAAATCTACAACAATGAAGAGAGTATAATATCAGTGAAGAAGTGGGCACATTGATAAACTCCACAGAACAGAGAGCCCCTGAATACATTAATATAGATATACTCAACTAGCTTTGTCCAAGGAATAAGAGTTGTTTAAAGATAGTCCTTTCCACAAATAGTGATGAAATCACTAGATGACCACGTGGAATAAAATGAACGGAGAAATTAGCTTCACAACTTACAATAATAAGTTCAAACTTGTGCATCCCCTCAAATTTAACGTATAAAACTGTAAAAGTCCTAAATGAAAACACAGACAAAAATTTCCCCAATATTGTGAAGGGTAATGATGTTTTAAATTCAACACCAAGAGGCACTTAATGAAAGAAAAATAATTCAATATGTAGATTTTATTAAAATTGAAAATGTCTGCTTTGTAAAAGATCCTGTTAACAGAATGAAAAGCAGCCACAGATTGGGAGAAATATTTGGAAAACATATCTGAAAAATGACATCAAAAATACACAAAGGACTCTAAAACTCAAAAAGAAGAAAACAGTCCAATATAAACAGTTAACAATCTGCAGACACTTCACTGTAGAATATGTACAATGGCAAATAAGTTTAACATAAAGAAGCTCAACAGCATGTCACTAGGGAAATGTAAAAGAGTCTGGTGGTGATTAATTTAGGTGTCAATTCAGAGATGGAGAGTTGTTAAAACATTAATTCTAGGTGCGTTTGTGAGGGTGTTTCTGGAAGATATTAGCATTTGAATCAAAAGACTGTTAAAGAAAATAGTCCTCACCAATGTAGATAGTTATCATCCATTCTATCAGTGTTCAGATGGAACAAAAAGATGGAAATAGAGTGAATCATCTTTCTTGTCTAGTGTTGGGACTTCCATTTGCTTCTGCCCTCTTGGTTCTTGGGTGTTCAGAGTCTAAGACATCACCTCACCCAACACTGCTCCTGCTCTACTCAAGCCTTTACACATGGACTGAGTTATACCATTAGTTTTTCTGGTTCTCTAGCTTACAGATGGCAGATGGTAGGACTCCCAGTCTCCATAACCACATTAGTCAATTTGTCACTGGAGGTTCAAGGGACTCTTGAAGAAGAGGTCTGAACTAAGAATAAGTGGGATCTTTGGCATGTGTGGATGAAAATAATTTCAGCATATGCCAGTCAGAGACACAGGCCAATTTGTTTCAAAAAGCAGATATACATAAGGGAGAATGTGGGCCATCCTAGGAGAGACTTTTTTTGGGGTAAAGTAAGAAATACACATTCAAGGGAGAATGCTGGTCATCTTGAGTACAAGGAGAATGCCAACCCTCTTGAGTGAGAAGCTTTGGGGAAAAGCAAAGAATACACACTGAAGGGAGAATGTGAACTATCTTCAGAGGGAGTAATATCAATCCAGTGGTGGGGGGTGTTAATATTTACAGAAGGATGGTTGCTAGGGACTGGACCAGAGGTAGAGTCAGGGGATAGTTACACAATTTCACACCAGTTTCCCCCATGCTTGTGCATTGCCTTCATGTTACTTTTTGCAGGAAGGGATGTAAGTCAAGGGCAAGGGCTAACGATGAAGGTTAAAGATAGGGACTGGGTTGCTCACAAATGCTTATTTTGCGTTTCAAAAGTTCATGGTATTTCCTGCATTCCAACAGCTCAGGGGCAGGGGCACTATCTTTCCTGTCTTTTTTTTCTTTTTCTTTTTTGATACCAGGAATTAACCCAGGGGTTCTCTACCACTAAAGAACATCCCCAGTCCATACTTATTTTAAGACAGGATCTTTCTAAATTGCAGAGGGCAGCTTCAAATATGTGATCCTCCTGCCTCAGCCTCCCAAGTAGCTAGTATTACAGATTTGCATGACCACACCCAGCTCTTTCCTTTTCTGTATTCCCAAATTTCTATCTCAAATTCCCATAAGAAGTCTTATATATATACATATACCTGTATATGTATATCCTATTGGTTCTATTTCTTTGGAGAAGCTTGAGTAATACAGATAGCACTAATTACCTGTTAGAATGACTCAAATCTAAAAACAATGACAATATAAATTGCTAAGAATTAACAGTAACAGGAATTCATCACTGGTAAATGAGTTCATTCATAATGATATAGCCATTGATCATGGTGCTTTTGTTTCATAGTCAAGACATAGTCTTAACAAAAGACTAAATGCAGTCAATATATAAACATAGTCTTTTTAAAAAAATTTATTCATTTATTCTGATTTGTTATACATGACAGCAAAATGCATTTCAATTCATAGTACACACATAGAGCACAATTTTTCATGTCTCTGGTCGTAAACAAAGTGGAGTCACATCTTTCTGTTTTCATATATGTACTTAGGGTAATGATGTCCATCTCAATCCACCATCGTTCCTACCCTCATTCTCCCTCCCTTCCCCTCCCTCCCCTTTGTCCTATCTAAAGTTCCTCCATTCCTCCTATGCTCTCCCCCCACCCTCATTATGGATCATCATCCACTTATCAGAGAAAACATTTGGCCTTTGGTTTTTTGGGATTGGCTTACTTCACTTAGCACGATATTCTCCAACTCCATCCATTACCTGCAAATGACATAATTTTATACTCTTTTAGTGCTGAGTAATATTCCACTGTGTGTGTGTGTGTGTGTGTGTGTGTGTGTGTGTGTGTGTATCACAGTTTCTTTATTCATTCATCTATTGAGGGGGATGTAGGTTGCTTCCACAGTTTAGCTATTGTGCATTGAGTTGCTATGAACATTGATGTGACTGCATTACTATAGTATGCTGATTTTAAGTCCTTTGGGTATAGACCAAAAAGTGGGATCGTTGGGTCAAATAGTGGTTCCATTCCAAGTTTTCCAAGGAATCTCCATACTGCTTTCCAGATTGGTGGGACCAAATTTGCAGTCCCACCAGCAATGTATGAGTGTGACTTTTCCCCCACATCCTTGCCAATACTTATTGTTGTTTGTATTCTTAATAGCTGTCATTCTGACTAAAGTGAGATGAAATCTTAGAGTAGTTTTGATTTGCATTCCTCTAATCGCTACAGCAGTTGAACATTTTTTCGTATATTTGTTGATTGATGATCCAGTGGGGTTCATCCCAGGGATGCAAGTTTGGTTCAACTTATGGAAATCAATAAATTTAATTAATCACATCAATAGACTTAATGATAAGAATCATATGATCATCTCAATAGATGCAGAAAAAGCATTTGACAGAATACAGCACCCCTTCATGTTCAAAACACTAGAAAAACCAGGGATAATTGGAACATATCTCAACATTGTAAAAGCTATTTATGCTAAGCCCAAGGTCAACATCATTCTAAATGTAGAAAAATTGAGAGCATTCCTTCTTAAAACTGGAACAAGACAGGGATGCCCTCTTTCACCACTTCTGTTTAACATAGTTCCTGAAACTCTAGCCAGAGCAATTAGACAGATGAAAGAAATTAAAGGGATACAGATAGGAAAAGAAGAACTCAAACTATCACTATTTGCCAAGGACATGATTCTATACCTAGAGGATCCAAAACATTCCACCAGAAAACTTCTAGAACTAATAAATGAATTCAATAAAGTATCAGGATATAAAATCAATACCCAGAAATCAAATGCATTTCTGTACATCAGTGACAAATCCTCTAAAAGAGAAACTAGGAAAACTACCCCATTTACAATAGCCTCAAATAAAATAAAATAAAATAAAATACTTGGGAATCAATGAAAGAGGTGAAAGATCTCTATAATGAAAACAACAGAACACTAAAGCAAAAAATTAAAGAAGACCTTAGAAGATAGAAAGATCTCCCTTGTTCTTGGCTAGGCAGAATTAATATTGTCAAATGACCATACTACCAAAAGCACTATACAGATTCAATGCAATTTCAATCAACATCCCAATGACATTCTTCATAGAAATAGAAAAAAACGATCATGAAATTCATCTGGAAAAATAAGATACCCAGAATAGCCAAAGCAATCCTTAGCAAGAAGAATGAAGCAGGTGGCATCGCTATACCAGATCTTAAACTATACTACAGAGCAATAGTTACAAAAATGGCATGGTATTAGCACCAAAATAGACTTATAGACCAATGGTACAGAATAGAGGACACAAAGAAAAACCCACATAAATACAGTTATCTCATATTAGACAAAGCCTCCAAAAACATATATTGGAGAAAAGATAGCCTCTTCAACAAATGATGCTGGGAGAACTGAAAATCCATATGCAGCAAAATGAAATTAAGCCCCTATCTCTCACCATGCACAAAACTCAACTTGAAGTGGATCAAGGACCTAGGAATTAAACCAGAAGAAAAAGTAGGCCCAAATCTTCATCATGTCAGAGTAGGCCCCAACTTCCTTAACAAGACTCCTATAGTGCAAGAAATAAAATCAAGAACAAATAAATGGGATGAGTTCAAACTGAAAAGCTTCCTCTCAGCAAAACAAACAACCAGTGAGGTGAAGAGAGAGCCTACAGAATGGGAGCAAATTTTTACCATACGCACATCAGGTAGAGCACTAATCTCCAGGATATATAAAAAACTCAAAACTTAATACCAAAGAACAAACAAACAAACTAAAAAAAAACCCACAAATAACCCAATCAATAAGTGGGCCAAGTGTTCAACATCTTTAGCAATTAGAGAAATGCAAATCAAAACTACTCTAAGATTTCATCTCACTCCTGTCAGGATGGCAATCAGCAAGAATACAGGCAACAATAAATGTTGGGGAGGATGTGGGAGAAAAGGTACACTCATACATTGCTGGTGGCACTGCAAATTGGTACAACCACTATGGAAAGCAGTATGGAGATTCCTCAGAAAACTGGGAATGGAACCACCATTTGACCCAGCTATTCACTCCTTGGTTTATACCCAAAGGACTTAAAGTCAGCATACTATAGTGACACAGCCACATCAATGTTTATACCAGCTCAATTCACAATAGCTAGACTATGGAACCAATCTAGGTGTCCCTCAATAGATGAATGGATAAAGAAAATGTGGTATATATACTCAATGGGATATTAGTCAGCTTTAAAGAAGAGTGAAATTATGGCATATGCCAGTAAATGGTTGGAGTTGGAGAATATCACGCTAAGTGAAATAAGCCAATCCCACAAATCCAAAGGCTGAATGTTTTCTCTAATATGTGGATGCTAATTCACAATAAAGTGGGGGACACTAGGGAAAAATAGCATTACCTTAGATTAGGTAGAGGGAAGTGAAGGGAGGGGAGGGAGGAGAGGTGGGGATGGGAAAGATAGGGGAATGAAACAGACATTATTACTGTATGTGTATATGTGACTGCATGACCAACATCACCAATATGATTCTACAACATGTACACTTTGAAAAATGAGAAATTATATCCAATTTATGTATGATATATCACAGTGCATAAATGCATTCTACTGTCATGTATAACTAATTAAAACAAATTTCTAAAAAATGGGCCAAGGAAATGAACGAAACATAAACATAGTCTTACTGTGTAATGCAACAATTGTGACCTTAGGTAGTTAGACTGATTTGAAACACAACACAGTAATATGTACAATAGCTCTATTCATAGCATACAGATTCTTTAAGCAATCAGGATGTATTTGAATAGGTGAATAATTAACCAATCTGGGGTACATCTACATAATGTAATACTGCTCCTCAATAGGAATGAACTATCAAGCCATCCAAACACAGATGAATTTCAAGTGAAAGAAGCCAGTCTGAAGATACTACAGTCATTTTGAAAAAGGCAAAACTATAGAGATGGTAAACAGATAATTGTCTGTGAGTGGTTTGTGAGTGTGGTGTTGTAGGGGAATAGGGTGATAGAAGGAGGTCCAGCGGGCCAGGAGGAAGTAGACCTCCTGTGGTTGGTAGAATCATGCTGACTATTGTGAACCAGGCTTGGTGTGCCCTACCAGCATAAATAAGAAAGCTGCTTCTCTTTTAGACATATCTACTTCCATGTGGTTCCCTCAGGGCCAGTTTTGAAATGGACATTTATCAATAATTTGTGCTTCCTTAGGTCCAGGTAGAGGACCATCCTCAGGCACAGGCACAGCTCTTTGTCAGGAAGGGGAGGACTCACAGATCACAACAATTGGTCTTTGGCGTTCAGTTTTGCATTTTCAAGGACACCAAGTGCCAGTGTTTCATTCTCTATTTTCTATTTTATTTTTTCATCTTCCTTTCCTGCTATTCAATGGGTCTTTGGAAGTGTTTTCTAGAAGCTCAAAGTGGTGGAGGGGACACTTTTTTTTATCTGAAAGGTGTTGACATGTGACCCTTTGCACTGAAGCATTGCCACTGAGGCAGGAGATAGATTGTCTACAGGTAGGAGAATTGGGCCTCAACACCCCAGATTTAAATCCTAGGTTAAATCTTGGTTTTTGTTTTGTTTTGTTTTCTTGTGGGGGTTGGGGATTCCTCACTGGAAGGCCCCACTCATGCTTGGATGCCTATATATTCTGTTGTTGCCCCCAGCTTCCTTGACTACCCTAACACTAGTCAACCCCACAGAGTTGTTTCAAACCCAAGAAATTATTTTCTTTTAAGTAACAAGTGTAGGACAAACTCAGGTTAACAAAAACATTAAAACAATCCATTATGGGAATAAATTAAAATTGTACACTTTCAATTGAGTCAGAGAAAGAGAACAATCAAGAGGGACTCTTCAGGTGCACAGCTGTAATCCCAGCAACTCAGGAGGCTGAGACAGGAGGATCACAAGTTCAAAGCCAGCCTCAGCAATAGCAAGGCACTAAGCAACTCAGTGAAACCCTGTCTATAAATAAAATAAAAATAGGGCTAGGTATTTGGCTATGTGGTCAAGTGGCCCCAAGTTCAATCCCTGATACCAAAAAAAAAAAAAAAAAAAAAAAAAAAAAAAAAAGTGGGACTCTCTAATGAAAGCTTAGTTCCTCATCAAAATTGTATAAAAACCCTAGAGAAAGAGCCACCAATTTTACCCTCTTTTTGACTCTGCCTATGCTGTGGCAGCTTTCCTTGCTTGCCTGGAATAAATCTACTGAAATCTCACCCTCCATCCTCTGAGTACTTAATTCTCTGGGTGAGTGAGACAAGAGCCCTCCAGCACTCACATGACACTGTGTTACACCAGGCTGCATCTCAGATCCCTGATCCCTGCACAGGTTTAGCCCCTCAACATGACGATCCCTGCTCAGCTTTGGACACTTCATGATGGTCCACACAGCCACAGGTAGACCTGGACATGCATGCAGGAGCTGCAAGTAAGTGACAGGAGTGCAAACTGAGGTGGAGGCACACAGCCAGCGTGTGCAGCAGCCAGAGCCCTGACATCCAAGGGAAGGGTACTGAAATGGGGTTCCTCAGTAGAGGAGGAAATGAGGTAGGAATTTGGGATAGAAAGAAAGAAACAGAAAGAAAGAAAAAAGAAAAAGAAAGGAAGGGAGGGAGGGAGGGAGGGAGGGAGGAAAGAGAGAGAGAGAGAGAGAGAGAGAGAGAGAGAGAGAGAAATAAGGAAAGATTCTTAAGAGAAGTACCCATGAGCCATTGGAATACAAAACAAGGAATTCCTGAACAACCAAACTGGTATCCTTAGCTCCTCCTTGCCCACAAAAAGTAGCATGATGCAAGGGCAACGAACAACTGTGATAAAAGCTAGCATCAAATTGCCTAATTCCATCTGGGATTCCACCTCTAGTCCAGCCCCTAGCTTTTGCCCCTCTGTAAATGTTAGCACCCCAGAACAAGGAGTTGCTTCTCACTCTGGACATGTAGCTCTGCTTTCCTAAATAAATCAGTCTGTGCCTTTAGCTGATGGGTCCTTAAATTAATTTCTGCCATGTTTTTCAAGAATCCCACTCATTCTTATTTGAGGTATCCCTTTCTGAAAACTCCCCAGACCTCCTCTGGTGTCAGGACTAGCAGAAGCAGAAGGAGTAGGAGAGCTGCTCTCTTTGGTGGGTTTCTACTGTTCAGTGACCCATCCTGGTTCTGGCCATGTCACAATAGGACTTTTGTGCCATCCTGCTGTCCCCAGCCCATGATCCTTTCCCTAGTGAGCTTTTCTTCAGTGACCCAGCCACAGAGGCCCAGCCTGAGCTTCTGCCTCCTCTATACCACAGACCATCTGCCTGACTTATTAGGAGATGAATCCAGCTTATCAGGCAACAGGTTATAATGAAGGGTCATGGCACCAGGTGGAAGGCCTTGAACCACAAGTTCCCAGTCCAGGGTACCAAAAGTCATAGGGTTGCAGAAGCCCTGCAGCATGGGGTAGAGGGTGGGGAATACAGGTCATCTCTGGTAGTTTTCTCTTCCCACATCTTCTCCAGGCCCACCCCAAGTCCTGTGCTGCACATGTCTCACTTGGTTTCCATTATAATGGTAAACAAGCTAGTTCTTTATTTGTTCATTAACTTTTTGTAAATAAGGTAAATATTTCTCCAGTTTGTCCATAATGAGCCTTGGTTAAAATGAATTGTACTATTGAGCTTCTGCTATTTTTTTCCTTAATGTTTGTATCAGTGCATTATAGTTATACATTATAGTAGAGTTCATTTTTATGTAATCATACATGCATGGAATTTAATTTGCTCTATTTCAGTCCCCAGTGCTTCCTCTTTCCTCCCCTTGTCCTGCCTCTTCCCCTTCCTGTATTCTACTGGCCTTCCATTTATTTATTTATTTTTGAAATTGGTGCTCTATAGATATATGCAAAAGTGAATTCACTATGGTGTATTCATATATGTGCATGTCATCATTTTTTCAATTTGGTCCCTTTTCCCTTCCTTTTTCCCTTCCCTCCTACCTTCCCTTCAGTCTCCTTCCTCTACTCCATTTATCTCCCCTCTATTTTCATGGAATCCATTCCCCTTTTCACTGTTACTTTGTTCTAGCTTCTGAATATGAGTGAAAACATTCAACCCTCGACTTTCTGAGTTTGGCTTATTTCACTTAACATGATTATCAGTTCCATCCATTCACCAGCAAATACCATAATTTCATTCTTCTTTGTGGTTGACTAAGACTCCATTGGGTATATATACCACATTTTCTTAACCCATTAATCTATTGATAGGCACCTTGGCTGGTTCTATAATTTGGCTATTGTGAATTGTGGTGTTATAAACATTGAAAGGTCTGTATCACTCTGGTATGATAAATTTAGTTTTTTGGGACAAATACCAAGGAGTGGGATAGCTAGATCATTTAATGGTTCTATTACTAGTTTTTGAGGCATCTCCATACCACTTTCCAGATTGGTTGTACTAACTTGCAGTCCCACCAACAATGTAAGAGTGTACATTTCCCCCCATATCCTCACTAGAAGTTATTATTATTTGTATTCTTGATAATTGCCATGCTGACTGGAGTAAGATGAAATCTCAGTGTAATTTTGATTTACATTTCCTTGATTGCCAGGGATATTGAATATTTTTTCATATACTCATTGGCAAGTTATATTTGCTTTTTTGAGAAATGTCTGTTTAGCTCTTTTGCCCGTTCATTACTTCAGCTTTTTTTTTTTTTTTTTTGTGTGTGTGTGTGTGTTAAGTTTTTTGAGTTGTTTATATATTCTAGATATTAATTCCATCTTGGAGGAATAGCAGGCAAAGATTTCCTTCCATTCTGTAGGCTCTCTCTTTATGCTCTTAATCATTACCTTTGCTGTAAGAAAATTAAAATTTGATGATATCTCACTTACTGATTCTTGGTTTTATTTCTTGAGCTTTAGGGGTCTTGTTAAGGAAGTTGGTGCCTGTAGCAATATGTTGGAGTGTTGACCCTATGCTTTCTTCTAGCAGTTGCAAAGTTTCTCATCTAATTCTTACATCTTTGATCCATTAAGACTTTTGCATAGTGTGAAATATAGAATCATTGTTTCATTATTCTATGCATGAATATCAAGTTTTCCCAGTACTATTTGTTACAAAGGTTATCTTTCCTTCAACATATATTTTTGGCCCCTTTGTCAAGTATCAGATGGATATAAATATATGGGTTTGTTTCTATGCCTTCTAGTCTATTCCATTGGTCTTTATGTTTATTGGATGCCAATACCATGTTGTTTATATTTCCATAGTGCTGTAGTATAATTTGAGATCAGGTATTGTGATGTCCCCTGCATTGCTTTTCTTGTAGTATTGCTTTGGCTATTCTGGGTCTTTTATTCTTCCAAATGAATTTTTGGACTTTCCCCCCATAGTTCTGTAAAGAATGTCATTGGCATTTTGAGGTGAATTGCTTTGAATATGTATAATGATTTTGGTAATTTGGCCCCCCCCCCCCCCTTTTTTTTTTTTTTTTTTTTGTCATACTGGGGATTGAACTCAGGGGCACTCGACCGCTGTGTCACATTCCCAGCCCTTTTTTGTATTTTATTTAGAGACAAGGTCTCACTGAGTTTCTAAGTGCCTCACCATTGCTGAGGCTGGCTTTGAACTCGCCATCCTCCTGGCTCAGCCTCCCAAAGTGCTGGGATTACAGGTGTGCACCACCACGCCCGGTGGTAATTTGGCCATTTTGACAATATTAGTTTTGCCTATCCAAGAACAGGGAAGGTCTTTTCATCTTCTAAGTTCTTCTTCAATTTCTTTCTTCAGTGTTTTATAGTTTTCATTGTAGAGGTTACAATAATTCTCAAGTCTGATTGCTTTTTATATTATTGCAAATGGGATAGTTTTTCTCTGATTAGATTTATTATTGGAGTATAGGAAAGCTATTGATTTGAAATTATTGATCCTTGTATCCTACTACTTTGATGAATTAATTTATAAGCTCTAGAAGTTTTCTGGTGGAGTTTTATTTATTTATTTTTTTTTGAGGGGTTTTCTAAATAGGATCATGTCATCAGCAAAAAGAGATTTGAATTTTTCTTTCCCCATTTGTATCTCTTTAATTTCCTTCTCTTGACTGATTGCTCTGGCTAGAGTTGAAAGAACCATACAAAATAGGAGTAGTAGGAGTGTACATTCTTGTCTTGTTCCTGATTTTAGAGAAAATGCTTTCAGGGTTTTCTCCATTTAGTATGGTGTTGGCTTTGGGCTTGTCATATATAAGTTTATAATGTTAAGGTAAGTTTCTTCTATCCCTAGTTTCTTTAGGATTTTTAACATGAATGGATGCTGGATTTTGCCAAAGGCCTTTTCTGCATGTGTTATCATCATATGATTCTTGTCCTTAATTCTACTTATGTGATGAATTGTATTTATTGATTTGTGTATGTTGAACCATGCTTGCATCCCTGGGATGAAACTTATTTAATCGTGGTGTACTACCTTCTTCTTTACGATATGATTTTCTGATACTTTATTAAAAATGTTTACATCTATGCTCATCAGGGTTATTGTTAGTTTTCTTTCCTTGATGCACATTTGTCTGGTTTTGGTATCAGGGTTGTTAGAAATTAGACAAAGTTAACTTAGGGCTGGGAACGCCATTTTAATAAAAGGGGGTTTATTAGGGACCATGCAGAAGGATAGGGAGACGTGGAGAGCAAGGGAAAAACAAGAACAAGGAACAAGGGAGAACAAGGGTAAACAGGGGGGCGGACAGGGGTGGTTTCAGATTGGAGCAGGCTTAAATAGCAAACTGGTGGTCAGAGGGAGCCTGGAGCCAAGTCCATGCTTCCATAGGCTGCCCGGAGGTCAGGAGGCGGTGGTGAGGGCACCTGAGGGCTGGCCAGCCTGAGGCACCTGGGAGATGTAGTCTTTTCACAAAGTACCTGGGGGGAGGTGTGGCCTCCTACCTGGGAGGCACAGCCTCCCTGCCCAGAATCCAACAAGGGTTATACTGGCTTCATAGAATGTATTTGGGAGTGTTCCCTCTCTTTCTATTTTATAGAATAATTTGAGGAGGATTGACATTAGTTCTTTATTAAATGTCTGGTAGAACTCAGCTGAGAATCTATCTAGTCCTGGAGTATTTGTTGGAAGGCTTTTAACTGCTGTTTCAGTCTCATTGCTTGATATTGGTCTGCTTAAGTTTCTAAAAATATCTTCCTGGTTCAATTTGGGCAGGTCATATGTGTGTAGAGATTTGTCAATGTCTTGTAGATTTTTCATTTTATTGGAGTATATGTTTTCAAAATGGTTTGTAATGATTCTCTGGATTTTAGATGTGTCTGTGGTGATCTCTCCTTTTTTCATTGCCAATTGTGTTGATTTCTCCCTCCCAACTCCCTCAGCTACTTCAGCTAAGGAGTTATTAATCTTGTTTACTTTTCAAATAATCAAGTCTTTGTTGTATTGATCCTTTGTATTTTTTAAGGTTTCAATTTTATTAATTTTATCCCTGATCTTAATTATTCCTGCCTTCTACAGATTTTTTAATTAGTTTGTTCTTCATTTTCTAGGGCCATGAGGTGTTTGGGATTTTTCTGAGTATTTTTAAATGTAGGCATTTATTGCTACAAACTTTTTTCTTAGAACTGCCTTTATACTGCCCCAGAGATTTTGATACATTGTATCTCTGTTCTCATTTATTTATAAGAATTTCTTCATTTGTTCCTGTCATATTTTTATTCTTTCCTCATTTAAAATAGTATTGGTCAATCTTCATGTAGTTATGTGGTTTCTATAATTTTCCTTGCTGTTGATTTCTAATTTCATTCCATTATAATATAAGATGCATAGGATTATATAACTTTTTTTGGAATGTGCTAAGACTTATATTGTGAACTAGAATATGGTATTTTTAAAAAGGTTCCATGAACTGCTGAGAAGAAAGTGAATTCAACTGTTTTTGAGTAAAATGTTCTATAGATGTCTGTTAGGTTTACTTGACATAGTATTATTTAGGTCAGAAGTATCTTTATGAATTTTATGTCTTTTGGTGAAAGGTTTGTGTTGAAATCACCCAGTATTATATTGGGGTTTATCTGAATTTAATGTCAAGAAGTATTTTTCAAATGTAATTAGGTGCACCAACATTTGGGACATAAATATTTACTAATATACTATTATGTTGAATTGTTCCTGTTACCAGCATGTAATTACCTTCTTTGCCTCTTATAATTGATTTTTGCTTGAAATCTGATTTGTCAAATATAAGAATAGTTATTTCTGTTTTCAGGTTATATTTCCATCCATTCATTTTCAGTTTGTGAATATTTTTGCCTATGAGACAAGTCTCTTGCAAATGGAATATAGTTGGAGCTTGTTTTACTAATTCATTCTGACAATCCGGAAATTTTTGGAATCTTGTGGATTTCATTCCCATAAAATGCTCATGTTGGCTCTCATTAAGAGAATTGAACATAGTTTCTATAAGTGAACTATTAGATATGGAAAATGACAAACCCCAGTAATGAGACCCAGGGAAAGGGGAGTGAGAAGGAAAGCCATACATTGAGAGCATCGATCCTTTCCGAATACATTCCTTCCCAGTGATGAAACAAACCCTGAGAAAGAGGTGTCCATCAAACCTGGAAAGGCAGTCTCTGGGAAGAAGCTGAAGCATTAAAACCCGTCTGTAAACAAATCCTTCCCAAATACCAACCACTGACCCCAGGCCCTTCATCGGATCACATGCAATAAATATCAGAAACTGACCACGAACCCTAGACTCCTTCCCATTTCACCCTGTAAAGCAGAACCTTAATTCCTAAGCACTAAAACTGACTCTTTTACTGATTGATAGAACAAACTCCAAATTCCTGGGTGTCCAAAGAAAATTGATATGCCCACTAGGCCACCTCTCAGAATAAAGCTCAGTCCCTTTCTTTGTTCAGGGGCTCATTTTCCACCGGGAAAGTGGGTCCCACCATGGCATAATTTTGTCCCTGCTTCCACTGTTCCTGTGTGAAACTTTGTTCCTGAATAAAGCATTGAGCTGATTTGTGAAGTTCGTGTTGTCCTGGTCTTCTTGCATTAACACGAACAATTAAGAAATGGATGAGAATGGAAAATCATGGTCTACCCTGAGGGTCTGAACCTTCTCTGTTCCTGAAGGGCTTTCCTTCAAAGAGTCTGTGTGGAAGGTAAGAGGAGTATCAACTAGACAGAAAACTTTTACAGTTTTTTTTCTTTTTTCTGGTACCAGAGATTGAACTCAGGGGCACTCGACCACTGAGTCACATCCCCAGCCCTATTTTGTATTTTATTTAGAGACAAAATCTCACTGAGTTGCTTAGCATTTTACTTTTGCTGGGGCTGACTTTGAACTTGCAATCCTCCTGTCTCAGCCTCTAGAGCTGCTGGGATTACAGGCAGGCACCACCATGGCCAGCAGCTTTTACAGTTTTTTTTTTTTTTTTTCCCCAGCATGCATTGTTCACCATTATAACCTCATGAAGACTCAACCACTACCTTTCTACAAGCTCTAAGGTCACCCTGACAGAGAATGAGCTGGAGTACAAGATTCTACACTCCATGGTTTGTTGTAAATTTATCTCCAGAGTTAGGTTGTCTGGGTTTTGGTTCCCCTGTCACTGGCCTTCATCTGGGGTTCTAGGGTATGTCTTAAAGTCCCTCTACTTCTCTCTCCCTACTTAAATATAAATAGGAGAAAGACTGAATGTTTTCTCTGATATAAGGAGGCTGACTCACAGTGGTGTCGGGTGGGGTACATAGGAGGATTAGAGGAATGCTAGAAAGGTCAAAGGGGAGGGATGGGAAGGGAGGGAGCAAGGGGGGATGGAGGGGAAAAAAAAGAACAGGTGGTTGAATAAGGTGGATGTCTTTATTCTAAATGCGTGATTGAAGATTTGAATGGTACGAATATACATTGCATACAGTGTTTTGTAAAAAGATGCTCTATATGTTTATTATGAATTATAATGCATACTACTATTATAAAGACAAAAACTTTGAATAAAAAATAAATTTTAAAAAATATAAATAGGAGGAAAAAAAAACACCTATGGTGATGGTATGGAAACCAAGTAGAGAACTCAGAACAATACTATGTGTTCCATGTTAGCTCTTTTATTCCCATTTTCATGACAATTCTGAGATTAGGTCTTAGAGTCACAAATTGCCAACTGAGAGTTCCTATACTCAATTAATTCTGCTGCACTTCTTATGAAGATGCCATTTGTGGGTCTTGTTCACTTTTGTCTATCCTCCTGTCAGTGCAGAAAGGCAAATGAATCCCCACTCAAACTACCACTGTAGTGTGTAGGCTTAGACTGGGATCCTGTAGGAGCTGCAGAAGGGGAACACACATGCAGCAGAGTGGTACTGGAGAGTCATGCTGGGCCTATAGCCCAGAAACAGTTCTATGCATTTTCCCAAATGCTCATTCCCCAGCAGGAATTCAGAGGTCCTATGAGGTGAATGCTGATGATAGTTTTCTCTTGTGTTTTGAAAAGTGCTCATCTTGGTTATAACACTTAACCAAACTTCCCATGCTCTCACATTTTTGCCTTTAATCTCATCACAGGTGGTACATTTTATTGGATAATGTGAAATGTTTTGTAAGTGGCTGCACCTCTGCTGATTTCACAACATGTTACTAAACAGTGTAGGAGGAGAAACTATAATCAGTAAGCTTTGGATAGTGTGTGTAATGGTTAATTTGAATTGTTGATTGGATTAAGAGATGCTGATGATTAAGAGGCTTCTGGGTGTGTCAGTGAGGGTGTGTGTAGGAATGATTGACACGTGGAATAGCAAACTGAAGTGGAGCCCTTCCTCAGCATGGGCAGCACCATCCAATAGGATGGTGGCTTGGATGGAACAAAAGTTGGAAGAACAAGGAAGCTGCAGCAGATGCAAGCTCAGTTCTTTTTGAATGGGTTCTTGATTGCTGCTGTGATTGCCTGAAGATATCAGACTCTAGTTTCTTTACTCTTCCAAAGCAGACTCTGCCAGTGATTCTCCAGGGAGTTTCCAGAATCCTTTCATCTTGGACTAAGGTAGCATCATTGATTCCTCTTGTTCTAAGCCTTCAGCCTCTTGGACTGAGCAGCTACTTGTTCCTCCAGCTCTCCAGCCTGCAGATGGCCATTATGGACTATCCAGCTTCTGGTCATGTAAGCCAATCTAACAAATCCCCCTTTTATAATCATACTTCTTGTTGATTCTCTTCCTCTATAGAACTCTAATACAGATAGAAAGTGTCCCTCAGTGACCATGTGGGCTGGATCTAAGGTGAAAGATGGGGGGAAAGTAATGGAGAAAAGAGGAGGGTCTGAGTGCATCTGGATGAGGGGAGAAAGTAACTGAGGGAAACTGGGAGAAGAGGCTTACCCACCTGTCCAAGGAGACCTGATTCCAAGGTTGGGGTGGAAATGAAGAATGAGTAGCAGAGGACATAGGAGACCATGATCTGTGTGGGGCCAATTCAGTTCTGATGAAGGAGGCTGGATCATACAGGAGAAGAAGCCAAAAGACAGGAGGAGAGCCAAGGTGGGCAGGACAGAGAAAATTATGGATACCTGATGTCCCAACAGGGCCCAGGGAGTGAGAAGGAGGGAAAAAGGGAGGGGAATGGAAGGGGCAACTTAACCAACTCAGTCAAGTTAATGAGGTAGCTGGGATGAGGCAAGGAGTTGCAGTAGGGGTGAAGTAACAGAGGAGATGAGATGGGGACTTGGGCACTGACTTGCATATGAACAAGTTAGTCATCCCTAGAGTCCTGAAAAGTAAAATAAAAATCAAAAGAAAAGCACATAAAATCCCACGTTTGTTTTGGGATTATTGCTTTGAAATACCTTGGATGCTTCTCCAGGGTCAGAATGATATGGCTCAGGGTGCTCATGCCCTTAAAGTCACCTATTTCCTGCTAGTTATTTCCTCTTGGCACTAATTTGTGCCCTACACAAATGGCTGATTTAAATGTAGATAAATCCTGCTGGGATGCAAGCTCTGTTTTTTTGGCAGGGAGAGTCTGCTCCTGTTCTCAGGAATCCCAGCACTAGGACAGGCCCCATTCTCACATATGCACAGGACCAATGACTTTTATTTTTGTACCAGGAATTGAACTCAGGGGCACTGAGTTCACATCACTGAGCCACATCCCAGCCCTTTTTGTATTTTATCTAAATAAAATAAAAACAAGGTCTCACTGAGTTGGTTAGTGCCTTGCTTTTGCTGAGCCTGGTTTTGAACTATGATCCTCCTGCCTCAACCTACTGAGCTGCTGAAATTACAATCATGTGCCACCCCAGCCTGGCACCATGACCTCTTGGACACTTGATAGTGGATGGATGGTACTGATTTGGTTACCAGGAGGCTCCAAGATGATTTTGGCCAGGTGACTACAGAAAAAGTCAATTATAGAGTGAAGGAAAATTATAAGCTGTCTAAAACAGAACAAGCCATTTAATAAATAATGTGACCTGAAAATATTCCCTCAAATGAGTAGCAAATATTTCAATACTCATTAACTATTTTGAGTATAAACTGTTGAAATCTTTGTAACAGGATTTGGGCAGTAATTGTTATCATTCAAAATGCATGTGCAATTTGGCCAAGTGATTTTACTTCTATATATCTCATTTACATTCACATTCTCTAATGTATGTAAAGGCACTCTTGCATATTTAGTGCTGCAACAGTTGGATTTAAATATACTCCATAGTATAATTAAACAGTTAAGTACACTATGGAACATACATTTGTTATACAAATTGAAGTTAATCTATGTGTGCTGTGGTGGAAATATTCTGAATATGGTTTATGTTAAAAAATACAGCTATTAAATATGCTTTGGGTATAACACATGTTAAAAGAGCTACACAATGTACCATAAAACATAGTGCATGCATAAATCAGTAAACATATTTATTTAATTCTTATGTAATTATAAAAACATCAACAAATACTCTAACCATTTATGTTAAAACTTGCATAAAATCAATAGCACTCAAGTAAGGAAAGCCAAAGGGCCAAAGAAAGAATGGTCTAAAGTAGAAAGCATGGTGGAAAATGATGAAAAAACCCCCTAGAAATCCAAAATGTGAAATTTAAACATACCTTTATAATTGGTGACATGGAATTTAGTAATGAACACCAATGTTATCAGGATATATGTATAATCTTGGGTAATGCCCTTACTCTCCTTGACCCTGAATTTTCTTGAAGGTGAAATATTTTGGCCTTGTGCTAAGCACATCTACACATTTTGTAGCATTTAGTAGGATTCACTATTCTGTGAAGTAAAAGACAATGAAATGAGTGAAACCAGAGAGAAAATACAAGAAGATCCTGAAAAAGAACCAGTCAGAAATCATTAAGGAATCAAAAAACCAAATTAAAAATTCAATGGAAATCATCAACAATAGACAAGACCATATGGAAGATAGATTTTCAGGCATCAAAAACAAAGTACACAATCTTTTGTTTTGTTTTTTGGTACTGGGGATTGAACCCAGGGTGCTTAACCACTGAGTCACATCCTCAGCCTTTTTAATATTTTATTTAGAGACAGAGTCTTGTTGAGTTGCTAAGTGCCTCACTAATCGGCTGAGGCTGAATTTGAACTTGTAATCCTCTTGCATCAGCCTCCCAAATTGCTGGGATTATAGGTGTGCACCACTGCACCCAGTTTACAAAGTACATAATCTTGAAAATAAAGTAGACCATGAAGAAAAGATGTTAAAAGACCATGAACAAAATATTTGAGAAATATGGGATAACATTAAAAGGCCAAATTTAAGATTCATTGGGATAGATGAAGCTCTGAAATACAAACTAAAGGAATACACATACTTTTCAATGAAGTATTATTAGAAAAGTTTTCAAATCTTAATAATGAAATGGAAATTCAAATACAGGAGGCATATAGGATCTCAAATATACAAAATTACAGCAAATCCATGCCAAGACACATTATTATAAAAATGCCTAACATACAGATTAAGGATAGAATCTTAAAAGCTGCTAGAGAAAAGTGATTGGTCCCATTTAGAGGTTAAATCAAACCAGATCTTAACTCCTTTCTCAACCAAGACCCTAAAAGACAGGTGGTCTTAGAATAATATATACCAAGCCCTGAAAGATAAAAATGCCAACCAAGAATACTATAACCAGCAAAATTAAGCTTCATAATTGAAGATGAAATAAAACCTTACACAATAAACAAAAGCTAAAATTCAAAACTAGAAAGCCTGTACTGCAAAACATACTAGATAAAATATTTCATGAAAAATAAATATAAAAAATAGCAGAGGAAGGAACTACACTAAAAGAAAGGAAAATTGAATTCAACTTAAAAACTAGAAATAAATCAAATGACAGGAAATAAAAATCACCTCTCAACAATATTGAATGTCTAAACTCATTAATCAAAAGACATAGGTTGGCAAATTAGATTTAAAAATAAGTCTCAAAGCCGGGCGCGGTGGCTCACGCCTGTAATCCCAGCACTTTGGGAGGCTGAGGCAGGAGGATCGCGAGTTCAAAGCCAGCCTCAGCAGAGGCGAGGCACTTAGCAACTCAGTGAGACCCTGTCTCTAAATAAAATACAAAAAAGGGCTTGGGATGTGACCCAGTGGTCAAGTGCCCCTGAGTTCAATCCCCGGTACCAAAAAAAAAAAAAAAAAAAAAAAAAAAAAAAAGTCTCAAAAAATGCTGTCTCTAAAAGATTAACCTTATAGACAAAGACTTCCACAGACTGAAGGTAAAAGGATGGGAAAAACTATGTCATTCACATGAATCTTGTAAACAAGCAGCAGTTACCATTCTCATATCAGATAAAGTGGACTTCAAGCCAAAATTAATAAGAAGACACAAAGAAGTTCATTTCATACTGCTTAAGGGAATTATACAACAATGAGAAATAATGATCATTAATATTATGCCCCCCAAAATGGAGCATCTATGTACATCAAACAAAACCTTCTCAATTTCAAGAATCAAATATATCATAACAGAATAATACTGGATGACTTTAACATGCTTCTCTTATCACTGAATAGATCATCCAAACAAAAACTAAATGAAGAAGCTACAGTACAAAAAATATAATTAGTAATTTAGACTTAACAGGCATATATAGACCATTTCACCCATCAAAGACTGAATGCATTTTTTCTCAGCAATATATGAAACATTTTCTAAAATAGATCATATTTTAGTCTATAAAGCAAATCTTAGCCAAAAAAATAAAAAATAAAAAAGATTCTATCAGATCAAAAATTGAATGAAATTAGAAATCAATGATAAGATATAAAAAGTAGAAATGACTCTAACATATGGAGGCTAAATAATGCACTTCTGAATGATGGATGGATAGCAAGAAATAAGGGGTGAAATAAGAAAATACTTAGAGATAAAGGAGAATACTTATATAACATATCAAAATCTCTGTGATATAATGAAGGCATTTATAAAAGGAAAGTTCTCAGCATTGAGCTCATTCATTAAAAGAATAAAAAGTCACAAATAAGTAATCTAACATTACATTTTAAGGACCTAGAAAAAGAAGAGCAAATCAATACCAAAACCAGTAGAAGAAGGAAATAATTAAAATCAGAATAAAAAATAAAAATTGAGATTAAAAAGAATTTTAAAAATCAATGAAACTAAAAGTTGGTTTTTGGAAGAAACAAAATTGATAAATCCTTAGCCAAAAGAGGGGAAAAAACTCATTATTAAAATTCATGATGGAAAAGGAAATATCAACACAGACACTACATAAATACAGAGGATTATCAGAAACGGCTTTGAAAATTTATAGCCCAAATAAGCTAGAAAATCTTGAAGATATCAACAAATTCCTAGAGACATGTGACAGAAAAAATTCAGGTAATGAAATTGAAGAAGCCACCAAAAGCCCAGGACCGAATGGATTCTAAGCGAATTCTCCCAGAACTTTAAAGAAAACTAACACCAATTCTCCTTAAATTATTCTGTGAAAAAGAAGTAGAGGAAAGTCTTCCAACATCATTCTATGAAGCCAGTTCACCCTGATACCAAAACCACACAAAGACACATCAAGGAAATAAAACTTTAGACCAATGTCCCTGATGAACATAGATGCAAAAATTCTTAATGAAATACTGGCAAATCACATACAAAAACACATTAAAAAAAGATAGTGCACCATGGTCAATTGGGTTTCATCTGAGGGATGCAAGGTCAGTTCAAAATATGGAAATCAATAAATATAATTCACCACATAAATAGACTTAAAGACAAGAATCACATGATATCTCAATAGATGCCAAAAAGCATTTGACAAAATACAGCATTAATTCATGTTTAAAACACTATAAAAGCTAAGAATAGAAGGAACATACCTCAACATTGTAAAAAAAAAAAAAAAGTGGTTGAATAAGACGGATATCATTATTCTAAATGCATGATTGAAGACTTGAATGCTGCGAATATACTTTGTATACAAACTGTTTTGTGTAAAAAGATGTTCTATATGTATATTATGAACTGTAATACATACTACTATAAATAAAAAATTTTTTAAAAAGCATGTTTGAAGAAAGTAAAAAAAAAAAAAAAAAAAAAACTGAAAGCATTCCCTCTAAAAACAGGAACAAGATAAGGATGCTGACTTTCACCACTTCTATCCAACATAGTCCTTGACAGTCTCCAGAGAAATTTGGCAAAATAAAGAAATTAAAGGAGGGCTGGGGTTGTGGCTCAGAGGCAGAGCGCTCGCCTAACACGTGTGCAGCCTAGGTTGGATCCTCAGCACCACGTAAACATAAATGCATTGCATTGTGTACAACTAAAGTAAATAAATATTTTTTAAAAAAGAAATTAAAGGATATGAATAGGAAAAAAAAGAGCTTAAACTATCTGTTTGCCAATGACATGATCCTATATTTAGAAGACCCAGAACCCTTCTAGAACTCATAAACAAATTCAGCAAAGTAAGAGGATACAAAATTAACACTCACAAATCAATTGCATTCCTATACTCCCAGTGATAAATCAACTGAAAGAGAAATTAGGAATACTATCTCATTCACAACAGCCTCAAAAAAATGAAATACTTGGGAACCAATCTAACAAATAACTCTGCCACTAACAATGAAAACTACAGAACACTAGATAATAACAGCAAAGAAGAACTTAGAAGATGGAAAGACCTCCCATATTCTTACATAGGCAGAATTAATATTGTCAAAATGTCCCATACTACCAAAATCACTATACAGATTCAATGCAATTCCCATCAGAATTCCAATGACATTATTCATAGAAGTAGAAAAAGCAGTCATGAAATTCATTTGGAAAAATAAGAGGCCCAGAATAGCCAAAGCAATCCTAAGCATGGAAAGAAAAGCAGGAGGCATCACAATATCAGACCTTAAATTATATGACAGAGCTAAAGTAACAAAAATAACATGGTATTGGCACTAAAACAGGCAAGAAGACAAATGCAATAGAATAGAATGCACAGAGACAAACCCACATAAATACAGTTATCTCATACTAGATAATGATGCCCAAAATAGACATTGAGGAAATGATAGCCTATTCAGCTATCTTTTCAGTTCTGGGAGAACTAGAAGTCCATATGTAATGGAACTATGTCATGCTTATCAGAAATATCAAAACAGAGTAAACAGTGAAAAACTGTTTTGACTTTAAACCTGATTTTAGGTTGTTTTTGTCCCTAGCTTGCTGAACTAGTATGAGAGAAAATCAGAGATTTGGAAAAAGGATAAGAGCACTTTTTGCTTTAAGTTTAGAAAATGATTATCTTATTTATGTGACAGATTTCACATAAATTTCAAATACAAGCTTATCTCAGTTGAACTTAGAATGAAATTTAATCATCTCTCTCACCCTGTACAAAAATCAACTCAAAGTAGATCAAAGACCCATGAATAAGACCAGAAACTGTGCATCTATTAGAATAAAATGTAGGCCCAACACTCCACCATATCAGCTCAAGAACTGACTTCTCCTTCACAGCAAAGGAAATAATCAATTACATGATGAAAGAGAGCTTACAGAATGGGAGAAAGTCTTTGCCACTTGCTCCTCAGATAAGGTGTTAATTTTCATAATATATAAAGAACTCAAGCCTCGCGCGGTGGCGCACACCTGTAATCCCAGCACTTGAGAGGCTGAGGCAGGGGGATTGCGAGTTCAAAGCCAGCCTCAGCAGTGGCAAGGTACTTAGCAACTCAGTGAGACCCTGTCTCTAAGAAAATTTAAAAAAAGGGGGGAGGGGGCTGGGCTGGGGATGTGGCCCAGAGGTCAAGTGACCCTGAGTTCAATCCCTGGTACCAAAAAAAAAAAAAAAAAAAAAAAAAAGGAACTCAAAAAACTTAACATAAAAAAATAAATAACTCAATCAATAAATGGGCGAGGAAGCTAAACAGACACTTCTCAAAAGAAGAAATATGAACAGTCACAAATATATGAAAATGTTTTCAATATATCTAGCAATTAGAGAAATGCAAATTAAAACTTTACCTAGATTCCATCTCACTCCAGTCAGAAAGGCAATTATCAAGAACACAAGTAACAATAAATATTGGTGAGAATGTGGGGAAAAGGATATACTCATACATTGTTGGTGGGACTGCAAATTGGTACAACCCCTCTGGAAAGTGGTATGGAGAATCCTCAGAAGGCTAGGAATGGGACCACCATTTGACCCTGTTACCCCACTCCTCAATATAGACCCAAAGGATTTAAAATCAGCATACTACAGTGATGCAGATACTTCAATGTTTATAGCAGCACAATTCACAAGAGCTAAAATATAGAACTAAACTAGATGCCCATCAACAATGATACAATGAATGTATAAAGATTATGTGGTTTATATACAAAATGAAATATTACTCAGTCATAAAGAAGAATAACTTTATGACATTTGCTGGTGAATGGGTGGATCTAAAGAGTATTATGCTAAGTGAAATAAGCCTTTCCCTAAAAACCAAAGCTCGAATGGTTTTGCTGATATGTAGATGGTAATATAGAAAAAGGTGGGGGTTAGAGGAAAGTAGAATTTCAGTAGACTAGAAAAAAGGGATGAAAGGAAGGGAGGAAGGGAGGGGGAATAAGAATAGAAAAGAAAGAAAAAAAGAATAGAAAAGACAGTGGAATGAATCTGACATAACTTTCCTATGTACATATATGAATATGTCACTCTGAATCTCGATATTGTGTACATTCATGTAATATCCTAATTAGAATAGTATACTCCATGTTTGTATAAATGTGTCAAAATAGATTCTACTGTTATGTCTAACTAAAAAAATACAAATTTAGAAAATGAAAGAAAATATGGTATATATACAGTTTGGAGTGTTAACCATAAAAAACGACTTTATGACTTTTGCCATAAATGGATGAATCTTGAGACTATCATGCTAAGTGAAACAAGCCAATCCCCCCGAAACCAAAGGTCAAATGCTCTCTCTGATATGTGCAAGCTACCCCCAATTAGGGGGGTGGAATAGAAGTTCTGTGGATTAAATAAAGGGGAATTCAGGGAAGGGAGGGGGTAGGAAGTGGAGACAGTGAAATGAATCTCACACAACTTTCTTTCTGTGTACATATGTGAATACAACACAGTGAATATCACCATCATGCACATTTTCTAGAAGTTAATTAAAAAATAAGTATGGGGTAAATGGCATAAAGATCAATAGATGGAAGGGAGCAGGAGGTGGGGAGAGGGAAGGGGAAGGAGAGGTACTGATTCTGAATTAGATAGAATAAGATATATTCCATGCTTCTATATTTATATAGAAATGGATTCTACTGTCATGTATAACTAAAAAGAATCAAAAAACAGAGGTGAAAACAAAAAAATAAAGGTAAGGGATCTCATGAAAATCAGAGGGAGTAGATGAAGGTCCAGGGTGAGGAATAAAGGAGGGAGAGGTAAGTGCTGGGGAGTGATATTGGCCAATTATATTGTGAGAATTTGTGCGTGTACAAATATCTAACAGCAAATCCCACCATTATGCACAACACTAATGCACAACTCTAATGCACCAATGAAAAATATGAAAAAATAAATAAATATCTGGACTTTGTCCCCAATTTCTGGCGGAGAGCTCCTGATAGATTTGCAACTTCCTGAGTGATAGGGGGATCAGGGGCACATTTTGTAAGGTAAGTCTTGATGGGACCCCAAATACTTTAGTGTGTGACTGGTAACCAGAAAAGCCAACCCTTAGATTACAGGATTGGAAATTTCATCCCCAGTGATGGACCTCAAGATTGAGTTAATCACCAGTGGCCAGTGATTCAATCAGCCACGGGTACATAGTGGATCTTCCATGGAATCCTGAACACTGGGTTCTGAGAGTTTCTGAGTTGGTGACCATGTGAAAGTTCTGGGAAGTGGTACACTAGGAGAGGGTATTTGGATTATTCTTAGTTGTATAATTTGTAATAATTTGGTAATTGTAAGTGAAGTACTTTTCTGAGTTCTATGAGTCTTTCTAGCAGACTTTCAAACATGAAGAGGGAAGTATGATAACTCTATAGTTATAGTTGGTCACCAGGAATGATCAAATGCCTGCAGCTTGTACATGACTTTTTTTTTTTTTTTTTTTGGTACCGGGGATTAAACTCAGGGGCACTTGACCACTGGGCCACATCCCCAGCCCTTTTTTGTATTTTATTAGGAGACAGTGTCTCACTGAGTTGCTAAGTGCCTCACCATTGCTGAGGCTGGCTTTGAAGATCCTCCTGCCTCAACC
This sequence comes from Tamias sibiricus, assembly GCA_025594165.1. Lineage (NCBI taxonomy): Eukaryota > Metazoa > Chordata > Mammalia > Rodentia > Sciuridae > Tamias > Tamias sibiricus. The sequence goes on along the minus strand of CM046670.1, from coordinate 12,983,519 downwards.
TCCCAAGTGCTGGGATTACAGGCATGCGCCACTGCGCCCAGCTTGTACATGACATTTCAAGGGGGTCAGTGCTTTGGGAGCAAGCCCTTAACCTGTGGGGTCTTTTAGTAACTGTGGTTGGTGAGTATTATACTGGAATTGTAAGCAAAACAATTTAGACCAGGTCAGCCTTAGTGCAGGTGAGCAGGTTGGCCCAGAGACAACAGAGAAGGGTAAAGTGGCTGATGAACAATTGCTGAAACTTGGATGTCCTCAACTCTCATAATTTTTTTTTTTTTTGGTACCGGGGATTAAACTCAGGGGCACTTGACCACTGGGCCACATCCCCAGCCCTTTTTTGTATTTTTATTAGGAGACAGTGTCTCACTGAGTTGCTAAGTGCCTCACCATTGCTGAGGCTGGCTTTGAACTCGCGATCCTCCTGCCTCAACCTCCCAAGTGCTGGGATTACAGGCATGCGCCACTGCGCCCAGCTTGTACATGACATTTCAAGGGGGTCAGTGCTTTGGGAGCAAGCCCTTAACCTGTGGGGTCTTTTAGTAACTGTGGTTGGTGAGTATTATACTGGAATTGTAAGCAAAACAATTTAGACCAGGTCAGCCTTAGTGCAGGTGAGCAGGTTGGCCCAGAGACAACAGAGAAGGGAAAGTGGCTGATGAACAAATGCTGAAAGCCTGCTCTCCTTGGATGTCCTCAACTCTCTTAAAACATCATGATAGTCAGAGCTTTACTCTGGCATCCTGAACACACAGGCAAATGAGCTGTGTATATTGGAGAGAATCCCTGGTCCCCACCCCATCTCTGCCTTGCCTAATCTCTTCCTTTAGACATATTCTTTTTTTTTTTTTTTGAGTTTTTTTTATTTATTCATTTTTAATTTGTTTTAATTAGTTATACATGACAGTAGAATGCATTTATGTGCTGTGATATATCATAAATAGATGGGATATAATTTCTCATTTTTCAAAGTGTACATGTTGCAGAATTATATTGGTCATGTTGGTCATGTAGTTACATATATACATATAGTACTAATGTCTGTTTCATTCCACTATCTTTCCCATCCCCATCTCTCCTCCCTCCCCTCCCTTCATTTCCCTCTACCTAATCTGAGGTAATGCTATTTTTCCCTAGTGCCCCCCACCTTATTGTGAATTAGCATCTGCATATTACAGAAAATATTTGGCCTTTGGTTTTGTGGGATTGGCTTATTTTGCTTAGCATTATATTCCCCAACTCCAACCATTTTCTGGCAAATGCCATAATTTCACTCTTCTTTAAAGCTGAGTAATATTTCATTGAGTATATATACCACATTTTCTTTATCAATTCATCTATTGAGAGACATCTAGGTTGGTTCCGTAGTCTAGCTATTGTGAATTGAGCTGCTATAAACATTAGTTGTGGCTGTGTACTATAGTATGCTGATTTTAAGTCCTTTAGGTATAAACCAAGCAGTGGGATAGCTGGTCAAATGGTGGTTCCATTCCCAGTTTTCTGAGGAGTCTCCATACTACTTTCCAGATTGGTTGCACCAGTTTGCAGTGCCACCAGCAACGTATGAGTGTACCTTTTCTCCAACATCCTCCCCAACATTTATTGTTGCCTGTATTCTTGCTGATTGTCATCCTGACAGGAGTGAGATGAAAACTTAGAGTAGTTTTGATTTGCATTTCTCTAATTTCTAGAGATGTTGAACACTTTTCCATATATTTGTTGATCAATTGTATTTATTCTTCTGTGTAGTGTCTGTTCAGTTCCTTAGCCCATTTATTGATTGGGTTATTTGGTTTTTCTCCTGAGAGTGCCCATCCCTAGGATCTCTGTGCTTTAATAACTGGTTTATAAAAATGGAAAACAAGCAAGGAAAAATAAGTCAATTGCATTTAATAGGGTGAGTTTGAGGTTCCTGTACCAGACTGATGTCTCACTCAACCATTGGTAAATGTGGATAGCACTGGAGGCAGTTGCATGACAGAAAAAATATCCTGCCCTGCACAAAACAATGAAAGTTGGGGTCAAAGTTGCAAGGCCCATCAAATTCAGAAGAAGCCATGCACTTTCTCTATCATTTGGACTGTGCTGCTGCCTTAAGAACTGGGCACAGAGTGTATGGGTCAGTGTAGCATTCCAGGCTTCCATCTTGAAGCTGCAGAACAATCATGAATTGCTCTTGGTTCGGGGAAGGGAGAAGGGCCAACTTTCTCCCCCTTCCATCTGTCCCAGCAGAACCACCATCCTCCTGGCTTCTAGATCCCATTGCCTTTCTCCAAAACTAGCTACTTTTATCCTCAAAACTTACTTTAATGCAAGTTTCTTCTCACTCCAACAATAACTCAGACATTAGCAGAGTTCCTTGTTATTCTTTAAAGATAGAGGTTTGAACCACAACCTAGAGGTTTAAGATTTTTAAAACCTACATTTTTTTTCTAATTTTCTGTCATTAAAATAAAATAAAATAAAAATAAAAATATATAGTTTACAGATGGAAAATATGATGCAATGGGTTGTTTTTATCTCTACATTTTTTATTGGTGCATTACAGTAGTATATAATTTTGGGATTTGTTGTTACATATTAGTACACGTACACAATATAAAAATATAATTTGGCCAATATCCCTCCTCAGCACATCCCCTCCCTCCCATCTTCCTTTCCCTTGGTCCTTGGCCTCTACTGGTCTCCCTTTGATTTTCATTAGCTCTGTCCCCATCTTTCTTTTCCCTTTCCCTTTCTAGTTTCCACAAATGAGAGGAAACATAAGACATTTGACCTTCTAAGTTTGGTTTATTTTGCTTAATATAATGGCCTCAAGTTCCCTCTATTTTAATGCATGTGCTATAATTTAATTCTTCCTTATGGCTGAATCGAAGTCCATTGTATATAAATACCACCTTTTTGTTATCAATTAATCTATCAACACCACCCTGATTGGTTCCATAGGTTTGTTATTTTGAACTGTGCTACTATAAATACTGATATGCTTATATTGCTATAGTATGCTAATTTTGATTCTTTGGAAAAATAACAAGGAGTGAACAGCTAGGTTGTATGGTAGTTTCATTCCTAGTCTTTTGAGGAATTTTCATAGTGATTTCCAAAGTGCTTGTACTAATTTTCAGTCCCACCAACAACGTTTAAGTTCCCTTTGCCCAACATACTCATCAGCAATTGTTATTTGTATTCTTGATGATTACCATTATAATTGGAGATGAAATCTCAGTGTAGTTTTGATTTGCATGTCCCAGATTGCCAAAGATTTTGAAACTTTTTTCACATATTTGTTGGCCATTTGTAGTTGTTCTGTTGAGAAATGTCTATTTAGATCTTCTGCCCATTTATTGAGTGTGGTATTAGTTTTTTTGGTGTTAGCTTTTTGAGTTATCTATTCTAGATATTAACCACCTGTTGGAAGAGTAGCTGGTAAATATTTGATCCCATTTTAAGTTCTCTCTTCATGCTCTTGTTTCCTTTGCTATGCAGAGCCTTCTAATGCCATCCCCACTTATTTTGATTATGCCACAGAGTAATATAAAAAATAGTAATAAAACCCCCCCAGCATTGTCGGGGTATAAAAACAATTATGAAGACCAATGGAATAGACTAGAAGAGATAGAGAAAAACACACATATTTAAAGTATCTGATCCAAGGATGCCAAAGCATGCACCAGAGAAAAGATAAAATAGTGCTGGGAAAACTAGATAAGTAGAAGAATTAAAGTAGATCCATAGCTGATTGCTTTTCACTCAAAAATGTCCCCATCATCTCTGGGTTAATTAAGGTTGTTAGCCTCCCTCTCTATTCCACAAGTTCCCCCAAGTCAATTTTATTCCCTGCTTTTTCCAATCTCTCTGCTTGTACTTCTCCTTCCGTCTGTAGGGGCCTGGTGGCACTGCTGCCGTCAAGTTGACACGTCTCTAATATATTATTTCTTATATTATGTTCAAAGTTTCTGACTTCCTGTGTTTCTATGGTTATTTTGCTGTCCAATGTTGAATTTCAATGAGTTCACTTAGTCACCCACCTCACAAAAGTGTAGTCTTCCAGCTTTTTTATTCTTGAGCAGAGGAACTGCTGAGAAGTGCACTCTTCTTGTAATCCAACATCTTCTGCATCCTCTTTTTACTGTGTTTTTGAATGTGGATTGCTAATATTCTATTAAGGATGATTTCATCCATGTTAATAAGGAAGTTTTTTTCCTTGATGTGTCTTTATCTGGTTTTGGTATCTTGGTGATAATGGCTTCACAGATTTTGGGAGTTTTCCCTATATATATATATTTTATGGAATAATTTGAGGACAGTTGGCATTAGTTCCTTAAAGAACTTATCTGCAAATTCTGAGCTTTATTTTGATTATTGCTTTAATCTCATTTCTTAACATTGGTTTGTTTAGTTTTTATATCCTCTGGTTCAATTTGGGTAGGTCATATGTATCTAGAAAGTCATCATTCTAGATTTTCCAATTTATTGGTATATAAATCTACAAAGTAATCTTTATTGGTTCTCAGAAGTTCAAAAATGTCCATGTTGATACCTACCTATTCATCTCTAATTTTGTTGATTCATGTCTTCTTTATTGTTGTTAGTTTTGAGAGGGGGCTTATTAATCTTATTTATGTTTTCAAAGAACAAACTCTTTGCTGTATTGATCATTTGTATTTTTTATCCTCTATTTCATTAATTTCAACTCTAGTCTTAATTATTTCACATCTGTTACTTGTTAGGAAATTAGCTTGTCCTTGCTTTTGTATGGCCTTGAGATGTAACAGTGTTTATAGTTGGGTTTTCCTGTTTTTTTTTTTTTTTTTTTTAACATAGAAGCACTAATGTTATAAATTTTCCACTTAGAACCACCTTCATAGTGTCCTATAGATTTTGGTTTGCTGTATTACTATTTTAATTTGATAAAAGGAAATTTTAAAATTTCTCCTCTGATTTCTTCTATAATCCATTACTTGTTCAATCTCCATGTGTTTATTTGGTTTCTATTTTTTGTTGACTTATAATTTCATCCCATTATGATATGATAAGATATTATAATAACAATATTTTTGTGTTTGATAAGACTTGCATTGTGACTTAAAATATGGTATACTTTGGAAAAGGGTGAAAAAGTTGCTGAGAAATGTTCTCATTGCTGTTGGACAAAATATTCTATAGATATATTTAATTCTGCTTGATTTATAGCATTTTAAACATATTTCTCATCGGTTCTTAGTTATACATGACTATCAATCTTGTTTATGTTGTCAAAGAACACTTTGCTGCATTAATTATTCGTGCTAGCGGCTTGAAACCACAGGAACACAGTTCCTTCTAAGGGAGCACACTCTGCTCCATCCCTGGTTGAAGTAGTATGAAGCAGAACCACTTGGGAGCGCAGGCAGGCCCAACTTGGGAAGCGCTCTGGTAGCTGGCGGGAAATTCCCAGTTTACCGCCCTCTGGGCCCAAGGTTTTCAGGGGGATTTCAATGAAACTCTGGTGGAATGATCCTCCCACTAGGGCCCATAGCTCCCCAAAATTGGTCTTCCTACCTTCAAGGGTTCGCTGGCAGGAACCCTTTATATGTCTCACCTGGTTAGGCAGGAGCTGCCTGAAACTGCTTGGAAGTGAAACTCCACTACGGTTCATGATAGCTCCTTGAAACCACAGGAAGCCAGTGGCCACTTGGCCTGACCTTCTGCAGAAGGTGGGTGGGGTGTTGGTAGGACATCCAACACTGATTTCTATTAAAGGCTGTCAGTCAAAATGAGTTTAGCAGAAGCCAAGTATCACTGGACTTTGTTATAGTGCAGAGAAACTCCCTGGAGGACCTCACCTCAAGACTGCTGCACCAGGTAACCAGCAGGGGGTTGGTGCCACTATGCCTTGCTGTCCTTGCTCTGGGAGTGCCAGGCATGCTGAAGGGCCTCTCAGATTGCTGAGCCAGTACTGCTACAGAGGAGGTCCACAGAGGAGGTCAGCTTAGTGCTGCCAGCCCTACTCCTTGAGGATTGTGCAGAGCTCTCGAAAGGAAGAGGAGGGTTTGTGGCCCAGCCTCAGCTGAGGAAGCTGCTAACCACGAAAGGTTAGCCCAAGCCTCCCCCACCACTCCTGCCTTGAGCTGCTGCTGGCTGCAGTCTAGGTCCTTTTTGTTGACAAGTAGCCTTCCCCTTGCAGGGGCCTAACCTAGCACCAATTAGAGGGAGACTAATGCATGCTGTCTGAATGCCCAGTTAGGAGCAGGGCCTGGGAGCATGCTCACCACTGGACAGCCCTGCACACAGATTTCGATAGCTGTAGTCACTTCAGACAGAAACCAGACTGTGTAGAGAGTCACCTCTGCAGGATCCAATGTGCCCTAAGCAGAATAAGGTGCCAGAAGGAGAGTGGCCCAGTTCCTCAACCTCTCTAGCCTGTTTCTTCATCTGTACAATGGGTGTCATCAGGCCTGATGCCCCAGACTTGTCCAAAGTTAGGCTAGGAACAGGCCTCATGTCTTCATCTGCTGGAGCTGTTGCCTTGCAGGGGTTGGACTAGATGGCAGCTTGTGGTGGCCACGGATCTGCACTTGGGACAGCGTGCCCAGGTACTGGTACTTATGAGGCACTCACACCCTGAAGGTGCCTTCCATGTCCAGGGGCCTGGATTTGAGAGAATCTGGAGAGGGATATGGGGGCAGAAAACAATGTCAGCACCCCAAGGGTGGAGATGTCCACAACCTTGAGTGCTGGGGTGTCTTTTTACCCTTTTGTTCATAACACTCCTGACACCAAGTGTCACACCAGCAGCCGGTTCTCCAAGTCTCTGTTCACCAATTGAGTGTCCTATGATGTAATGCAATTTATCCACAGGAACAGTCAGATAGAAGAGATGTGAGTGCAAGCAGGGAGTGTAAGCAAGGAGAGAGGAGGAGTAGGGGTGGTGGGTGTGGCCAGAGAAAGGGTGGGGTGGAGGGTGTGAGGAGGTCTGGAGGAGCTGGAGCTGGAGGAGGGAGGTCTGGGAGGGTGGGTGTGGTCAGAGGGGGCGTGGTCAGGGAGGAGAGCCAGGGAGCAAGAGGATGGGTGGGAAGATGGGTTGGGTCCCGGGGCTAGAGGTAAAGAGCAGAGCCACTGCCTCCTCTGGGGAGATTCTGGCTGCACCTGTACATTTTGGGAACTAGCTGAATCTCTCTGCCAAATAGGGACATTAAGTCCATCCCACACCCTTTTGGTGGGCTGTGTTAAAGCGACTGGCATAGAGAAGAGACTCAGGAGCCATCCATAGGCGGAGCCCCTCCGAATCGCCCCTCCAGCCCCGATCATGCTGGCTCCACCCTCTCTCTGCCCATTGCACAGAGAGCTCTGGCCTGTCTCAGGCTGTGCTGAGTCCATTCATCCATGCGACCAAATAGCCAGTGCACACCTTCTGGGTCCCAAGGCCAGGCGAGAGGAACATGAAGGCAGTGGCCTCAATCAAGTCATGTGTGTGGACGTCAGAAGGAGCATGTGGGGCATGTGTGTGCACATGTACGCATGTGCACAGAAGTAAGCATGTACATGCATGCATGTGGGTTGTGTGAGTGTGTGAACACAAAGCACGTGGGACTAGGCTGCTGCCGCCCATGGCTCCCTCAGGCCGGGCTGAATGAACTGGGCAGGCTCTTCTCTCACCCTCTGGGACCCTCACCCCAAGAAAGGGGTCTGGAACTTGTGCTCTGTACCCATCAGACCCTGCAGCTTGGGGCACCAGCTTGGCAAGCTTCTAAGGACCTATGAAAATATTGAAACTGGGGGCAAATAACTTTCATTGGCTCCAATATGTAAAAAGGAATGCACTTTTGAGTATCTGTAAGATCCCACCAGGCTTTTGTTTGGGGGGTTTCCTGGAAAGGGGATATTCCCTCCCCAGACCAGGCTACTTCTGCTCACCACAGGCAACCTGCCCAGCCAGGAGGGCCATGGGCAAGGCAGGAAGGCCAGCCTAGTGAAAACTCCCCAGGGGGGTGCCCTGGCCTGTGCAGCTTTCCTCAGTGGTTGCCGGCAGCCTTGCGTGTCCCGCAGGGGCCTCGTGCTAGTTTTCCAGTGCTGATATTACATGCTGGCTCCACAGAAAACTGGCTGTCTTGGGCTGCACTTACCCTCTTTGGTCTCTTCCCCACCCCCACCCCACGCCTAGCAACAGAAACCTGAGATCAGGCAGTGCTAAGGGTACTCATGTGGAAACACATGGCTTGCCTTGCACCCATGGGCCTGAACCCCAAAATCAGGGGAGGCTGCTGGTGCACGTCCCTTGGAAACTGTGCCAGCACCTTAGGACCCTGTCCTCCCCTGTGGTAACTGAGTGATGGCAAGGGGCCTGCTGCGCTCAGTCCTCCCAGAGCCTCTGAGGGTTGCATTGGCCTTGGCTCCTGCTCTGCTGAGTCAGAACGAACCCCAGCAGCTCCTGAACATGTAAACTGTGAACACTGAGTCTTGGCAACCATATGGGATGGGTGTGAAATTTCTGTGACCACATAGGTCTTGGTTCTTCACAAGAAAAAGAGACTATGCTATGCCCAAGTTCTCCAGGTGACACCTACCACTTCCTGCCAGGGTGAGGCTAGACACAGGCCCACAAGCAAGCCAGCCTGGAAACTCTCTGTGCTGTCCCCACAGACAGGCATCCCCAGATGGCCTAAGTGGAGGAGCTGTCACTGGGCTTTCCTTGGAGCCAGCTCTCTGGTTGGCAAGATCTTCATCTCTTCCTCAGGGTCTTTGCTGGGGCTGGGCCTGGGGTAAGGCGGGCCTGGCCCAAGCCACCCAGGATGAGCCCGATGACCGTGGGTTGTCCCCACATTGCTGTGTCTAAGGATGAAGCTGACTCACATGTTTCCTATGACAGCTGCCGCAGCATCACATCCAATCTGAGAGCTATTTTTAGCTGATTTATGTATTTCTCATATGAGGAAGGCATCAGCTCAGTGCGGGAAGGTGTTGCAAGTGCCCAGCTCAGCAGTACTGGCTGCCTGGCCTCCAGAGTCTGCAGGAGTCAGTGAGGTTGGAAATGCAAGTCAGGCCCAAATGCATTCACTCTGAAAGAGCAGAGACTCCATGCTTAGGCCCTTCTGGAGAATCAACAAACCCATGGTGAGAAAGCACACTGTCTCTTTAACCCCACCCTATCCCAGCCCCCCACCCCTGCAGAAGTGCTGAAGGGTGCAGGAGCCCTGTTTGGGGAGATGACTTGAATTGCGGTTGACTATGAGCCGTGGAGATTTGGGCATTGTCGCCTTCCGTAGTCTCACGGGACTTGTCCCAGGATCTCGAGTGACTTGGCCGAAATTGCTGATCGGGTCAGCGCCATTTTTTGGTGGTGTGTGTGTGTGGCGTGTGTTAGTCGTTGTTAGAACCAGAGAGAAAAGTTATCAGAATAAAAAGCTGTTCGTCTCCAGTTTGCCTCTGAACTTCTTCCCGCGGCTTCGTTGCTCCAAACGCTTCAGGCGGCAACAGGTGGCGGCCCGTACGGGGAACTTCGGAGCAGACAGGTAAGAACTGAAAGGTCTCTAAAGATGGGTTCGAATATAACTGAATCCCAAGTGATAAAGGCTATGCAAAGACTCCTTGATATACCTGACTCTGTTCTCAGTGAGGAGTATATAGAAAAAAGTGAAAGTGATCAAAAAAGCGTAGCTTCCACTGGGCCAACTAAGACCAGTAAAGAGAGTATTAGAAGAGTCCCAAAAATGACAAAAATCCAAGCTATTAAAGCTATTCGGGAGTTATTGGTGATAGCTGAAGGATACTTGCTCTTAATGGAACCTGGGCCTCAGGATATTGCTGTCAGTGAAATTAGCAGTGGTGAGGAATCTAGTAAAAGTGATCCTGAGAAAATGAGGAAAAAGAAACTAAAAAAGACCGAGAAAAAGGACCGTCAGGTAGAGGAACCACTTGTGTCCTCTACTCCCCCATGGGTGGAATCCATTACAGAAAATATGAAGGGTATTACTAGGCATTTGCATACCCTAGAAACAGAAATAAAAAGTCTTTCTGATCGCTTATGCGCTCTCGAGGACAACTCACAGATACATTGGGAACCGCCAGCATTTAAAAAGAAAAATGGACAGAGGGTCCATCAGTCAGTAGATTTCAAAACAATAAAAAATCTCAAAGAGGCAGTAATGACTTATGGGCCCCAAGCTCCTTTCACGTTGAGTATGCTGGAGTCCCTTAACACCTTTAGCTTAACCCCCTCAGACTGGAAAAGTCTATGTAAAGCAACATTAAGCGGGGGGCAATTCTTGGTTTGGCGATCGCAATTCCAAGAACTTTGTATAGAAACGGCTAAAAGAAACGCGGCTGCAGGGTTTGAAAACTATGATATAGACATGCTCACAGGAGAAGGGCAATTCGCAGACTTACAGGCTCAAACAGATTATGACCCAGATGTATATGCTCAGATAAACACAGCTGCCTTAGAGGCATGGAAAACTGTACAAGGACCTGGGAATCTACAAGGTAGCTTGTCAAAAGTGATTCAAGGACCTAATGAGCCGTATGCTGACTTTGCTGATCGACTTTTGAGAACTGCAGGTAGTGTGTTTGCAGATGTTGACCAAGCTATGCCATTAGTTGTTCAATTAGCTTATGAAAATGCTAATAAATGGTGCCAAGCAGCCATCAGGCCATGGAGAACTAAAAAGGATCTTTCCGTATATATATACAACTATGTAAAGATATAAATGACGCCTTTGTCACAGGAAATGTGATTGCAGCCTCAATGAGAGGTGCTTCCCCTCGAAATTTCACAAAGGCTAAACGTAGACATTATAATCAATCAGGATATTCCAGGCAAAATTATCATAATCAATCAGGCTATTCTAGGCAAAATCCCAAAAGAGAAATAAGACCAAACCTATACCGTGCCCCAGGCCGCTGCCCCAGGTGTAAAAAGGGAAATCATTGGGCCAATAAATGCCATTCAAAATTTGACATCCATGGAAATCCTTTGTTCAGGAATTCAAAAAACGGGGCACGGGGCCCAATACCCCGGGGCCCACAAATATACGGGGCATTGCAGGAGGAGTATCCTCAAGCATCCACTCAGATGCTTCCCCGACACAATCCCTACTACCCATCCACTCCCTCGCCAGAGGAACAGGAGGAAATGCAGGATTAGACCACTGTTCCACCGCCCGAATAGTGTTAACACCTGAAATGGGGGTTCAACTGATTCCCACAGGAGTCAGGGGACCTCTTCCCTCAGGGACTGTAGGACTTATTATCGGGCATAGTCCTAAAAGCTTATTAGGTTTGCAAGTGACCCCAGGTGTAATAAACTCAGACTACAAAGGGAAATAAAAATAATGCTTAGCTCACCCCAAAGTATAACTTCTGTTAATCAAGGAGATAGAATTGCTCAGTTGCTTCTCCTTCCCAATTTACATAATTCATTTAAAATGGGTATGCCTCAAGAAGGGAACAATAGAGGATTTTGTTCCACTGACTCAAGACCCATGGCTTGCTGGGTTCAAGACTGTTCAAGGAAGCCTATGTGTAAAATAAAAATCCAAGGAATAGAAATGGAGGGATTAATAGATACTGGAGCTGACTCTTCCATTATTAATTTACGCCAATGGCCCAAGCACTGGCCTCTGCAAAAAGCTTCAACCAGTTTAAGAGGCTTGGGATATAATAACCTCCCACATAAAAGTGCGGTAATTTTAAAATGGGAGGATGATGAAGGCCATAAAGGAACATTTCAGCCTTATGTTTTACCTAATCTACCGGTTACTTTATGGGGAAGAGATATTTTGCAACAAATGGGAGTACACCTTGCAACCAAGCCTGCAGATGTTAAATGTGAAAACCTACAGGGTAATCTTAACCATAAAAGAACTCATTATCAAAAAGTACAGAGTAATCTTAACCCTAAAAGTAATCATTGTCATAAAGGAAAAAGATATTTTTTTTCGGGGCCACTGAGAAAATAATTTTGAAAATACCATGGCTTTCTGATAAGCCAGTGTGGGTCCCTCAGTGGCCCCTATCTAAAGAGAAATTACAAGCGGCCCACCTACTAGTTCAGGAACAATTAGAAGCAGGTCATATAGAACCTTCCACCTCTCCCTGGAATTCCCCCATATTTGTGATCAAGAAAAAGTCAGGAAAATGGCGATTGTTACATGATCTTAGACAAATTAATAAAACCATGCAAGTTATGGGCCCTACTCAACCTGGACTTCCTAGTCCCATAGCTATTCCAAAAAAATTTCCATCTTATTACTCTTGATATAAAGGATTGCTTCTTTTCTATTCCCCTACATCCTCTGGATGCCCCCAGGTTTGCTTTTTCCGTTCCTTCTATGAACAATAATGGCCCTGATCAGAGATATCAATGGAAGGTTTTACCACAGGGAATGGCTAATAGCCCCACCATATGCCAAATATATGTGGACAAGGCTATCCAACCCATTAAAGATAAATATCCAAACCTCATGTGTCTACATTACATGGATGATATTTTATTGGCCCACCCTAATCAAAAAATCTTATTTAATATATTCAGTGACGTGGTAGAAAATTTAAAAAAAATATGGATTATATATAGCAGAAGAAAAAGTTCAAACCAGATCTCCCATATTATATTTAGGATTTAAAATCATGGATACTTTTGTTAGACCCCCCAAAATTCTAATAAATAAAGAACATTTGACCACCCTCAATGATTTTCAAAAACTACTGGGAGACATTAATTGGCTTCGCCCTACACTAAATCTCACTACTGGCCAACTAAAACCTTTATTTGACATCCTTCGCGGAGACCCTGATCCATCTTCACCACGAACATTGACTCCTGATGCTAGGAAAGCTTTAAAGTTAGTAGAAAAAGCCATCAAAGAAGCTCATTGTGATAGATTTGATTTAACTCAACCGCTGATGTTGATTATTATTTCTTCACAATATACACCCACAGGAGTATTTTGGCAACAAGGGCCTTTATTATGGATACATTTGCCCGTCTCTCCTAAAAGTATAATTGAATCTTATACCTCCATGGTGGCTAAACTTATTCTTCAAGGACTTAAGACTTCTAAAATATTTGGCATTCACCCTGCTACTATTATTACTCCCTATTCATCATCACAGATTGAATATTTATGCTTCAATGATAATGATTGGGCTATAGCTAAATGCTCTACTTCTGCAAATTTTGATAATCATCTTCCTAAGTCCCCTATATTATCTTTTTGTATTAATCATCCTATTATATTTCCACAGGTAATAAAAAATCAACCTATTCCTAAGGCATTTAATGTATTTACAGATGGGTCCTCAAATGGTACTGCTACAGTAGTCACTAAAAAAGAAAATATGACTTACATAACTGCACACAAATCAGCTCAACTAGTGGAATTGGAAGCTGTGGTAAGAGCTCTGGAAAATTTTTGGGACCAGCCCGTAAACATTTTTTCAGATAGCCACTATATTGTACAAGCCGTCCCAAAATTAGAGTTAGCAGGACCAATAGCACCTCATACTCCAGCTTTTAAATTGTTTTATCAAATACAAAAACTTTTGTGGGCAAGAAAAGAACCTCTATTCGTAGGCCATATTAGAGCACATACTAATTTGCCTGGTCCCCTCCATGAAGGTAATCAAAAGGCTGATGAACTTACAAAAACAATATTTATACTTTCAGTGCTACAACAAGCTACTTTATTTCACTCCCAGTTTCATGTCAACAGCACCACCTTGCAACGTAGGTTTAAAATCACAAAGGAGCAAGCCAGAACAATTGTAAAAGATTGTAAATCTTGTATGACACGTTTGCCCAATCCTCATTTCGGCGTTAACCCTAGAGGATTAATGCCCAATCATTTGTGGCAGATGGATATTACTCATGAGCCAAGTTTTGGAAAATTGCGATTTATTCATGTTACCGTAGATACATGCTCAGGCATGATTTTTGCTTCCTTACATTCTGGAGAAAAAGTTAAAGACGTTACATCTCATTGTTTGCAAGCTTTTGCTGCATTGGGCATCCCCAAAATGCTTAAAACAGATAATGGCCCCGCATATACGTCCTTATCTTTCAAACAGTTTTGCGCAAAATTCAATATATCCCATAAAACAGGCATCCCATACAATCCTCAGGGTCAGGGCATTATTGAAAGAGCAAACCGAACACTGAAAATTATGTTATTAAAACAAAAAGAAGGAAATTGGAAAAGTCCTAAGGACAGATTGGCAGTTGCCCTGTTTACCTTAAATTTTTTAACTTTAGACTCTAATTGTTATTCTGCTGGAGACAGACATTGGAATCCACACCAACAACATAAACCTTTGGTTTACTGGAAGGATGTTCTTTCAGGTACATGGAAGGGTCCAGATCCAGTATTAATTTGGGGAAGAGGATCTGTTTGTGTTTTTCCAAAAGACGAATCCTCTCCAATATGGATACCATCTAGATTAATGAAACAGGTACCACATCAAAATGATTAAGATGAAGTTATTGAAGAATCAAGATTAATAAAAAAGGTACAAAATCAAGAGGACCAAGATGAAGGTATAGAATGATTCCCTCAAAAGAGTCCTTCAAAATATTTCACAACTTAAGTGTCATTCCTCCCGGCCGGGACGAGGAGATCTCTCTTTAGTGTGCACACAATTGTATTTTTTTTTCTTTTTATACATGTCTTTATGTCTGTATATTTGTCTACATTTCATGTTAATGTGACGTCACAAATATATGTTTGTATGTTTGTGCATCTGTCCAGTGTGACGTCACAAATAACAAGCGCTTATGAAAAAAAAAATATATATATATGGATCCAAATAACTTTAATTCATTCTAGGTTAAGAGTATTCAATTAAGAGTAAATAATTTTATAAATGAAGGTATTTTCAATTTTGATTTATAGGTGTCCCTGGGACTTCTCTTTAGCAAACAATATGACTAGTGCTATATAACCTGATATTTTGGTGTTTTGACATAAGATTGTTTATTTGTTATTAACTTCATTTGTTTAATAGCTCATTATTTTCAATTATCTCAACAGGTAAAAGATTGCTCTGTATACAGAGACTCAAGGGTTCCAGCTAACAAATTATTTCTCTAAAGTGCCTTTACCTTTTCTTTAATCTATCTTTAATGCAGTAATTACCCTCAGTCTTTCTTTGTTTTGTTCTAAATATGATATTTTTCCAACTTATGTTTGTAGAAGCTCAACCAGCGATGTGTGTGAACAAAAATCAACTTTAATTTTCTAATCTAATTATTCTATTTTGTAGTTTGACAACTCGCCTCTTGACTCAGTGCTGCAATAGCACTGCCTTTCCTTTAATAATTGATGCTTGAGTTTCTAGGTAGCGGGCCCTGAAGATTTGCCGGTGGCATTGTCTAAACATAAAAAAGACGTCTGCTGCTACAGCTGCAGGGATCGCGGCCGTCGCAAGCATCCCTGCTGCTCAAGCATCAAAAAACCTCACCAACAGTGTGGCCTCTGCTCTACATGCATGGGGCCTCCTACATCAACGTTATAACAAATGGACATTTTGATCTTTCATTGTTTGGGACTTTACGGGACAATGCCTTGCGGGTATTTGTCTAGAGAATTCATTGTGTTACTTGATGGAACTTAGGGCAGCTGATTTGTTTAAACAATTTGATATGCTATGCAATTTGGCTCATCACCAAAAGGCTTGTCGCCTTAAAGCCGCAACATCTCCTCACAATTGGACGGCTGTTAGTCATCATACACAGTCGATCCTGAAGGGCTCCATTGGATGGCTGGTTAGCTAATGACGGGTAAGATCCCCAGAGGGGGACAACCTAAAACAGGCACAGTCGCACGGAACAGTCTCATGTGGCTGACATATCAACCTAAGACAGGAGTCAAGGGCACAGCCTTGATTATCCGATGACGGGTAAGAATGTTGGTTGCACATAGACGTCCTAGAGCATTACTTCTTTTAAAACAAAAAGGGGGAAATGCAGGAGCCCTTTTTTGGGAGATGACTTGAATTGCGGTTGACTATGAACCGTGGAGATTTGGGCATTGTCGCCTTCCGTAGTCTCACGGGACTTGTCCCAGGATCTCGAGTGACTTGGCCGAAATTGCTGATTGGGTCAGCACCATTTTTTGGTGGTGTGTGTGTGTGTGTGGCGTGTGTTAGTCGTTGTTAGAACCAGAGAGAAAAGTTATCAGAATAAAAAGCTGTTCGTCTCCAGTTTGCCTCTGAACTTCTTCCCGCGGCTCCGTTGCTCCAAGCGCTTCAGGCGGAAACAGAAGGGAAGCGCTTGGGGCTGGCACTAATCTCCGTGCCTGTCCCCCAGTGGTGGCTGCCCTCTGGAGGAGCCAGCAGCTGACATCACTGCAGGGGTGGGCGGGCCTGCTAGCCAAAGGGATGGTAAAGGGAGCCTCTCCTGGGACCTCAGTGAGTCATCCTGAGCCAGCAGTGTTGAGGGCAGCAGGCTGCTGGGGCAGGGTGTGCAGCCAGGCAGACCCGTGCCTCCTGCTTGAGGCTACAGTGGCCGGGAGGCAGCAGGACTCATCCCTGGTCTGGTCAGCAGCACCACATCCATAGCACCCTCTCAGGGCCAGCCCAGAGTTACCTTGCTTTTCTTAACCTCTCGCCTCACACCCTAGGCTCAAATTAGCAACCATTACTTACCAACTGCCAGGCCCAGAGCTGCTACCATCAGCCCAGTGGTTATCACAGCTGGGGCAGGACAGGGCAGGGACAGGGCCAATGGAGGACAGAATCCAGCCCCAGGGGCTTCATGAGCATCAGGGCTAGGGCTGAGGAAGCACCGCTTGGAGGCACCCCACAGATCCAGATCTGGGAGGGGCAGGGCAAGGAGAAGAAGGGCTGCAGAGACAGCGTCCAGCCAGCTAAGGTGCCTCCTGTCAGGTGTTCCTTGGAGTGAGAGCTGGGAAAGGCAGCCAGGTGGTGCCTCCAGCCCCCAGCATTGGCCCCAGCGTCTGCCCCTGGGGAAAGCGAGCTACCTGGCCCAGACAGGAAGGTGGGTGCTCTGGGCCCCACTTCACATGTAAGAAAGTTGCAAACTGTGTCACCCATCTCTGCCCCTGCCCCATGCCCTCTCCCTGACAGAAGTGTGACCTTCTCTGGGCTGGCCACAGTCTGGCTGGACATGGCCACACTACGACTGTCTTCCTGGAAAGCCTGGGCAGCCAAGGGTTGTCTTCGTCCCAGGGCGCCAGAGTGCTGAGCAGAGTGCTGGTCACCTGAAGGCTTTGAGGATTGGGTTCCTTCCCCCAGAGACCAGGAACTGGGAGGAGGACCCCCAGCCTGCTGTGCTCCTGGGGCTACAACAGGTCTGTGTGCACAGCAAGGTGTTCTCCTCTGCACACCATCTATTTGGAGAAGAAGCGGCAGAGACTCCGAGGCTCAGCAACCAGAGAGCACCAGGACATGAGGGTGGGACTGGAATCCAGCCCAGGAAGCTGGCTCCAGAGTCCTCCAGGCCCCAAGGCTATAATTTGTGTCCTCCAGAGCTCAAGATATCTAAGGTTTAATGTGGAAAAAACGGTTCCACTCTGTCTCACCCCATACCCAGAAATAAACTTAGATAGATTAAGGGCAAAAAGCATAATTATAAAAGCATTGGGAGACCAGAACAGATCTGAGCACTCTTAGGAGGCAGGCAGCATGAAAGATACAAAGCCCTAAGTGAACCACTGACAGGGTGAAACCTAAAGACTCCTAGTGGTGAAAAAAGTAACGTTTGAAGGTAAAATAGTATCTGCATATAAAGGCAAAGCAATGAAGCTCATCACATGCAGAACTCCCACAAGTCATGAGCAAAAACAGACAAACTAAAAGAAAAGTGGCAACAGGTAAGAAGAGAAAAAGTATCAAAACGGGCTAGTGAGCACAACAAAGTATCCAACCTCCCCTTTAAGCACTGAAATGAGAAGTGACAAACCCTGGTGTGGGTTAGTAAGTGAAGGCCACTCCTACACCTGTGCAGAGCTGTGGAGGGAAGCAGCCTTTTGAAAGGCGAATTAGAGTCTGTCAGGTTAGATGCACATGTCCTGAGACCCCAGCCCTGCATAGAGACATCCATGGCTCGCATCTGGTGTGAGGACTTGAGAATTGGGCCCAGGCAGGCACCCCGCCCCTGGAGTTCTCCCTCCAGGAGAACCAGTCCTCACAGGGAAACTGGTGGTCTAGAAGGACATCCAGACTGCAGACCTGGTGCCAGCTGCCCCGAGGGGCTGTGTACGTGACTTGGTGAGGGTGTCTGGCCCCGACTTGACATGGGCCCCACAGCCTGGTGGACAAACAGGGGTCCAGCTCAGGGCTGGGGTGAGGGGCACTGGGGGCTGGGTCCTGCAGAGGGTTGGGAGATCTGAGGAGGCGTGCTCCTCTGCAGCACCTCCCATTCTCCCTCACAGCCCCTTCCTGCTTCGTTTCAGGGTCCCCCCAACCCTGGATTTCACCAGGGGCTCCTCCCCCACCCATTTGGCCTCCAGCTTCTGGCACGGGCAGCGTTGTCTCCCTTTGACCTCCAGTGAGCTACAGCACCCTGCGCACATCGTACTGGAATGAGTCGCAGTGGCCTCTGCCTTCTGGAGAGCTCAGCCTCTAATTTTATACGCCATATGAGCTGGTTATTTGATCCAGATGCCTGTGAAATTTGCAGAGGGATCAATTGGAGCAGCTGGATGGGGCTCCTGCCTCATGAATCAGTGAGTGAGGTCTTGGGGGGTCCTCCCTGGGAAACAATAAGGAACTTGTTCCACATTTCCACCCTCGCACCATGGGGCCCTCTTAGGCTGGAGCCACCCCTGGGAGGGAGCATGGGCTGCATGGGGAGGCAGAGGGTGCTGTCCTACAGTGAGGCCATCCCCCTGCCCAGTGCTGGCCTCCTCACCACACCATAGGATTGGGAGGCTAAGGAGGACCCTGTGCTTCCTGAGCTCATGTGACAGTTGGAGGCACCTTTGTCCTCCCACAGCTCCCAGCTAGACCGAGGACCCTTCTGGAAGCTGCACCCACACACACTCCCCACAGGCAGCCACAGAACTGCTGTGGACACCCAGCCACTGCCCAGCTCTCACCTCGCTCGGAGCCACCTGCCCTATGGCTGGGTGGCCGCATGATGCCCACCCGCAGCCATTAGCCAGGACTTGGGCACAGCTGCCCAAAGGCCACACCAAGGCCTTGGCTAGGGGCTGACCCCACAAAGGCCGCACCCCACTGCCCGGCCCTACCCTGCTGTTTTCTCACAAAGTGGTTCTCCTCTTCTGCTTCCCAGACAAGACATGATCTACCAACATTCTGTGTTCACTGCCTGTTCTTCAGGGCGTTCCCACCAGGTAGGCGTCCTCTTTCAGGACCTGACCTGTGCTTCATGCCAGTACCCATGAGCCTTGGCGGCAGCACCATATGCACTGGAGCTGTGGCCTCCTGGGAGGCCTGCTGGGGACCCCTACCTGGCACCCTGACCTCATGCTGAGGCTTCCTTGTCCCCAGCCTGCCTGGATGCCCCTCGAGGGCACAGCAGCAGGTTGGACCAAGCCCCTCTGGCCCTGGAGCAAAGCTGGTGTTAGGGCCAGGCCCAGGGCTCTGAGCACACAGACCAGCCTGAGGCTGGGTGGGGATCCCTGGGGGACTAAGGTCAGGAGGAGCCACAGATGCCTGGGAGCATCACATGAGGGCATCACCTCCCAGGCCCACTGGAGGAAGGCCTGTTTTCTCCCACAGGCCCCCTCAGAGATCCACCAGCAGCTCAGCAGGTGTGTGTGTAGGGGGTGCCCAGGGTGCCTCACTGGAATGTTCTCAGAAAGGAAGCCCTGAATCTCAGAGCCACCACAGGCAGGCAGGAGCCAAGGTCAGCCTCAAACATGGCTCTGGGGTTCATAGAACAAAACAGTATTTAGGTTAACGTGGGCCAGAGCCCATTTTCCTCCCTAAACCAAGGCCCAGGAGGAACTCTCTTCCCCAGTAAGGAACATGTCTACCAAGGATGACCACAATTTGGAGTCATTTCCAAAAGACACACTCCCCAGTTCCCCCAGGGCCAAGACCATGGGGCAGGGAGGAGCTGGAAAAGGTGTGAGATCAGGAATGTACCCCAGGCCAGCAGCCAGGCCAGGAACCTGCTGGGTAGAAGCAGAGGGCCCCAGAACCCAGGCTCTGTCCTGTGGCATCACCAGCCATGGGAGCCTCCGCCCCATGGGGAGGCGGGTCACCCTCACTCCTCATTGGCCCAGATGGGCAACAGGCTTGGGCAGCCCTCCAGCCCACCCTGGCCTGCCATGCTCTGCAGGAGGAGCCTGCTGGCAGCCCTGCTGCTGGAGCCAGGCCTCCCTGTGGTGCGGCCAGCACCAGACCACAGGCCTGAATTCCAGCAAAAAGACTCCAGCTGAATCCAAATTTACCCAAGTTCCCATCCAGAGCACATCTCAAATTCCTGGCCCCAGAAGACCAGGGACCCCCTACCTGGTGAAGCACAGTCAGGGCAGCTCCTCCAGGCCCTGGTGTGTGAGCATAGCTCAGCCACCCAGGTCCCTCCTATTCCTCGGCTCCCAGGGCTTGGGGACCAACAGTTAGGCAAGTTTCTCAGCTCCCCAGATGCAGCCTAAATTGGAGCTGGGGTCTCCACACATAGCCATGCCTATCCCAGAAGGCGGGTCTTCCCCCTACTCAGGGAACAGCCCTTTATAATGCTTGGGGTCTTTCTGGACCTTGACCTTGGCCCATTCCTCAGTCTCCAATCTCAAATCTCCTCCCTGCCAGTGCCCAGCACAGTGAGGCCTGCTGATGCTCCCAGCCTGCTACCCCCCAAGCCTGCTATGCTCAGCAAACCAGGGCTGAAAGCTTGCACACTTTGCAGCTCTGTTCTCCAGTGGTCACAGTAACAGTAGCAGGAAGAAGGTGGCACCATTGTCCTTGCAGGGCCCTAGAGTCACCTTGGCAGCCCCTTTGTCCTTGAACCTGGCCCCAAAATGGGTCTCAGCCAGCGGCAGCAGGACCTTACCTCCTGTGAAGGGCTGAGGCCTATTGGGTCAGCATAGAAACACTCCCTGCCCCTAGAGGACAGCCCCTCCAGGGGACTGAGAGGTGGGTTAGGGAACCTAGGGGCAGCTGGGAGCCCACCCCTGCCCTGGGCTCACCCTGATGTGGACATCCCACAAGGAAGAACTGGCAGAGCACAGGCAGCCTTCAGGAGGCATCACTGGACCTGCTGGGGCACCCCACGGGGGTGTGGAATGTGACTCACGTGGGTGTAAGAGTTCGCTTTGATGTGCTCTGGGGTACCAGGAGAGAAGTGAGACAGGGCTGGGTGGACAGACAGACCAGGGAGGCACAGGGCATCCGGTCAGGAGAGGATGGGAGGCATGGAGCCCGCACAGCTGGCCTCAGGCATAAGCTTCTGGGGAGCTCAGGAGCCTCCGCCCTTGTCCTCAGGCTGACTGTGCCCCATACAGGCAGGCGACAGTGGGACCTGGGGCCTGGTGAGGGCCAGCAGCAACTCATGCATCACCAGCTCTATCATGCACTCTCAGGGCTGCAAGCAAAACAGCCCAACTTACTTTCCACAAGCACCAGCAGCTGTTTAGACAGGGAGGAATCGCCGACACCCAGCTTTCTCAGGCAGGCCCTGGAGCAGCTCCAGGGAGCAACTTGCCCACGTCCCTGCTCTGCCCTTTGCACTTCAGGAATAGGCAAAAGAGCTGACCTCAGCACCGAGAGCACCCCAAACAGCCTTGGGCAATCCCTTCCAGTGGCAGGCAGGTTCTGGGTGTTTGTCTAATTTAAAATAAACTAGGGGGAGTATATCATTTCTCCGACCAAAACTGCTGAAGCCAATGTGGGATGTTTGCCCTGCTCACAGCCTCCATGCATTCCTTCAGTCTGCTCAGCACTTTCCCAAGTGAAAAATACAACCACTGGGTCACATCCCCAGCCCTTTTTTTTTTTTGTATTTTATTAGAGACTGGGTCTCACTGAGTTTAAGTGCCTCACCATTGCTGGGGCTGGCTTTGAACTCGCAATCCTCCTGCCTCAGCCTCCCAAGTGCTGGGATTACAGGCGTGTGCCACCATGCCCAGCTAGAGACTGGTGTGATTCTAAGCAAGGGCATCAGCAGGACTGTCTGCTACATGGCATTACCCCAGCAGTAACTCAGAGAATTTGGTGTTGAGAATTGGGAAATGGCAACTTGAGTTAATTAGTGGTAAAAAAAAAAAAAAAAAAAAGCCTTCCTGAATTGGCTCCTGTACTAACTTAGAAACAGGAACTGCACCTAAAACAGGAACTGCACCTAACGTGATCCTGGCTCTGGGCAAAGAGCTTTCCAAGCAAAATATCAGAGTGGATTAGTTGTTTCTACTGCACTGGATAAAGTACCTCAGGACAAAAATAAGCTCAGAGAAGCACCGCGGGCCTGCAGCAGAGAGAGGAAAGCTTGGCCATCCCAGGAAGTTATGCCTTTGTGAACCACGAGGTGACAGAGGGTGTCCCCAGGCCCCAGCACAGACCCTGCCCACCAGGCCTGCTTAAGGTACTTCCAGGTGACCTATCCCCATCCAGGGTCATGGAGGGGACACCCCCCTCAGAGCTTATGGGGTGTGTCTGCCACACACAGCCCCTGATGGCCGTACTATCTGCCTTCCTGTTATGAAGGAAACAGTGGGAAGGGAGTGTGGCTGACAGCAGCACGAGCCAAGAGGGGTCACCGCACCAGGGACGCCAAAATCACCGCTGTATCTGTGTCCCTGCCCCAAGCCAGCCCTGTCTGTGCCCTGGGCCTCTGCCAGTAAGCGTCTCAACCTTGGCCCAGCCAGCCAGCTGGCCAGGAACAGGGTAGACAGAGCTCATCTGCTCTGGTCAGCGCCTTTGCCCTGCTCTTCCAGGGAGTCCATTGTGGCCTCCAACCCAGGGCCTGCCAGGAACCTGCCAACCTGAATGTTTGTGGGGCCACTTCAGTGAAAAGGGCTTCCCTGGGAAAGGAGGCACTTTTGAAGCTGTGGTCACTGCTTTTAGTCTGCAGAAGGCTTTAGCAAGCAGAAGAACATCCAGGATTTGGAGTCAGACCGGCTGCTTTGTAGCTGTGTGCCCCTGAGCAAGTTGCATAGCCCCTCTGAGTCTCAGTATCCACGCCTGTGGTCCAGACACATGGCTGCTGAAGGGGGACACATGGAGGGGGTACATTCTCTAGAGGACTGCCCAGCAACAGCATGCTCCCTGAAAGTCTCATGGTGGCAATGGTGGGGGCAGAGGCAGAGGCTGATGACAGGGACAGTGCTGTTGAGGAGCTGAGACCAGCATGGGCATAGAACTCTGCTCCTCACAAGAGTGTGAGGTGCGGACTAGAGGTGTCGCCCCGGCCCCATCAGCTGTTCAACCTGCTGGAGCCCTAACAGGCAGTGACGCCGTCAGGGGTCCCAGGGTGATCTGGGAATGGTGGCCACGTCCAGCTCAACTTGAAGATGGGGCAGGAGAATGTGGGGTAGAAGCAGTGAGTGTCCAGGTCTGGAAAGCACTGGAGGGGACCCCACTGCTGCCTCTGGCCACAGTAGCACCAGGGCCCGCCTGCCAGAACACAAGCCCTGCTTCCCCCTGGGCCTCACAGCCTCGCGAGCAGGCCAGCTTCAGGTTGGCCTTGGTGTCAGGGACAGCTTTTAACACGCCTGCTTTGCCTGGCTGGCCTTTGCCCTGCTCCTGGTGGCCCATGTTGAAACGTACTCCAACACACTTGGTTCCTGATCATCTCAAACTCAAGGGGATCAGGTGGGATCTTCTGTCTCAGGCGTTACCTTCTCAAGCCATGTCTGAATTTCCTTCCCCTCCACTCACCTGTGACTTCCCTCTGGGCCTGGAGCCTTCTCAGCCACACAGAAGCTGGCCTGTCCCTGTCCCAGACAGTTCTATGGTTTCCTATCTGTAGTCAAAGCCAGACCTTAATGAGACCCATACTGCAGGCCTGACCTGGAGGACCAAAGCCGCTTCCCAGACCTCCAACACATGCTCTGAGCTGCTCTAGGGAAGCCCGCCTCTGCCAAACTGAGGACCCCATGGCCCTGAGAACTCCTGCCTGATGCCACCAGTTGAACCAACTGAACCATGACCCTGGCACTCTGGGACAGCTGTCCTTGGTGATCTGATGTCTGGCCCGCTGTCTAGTGAAGAGCAAGTCAAAGCCCTTATTTGGGCCACCTGAGACAGTCTGCACCAGGCTCAGGTAGCTCCCTCATGCTGAGAATTGCTTCACAGGGGCTGCGTCTGTGCCCTGGAGCTGAGGCCCTCAGAGCTCTCCAAGTCACTCCTCCACAGTGGTTGACAGACGAGTTCTGTCCCAGCCATGGCTCCCGAGTCCTCCTCTTGTCCACCCCTCGTAAACACCAGCATACAGCAGCCACTTATGTGGCTTCCTGGAAGAATCCACATTCTGAAACTGTCCCCAGTGCCTGGAGCCCAGGGCAGATGGGCAGCTGCACCGAGAGACATGTGGGCAAGAGGATGCTCCCCACCTTTGGAGGTACTCAGTCCCCTCCAGGTGCTGCAGAGGGGAATCTGGGTGTTGGACCTACCAGGCAGTAGAAGCTGGGCTCAGGACATTGGGGTGGGGGGGTGTCCAGCTCAGACACAGCCAGGTCAGTTCTGAATGCATTGGCCTTCAGGGCGCAGGGTAAGGCCAACCTCCCACTCCACTCCTCTGTGGAGACTGTGTGGGGCCTGCAGACGGTGGCCCTTGGCTCCTGTCTGGGGTGTCAACAAGTCCCAGCACAGAGGACAAGGAGAGAGAATACGTGCCCCAGGGGAGGTCGCTGGGCCCCAGAGCCAGCAGATAGAACCAGGGTCCCGTGCTACAGGACTGGCCTGGGGCAGCTTTCCCAGAAGGTGTCTCAGAGTAGCAGGTCATGTCTGACCAGCAGGGGGGCCTGCAGGAGGCCCTCAAAAGGCACAGACCCAGCCCAGGCCACCACCTATGTGTGGAAACTACCCCTCCCCAGAGCTGTCCACCAGGCCATTCCCACCTCCTTCCCCTTGCCCCACACTGACCAACCCCAAGCTAGTCTTGCCCCTCTCTCAGTCCTCCATAGCCCCAGATGAGCTCAGGCCATGGCCCCATTTGGGCCCTGTGGTCCACTCACTGTGCTGTGGCTGTCCACCACCTGTGGGAGGAGGTCAGGTGCCCTTTTCTCATCCCCCACAATTCAGGCCCTTCTCACAGTTCCAGCTAAGCTCCAGTCACAGCCGTATATCTGTGTGACTGGTCGCTGCGTCCACACCAGCACCAGCCTCTTCCTGCCTTGTCCTGCTGGGGCAGGAGGCCAGGAGCTCACATGCAGCTGTGGAGCAGGGCAGTCAGCGTTGCCTGGTCACCTTCTCTCACATTAGTCCTCCTCCCACCTGAAGGCAGCTCTTCTGACATGTTTGTGAAACATGACCAGCTACTCTGAGTGCGTGTTTTCAAAGAGGCATGTGTCAGACTCCCCCTTCTCAGGCAGCCCCCCACGTCCCCAGGTGCCATGGGAGGCCGGCACCCACTCCAGCTTGTTCTGACCCCTGCCCAGGCAGTGCTGCTTCAGTCCTCCACTGCTCTGGGAAGTCCTGGTCTGTCTTCCTAACTCGCTGCCAGGGACTGCTGCCTTGTGCGCAGTGTCAAAAGCCCGCATCCCTCATGTCTGTTGTCCACTTCAGCTTGCCGTAGACTGCACACCACAGTTCCGCTCAGTCCTGTCCAACGGGTGGGGCCACCCTCATGCAGCTCAGGCCCCCTAGGAGTCATACCCTAGCCATGGTGTCTCACTGTCCCATGCTGAAGCTCCTCCAACTTCCTCCAACTCCCACTGTGAATGAGGAGCCTTCTGCAAATGGCCAGTTTGTGTCCTTTCCTTTGCCACTTTCCCCTCAGGGTTGTTGTCTTTTTCTTAAAAATCAGAAGAAATTACTTGTTCATGCAAGATGTTCATCCTAACAGGCTTTAGAGTTTGTAAATGTTCTCTCCTGGCCTGCCTCTGTCGGTTGATCTGGGGCCATACTTCCCCACCACCACTATCAGTCCCAGGAGTAGGACTGCTAGGCGCCCCCCTGCATGGAGACCTGGGTGCTCTGGGCCAGGCTCCCTGCTGCTGGGAAGGGCTGGGAATAAGACTCAGGCCTCGTGGTCCAGCTGCTCAGTTCAGCTCTTTCTGCTCTGCAAGACTCAAACACGAGACGACCTAAATGCTGCCTGCTAGAGCCCCAGGGCTGCAGGGCCCTTCCTGTGTCCTCATCCTAGCTCTGTGGAGTGTCTGCAGGGGATGCTCAGTGTGTGTTGACTAAAATTTTTGGCATAATGAAAGGGGCTTTTGTTTCAAAGAAATACCCAGAAGTTTACATTTTTAAAAAATTTTATTTATTTTTTATATCAAAATGAATTTTATTGTCATTATAACTAAAAAGAACCAACAAAAAATAATACAAGTGAAAATAAATAAATAAATCACCTTTGAGTCCCCATAGTAGAAAACCTAGTGTAGAATATAAAAGAATAGCCCACATTACTATTTAAGACTTCAAAGTTCACAAAAGTATAACAATTGTTGACTACAGAATCTGCCATGTCACAGAGTAAGCTCTGGCTAGGAATTAAACCAGAGACCTTGCACCTAATAGAAGAAAAAGTAGGCCCAAATCTCCATCATGTTGGTTTAGGCCCCAACTTCCTCAATAAGACCCCTATAGCACAAGAACTAAAACGAAGAATCAATAAATGGGATGGATTCAAACTAAAAAGCTTCTTCTCAGCAAAAGAAACAATCAGTGCGGTGAATAGAGAACCTACAGAATGGGAGCAAATCTTTACCACAAGCACATCAGCTAGAACACTAACCTCAGGATTTATAAAGCTCTCAAAAGCCTTAACACCAAAAAAATAATAAAATAACCCAATCAATAAATTGGGCCAAGGAACTAAACAGACACTTCTCAGAAGATGATATACATACAATCAACAAATATATGAAAAAATGTTCAACAACTCTAGCGATTAGAGAAATGCAAATCAAAACTACTCTAAGATTTCATCTTACTCCAGTCAGAATGGCAGCTATCAAAAACAGAAACAACAATAAATGCTGGCGAGGATGTGGGGGAAAGGGCACCAGAAGGTTACATTTGTGTCGGGACTTTCTGGACGCTGTCTGCCAAGGGGATGGAAAAACTTTGGCTTTGGTTGCTTACCACGCCCTGTTGCAGACCTGGGCTAAGCAGGGGGCGTGGCTGTGATGTATCGTGAGAACCAGAACCGCCCTGCTGGTCACTGATTGGCTATGGTCCATTATAAAGTGCTGTCCACCCCTTCAATAAATGAGTCTTTGGCACCGCTTCTGACCAAAACTCCCTAGCGCGACCCTGAGTCCTTTCTGAAGGCGACGGGAGGGGGCGCTGGCCACTCTTAACTTCTCAGCCTGTCTTCGCCAGGTAGGCCCCCCATCCTTCTCTGCCGGACAAAGAAGGACTCCTTTTGGGCCCACGGGGGTGGCTATAGACCTTGGCCCCTTACCATAAGTTCGCAACACATTTGGAGAAACCACCTGGTCTCGTGCACCTTGCTGGAGTTGCGGTTCACCTTCTGGCATCATAGCCTCAGTGGCTTGCCCAGGGGGCCTGCAGCCTCCCTGTGGCTGCACCACTGCCCCGCCCTGTGCACCTTTCCTGGGTGTGTGGATGTGGTCCTGGGCCAAGGAGCCCTCCCCATCCTGCTCTATCCTCTGCAGGAGCAGGCCCTGCAGATGCCGCTCTGCTTGGCCCCCCTACAGAGGAGGGGGAGGCTGGCCCACGAGTGAGAGTGGGAGCCCAGAGCTGGGATTCACTCTTTGGCCAGCAGTGGACAGCTGGGGAGGAAGGAGTGTGAGGGTCCCGGTGCTGCCATCCTGCTGAAAGCCACCAGGCCATTCCTGTAGGAGGGGCCCTTTGGGGTGACCTCAAGCTGACCACTGGGCAGGGGAAGTCCCCCGTCTGAGTCAGGCCTCCAGCCCCAGTCTGACCTGCACTTGGCTCTCAAGGCAGGCTCACCTCCAGGAACGCCTGTCCCCCACAAACGGCCAGACAAGAGCCTGATGCCCACACATCAGGAGCTGGGCCCGAGGGTGGGCTGGGGATGCACCTCACACCTAGTGGCTCAGGTCAGCCCCACAGAGATCTTCAAAGCCAGAGTTGGCCACTGACAGAGCCGCACCCCCCCCCCCCCCCCCCCCCCCCCGTCATCCCTGGGACCTGTGGATAGCATGTGCATGACAGTTTCCTGGGACCTGTTGGGGATGAGCTGCTTCTGCATGGAATAGTTGGGGTCCATGAGAAGCAGCTGCCAGAGGATCCAGTGCAGGGGGTTTGGTTTGGGAAATTCCTGGGGGAAGAAAGGGCAGCATCTCCCAGCTGGTCAGAGCCCTGTTCCTGCCACCTATGTCGCACTGCAGAGCCTGGGCTTGCTTCAAGGCTGCCCAGCCGCCCCACATGGTACACCACAGGGAGCAAAGCCCACAGTGGCACAGCTCCAACCTGACCCCGGGCGGAGGCGCAGCCGAGAGCTAAGTTTACATGTCAGGTTCTCACGTGTCCTAGCTGTCCCAAGGAGCCCAGGGCCAGCAACTCTCCTGTTGGCCCTAAGGGTGTGGTCCTATCCCCAGGGGCTGCCACCCTCCAGGAATGACAGCAACGGCAGAGACTAGGAGAAGGCACAAACCCGCTGACAAGTCCGGGTGTGAAAGCTGAGGACTGTGCTGGTTCATCAGGCGGGAGTCCAGGGACTGGACACTGAGGTTCCCCTCTCAGAGTGAGCCTGCTGAGCAGGGCGTGGACCCCGCTGGAGGACAGCTTGCGGACAGCGGGCAGATCGGGCCTGCACAGCCCAGAAACTTCAAATCAGGACACTCACATGTTTAATAGCAGATGATGATGAGTCAGAATGAGAATGCCGAAAGAAGAGGCGGGCACAGTGTTGAGCAGGCGATGCAGGAGGGGGCCAGACACCCTGGGCCAGGACGCCAAACACTCTACCCGCACCAAGGTCGCCAGGCTCGAGGGCCTCAGCCTGGTCCAGAGGGGCCCTGTGCTCTCAAACCCATCCCCAAAAGACGTGTATCCAGACGCCAAAGCCATGGAGCAGAAGGTTTTGGAGACAGGGTAGGGTGCTCAGTGAGCCTGAGAGCAGAAGGAGCCAGCCCCAGCTTACAGTGGAATCTAAGAACCCAGGAGAGGGTAGGGGGTCACTGGGCCTGAATGGGCACTGGTGGTCTCTAGGAGCTGAGGCTGAGGACAGCTCAGCAGGGCCCAAGATCAGCCCAGAAGGGGAGGGGCTGTGCAGGGGCACCCCAGACCCCTGAACTGCGGTGAGGACTGGGGGACCCTGATTGTGGGGAGGACATCTCCCGAGGCTTCAGTAGGTCAGCAGCCTGGGATGGATCCCAGCTCAGCTGCTAGTCAGCTGGGCGCACAGCAGCCCTGGTGATGGCTGTGTAAGGATGTAGAAAAGCAAGAGGAGGACGGGAGAGGTGAGTGACTGAAAGTCTGTCCAGCTACTGAGTGGTGATCTAGACTTGGCCAGAGAGGGTGCTCGTGGCAGTGGAAATACCAGACAGACTCTTGGGTAGACTAAGCGGCAGATTAGAAAATGCTGGAAAGAGACTTACTGCCCTTGAAGAGAGATCTCCAGACATCATGCAGGATGCAGAGCCCTGGAGGAAAGGGAAACACAAAGGCGATTCAGACTCAGGGGGGCTGCCACTTGTCATTTGAGGGGTCTCACTCTGCTGCCCAGGCTGATCTTGAGCTCCTGGGTCCAGCCATCCTCCCACCTCAGCCTCCCCAGTGCCCAGCTACAAATGCATTTTAGTGCACAGACAGCAGACCATGCCAGCTGTCACCTGAGACCTGGCTGGCCCTATGGCTCTCTTCTGGAGGCATTTTCTGATCCCAGCGCAGTGGAGAAGCCCCAGGAGAGCACAGTGGTTCAGCTGAGCTGCAGACAGACCTCAGAGTTCAGAGACGCTGTGGAGCCGCAGGTGGGTGAGAGAGTGGCTCCAGAGGACCGCACAGTGGCCCCGCACGCCTGGGCTGGCACCACACCACCACACCAGCCCCTAGGGCCAGGGGAAGGCCTTCAGTAGGGACTTTGTCTGCAGCTTCCCAGGGCCAGGAGAGGGGTCTGCCCAGCCAAAGTGGGTAGATCCTGACAAGATGCACTAGTCAGAAATGCCCTGAATTCTCACCAGAAGCAGAGAAAGCAGAGCAGAATGGACCTTGAGAAAGTGCTGTGGAGGAAAAGAAGGAAGCATCCACCTCGAATCCAACAGTCAGCAGACATCCTTCAAAACAAAGAAGACCACACCAGTAAGGACAGGTGGGAGCTAAGAGAAGGTGTCCTCAGCAGTCCTGTGCCATGCCTTAAGCAGTCCAAGCACACACAGAGTGAAGGGTTAGCCTCTTTCTAAATGTTTTTAGAATAAGCCTGTCTGCTTAAAGTAAAAATGATGGTTCATCATGGAAAATCATAACACCCAGAGGTAAGGGCATCATGGGTTAGCACACAGGTAGAAAGAGAAAAGCAGTGCGTGAATAACAGTAAGGAAGCTGGAGGAAGATGGGTGGCAGAGCACAGGAGCCTCCTGGAGAAGAGCACCACCTGCAGACGAAGCTGCCCGCCCATTGACCCAAGGTGCTGTGATGGACAGGAGTATTGAGAGCCACAGACCAAGCCCAGAATACCAAGGAAACCTTTCCCTCACACTCCCCCTCTGAAGGCTGGCTCCACTCATTTTTCTCTAACCAGAAGGGCAGAATTTTCTGTTTATTTAGGAAGCTGATATATATGCAAAACAATAACATATTCCAACATAAATGCAGTCTTTGAAGAGTCACAGACTGGCCAAGTGACAATTTCTCCAATACACAGCAGGCACTCAATAAACACTTGTCACACAGTAGGTGCTCAATAAACACTTGTGGGGGGGAGGCAAAACAAGCAGGAGCACCTTTCTGACAGGACGTCCTACAGGACACCCTATAGGACACCCAGACCTGTGAGAGGGGCCTGCTCCACTGGACATCCTGAGCTGAGGCAGAGCTTGGCTAAGACACGGCTCTTTAGGAGGATCAGGGAAGGTCTTCCAGGGGGCAGTCCTGGCTGGTGCCCGAGGCAGACCTCAGCTCAGTGGGGAGCACCAGGGCCAGGGCTTCCAGGATGGGACAGTGTTTCTCATTAGGAGCTAGAGGGATTAACTGGGGAGATGTGAGAGCCTGGGGACTTCGGGTGGGAATCAGGACCCACTTTGCAAACAGAGAGAAGGTGGGATTTTAAACAAACTGCCAGACCTGCCCAGCTGCAGGGGTTAGCAGGGCGGGGCTGTGGCCCACTGGGTGTTCTCATCTCCACACCTAGTGTTACCTGGGAGCAGGAACACAAGGACCTGTGTGTGTGTGTGTGTGTGTGTGTGTGTGTGTGTGTGGTGTCAGGGATTGACCCAGGGGTGCTCCACCACTGAGCCACACCCCCAGCCCTTTTTATTTTTACTTTGAGACAGGGTGTCCCCAAGTTGTCCAGGCTGGCCTTGAACTTGCGCCCTCCTGCCTCAACCTCCCAAGGCAGTTAGTAGTGATCTTGCAGACTGCCCAGCAGGAATGGGCCTGTGAGAAGTGCAAAGAGCATGGTAGGAAGTGGGCAGGAAGGGAACAGAGCTGGAGGGAGGGACACCGTGCTTCCCAGGAGCCTCAAGGAGCGTTTCTGGTGGGAGAGAAGAGTCAGGGAGAGGGGAGTGTGCAAGCTCTGAATGAAAGGTGGGTGCCTGGTCGCGCCAGCTGTGTTCTCTGGAGCTGTCGGCTGGGACAGCTTCTGTTGGGCTGGAGACGGTGGATCTGGAGCTATCGCAGTGGCTGCTTCCTCTCAGCAGGGATGAGCTATTGTGTCTGAGCTCTGGTCAGGCAGGGACTTAACTAGGGATTTCTGGTGGGGGTGTACCAGAGTGACCTTTAATGCTATTGGCTCTTTGCCCAGGGAATAGTGCAAACTTTAAGCCCATTGGCTCCTGCCTGGGGAACAGAGCAACCTTTAAGCCCATTGGATCCTGCCTGGGGAACAGAGCGACCTTTAAGCCCATTGGCTCCTGCCCAGGGAAAATGAAACCAGGTTGCTTCTCATGGAAATTTCAGTCATGGGGGAGGTGGCCCATCAGCCCAAGCCTATCTCTCAGTGACCAGGCCAGGTGGGGTGGCCAAAAGGTGAGAAGCAGATGGGCTGAAGGGGGAAAGGCAGAATGGAGCAGCCCAGGACACATTAACAACTTCAAAGCAAAAGGTTGGGGCAGGTTCTTGACAAGGGTGGAGGAAGGGCTCTGAAGGAATTAGCACTCCAATCCCTCAGGGGATAGTCTCCCAACACTCTCCAACTTCCCTGGACTCACTCAAAATTGGCTTTCTTGATCCAACCTGACTTGATTTACCTATCTGTACTAACTGCCTAGCAGATTCTGGCTTCATTAGGAGCCACAGAGGCACACTCACCTGGGCACCCCCACAGATTCTGGACAGTAGCCGTGGTAGTCCAGTGTTCTGTCCATGCAGTCCTCACCATGATGGCCTCTGGAAGCTGCTGCCCCTGGTGATTCTGGGTAGTGTGTTCTGGTGTTCCACCAATGCAGCCCTCACATCACCTGGAAACAACCCCTCCCCAGGGATTCTGGGAAGTGTCACTCTTCCAACCAATTCCTCCCCCACCCCAAAGGCTCCTGGATAGTACACTTCTACTAATATAAACCTCACCACAGTGGCCCCTAGAAGTCACATTCACCTGGGCACCCCAGGGATTCTGGACTGTGTTCTGCCCATGCAGCCCCCACCATATGGCCTCTGGAAGATTCAGGCCCCCAATGCTTCTGGGGAGTGTAGTCTAGTATTCTGCCTATTCAGCCCTCACAACAAAGAATCTGCAGCCCCAGCAGCTCTGTGCCCCAACCTTCCCCACAGCCCCTCCTGCTGAAGGAAGCTGCACCCACTACAGGGACACCAGTTGGGACTGAGGGGCAGCCTACCAGGTTTGGTCACACAGTGGGCCCCCAGATGCTTGGGGGGACCAGAATCCATGCTGCCTTAAGGGGCCTGTAGCAGCCTGGTAGGATGACCCATGAACCAAGCCACCCTCCCATCCCAAGAGCATAGTGCTTTCCAAAGTGAGAGTTTTAAGGCAGGACACAAGCTACAGGTCAGGAGTATTAAGGCTTGAGTGACACCTGTGGTCTCTGGAGGTAAGGGAGGCAGGCCTGGACCCTCAGGGATCTTGCCTCTCATCTGCCTGGGGGCAAAGTTCTGAGGAAACCTACAAATCAGGGTTGTAGAGGGGAAGTTGGGTTCTAGAAAAAAAAAGTTGCTGACTGGAGTTCGGGGGCTAAGGGATGGGAGAATGGAGGTCTTCAGTGGAGCCAATGGGGGACACAGAGTTCGCATTATTTTTGAATGAGGCAACTCATTGCTATTCTAGTCAAGCTTGCAATCAGCCAGCACCCTGGACAATTGGGCTGCTTACTGTTGCCACAGCCATTGTGGACACAGGACTGGTACCACCAAAATGATCAGATTTGGGGGTGATCAGACATCACCAGAAAGAGTGAAGAGTCTGGTCAGATATCAGGTGATTTAACTTCCCTGGAGGAGGAGGAGTTGTTTGCTCAGATATCAGAGTGGTTAGACCTCATTTGAGAAGGGTGAGGACTCTGATTAGATATTGGGATGATTGGACATCACCTGGGGTGAGGAATCTGGTCAGATATCATGGTAGTTGGACTTCCCCTTGGGAGGGTGAGGAGTCTGGACAGATATCAGGGTGGATGGACTTCCCCTGGGAAGAGTAAGGAGTCTGATCTGATATTGAGTTGACTGGCCTTCCTCTGGGGAGGGAGAGGAGTCTGGTAAGATATTGGATGGACTTCCACTGGGGTAGAGAGGAGTATGGCCAGATATCAGGGTAATTGGATTTTACCTGTGGAGGGTGAGGAGTCTGGTCAGATATTGAGGTGATTGGACATCCCCTGGGGAGAGTGAAGAGTCTGATAATATATCAGGGTGATTAAACTTCCCCTGGGAAGTGTGAGGAGTCCAGTCAGATATTTGGATGATTGGATATCACTGGGGATGGTAAAAATTCTGCTCAGATATCATTATAATTGGACGTCACCTGGGAGGGTGAGGATTCTGGTCAGATATTGGGGTGATTGGACTTCAAGTAGGGTGAGATGTATGGTCATATATTGGGGTGATTGCACTTCCCCTGGGTAGGGTGAGGATTCTGGTTAGATATGTGGGTGATTGGACTTCCCCTGGGGAGGGTGAGGAGTCCCATCAGATATCGTGATTGGACTTCCCCTGGGAAAAGTAAGGAGTTTTGTCAGATATCATGTGATTGGACATCACCTGGGAAAGGTGAGGAGTTATTGGTGAAATATCAGGGTGACTGAACTTCCCCTGGGGAGGGTGAGGTGTCTCCTGTGTCACCTGAGTAACCTCTATGACCTGCATAGTCTTTACAACTGGAGTAGCCTAAATAATCTCCCTAGCCTATATGGGCTTATTAACCTAAGTGACCTTGGTAGCCCCCATAACCAGCATAGTCTTTTTATTTATTTATTTATTTTTACTGTTTTACATCAGTTTCAGTGGGAATTTTAAAAGGGGGGGTGTAAAAACAGCATATTTATTAGTGGCTTACATGCTTGCCATGATGGCAAAAGTGACCGTAACCTGCATAAATAGTACACTCAAGAACATTCCACACTCCTTGGAGGTTAGAGCAATGCAGCTTATAAAACAAAACAAAAGGTTGACTGTTCCCATTAAAGAAAGCATCAAAAATTAGTTTTGAGAAAGAAGATGAAAGGATCACTCTCTAACTGCTGGATGTCAGGAAGCCGAGATTTTCAGAATCAAAAACAAAGAAAGCCCCAATTAAAGAGCTCAAGGACCCACCCCTCAGGGGTCACAAAGTTGGTTCTGTTGCTTTTAACTAATTCATTAGTTAACACAAAAATCTTAGTCTTTACTCCAAATTAAAACTAAGAACGTATTCTAACACTCTTCTGAAACGCAAACACCCTGGGATAAATTATTACCAGAATCTACACAGGGATTTGTCACTTAATAGTATAATTCATATTGAAGACATTTCATAAAAATAGCAACTCTCCCAATCTTCCAGGTTCCATTTCCTCCTATGAAGTTCACCAAAGCAACCTCTATTGTTTAAAATTCTTCATTGCTTGAATGTATTGTTTAGTAAAATTCTCCAACTCATTTTCAAGCTGAACAGCTTTATTTCTTAAGAAACTTGAATTGTTTTGTATTTTCTCCCACTGATCTATTTCTTTGGATAATCCAGAAATTTCTTCTTCAGATGTCTTTGTGTAATAGCAACTCATTGGCACAGGTGAGCAAAGGTAGCAGCCATTTCTTGTTGTACTTGGTGGCTGCAGTTTGCACTTGTGAAGCTAACAATCATCTGCAGTTTTTCAGTTGTGTGGTTCACAAACTGCTGTTTAAAGGCTCTCTCCCTGGCATGGGTGGTCCAGGTTAGCCTTTCCTAAAGATAGAAAGCTCCATACATACTCAATGAAACAGATATGAGTTTCCAGCCTACAGTTTTCAAAATCACTCCTCCAATAATTATGATGCCTATAGAAGTTCTAGATGTAAGTGAAGCTAATCCTGTTATTAAGGTAACCAGGAGTTCTTCCTGTGATACATTATCTGGTGTTGCTGGATCGGTGGAAGCAGTGGGAGTTGAAGCTAATAATCTAGGAAGCTGAAAGATAGGTTCTGATAATCCAAGCAATACCCTCTGAGCATTTGTGGGGCCCAAGAATCAATGAACAAGGGAAGACCAACCCAAGGAAAATGAAATACAATATCCTCTTGAAAATCTGAACATCACTTGTGGCAATATAGGTCATAACTGAAGTCAAGTTTCTTGCAAGGGATCAATGTATAAAGTTTATTCTATATACCAGCTAGAAGTAATGGCTTCAAATTTTCAATAATTTCTTGCTGGGATTGAAGCATTGAGGCATTGACTTCATTGGTGCACCGATCTGCCAAATTTTTTCCCATACCATCTTCTATGTGCTTATTTAACTCATTTTTTATGTACTTTCAATACACTTGGAGTAGGATGGAACTCAGAACAAAACTCATCAACAAAAACAGATAGTTGACAAATTTCATCTTTCATTGCACACAAAACCCTGTTTGCTACCTCCTTGATTTTTTTCTTAACATCCAATGTTAAAACATCTGGTAAAATGGGCGAAGTGGCACAAGCCTGTAATCCCAGCACTTGGGAGGCTGAGGAAGGAGGATAGCGAGTTCAAAGCCAGCCTCAGCAATGGTGAGGCACTTAGCAACTCAGTGAAACCCTGTCTCTAATAAAATACAAAAAAGGGCTGGGGATTTTGCCCAGTGGTTGAGTGCCCCTGAGTTCAATCCCTGGTACAAAAAAAAAAAAAAAAAAAAAAAATGCATCTGGTTTCAGATAAGGTTCAGTTTGTCAATTTGGTCTTCCCTCTCTTCCATTGAATAAACCCTTTTCTCTGCTGCTGCTGCCATTTTTACCGAATCCATTTTGTTTTCCACAGTATAGTATCTGTTTAGCTCTGATAGTGTGCTGTTCAAACTTTGTTTTCACAGCTGACTCCGAGATACACTCCTAAAAATTTGTTCAAAATTCTGAAATTCCTGTAATCAGGCCTGAAATCCTTCAGCAAGTGCCCCACCAACTTCTGGCATCCCCTCTACCTTGTGCTTTCTAGTACTAAGAATTTTTTTTGCTGAAACAAAGAAGATATGATTTTGTGCTTCTAAACAATCCACAAGTTTGAGCTCCTTCACCAAGAAATGCAGGCATCTTTCCATGTATGTCTGCATACATCTTCCATATATTCTGGCTTTGATGCAGAAGCCTCCCAGTGATTATTCAGTATGAAAATATTAGGCTTGGAGAGTTGCTCATTCCCTTTGTGAATAAAATGTTTCTCCATGTTCATTAGTGTTGATTCTGAGTTTGTAACCAAAACGAAGACATCAGCATCTAGGCTAAACTCATCAATCCAGATATTCAGTTCTGTTGTATCATCTGTGCCTGGACTGTCTACTAAAGCCAAGTCATCTCTCAATAGGGCACATTTTGCCTTTGGCCAAAACACATGCACAGGACAGCCAGCTTTCAAGTTTATGTCCATATGGAGGGGATGGGCCAGCTGATTTCCTGTCTTCACACTCTTTTTTTTTTTTTTTTTTTTTTCATCTGAACCTTCTTTCATAAGATAAGCTTTATCTCCATCAGTTCCAACACTTAGGAAACAATTGGTTGTATGGCCAATCCCACTAGGGAGAACTTTGTCCCATAACATTGCATTGATAAAAGAGCTCTTCCCACTGCTTGTCCTTCAACAAAATGTGATCCTTCAGTAACAAACTCCAATAACTGGCCAAATATTGTAGTAATTGCCTTCTTAGCCAGCACAAAGTACTTCAGTGGAGAAGCAGATTCTGCCATTATGCTAAAGATTCCAGCTCTAACCTGTCACCTGGCAACCACAGCTCTGCTGCAGCCCCCTGGGTGCCTCATCCTCCCTCACCAGCATAGTCTTTATGACTGATGTAACTTCTATGATCTGGGTTGCTTCTATGACCTCTGTATCTTCTATGACTTGTGTAGCTTTTGTGACTTACTGTAGCTGCCTGAGGTACAGCCACAATACCGCGGGAGGAGATTCGGTGGCAGGAATCTCTTTATCTTCTCTTCTTAGCTAAACTCTTTTCCTTTCTTAGTCTCTGTCTCATTTCTTTCTTAGTCTCTGTAGCTAAATTCTTTTCCTTATACTCTGACTATTATTTCTTCTTCTGACTACGTTCTGACCGCTCTCTTTTCTTCTTCTCCAACCCGAACTCTTCTTCTGACTGACTGAGCGACTGAACGACTGACTGAATGAATCGCTTCTGACCGCTTTCACCCGGTTATATACCTTTAGATTTGCGGGTGCGTCACGTGCACTTACAGGTGAGTCACGTGCATACTTAATGTACGATTATTATCAGGTGGAACTTACGGCTTCCAGCTAACCGCAATAGCCATCTCCCTGATTGGGGCTCCTTCAACCTACAAAGCCTCTTTGGCCTGAGTAGCCTGTTTGATAAGCAGAGCCTATATGGCCAGCATAACCTCTATGAACTGCTAGCCTTTATCACTTCACAAGGTTTTATGGCATGAGTAGCTCTATTACCTGCATATCCACCATGGTCTTTGCATTTCCTGTATCCTGTATAGCTTCTATGGCCTGAGTATCTTTTGTAGCCCAGGTAGTCTAAGAAGACTTTATGAACTGTGTATCTTCTAGGACTTGTATAGCCTGTGTCCTTTGAAGTCCCTATGGCCAGAGAACCTTCTATAGCTGTGTAGCATGTATTTTAGGAGTAGACAATGTCCTGACTAGCCTGTCTGACTTTATTAGGTTATGCCTGCATACCCTCCTTGACTTGAGTAATCTTTGGAACTCAGTAATCAATATGACCAGCATAACCTCTATGACAAGCAAAACTGACATGACCTGTGCAGTCTATGGTCTAAGCAGTCTTTAGGGCCTGAGTAGCCTAGATGATCTGAATATCCTTTATAGCCTGCATACTTTCTTTGGCCTGAGGAGCCTCTAGGACCTATCTTACTACTGATTAACTTCTATTACCAGTATAACCTCAGTGATCTGCATAGCCTCTGTGACCTGTGTCGACCCTGTATGGTCAACTGCTTAACTTCTTTGGCCTGAGTAGCTCCTATAGCCTGAGCAGCCTAAATGATTTTAGTAGCCCCTATGACCTATGTAGCTCCACGACCAGCATAACCTCTAATCCCTCCATAACTTCTATGACCTGCACAGCCTCTATTGTCTCAATGTTCTCTCTGACCAGCATAGTCTTTTGATCTGAGTATCTTCTATGTTCTGTGAAGTTATCACGGCCTGATTATAACCAGTGTCCCTTTATTATCTGCCTGTCTTTTACAAACTCAGGGGCCTAAATGACTAGAATATTCTCTGTGGCTTTAATAGCCTAAATAAACTTAGTGTAGCTCTTGTTAAGTATGTAGACCATATGGTCTTATCTGCTTCAATTACCTAAAGAAACTCTACGACTTGGATAGCATCTATGGCCTGAGTAGCCTCTATTGTCTTCATATCATCTATGACCTGAATGGCCTCTATGAACTGAGTAACCTCTTTGAGAAGCTCAACATCTATGGCCTGCATAGGCTTTAGGACTTGCATAGTCTTTACTGTTTGAATAGTCTTTATGACCTG
The DNA here is from genome assembly GCA_025594165.1 of Tamias sibiricus. NCBI lineage: Eukaryota > Metazoa > Chordata > Mammalia > Rodentia > Sciuridae > Tamias > Tamias sibiricus. Next base: position 12,944,226 of record CM046670.1, on the reverse strand, counting down.
TAAAAACTTAATGACTTGCATGGCCTCTATGGCATGGATAGCTTTGATGACCTCGGTAGCTTCTATGAACTGTGTAGACTGCATGACCTGTGTAATCATATAGTCCAAGTATCCTAAAATACCTGAATAGTTCTATGACTTGCTTAACTCCTAAGACTTGTGCTAGCTTCCATGGTGTGAGTAGCCTCTATCTAGTGCATGTCCTATGTGTCCTGCTTAGTCTTCTCTATGATCTTGTAGCCTCTATAATCTCTGTAACATGTATGACTTGAGTATCCTATATGGCTTGCCTAGCTTGTATGGTCAGAGTAGTCTCTATGACCTGCACACCTCTATGAATTGTGCAGTCTCTGTGATATGCATGGTCTCTAAAACCTCCATGGCTTCTGTTGCTCCTATTATTTGCGTAGCCTTTATGACTTAATTAGCTGCTATGATCTGCCTGAGTAATACCTTCTATGATGTGAGTTGAGTTGTAAACTGAGAAGCCCTTTTGACCACCATAAGCTCTATTGCATGCATAGACTTTTTGACCTGAGTATCCCAAAGGTCAAAGTTTGTGTAACTGCCCCCGGGCAATCTGCCGTTAAGAACTGCGCGGCTGTGGGAGAAGACTCGGAGACAGGATAGAAAAGAAAAGATTATTTTAATTCTCTCTTTCTGGCTCTAGCAACTCACAGTCTCACAGTCATACACACACACACACACACACACACACACACACAATGGCGTTTACAAAGCGAACACTCTGTAGGCTCTCTCCCGGGCAAGGTCCCACTCTCACGTGCTCCGGCAGGAGAATGGCGCCGGCTGGCTTTTTTCCTCTGGCCTAAGTCTCATTAGATCTCGCGCTAAGACCCGCGAGATCTCAGGCCAAATCCCGTGAAGGAGATCTCGGAAGGCTGTAAAGTCTGAGGCGTTTCCATGTAAACAAACGCGGTCTCAGCCAACTCTTAAATCAGGGCTTCTGCAAGTTTGTATGACCTGAATAGGCTCTATGACCTCTGTAGCCTCTGTCTTGCATAGTCTTGATGAACTGCATAGCTTTTATAACCAGCATGTCCTTTATGGCCTGAGTAGCTTCTATGCCCTGTGTAGCCTGTGTATTCTGCCTAGTTTTTATGGCCTGAATATCTGCAATGGTCTGCATAGACGATGAACTGAGTACTCTCTAGAACGTGCATAGTCTGCCTTCATAATCCATTGAACTCTTTTATTTGGCTAGGCTGCATGGCCTGGGATGCTTAAATAACCTACATAGCCTCTAATAACAGCATAGCCTTTATGACCTACATAGCATTTGCAAGACGTGAATAGCCTGTATGGCCTGTACACGGTGACCTGTTTTGCCTTTATGGCTGGAATAGCCTAAATGACCTGTGAAGGCTCATGGTCTGAGTAAACTAAGTGGCCTTTGAAACCTTTATGACTTGTGTGGCCTCTGCAACCAGCATTGATTCTGTTCCCTGCTAAGCTTCTCTGATCTGTATAGCCTCCATAGCCAGAGTAGGCTAGTGAGTTTAGTAGCTTGTATGGCTTGCACATGCTCTACAACATGAATAGCCTCTTTCACCTATGTAAGGTGAATCCTGAGTAACCTTGTGACTTGTATAGCCTCTATGACTTGCACAGCTTTGGGACCTATGAAGAATCTATGCCCTGAATAGCCCCCATCATATATGTAACATTTATATCCTGAGAAGCCTGTATTACTTTCATATACTCCATGACCTGAGTAGCCTCTTGGAACTCAGTATCCTCTACTACCATCATAAGCTCTGTGTCTTACATAGCCTCCATGACCAGCATAACATATATAACCTGTACAAACTCTATCAACTGCATAGCCTTTAGTGCCTTAGTAGCCTAGATAATGTGATTATCCTCTATGTCCTGAGTTACTCCCAGAATCTGGAAAAAAAAATCATCACTTCTATGACCTGTTCAGTCCTTATCTCCTGCATAGGCTTCACAGCTTGCCTAAGACTCTATACCTGTATAGTCCCTAAGCCCTGTGTGTCCTTTGTGTCCTACATAACTTCTATGGCCAAACTATCCTGAATACTTTTTGCAGCACCTAAGACCTGAGTAGCCTCTATGACCATCTTAGCATCTATGACTTGTATAGCCTCTATGATCTTTGAATACTCTTGGATCTTAGTAGCTTCTAGAACCTGGATCGCATCTATTTGGTGAGTAGCTATATAGCTTCCATGACCTGAGTAGCTTCTTGGAACTCAGTATCCTTTATGATCATCTTAACCTTTACAACCTGCATAGCCTCTGTGACCAACCATAGCCTTTATGACCATCCTAACTAATATAACGTGTGCAACATCTAGACTTTAAAATATGAATTCCCTAGATGACCTGAGTATCCTCTGTATCCTGTGTAGCTCTTGTGTCACAAGGAACCTCTAAAACTTGCATAACCTATGTGATATATGCATTAGTGTGCCTTGTGAAACCTCAATGATCTGCATAACTTCTATAGCCAGATAGGCCTTTATGGCCTGAGCAGCCTCTATGACTTTTGTAGGCTTTATGGCTGGAGTAGAATAAATGATGTCAGTAGCCTATATGTATTCAGTAGTTATTAAGACCTTTGTAGTGTCTAAGGACTGAGTTGATACAACAGACTATGTATCCTCTATTACCTGCATAGATGTACATGATTTGTGTAGCAGCTATGTTGTGTTTTGTTGTAGCAGCTGATGACATGCACAGCCTCTAGTCTTGTATATTCTATATGGCCTCAGTATCTTCAAATGCCTGCACAGTCTTTATGCCTCTGTAGCTTCAATGACCTGCATAGCCTCTTTGGCATAAATAGCCTCTATGTCCTATGAAGACTCTAAGTCTTGCATAGCACTTAGGGCTTGAGTAACCTAAATGACATAAGTAACCTCTATTACCTAGCAGATAGTATGACCTAAGTAACCTCTATGACATGCATATATGATATGATCTGCATAATGGTCTGAGTAGCCTCAATAACCTGAATAGGTTCTATGTCTTACTTAATGGGTATGACCTCTATGGCCTGAGTAGTCACTATAACTGGAAGTCACTCTACAAACTGTGAAGTCTCCATGACTTCAGGAGTCCCTACGACCTGTGTAGCATCTAAAGCCAAAGTGGTGTATATGATCTGTGTAACCTCTTTGACCCACATAGAATCTAAACCCTGATTAGCATTTACTGACTGAACGGCCTCTATTACCTATGTAGACTTCATGGCCTGAGTACAATAAATGACCTCATTATCCCCCACGACCTTCATAGCTTTTTTTGACCTGAGTAGCCTCTAAGATTTGTTTAGCCTTTACAGCCTAAGGAGCCTAAATGATGCCCCCAGCCTGTATGGCTTTCTTAGCCTCAATAAACTTAGTAGACCAATGACCTGCATAAGCTGGGGAAGGCTGTTGTCATGGACACCAGAGCCTGTGGAGGATTGGTGCCCCTGACACATGAGTAGAATTCATGAGAGGCTCCTGAGATCCAGATTTCCATCTAAGATCATTAACTTCCAGGCCATAGGAGTGTGTTGATCTATTCTCTCCAGAGCAGTTGCCACCCAACAACAGCCCTTAGGCTGGATTAGAACTATCTCCCACCCACCATAACTTCCCTCATAGGACCCTGTAGAAGCTCCAGCCTGGAAGCACAACAATCTGATCTGTAAGGAGATAGTTCCAACTGACAATGCCTCCTAATTCAGTACACTTCATTCTGGTGAAATGGGAAGCTGAGAATTATTTCAAACAACTTTAGCCTTAGGCCACTGCAACTGGCAGCATGGAGAGCAATACAAAAACAGGAAGGAGGTAACAACTCTCAGTCCTTTCTCTCCCTCTTCTCCTCCTTCCCCCACTCTCTCTCACAGTGCATAGCTCAGGAATAAATGGAAAGAAAAGAGTTGGGCATAGAGAGTGACCATTCATTGTGGTAAAATGTTTAACTCAGTGGAGACAATTCTTCCATTTTTTCATTAAGAATCTTGTTTTGGCTTTCACATGCGTGTGAATTCTTCCAGTGATGATTGGTTCGGGGACATATATACATATACATATACATATACATATACATATACATATACATATACATATACATATTTGTTTCTTTTCTTTTTTTCTCACTTTTAGCTTGTTTTTCTTCTTCTTCTTCTTCTTTTTTTTTTTGTTATTGTTGATACCACAGATTGAACCCAGAAAGACTTAACCACTAAGCCACATTCCCAAGCCTTTTTATTTTTTTGTTTGAGACAAGGTCTGGCTAAGTTGCATAGGGCCTCACTAAGTCACAGAAGCTGGCTTTGAACTTGATATCTTCCTGCCTCAGCCCCTTGAGCCACTGGAATTAAAGGTGTGCACCAATGTGTCCAGCCACTTTTAGCATTTTTTAAAGTAGCCATTTTTTTATTGATCTGTCTTTTGAGTGTTGGGTTTTTTGGTTTGTAGATTTTGGTTTTTCTTTGTGTTGTTTTTATTACTTTGTTTCCATTCTTCTCTTTCCTTCTCCTGGTAATGGCCAAGTTTTGTTGTTCTCTCTTCTTTTCCTTTACTTTTTTTTCCTCCATTTTCTTCTCTTTTCTCATAAACATCACCTCCTACATCTCTGCATTCTCTCTGTTCACTTTTTGAAATTGTAAACTCATTTCTATCTTTCTAGCACATTTTCTTTTCTCCTTGTTATGTGTATTTTTACCACTTTTTAGAACTAATTGGTTTATATCACTCCTGCCCCCACCATTAATGCTGATGCATTATTACTGCTGTGGATGACTTAGTTAACACTTGCTGTTGGCTATTTCATGGTTATTGTTTTTTTTTTTAAATATGCTTTTAAGTTGTAGGTGGACACAATACCTTTATTTATTTATTTTTATGTGGTGCTGAGGATCGAACCCAGTGCCTCACACATGAGGCAAGTGCTCTGCCACTGAGCCACAATCCCAGCCCCATCATGGTTATTGTTTTGACTGTTGAAAGTTGATGACCTCAGCACTTATTTTTTTTATAATTAATCTTGTAGATGTCATAGTAGGAACTGGTTATTTACTTTAGTGCTGTGTATTGTTTATTTATATCATTTGTTACTATTGTTTGTTTTGCCTTATTCTGTGAGGTGCTGAGAACTTACTATAATACCACAACTTCAAAGGGTAGATACTCCACAGCATAACTCAACCAAAAGATAATGCACTTTGCCCCACCACAAATCAATGATGCACCATCTTCAGCTATAGGAGAGACAAAAACTAAAACTCACAATTAGACTATGCAATTCCTACCAAATTCAAATTGTTTTGATTATTAATATAGTGGACAACATAGTAAATGTCTGCTATCAAATGCCTGATCTAGTTCACAACTCTTTATTGTTGATTCTGTTGTTAAATGCTGACCTTGCCATTCCTACATAGGAAGCAATTGGTATTATAGATTTAGAGTAGCCCATGAATATTTATATTAAAATTGTACACTTGTTGCTGGCATTAGTGCCACTCCTGGTTCCCCACTCCCTTTAAGAAAGACTGGAAAATATTAGGGGCTCTTCAAGGTGAACAATAAATCTCACCCCACACAAAATCTATCCCAACTTAAGCCCTAAAATTATGCCACCTCATAGAATTGATAAGACAAATACACCAAACCAAAAAGGACCTGAAGAGGAAAAATCAGATAGGGATCTCCAGTGCCACCTCTCAAAACTGCTCATTAAAAGAACAAGAACAAGTAGGAGGAGGGGGAGGTGGAGGGGGAGGAGGAGGAGGAGGAGGAGGAGGAGAAGTAGTCCCAGAACAAATAACTTAATTTACACATAAAAATAAAGGTGAAGGGGAATCCATCTCAATTGTTGTGCAACTTCAAGTCCTCTGAAAATATGAATAATCAGGCAAACAAACTCAACTCCCCCAAATTCACAATATCCATCAAGGTATCATGGGGACAATATGTACACAAAACCCCAAGGAAATATGATAAAAACTGATTATTAAAATGTTCAATAAACTAAAAGAGGATCTAAGGAAGGAATTATAAGAGCAAATACAAAACATAAAAGACCACTTCACGAAATAGAAACAGGGAGAGGAATCAATCAATCCAATTAAAAATCCACTTGAAATAATCACTAACAGATTAGATTGTATAGAAAATAGATATGCAGACCTTGAAGAGAGGATGTATGATCTTGAATACATAGAATGCTATTAACAAAAAAATATATAAAATATGATCAGAATATTCAAGAAATCTAGGACAACATAACAAGACCAAACATGAGAAGCATTGGGATAAAGAGGACATGGTGATAAAATAAAGGCATAAAGAACATTTTCAATGAGATAGTTACAGAATTTTTTTCCATATTAGACACAAGAAAAGACATCCACATACAGAATACCTGCAGTACCCTAAATAGAACTACTCAAATGAGAAGCTCTCTAAGACATATCATAAATAAAACGCCTAACAGAAAATAAGGAAACAATACTAAAAGCTGGTTACATCGAGAGGTCAAAAAATTCAGGCTCACTTTGGATTTTTTAATCCAAACACTACTATCAAGGAGGGTTTGAAATGAGATATTCCAATATTAAAAAACAAAAAACACTGCCACTCAAGTTTACTATTACCTGCAAAACTCAGTCTTAAATTCAAGGGAGAAATAAAAACTTTCCATGACAAGAATAAATGGAAAGAATTTATGAGCAACAAGACAGTACTATAGGGGCTGGGGTTGTGAATCAGTGGTAGAGTGCTTGCCTAGCTCATGCGCTGCCCTGGGTTCAATCCTCAGCACCACATAAAAATAAATAAAATAAAGATATTGTGTCCAACTACAACTAAAAAATAAAACATTTTTTAAAAGACAGTACTACAAAGGATATTCAAAGATAAATTTGATACAGAGGAACTGAAAAATAAATTCCAAATCTCCCAAATAGAAGAAAATCAATAGAGGAGTAAACCACTAAATGAGAAGCAAGGCAGTATTAAATACAGCAAAATTTCAAAATGGCAGAAAACCATAAACACATACCCATACTAACACTGAATGTTAATGGTGTCAACTCCTCAAAGGACATTGATTTACAGGTTGGATCAAAACATACAATCCAACTATGTGCTACTTATAAGACTCATCTAGGCAAAGACACTCACAGACTCAAGGTAAAAAAAAAAAAAGAAAAGAAAGAAACTTATTCCACGATACAAACCTCAAAATAAGCATAGCTGGTTATTCTCATATCTGACAAAGGAGATTTAGGGCAAAAAATAATCATAAGATACTACATCCTGCTAAAGTGAACAAACCAACAAGAAGATATAACAATAGAGAGCATTTATGCCCCGAATATTAGTACACTCAATTACATTAAAAATACTCCATGATGTTAAATCCCACATAGACCCGAACAGTATAATACTGTGTGATTTCAACACACTCTTAGTATTAAAAAAGGGGTCATCAAGACATATAGTTAATAAATATATCTCCAGAGCTGGGGCTGTAGCTCAGTGGCAGAATGGTTGCCTAACATGCGTGAGGCGCTGGGTTCGATCCTCAGCACCACATAAAAATAAACAAATATAAGAAAGGCATTCTGTCCACCTACAACTACAAAAAAAATTAAAGAAAAAAATAAATATATCTCCAACCTAAATAATACTTAAAATCAAAGCGACCTAGCAGACTTCTACAGAACATTTTATCCCCAAACAGCAAAAATTATGTTCTCAGCAGTGCATAGAATGTTTTCCTAAATGGGCCATATTCTAGATCACATAGCAAATTTTAGCAAATACAAAAAAAGAATCCTGATAAAACCTCATGCATCCTATTAGATCATAATGCAATGAAACTAGCAATAAAAATAATAGACACCACATGAATGCATGAAGATTGTACAATACTCATTTAAATGAAGAATGGATCAAAGAAGAAATGAGAGTAGAAATCCAGAAACTCTTAGAAAAATGAGAACAGAGATATAACATATCAAAATCTCTGGGATAGCAGGAAAGCAGTTCCAAAAGGAAAATTTATAGCACTGCATGCCTACATTGAGAGAGAGAGAGAGAGAGAGAGAGAGAGAGAGAGAGAGAGAGGAAATTATATTTCACCTTAAGTTGGAAGCCTTAAATGTTCCAAAAGGAAATATTCATATTGTGACATTTATTAGAGCTTTTAACCCTTCACCCTCACAGAATAAAAGAAGGTGGAAAATCCTCTGCCTGTGGGCAACAACAGCATGGACCAGCTTTGCCTGCCTCTCAAACCTGCAGGACGAGAAGGAATCAGTCCACCAGGCCTCCTGGACAGCACAGGGGAGAAGAGTGAGGTCAGCAGTCCAGTGCACACTTAGGGTGTTCCAGGAGTTGTTCCTGTCACTCTGAAGGATGCACATCATGGTGACAGGCCCCAGAAGACTTTGGTGGGGGGCTCCTATCCCATCAGTGTGGGGCTTGGTCTCCTGGGAGGCACTTCCTGCAGTCAGGGGAGCCCAACAAGGTGTTACATTGGGTTTTCTGCAAGATGAAGTCTGCAGTCAGACCAGGGGTTACTTGATCAGTATCTCAAGCCCAAAAAGATGAATTGATTCTTGAAAGACAGGAATAAGACTTGTTTCAAATTCAACTGCTCTGATCCTACAGTCAATAACAGCAAAAAGCAGGATGTCAGAAAATTATCTATGTTTCTGAAGAAGGGGCAGTTGAGCAGCTAAAGGATAAGGTGCAAGAGCCGTCCAGCTACAGAAACAAGTTCTCAGATTATCAGACCCATTTGTGCCATATTAATGAAGCAATGAAGGACTTCTAATTAAAAAAAAAAAAAGGAAAGGAAGGTAAGGGGGACCCTGGGAATCTCTCCATACCCACAGTGTGTGCTTATATTTTCTGGAACCAGCTGTGAAAGTCAAAATCAATATGTCACCTTCACGACTGATGGCCAAGGCTGGAGCTGCCCAACTTAAAACTTTACAACAGTAGCAGCAGCGTTAATGTAGTAAAATAGGTTAGAAGTCAGTGTATAGGGCCATCACTATGTGATATAACATAGCTCCAAAGAAAACCAGATGTGTTTTCCAATTTCTATAAACTCAATATAAATGAAATGTTGATAAATTGATGTTTGTTATAATGTTGAAAGATAAATAGATACTATTTTGAAACTTCGAAACATTGCTCAATCCTCCACACACAGCGCTGAACTTCATCAGGTGAGCTTATTGGATGGGTAGAGTCTGCACACTGAGCTGCAAACTGTGAGGAGACTTAGACATGTAGATTGCAGTGGGACACTTGGTGATTGGTATGCTATAGTAAAGAGTTGCAGAAAAATGTGTAACTCTTGGCTTCTGTTCTTGTATAAAACATGGTAAGATGGGTGTCTGCTGCTCAGTATTTTTTGTTTCACCTGGGCCTCACCATGTAGTTGAAGCGTGGCAGTGCCAGGTTCTGTGCCTGTTACCAGGCAACTTCAACCAGTTCTGCAGTGCTCCTTTTCATTCCACCTCTGCAAGACTAACTTCCTTGTAGCCACACTGGGTGGGTTTCTCCCAGCACCATGGAATGCAGCTGCAGGGTTTAGTCTTTGATATATTCCTCCTGAGTTAATGTCTAAAAAGCACAGAAGGATGGAAATGTTATGCAGAGCAGTGAGTTTTCGCCTCCATTATGTTCTTTGAGACCAACTGGGTGGATTGGTCAGTGACAGTCAATTGAGTTAAAAGGCCCCAAGCTAGAGGCCTGGGAAGTCCAGGTGAGCTAGCCCTCAGGTGCACAGCATGGCCGCACCTCACTGCCCGTCCACAGCTGGAGGTGATGGAGCACACCAAAGCCAGTTCATGGGAAGAACAGGGCACAGAGTGCAGGGTTTACCCAGGGAAGGAGCTGCACTCCACCCAGATCCAGCAGGCTCCTCGGTGGCCTGGAGCCCTGGGCCTCCCAGAGAGCTGTAGGCAAGGCAGGATGCCACCCACACTAAAGAGGGACAGGCTCCAGGCAGGCAGGAGCATCCAGGATGGGAACCCCACCTGGGTGGGGAGGGCTGGTAGCATCCGAGCCCAGGTCTGCAGTCCCCTCCCTAGACCTTGTGGCCAGAGGCCACAGAGCCTTTTCAGGGAGCCTGGCATTGAAGCCCCCCCCACACACACACCCAGCACAAAGGAATCACAGGGAGTATGCAGGTTAGGGCTGGATAGGGTTAAAAGTTAGGATTGCAGGGTTGGTCTAGGACTAGAGAATTGTCACCAGAAGATTATTCTTGATTAGATTTTGGGTTACTGTTGGTGCTGGGGGTAGTCTGCTATATGAGTGGGCACTGGCAGTGTTAGGATTAGGGCTTGGACTAAGGTGTAGGGTTGGGGCAGGGTTGGGATAGATGATCCTATGCACCACTAAACCACTGAGTAATAACTTCACCCCTAAGGTTCTCGGAGAGGAGCAGAACTTTTATTGGGCTTCTGTCTCTGTAGAGGTTGCTGTAGCTCAGGACTGAGGTCAGCCTGAAGCAAAGGCAAAGAAGATGGAGGAAAAAGCTGTGCAAACTACCTGTGGGCAGAGGAAGAAGAAGGCTGTGTCCTTGACTGTCTCAGGCTATATTTTTACAGGGATTATTATTGAGTCTCTGATGCTCATTATCACAGCATGCTGAAGCACTTCTGTTGTTGTTGTTAATTGGGTGTGTTTCCAGGGAGAAATCCAGGACACAGAAAGAAGAAACCCTGAGACACACCCTCAGGATGGTACAGGGAAAGCTCCAGGGTTCCCAGACCTGGAGCCACATTGGGTCCCCGGGGAAGGGCTAATGCCACCTCATCACTTGCTTTTATTCACGCTTTAATGGCTTGTTTTTTAAAGTGTCAATACACTTAAACAGTATTGAGAACTTGATGTAGTAAGACTCTTATATGACTCATGTGTAAATATGGCATTTCTGTAGAAGCAGAAACTCAGGTGGGTACAGTGCAGTGTAAAGTGGTGTGCAGCATTGTGAGGACCTGTGTTTGATCCCAGGCATGGCAAGAAGAAGCCAAACAAACAATAACAGCCTGGGAAATTCCACAGCATAAATTACCTACTTTTCTCAATAAGTAGGTGAGAAGAAAAGAAAAGGGAAGAGGACTTAAGTAGTGCTAACCAAATGCAACGTGTGCTCCTGGTTGGAGCCTGACTTGTTCAGCTTCAACTGTGAAAGTTACTTGAAGTGATGGCAGAAGTCTCGTGTTGACTGGACATTTAATATTAAGGAATTATTCTTGCCTGTTTTCAATGTGATAATAACATCGTGGCCATACTAGAGAGTTCTTTGCATTGTGAGGCTGGAATTTTTATGGAAGAAACCAGCTGTTTCTGGAGCTCACTGGCAACCTTCAAACAATCTAGAAAGTCACATGGATCACTGTGGTGATGGCTGCATGGGAAGTCGGTGGATTACTCCTCAGAATCCTCAGGGATGTGTGGCAAACATGTGGCATGCAGCTCCCAGGAGCCTCTAGGTGAGGGCTGCCCAGAAAGGATATCCAGTACCATGAAGAGTCCTCAGGATTATGAGCATGCGGCCTGTAGCTCCCTGGAGCCTCTGTGTGAGCACTGCACAGGAGAGATGGGTTGCACTACCCAAAATCTTCAGAAGTCTACAACTCCCAGAGGCCTCCCTGGTGAGAGCAGATCAGGTAGGATAGACTGAATTATCTACAGTCCCCTCTGGTGATGGTGGGGATAGGCCTCAGCAGCTCCCAGAGCTTGTGGGAGGATTTGCTTCTGAGCCACAGCTTTCCTTCACCTCAACAGGCCCCCATGTGCTGGCATTTAACTTCCTTTCTTAAAAACCATGGTCTTGAAACCGAGCCAGTCCTTGGCTGTCACTCTGTCTTAAAGACTATATTTACCAGAGGCTTTTTGGTGGCTTCTGTTTCTGGTTTTGGCACAACATCATGCCTTTGATGTTGCTGGTCCCCAGGCTGCAGCAGTGCTTGGCCTGGTCAAGTGTTAGGATCTTAAGGAGGACCCCAACTCACCTTTTCTCCTCTCCTGAATTTACTTCTTCTTCTCCTCTTCTGAATTTCCATTTGTGGTGATGTCAAAGATAAATAGCCAGACAAAAGTCTAAGGGGTGGGAAGTGATTTTATTCAGTAACTACTGATGGTAGAGGAAGGAGATGAGCTCTATTTCTACCTGTGCAGAGGTGATTTGGCCTTTTTAAAGGGAGGATGGGTGAGTGGGAGCATGTGGCTTCAGGTGTCAGTGATGTGCAAAAGAACAAAGTTGATCATTGGTGCAGATGTGACCAGGCCAGTGGTGCTGGTAGTTGTGTCTAGGGCTCTGCCTGCAGAGACCGCGGATGGCTTGCCTTTCTGGATGGTTGTATGTGAAAGGAGTAGCAGTCAGTTCTGAGCAAGGCCTTCCTGAGACACACATATTCCAGTCTTAGCCCTCTTAATAAGGTCTTCAGGAAGGAAGGTCAGAGGCCCGTGGTTATGGGTTGCTTAGGGCATGGTTGGTTCTCTGCCAGCCCTGAGCTTTACTCAGGCAGACAATGAAAGGAGGTGTGGAGGTGGTGTGCTCCTGGGGTCACCCAAGGAGACAGCTTCAAAGCTATGCTAGATGAGCTTGGTGGGGTTGTAGGGATGTGTGGAAGTAGGGACGTGGGGTGCTGTTTGGGTCATCCCAAGGAAAGCTTCAAAGCTGGGCTAGATGAGATTGGTGGCATGTCTTAGTGCAAAGGTTTGGACTGAGTTCTACATTTCTCAATGAGTTTCTGTCTGCTTGTGTATGACTGTGCATGCATATATTCAAGTGCACATGCTCATGAGTTTATGTTACTGTGACTGTGCACATTTTTATATGCATGTGTCCATGAGTGTGTTTGTGAGTGGGCATGTGCATGACAGTGTGCATGGGTTGTGCATATGTTCAAGAGTGTGTATGGTGGTGTGTGCATGTGTTCATGTGCATGCATTTATGAATGTGTGTGAACATGTGTATGTGACTCTGTGTATACCTGTTCATGTCATGTGCCTGTGTTCATGAGTTTTGGTGTGAAAGTAAGTATGACTGTGTGCATGTGTTCTTTTGCATGTTTTTATGAGTGTGTGTGAATGAGCATGTGTGTGACTGTGTACATGTCCAACTACATGTGCCCATGAATGCATGTGTGTGTGTGTGTGTGTGTGTGTGCATTTCTCTGCACATGCACATGCTCCAAGGGGCACTGATGGGGTGAAGCAAGTTTGCAGAATAGGACTATTGAGAAAGAATCTTCAAAATGGGCATCCCAGCCAGGCGCAGTGGTGCACGCCTGTGATCCCAGCACTTGGGAGGCTGAAGCAGGAGGATCACGAGTTCAAAGCCAGCCTCAGCCATGGCGAGGCAATTAGCAACTCAGTGAGACCCTGTCTCTAAATAAAATACAAAAAAAGGCTGGGGATGTAGCCCAGTGGTCAAGTGCCCCTGAGTTCAATCCCCGGTACCAAAAAAAAAAAAAAAAAAAAAAAAAAAAAAAAAAAGCAGGGGGAGTGGGCATCCCAGCTGTGGTGCTGGGTCAGTTTCTCCTGCTGGGCCCATTGCAGGATTGTTCTCCACTTCAGGCAGCAACTATTTGATAGTGGACCATTTCTTTCTTTCTTTTTTTTTTTTTTTTTTTTTGTGGTACCAGGGATTGAACTCAGGGGCACTCGTTCTCTGGGTCACATCCCCAGCCCTTTTTTGTATTTTATTTAGAGACAGGGTCTCACTGAGTTGCTAAGTGCCTCGCCATTGCTGAGGCTGGCTTTGAACTCGCAAATCCTCCTGCCTCAGCCTCCCAAAGTGCTGGGATTACAGGCGTGCGCCACCACGCCCGGCAGTGGACCATTTCTAATAGATGTTCAATAAATACCTAATGGAGACTTTACCACAACTTTCCTCCCTCCACATCTCTATCCCCACTTCATCAAAGGACAGATGACTGAAAATGAGGTCGGCTAGTTCAGCATGCAACCTGGGGCAATGATACTTTTCTCCATCAGCCTTATCCAGGGATAATTGGCAAATGTGCACACTCCAGGGGCATAGGTGGTGATGTGGAACATATTTGCACAGTGCATTTATCTCCAAAGTCAAACTGTGCATGCTAACTGTGCACAGGTGATGATTTGGAACACATTTACACAGGTGACAGATGTATGGTGCTACCAGGTGCTGCAGATGAGGGGGGACCCCAGTGAGCAGGGATGGGTTGTGCTAGGAGGAGTGCAGATGAGCAGAGGCCCAGTGAGCAGGGAGGACTCTTCCTCTCTCTCTCTTTTTCTGTCCCTTTGTCTCTCTCCACCTGTTCCTCTCTGCCAATTTATGTCTCTCTCTCTCTCTCTCTGTTTCTGTCTCTCCACATATCTGTTTTTCTGTCTTTTCATCTGTGCCTGTGTCTCTGTGATCTCTCCATTGAAAAATAAATGAATTCTCCATATCTTCAGTTCTAATATTCAAAACTCCAGCCTCTTTTTGAGAGCAGCCTTAATTACTATTGCAGATCCCTCTATGGTAGGGTGCAATGTCATGAGCTTACCTATGCCCATAAATACCCTTGATGTGTTGTCAAATCCTCTGTTGGCTCAAGGAAACTTCAGTTTCTGTCTTCACTCTATTTTTTCAGGGAAAATCTAATTGATCTGAAATATTTGCATCACTTTGGGGACTGGAGTCACCATCCAGGTGCTGTCCTCCAGAATCTGCTGGAAATTGTTCCTTGGGAAGGTTCCCTTATGCTATCACCCCCTGCTTGCCTATTTGTTCTCCAAACTCTCCTGGAAATTGTCCCTTGGGAGTGTTCACCTGTGCTGTCCCCTGCTGTTTGCCCATATTTTGTCCTGTAGAATTTGTTGAAAGCTCTCTTGGGAACATTAATCCATGCTGTCACCATCTGCCTGCCTAGGTGCTGTCCTCCAGACTCTGGTACAAGCTGTCTCTTGGGAAAGTTGGCCTGTATTGTCACCTCCTGCTGGCCCAGGTGCTGTCTTTCATTCAGATTCTTCTGTATGTTGTCCTGTGGGGACAGTCACCTACACTGTCACTTCCTATCTGTCCAGGTGCTTACCTCCAGACTCTGCAGGATGCTATGCTTGGGAATGTTCCTCTCTGTCTCTGTAGCATCCAGTTTGAGCAATAATCTTGCTCATCCTGCTAAATCAAGTTATCCCCCACCCTGGGTATCTGACTTGATATCTTATTACTCTGGCCTGCCTTCAGCAGGAATTCTGTTCAGCTGGTTCAGCAAGAAGTCCCCTTGCCCCTGATGTTTCCACTTAGTAATTGTCCATCCACTAACTTCACTCTACTCCTTGACTTTAAAACACTCCCTTTTCCTTATTGTATTCATAGTTGAACCCAATCTCTCTCTTCCCCAGAAAGACCTGAATACAGAGGTCCTGAAACCTACCTTGTTGTCTCTCCTGGAATAAACTCTGTTTTACTGTCTTTAATAAGGGTCATAGATAATATTTTCTTCATGAGTTTATGCCCAAGAGAAATGGGGGATTGGTTCCAGAACCCTCCCCATGCCAAAATTTGCAAATGCTCACATCCTCTATATAAAATGCTATAGTATTTGCATGTAACTTGTGCAAACCCTCCTGTATACATTAAATTAAATGTAGATGATTTATAATATGTAATATTATGCAAATTGCTATGAAAATAGTTGTATTGTGTTGTTTGAAGATGGTGAAAAGTCTGTACATGTTCAATATATATGAAATTTTTTTCTTTGAATAATTTTATCTCCAGGTTGGTTGAATGCATGTATGTGGAACTCACTGATTGTGAAGGCAGACTATACTTACATTCACATAAAAACTTAGACATAGTATGATATGGCAAAATACATTCTACTGTCATGTATAACTAAAAGGAACAAATAAAAATTTTTAACAGTACAAGTAAAAGACTTTATTTTTTAAATTTTTTATTTGTTTTAATTAGTTACACATGACTGTAGAATGCATTTATACACTTTAATATATCATATATGGATGGGATATAATTTCTCATTGTTTTGAGTGTACATGTTGCAGAATCATATGGGTCATGTAGTCACATATATACATACAGTAATAATATCTGTTTCATTCCACTATCTTTCCCATCCCCACATCCCCTCCCTCCCTGCCATCATGTCCCTCTACCCAATCTAAGGCAGTGCTATTCTTGCCTAGTGTCCCCCACCTTATTGTGAATTAGCATCCACATATTAGAGAAAACATTCAGCCTTTGGTTTGTGGGATTGGCTTATTTCTCTTAGCATGGTATTCTCCAACTCCAACCATTTACTGGAAAATGCCGTAATTTCACTCTTCTTTAACTCTGAGTAATATTCCATTGAGTGTGTGTGTGTGTGTGTGTGTGTATGTATATGCACACATATACATATATATATGCACATTTTCTTTATCCATTCATCTAACAAATAAAAATTAAAAAAAACTTATATACAAACTCTTCTTTTTTCTATTTGCTTTTGGTACTGGGGATTGAACCCAAGGGTGTTTTATCATGCTACACCCCAAGTCCTTTTTTTAAAAATATTTTTTGAATTGTTAATGGACCTTTATTTTATTCTTTTATTCATATGTAGTGCTGAGAATCAAACCCAGTGCCTCACACATGCTAGGCCAGTGATCTGCCACAAGGACACAAGCCCAGCCCCCGAGTCCTTTTTATTTTTTATTTTCATGACAGGATCTTGCAAAATGCCAAGACTGGCTTTCAACTTTTGATACCCCATCTCAACCATGAGTTGTTGGAATTATAGGCATGCACCACTGTGCCTGGCTATACACAAACATTTGTGGTAGCATTATTTATAATACTCAGAATGTGGAAACAATTCAAATATCCATCAACGGATGAAAGAATCATCAAAATGGATGTGGTTTATCCATACATGGAATATTTCTGAGCCCTCTGAGGATATTTGGCAATTTCCAGAGAAAGTTTTGATTGTGACATCTCTGAGTATGTTACTGGACTCTCTCTGGTGGATAAGGCTTGGAATGCTTCTAAGTATCCCATAATCCCAGGACAACTTCCCATAACAAAGTTACACATTATTTCCAACATCACATAGCTAGTAAATGGCTAGAATAAAACTTGCTTCTTGGTCTGTCATCAAAAGGAAAAGAAATACATCTAGTTGAAACAGTCTTGCTGATCTCTTGTTAATCTTCCTAAAGATTAGGTGCTCTTTGAGGACAGAGACTGATACAGAGAATTTGACAGAGTAAAAATGAACATAAAAAAATAACAAAACAGCCGGGCGCGGTGGCGCACGCCTGTAATCCCAGCACTTTGGGAGGCTGAGGCAGGAGGATCGCGAGTTCAAAGCCAGCCTCAGCAATGGCGAGGCACTTAGCAACTCAGTGAGACCCTGTCTCTAATAAAAACACAAAAAAGGGCTGGGGATGTGGCCCAGTGGTCAAGTGCCCCTGAGTTCAATCCCCGGTACCACAAAAAAAAAAAAAAAAAAAAAAAAAAAAAAAAAGAAAAAATTTGCTGAGGGGCCTGCACTTCACTTCCAGCATCCATGGTGGGTAACTTGAGGGTGCAGAGAAACCCCTCCAGAGACAGTTTCAGAGAATAGCATCTGCTTCATTGCACAGCAAAAGTAGCTTTTATAGTGGGTATGTGCCAATTTACATATAACAGTCATGAAAGGCCAGAGGTGATACACAACATATCATCTTACGGGAGTCCAGACACCAAGAGTCAAAAAACCGCCACGTAGACTGACCTTGAACCAACAGGGGAATAAATCCTTGTCAAAGGAGCAAGGAAATGCACTTGCCAGTGGTGTCCTGACAGCACTTTGTCTCCAAACATAGTGTTCTATGTTAGGACTTCCCTGCTGCACAATGAGCAAGATAAGCATTCTTCCACGTGGTTTCAAGATCAGGCCCTGCAACAGTTCCCCCTCTAAATCTTGAACATCCTGAGCAATTAAGACAATTTTATGTTCATGTGTACACATACAGTTAATAAGACATTTGATAACAAACAAGGTTAAGAAGAGAAGTATACCTAATATGCCATATGTTAACAGATTGTAGGGATTAAACCATGAAATTAACTTTGTCATTTGTCAAGTAGGTATGTAGCCCACCCTTAAAAGAAGGTGGAGGGCCTGGGCTATGGCTCAGCAGTAGAGTGCTCGTCACGCATGTATGAGGCCCAGGGTTTGATCCTCAGCACCACATAAATAAAATAAAGGTATTGTGTCCACCTACAACCAATGAAAATATTTTTTAAATGTTTAAAAAAAGAAGGTGGAAACCATAGGTATCTTAATTTGAGTAGAATTAGTTTTTACAATTTGGGCAGTGAAATTAAGGAGAGTTTGTCAGAACTGAGTGTCCCAAGGTCCATGCATATAATCAGACAAATTACTATAGTTTTGTAGAGAATTATTTCAAGGAAATTGAGTCACATAAATGTCTGTAAAATGCACATCACAAAGCAGTCTTTAAGTTTGATGCAGAACTTTGATTTGTTCTTCTTGAAGGTCATTTTGTTGTTGCAGAACCAAGATGGCAGCATGTAATTGTTAATCGATTTGTTTTTGAATCTCAAAAGTGGTGCTGATTTGTTGTGCTATGCTATTATGTGCACAAACTAAATAAAAACAAAGAGGTTTGTCTGGCAAGGGAATGGAGGAGTTCCAGGGTACTTCAGAGAAACCTATTGGAGGAGCAACATCTGCAAACAGGTGAGAGTTATTGCTGAAAATTTGAGGAAAGTGTCCATCTCTTTTTACACCTATAAAGAAAGGAGGGTGAGAGATGAAGGGCCACAAAGGAGAAGTCTGTGTGCTATTAAAAGTTAAAGTAGTTAAAAGACAAGAGTATAGAAGGCTGGAAGACATCGTGATGTGAGTTTCTCCCAATCTGTTCAGATTGTTTGACCAACCCTTTGACACCTACCTAGGTGATTGGATGTCATGGTTTCTTTGCTGTCAATGATGCTTTCTCATCTTGAGAGTCAGTCACTGCATTGGGGGAATCAGCCATCTTGCTGTGACCCAGATTGGTTTGTCTCCATTTTCTGGAAAGACACAAGCAAAACCTCACCCTAGGTTTAATAAAAGGCCTTGTGGTTGCCATCGTTGTGTCTGAAGATTTGTTCAGACCACTTGTAGTAACTGTTAGTGGCTCCCAATGTTTCTGTATTGGGGTATGGTTAGCATCAACAAATTTCAAAAAATTTAAAGGTTAAATAAAGCCATACTGAGCCGGGCGCGGTGGCGCACGCCTGTAATCCCAGCACTTTGGGAGGCTGAGGCAGGAGGATCGCGAGTTCAAAGCCAGCCTCAGCAATGGCGAGGCACTTAGCAACTTAGTGAGACCCTGTCTCTAAATAAAACACAAAAAAAGGTCTGGGGATGTGACCCAGTGGTCGAGTGCCCCTGAGTTCAATCCCTGGTACCACCAAAAAAAAAAAAAAAAAAAAAAAATAATAATAATAATAATAAATAAATAAATAAATAAAGCCATATTGGTTAAAATATGAGGATTTGCTTCAGTTATCAAGAAATTCCCCCTCTAAGTTTTGTGATTTGAGCTGTAAGATTTTGATGGGCTCTCTCAACAATGGCTTGTCCTTGGGGGTTATAAGGAATTCCAGTAGAATGTTTAATGTTTCATTGTGCACAGAATTCAGCAAACCTTTTGGAAGTATAAGCTGGACCATGGTCTGTTTTTACATTATGTGGAATACTTTTTGTCACAATGCATTTGAACGTATGTTGAATGACATGATTAGTTTTTTCCCCAGCCATAGGAGAAGCGGTAAGTAGTCCAGAAAAGTGTCAATTGTGACATGCACATAATTTAACAAACAAGGGTATGTGTGTAACATCCATCTGCCATAAAGATAATGCCTTTAAACCCCATGGATTGACTCCTCAAGGTTGTAAGGGTTGCAAACGCAAAAAAAGAAGCACAATTTTTTACAAGTTCTCACTATCTGTTTAGTTTATTGGATAGTGAATGTAGGAAATGACTGTTTGGGGGAGTGGGCTGATGGATGGAATCAAGCATGTAGCTCTTTTGCAGATTCCTAACCAGTGACATATGCACTCCGTGTGACTTATCTGTTAAATTATTAAGCTTTGAGAGAGGTCCAGGTAAACCAGTATGTGATGAACCCAGTCTAATTCCATCTTAAATTTGGGAGCCATCTTGTCACAAGGTCATGAAAATTTCATTTCTGTTTTAATGTAAAATACTAAGATTTCTATTTGTCCTGACCACACTTTGATGTTTTAAACTTGCTTGGAACGCCTGCCCATGCTTTGAACTTACCCCTGCCTGGCTTTCTTTGACCAGATAACAACTCTCCCTGAAATCTCAGCTGCTTCTCATTAATTCTGATGTTGGAATCTGAGTTTACTCCCTACCTTGAGATGTTAAGCCATGTAGATCATTAACCTGCTATCTGCCTTTATATGATGCTTGCCAGAAGCCTGTCAGCTGTCAGCTCCCAAGACATCCACCTTTGTAACTTTTTTGTTATAAAACCTTTCCTACTCCTAGACCAGGCACTGTCCTCTGACCTTGCTCTTGGGTGAGGCAGTCGCTGATCAGCTCTCTTGTGTACACAATATAAGCTTGCTTTAATTTGGTTTAAAATTGGAGTCATGGTCTTTTCTTTGCATAGTGGGTTCAACATATGAGCTCTGATATGAGTGATGGACAGTGAATTAGTACATTTTTGGAACACTCTTTGAAGAGAATGAAGGAGAATATCCAAAGCTGATTTTGCTTTGCCTTTAATAAAGGAATGAGGTAACCAGGGTATAAGTTGGACACAATAAACATGATCCATAAAGATACTTATAGCTTGTGAATTAGCTTTAATGGCCCAAGTAATTGCCTGTAACTCTAATAATTAAGGTGAGGCAGGTAGCACCTTATAAGTCCAGGTTTTGTATCCGTCCCTGGTAAGGTCATAAATAAGAATGACTAAGCCACCAGAAGAACTGACATCAATAAAGGTGAGATCAGCTCCAGGGGTTGGTTCATAATGAATTATCTTTGAAAAATGAACTGTTTTACCAATTAAAGTTTGGATAGGCTTGCAATGAGGTAAATGATTATCCAATTTTCCTGGAAAAGCCACAATTGCATCCTGAAACAGGACATTATTTTTCAAATGGAGGTTTACTTCCTGTTTGGTTAATGTTAAGACAAATTTATGAGGTTCTAGCCTAAACAATTGATGATGATACTATCAGACAAAACATATCTAATTTGGGGGTAATTTTAGAAGGAAGAGCAGTAGAAAGATGCACCCATTCTAAAGGGCTACTTGGTTCCTGGAAAAGAAGACCAGTGGGAATAGGTGAGGTGTCTAGAACTATAGCAATAATGTCCTTGTCATGATCCCATCAGCTAAAATGTAAATTAGCAAGCTGATTTTTAACCTTTTGTAAGGCTTCGTAAGCTTCAGGAGTTAATCTTCTTAAAAACGAAGGAGATGGATCACCCTCCAACCATTGGAACAGGGGAGTTAGAGCCCCTGAAAGAACCTGGAGAAATGGCTGAAGCCAATTTCTGTCTCCTAAAACCTTTTGTAAGTCATTTAAAGTAAGGGGAGATTTTATGTAAATGTTTGGAACATGCCAGCCCTGAGGACCTACACTTGACTGTGGTCAGGCCCAGGTCAGTCCCACTGACCTCCGCCCTAGTGCTGCCAGGCCCAGGTCAGTCCCGCCAACCTCCAACCAAGTTCAGGTGGGCCCAGGTCAGCCCAGCCAACACCCACAGAGCTCAGGCAGGCCTAGGACAGCTTCACTGACCTCTGCTCAGAGGATCGTCTCTCCCAATCAGCAGACCACTGCAGGAGCTCAGATTCAACCAGTTCGGCCCACACCAACCATGTAGGACCCAGCTCCAGGGTAGGTCCAGAGTCCAGTACCCCACCCCCACCTGGGAGCACAAGCCTAAACCACTTCCATCTTGAGACACTGCAGACATAGCCATAGCCTTCCCCACACAGCAACCCCTACCTTTTGACAATAGACAGGGCCTAAAAGCAGACATATATCAGAGCAGGCATCCCAAAGACATTATAAGGCCCACGCTTTTAGCCCCATCTCTGGAAGACATTGCATGCATTTTGGGGCACCTTCACTGTTATCTCAAGTTACCTCCGCTACTGCCGAGACCACCTTTAGTGGCTGTAAGCTACCTGGTACCGAAAACCGGGAGGAAAAACTCTCGGAGGCAGAGTTAAGCTTTTACTACTTTTACTTCTACTTTCTTAGAGCTTAGAGAGGGAAAGAAAGATTTTTAGAGAGAAAGATTAGAGCGAGCTTTTCTTCTTGTCTTCTTAGCTTAGAGTAGAGTCTTAGAGAGAAAGAAAGATAGAGCTCAGCTTAGAGAAAGATTAGAGCTTCTTTCTTCTCTCTTCTTTCTTCCTTCTTCTTTCTTCTGTCTTCTGTCTTCCTCAGGAGCCTCGGCCTAACTCTGACCAGTCATTACTTCTTCTATCTGGTTTCTCTTCTGTCTTCTATCTGGTTTCTCTTCTGTAACCACTCTGCCTATGTTATCAGGTGGAACTTATGGCTTCCAGCTAGCTACAACAGCCCTTCCTAATTAGGGCTCCTTCAAGTGGCAATAGCATATATTGAGGGACACCTGTAGGTTCTGAAAGCCCAACATTAAGGTGAGGCACAGACAACCTTCACAAATATTACAAGAATATAGGGTAGAAACTGTAATATCTCAGATCTATACTGCAAGAAAGGGAGGCAAATAGACAACATGAAAAAACAAGGAAGGAAAGTACCCCAAACAAACCAGGATACTTCAATAACAGAACCCATGCTCAGTGAAGTTGATGAAATGTCAGAGAAGGAGTTCAGAAAGTTCATAATTAAAATGATCTGTGAATTAAAGAATGACCTAAATGAGCAAATACAGGCAAAAATTGATCACTACAACAAAGATATAAGAGAGCAAATATAGGTAGCAAAAGATTACTTCAAAAAAGAGATAGAAACTCTGAAAAAAAAAAACAGTCAGAAATCCTTAAAATGAAGGAAACAATTAACTAAATAAAAAACATAATAGAAAGCATCAACAGACTAGATCAACTGGAAGAAAAAACTTCAGATAATAAAGACAAAGTATATAATCTTGAAAATAAAGTTGACCACAAAGTGAAGATAGTAAGAAACCATGAACAGAACATCCAAGAATTATGGGACAGCAGCAAAAGACCAAATCTAAGAGTAATTGGGATAGAGGAAGGCACAGAGTTTCAAACCAAAGGAATGCACAATCTCTTAAATGAGATAATATCAGAAAAATTTTCAAGCATTAAGAATGAATTGGAAAACCAAATACAAGAGGCTTATAGGACACCAAATGTACAAAATTACAACAGATATACACCAAGACACATTATAATGAAAATACCTAGCATAGAGAATAAGGATAGAATTTTAAAGGCCACAACAGAGAGGAATCAGATCACATATAGGGGGAGACCAATTCGTGTTACAGCAGATTTTTCAACTCAGACACTCAAAGGAGCAACATATATCAAGCTCTGAAAGAAAAGGGATGCCAACCAAGAATCTTATATACAGCAAAATTAAGCTTTAGATTTGAGGATGAAATAAAAACCTTCCATGATAAACAAAAGTTAAAAGAATTCACAACTAGAAAGCCAGCACTACAGAACATCCTCAGCAAAATATTCCATGAAGAGGAAATGAAAACAATGAGGAAGGTATTACACTAATGGAAAAGCCAACCAGAGGAGAAACCATGTCAAGTTAAATACCAAGAATAAACAAAAATGGCTGGGAGTACAAGTCATGTCTCAATAATAACTCTGAATGTTAATGGCCTAAACTCACCAATCAAAAGACATAGACTAGCAGATTAGATAAAAAAACAGACCCATAGATACATGCATACCTATGATTATAGCAGCATAATTAACAATGGCCAAACTATGCAACCAACCTAGGTGTCCATCAATGAATGAATGGATAAAGAAAATGTGGTATATATACACAATGGAATTTTATTCAGCCATAAAGAAAAATGGAATTATGTCTTTGTAGGAAAATGGATGGAACTAGAGACTATCATGTAAGCAAAATAAGTCAAACTTAGAAGACTAAGGGTCATGTTTTCTCTCATCTGTGGAAGCTAGAGAGGAAAAAAGAAAAGAAAGAGGGAGATGGATCTCCTAAAAACAAAAGGGAGATCAGTAAAAAAATGGACCAAGAGGTGGGAGGAAAGGAAGGCAGGGGGAAATTATATCGTTCTATTGTGTGCACATACAAATATGTAACAACAAACCCCAGCAATATGTACAACTATAATGCACCAAGAAAAACATGTGGGGAAGAAAAAAAAATACAGGCCCATAAGTCTCAGAAACACAATGTTCAACAATAACAAAAAGGCAATCTCAAGAAGGCATAGGCACTAAGCTACTCAGTGAGACCCTGTCTCTAAATAAAATATACAATAGGGCTGGAGATGTGGCTCAGTGGATGAGTGCCCCTGAGTTCAATCCCCGGTATCACCCCTCCCAAAAAAATCATAGTATAATAACATTCATATAAAGCTTGAAAACACACAAAACAGTATTATTTGATGCTTATACTATAGCAGATACACAATAATAATAATAAAATGCATTCCCCAAATAACATTTAAAAACGACCCAACAATATGCTGCCTCCAAGAGACTCATCTCATAGGAAAAGACATCCATAGGCTGAGGGTAAAAGATTGGGAGAAATCCTACCACTCACATGGACTGAGGAAACAAGCAGGGGATTCCATCCTTATATCAAATAAAGTAGATTTCAAGCAAAAGTCAATCAAAAGGGATAAAGAATGACACTACATACTGCTCAAGGGAACCATACACCAACAAGACTTAACAATTATAAATACATATGCCCCAAACAATGGAGCATCCATGTTCATCAAACAAACTCTTCTCAAGTTCAAGAGTCAAATTGACCACAACACAATAATTCTTGGAGACTTTAACACACCCCTTTCACCACTGGATAGATCTTCCAAACAAAAACTGAACAAAGAAACTATAGAACTCAAAAATACAATAATCAACTTAGACTTAACTGACTTATATAGAATATTTCATCTTTCAATGAGCAAATACACTTTCTTCTCAGCAGCACATGAATCCTTCTCTAAAAAATAGATTATATCCTATGCCACAAAACAACTCTTAGCAAATATTAAAAAAATAGACATACTACCCTGCATTCTATCAAACCATAATGGAATGAAATTAGAAATCAATGATAAAATAAGGAATAAAAGCTACTCCAACACCTGGAGACGAAATAATATGCTACTGAATGAATGATGGGTTGCAGATGACATCAAAGAGGAGATTTAAAAATTCTTAGCGGTGAATGAGAACACAGACACAACATATCAAAATCTCTGGGACACTATGAAGGCAGTTCTAAGAGGAAAGTTCATTGCATTGAGTTCATTCCTCAAAAGAAGAAAAAGTCAACAAATAAATGACTTAACAGTTCATCTCAAAGCTCTAGAAAAAGAAGAATAATCCAACACCAAAGGTGGTAGAAGACAGGAAATAATTAAAATCAGAGCTGAAATCAATAAAATTGAAACAAAAGAAACAATTGAAAATTGACAAAACTAAAAGTTGGTTCTTTGAAAAAATAAATACAATTGACAGACCCTTAGCCAGGCTAACAAAGAGAAGGAGAGAGAAAACTCAAATTATTAACATACGTGATGAAAAAGGAAATATCACAACAGACACTACAGAAATACAGGAGATAATTTGAAATTTTGAAAACTTGTACTCCAATAAAATACAAAACATCGAAGGCATCGACAAATTTCTAGTCACATGATTTGCCCAAATTGAAGCAGGATGATATACACAATTAAACAGACCAATTTCAAATGATGAAATAGAAGATGCCATCAGAATCCTTATTCTACCAACCAAGAAAAGCCCAGGACCACGTGGATACACAGCCGAGTTCCACAAGACCTTTAAAGAAGAACTAATACCAATACTTTTCAATTTATTTCAGGAAATAGAAAAAGAGGGAGCACTTCCAAATTCATTCTATGAGGCCAATATCACCCTGATCCAAAAACCAAGCAAAAACACATCAAAGAATGAAAACTTCAGACCAATATTTCTAATGAACATAGATGTAAAAATTCTAAAAAAAAAAAAATCTGCAAAATGGATACAAAAACATATAAAAAATACACTACACCACCATCAATTGGGGTTCATTCCAGGGATGCAAGGATGGTTCAACATACGGATATCAATAAATGTAATTCATTACATCAATAGACTTAAAAATAAGAACCATATTATTATCTCAATAGATGCAGAAAAAAAGACATTCGACAAAATACAGCACCACTTTATGTTCAAAACACTAGAAAAAAATAGGGATAACAGGAACATATCTCAACATCATAAAAGCTATCTATGCTAAGCCCCAGGCCAACATCATTCTAAGTGGAGAGAAATTGAAAGCATTCCCTCTAAAAACTGGAACAAGACAGGGATGAATTCTTTCACCACTTTTATTTAACACAGTACTGGAATCACTGGCCAGAGCAATAAGACAGATGAAAGAAATTAAAGGAATACAGATAGGTAAAGTAGAACTCAAATTATCACTATTCACTGATGATATGATTTATACCTAGAAGACCCAAAAATTCTACCAGAAAACTTCTAGAACTCATAAATGAATTCAGCAAAGTAGCAGGATACAAAATCAATACCCACAAATCTAAGGCATTTCTTTATATCAGTGACAAATCCTCTAAAAGGGAAATGAGGAGGAAAACTACCACATTTACAATAGCATAAAAAAAAAAAAAAAAAAAACTTGGGAATCAACTTAACCAAAGACGTGAAAGATGTCTATAATGAAAACTACAGAACAGTAAAGAAAGAAATTATAGAAGACCTTAGAAAATGGAAAGATCTACCTTGCTCTTGGATAGGCTGAATTAATATTGTCAAAATGACCAAACTATCAAAAGCACTATACAGATTTAATGCAATTCCAATCAAAATCCCAATGACATTCCTCATAGAAGTAGAAAAAGCAGTCATGAAATTCACCTGGAAAAATAAGAGACCCAGAATAGCTAAAGCAATCCTTAGCAAGAAGAGTGAAGCAAATGGCATCACTATACCAGACCTTAAACTATACCACAAAGCAATAGTAACAAAAACAGCATGGTATTGGCACCAAAATAGACTGGTAGACCAATGGTACAGAATAGAGGACACAGACTAACACATATAATTTCAGTTACCTTATATTAGACAAAGGCGCCAAAAATGTACATCAGAGAAAAGATAGCCTCTTCAACAAGTGGTTCTGGAGAAACTAGAAATCCATATGCAACAAAATGAACTAAACCCCTATCTCTCACCATGCACAACACTTGACTCAAAGTGGATCAAGGATCTAGGAATTAGACCAGAGACACTATGCCTAATAGAAGAAAAAGTAAGCTCTAATCTCCAACATGTCGGGTTAGGCCCCAAGTTCCTTAATAAGACTTCTGTAGCACAAGAATTAATATGAAGAATCAATAAATGGGATAGACTCAAACTAAAAAGCTTCTTCTCAGCCAAAGAAAGAATCAGTGAGGTGAATAGAGAGCCTACTAGTTGGAACAAATTTTTACCACATGCACATCAGATAGAGCACTAATATCTAGAATATATTAAAAAAAACTCAAAATTCTTAACACATAAAAAACCAAATAACCCAATCAATAAATGGGCCAAAGAATTGAAAAGACACTTCTCATAAGAAGATATACAATCAACAAATACATGAAAAAATGTTCAACATCTCTGGCTATTAGAGAAATGCAAATAAAAACCACTCTAAGATTTCATCTCATACCAGTCAGAATGGCAGCTATTAAGAACACAAACAACAATAAATGTTGGAGAGGATGTGGGGGAAAAGGCACACTTATACATTGCTGGTGGGACTGCAAAATGGTGCAGCCAATATGGAAAGCAGTATGGAGATTTCTTGGAAAACTGGGAATGGAACCACCTTATGACCCAGCTATCCCACTCCTTGGTATATACCCAAAGGACTTAAAAACAGCACACTACAGGACACAGTCACATCAATGCTTATAGCAGCACAATTCACAATAGCTAAACTGTGGAACCAATCTAGATGCCCCTCAGTTGAGGAATGGAAAAAGAAAATGTGGTATATATACACAATGGAGTATTACTCAGCAATAAAAGAGAATAAAATCATGGCATTCGCAGGTAAATGGATGAAGTTGGAGAATATAATGCTACGTGAAGTTAGCCAACCCCCAAAAGCCAAATACCGAATGTTTTCTCTGATATAAAGAGGTTTATTCACAGTGGGGCTGGAATGGGGAGCATAGGAGGATTAGAGGAACACTAGAATGGCCAAAGGGGAGGGAGGGGAAGGGAGAGAGTAAAAGGATGAAAAAAAAAAAAAAAAAAAAAACGATGGTAGAATGAGATGGCTATCATTACCCTAAGTGCATGTATGAAGACACAAATGGTGTGAATATACTTTGTATATAACCAGAGATATGTAAAAATGTACTCTATAATATGAAGTGTAATGCATTCTGCTGTCATCTATAACAACTTATAATAAATAAATAAATAAATAAATAAATAAATATGTTTGGAACCTGTACTGAGATCTATGCAGGAGTTAAAATGGTTCCCAGAAAGTGAAAAAGAGCAAATTTCTGAACCTTTTCTGGAGCTATATGTAAATCAATTTCTTTAAGTGCTAGTTGGACTTGTTGGAAGATAGAGTCTAGATCTTGTGCAGAGGAATGGGCTAAAAGAACGTCATCCACATAATGAATAATCATGATGTCTGCTACCTTTAAGAAAGGCTCTAAGGCTTGGAATCATAATATTGACAAATAGTAGGACTGGGTTTCATGCCTTGTGGTAAAACCTAAAATTGCCATCTCTGATATGGGACCACTTGATGCAGGAGGAGTTGACTCCTCAAGATGGCACTGTTGCAACATCTGTGACAAAGAAGGATATAAATGCTTATAGCCTAAAGAGGACACTCTTGCTCTGACTTCATATATTCTTGCTCCTGTTCTTTCTCCATTGCTGCTTAAATTTCAACTTCTAGCGTTGAATCCCCATTTTCTTCTACAACTGTGTTACCCTCTTGCTCACCCCCTGGCTCCAGCACTGTCTTTTGTTCTTGTTTGCTTTCTGCATTTTCCTTCTGATCTTCTCTTGCTGTAGCTGTCTCTCCCAAACAACAGTGGGGCACCACTGCAATCACTTCTCCACCCAGAATGGAGGCAATAACAGCTAGCAAAATAATATAAAAGGAGGTGGAGGAGCCAGGCAAGGTGGCGCATGCATGTAATCCCAGCACTTGGGAGGCTGAGCCAGGAGAATCATGAGTTGTTCAAAGCCGGCCTCAGCAATGGCGAGGCACTTAGCAACTCAGTGAGACCCTGTCTCTAATAAAATACAAAAAAGGGCTAGGGATGTGGCTCAGTGGTTTAGTTTGTTTACCTGTTTGCAACTCCTGCCAACAAGCATTGTGCAGAGCCTGTGGGTCACCAGAGGTCGGGATCAAACAGGAAACCATGGATTTGTAGCTAACAACTCTTGCCAAAAGGTTTCTAATTCCCCATGGTCTACTTTTATACCCTGGGCTTTTAAAAGCTTTTGTGAAATTAGTAGGTGAACATGTTTATGTGAACTGGGTAAATTACCCATTGTCCTGATTGCTTACCTGTTTTGACCTTTGTATTTCTTTATGGCCAGGGGTCCCTCAAGTGAAGTCATAAGATTACCCCGTGTTGAGGTCCCAGATGCAGGCCATCAAGTGTGTGATGGTGGGAGACAGAGCTGTAGGTAAAACTTGCCTACTGATAAGTTATACAACCAATGCATTTTTCGGAGAGTATATCCCCACTGTTTTTGACAACTATTCTGCCAATATTATAGTAGATGGTAAACCAGGGAATCTGGGCTTATGGGATACAGCTGGACAAGAAGATTATGACAGATTGTGCCCCCTCTCCTATGCACAAACAGATGTTTTCTTAATTTGCTTTTCTCTTTTGAGTCCTGCATCATTTGAAAATGTCCCTGGAAAGTGGTATCTGGAAGTGCAACACCATTGTCCCAACACTCCTATCATCCTAGTGGGAACAAAACTTGATCTTAGGGATGATAAAGACACAATTGAGAAACTGAAGGAGAAGAAGCTGATTCCCATCACCTATCCACAAGGGTTAGCTATGGCTCAGGAGATTGGTGCCGTAAAATACCTGGAGTGCTCAGCGCTCACACGGGGAGGCCTCAAGACAGTGTTTGATGAAGCTATGGGAGCAGTTTTCTGCCCACCCTCTGTCAAGAAGAGGAAGAGAAAATGCCTGCTGTTGTAAATGTCCAAGTCCCTCGTTCTTGATCCTGCCCCTTGGAACCTTTGTATGCTTTGCTCAAAAACAATGGAGACTTCGCACTCTGCCAAGTTTTTGTTACAGATTAATTTTTCCATAAAACCATTTTGAACCAATCAGTAATCTTAAGGGTTTGTTTTAAGTGTATGGGTTCAAATTCACATTCTTTTAAAATTTAGCACAACAATGACAAGCCTTCTTAAAACCTTATTTTTCAAAAGCCCCTATTCTTGCTCAGATTCAAGAGTTGCCAAAATACCTTGTGAACGAAGTTGCATTGTGCTGAGAACACTGAGCACTAAACTGTTGGGAGACCTTTGTCTAAGAAGACTGCACTTCTGAAGTCAGGAGGTGCAGATGCTTTCCAAGTAGTTTCAGATAGTGTGAAGCAGCACAGCCTCCTTAATGAGATGCTGCCGTTTAACGCATCAGTAACTTATCAGTTCATGTTCATCATGTAACTGTACTGTATGTCATAATGAAATGAGTATAACTCAGCTTTTTGGATAAGTTTCTGATTTCATACTGAGTTTTTCTTTTTTAATCAGTCAATTAGCTTTTGCAGACTTTGAACAGAACTCTCATTCACGTGTTTCCTCTAATGAGGTATTCTGATCCTAGTCGTGGGTGTGCTGGGTGGAGTGTGTGAAACACGACGTAATCAAAGGATGAAGACAGTATTTTGACTAAATATGATGTGGAGATTAATTTACACTACATTATACACGGAATGATTCAACTGAATAAAAGTGTCACAGATAAAGATTTTTAAAGGTTGATTTCAGTCAAATGCAGTAGATGAAGAAAGGTTGGTATTAAGTGCCTTTTCTTAAGCTTTTCCATTTTCCTATATTTGCCATCCCTCTCAGAATTGGGCATTTAATTCACCTTTGAACTGGCCATTCCCATAGTTGCTAACTTAGTAAGTGCTTTTCTTATAGAACCCCCTTTTAATGAGCAATATGCCTCCTACTTGTACTATAAATCTTTCTGATAATGCATTAGTTTTTTTGTAGTTTAGTAAAAGTGCATTCCTGTTTTCATGTTACTTTATTCAAAGCTAATAAGTGCTTTCCTTAGTTTTCTAGTAACTAGATGTAAAAATCATGTTGCAGCTTTACAGTTTTTAAAATATTTTAGATATTCTTCAACTATGAACCTTCTTAATATCACTGTCTTGCCAGATTACCAACACTGTCATGTGACTAATACTGACCCTGTTTAACACACACACACACACACACACACACACACACATACATACATGGATACTTGCTTCCTGTTGTGGCTTTGCCTAATGATGTTCCTTTGGGTCTGTGAGGTTCTGTAAACTGTGCTAGTGCTAACAATGTTCTGTATGACTTAACTCACTGGCAAGAACACAACGTTGGACCTTTCAACTACTAGAACAAACTTTTGTAAATTGACAGTTGCAGAATTGTGGAGTGTTTTTACATTGATATTTTGCTAATGCAATTAGCAGTATGTTTTGCATGTATGACTTAATAAATTCTTGAATCATAAAAAAAGAGAACAGCATCTACTTTATTGCACAGGAAAAATAGCTTTTATAGTAGGTATGTGCCAATATACATACACCAGTCATGATAGACTAGAGGTGATACACACCTCTGGTGGGAATCCAGACACCAAGAGTCTAGGAACTGCAACGTAGGCTGACCTTGCACCAACAGGGAATAACTCCTTGTCAAAGGAGCAAGGAAATGGCACTTGCCAGTGTTCTGATAGCACCTTGTCCCAAAACATAGCATTTTATGTTAGGACTTCCCTGCTGCACAATGAGCAAGATAAGCATTCCTCCATGTAGTTCCAAGGTAAGTCCCTGCAACAAAAATGGAAACAAAAAAACCTGTGAAGACTTACTTGGAACCAAGGCCTGTTTATCTGAACCTCTATGCTAATATCTCTTGAGAACCTGGAATTGTTTATTGTAACACAATTAGTAATACATGGTTATTGGTCATGGCACACACCACCTTCAAATATTTAAAAGGAAAAGATGACTTGTAAAGGGGGAAGAGAACACTAACAGATGACAGAACTATGTTAACCGCCTATCTCGACTGTCATATACACATCTTCTGCATACCTTCAGTTCAAGGGACTTTATTATATGCTGGAATATTTGCTCTTGACCCCTCTTGGCCTCCCACCTCCCTGGAATGCCTTTTAATTGAATGCCCTACCACTCTGCTCTGCCTAGTGAAAAACTATGCATCCCTTCCAGACATGGAGTAGATTTTCAGGCTTAACCTATTAAATTCCCAAGAACTCAATTCTGTGATTATTTCAGCGACATTGATACGGGTGCCTTAAAATAGGTTGGAACTCATCATCCAGAGCTTATATATTATATATTATCAATTAATATTACATTTATTTTAATGTACTTATATTCTTATAATTATTACATATCACATAATTATATGTTGTATACTGTATTTAGGTTTTTATAAGTGTTTCACCTCTGAGACGGTGGGATACAGTTTCTCTCCCATTCTCAGTGAGCTTTTAGACCTGCTGTGACATTTACATGACTTGGGTGCCTGTTTGTGGGCTGGTGTCTGGTGGCGCCCACTGCTGTCCCAGGGCCAATGCGCATCATCAAGGCGCTGCGCAGGCGCTGTGCGTGTCCAGCTTAAGCTCTTTCCCCAGCGCGGCGGGCACTTCTTGCAGCGGTCATCCCACTGAAGCTTCCGAAGACCTGTAAGAGGATAGTGAATGATTTTGCATTTCATCAGCGCTCCGATAGCACAGAGCCGGTCTCCGTTGCTTTCCAGTTGGGCTAGAAGCGGTTCTTCAAGTTCCAAACAGAGAAAAGTGACCTTCTTGTAGGTTCTGGGCGGGTCCTCCGACCCGATCTCCTTCTGTGCCTTTCAGGTGCAGAGCGAGGACTTACGAGGTGTTGAGTGGCTGAACAGACAGGCGGTTCAGCCAACCACGTTGGACAGTCCCGGAAGGGGCGGGGCCTGGACATTTCCCTGGCTGTGCCTCTGAGGAGTCAATCATTTTCAACAAAGCCAATTTTAACCTTTTAACCAACTTTACTCCTGAATTTCTGTGTCATTTTTAAATGGAAGTTATAAAGTCAAACTTAAGGATCAGGGCTGGGCTGTGGCTCAGTGGTGAGCGCTTGCCTGGCACGTGTGAGGCGCTGGGTTCCATCCTCAGCATCGTGTAAAAATAAATAAAGTTTTAAAAAATGTTTATTTAAATTTTAAGGCCCTGCTAATGGCTTTCTGAGCCGCAATCCAAAATTTGATCCCAATCGCCAAATTGCCTTAGGAAACAGATGTTTTGACTTCATGATATTTTTCACTCCCAGCTAAGCATGAGATCAAGTATTTTTCTTTGCTTATGCTCAGGGCTTATGGTAGCACTGGGCAGGCACAGTGTATGCCAATCAAGAAAGATTGGATAAATTAATGAAATTGTGGAAGATTGGTTAAAAATATGTCACTAATTGCACACAGCCTTCCTATATTTTTGTGCTTTGGCTTGAGACATCCTGTAATCAAGTGATGATATCTTTTCTCTACCCTGGAATTTGGACTTGCCTTGATATGGGTCTTCTTTGCTAAGAGAGTAAGATTATTCCATTATTTAAGTTCACAAATTTGTCCTCTGCATTTTGCAGCCTTGATAGCAACATAAGGACAGCCCTGGTGGAGGGGGAGAAAACTTGTGAAGAAGAATTCACCTCATTTTCCCAGCTGCAGAGCCAGATATTTAATAGAGCTCACACAAGATTAAGTAACGTACCTAGTCAACCAGCAGCTAACCATGGGTGTAGGAGTGAGCCTAGCTTGGGACCAGGTATCACAGCTGGCCCCAACAACATAAGTACTCATCTTGCAAACTTGTGGGCTCTAATATTTTTTTTTTCTGTAAGCCACTAACTTTTGGGGTGGTTTATGACATAGTAGTAATTAACTGGTATACATCTGGATTGCAGGTATGCCTGAGGGGTTTTAAAGGAAAGGACACTGCATTGAAAGTTAGAAGCCCTCAATTCCAATTCTGTCTTGAGCTTGTTGATCTTGCACAAAACACTTTCACAGTGCTTTAGATTTGAGGTTTGAGTTTCAATCTTTTATATAGAGTCCCCCAAATTCTTTGTTCTACCATCCATCCCAATAAATAGTTACAAAAGTTGGTTATTTTTGGAAAGTTGAGCATTTGCTGATTTTCCAAGAAATCTGCTTGTAGACCAAGTATTAGAAATTGTAGAAAGTTGAACTAATTCTTACTCTAAGCCACCCCTAAAAGTATAATTGTAAAATAAATCCTTATTGATAACTTTCTACGACTTTCACTTCCTTTTGATTTTGTTACTTTATGCTAAAAGTAGAATTCAAACAAACAAAATTTATTAAAAATAAGTTCCATTGTGGATCAAAGATTTATTGAACATTGTATTCCATAATTATCCCAAAGAGGAACATAAAAAGAGATTTAGTAATGCAACAAATGTGCCACTCTAAAAAGTGCCTCTTCAAAATTCACCTTTTTTTTTTTTTTTACTAATTGATTATATTATTAGACATCATTGGTCCTCAACATTTCTAAATTCTGAAAAAGTATAATTGTCTCACATAATCAAAGCTACTAAACACACACATATGGGGTTTATACAAGGGAGTTCACATGACAGAGATTCTCTTTTAGGGTGGACAGTGGTTCTTAATATGTAATGATTAGGTCCTCTTTGGGTATTTGATGAAAACTACAAACATGCTATTTAGAAACATGTTATTTACAAAATTACACATATATACATATTCACTTAGTGAATTTTTTCATAATTTGCCTTGTCAAGACCTTGTTAACACTGTTCTTATGATTGAGGATTTTCTACCCTATTAATCTGTGTATCCACAGAACAGACACTAGAAGTCCACTTCCCATGGCTACAGCTTATACAGAGACAAAAGGCCATCAACCCTTTGAGTACGTATGCATAAGACATCTCTTGGGAAGCAAATGACATTCAGAGGCAGGTGTGCACAGATCCACCCTGACTGGAATGAAGGCATGGAACATGAGATTTCAGAGATGACAATGGACAGAAATTCTGGATCATGCTGGGTGAGAAGCAGTGTCTGCCCAGGATAGGTGGCAGCAGGGGCTTCCCTATGCAATCTGTGGCATAACTTTGTGGTTTCTCCTAACCATGTAGCTTCCAAGTCTGATTCTCAGACTGCTGAAGTCCAGCTCCAGCAGGGGTTGTGTAAACACGGGTGGAGAGTGAGGAGTCGGTGGGGAACTGCAGAGAAACAACACACAGACACAGGAGGCAGGCTGCTGAATCTGATATTTACTCAAAATTAGGTTATCTATATACTATGTTTTTTTGGCATGAACATAGAGTCTCATGATTACAAAAAGGAAGTAGAAGAAAAAATACATGGAGAAGTACAAAAACAAGTTCTAAATAACTCTAAGTAAGTTTCATCAGATAAGTATTATAATAACTATTAGCTTTCAGCAATGCAGAAGTTTTACCTTTTGTTGCTAAGCTTTTCTAATGATTATAATTAACCCAGATAGTTGACTCACAGCCTTCAATGTGACAGTCACGCTATGTGGTCATTAGTTCATATCAGGTTCAGCTGTGTTTATATTATTTTTGTCTCTTGCCAACCAAGGGCAATGGGGACATTGTTTCCTAAATACCTATTCCATCGTTTGATCAAAGTTCTTTTTTCTCTTGCCTACCTTTTATGCACCATGGGGTCCCGCTCCTCCTAATTCTTTCCTACGTACTTAGGGTGTCACTTTTTACCCAATTATTATTTACTCCCACTGCAGGGCCCTTGTTTTCATCTACATAGCTTATTCAAAACCAGAGAGGTAATGTTGGAGTTGGCTTGAGGCCCGGGCATCTAGGAGGGTACCAAGACCTGCCTCTAAATCAGATAGGCAGGTTCAAATAGTCCCCATGACTGTGGGCACCAAACGCCTGGGTTTCTTAATTTTCCTGGTTGGTTTAACTTTAACAGGAAGAACTTCAAGTGTTTCTGGAGTAGTAATCTGTGGTGTTATTATAATTGTTTGTTTCAGTTTATCAAAAACTGTCTATTTGAGTTTTCAAGAGAAACTTCCCTGCTTAAGGTTCTGATTAATTCTGATTCAGAATTATTGCAGTTAATACACAATGACCTGTTTCCTAAGGCAATTCCTATAGACTTAATGGTCATATGAGAGGAAAGCACAATTCCTATAATTATTAAAGTTCCCAAGAACCAAATTAGTGTTTTTGTTATGCCATGTTTCCCTAGAGGATGGCCACCTTGCGCCATCCACATCAGGAGAGCATTGCTGCATCCCGATTCAGGAGGGAGACATGGCATTAGACCCCATCAGAAAGTGTGTAAGCTACCTAATGCCCATCAATAAATGTTTAAGCTTTGCAACAAAACACTCTGGCAGACACATAAAGTACAATTTTTGCATCTTATTCCGAGATATTTTAAGACTGTCAGTGGACCATGCATAACTTGGTTCTTTTACAATACACAGGTGCTAATACATTATAGTGACAGATGGAGAGGTAAAAAATGTGGAGTCACAGGGATTCTTGGACTGAAGAACCAATGTTGAACAGAGTGAGCAGTCTTGGTTTGGCCACTCCCTACCTAACCACTAAGAATTAGGTAGTGTATTTCCTGTACTGATATGGGAAGGACCATGACCAATTGCATAGGTGATGAAGATGCTTTGTGACGTCCAAGAATAAATCAAATAGACAATAGACACACCTCTGCCTATCTCCTGAGATACCCCAAGCCACTATGAAAGAATTCTGGCTACCCAAAGACCACATGCTGCAAGCTAGCTGAGACCATATGGATGAACCTTATGAGGTGATCCCACTGACAGATGCAGCTGAGGTATCAGCTCCCAGACACAGCCTGATTTTTTTAAACAAAATGGACACTAGCTTTGCTTGGTCTTGTCTTGACTTTCTTGCCATGATTTGATTATTGGTATGAAGCTAACTCTTGCCTTGTCTGGCCTTATCTGGCCTTGTCTTGCCTTTTGGTGGCCTGGCTGTTGAGAAGCTAAGCCTTGCTTGGCCTTGCCTAGCATGACCTTGCTCTGTCCTTTCAGCCTTGTCATGGTTTGTGCATCAGGGAAGCCAAGGCTCGCCCTGCCTTGAATTGATGGCTTGCTTCCTTGCCTGGCCACAGCTTACCTATGAAGGGGAAACGCAGACTTGCCTTATCTTTTCTTCCTTTGGTGTCCCTTGCCATGATTGGGCTCTCTAAGGAAAACCAAGCCTTCCCTGGTCAGGCCTGGCCTTTCCATGGCTTGGTTATGAGCCTTCTGTATCAGGAAAGCCAACCCTTGTCTGTGAGCCCTTGCTTGCTTTCCTTCCCCGCCTTACCTTTCTTTCCTTGCATTGCCATAGCTTGGCTATTGAGGGGAAAACAAACCTTGCCTTGTTGTGTTTTGCCTTGCATTGCCTTGGCATGGCTGTCATTGGGAAGCCAACTTTGTCTCACTGTTCCTGTCCTTAGCCTTAGCTTTGCTATAACATTTTTTTAATAAAATGTCATTATTTTAAAAATTTCTCCTCTTCTATATCTGTTCTAGAATTCAGTTATTCCATATGACCAATTTGTATATTTCAATAGTATAAAATATCGTAGAAGAAGCTGATTTGTGTCTAGCAAGAAATATTCTCCTTGAAATATTTATTCTTCATGGAGCCTTTATGTGCATATATGAAAAAATTTAAAAATCAGCTTATACAACATATGACTAAGAAACATTCAAGCCCTCCTTGCTGTGCTTTGCCTTTTAAAGACTTGACTGTGGAGGGGAAGCTGAGCTCACCTTGCCCCACACTGCTTTGCCTTCAATTCCCTGGGCCGTCAGGTGGAAACCTCACTCACCTCGCCTTCCCTTCCTTTCCAGATCTAATGAATCTCTCTATTTTCATATTTTAGAATTAAAGTTCTTATTCCAGCTGTTAAAAAATAATACCACACCCTATTTCCTTATGTTCCAATACCCAGGGAATACTCAGGAATACTCCTTTTTGTGTTTTCCTCTCTCTTTCATTGAGTAGTTTGCTTCTTGCTTAAGCACACCTCTATTTTAACTATCTCATAAAATATACATAATTTTAGTATTCATAAATTATAATGTACCCTGTTTATAGTCTCTTCAGCATTGTTTTGGCCATATTCATTTGTGATAAATATTTTAGTATATATATTTTTCAATGCTGAAGATTGACACCAAGGCTTTCTTTCAATGGCATAGCCAAATGTCATAATAAGGACAGATCTAATTTTGTTCTTGATTGATTATATGTTTCAATTATAACATGATGATAGTGTAGTGTATGTGTGCCATTTATAAAATTTTGGGAAGCATGCTAGGGACTGAACTCAGGAGTGCTTTAACCCTGATCTGCACCCCCAATCCCAATTATTTATTCTTATTTTGAAACAGGGTCTAAGTTGCTGATGTTCTTAATGAGTTGCTGAGGCGGGCTTTGGATTTCTGATCCTCCTGCTTTATCCTCCCATTACTGGTATTTCAGGCCTGCACTATTCTACCCAGTCACTAAATTTTTTTAAAAAAATTACATATATGTGGCACAAAAACCACATTAGACCAAGGTAGTTAATAATAAATTCATAAAGATATAAACTTAATTAAAAGACCCATTGAATGTTTCTTAGTTATATGTTGTATGAGCTGATTTTTAAATTTTTTCATATGTGCACATAAAGGCTCCATGAAGAATAAATATTTCAAGGAGAATATTTCTTGCTAGACACAAATCAGCTTATTCTAGGATATTTCATACTATTGAAATATATAAATTGGTCATATGGAATAAGTGAATTCTAGAACAGAAATAGAAGAGGAGAAATTTTTAAAATAATGTCACTTTATAATCTGAATTTTTGAAAATTTTACATAGAGTTACTTGAAAAATGTGGTGTGACACAAATTGAGATATGCTTACAAAAGAGCAAGAGATGTATGTAAAATACCTTTAAAATGATTTGCTGCATTAGCAGGAACTTTTGTGTAGCACGAGGATCAGCAAATTAATGCCTATAGACCAATTCAAGTCATGGACATATTTGTAGATAAAGGCACCTTTTTGGCTTTTTTTGTTTTATTTTATTGCTGCTAGGCATCAACCTCAGGGACTTCCATGTGCACTCATGGTAGGCAATCACCCTACCACTACTCTAGTAATAATGTGTCCACTCCCATTCATTTATTGTCTATAACAGATTTCAGACAATAGCCACAGAAATTCACTGATTCCCAACTTCTAATATGAATAAAGTTATTATTCTCCAAATTTATTTCTTATTCATAACTCATTGCGATTTTAAGATATTGAGGATTTTTTTAATGATATGTCAGGTTTTCTAAGTGAACAATTCCAAGACTAATAATAAAGACCTTTACATCTTTTCTCGTACATATGTCATTTATCTCCTTTCTTTTCTTAAATGTACCTATTTTCTATT
This sequence comes from Tamias sibiricus, assembly GCA_025594165.1. NCBI lineage: Eukaryota > Metazoa > Chordata > Mammalia > Rodentia > Sciuridae > Tamias > Tamias sibiricus. The sequence goes on along the minus strand of CM046670.1, from coordinate 12,904,166 downwards.
TAGGTACCTTTTAAATAGGGAATTTTTATTTACTTACCTTTGAATATAAACAACAATAGCTGGCATACCTCAGGTTGAAGATTTTAATTGAAAAATTAAGTGTTGTACCACCTAAAAATGGTTCTATCCAGAGACTAATACATATAATTTCAGCTATCTTATATTAGACAAAGGTGCCAAAAATGTACAGTGGAGAAAGGATAGCCTCTTCAACAAATGGTGCTGGGAAAACTGAAAATCCATATGCAACAAAATGAAATTAAACCCTTATCTCTCACCATGCACAAAACTCAATTCAAAGTGGATCAAGGACCTAGGAATTAGACCAGAAACAATATGCCTAATACCAGAAAAAGTAAACTCCAATTTCCAACATGTCGGATTAGGCCCCAAGTTCCTTAATAAGAATCCTGTAGCACAAGAATTAATACCAAGAATTAACGAATGGGATAGATTTAAACTAAAAAGCTTCTTCTCAGCAAAAGAAACAATCAGTGAGGTGAATAGAGAGCCAACTATTTGGGAACAAATATTTAATACATGCACATCAGATAGAGCACTAATTTCTAGAATATATAAAGAACTCAAAAAAAAAAACTTAACACAAAAAAAAAAAAAAATAACCCAATCAATAAATGGGCTAAGAATTGAAAAGACACTTCTCAGAAGAAGATACACAATTAATCAACAAATACATGAAAAAATGCTCAACATCACTGGCAATTAGAGAAATGCAAATCAAAACTACTCTAAGATTTCATTTCACTCCAGACAGAATGCCAGCTATCAAGAACACAAACAACAATAAATGTTGGAGAGGATGTGGGGAAAAAGGCACACTCATACATTGCTGGTGGGACTGCAAAATGGTGCAACTGCTATGGAAAGCAGTATGGAGATATCTTGGAAAACTAGGAATGGAACCACCCTATGACCCAGCCATCCCACTCCTGGGTCTATCCCCAAAGGACTTAAAAACAGCATATTACAGTGACACAGCCACTTCAATGTTTATAGCAGCACAATTCACAATAGCTAGGATGTGGAACCAACCTAGATGTCCCTCAGTAGATGAGTGGATAAAGAAAATGTGGTATATATACAAAATGGAATTTTACTCAGCAATAAAAGAGAATAAAATAATGGCATTTGCAGGTAAATGGATGAAGTTGGAGAATATAATGCTAAGTGAAATCAGTCAATCTAAAAAATCCAAATACCGAATGTTTTCTCTGATATAAGGAGGCTAGTTCACAGTGTTTTGGGATGGGGGTACATAGGAGGATTAGACGAACACTAGAATGGTCAAAGGGAAAGGAGGGGAAGGGAAGGAGCAAGGGGGGAGGGAGGGGGGAAAGAAAAAAAAAGAAAAGGTGGTTGAATAAGATGGATATCATTATCCTAAATGCATGATTGAAGACCTGAATGGTACAAATATACTTTGTATACAAACAGTTGTATGTAAAAAAGATGTGTGCATTATGAATTGTAATGCATACTAATATTATAAATAAAAAATAAATAAAATATTAAAAATGAAATAAAATAAAATAAAAATGGTGCTGTCTCCTGCTTTGCAGAGGTGGTGCTCATTCCTTTCCACTTTTAGTGCTGTATTAATTAGAAGTACTCACCAAGTGCCCCTTCATCTGTATTCATCTTTAAGCTGTTGATTAGACATGAATTCTCTGAGAGAGATCTCTTTAACTTCTGGATTTTTATATCTAGAATGTACGTTTCTTGTTTATAGATTCTCTTTACAGATGTTCTAATTAGATTTTTTTCCACTTCCATTCATTTGTGCTATTTTTGTGTCATTGAGTTTTTAATATTCATGTTTTTTTCCAAATTAATAAAATGAAACACTGAGACTTCCGTGTTAGGTTCCTGTAGTCCAGAAAATTTTTAAACACCTTAGAATATAGTGATGTGGTCCTTAAAGTTAGCTAGAAGTCAGCTATTAACCTATATGGTCTGTTTGCCTATCTAATGGTAGCTTATAGTCCCCTTTCTGATATAATTCATCCATTCATATGTGTCAATGAGTTACATTTATTTGTAAGAAATTTATTTTAAAAATAGTCCTTCTACTTGGTTCTCAAATGAATAGCTATTAATCACCTGCTGTATTCTTTTGTTGATTTTGATTAATTTATTCATTGGTATAGGAGATTGAACCCCATGGCACTCTTGCACCAAGCTCCATTCACATGTTTTTCATATTTTAATCTAACACAGAGTCTCATTGTTGCTTAGGGGCTTGCTAAATTGCTGCAACTGGCCCTGAATTTGTGATCCTTCTGATTCAGCCTCCCAAGTCAAATCACTGGGACAAAATATCAATTCTCTTGAACTTTTTGTTGAAATATCTTTACTAGACTGTGTTTATTATTCTTTGTCATTACTAATATTAAAGTTTCACTCGCCTTCTTTTTTCCCTTTATTTAAGGTTGAGAACCTGGGCACAGTGGCTCATGCCTGTAATCCCAGCATGGTAGAGTTGGAAGGAAGCAGGATCATCCTAAATTGGAAGACAACCTGGGCACTTAGTGTCTCAAAATTAAAACTGGTCATTTAAAAAGGATGGTGTGTACAGCTCAGTGGTGGAGTACCCTGGGTTCCATCCCCAGTACTGGGGGTTGAGGAGATTGAGAACCACAAATTTAATGATCATTCATATTTTCAATCATATTTTTAATAGATTTATCCCTGATACTTGGATTTACTAAGTCATTTATTTTTCATTGTCATTAGTATTTCTCAATACTTTTAAAACTGCAGTGTTTTTGTCATTCTTGATTTCTTAACAGAAACACTAAGAAGTCTCATTTTCTAAGCCCCTCAGTTTTTATAGGATAGCATTGCTCTGTCTTCAGCCTTTTCTTGGGGTCCTCCTTGAACTACTTTGCCTTTGGCTGAGAATTTCAGTTTGAATCTTCTCTCTCCTGAGTGGCTTCACAGGGGAAGACCTCCACCAGTGAACCCAGTTAAGTATTTAAGGGTTTCTGCACCATTTCTGGTGACGCTCTCTCTCCAGGCACTTAGCTTTCCAGGAAGGGAGCTGTGTGCTTCTGTCACAAGTACATAACCTCTTCCTCTACCTGGTGTCTGTAGGTTCTCTGGTATTCAACAGTTCTTCCTCTTTCTCAGGGTGCCTAATTATCCAAAGCATGCCACCAGCTCCCTGTGTCACAGCAGACAGAAAACAGTTCCCTGAAAAGCCAGAATGTTGGAGCTACATTCTCCTCTTTTCTCTGACCCCAAAAGGGGAAAAGTGAGAATTGAGCAGTTTCTCCTGACCTTATCAAAGTGTGTAGACTTGGGGGAAAAGCTGACCTGCAGGAAAGGCAACAGCTTTACTTCCCCATTCAGTGAGGCTGTTCTTGGTTTTGCTCTCTGTCTCCATTTTTTAGTAGTTTTACTACGATGATGTGGAGGGGTATTTGGGCTGTATATATACATTTATGTGTGGTTGTGGGAAAGAGAAGTCACTTTGTATAGCTGTTTGTGTGGAGTCTAAACTCCCTTCAGCAGGTTGGAAATTCTTGTAATTAGAAGTGGAAATGTTTCATTGCTGAATGAGTAATTGCACTTAATTTTAAAGTGCATGAAATTATGTCTAGATGTGTTAAAAGTGAAATTCAATGGTAACTTTGGGAAAAAAGCAATTCTTGGAGGTATGCAGGAAGAGAAAACCACAAGAGTGAGCTTCAGGAATGAATGGAAGGATTGTGATATGGCTTAGTGGTAGAGCATGTCCTGGGTTAGATCCAGAATGTCACCAAAAAGATAAAAAAGAAAAAGGAAATTGACTTTAAGTCAGCAACAACAGACCCTCCTTTGAAGGACATTGTATCTAAGTGACGTAATGGAGAATAATCTGACTTTGTTATTTTTTAACTGTATTTTTTAACATTTACATAATGATCATATGTAACATTTTGAACATTTTAAAAATTGTATAGGTAGCACCAAAAATGCTGAAGAAAGGTGTTAGGTAATAAATTCATAAAAATTTAAAGTTTCCTTAAACATTTCTTCCTGATTTATTAGATAAGCTGATAAAGATAACAGAAAGAATAAGTTTCAAGGGTAGATATGCAAAGTACTTATTCATATTGAAATGGTGAATTCAATAACAAAACTTATGAGGGTAAATTCAGAAAATATTTTTATTTTGTAAACTGAATTGTACAGAAGTCCTTGTAGAAAAATGGTGTGGTGCATATGAAGTGTGTTTGGTATAGAAAAAAAATGACATGGATGCAGTGCACCACTGAAGACTCACTGCACTAGCAGCACATTGGACCAACAGATCAGGGCTAAATCCAGCATGTAGCCTGTTTTGGCAAATGAAGTGTTTCTGTTGTTGTTTTGTTTTGCAGTGCTGAGATTGTACTTCAGGCTTCATATATGCTAGGCAAGTACTCTACCACTAAGCTACACCCCCTTCCCCTGAAAATATAGTTTTATTGGAATGCCATCAGGTATTCAGTTATTATATATTGCAGATTTTAGGCTATGACCACAGAGAACTTCTGGTCCACAAAGCCTAAAGTCTTCATGATCAGGCCCTCTGAAGAAAATTTTTGCAAATTCCATTGATATAATTTTAATACCACCTAATATATTGACAGGTTGGTGGAACATGGATCCCTATGTGCAACCCACCAGCAGAATTCAGGTTAATTTGAGAGTCAAATATTTGAGCATTTATCCACTGGTAATGGAAATCAAAATCTTGCTATAACCAGATAGAATGCCAGTGTGGCAGGCAGCTGCTTTCTGTAACTTTCTGCAGTTGTTAGAAGTCTTAGAACAAAATGAACTTAAGATGTGTTGTCAAACTAAGTACTTTAAATATACTTTATATGTGAAATAATAAATACTCTATAGATCTCACCTCATTTTCAAAAATAATTGCATACTACTTTATTTTACAGATATGGAAACATAATTATTTTCTTAAGGAGTATTTAGACTATTTCTAATTCATAATACAATTCTATAATAAATATTCTTTACATGTGTATATGTAATGTATCAGAATAATCTTTATATGAATACATACATACCAAATCAGGATATATGCAAAATATTCTTCTTGCACATTTTGTATATTAAATAAACACATTTTTACATTATATATATGATAAATGTCCTTAACATGACAACCCCAAAGGCAATAATGACAACCACCACAAATACTGGTCAGATATTTCTCCTCTAACAGAAATCAGAACTTCTAGGAAAAAATGGCTAATTCTAGGTCTGGAACATGAAAACAAATGATGTGCTTGAAACATCTTGTTGTGCAAGAAGGAAGTCAAAAGTATTCCAGGATGAATGGGAACACGTCAAAACAATGTGCAATCAGCTTGAAATGGTGGCTGCTGTCCCTATCTAGGACATGTGAGTACTAAAATGATAAGCTTTCCCTTCTGACCCATTTTTGGTTGGTTTTGCTATATTTATTTATGTAGAATCAATGAAAAAAATCACCATTTGGCCACCACCATAGTATAACTTGGCATGAGGAGGAATCATAAATGAAATATTAATTCTAGTAGGTGATATTTGAAGGACCAACCAGATATTTACAAAGTCCCAAAGTTTCTCCACACAAAATATTTATGAAATACAAAGGGTAAATAAATAGTAGTTTTATCATGGACCAACCTGGCAGATACTCCTTAACCAAATAATTAGTCAACACTGACCAGTGGTGGAAACAAGGGACACTATATTCCTCCACAATTTCTTGTGCCTGTGTGATTGAGGCCCCAGATATTTGCTCACTCTAGGCTAACTCTAGAACCTAGAGGATGTCCACCATTCCTAGAGGCTTATCATAGTTCTCGGCCATGTCTGTCCGTGCCACTTTAATATGCTGCATTGTTTAGGCATTGCATGCATAATGGTCTTTCTCTAATGGCATAACCTGAATACACCCATGAGGAAACATCATATGATCCTAAACTGAAGGAAAATCTACAGAATTACTACTGACATACACCATTCAAAAACATAGATGTCATGAAAAGCCCAGAAAAATTCAGGAAGTGTCCCAGATTAAAAGAGACGAACGAACAGCACCACTGGACACAGTGAATAATTGATCTTGAAATTTCCCAAGCTTGTATTTATTTTGGTTCAAAGGCAATTGTTGAAGTAACTGGCAAACTTTGAATAAAATTTGTAGAGCAGATATTATTCACAATTTAATTTCCTTATTTTGATCATTACACTATAGTTATATAATTTCACATTTTTAGAAAATGTGAGTATTTAGGAATAAAAAGACATTGTGTTCATGTTGCAAATGGTTCAAAGATAAAAACTGTTATGTACCTATATTTATGAATATGGAATGGAGAAGAAGAAGAGATAAAACAAGTTATTAAAAAGTAACATTTAGGGAATATTACCTAGGAATTCTTTGTACTACTGTTATAAATCTTCTATACATCTGAAATTGTCAAAATAGAACATTTCTGAAAGAAAAATGAATTTTTAAAATATTAACAATGAACGCATACTCAATAAAATAAACCATGTATCTGTATAGATACAATTAAATGAATAAATTGAGTGATGGATGATTAATAAAGATATTTATAGAATTAAACTATCTCCCACAAAAAAAAATTAATCACAAAGTAAAATACTGCAAATACCACCTTAATAACCAATATTAACATCAGCAGTAATGAGGATATTATAGGTCACATGGTGATTCAAAGAGAAAAATCACAGAATCAATTCTGTGATACTCTTGCCAAAATAAAAGTAATCTAGTTACAATAAAAAAGAAACCAGAAAAATCCATCTTAAGCACATTCTACATGCTTTCTCCCTGAAAAGATTCAAGGTCATGAAGGTCAAGAAAAGACTAAGGAGGTGGCAGGTTGGGAGGAGTGGCTGGAGGAAAAAGATGGCGGACAGCAGAGAAGCACTCTTGGGAGACCGGCACTAAAAGAGGCTTACCGGGAAGATTGAATGCGTTCCTAGCAACACTCCCACAACTGGAAGGAAGCTGAGACATCCACGCACATCTAGATGGTGAAATACAATGAACTCCAGACCTCTGACGCCCGGAATCCAGTGCCAGTGGCCCACAAACCGAACCAGCATTAGCGGCGCAGCTGCCGTGGTAGCACTGCAGTACGGGAAGTACAGACCACGGCCTCGAACAGCGCAGAATAAAAAGAAAGCCAGACGCGAGCAGCGGCCTCACAGACTTCTTTCGTGTAAATTGCCTAACGGGACCGCACGCCTCGGAGTGACACACAGGTCCGGGATACTGCTGTTGGGACCGGGGAAGGCACCGCCATTTTGGAGGAGGGCTGCAGCTGACTGCAGACATCCAAGGATCAGTCCAGGGCCCGGAGAACAGCACACACCTGGGTGAGATGCGCGCAGGCAGCCAGCAGGGAAGGGCCTGCCTGAGGCCAGCACAGCAACCACGAGAGCTATAACTGGAGGTGGGCATGGGGAATGCGTGCCTTTTGGATGAACCCTTTCTTGGTGCTGTACACGTACTGACATCCCCCCCACCCCCCAGCCATTATTCCTCTGTGCCAATCTGCTGCTGGCCAAAGCTGCAGACTAGACTCCACTGTGACTGTCTGGCATGGTCCAGGACAACTGGCTTAAACTGGAAGGGCTTCCCAGGGTCCTGTTTATTTGAGATTTGTTCCTGGGTTTGACTCTGTTTTTTTGTTGCTTTTGTTTGTGTGTTTGTTTTTGTTTTTGTTCTGTTTGATAGTGTGATTATTTGTGTGTCTGTGTTCCTCTTTCCTTTCTTCCCTTCTCACTTTAGTCTCTTCTGCCCTCATCTTATCTATTTACACCCTGTCATTGTGTACTCATCAGAGGTGAAAACAAGGTATACGCAGAAATTGGGACTTCTAGGCCTGGGGCAATTGAAATATACAGAAAAGCGGTGTTATATATAGTTTACTCTCTATTTTTCTTGACTCAGTTTCTCTCTTCTCTCTCTTACACTAATTGTTACTTCTTTGTTATCTCTCATTGTTCCTTTTTATTTTTTCTTTTCTGTCTTTATTTTTCTTCTGTCAAAGGCTAAAAAAGTTTGGTTTATTATAAATCGTCTTTCCTCTAAATCGCTCACTCCATTCTCTCTTCTCTCCTGTCTGCTGATATTAAACCACTTCCATAGAATTCTATTTTTATACTTCCTAAGAAAGAACATCTCAGTAACCTCACTTGCTTCTTCCTAAACATATCATCTCTGTGTCCAATACTGAAACTGTAAACCCCAACGCAAGCATACAGAGTGAAGGAGCCCCAATTAGGAAGGGCTATTGCGGCTAGCTGGAAGCCATAAGTTCCACCTGATATGTATGTGACGCACCTGTAAATGCACGTGAGGCACCCGCAAAGCTAAAGGTATATAACCAGGTGAAAGCGGTCGGAGTTAGGAGAACGGAGAACTAATTCATTCAGTCAGTCGTGCAGTCGCTCGGTCGGTCAGAAGAAGAGTTCGGGTCGGAGAAGAAGAAAAGAATCAGAGCGGCCAGAACATAGGCAGAGCGGTTACAGATAGAAGAAGTAATGGCTGGTCAGAGTTAGGCCGAGGCTCCCGAGGAAGAAAGAAGAAAGAAGCTCTAAAAAATAATCTTTCTCTAAGCTAAGCTCTCTCTATCTTTCTTTCTCTCTCTCTAAGCTAAGAAGACAAGAAGAAAAGCTCTCTCTAATCTTTCTCTCTAAAAATCTTTCTTTCCCTCTCTAAGCTCTAAGAAAGTAGAAGTAAAAGTAGTAATAGCTTTACTCTGCCTCCGAGAGTTTTCCTCCAGGGTTTCGGAACCAGGCAGTTTACAACAGAGTAAATTGGAAACAATACCTGAGTTAACTAAATCTGTACATTGTGATCAAACTGGGATTTGCTGTAAAGAAAGTGTTAGAGCTTAAATTGTAAGGTATTTGTAAGGGGACCTGACAGCATTGTACCACAGGAGAAACATAACGCTATAAGGTAAAATAGAAATAGGCAAGGTCCCACAGTGCTAGGAGAATAGATGCACAAGCATTATGAAGAAGCAAGGAAAGAAAGATGCTGAAACCAACCAACATGCCCCCTCAGTAGATTCCATGGCAAGCACAGTTGGTCAAATGCCAGAGACGGAATTTAGAAATTACATATTCCAAATGTTTATGGATCTTAAGAATGAACTCAAAAATGAGATGAGAGAGCAAGTAGAGGCAGTAAAAGAGCATTTTGACAAAGAACTCCAAAAACAAATTCAAGAAGCAAAAGATTACTTCAATAGGGAGATAGAGATTCTAAAGAAAAACCAAACGGAAATTCTGGAAATGAAAGAAGAAATAAACCAAACTAAATGCTCAATTGAAAGCATCACCAACAGATTAGATCACCTGGAAGAAAGGACATCGGATAATGAAGACAAAATATATATCCTGGAGAAAAATCTAGAGGACATGGCAAAAGAAGTAAGAAAACAAGAACAGAGCATTCAGGAATTATGGGACAGCATAAAAAGACCAAACCTAAGAGTGATTGGTATTGAAGAAGGTGCACAGTTTCAAACCAAAGGAATGAGTAATTTATTCAATGAAATAATAGCAGAAAATTTTCCAAACATGAGGAACAAATGGCAAAACCAAGTTCAAGAGGCTTACCGAACACCAAACGTACAAAACCACAACAGATCCACACCAAGGCACATTATAATAAAGTTGCCTAATATACTAGGCAAGGAGAGAATACTAAAAGCCATAAGAGAAAGGAAGCAGATTACATATAGGGGGAAACTGATCAGACTATGCTCAGATTTTTCAACCCAGACCTTAAAAGCTAGAAGATCCTGGAATAGCATATTTCAAGCTCTGAGAGAAAAGGGATGACAACCAAGAATCTTATATCCAGCAAAATTGAGCTTTAGATTCAAAGATGAAATAAAAATCTTCCACGACAAACAAAAGTTAAAAGATTTCACAACTCAAAAGCCAGCACTTCTGAACATCTTGGGCAAAATTTTCCACGAAAAAGAAGAGAAAAATAACAATGAAAACCAACAAAGAGAGATAGTAAACTAAAGGAATTACCAACCAGAGGAGAATCCAAATCAAGCTAAATGCCATAATACATTTAAAAATGGATGGAAATAAGAATCACATCTCAATAATAACCCTGAATGTTAATGGTCTAAACTCACCATTCAAAAGACACAGATTGTCAGATTGGATTAAAAGAGACAACCCAACAATTTGCTGTCTACAAGAAACACACCTCATAGAAAAAGACATCAAGCGATTGAAGGTGAAAGGCTGGGAAAAGTCTTATCATGCACATGGGCTACGGAAGCAGGCAAGGGTTTCCATTCTCATACCAAATAAGGTAGACTTCAAGCCAAAGCTAATCAAAAGAGATAAAGATGGATATTTCTTACTACTTAAGGGAACCATTCATCAACAAGATATAACAATTATAAATCTATATGCCCCAAATAATGGAGCACCTACAAACCCTTCTCAAGTTCAAGAGTAAAATAGACCACAACACAGTTATTCTAGGGGACTTCAACACACCTCTCTCACCAATGGATAGATCATCCAAACAAAAGCTAAATAAAGAAACATTAGGCCTTGTTAAAACAATTAATAACTTAGACCTAACGGACATATATAGAATATTTCATCCCTCAGTAAGTGAATACACTTTCTTCTCAGCAGCACATTGCTCCTTCTCCAAAATTGACCATATATTATGTCACAAGGCAACTCTCAGCAAATATAAAAAAATAGAAATACTACCTTGCATTCCATCAGACCATAATGGGATGAAATTGGAAATCAATGATAATACAAGAAAGAAAAAAAAAACTACTCCAACAGCTGGAAGCTAAACAACATGCTACTGAATGAACAAGGGGTTGAAGAAGACATCAAGGAGGAGATTAAAAAATTCCTAAAGGTAAATGAGAACACAGATACATCATATAGAAATCTCTGGGACACTATGAAGGCAGTAGTAAGAGGAAAATTCATTGTACTGAATTCCTTCATTAAAAGAAAAAAAAACAACAACAAATAAATGACTTAACATCACACCTCAAAGCACTAGAAAAAGAGGAACAGTTGAACACTAAGAGCAGTAAAAGACAGGAAATAATTAAAATCAGAGCCAAAATTAATGAAATTAAGACTAAAGAAACAATTCAAAGAATTGACAAAACCAAAAGTTGGTTCTTTGAAAAAATAAATAAAATTGACAGACCCCTAGCAATGCTAATGAAAAGAAGAAGAGAAAAAACTCAAATTACTAGCATCCGTGATGAAAAAGGAAATATCACAACAAACACCTCAGATATACAGGAGATAATTAGAAGTTACTTTGAAAAATTGTACTCTAATAAAATAGAAAATACTGAAATCATAGACAGATTTCTAGAGTCGTATGAATTCCCCAAACTGGAACAGGAGGCTATACATAATTTAAATAAATCAATTTCAAGTGAAGAAATAGAAGATGCTATCAAAAACCTTCCAACAAGAAAAAGTCCAGGTCCTGATGGGTTTACAGCCGAGTTCCACAAGACCTTCAAAGAAGAACTAATACCGATGCTCTTCAAATTATTTCAAGAAATAGAAAAAGAGGGAGTTCTTCCAGACACTTTCTATGAGGCCAATATCACATTAGTTCCAAAGCCAGGCAAAGACACAGCCAAAAAAGAAAACTTCAGGCCAATATCTTTAATGAACATAGATGCAAAAATACTCAACAAAATTCTGGCAAATCAGATTCAAAAACACATCAAAAAGATAGTGCACCATGATCAAGTGGGGTTTATCCCAGGGATGCAAGGCTGGTTCAATATTCGGAAATCAATAAACATAATACATCACATCAATAGACTTAAAGATAAAAATCATATGATCATCTCAATAGATGCAGAAAAACCATTTGACAAAATACAATACTCCTTTGTGTTCAAAGCTCTAGAAAAATTAGGAATAACAGGAACATATCTCAACATTATAAAAGCTATCTATGCAAAACCTCAAGCTAACATTATCTTAAATGGAGAAAAATTGAAAGTATTCCCTCTAAAAACTGGAACAAGACAGGGATGCCCCCTCTCACCACTGCTATTTAACGTAGTACTTGAAACTCTGGCCAGAGCAATTAGATGAAAGAAATTAAAGGGATCCAGATAGGAAAAGAAGAGCTCAAATTAGCACTATTTTCTGATGACATGATACCTAGAAGACCCAAAAAACTCTACCAAAAAACTTTTACAAGTAGTAAATGAATTCGGCAAAGTAGCAGGATACAAAATCAATACCCATAAGTCAAAGGCATTTTGTACATCAGTGACAAAGCCTCTGAAAGGGAAATGATTAAAAACTACTCCATTTACAATAGCATCAAAAAAACAAAACAAAACAAAAAAAACCTGGGAATCAACTTAACGAAAGAGGTGAAGGACCTCTATAATGAAAACTATAGAACACTAAAGAAAGAAATCGTAGAAGACCTCAGAAGATGGAAAGACCTACCTTATTCTTGGATAGATAGAATTAATATTGTCAAAATGTCCATACTACCAAAAGCATTATACAGATTTAATGCAATTCCAATCAAAATCCCAGTGACATTTCTCAAAGAAATAGAAAAAGCAGTCATGAAATTCATCTGGAAAAATAGGAGACCCAGAATAGCTAAAGCAATCCTAAGCAGGAAAAGTGAAGCAGGCAGCATCACCATTCCAGACTTTAAATTATACTATAGAGCAATAGTAACAAAAACAGCATGGTATTGGCACCAAAACAGACTAGTAGACCAATGGTACAAAATTGAGGACACAGAGACTAATACATATAATTTCAGCTATTTTATATTAGACAAAGGCACCAAAAATGTACAGTGGAGAAATGATAGCCTCTTCAACAAATGGTGCTGGGAAAACTGGAAATCCATATGCAACAAAATGAAATTAAACCTGTATCTCTCACCATGCACAAAATTCAATTCAAAGTGGATCAAGGACTTAGGAATTAGACCAGAGACAATACACCTAATAGAAGAAAAAGTAAGATCCAATTTCCAACATGTCAGATTAGGCTCCAAGTTCCTTAACAAGAATCTTGTAGTGCAAGAATTATTACCAGGAATTAATGAATAAGATAGATTTAAGCTAAAAAGCTTCTTCTCAGCAAAAGAAACAATCAGTGAGGTGAAAAGAGAACCAACTAACTGGGAACAAATATTTAATACATGCACATCGGATAGAGCACTAATTTCTAAAATATATAAAGAACTCAAACTTGACACCAAAAAAACAAATAATCCAATCAATAAATGGGCTAAGGAATTGAAAAGACACTTCTCAGAAGAAGATACACGATTAATCAACAAATACATGAAAAAATGCTCAACATCGCTGGCAATTAGAGAAATGCAAATCAAAACTACTCTAAGATTTCACGTCACTCCAGTCAGAATGGCAGCTATCAAGAACACAAACAACAATAAATGTTGGAGAGGATGTGGGGAAAAAGGCACACTCATACATTGCTGGTGGGACTGCAAAATGGTACAACCGTATGGAAAGCAGTATGGAGATTTCTTGGGAAAATGGGAATGGAACCACCCTATGACCCAGCCATCCCACTCCTGAGTCTGTTCCCAAAGGACTTAAAAACAGCATATTACAGTGACACAGCTACCTCAATGTTTATAGCAGCACAATTCACAATAGCTAGGTTGTGGAACCAATCTAAATGTCCCTTGGTAGATGAATGGATAAAGAAAATGTGGTATATATACACAATGGAATTTTACTCAGCAATAAAAGAGAATAAAATGATGACATTAGCAGGTAAATGGATGAAGTTGGAGAATATAATGCTAAGTGAAATCAGTCAATCTCAAAAATCCAAATACCGAATGTTTCTTCTGATAAAAGGAAGCTGGTTCACAGTATTGTTGGGTTGGGGTACATAGGAGGATTAGAGGAACACTATAATGGTCAAAGGGAAAGGAGGGGAAGGGAGGGAGAAAGGGGGAAAAAGTGGTTGAATAAGACGGATATCATTATTCTAAATCCATGATTGAAGACTTGAATGCTGCGAATATACTTTGTATACAAACTGTTTTTTGTAAATGATGCTATATATGTATAGTATGAACTGTAATACATACTAGTATAAATTAAAATTTTAATAAAAAACTAAGGAATGTTTGAATCTGAAGGCATCTATAAAATACAACAATTAAGTTCATTTGATGGATCTGAATGAAATATTTTGTTATAAAGGACAATATCATGCAACTAGCAAAACATGAAAAGAATTTGAGGATTAAGTGGCTGAAGGCATTATGAGAGAATGTATAAGTACTGATGTTGAGAAACAGCATTTGCTTATTGTGTTTTGCCTTTTCTCTTTGTTTATACAATCTTGGAAAAGAATAGTGATGTTGCAGGTTCTAATATAAAGTACTTTTATCCACTAAAGCATTTTAAAGTGAATTGCTAACATATGCCATCATTCATGGTTTTTTTTAGTATTTCCTAAAAATCAGAACATGCTAGATAACTACAATACAACTCTCATAATGAAACTGATATGATTAACAAGTATGCTGTTACTTGTTAATGTTTTAAAAATTCATTCATAATGATGCTATCTTCTATTTGTTCATTTTCAAGCAGATATGTCATTGTTGTAATATTTCCCCCTTCCATTAACCTTTCATTATGAAGGTTGTATTATAGTTATCTAGCATGTTCTGACTTGTAGAAAATACTTTAAAAATTATGAATGTACTTTATACTAAGACCTGCAACTTCACTATTATTTTCTGACATTGTATAAACAAAGAGAAAAGGCAAAAAACATTAAACAAATGCTGTTTCTTATTAGGAAAATACTCAAAGCAGTGCTTCAAATTAAAATTATAAAAAATTAAAGGTTGTATGTTTGGTGGCACTATAATAATTCTAATACATTAACACATTAGTGAATATAGTAACCGGTATACCAAAATAATGTTGCCTAAATCTCTAGACCCATATTCAGTGATATATATATATATATATATATATTTTTTTTGGTACTGGGGATTGAACTCAGGGGCATTCGACCACTGGGCCACATCCCCAGCCCTTTTTTGTATTTTATTTAGAGACAGGGTCTCAATGAGTTGCTAAGTGCCTCGCCATTGCTGAGGCTGGCTTTGAACTCGTGATCCTCATGCCTCAGCCTCCCAAAGTGCTGGGATTACAGGTGTGCACCACCATGCCCGGCTGATACATTTTTTATAACATAAATAATCCATCATTAATGTGATATTTAGATCCACCAAATTAGTGTTGACCATTTGGTTGTTTGAATGAAGCCTAAATGCTAGCATTTAGACAGATTGAAAACACATATCTCAATAAAGGCTGGTTTGCACTTGCACTTCAAATTTTCTTACAGATGTAAATAAAGTTTCATATTTTCAGAATTTCATCATATATAAGATACACACATTCACTTCAATAGTTTTTACATCATACATTTCATCACACAATTCAAATATTATACCAACAGTCTGAAAAACACAATATTTGCTTTCTTACATTTTTTCTTAAAATCTCTGTATATCTTTGTGACATTTCCAAAAGTAGATCTTATCTTGGCTTATTAGTAATTCTTAAGGCAGAAGCTCCTGTGGTCAACATTCAAATTCTGTAGCAAGTGGAGAGAAAAAGAATTATATTTTTGTCTCAAAGATTTCATAAGGATGAATCAGTAAAAATGTTGAGAACTTTTCATCGTTCATAAGAATGAAAAATAGATATGTATATCCACAATACAAAATTACCATGAAATGAAGTATGCCCATATTTTCATATACAATTATCATTATAACTGAGTATCAGAGCTGTGGGAATTTGACAACCATATGCTAGGGTACTCTGGCAAGCACTGGGAAGACAACATGGAGATGATAATGGACACCCCTCAACAGTCATATGCCATAGCTTAAAAAGCAGGTGATTTCCATACAGATTCATTGGCATTATGATAGGTATAAAAGAGAATACTATGGGAAC
This sequence comes from Tamias sibiricus, assembly GCA_025594165.1. Taxonomy (NCBI): domain Eukaryota; kingdom Metazoa; phylum Chordata; class Mammalia; order Rodentia; family Sciuridae; genus Tamias; species Tamias sibiricus. The sequence goes on along the minus strand of CM046670.1, from coordinate 12,888,078 downwards.
ACCGAGAAGGAACTTCTGCCCAAGTTTGTGTCAGTGTTGGAGGTCCTTCAGTGGAGGTGATATGTGAGTCGGCACCTGAAGGGAAAAAAGAAATTGTGACAGAGAGGGAAGAGGTGCAAACAGACAATGAGATGAGAAAGGACACTTGTGGAATCTCCAGTAGTCCAGCATTACTAGAAGCTAGAGCAAAGTGACAGTACAGCAATTGAGAAGAGATAAGACTGAATAACTTGACAAGAATCCAGTTGATTTGGGTATTTTAATTTCTTGCTAAAACATTTCATACCTTTCTTGAGGGCAAAAGTTAAAAATTAATGACAGGGTATTTTAAATGCTTGACTGGTATTAGGTCAGTCTGGGCTTTTGGCCATACACCACAGAAAATGGGTGATGCCTTTTTTTCCCAAAGAAGACTTTCAGTGTACAGGCTTGACAGGTTTATAGTGGGGCAGTGTTGTGGCATTTTCTATAAAGCCCTCTCCTTTTTCATGAAAGATATCATGGTGTTGAAAGAGTTAACTTTGACTTCTACTTGCTGTTCAGTTCTTTATTCACATATATGGCCACCAGATATCACTATTTCAATTATTTAGATCCAGACTAACTCTGTGCATTTATCTTTTCTTGAAAGGAGTAACACAAATCTTTTTCTATAAGTACTTAATTTCTAGTTAATAAGCTTTAAGAGTCTTTTTGTGATTAAAAATAAATTTCTCTTACTTTTAAAGTAGATATAAATCCCTTAGCTCAAAAACTCTTTCATGAGCTAACATTCAGCCTTGCCTCCCTATTTTCCCTGCTTCTAGATTTTATAAACAACTGCTATAAAAGAAAAACAATAGTGCTTTGAAATCCCAGACAGAGAAAGTTGACTTTTATCAGGCAGCCTAAATAGTGTGCAGAGAAAACAGTTTCAGGGAATCCGTGAGAGATAAATTCTCACCCAAACTAATTAGATTAATAATGATGAAATTATAATATGCCTAGGCAGTCACATACAGGGCCTTGAAAAAGTACAAGTGACCTCAAAACCTTAAAATATATATATAATTAAAATTTAATATGTCTAAAAATTATGTCTATAATAAAAATCACAAAAAAAGTATAAACAATCTGTACTGCCAAAAATTGTACTTAAAACCTACAACAAAGTGAAAGTAAAGAGAAAAGATTCCACAGCCTGACTCGTGTGTCAGTGTGTTATTTTCCCCATCGCTGCTTCTCTGCCTTCGTACTTCGCTGAGTGCTTGCGTTGTATCCCCTGGCTGGACTGGCCCCCAGCAGGGCAGAAGCAAAAAAAGAGGCAATTTCAAACTTAACATCTTTGATTTGTTGATTTTCAGACTTAGAAACAATATATAGCCCTTTAATTTTAATTGATGTCTTCTCAGAAGTTATGACCAACATTTCTGAAACACTTGGCTCATTATAGGTGTGCACTTGATGAGAAATTTGTGAAAATACTTCCAACTCTTGTATAAGTGTCATCATGCAGAGTGTTCTTTGTATAAAAGCTGTTCTTCTCTTACTAATTCCCCAAACAGGGTCTAAAATAGATTGCTGAGCTTAGTAAGTATGTTGCAGTGATAACAATAATGTGATGTCCAATAACTTTATGCTTTAGATGTGAAAACAAATGATTTTGACTGACAGAATCCCATTCTTGTCTTTTTTCTTTTTCATTTCTTTTTTTAAAAAGTGAAATACTTTTAAACAAAATTATTACTGGTGCATTTAATTATACATAATAGTGGAATTAATTATGAAATATTCACAGATGCACATAAAATAATTTCATCATTCTTCCTCTTTAGTACTTTTTCCCCTCTCCTCTCCTCCCTTCAACTCTGAAGGCATTCTACAGTGATTAAGGAGACATATCTTTGTATCTTGATAGAAGAGTGCTTTTTAAACTCTCTCATTAAGGCTAGCATGATTTGTCAAATGAATATTCCATGAGGAAACCTAGGAACTACTGGATTAAGTTTTAAATAAACTAGCTTATCAATAAGTAAAAAAAAATAGACATCACTTTCTCTCAGAAATGGTATTGGAAAATATTTGCCCCCCAAAATCTCCCTTTGCATTGTGTATACATTTACACATTCTTTATCAATGTCTTGTAAAGTGGTCAATAATCTCATTTCTCTGTAAGAACTAATAAGAACAACTTATCCTTGCATCATGCATAACAACTAACTTTCATTCTCTTTTTGTATATGGTCATTCAATTTCATGACTCTGAAGCACTTCAAACCTGATCCTCCCATTTTTCCAGAAAGCTATGCATGTAAGCTAAGAAACATAAAAATGTATATCAGCCATTACATTACATTGTACTTTATGTATTAAAAACTGTTTCTTTCTGTCACAACTATTTGACCGCAGTGTTGTTTTATAAAGCTTATATTTGTTTTCCTAAGATTTTTTTAGGTCAAAATGCCAAATAAAAGTATAGATTGAGGTCACATTTAACATAGGCATGCATGGCTTCACTGTGAGCTAAGAAGATCATCAAAACACCATGGAAGCCAGGTGTGGTGGCGCACACCTGTAATCCCAGCAGCTTTGAAGACTGAGACAGGAGGATCTTGAGTTTAAAGCCAGCCTCAGCATCTGTGAGGCACTAAGCTACTCAGTGAGACCCTGTCTCTAAATAAAATACAAAATAGGTCTGGGGATGTGGCTCAGTGGTTGAGTGCCTCTGAGTTCAATCCCTGGTACAAAGAAGAAGAAGGAGGAGGAGGAGGAGGAGGAGGAGGAGGAGGAGAAATAAAGAGATGGGAAGATGGCGGACCCGAGAGTGGCAGCATTGAGCATTTGTCGGTGGAAGGAGGTGCAGTAGTGAGAGTATGGCGGAGTTACCATTGATCTTCCTGCAACTGTGGGGGAGCCAAGGCCTTTGTGCATCTTGGGGGCGCTGAGCCAGCAGTTTACAGCAAGGGTGAGTCTCCAAATTGTGGACTCATGCGGACCCCCCCACGGGAAACAAACAGCAGCAGAAATATCAGTGGTGGAGCCAGAGGAAAATGGCAGGGAAGTACAAAAACAACTGCAATGGTGGCGATTCATAACAGAGCATAATAGTCATGGACAGTGTAGTGAGCCAGCTTGTTTCCACGCAAGTCACTCAGAGGGTTCCCACACACAGGACCAGCATTTGAGTGCCATAATGCCTGGGTTGATCAATCATTGCCATTTTGAAAGTAGCTGCAACAGACAGAAAGGGGGGAAAGAAAAGAAGGAAGAGGCAGAACCCAGTAAGTATCCAAGGAATTTGTGCAGACCCTGAGGGCAGCCTACATCTAACTGGGCCAAAATCAGTCAGTGGGGGAACTCATATCGTATCTGAATCCCTAACCCACACATCTACAGTTATCTTATATTAGACAAAGGTGTCAAAAACATACATTGGAGAAAAGACAGCCTCTTCAACAAATGGTGTTGGGAAAACTGGAAATCCTTATGTAATAAAATGTAATCAAACCTCTATCTCTCTCCATGCACAAAACTCAACTCAAAGTGGATCTAGACCTAGGAATTAAACCAGAGAACTTGCACCTAATAGAAGAAAAAGTAGGCCCAAATCTCCAACATGTGGATTAGGTCCCAACTTCCTCAATAAGACCGTTATAGTGCAAGAACTAAAACCAAACATTAATAAATGGGATGGATTCAAACTAAAAAGCTTCCTCTCAGCAAAAGAAACAATCAGTGAGGTGAATAGAGAACCTATGGAATGGGAGCAAATCTTTACCACATGCACATCAGACAGAACATTAACTTCAAGGATATATAAACTCTCAAAAACCTTTACACCAGGTCTGGGATTGTGGCTCAGCAGTAGAGCACTCACCTAGCACGTGGGCGACCCGGGTTCAATCCTCAGCACCACGTACAAATAAAACGCATTGTGTACAACTAAAAGCAAATAAATAAAAATATTAAAAAAAAAAACCTTTACACCAAAAAAACAAACAACCCAATCAATAAATGGGCTAAGGCTGAACAGACACTTCTCAGAAGAAGATATACAATCAATCAACAAATATATGAAAAAATGTTCAACATCTCTAGCAATTAGAGAAATGCAAATCAAAACTACTCTAAGATTTCATCTCATGCCAGTCAGAATGCCAGCTGTCAAAAACACAAACAACAATAAGTGCTTACGAGGATGTGGGGGAAAGGGCACACTCTTACATTGCTGCTGGGGCTGCAAATTGGTGCAGCCAATTTGGAAAGCAGTATGGAGATTCCTAGGAAAACTTGGAATGGAAGCACCATTTGACCTAGCTATCTCCCTCCTTGGTCTATACCCAAAGGACTTAAAAATAGCATACTACAAGGACACAGCCTCATCAATGTTCATAGCAGCACAATTCACAATAGCTAGATTGTGGAAACAACACCAATGCCCATCAATAGATGAATGTATAGGGAAACTTTGGCATATATACACAATGGAAGACTACTCAGCACTAAAAGAGAATAAAATCATGGCATTTGTAGGTAAATGGATGGAATTGGAGAAAATAATGCTAAGTGAAGTCAGTCAATCCCAGAAAACCAAAGGTCGATTGATTCCTTTGCTATGATAATACTGAATTATAGTGGCAAAGGAGGGGGGATGAGAGGAATGAAGGAATGTTAAATAAAAAAAATGGGGGCAGGGAGGGAAAGGGGCAAGGGGATAGAAACAATGGCAGAAGGAGTTGGACATCAATATACTAAGTGCATGTATAAAAGTGCAAATGGTATGAAAATACTTTGTGTAAAATCAATGACTTGGAAAACTGTGCTCTTTATATGTAATATGAAAGGAATTGCACTCTAAAAGCATGTATAATAAATTAAATTAAATTTAAAAAATTTAAAAATCAGTCAGTGGGGGAACTCATATCATATCTGAATCCAGCAGGATGTGCTCTGTGACTTTGCAACTGTGGAGCAATGTGGAGTGCTGACACATACTTGATAGATCATATTTCAGTGCCATTCTCCAAGCGACCCAACTTACTCAACTAAACAGGTATGCAGACTTTATCCCCACCCACAACTCCTCTACAACAGACAGGGTGGTTTCTCTGATAACTTGACTGGAGGGGTCAAGAGAAACCAGAAAATCGGCATCAAACATCCGCATCCACTTGTTGTGAATGGATCCAGAAAACCTTCTTCCTAAAGATTCTTGACTAGGATTTATTTGTGGATTTGACTTTGGGTTTTGTTTTTGTTTTTGTTTTTACTGTGTGTGTGTGTGTGTGTGTGTGTGAGCCAGAGCATTTTTTCTCTCTCTCTTGCATTTATCCTTTATTGTTTTGTTTGGTTAGTCTTGCTTTCCCCACTTTTTTTTTTTATTTTTTGGTATTTCTTTCCTTATCTTTTCTCTCTATTTACATCCCACCCTTGCACTATCAATATATGTGAAAACAAGCCTTATACATGAAATAAGAACTTGAGAACTGGGGCAATTGAATAATATATCAAAGAGGTGTTATACATAGTTTCTTCTCTGTTTTTGACTCTTCTCTCTCTTTCTTTATTTTACTAATTTCTACTACTTTGACACTTTTTATTTTCTCTCAACATATACATAAGTTTGGTCTATATGTACATTGGTCTCCCCACTAACTAGTTCACTCCAATTCATTTCTTCTCTCTTCTGATGATATTAAACTACATACATTGATTACTCTTTTGCATTCCTAAGCAATAACAGCTCAATAGCCTCACCTCCTTTCTCCTAAGCATATCACCTGTGTGTCCAATATTAGAAAATATAAACCCTGTTACAAACCTAAAGAGAATATTGGACACAATATCTGAATTCACTAATTCTGTACATTGTGAAAAAATTGTGAATATCTGAATAGAAAAATGTCTGATTTTAGAGTGTAAAGTGTTTATATGGGGATCTGATAACATTGTACTACAGGGGCATCATAAGGCTTTAAGATAAAAATGATAAAGTCAAGGTTCCACAGAGCTAGAAGAGAAGTCACACAAGCAATATGAAAAAACAAGGGAAGAAAGTGCCCCAAACAAATGTGGCGTCTTCCTAACCAGGAATCAAGCTGGGTTCCACTCTGTTAATTTGGGGCAGTGAATCTGAGTTCTTCCTAACCAGGAATTGAGCTGGGTTCCACTCCATTAATTTGGGGCAGTGAATCTGAGTTCTTCCTCATTTATGCAAATGAGTTTGAGCCCGAGCTCCTTCCAGTTAAATGCCTGGATGTTTGAACTTGGCTCCTTGTTACTGATGAGATGCCACTTTTATGTGACTATAGAGGAATTAACTTTGTCTGTATATGCTCTTGATGTATTTCTGCTGCATGGCCACCAGGTTTGAATACATTTAATTATCAGAATTAAAACAAGTTCTATGGCCCTGTGGAATCTAGCCAGAAGCTAGCTAAACCAGCAAGACAGGTTTTTTCAGCTAAAGATTAGCTTTTGCAAATAACCCCTCTCTGCAGGGCGCAGCATTGCCCATTGTCTAAACTTCTCTCCATTGAAAAGCTAATGGTCTGTGTGTCTGTAAAAGACTCTTCCTCATCCTTCAGCAAATCTAGGATAAATAAGATTAATCAATAGTATGTACTTAGGATAAATATTTGATTTTCCCCTGATTATACAACCTTGGAAATTCCTGAGATTCCTTAATGTAGCCTCCTATTGCCGGGGTTGCTGAGTTATGAAAGGGGCCGAGTTCTAAGCTATCTTCCTTTCGGGCCCTAAAAGGAAGTTTTCCTGCTTGCAGGAAAATATAACTTACTCGGCGAGAATGAGCTTAAGGACAGAAATCGCTAGGTGCCTTACCTCAGAAAACATGCCACCTAGGGAGTCTTGTATATAGCATGCAGGATGCCCAAAAAACTCAGATTTATTGAACAAGCATTGACTTAAATAGGCCTAGAACTAACCAATCAGCAAGCAAGGCGGTTCAGCCTCTCACGCTACGTCATAGCCACACCCCTTGGTTTAGCCCCGGTCCTTTAGGGCGTGGTAAGCAGTCAAACCTTGCCCCTTGGCAGACATAGTCCCAACAATTCCCCTTTTTTTGTTTATTTAAAAAATGGGTCTCTCCATTTATTTTTAAATGGGATGTCCCATCTTGTAGGGTGTCCAACTCATAGAGAGTGTGCCCGTCTAGGTCGACTTCTCCTCTCTGGGAAAAATCTTACCTGTTATTGGCTATCACTTTAGCACTTTAGGTGGACATGCCTAGGGCCAGCAGGTGGCCAAGGGGAGCACACGGGACATGACAGTCACCTTTGGGAAGGCTTGACTGGATGGCATACCTCTGCATCCTGTTAAGGACCGTGGCCAAGCCTATAGGGCTATAGCTCAGCGTGACAGTAGACCACCCAGCTGTATCTGGCTAGTTCTATAGGGCTAAAGGTGCACACAAAGACAATGACAATTAGGGATTTCACCAAAAAGAGAAAGTCCACCCATTTAGCAGGGATTTTACCAAAAAGAGAAAGTCCACCCATTTAGTAGGGATTTCACCAAAAAGAGAAAGTCCACCCATTTAGTAGGGATTTCACCAAAAAGAGAAAGTCCATCTATTTAGCAGGGATTTCACCAAAAAGAGAAAGTCCATCTATTTAGTTCAGTTTAAAGGAAGGCTTTTGGCATAAAGTCCGGATGACTGTCACAGGAATGGGACTCTTCTCTTAGAGTCCAAAGGAAGCCGTCTAGCACAAAGTCTAGATAATTGTCATAAGATATAGCGCTCTTCTCTCAGAGTCCAAAGGAAGTCGTCTAGCATAAAGTCTAGATAATTGTCACAGGAATGGCACAGTCCTTCTTCTCTCATCGCAGGGGGTTGAGATGCTGACAAAGAAGGAGTCCAGGATAGTGTCTTTGATGAATTTTGAAATGGATGTGATGAGAAGTTTAATCACAGCAGGACAGGAGCTTTGTCACGGTTTTTTCATTTCTGTGGAAAAAAGAAAGGATCACTCCTCAAGAGCTTGTGCTCCTGGGTAGTCATTTTGGTCGGATTGGCAGTATTTGAGATCTCTGGCAGGCACCCATATAGGGTTTTGTTCCCCCATTGGGAAGACACATCCAAAACCTCTGCCAGCACTTATTAATGGATCAGGACCTCTCCAGACTCCAGTTAATGGGTCTTTCCATCGGACCTCAACTTTTATATAAGGCGTTTGGTTAGACCAGTGTCTTTGAAACGCAGATAGAGGCTGCTGTTTGGAAAAATTTAAAATATTTAAAGTAAGCATAGCTGTTTTCAACTGGTCATGGGGGTTGCTTCCCCCATTTTGTTTTATTAATTGGTCCTTTAAGGTTTTATTATGTCTTTCTATTATGGCTTGTCCTTTTGGGTTATATGGAATCCCTGTGGTATGCTTAATATGCCAAGTTTGGAAGAACTTTTGTAATGATTTGTTTACAAAACAGGGTCCATTATCAGTTTTAACTTGTTTTGGCAATCCAAGAATAGCAAAGCATTGTAAAAAGTGACTTTCAGCATGTTTAGCCCTTTCTCCAGAATGTGCCGTGGCCCAACAAGCATGTGAATAAGTATCTATGGACATAAATATATATTTTAATTTTCCAAATGGCACATAATGGGTTACATCAGTTTGCCAGATAGCGTTGGGCCTTAGGCCTCTGGGACTTACCCCAGGGGACTAGAGAGGTGGGACCTGTAAGAAGGGCAAACAAGATTTACATGTCCTTATAATCTTTTTAAAATTTTTTATAGGAACTAAAGGAAATTTATTATGTAGACCTCTCCAATTTAAATGAGTAAGGTTGTGAAGACCTTGAGCTAACTGAAGGTCTTGTTGATATGGGACTGTAACTGTTAGTACACCTGTGGTGGCCAAATGGTCAGCGGCCTGATTTCCCTCAGATAGGGGCCCAGATAAGCCTTGATGTCCCCTAAGATGTTGGAGGAACATAGGTTCATTACGCCCCTTTAACAGGGATCGAACCTGGATCATCAGAGGGGTGATAGGATTATTATCTATCTTTATATATGAGGCATTTAGAGTAGGTAATAGGTTAATTACATATAAACTATCTGAGAAAAGATTTATAGGCTCTTGGACATGGGTCAAGGCTAATGCAACAGCATATAATTCTTTAAATTGAGCAGAACCAGTAACTGCTTCAAAGTATTGTGTCCTTTGGCCTGTGGATGGGTGAAAAACTACAACTGCTGACCCTTCTTTTCCTCCAACTGTGAAGACATTTACTGCCTTGGGGAGTGGCTTGCTAGAGAACAAGATGGGGGGAGTCCACTCCAGTTTGGGGAAAGAAGAAGTCCATTTGCTTGACCCGTAATGACATTCAACTTTTCCTAGAAATCCTTCTAATGCATAGGAGACTCTAGGGTTGTTTCTCTGTATCCATTCAAAATCTGACAAACGGTAAGGAATTGTTAAAATGTCTGGGTCTTTTCCATAATGCCTCAATGATGTATCTCTTCCTTTTATTACAAGATCTGCTAATTGATCTAATTGGAATAAACTCAAGGTGCTCCTCCCACAGAGGAATGTATCCATTCTAATGGATTTCCCATCTGGGTTAGTACAGCTGTCAGGAGCTTAGCACCTGAGAAAATCCATAAATATAGAGGTTGCTTTGGTTGGTATCTAGCCAATTGGGCTGAATTGAGGGCATCTTGGACATTTTGTAATATTGACAGATGACTTTTTTCTAGTAAAATCACATCAGAGGGGGATTTTCCCCGTAGCAACTCAACGAGAGGTAATAAATCCTCAGTAGAGATATGAAACCAAGGTCTTAACCAGTTTAGCTCTCCTAATAGCTTTTGTAACTCTGTCAAGGAATAAGATTTTTGAATGAGAAGTTGGGGTTTGAGAGGACAAACCGAGTATAGGCTAAGTTTTTCCCCAATATTTTAAAGGGAGGAATAGTTTGTATTTTATCATTGGATATGTGTAATCCTCCTTTTTCTAAGAGCTCTTGAAGGGTTAAGTAAGCAGAGTTTAGTTGTTGGACATCAGCAGCTCCCAGGATGATGTCATCCATATAGACATATAAGGTAAGCTGTGATTTTTTCATTAATGGTGACAGAAGACATGAAACATAATATTGACAAAAAGCTGGGCTATTAGCCATACCTTGAGGGAGAATAATCCATTTATATCTTTTATCTGGTTGAAGAGGTATTGAAAAATAACAATTTTTAATATCAGTAATAATTAAGGTTAAATCTTTTGAGATCTGGCCAGGGGAGCATTCTGGAGGCCGACCAAGACCATTAGGGTAGTCTTTTTAAAAATAGCCTTGTCGTCCATATTTAAAATAGGCTCCTTTTCCATTTAAAACTGTTGTTAATACCTTAGTACGAGCATTAATGGGAGGGTTTAATATCTGAGACTGGTGAGTTGTTGAACCCACATCTTTGGTGGTAATAATCCATCTTTTTATAGATTTATCTTTTAATTTAGCATAGGCCAGCTTGTGATTTGTGGTCATTTCTTTCCAAACTAATATTTTTGTAAATTGGTCATTAGGTGGAAGTTTTCTTTGAAGGCTTTTTTCTACTTTCTCAATAAATGTGGCCAGATTTTTATTAGCTTTTTGAGTGATTTTAGCTATAGGAAGTTTTGTTAAATTAACTGAAAATGCCATTACAGGTGAAAGCCCACTAGAGGGCGCTGGCGCCTCTTGGTATAGTAATGGCGCTGAAGGCTCCCTCTCATAAAGTTTTGAGCCACGTGGCCGGTGGCCTTTGTTCTCAGGAAATTTGTTAGATATCTCTAAAGGAGGGTCTGTAGTTTCTAATTCCCTGGAGTGAGATTTCTTTAAATTTGCGGACCGGGAAAAATTAGGTGTTTGTTTTTCTTGTAAAAGCGAGTACGCTTTTAGGGTGGATAAAGCTGGATAAACTCCCGGAGGCGGGGCTTCCCCGTACTCAATTTCTCGGTCCCTTAAAATTTGTTTTATTTCGTCCCAAGTCTCCCAAGAATCAAAATCAGACTTTGGGAGCCAGGGAGCCGCCCGTTTTAATGAATTCCAAATCATCTCCAATTGGCTATCAGATATTTGGAGACCTTGCTTTCTTAAAATACCGCACCATGCCTCGAGGGCTGGGTCTTGTGATTTCCTGAATGTTAAGATTTGTCCCATAATAAAAGGGTATTTCTGCCAGCGAAAGAGACGCTGTGTCTCTAACCTTATTAAGCTCACCGATAATTTTTTCCCTGCCCCATGTTGGGACGCCAACCTGCCGGGGTTGCTGAGTTATGAAAGGGGCCGAGTTCTAAGCTATCTTCCTTTCGGGCCCTAAAAGGAAGTTTTCCTGCTTGCAGGAAAATATAACTTACTCGGCGAGAATGAGCTTAAGGACAGAAATCGCTAGGTGCCTTACCTCAGAAAACACGCCACCTAGGGAGTCTTGTATATAGCATGCAGGATGCCCGAAAAACTCAGATTTATTGAACAAGCATTGACTTAAATAGGCCTAGAACTAACCAATCAGCAAGCAAGGCGGTTCAGTCTCTCACGCTACGTCATAGCCACACCCCTTGGTTTAGCCCCGGTCCTTTAGGGCGTGGTAAGCAGTCAAACCTTGCTCCTTGGCAGACATAGTCCCAACATCCTATAGTTGAAATGTAAATTCCTGAAATTCTTTAACCCCCAATAATTGGAATGTGAACTGCTGTGTTTGCTGGGATGTATAAAAACCATTGCTGATCAAAGTAAAAGTAGAAGGATTCCTGCAACCTGACTCCTGTGCGTTATTCCCATTTTTGCCGACATTTCCCCATCAGCACCATTCTGGGACTCACCATTTCCCTGCTGCTGAAGTTGGCCTTCGACAAGGAGGTACATAATCCAAATGTTTAATGACCTCAAGAATGATTTGAGGGATCAAATACAGGTAGTAAAAGTACATTTTGACAAAGAACTTCATAAACAAATACAAGAAGCAAAAGATTACTTCAATCGGGAGATAGAGGTTCTAAAAAGAAACCAAATAGAAATTCTGGAAATGAAAGAAGCAATAAACCAAATTAAATGTTCAATTGAAAGCATCACCAACAGATTAGGCCACGTGGAAGATAAGACCTCAGATAATGAAGACAAAATATATAATCTGGAAAAGAATGTAGACCACACAGTGAAAATGGTAAGAAATCATGGTCAGAACATTCAAGAAATATGGGATAGCTTAAAAAGACCAAAGTTGTTATTGGGGTGGAGGAAGATGTAGAGTTCCAAAACAAAGAAATGAGTAATTTACTCAATGAAATAATAGCAGAAAAATTTCCAAACATGAGAAGTGAATGGGAAAATGAAGTTCAGGAGACATACCAAACACCAAATGCACAAAATCACAACAGATCCTCACCAAGGAACATTATAATGAAAATGCCTAACATACAGGATAAAGAAAGAATATGAAAGGCCATGACAGAAAGGAATCAGATTATATATAGGAGGAAAACAATTAGATTATGTGAAGACTTTTCAACCCAGACCTTAAAAGCTAGAAGATCCTGGAACAATATATTTCAAGCTCTGAAAGAAAATGGCTGTCAACCAAGAATCTTAAATCCAGCAAAATTAAGCTTTAGATTTGAGGATGAAATAAGAACCTTCCATGATAAACAAAAGTTAAAAGATTTCACAACTCAAAAGCCTGTGCTCCAGAACATTCTGGGCAAACTATTCCATGAAGAAGAAGAAAAAACAACAACAATGAAAATCAGCAAAGGGAAATATCAAACGAAAGTAAACACCAACCAGAGGAGAAACCAAAAAAGTTAAATACCATAAACAAACAAAAATGGACAGGAATATGAATCATTTCTCAATAATAACCCTGAATGTTAATTGCCTAAACTCACCATTCAAAAGACACAGACTGTCAGGCTGGATTAAAATAAAAGATCCAACAATATGCTGTCTCCAAGAAACACACCTCATAGAAAAAGACATCATCAGACTAAAGGTGAAAGGCTGGGAAAAAGCTTACCACCCACATGGACCATGAAAGCAAGCAGGGGTTTCCATTCCATTATATCAAATAAGGTAGACTTCAAACCAAAGCTAATCAAAAGGGATGGAAATGGATATTTCTCTGCTTAAGGGAACCATTCATCAACAAGATATAATAATTATAAATTTATATGCCCCAAACAATGGAGAAGATTACATTCATCAAATAAACCCTTCTCAAGTTCAAGAGTCAAATAGACCACAACACAATTATTCCAGGGGACTTCAACACACCTCTTTTACCATTGGATAGATCATCCAAACAAAAGCTAAATAAAGAAAACTTAGGGCTGGGGTTGTGGCTCAGCGGCAGAGCGCTCGCCTCGCATGTGCGTGGCCCGGGTTCAATGCTCAGCACCACGTAAACATAAATGCATTGCATTGTGTACAACTAAAGTAAATAAACATTAAAAAAAAAGAAAACTTAGACCTCATTAATACAATTAATAACTTAGACCTAATGGACATATATAGAATATTTCATTCCTCAGTGAATGAATACACCTTCTTCTCAACACACATGGCTCCTTCTCTAAAATAGACCACATACTATGCCACAAAACAACTCTTAGCAAATATAAAAAGTACAGATACTACCCTGCAGTCTATCACACCATAATGGAATGAAATTAGAAATCAATGATAAAATTTAAAAATTTAAAAAGCTACTCCAACACCTGGAGGCTAAACAACATGTTACTGAATGAACAAGGGGTTGCAGAAGACATCAAGGAGAAGATTAAAAATTCCTAGAGATGAATAAGAACACAGATACATCATATCCAAATCTCTGGGACACTATGAAGGTAGTATTTAGAGGAAAATTCATTGCATTGAGTTCATTCCTTAAAAGAAGAAAAACCAACAAATAAATGACTTAACATCACACCTCAAAGCCATAGAAAAAGAAGAACAAATCAACACTAAAAGCAGTAGAAGACAGGAAATAATTAAAATCTGAGCTGAAATTAATGAAATTGAGACTAAAGACAACAACTGGAAGAACTGACAAAACTAAAAGTTCGTTCTTTGAAAACATAAATAAAATTGACAGACCCTTAGCCATGCTAATGAAAAGAAGGAAAGAAAAAAACTCAAATTACTAATATCTGTGATGAAAAAGGAAACATCACAACAAACACCTCAGAAATACAGAAGATAATTTGAAATCATTTTGACAACTTGTACTCTAATAAAATAGAAAATATCAATGGCATTCACAGATTCCTAGAGTCATATGAATTGCTCAAACTGGATCTGGAGGCTATACACAATTTAAACAGATCAATTTCAAGTGATGAAATAGAAGATGCCATCAAAAAGCTACCAACCAAAAAAAGCCCAGGACTGGATGGATACACAGCTGAGTTCTACAAGACATTCAAAGAAGAACTAATATCAATACTCTTCAGTTTATTTTAGGAAATAGAAAAAGAGGGAGCTCTTCCAGACTCATCCTATGAGGCCAATATTACACTAATTCAAAAGTCAGGCAAAGACACAGCTAAAAAGCAAACTTCAGGCCAATATCTTTAATGAACATAGATGCTAAAATTCTCAACAAAATTCTGGCAAACCAAATACAAAAACATATCAAAAAGATAGTGCACCACAATCAAGGTGGTTTATCCCAGGATTCAAAGTTGGTTTAACATACAGAAATCAATAACTGTAATACATAACATCAATAGACTTAAAAACTCAATAGATGCAGAAAAAGCATTCAACAAAATACAGCACCCCTTTATGTTTAAACCACTAGAAAAACTAGGGATAACAGGAACATATCTCAACATTATAAAAGCTGTCTATGCAAATCCCCAGGCTAGCATCATTTTAAATGGAGAAAAATTGAAAGCATTCCCTCTAAAAACTGGAACTAGACAGGGATGCCCCCTTTCAACACTGTTTTTTTAAAAAAATATTTATTTATTTGTTTTAGGTATGTACAATGCCTTTATTTTTACATGGTGCTGAGGATCGAACCCGGGCCGCGCACATGCTAGGTGATTGCTCTACCGCTGAGCCACATCCCAGCCCCTCACCACTGTTATTTAAAATAGTACTTGAAACTCTAGTCAGAGCAATTAGACAGACAAAAGAAATTAAAGGGATTCAGATGGGAAAAAAGAACTCAAACTAGCACTATTTGCTGATGATATGATAATATATCTAGAAGACCCAAAAAACTCTACCAGAAAACTTTTATAACTAGTAAATAAATTCAGCAAAGTATCAGGATACAAAATCAATACCCATAAGTCAAAGTCATTTTTGTACATCAGTGACAAATCCTCTGAAAGGGAAGTGATGAAAACTAACCCATTTACAATAGTATCAAAAATAAAATAAAATAAAATAAAATACTTGGGAATCAACGTAACAAAATATGTGAAAGACCTCTATAACAAAAACTACAGAACACTAAAGAAAGAAATTAAAAAGCCTTGCTTGCTACAGACAGTTTAAGCAATTCATATGACTCTAGGAATCTGTGAATGCCATTGATATTTTCTATTTTATTAGAGTACAAGTTGTCAAAATGATTTCAAATTATCTTCTGTATTTCTGAGGTGTTTGTTGTGATGTTTCCTTTTTCATCACAGATATTAGAAGATGAAAGGATCTTCCTTGTTCTTGGATAGGTAGAGTTAATATCGTCAAAATGACTATATTACCAAAAGCATTATACAGTTTCAATGCAATTCCAATCAAAATCACAATGACATTGTTTATAGAAATAGAAAAAGCAGAGTCTTTTACTGGATTGGGCTACCTGCTGATCCAGAGATTGGCTTCATTCTGGCTTCTTGATATTTTTATATCAGATCTTCATTTTTTCTAAGGTCTTCCACCTAAGTCTTAAAGCCTTGTTCTTTGTATCTTTTTATTTTTTTCTCTTTCTGAGGAACATGAACGTGGATCTGGCTTTTCCTAAAAGTTTTCTTTGCTTGGAAGCATCTGATTCTGGGAACTTTTCACCAATACCTGTGATTAATGATCCTGAGGAAAATTACCCACCTCTGCAAATATCATCGGCTGAGATGCCCCTCACAGAGACTGTCTCCCCCCCCCCCCATCCTCCATAAACCTGCTTATTCAGGATAGCCCTGATCTGATTCTTCTACCAGTCCCAAAGTGAAACCATCCACTTCATTAGAGGAAAGCACAATAAAAGAGGAAGACAATAAGATCCAGGTCAAGAAACAGAAGATGCGAACAGTGTTTACTCAGACCCAGCTGTGTGTACTAAATGACAGGTTTCAGAAACAAAAATACCTCAGCCTCCAGTAGATGCAAGAACTTTCTAGCATTCTGAACCTTACCTACAAACAGGTTAAGACCTGGTTCCAAAACCAAAGGATGAAATCTAAGAGATGGCAGAAAAACAACTGGCCAAAGAATAGCAATAGTGTGACTCAGGGCTCAGTACCCATTGAATATCCAGGCCTCTACTCTAATTATAATGAGGGGTACCAGGTTAACTCATCTGGAAACCTTCCTCCATGGAGCAATCAGACCTGGAACAACCCAACTTGGAGCAACCAGACCTGAAACAGCCAGTCTTGGAGCAGCCAGTGTTGGAATAGCCAGTCTTGGAGCAACCACTCCTGGAATACTCAGACCTGGTACCCCCAATCCTGGAACAATCAGGCCTGGAACAATTCATTCTATAACTATGGAGAGGAATCTCTGCAGCCCTATATGCAGTTCCAACAAAATTTTCCTGCCAGTGATTTGGAGGTCACCTTGGCAATCACTGGTGAAAGCCATACATATTTTAGTACTCCACAATCCATGGATTTATTCCTAAATTACTCTCTTAACAGGCAATCTGAAGATGTGTAAGGATGGGTACATGATTCATCTTCAGTCTGGGCAGTGGCTCAATTCCTTCCTGGTAGGATTTTTTTTTTTTTAACTTTGGAGCTGTGTACTTTTCTTCTTGATATCCTTGTTCTCATTGTGCCTATTGTGTCAATTTGAGGATTTTGAGTATGATTAGAGACATATCAAAGATATGCTTTTGTGTGTATGTGGTGCTGGGGATCAAACCCAAAGCCTCATGAATGTTAGGCAAACACTCTACCACTGAGCCACATCCCCAGCCCTCAAAGGTTTTTTGGTTTCATATATATATTTAGTTGTTGATAGACCTTTATTTTATCTACTTATATGCAGTGCTGAGAATTGAACCCAGCGTCTCACACGTGCCAGGCAAGTACATTACCGTTGAGCCCCAGACACAGCTTAAAGAGGTTTTAATAGCCTTGCTTGCCACAGACAAGATGTCTCTGGCTACAGATAAGAACTGTTGCTAGTTTAGATATCTTTAGGATGTAGAATCTTCATCTTAAGAATACGAAGTAGCCGGGCGCGGTGGCGCATGCCTGTAATCCCAGCACTTTGGGAGGCTGAGGCAGGAGGATCACGAGTTCAAAGCCAGCCTCAGCAATGGCGAAGCACTTAGCAACTCAGTGAGACCCTTGACTCTAAATAAAATACAAAAAAGGGCTGGGGATGTGGCCCAGAGGTTGAGTGCCCCTGAGTTCAATCCCTGGTACCAAAAAAAAAAAAAAGAAAAAAAAAAAAAAAAAAAAAAAAAAAAGAATACCAAGTAAAAAGTACAAAGAAGTATAAGAAGGATTAGTTCCATTGTAGTGGCACCCACTCCTCCATAGAAAATCTTAACTAAGCTTCTCCAGAAGTCTTCACCATGGCTGATTTTAGGACTGTCAGCAAAAGAGTCTCTAAAAAAAAAAAAAAAAAAAAAAAAAAAAAACCTCAATGTAGATAAACTTCCTACTTTCCTGTTGCTCTATTACTTGGCCACTGGCCTGGAAGAACTCAGCACTCCAAGTGCTGGACACCCCTTTACTTGTTTTTTACAAACATGTATCTAGTATAGTAGTTTGTAGGAGTGTGTTTGCAAATGCAAAGTGTGATAATAAAAGGGACAAGTTTTTTTTTTTTTGTTTTTTTTTTTTTTTTTTTTTTTTTTTTTGGTACTGGGGATTGAACTCAGGGGCAATGGGCCACATCCCCAGCACCCCCCTTTTTTTGTATTTTATTAGAGATAGGGTCTCAGTGAGTTGCTAAGTGCCTCGCCATTGCTGAGGCTGGCTTTGAACTCGCAATCCTCCTGTCTCAGCCTCCCAAGTGCTGGGATTACAGGCGTGCGCCACTGTACCCGGCTAAAAAAGACAAATTCTTTAACAAGGCCTCTGGCCTTGAGCTGGAGCTTCACGGAGATGTCTACTTTTTTTTTTTTTTTTTTTGTACCAGGAATTGAACTCAGGGGTACTTGACCACTGGGCCACATCCCCAGCCCTTTTCTGTATTTTATTAGAGACAGGGTTTCACTGAGTTGCTAAGTGCCTCGCCATTGCTGAGGCTGGCTTTGAAGTCATGATCTTCCTGCCTCAGCCTCCCAAGTGCTGGGATTACATGTGCGCTACTGTGCCCAGCTTACATTTTTAAGATAAGAAAAGTTACTAATTGGTCTCCATGGCAACAGCTGGCAGCGGGGAGAAAAGAAAGGGAAGAGCTCTCCCCTTCTCAGGTCTTGTCCTTGAGGGTTAACTTACCCAGAACAGTGAAAGAAAAAAAAAAAAAAAACTGCTTTTATGTGAACTTCTGTAAACTGTGAACTTCTGAGCCCCTCCCCTTATTTGCTGTGTATAAAATACTGAAACTGCATGAACTCTGGTTCAGGGGATTGATTGATTATAGCAAATGCTGTACCCTCTGAACCAGCTGCAGCGAAATAGTCAGTTGTTGAGGTGAAGAATGAAGGATTAAGCTAAACAATGTGTTTCATTGGTTCCCTCCACCTGTGTGGACTCTCATTTTACTCTAACACCTAATTTGCTCATTAATATTTGCAGAAAGATACTTAAGATATTTTATACTCAGTTCCATTCTGATAAGTCAGTACCTCCATGGCTAATTTAAGTACAAATGAATAAAAGATCTACTTTACCTTTAAAAGAAAGAAATAGAAAAAGCAGTCATAAAATTTATCTGGAAAAATAAGAGACCCAGAATAGCTAAAGCAATCCTTAGCAAGAAGAGTGAAGCAGGGGGCATCACAATACCAGACTTTAAACTATACTATAGAGCAATAGTAACAAAAACAGCATGGTACTGGCACCAAAATAGACCTGTAGACCATGGTATAGAATAGAGACACAGAGACTAATGCCCACAACTACAGCTATCTTATATTAGATAAAGGTGCCAAAAACATACATTGGAGAAAAGGTAGCCTCTTCAACAAATGGTGCTGGGATAACTGGAAATCTGTATGCAACAAAATAAAACTGAACCTCTATCTCTCACCATGTACAAAACTCAACTCAAAGTGGATCGAGGGCCTGAGAATTATACCAGAGACCATGCATCTATTAGAAGGAAAAGTAGACCCAAACTTCCATCATATCGGATTAGGCTTCTACTTCCTGAATAAGACTACTATTGCACAAGAATTAAAATCTAGAATTAATAAATGGGATGGATTCAACCTAAAAACTTCTTCTCAGCAAAAGAAACAATCGGTGAGGTGAATAGAGAACCTACTAATTGGGAACAAATCTTTACTACACTCAGATAGAGCACTGATCTCTAGAATATATAAAGAACTTAACACCAAAAAAAAAAAAAAAAAACAAAAACCCAATCACTAAATGGGCCAAGGAACTGAATAGACACTTCTCAGAAGAAGATATACAATCAAACAAATACATGAAAAAATGTTCAACATCTCTGGCAATTATAGAAATGCAAATTAAAACTACTCTAAGATTTCATTTCACTCCAGTCAGACTAGCAGCTATTAAGAACACAAACAACAATAATTGTTGGAGAGGATGTGGGGAAATAGGCACACTCATACACTGCTGGTGGGACTCCAAAATGGTGCAGCCGATATAAAAAGCAGTATGAAGACTCCTTGGAAAACTGTGAATGGAACCAGCGTATGACCCAGTCATCCCTCTACTGGGTCTATTCCCAAAGGAATTAAAAACAGCATACTTACAGGGACATAGCCACATCAATGTTTATAGCAGCACAATTCACAATAGCTAGATTATGGAACCAACCCAGATGCTCCCTCAGTAGACGAGTGGATGAAGAAAATGTGGTGTATATACACAATGGAATTTTACTCAGTAATAAAAGAGAATAAAATAATGGCATTCTCAGGTAAATGGATGAAATTGGAGAATATAATGCTAAGTGAAGTTAACCAATCTCAAATATCCAAATGCCGAATGTTTTCTCTGATATAAGGAGGCTGATTCACAGTGGGTTGTGTTGGGGAACATAGGAAGATTAGAGGAACACTAGAAAGGTCAATGGGGAGGGAGGGAAAGGGAGGGAGGAAGGGGGAATAAAGGGAGGAAAGCAAACAAACAAAAAGGTAGAATGAGAGGGATATCAGTACCCTAAATGCATGTTTGAAGACATGAATAATGTGAATATACTTTGTATACAAACAGTGATATGTAAAAAGGTGCTCATTATGTGTATTACGAATTGTAAAGCATGCTACTGTTATATATACAACAACATTGAATTAAAAAAAAGAGAAAAGAAATAAAGAAGAAAGAAAGAAAAAAAAAACACCACAGAAGCTCTAAACCAAGGGGCAATGAAATGGGTATTCTAAAAACAATGACACACAATGAAAATAAGATGCTATCTTTTTTTTTTTTTTTTTTTTTTTTTTTTGTGGTACCAGGGATTGAACTCAGGGGCACTCGACC
This sequence comes from Tamias sibiricus, assembly GCA_025594165.1. Classification (NCBI taxonomy): domain Eukaryota; kingdom Metazoa; phylum Chordata; class Mammalia; order Rodentia; family Sciuridae; genus Tamias; species Tamias sibiricus. The sequence goes on along the minus strand of CM046670.1, from coordinate 12,867,301 downwards.
ACTGGGTCACATCCCCAGCCCTTTTTTGTATTTTTATTTAGAGACAGGGTCTCACTGAGTTGCTAAGTGCCTCGCCATTGCTGAGGCTGGCTTTGAACTCGCGATCCTCCTGCCTCAGCCTCCCAAAGTGCTGGGATTACAGGCGTGCGCCACCGCACCCGGCGTATCTTTTTTTTTTTTTTAATATTTATTTATTTGCTTTAGCTGTACACAATGGGTTTATTTGTACGTGGTGCTGAGGATCGAACCCGGGCCGCGCACGTGCTAGGCGAGCGCTCTACCGCTGAGCCACAACCCCAGCCCAAGATGCTATCTTTTATTTGTTCATTTTCAAGCAAATATTTTATTGTTGTAATATTCCCCCTGATCAAAAATGGTCAAATATTATAGAAATATCTTAAAATGGGTTCAACATAGTTGAACATTGATTTTTTTTGTCAGCTCTTAAATAGATACAGCTCATCATTGTTGGAATAAGATTTGAATCACAAAAATGAAGTCTCAGTATAAATGAAATCACATGGTTGCGCTGAAGGGCTCCTGTTACACAATGCAACCCTAAGCCTAACCCTAACCCTAACCCAAACTCCAACCCCAACCCCAACCCAGGGAGTTGGGGACAGCACTCAATGTGGAATAGTGGATTGAATCTGATCAAACATTTCTGTGTATGCCTATGAATTTATACCACAGTGAATTTCACCTTTATGTATATTCACAATGCAATAATTTAAAAAACTACAAATAACTAGAAGATAGATCAGTAGAGTATAAGAAAGAGAACACAGGGAGGAAGCAGGGGAGATAAAGTGGAGGCACTGGTCCCTGAATTAGAGCACATTATATTTCATGATTGTTTAATGATGTCAAAATTAACCTCAGTATTATGTATATCTATAATGCACTATTATAATTTTTATCAAATGAAAGAATAATTTTAAAAGTTGCCATAAGTTCTAAGTGGAGGGGCTGGGGTTGTGGCTCAGTGGTAGAGCATTGCCTAGCATGTGTGAGGCACTGAGTTTGATTCTCAGCACTGCATATAAATGAATAAAATAAAGGTCCATTGGAAAAAAAACAATAAAGGTATTGCATCCATCTACATCTAAATAAAAATTTTTAAAAAGAGTAAATGGAAATTCTCAGTAAGTTTGCACAACACTGAAAAGATATCAGATCAAAGGTAGTGCATGCAATTATATCTTTGTAATTGCTCTAAAGAAGTGTACACATTTCTAGGGGGACTCCAAACTTGCAATTAAAGCAATTTAGGTAGAAGAGAGACAGCAATCAGAGATGTATGACTTTCAGATAACAATGCTTTCTTCTTGAAAGACTCTCCTTGGAAGATTCTTGAGGATGCCATTAGAAATATTAGTATTTTAAAGATAAATATAGCAGATGAAGTATACCTTAGTTTATTTGACTACAAAAGCCATTTTACTGTGTTGAAGTATAGTAAATCATCCTGGTCTCCTTAAACATATGCAAATAAAAATATAGTAAAGCTAGAAAGATTTATATTTAGTGAACCAGTTCAAGGACTTAAAGAACATCCCATGGAGATGTTTTCAACCATTTACGGCTGCCATATGTACATTCTACCCATTACCTGGATAAATTAAGCATTTGGCACTGAGTCAATTCAGAGCAACAACTATGGGGGCAGAACAAGATAGCTGGGTTGGTGATCAAGTTGGGTTAAAGCTGCTCCCAAAAGAGTTGGCTCATGACTTTGTTGCCATGCTTCAGGAGAATCCTGCCGATTCACTCTGTCATTCCCAGGCCTCAACACTGACCATGGGAATATTTTTAACCACTTTGCAAGTTATACTTCCCTTCATTCCTGTGATGATCATTCCCTTTATCACAAGTATGACAATGTAGAAAGAAAAAAACTATAAAGAACATTTTGTGTCTAGGTACCATCTAAAGATAATATCAAAGAACAAAATAAAAAGCAGTTAATCTATCAGGTGTCAGAATGTGCCCAGAGTGTAGTTATAGCAAAACTGGACATTTAGGGTTTATGTTATAATCTTTCAAAAAATGTTAAACTTGTTCATGTGTTTTTTAATTTAAAAAAAATATTTTTTAGTTGTCTATGGATCTTTATTTATATGTGGTGCTGAGAATTAAACTCTATGCCTCACACATGCCAGGCAAGTGCTCCTACCACTGAGCCATGACCTCAGCCCCTGTTCATGTTTTAATGTAATGGAATGGTTAGAAGCAGTGTGTTCATAATATAACTCTCTGGATTACAAAACTTCAAAAATACTTAACTAAAAGTCTAATAGACCAGATTATATACAGGAGAACACTAAGTGAAGAAAGCTTGACAGTTTGCTTCCATTTGTAAAATGCAAAGGTGGGTGAAAGATAAACATCTTAGACTAATATTTCTAAAGCAACTTTATTTCCTAACATTACTTCCACAAATTATATTGTCTAGTTAGCTTTTGCATGCTACTGATCTCATGAAACTGTCTCAAAGTTATGCAGTAGAGACAAATTAAGGAGATTAAGTTGCTCTCTTTCAGTCTAGGTTTTGACATACTCGTGGAATTTGGATTCTTCTATATGGAACTGCCTATATTCTTCCAGTTGTATTTTTAGAATTTTCAGTTCAGATTCCAGATTGCTAATTCTGAGTTCTATCTGACTTCTCATTGAAGAAAAATTAGATTTTCTTAACTGCTCTGAAATTTCTGGAGCTGCTGCTTGTGTCTAAAGGAAATTAAAATAATATATTTTAAAAACAATTATAACCTAAATAATTATTATATATTTATTTTGTTTAGTTCTGAGTCAAAAACTCAGACAGCAATATTAAATGTGTAAGAAAGATGCTAGACTTTAAACTTTTACCATCAGTATCAATTACATTAAATCTGAACTAAAAATAATTGAGTTCTTCATCTCCTCCTTCCCCTCCTCATCCCCTGTCTTCCTCCTCTTCATCCTCTCCTTCTTCTCCTTTCTATTGAGCATGGAATCCAGGGCCTTGCACAGGCTAGGAAAACTATCTACCATTGAACTGTGCTCTCAGCCATGAATCATTCTCATGTTAGTACTCATCTGATAATTTAAAGAATAATAGAATCAATTCAAAATATAAAAATTGAAAAATTTAACCTAACGATTCAAAAGTATGTTATATTTCTACATCACAATTTTCTTTTTCTCTTCAGTCTTCTTTATGCCCACTATTATTAAATGTCAAATGATCATCTGATGAAAATCATTGCTCAGATCAAGTTAGTTATAAGAATGATGTAAACTGAGGTTCTTTGAAAGAGGCAGGAAATGTCTTCTTCTTCTTAGAAATCTATAGGACAACTTTCCATAGGATATACATATAATGTATATATCCAAAATACAATTTACAGTGAAATGAATTAAAGCACATTACAGATAAATAACATAGCCTGTAAAACCAGAAGTACTTGTTTTTGCTTCTCTAAATTCCATCTTGCTCCTTGTTCAATGTCATCTTCCCACCACATTCCTTGGCCTTGTTCTACTTTGGTGCTCCATGTGTGCCTTTGTAAGTTTACTACATCTTTTTCCAACTTCTTTTGATCCCTCTCTATTGTTTCAAATCTATCTTGTATACTTTTCAAAGAAAACAAGTTCTGCGTAAAACATTGATAGTTTGCTTTCAAATGAAAATGTTTTGAAGATGAATTGTCCATCTTTGTAGTAAGATCATCCATCTGTATGAATAAAATAACACAGTATGAAAATAAGATGCTGAAAATATTTTACACAAACTCAAACAACAAATTTTACATAAATTCTATTGCAACAAAATATAATCTATACCAGCTTTGTGATAAGTAGATTAAGTTTCTGTAATAAGATATTTTGGCTTTTCAGTTGGTCAAGGATTACAGGTCTATAAATCCATATTCTGGCTCCATAATGAATGTTGGGGGAAGTCTAGATTTATTTTCCATACTGACAAAGGTATGAGCCTTCCATAGATGAATTCACTATTGGATTAAGTGAATTTAATTTTATATTTAATCACTGAAATATAATTAGAATAAAAGGTTTGACAGGTCAATCTATTAACAAAAATTATTGGCATGATATTAAATAGTAATTTTGTGAAAACAACAGTTAGGCAAAAACATTGACCATTCATTCTACAATAGTTGTTGATATCAGCTATTACTCTCACATTGAGTAAATTTATATTTCAACAAGATAATCACCATGCAAACACTGTTGGTGACAGAAAAGTCAGAGAAAGTGCATGAAAAAGAAAAATTTATGTGAACTCTAAATAAGAGATCAAATGAGTAAAAACTTACATGACAGAAAGCACAGCAAGAACAAGACAGAAAAATGAAAACATCAGCACAATTCATGAAGACCACCAAGAGGCAGGGGAATAAAAACTTGTCCCTGAGTTAACTTGTAAGTATATGTTCCCAGCCATATAGTACTGGTGTAGTCAAGAGGTAGAAGCATTTTAAGGTTCATCAACTGATGATTGGCTATGTGACATAGTCATAAAATAGACTTCTACTGGACAACAGAAAGAAATAAAGTAGTGATGCTTGCTACATCACAGATGATCACTGAAAACAGTATTCTTTTTTTAAGTATTTATTTTTTAGTTGTACCTTTATTTTATTTATTTATTTTTACATGGTGCTGAGGATTGAACCCAGGGCTTTGCACATGCTAGATGAGAGCTCTACCACTGAACCACAACCCCAGCCTTGAAAACAGTATTCTAAGTCAAAGGAACTGGTCAAAAAAGACCTAGTGTTGTATAAATCTACTTGTATGAAATATCCATTACAAAGTAGTTTTAGAGTTGAAACTATAAACGAACTTCCTCAACAAGATGCCTAAAGCACAAGAAGTAAAATCAAGAATCAGTAAATGGCAGCTGGTAGTGCTTGCCTAGCATGTGTGAGGCATTGGGTTTGATCCTCAGCACCATGTGAAAATAAATAAAAGTATGTGTCCATCTACAACTAAAAAAATTTTTAAAGGATTAATAAATGGGTTGTTATCAAACTAAAAAACTTCTTCACAGCAAATATAATGCTAAGTGAAGTTAGCCAATCTCAAAAATCCAAATGCTGAATGTTTTCTCTGATATAAGGAGGCTGATTCACAGTGGGGTTGGGCCAGGGAGCATAGAAGAATTACAGGAACACTAAAAAGGTCAAAAGGAGGGAGGGGAAGGGAGGGGGCAAGGGGGTATAAATGGAGAAAAACCAAAAAAAAGATGGTAGAATGAGAGGGATATCAGTACCCTAAATGCATGTATGAAGACACAAATAGTATGAATATACTTTGTATACAAATAGTGATATGTAAAAATATGCTCTATACATGTATTACGAATTGTAAAACATTCTACTGTTATATACAACAACTTTGAATTAAGAAAAAAAGAATGTGAACAGAGAGCCTACAAAATGGGAGAAAATCTTTGCCACATGCACCTCAGGTAGGGCATTAATCTCCGGAATATACAAATAACTCAAAATATTTAACACTAAAAACAAATAAACAAAATCCAACCAAAGTACCAATCAATAAATGGGAAAAGGAGATGAACAGGCACTTCACAGAAGAACATATGCAAATGGTCAACAAATATATGAAAAACATGTTCAACATCTCTAGCAATTAGAGAAAGAAAAATGAAAACTACACTGAGATTCCATCTTACACTGATCAGAATGGCAATTGTCAAGAATACAAGAAAGGATAAATGTTGATGAGGGTGTGGGGAAAATGTTCACTCACACATTGCTGATGGGTCTGCAAATTGGTGCAATCACTCTGGAAAGCAGTATGGAGACTCCTCAGAAAACTTGGAATGGAACCATTTTACCTGGTTTTTATGCTCCTTGGTATATACCCAAAGGACTTAAAATCAGCATACTATAGCAACATCAATGTTTATAGCAGCTCAATTCAAAAAAACTAAGCCATGGAACCAAGCTGGGTGCCCTTCAACAGATGAATGGATAAAGAATGTGTGTCACATATACACAATTGAATAGTACTCAGCTGTGAAGAATGAAATTATGACATTTGAAGGTAAATGTATGGAACTGGAGACTATCATGCTAAGTGAAATAAGTCAATTCCCCAAATACAAAGGCTGAAAGTTATCTCACATAAGTGGATGCTAACACACAGTAAGGGGTGGGGGAGGAAAGAATAGAAGTTCATTGGATTAGACCAAATGGATGGGAGTGAGAATGGGAATAGATAAGACATATAGAATAAATCTGACACAACATTCATATGTTCACATAAGAATACATGACCAGTGTAACACCACATTATGTACAAACATAAGAATGTGAAGTTATACTCCATGTATGTATATGTGGAAATACAGTTGACTGTCTTATATACCTAAAAAGAACAAAAAATTACTATTGTTTACATTTATAAATTATTTTAACATTTTTAATTGATATCAGTGGTTTTCTAGAACTTGTGAGGATGGAGGGATTAGAGCACTCAAGCTAGGGCGTTCCAGGTTTCTTTTCAAGAACATGAAAATGTTCTGAAATTGACTGTGCAAATGGTTATATAACTCTACTAATATACTGAGAGACACTGAATTTTACTTGTTGAATTGGTGAATTGGATAGCATGTGTCTTACATGTATCATAAAAATGGCCTTTTAAGAGATCTACTGAAAAAAAATTAGATAACATTTTTCATTGTTTAATTTGGATATCAGTACCAGACATAATACAAATATTTATATGCTTTCATAATGTATCTAAAATGAAAGAAAAAAATAAAACAATAGCATAAGTTTTCCAATAATTTAAAAAACCTAAACACACGTGTATTTTGACAAAAGCATAAAAGGCTTTTTGTACACATTTTTTAAAAATTCATTTAATAATTATATGAAGATTCTGTATAGAGGCACAAAAATGAAGGTAAAAAATAACACAATTCTCTGAAACATTCTATTAAGTGGTACCTCTGATTCAATTTTCCTTGACTCACCATAGAAGTAGAGTTAGCACTAAAAGCTGCTGGGTTATAGAAAAAAAGTCTCAGCTTTCCTCAGGATAGATATTTTAATGAAAAATATATGATGTTGTAAGAGAAAAGTTCCAAAATAAAATGTTAAGTGTAAGAAATAAGTACAAAGATAAAGATCACAAAATATAACAAAATCAATTATAATGAAAATACAAAGAAAGTTGTTCATTGAAATTAATATCCCAGAATAATTTTTATTACTTAGCAGGTATAGATTTGCAGTTGACATGTTCAGTTTTGTACATACTTGACTTGTCATTTGTCCTAGTGTCTTTTTTAAATCCTGTCTATTTTATCTTTTAAATTAATGTGAAAATGTGGTAAATCTTCTAGTGAAGCCTCTGACACAGATTTAGTAATTTCAAGGTACTAGCTGGTTGTTTTGCAAAATGTCTCACAACTACCTGATATTTCTGTTAATGATTTTGTTACTCAGCTCACTTACAAAATATATTAATATTTTACAATTATATTTACTCTGAAAAAAATATCACTACATACATTGGTTCATCCTCTTTTCCACATGTGTGTACACTCCTCTTTATTTCTGAATTCCCTTAAGGAAACAGAAGGTTCTGTACTCCTGCCTAATCACTATCACATTCCTTAGACAGCAGGTTCAGCCCTGTTTATGTACTGCCCTTGATAATGCTGCAATGCTTAACAACCTACTGAATTCTCAATCATAAATGGTTATGCAGATCTCACTGGGGGTGGCAAATTCTACAGAGGTTATTATCCCTCTCTTATTAGAGGATCAAATTAATTATCCAAATCCTCACATCTTCAAACCTTTGCTAAAATAATTCCAATATACTTTCATGAAGAATAAAGGAGGTGCTTCTCTAGGGCACTGAGATGCCATTTTACAGCGAGGGTGAGTATCCAAGTTGCTGACTCACATGGACCTCACCCAGGAAACAAACAGCAGCAGAAATATCAGTGGTGGAGCCACTGGGAAATGGCACGAAAGAACAAAACACTGGCAGCACTAACAATACCTAACAGAGCAGAAAGATAGACTTGGGCAGCTTGGTGACACAGCTTGTTGCCATACAAGAGACCTGGAGGGTTCGCACACACAAAAATGCTGGTCGGGTCCTGAGAGGTTCCATAATGCCCAGGGTGATTGATCACCACCATTTTTGAAAGTGGCAGCAGCAGATGGTGAAAGGGGAAAAAAGGACGAAGCGGAACCCTCACACATCAGAGGAATTTTCACAGACTCTGAGGGCAACCTACATCTAGCTGGGCCAAAATCAGTCAGTGGGGGAACTCATATTGTATCTGAATCCAGTGTGACAGGCCCTGTGACTCTGCAACTGTGGAGTGACATGGAGTGTAGATGCATACTTGATAGATCATCTTTCAGCGCCAGTCACCAAGTGGCCCAACTTCCTCAGCTAACTTGGTATGCAAACTTTAACCCCACCCACAACTCCTCTACAACAGCCAGGGTGGTTTCTTTGATAACTTCACTGTAGGGTGACAAGAGTAACCGGAAAATCGGCATCAAACATTCACATCCACTGAATGTGAAGGGATCCAGAAAATCTTCCCCCTAAAGATTCTTGACTGAGATTAATTTGTGGATTTGACTTTGTGGTGTTTTGTTTGTTTGTTTGTTTGTGTGTGTGTGTGTGTGTGTGTGTGTGTGTGAAAGAGGGAGAGAGAGAGAGAGAGAGAGAGAGAGAGGGTTTTTTCTCACTCTCTTTCATTTATTCTTTATTGTTTTGTTTGGTTAGTCTTGTTTCCCCCACTTCTTTTTTATTCTTTTCTTTTTTTTTTTAATTTCTTCCCTTATTTTTCCTCTCCCTATTTACGCCCCACCCTTGCAATCTCAACATAGGTGAAAACAAGTCTTATACATGAAATAGGAATTTGAGAAGTGGGGCAAGTGAATAATACATCAAAGAGATGTTATATATAGTTTCTTCTCTATTTTTGACTCACTTTCTCTTTCCTTTTTCACTAATTTCTACTACTTTGACATTTTTTAATTTTCTCTCAAAATATACATAAATTTGGTTTATATATGCATTGGTCTCCCCACTAACTAGTTCACTCCAATTCATTTCTTCTCTCTTCTGCTAATATTACAATACATCCATAGATTTCTCTTGCACAATTTCTAAGAAATAACAACTCAATATCCTCACCTCCTTCCTACTAAGCATATCACCTCTGTGTCCAATATTAGAAATTATAAACCCCATTACAAACCTAAAGAGTATATTGGACACAATATCTGAATTTACTAATTCTTTACATTGTGAAAAAATTGTGAATATCTGAATAGAAAAATGTCTGATTTTAGAGTGTAAAGTGTTTATATGGGGATCTGATAACATTGTACTACAGGGGCATGATAAGGCTTTAAGGTAAAAATGATAAAGTCAAGGTTCCACAGAGCTAGAAGAGAAGTCACACAAGCAATATGAAAAAACAAGGGAAGAAAGTGCCCCAAACAAATCAACATAACTCCTTACTAGATCCCATGACAAGCACAATAGATGAAATGTCAGAGAAAGAGTTCAGGAGGTACATAACCCAAATGTTTAATGACTTCAAGAATGATTAGAGAAATCAAATACAGGTAGTAAAATATTACCTTAAAGAAGAAGTTCATAAACAAATATAAGAAGCAAAAGATTACTTCAATAAGGAGATAGAGGTTCTAAAAAGAAACCAAACAGAAATTATGAAAATAAAAGAAGCAATAAACCAAATTAAATGTTCAATTGAAAGCATCACCAACAGATTAGACCTCATGGAAGAAAGGACCTCAGATAATGAAGATGAAATACATAATCTGGAAAAGAATGTACACTACACAGCAAAAATTGTAAGAAATCAAGATCAGAACATTCAAGAAATGTGGGATAGCTTAAAAAGACCAAATTTAAGAATTATTGGAATAGAAAAAGGCGTAGAGTTCCAAACCAAGTAAATGAGTAATTTATTCAGTGAAATAATAGCAGAAAAATTTTGAAACATGAGGAATGAATGGGAAAACCAAGTTCAGGAAGCTTACTAAACACCATATGTACAAAATAACAACAGATCCACATCAAGGAACATTATAATAAAAATGCCTAACATACAGAGTAAGAAAAGAATATTAAAGGCCATGAGAGAAAGAAATCAGATTATATATAGGAGGAAAACAATTAGATTATGTGCAGATTTTTCAACCCAGACCATAAAAGCTAGAAGATCCTGGAACAATATATTTCAAACTCTGAAAGAAAATGGCTGTCAGCCAAGAATCTTATATCCAGCAAAATTAAGCTTTAGATTTGAGGATGAAATAAGAACCTTCCATGATAAACAAAAGAGAAAAGATTTCACAACTCAAAAGCCTGTGCTCCAGAACATCCTGGGCAAAATATTCCATGAAGAAGAAAAGAAAAATAACAATAAAAATCAGAATAGGGAAATATCAAACGAAAGGAAACACCAACCAGAGGAGAAACCAAACAAGTTAAATACCATAAACAAACAAAAATGGACAGGAATATGAATCATTTCTCAATAATAACCCTGAATGTTAATGGCCTAAACTCACCATTCAAAAGACACAGACTTTCAGGCTGGATTAAAAGAAAAGATCTAACAATATGCTGTCTCCAAGAAACACACCTCATAGAAAAAGACATCAGACTGAAGGTGAAAGGCTGGGAAAAAGCTTAGCACTCACATGGTCCACGAAAGCAAGCAGGGGTTTCCATTCTTATATCAAATAAGGTAGACTTCAAACCAAAGCTAATCAAAAAGGACAAACATAGATACTTCTTACTGTTTAAGGGAAGTATTCATCAACAAAACATAACAATTATAAATTTATATGCCCCAAACATTGGAGCACCTATATTCATCAAACAAACCCTTCTCAAGTTCAAGAGTCAAATAGACCACAAAACAATTATTCTAGGAGACTTCAACACACCTCTTGCACCACTGGAAAGATAGTCCACACAAAAGCTAAATAAAGAAATCTTAGACCTCATTAATACAATTAATAACTTAGACCTGATGGACATATATAGAATATTTCATCCTTCAGTGAATGAATACACCTTCTTCTCAACACACATGGCTCCTTCTCTAAAATAGACCACATACTATGCCACAAAGCAACTCTTAGCAAATATAAAAAGTACAGATACTACTCTGCAGTCTATCACACCATAATGGAATGAAATTAGAAATCAATGATAAAATAAAAAATTTTAAAAAAGCTACTCTTAACACCTGGAGACTAAACAACATGTTACTGAATGAACAAGGGGTTGCAGAAGACATCAAGAAGGAGATTAAAAGATTCCTAGAGGTGAATGAGGAAACAGATACATTGTATCAAAATCTCTGGGACACTATGAAGGCAGTATTTAGAGGAAAATTTATTGCATTGAGTTCATTCCTTAAAAGAAGAAAAAAACAACAACAAATAAATGACTTAAGATCACACCTCAAAGCCCTAGAAAAAGAAGAACAAACCAACACTAAATGCAGGAGCCCTGCTTGGGGAGATAGCTAAGATTGCTGTTGACTATGGGCCATAGACATTTTGGGGCATTTCCACCTTCCGTAGTCTCACGGGACTTGGCCTGGGATCTCACGGGCCTAGGATCTCGAGAGATTTGAGCGGTGACTCAGCAGATCGAGCTAGCGCCATTCCTGCTCGGGCGCATGGGATGAGACCTGAGAGAAAACGGACAGGGTTATCACTATTGTATAGATAGATTGTAATTTCTTGTAAGAGTAGGTGCCTTGGTTTCTTGTGAGAGTGTGTATGTGGTGTTATAAATTACTAGAGACAGAGAGAGAAAGATTGAAGAATTTTTTCGTCTCCATCCTGTCTCCGGACTCCTTCCCGTGGCGCTGCCATTCCAGGCTGCAATCCCTTTCCGGCGACAACAGTTGGTGGCCCGTACGGGGAATTCAGCATGGCAGGTAAGAACTGAGAAACCTCGCAGGAGTCTCTAGTCAGAGCGGTTAAAATGGGTTCGAAAATAACTAAGACCCAAGTGTACAAGGCTCTTGATGAATTCGTTGATATGGATGAGTCTGTTGTTAGTGAGGTGGATTTAGAAAACAGTGAAGGCGATCATGAAAGCATAGATTCCACTGAGTCAACTAAGACCAGTAAGGAGAGTATTAGAAGCGTCCCCAAAATGACAAAGATCCAAGCTGCTAAAGCTATTCAAGATTTATTAGAGATACTTCAAGGATACATGCTCTCAATTGAACCTGGGACTCAGGATGTTACTGAGTAAGTTAGGACCAATGAGAGTAGTAGTAGTGAGGAGGAATTAACTAAAGGTGATTTTGAGAAAATGAACAAAAGGATATTAAGGAAGACTAGATAAGGGATCATCAAGTGGAGGAACTTGGATCCTCTACTCCCCCATGGGTGAAATCGATTACAGAAAATATGAAGGGTATCACTAGACGTTTGCATACCCTAGAAATAGAAATAAAAAGTCTTTCTAGTCTTTCTGAGTGCTTATGCGCTCTCGAGGGTAATTCACAGATACATTGGGAACTGCCAGTATTTGAATATGAAAATGGACAGAGGGGCCACCAGCCAGAAGATTTCAAAACAATAAAAAATCTCAAAGAGGCAGTAATGACTTATGGACCCCAAGCTCCTTTCACGTTGAGTATACTGGAGTCCCTTAACACCTTTAGCTTAACCCCCGCAGACTGGAAACGTCTATGTAAAGCAACATTAAGTGGGGGACAATACTTGGTTTGGCGATCGCAATTTCAAGAACTTTATATAGAAACAGCTAAAAGAAACGCAGATGCAGTGTTTGGAGACCATAATATAGAAATGCTCACAGGAGAAGGGCAATTCGCAGACGTACAGGATCAAAAATATTATACCCCAGGAGTATATGCTCAGATAAACGCAGCTGCCTTAAAGGCATGGAAAACTGTACAAGGACCTGGGGATCTACAAGGTAGCTTGTCCAAAGTAATTCAAGGACCTAATGAACCATATGCTGAATTTGCTGATAGACTTTTGAGAACTGCAGGTAGAGTTTTTGGAGACATTGATCAAGTTATGCCATTAGTTGTTCAATTAGCGTATGAAAATGCTAATAAATATTGTCAGGAAGCCATCAGGACATGGAAAAATAAAAAGGATCTTTCTATATATATACAACTATGTAAAGATATAAATGATGTCTTTGTCACAGGGAATGTAATTGCAGCAGCTGTGGGAGATGCTGCCCCTCAAAATTTTACAAGGGCACAACATAGACATTATAATCAATCAGGATATTCTAGGCAAAATTATCATAATCAATCAGGCTATTCTAGGCAAAATCCCAAAAGAGAAATAAGACCAAATTCATACCATGCTCCAGGTTGCTGCCCCAGGTGTAAGAAAGGAAATCATTGGGCCAATAAATGCTATTCAAAATTTGACATCCATGGAAATCCTTTGTTCAGGAATTCAAAAAACGGGGCACGGGGCCCAATGCCCCGGGACCCACAAACGTACGAGGCATTGGAGGAGGAGTATCCTCAAGCATCCACTCAGATGCTTCCCCAACACAATCCCTACTACCCATCCACTCCCTCGCCAGAGGAACAGGAGGAAATGCAGGATTAGACCTCTGTTCCACCTCCTGAATAGTGTTAACACCTGAAATGGGGGTTCAACTGATTCCCACAGGAGTCAGGGGACCTCTTCCCTCAGGGACTGTAGGACTTATTATCGGGCATAGTCCTAAAAGCTTATTAGGTTTGCAAGTGACCCCAGGTGTAATAAACTCAGACTACAAAGAGGAAATAAAAATAATGCTTAGCTCACCCCAAAGTATAACTTCTGTTAATCAAGGAGATAGAATTGCTCAGTTGCTTCTCCTTCCCAATTTACATAATTCATTTAAAATGGGTATGCCTCAAGAAGGGAACAATAGAGGATTTTGTTCCACTGACTCAAGACCCATGGCTTGCTGGGTTCGAGACTGTTCAAGGAAGCCTATGTGTAAAATAAAAATCCAAGGAATAGAAACGGAGGGATTAATAGATACTGGAGCTGACTCTTCCATTATTAATTTACGCCAATGGCCCAAGCACTGGCCTCTGCAAAAAGCTTCAACCAGTTTAAGAGGCTTGGGATATAATAACCTCCCACATAAAAGTGCGGTAATTTTAAAATGGGAGGATGATGAAGGCCATAAAGGAACATTTCAGCCTTATGTTTTACCTAATCTACCGGTTACTTTATGGGGAAGAGATATTTTACAACAAATGGGAGTACACCTTGCAACCAAAACTGCAGGTGTTAAATGTAAAAATCTACAGGGTAATCTTAACCCTAAAAGAAATCATTATCATATAGGAAAAAGACATTTTTCTTCGGGGCCACTGAGAAAATAATTTTGAAAATACCATGGCTTTCTGATAAGCCAGTGTGGGTCCCTCAGTGGCCCCTATCTAAAGAGAAATTACAAGCGGCCCACCTACTAGTTCAGGAACAATTAGAAGCAGGACATATAGAACCTTCCACCTCTCCCTGAAATTCCCCCATATTTGTGATCAAGAAAAAATCAGGAAAATGGCGATTATTACATGATCTTAGACAAATTAATAAAACTATGCAAGTCATGGGCTCTACTCAACCTGGACTTCTGAACCCTATAGCTATTCCAAAAAAATTTCCATGTTATTAGTCTTGATATAAAGGATTGCTTCTTTTCTATTCCCTTACATCCTCTGGATGCCCCCAGGTTTGCTTTTTCAGTTCCTTCTATTAACAATAATGGCCCTGATCAGAGATATCAATGGAAGGTTTTGCCGCAGGGAATGGCTAATAGCCCCACCATATGCCAAATATATGTGGACAAGGCTATCCAACCCATTAAAAATAAATATCCAGGCCTCATGTGTCTACATTACATGGATGATATTTTACTGGCCCACCCTAATCAAAAAATCTTATTTAATATATTCAGTGACGTAGTAGAAAATTTAAAAAAAATACGGATTATATATAGCAGAAGAAAAAGTTCAAACCAGATCTCCCATATTATATTTAGGATTTAAAATCATGGATACTTTTGTTAGACCCCCCAAAATTTTAATAAATAAAGAACATTTAAACACCCTCAATGATTTCCAAAAACTATTGGGAGACATTAATTGGTTTCGCCCTACACTAAACCTCACAACTGGCCAATTAAAACCTTTATTTGATATCCTTTGAGGGGACGCTGATCCATCCTCACCGTGAACATTGACTCCTGATGCTAGGAAAGCTTTAAAGGTAGTAGAAAAAGCCATCAAAGGAGCTCGTTGTGACAGATTTGATTTAACTCAACCGCTGATATTGATTATTTCTTCACAATATACACCCACAGGAGTATTTTGGCAACAAGGGCCTTTATTATGGATACATTTGCCTGTCTCTCCTAAAAGCATAATTGAGTCTTATACCTCCATGGTGGCTAAACTTATTCTTCAAGGACTTAAAACTTCTACTAAAATGTTTGGCATTCACCCTGCTACTATTATTACTCCCTATTCATCGTCACAGATTGAATATTTATGCTTCAACGATAATGACTGGGCTATAGCTAGATGCTCTACCTCTGCAAATTTTGATAATCACCTTCCTAAGTCTCCTATATTATCTTTTTGTATTAATCATCCTATTATATTTCCACAGGTAATAAAAAATCAACCTATTCCTAAGGCATTTAATGTATTTACAGATGGGTCCTCAAATGGTACTGCTGCAGTAGTCACTACAAAAGAAAATATGACTTACATAACTGCACACAAATCAGCTCAACTAGTGGAATTGGAAGCTGTGGTAAGAGCTCTGGAAAATTTTAGAGACCAGCCCATAAACATTTTTTCTGATAGCCACTATATTGTACAAACCATCCCAAAATTAGAGTTAGCAGGACCAATAGCACCTCATACTCCAGCCTTTAAATTGTTTTATCAAATACAAAAACTTTTGTGGGCAAGAAAAGAACCTCTATTCGTAGGCCATATTAGAGCACATACTAATTTGCCTGGCCCCCTCCATGAAGGCAATCAAAAGGCTGATGAACTTACAAAAACAATATTTATACTTTCAGCGCTACAACAAGCTACTTTATTTCATTCCCAGTTTCACGTCAACAGCACCACCTTGCAACGTAGGTTTAAAATCACAAAGGAGCAAGCCAGAACAATTGTAAAAGATTGTAAATCTTGTATGACACATTTGCCCAATCCTCATTTTGGTGTTAACCCTAGAGGATTAATGCCCAATCATTTGTGGCAGATGGATGTTACTCATGAGCCAAGTTTTGGAAAATTGCGATTTATTCATGTAACCATAGATACATGCTCAGGCATGATTTTTGCTTCCTTACATTTCAGAGAAAAAGTTAAAGATGTCACATCTCATTGTTTACAAGCTTTTGCTGCATTGGGCATCCCCAAAATGCTTAAAACAGATAATGGCTCCGCATATACATCCTCATCTTTCAAACAGTTTTGTGCAAAATTCAACATATCCCATAAAACAGGCATCCCATACAATCCTCAGGGTCAGGGCATTATTGAAAGAGCAAACCGCACACTAAAAGTTATGTTGTTAAAACAGAAAGAAGGAAACTGGAAAAATCCTAAGGACAGATTAGCAGTTGCCCTGTTTAAATTTTTTAACTTTAGACTCTGGTGGTTATTCTGCTGGAGACAGACATTGGAACCCACATCAACAACATAAACCTTTGGTTTACTGGAAGGATGTTCTTTCAGGTACATGGAAGGGTCCAGATCCAGTATTAATTTGGGGGAGAGGATCTGTTTATGTTTTTCCAAAGCATGAATCTTCTCCAATATTGATACCATCTAGATTAATAAAGCAGGTACCAAATCAAAAGGATCAAGATGAAGTTGTTGAAGAATCAAGATTAATAAAAAAGGTACAAAATCAAGAGGACCATGATGAAGATATGGAATGATTCCCTTAAAAGAGTCCTTCAAAATATGTCACAACTTCAGTGTCATTCCTCCTGGCTGGGATGAAGAGATCTCTCTTTAGTGTGCACACAATTGTATGTTTTTTACTTTTTATATATGTGTTTATGTCTGTGTATTTGTCTAAATTTCATGTTAATGTGACGTCACAAATATATGTTTGTATGTGCATCTGTCTGTCCAGTGTGACATCGAAAATAACAAAGTGCTTGTGAATATATATATATATATATATATATATATATATATATATATATGGATCCAAATAACTCTAATTCATTTAAGTTTAAGAGTATTCAAATTGGGTAAATAATTTAATAAGTGAAGGTACCTTCAATTTTGTTTTATAGGTGTCCCAGGGACTTCTCTTTAGCAAAAAATATGACTAGTGCTGTAAAACCTGATATTTTGGTGTTTTGACATGAGGTTGCTTATTTGTTATTAACTTCATTTGTTTAATAAATGATTAATTTAAATTATTTCAACAGGTAAAGGACTACTGTGTATGCAGAAACTCGAGAGTTCCAGCTAACAAATTATTTCTCCAAAGTGCTTTTAGTTTTTCTTTAATCTATCTTTAATGCAGTAAATACCCTCAGTCTTTCTTTGTTTTGTTCTAAATATGATGTTTTGCCAGCTTATGTTTGTGGGGGCTCAGGCTGCAATGTGTGTGAGCAGAAATCAACTTTAATTTTCTAATCTAATAATTCTATTTTTTAGTTTGACAATTCGCCTCTTGACTCAGTGCTGGAATAGCACTGCCTTTCCTTTAATAATTGATGCTTGAGTCTCTAGGTAGCGGGCCCTGAAAATTTGCCGGTGGCATCGTCTAGACATAAAAAAGACGGCTGCTGCTACAGCTGCAGGGATCGCGGTCGCTGCAAGCATCCCTGCTGCTCAAATGTCAAACAACCTCACCAGCAGTGTGGCCTCTGCTCTGCATGCATGGGGCCTCCTAGATCTACATGTTATAACAAGTGGACATTTTGATCTTTCATTGTTTGGGACTTCATGGGACAATACCTTGCGGGTATTTGTTTAGAGAACTCACTGTGTTACTTGATAGAACTTAGGGCAGCTGATTTGTTTAAAGAATTTGATGTGCTATGCAATTTGGCTCGTCACCAAAAGGCTTGTTGCCTTAAAGCCGCAACATCTCCTCACAATTGGACGGCTGTTAGTCATCTTACACAGTCGACCCTAAAGGGCTCCATTGGATGGCTGGTTAGCCAATGACGGGTAAGATCCCCAGAGGGGGACAACCTAAGACAGGCACAGTCGCACGGGACAGTCTCATGTGGCCGACATATCAACCTAAGACAGGAGTCAAGGGCACAGCCTTGATTATCTGATGACGGGTAAGAATGTTGGTTGCACATAGACGTCCTAGAGCATCCCCTCTTTTAAAACAAAAGGGGGGGAATGCAGGAGCCCTGCTTGGGGAGATAGCTAAGATTGCTGTTGACTACGGGCCATAGACATTTTTGGGCATTTCCACCTTCCGTAGTCTCATGGGACTTGGCCTGGGATCTCACGGGACTTGGCCCAGGATCTCGAGAGATTTGAGCGGTGACTCAGCAGATCGAGCTAGCGCCATTCCTGCTCGGGCGCATGGGATGAGACCTGAGAGAAAACGGACAGGGTTATCGCTATTGTATAGATATATTATAATTTCTTGTAAGAGTAGGTGCCTTGGTTTCTTGTGAGAGTGTGTATGTGGTGTTATAAATTACTAGAGACAGAGAGAGAAAGATTAAAGAATTTTTTCATCTCCATCCTGTCTCCGGACTCCTTCCCGCGGCACTGCCGTTCCAGGCTGCAATCCCTTTCTAGCGACAACAACTAAAAGCAGTAGAAGATAGGAAATAATTAAAATCGGAGCTAAAATTAATGAAATTGAGACTAAAGAAACAATTGGAAGAATTGACAAAACTAAAAGTTGGTTCTTTAGGGCTGGGATTGTGGCTCAGCGGTAGAGCGTTCGCCTAGCATATGCGCGGCCCGGGTTCCATCCCCAGCACCACGTACAAATAAATGCATTGTGTACAACTAAAAGCAAAAGAAATAAATATTTTTTTTTTAAAAAAGTTGGTTCTTTAAAAAAAT
Organism: Tamias sibiricus; assembly: GCA_025594165.1. Taxonomy (NCBI): domain Eukaryota; kingdom Metazoa; phylum Chordata; class Mammalia; order Rodentia; family Sciuridae; genus Tamias; species Tamias sibiricus. The sequence goes on along the minus strand of CM046670.1, from coordinate 12,848,142 downwards.
AAATAAAATTGACAGACCCTTAGCCATGCTAACAAAAAGAAGGAGAGAAAAAAAACTCAAATTAGTAACATCCATGATGAAAAAGGAAACATCATAACAAACACCTCAGAAATACAGAAGATAATTTGAAATTATTTTGAAAACTTGTACTACAATAAAATGAAAACATTGATGGCATTGAGAAATTCCTAGAGTCATATGAATTGCCCAAACTTGATATGGAGGCTATACACAATTTAAACAGACCAATTTCAAGTAAAGAAATAGAAGACGCCATCAAAAAGCTACCAGCCAGAAAAAGCCCAGGACCGAATGGATACACAGCCAAGTTCTACAAGACCTTCAAAGAAGAACTAATATCAATACTCTTCAATTTATTTCAGGAAATACAAAAAGAGGGAGCTCTTCCAGACTCATTCTAAGAGGCCAATATTATGCTGATTCCAAAGCCAGGCAAAGACACAGCTAAAAAAGAAAACTTCAGGCCAATATCTTTAATGAACATAGATGCTAAAATTCTCAACAAAATTCTGGCAAACAAATACAAAAACATATCAAAAAGATAGTGCACCGCGATCAAGTGGGGTTTATTCCTGGGATGCAAGGTTGGTTCAACATATGGAAATCAATAAATGTAATACATCACATCAATAGACTTAAATATAAAAACCATATGATCATTTCAATAGATCCAGAGAAAGCATTTGACAAAATACAGCACCCCTTTATGTTCAAAACATTACAAAAACTAGGGATAACAGGAACATACCACAACATTATCAAAGCTATCTATGTGAAGCCCCAGGCTAGCATCATTTTAAATGGAGAAAAATTGAAAGCATTCCCTCTAAAAACTGGAACTAGACAGGGATGCCCCCTTTCACCACAGTTATTTAACATAGTACTTGAAACTCTAGCCAGAGCAATTAGACACACAAAAGAAATTAAAGGGATTCAGATAGGAATAGAAGAACTAAAACTAGCACTATTTGCTGAAGATATGGTTCTATACCTAGAAGACCCAAAAAGCTCCACCAGAAAACTTTTAGAACTAGTAAATAAATTCAGCAAAGTATCAGGATACAAAATCAATACCCATAAGTCAAAGTCATTTTTATACATCAGTGACAAATCCTCTGAAAGGGAAATGATGAAAACTACCCCATTCACAATAGCATCAAGAAAAAAAAAAATACTTGGGAATCAACTTAACAAATGATGTGAAATACCTCTATAACAAAAACTACAAGCCGGGCGCGGTGGCGCACGCCTGTAATCCCAGCACTTTGGGAGGCTGAGGCAGGAGGATCGTGAGTTCAAAGCCAGCCTCAGCAATGGCGAGGCACTTAGCAACTCAGTGAGACCCTGTCTCTAATAAAATACAAAAAAAGGGCTGGGGATGTGACCCAGTGGTCGAGTGCCCCTGAGTTCAATCCCCAGTACCAAAAAAAAAAAAAAAAAAAAAAAAAAAAACTACAGAACACTAAAGAAAGAAATTAAGGAAGACCTTAGAAGATGGAAGGATCTTCCTTGTTCTTGGATAGGTAGAATTAATATTGTCAAAATGACTATATTACCAAAAGCATTATACAGTTTCAATGCAATTCCAATCAAAATCCCAATGACATTCCTTATAGAAATAGAAAAAGCAGTCATGAAATTCATCTGAAAAAATAAGATACCCAGAATAGCTAAAGCAATCCTTAGCAAGAAGAGATAAGCAGGGGGCATCACAACACCAGACTTTAAACTATACTATAGAGCAATAGTAACAAAAACTGGCACCAAAATAGACCTGTAGACCAATGGTACAGAATAGAGGACAAGAGACTAACGCCCACAACTACAGCTATCTTATATTAGATAAAGGTGCCAAAAACATACATTGGAGAAAAGATAGCCTCTTCAACAAATGGTGTTGGGATAACTGGAAATCCATATGCAACAAAATGAAACTGAACCTCTCTCTCACCATGTACAAAACTCAACTCAAAGTGGATCAAGGACCTAGGAATTAAACCAAAGACCATGTGTCTATTAGAAGAAAAAGTAGGCCCAAATCCATCGTATCAGATTAGGCTCCTACTTCCTTTAGAAGACGCCTATTACACAAGAATTAAAATCTAGAATTAGAACAGTAGGTCCCCACTGCAGAGAGGGCCCAACCAGAGGAAGGGCCCTTTCCATTCCCTGTGACCTGCCCAGCTGAGACTGGAACAAGTGGTAGACACTTGCTGGAAGGAATGACCCAGGCACCAGCCTGCCTGGCTGGAAATAGGAGGTCCCCGCTGCAGAGAGGGCCCAGCCAGAGGAAGGGTCCAGTCTATTCCCTGGGGAACTGCAACCTGCCCAGCTGAGACTGGAACAAGCAGTGGACATCCACTGGAAGGAGCAGCCCAGTCACCAGCCTGCCTCACCACCGGCCCATGCCATCACCAGGACAGGAACAACAGGCTCCACCCTGTGGAAGGGCCCTGCTGCCCACCTGCCCAACCCCCATCAAAACAACTAGACTGGGAGGAGACCCAGAAGAGAAGAGTGGGGAGAAAAAAGCCAGACTGCCTGCTCCACCACACTGCATCCAGGAGATCTGGAGAGAGAGGCCCGCTCCACACCCGCAAATCGGAGAGGCAACCCGCATCTGTCCAGAGAGACACACCACACTGGGATTCTGTAGCTACTCAACCCAACACCAGTATAATTATAGGCCTGAGGCTGCCACTGCCACAAAACTGAGTTAGATATGATACTACCAAGGAACAACAAAAAGTTCCAGCTAAGACATCACTAAGGTCCCTGGGGACCAGGAGGCAACCAGTTAAGCTGTTGTGAACTAACAAGAAAACTTACATGGGGTTGCCTATCTCTTGCTTCTTCTACTAACCACCAAATTCTAATGATTATACTCTCGCTAGTCAAATAATCTAATACCTCTATTTTCTCACACCTTACTTCATAAACGTTTAAGCCAACCTCTAATTCCCCCCTTCTACCATTAGATACAGTAAACAACCACGCAAACATAGAGACTATATGGTATAAGATAACTGATCTCATCATTTATGTTTATAGCGTCAAAACTGTAAATATAAAAACAGAAACTAACTGATATATGGACATACATTGGATACATTGAAAGCTCTAATATTGATATTTCCCTAAAAAGTGAGGTTTTGGGTAACCTGGAGAGACCTTATAAGACAAAAGGGCAGAAGCTGTAATACCTCAGGCTTACTTTGCAAGAAAGGAAAATACATAGACATCATGAAGAAACAAGGGAGGAAAATGCCCCAAACAAACCAAGATACTACAACAATAGAAACCATAGAAAGCACAATAGGTGAAATGTCAGAGAAGGAGTTCCAGATATACATAATTAAAATGATAAGGGATTTAAAAAACAACCTAAGTGAACAGATACAGGCAAAAATTGATCTCTTCGACAAAGAGATAAGAGATCAAATACAGGTAGCAAAAGATTATTTCAAGAAAGAGATAGAGAGTTTGAGAAAAAACCAAACAGGAATCCTTGAAATGAAAGAAACAGTAAGCCACTTAAAAAATTCAATAGAAAGCATCACCAACAGATTGGACCACTTGGAAGATAGGACCTCAGACAATGAGGACAAAATATATAATCTTGAAAATAAAGTTGACCTCACAGTGAAGGTGGTAAGAAACCATGAACAGAATATCCAAGAACTATGGGATACCAACAAAAGACCAAATTTAAGATTTATTGGAATAGAGGAAGGTGCAGAGATTCAAACCAAAGGAATGCACAATCTCTTTAATAAAATAATATCAGAAAATTTCCCAAGCAGGAAGAATAAATTTGAAAATCAAATATAAGAGGCCTATAGGACGCCAAATGTACAAAATTACAACAGGTCCACACCAAGGCACATTGTAATGAAAATGCCTAGCATACAAAATAAAGATAGAATTTTAAAGGTTGCAAGAGAGAAAAGTCAGATTACCTATAAGGGAAAACCAATTCACATTTCAGCAGATTTTTTAATCCAGATCTTCAAAGCCAAGAGAGCCTAGAAAAACATATACCATGCTCTAAAGGATAAGAGATGCCAACCAAGAATTTTATATCCAGAAAAATTAAGCTTTAGATTTGAGGATAAAAAAAAAACCTTCCATGATAAACAAAAGCTAAAAGAATTTACAGCAAGAAAGCCTGCTCTATAGAATATTCTTGGTAAAATATTCTACAAGGAGGAATTGAATAATAATAATAATAATCTGCAAAGGGAAGAACTACAATAAAGGGTAAAACCAACCAAAGTAAAAACCAAGTCAAACCAAATACCAAAAATAATAAAAAAAATAAAAAATAAAAATTACCAATAATACAAATCATGTCTCAACAATAACCCTGAATGTTAGTGGCCTAAACTCTCCAATTAAAAGACATAGGCTAATAGATTGGATTAAAAAAACAGACCCAACAATATGTTGCCTTCAAGAGACACATCTCATAGGAAAAGACACCGATAGACTGAAGGTGAAAGGATGGGATAAAATATATCACTCACATGGTCTACATAAGCAAGCAGGGGGTCTCCATTCTCATATCAAATAAAGTAGACTTCAAGCCAAAGTTAGTCAAAAGAGATAAAGATGGACATTTCATACTGCTTAAGGGAATCATAGATCAACACGATATAACTGTTATAAATATATATGCTCCAAATAATGGAGCATCTACATTCATCAATCAAACTCTTCTTGCAGGAGCCCTGTTTGGGGAGATGGCTAAGATTGCGGTTGACTATGGGCCATGGAGATGTTTGGGCATTGCCACCTTCCATAGTCTCACGGGACTTGGCCTGGGATCTCGCGGGACTTGGCCCGGGATCTCGCGGGACTTGGCCCCGGGAACGCGAGAGACTTGAGCCGAGATTGCTGATTGGGTCAGCGCCATTTTGGTGTGTGGTTGTTGTTGGAGGAGCATGGATGGTGTGTTAAAGTCGTTGTTAGAGCCAGAGAGAGAGAAGTTATCAGAATAAAAAGCCTGTTTGTTTCCAGTTTGCCTCTGAACTTCTTCCCGCGGCTTCGTTGCTCCAAGCGGCAGTCGCTTTGGACAACATCTTCTCAAGTTCAAGAATCAAATAGACCACAACACAACAATTCTAGGTGATTTTAACACACCTCTTTCACCACTGGATAGCTCTTCCAAACAAAAGTTAAACAAAGAAACTATAGAACTCAATAATACAATTAATGACTTAGACTTAACTGACATACATTGAGTATATCATCCACCAATGAACCAATACACTTTCTTCTCAGCAGCACATGGATCCTTCTCAAAAATACACCATATATTATGCCATAAAGCAACTCTAAGAAAATATAAAAAAGTAGGGATACTACCCTGCATTCTATCAGATCATAATGGAATGAAATTAGAAATCAATGATAAAAAAAAGAAAGAAAAGCTACTCTAACACCTGGAGAGTAAATAATATCCTATTGAATGATCAATGGGTTGCAGAAGACATCAAGAAGGAGATTAAGAAATTCTTAGAGGTAAATGAGAACAACAATACAACACCCCGAAATCTTTGGGACCCTATGAAGGCAGTACTAAGAGGAAAGTTCATTGCATGGAGCTCATTCCCTCAAACAAGAAAAAGTCAACAAATAAATGAACTAACATTACATCTCAAAGCCCTAGAAAAAGAAGAACAAATCAACCTCAAAAGAAGTAAAAGACAGGAAATAATTAAAATCAGAGCTGAAATTAATGAAATTGAAACTAAAAAAAAAATGAAAAAATTGACAGAACAAAAAGTTAGTTCTTTGAAAAAATAAATAAAATTGATAAACCTTTAGCTATGCTAACAAAGAAGAGAGAAAACACAAATTACCAATATCTACAATGAATAAAGAAATATCACGACAGACACTAAAGAAATACAGAAGATAATTCGAAATTATTTTGAAAATTTATACTCCAATAAAATAAAAAATAATGAAGAATTCAGCAAATTTCTAGAGACCTATGATATGCCCAAACTAAATCAAGATGATATACACAATTTAAATAGGTCAATTTCAAGCAAAGAAATAGAGGATGCCATAAAAAACTTACCAACCAAGAAAAGCCCAGGACTGGATGGATATACAGATGAGTTCTACAAGACTTTAAGGAAGAACTAACATCAATACTTTTCAAACTATTTCATGAAATGGAAAAAGAGGGAACACTCCCAGACTCATTCTATGAGGCCAGTATCACCCTGATTCCAAAACCAGATAGATACAAATCAAAGAAAGAAAACTTCAGACCAATATCTCTAATGAATATAGATGCAATAATTCTCAATAAAATTCTGGCAAATAGAATACAAAAACACATCAAAAAGATAGTGCACCATGATCAAGTAGGCTTCATTCCAGGGATGCAAGGTTGGTTCAATATAAGGAAATCAATAAATGTAATTCATCACATCAACAGACTCAAAGATAAAAATCATATGATCATCTCAATAGATGCAGAGAAAGCATTTGACAAAATACAACATCCCTTCATGTTCAAAATGCTAGAAAAAATAGGGATAACAGGAACATACCTCAACATTGTAAAGGCCATCTATGCTAAGCCCCAAGCCAATATCATCCTAAATGGAGAAAAATTGAAAGCATTCCCTCTAAAAACTGGAACAAGACAGGCATGCCCTCTCTCACCATTCCTATTTAACATAGTTCTTGAAGCCCTAGCCAGAGCAATTAGACAGACAAAAGAAATTAAAGGGATATGGATAGGAAAAGAAAAACTTAAATTACCACTATTTGTAGATGACATGATTCTATACATAGAAGATCCAAAAAATTCCACCAGAAATATTCCAGATCTAATAAATGAATTCAGCAAAGTAGCTGGATATAAAATCAATACCCATAAATCAAAGGCATTTCTGTACATCAGTGACAAATCCTCAGAAAGAGAAACTAGGAAATCCACCCCATTTACTATAGCCTCAAAAATAAAATAAAATAAAATATTTGGGAATCAACTTAACAAATGAAGTGAAAGACCTCTACAATAAAAATTACAGCACACTAAATAAAGAAATTAATGAAGATCTTAGAAGATGGAAAGATGTACCTTGTTTATGGATAGGTAAAACTGATATTGTCAAAATGACCATTCTCCCAAAAGCACTATACTGATTCAATGCAATACCAATCAAAATCCCAATATCTTTCCTCATAGAAATAGAAAAAGCAATCATGAAATTCATCTGGAAAAATAAGAGACCCAGAATAGTCAAAGTGATTCTTAGCAAGAAGAATGAGGCAGGTGGTATTACTATTCCAGACCTTAAATTGTACTACAAAGCAATAGTAACAAAAACAGCATGGTATTGGCATCAAAATAGACCAGTTGACAAATGGTACAGAATAGAAGACACAAAGATGAACCCACACACCTACAGTTATCTTATATTAGACAAAGGTGCCAAAAATGTTCACTGGAGAAAAGACAGTCTCTTCAACAAATGGTGTTGGGAAAATTGGAAATCCTCATATAAAAATATGAAATTAAATCTCTTTCTCTCACTATGCACAAAACTTAACTCAAAGTGGATCAAGGACCTAGGAATTAAACCAGAGACCTTGCACCCAATAGAAAAAAAAGTAGGCCCAAATCTCCATCATGTTGCTTTAGGCTCCAACTTCCTCAATAAGACCCTTATAGCACAAGAACTAAAACCAAGAATCAATAAATGGGATGGATTCCAAATAAAAACTTCTCAGCAAAAGAAACAATCAGTGAGGTGAGTAGAGGACCTACAGAATGGGAGCAAATCTTTACCACAAGCACATCAGATAGAACACTAACCTAAAGGATTTATAAAGCTCTTAAAATCCTTAACACCAAAAAACAAATAACCCAATCAATAAATGGACCAAGGAACTAAACAGACACTTCTCAGAAGATAATATACAAACAATCAACAAATATATGAAAAAAATGTTCAACATCTCTAGGGATTAGAGAAATGCAAATCAGAACAACTCTAAGATTCTATCTTACTCCAGTCAGAATGACAGCTATCAAAAAAAATCAACAATAAATGCTGGTGAGGATGTGGGGGAAAAAGGCACACTCTTACATTGCTGGTGGAACTGCAAATTGGTGAAGCCAATCTGCAAAGTAGTATGTAGATTCCTAGGAAAACTTGGAATGGAGCCACCATTTGACCCAGCTATCCCCACTCCTTGGCCTATTCCCAAAGGACTTAAAAACAGTTTACTACAGGGACTCAGCCATATCAATGTTTATAGCAGCACAATTCCCAATAGGTAGATTGTAGAACCAACTCTGACTCCCGCCAGCAGATGAATGGATAGGGAAACTTTGGTATATATACACAATGGTATACACTTAGCAGTAAAAGAGAATAAAATCATGGAATTTGTAGGTAAATGGATGGAGTTGGAGAAAATAATGCTAAGTGAAGTCAGCCAATCCCAGAAAAGCAAAGGTAAAATGATCTCTTTGATAGGAAGATACTAACTTATAAAGGCTAGAGAGTGGGGATGAGAGGAAGTAAAGAGGGGAGAGGGAGGGGAGGAGGCAAGGGGATAGAAATAATGGTAAACTGAGTTATCCATGATTACCCTAAATACATGCATGAAGACATAATTGTTGTAAAAATACTTTATATAAAACCAGCAACTTGAAAAATTGTGGTCTTTATATGTAATATGAAATGAAATGTACTCTGCAAAAATGTATAACAAATTAGAATAATAAAAAATTTAAAAAATAGATAAAATAAAATTATATACTTAACTATTATCAATTGCACACATGATAAAACACCATATATATATATTTTTTTAATATTTATTTATTTACTTTTGTTGTATACAATGCATTTATTTGTACGTGGTGCTGAGGATTGAACCTGGGCCGTGCACATGCAAGGCGAGTGCTCTACTGCTGAGCCATAATCCCAGCCCTGTATAAATTTTTGATGTGATCATTTGTACCTGAAATACAATTTAATAAGAAACAGCTACATGTACATTAATGCTAGATAGAATTCATGAATTAAACAATCTCTTGGATTACTAAAGTACTGTCTGTTACAAGCATAACTTCCTTGTGAAATTACACGTTTTTAAAATATTTTTTATTTATAGTAGTATGTATTACAGTTCATACAACACATATAGAGCATCTTTTTACACAAAACAGTTTGTATACAAAGTATATTCATAGCATTCAAGTCTTTAATCATGCAGTTAGAATAATGATATCCATCTTATTCAACCACTTTTTCTTTTTTTCCCCCTCTATCCCCCCTTGTGCCCTCCCTTCCCTTTGACCATTATAGTGATAAAACACCATATATTAAAAAGAAAAAAAAAAAACTACACTGAGATTCCATTCTTAGTCCAGTCAGAATGGCAATTATAAAGAATACAAGTAACAATAAATGCTGGAGAGGATGTGAGAAAAAAGTTACATTCATACATTGCTTGTGAGACTGCAAATTGGTGCAAGCACTCTGGAAAACAGTATGAAGATTCCTCATAAAATTTGGAGTGAAACCACCATTTTATCCAGATATCAAACTTCTTGGTATATACCCAAAGGACTTAAAATCAACATACAACAGTGACACAACCACATCAATCTTTATAGTAACTCAATTCACAATAGGTAAGTAATGAAACCAACCTAGGTCCCTTCAACAGATGAATGCATAAAGAAAATGTGAGATACATACACAATGGAATATTACTCAGCCATAAAGAAGAATAAAATCATGGCATTTTCTGGTAAATGGATGGAACTGGAGATTATCATACTAAGTAAAATAAGCCAATAGCAAAAGACCAAAGGCAAAATGTTCTCTTTGCTCCTAAATAGAATAAGTTATAGCCCATGTATGTACAAAATTATCAAAATACACTCTACTGTCAAATATATCTAAAAAGAACAAATAAAAACTGGTGCTGAAAAAAATAAAAATAAGAACAGAGGAGATTAAAAACACCCACCTAACATTTAGTAATGGATAGAGATGAATAAAATTCAGTGGCCTCGACACTCACTCTAAATCAAGACTAGAAATAAATGAAGCAACTCTTCCGGAATTATGCAGGTGTGAGATCTGCATCTATGCAGGTCCTCAGCCTAGGTCTCTCCCGTATCCTTGTATATAGAACATTATTGACAAGTTTGGAGGAACTATCACAGAAAGTGCACTGCAGATAATCTACTGCCTATATCACTATTCCACCGACATGACTCCACTCTTACAACACTGACACAGAAAGTTGTTACCTGAGAACCTGACAGTGCAAACTGAGAAAACTCATGAATCACAGATAAGACATAGGAAACTACAATACAGATGTCATTTGGAAATGAATTCTACATTATGCAATAAACCAATAGCACAGGACACATCATCCAGAGCAGGCTATTTCCTAAGCAGACCAACACATAAATGTGGAAGAAATATATATCCCCAAAGATGTACAAACTTCAATATAAAAACATAACAAAAATAAACAGCAAGGTAGCATGAACTCTTTCACACTCTAGGAATTGTTTCCAAAGATACTGCAATAGACAAGATGCCAGAAAAAAATTTTCAGAAGAATGTTAAAATAATGCATGAATTCAAAGACGAAGCAAAGAAAAGCTGAGTAAATTAAGGAAAACAATGCAGGATATGAAGGAACAATCCAATACAGATTCTGAAAAAGAATCAATTAAAAATCTTGAAAATAGAGAGCTCAATACATCAAATAAAAATATCCAGTTGAATTCAGATCTGTAGACTAGATCAAGTGAAAGGAAAAATATCAGAACTTGAAGTTGATGATGAAATATCACATTCAGACAATACCAACAACAATTTAAAAATTATAAACAACTGTTGCCATCTGAAGCGATGGCCGCTTGGAGCAGCAAAGCCACGAGAATAAGTTTAGAGGCAGACTGGAAACAAACAGGCTCTTTATTCTGTCAGCTTCTCTCTCCGGCTCCAACAATACCCCGCGAAGGATGTCAAATAAAGGTTTTAGTTGGCCAGTAGTGAGGTTTAGTGTAGGGTGAAGCCAATTAATGCCTCCCAGTAGTTTTTGGAAATCATTGAGGGTGGTCAAATGTTCTTTATTTATTAAAAATTTTGGGGGGTCTAACAAAGGTATCCATGATTTTAAATCCTAAATATAATATGGGTGATCTGGTTTGAACTTTTTCTTCTGGTATATATAATCCATATTTTTTTAAAATTTTCTGCCACATCACTGAATATATTAAATAATATTTTTTTATTAGGGTGGGCCAGTAAAACATCATCCATGTAATGTAAACACATGAGGTTTGGATATTTATTTTTAATGGGTTGGATTGTTTTGTCTACATATATTTGGCATATGGTGGGGCTATTAGCCATTCCCTGCGGTAGCACTTTCCATTGATATCTTTTATCAAGGCCATTATTATTGATAGAAGAAACTGAAAAAGCAAACCTGGGGGCATCCAGAGGATGTAGGGGAATGGAAAAGAAACAATCCTTTATATCAAGAGTAATAAGATGGAAATTTTTTGGAATAGCTACAGGATTAGGAAGTCCAGGTTGAGGAGGGCCCATGATTTGTATGGTTTTATTAATTTTTCTAAGATCATGTAACAATCGCCATTTTCCTGATTTTTTTTATCACAAATATGGGGGAATTTCAGGGAGAGGTGGAAGGTTTTATATGTCTTGCTTCTAGTTGTTTCTGAACTAGTAGGTGGGCCGCTTGTAATTTTTCTTTAGATAGGGGCCACTGAGGGATCTACACTGGCTTATCAGAAAGCCATGGTACTTTTAAAATTATTTTCTCAGTGGCCCCCCCAAAAAATATCTTTTTCCTTTATGATAATGATTACTTTTAGTGTTAAGATTACTCTGTACTTTTTGATAATGATTTCTTTTAGGGTTAAGATTACCCTGTACTTTTTGATAATGATTTCTTTTCTTTTCTTTTCTTTTTTTTTTTTTTTTTTGTGGTACCGGGGATTGAACTCAGGGGCACTCAACCACTGGGTCACATCCCCAGCCCTTTTTTGTGTTTTATTAGAGACAAGGTCTCACTGAGTTGCTAAGTGCCTCGCCATTGCTGAGGCTGGCTTTGAACTCGCGATCCTCCTGCCTCAGCCTCCCCAAGTGCTGGGATTACAGGCGTGCGCCACCTCGCCCGGCTTGATAATGATTTCTTTTAGGGTTAAGATTACCCTGTAGATTTTCACCTTTAACACCTGTAGGCTTGGTTGCAAGGTGTACTCTCATTTGTTGCAAAATATCTCTTCCCCATAAAGTAACCGGTAGGTTAGGTAAAACATAAGGCTGAAATGTTCCTTTACGCCCTTTATCATCTTCCCATTTTAAAATTACCGCACTTTTCTCTGGGAGGTTATTATATCCCAAGGCTCTTAAACTGGTTGAAGCTGTTTGCAGAGGCCAATGCTTGGGCCATTGCCATAGATTAATGATGGAAGAGTCAGCTCCAGTATCTATCCGTCTTTTTATCTCTATTTTTTGGATTTTTATTTTACACACAGGCCTCCTTGAACAATCTCGAACCCAGCAAGCCATAGGTTCTGAGTCAGTGGAACAAAATCTTTTATTGTTCCCTTTTTGAGGCATACTCATTTTAAATGAATTATGTAAATTGGGAAGGAGAAGCAACTGAGCAATTTTATCTCCTTGATTAACAGAACTTATACTTTGGGGTGAGCTAAGCATTATTTTTATTTCCCCTTTGTAGTCTGAGTTTATTATACCTGGGGTCACTTGCAAACCTAATAAGCTTTTAGGACGTTGCCCGAGAATAAGTTTTATAGTCTCTGAGGGAAGAGGTCCCTTGACTCCTGTAGGAATCAGTTGAATTCCCATTTCAGGTGTTAGCACTATTTGGGCGGTGGAACAGAGGTCTAATCCTGCATTTCTTCTTGTTTTTCTGGTGAGGGAGTGGATGGGTAGTAGGGATTGTGTCGGGGAAGCATCTGAGTGGATGCTTGAGGATACTCCTCCTCCAATGCCCCGTACATTTGTGGGCCCCGGGGCATTGGGCCCTGTGCCCCATTTTTGAATTCCTGAACAAAGGATTTCCATGGATGTCAAATTTTGAATGGCATTTATTGGCCTAATGATTTCCTTTTTTACACCTGGGGCAGCAGCCTGGGGTACAGTATGAGCTTGGTCTTATTTCTCTTTTGGGATTTTGTCTAGAATAGCCTGATTGATTATGATAATTTTGCCCGGAATATCCTGATTGATTATAATGTCTAGGTTGAGCCTTTGTGAAATTTTGAGGGGAAGTACCTCTCATTGAGGCTGCAATCACATTTCCTGTGACAAAGGTGTCATTTATATCTTTACATAGTTGTATATATACAGAAAGATCTTTTTTAGTTCTCCATGGCCTGATGGCTTCCTGGCAGTATTTATTAGCATTTTCGTATGCTAATTGAACAACTAATGGCATAGCTTGATCAACATCTGCAAACACTCTACCTGCAGTTCTCAAAAGTTGATCAGCAAAGTCAGCATATGGCTCATTAGGTCCTTGAATCACTTTTGACAAGCTACCTTGTAGATCCCCAGGTCCTTGTACAGTTTTCCATGCCTCTAAGGCAGATGCGTTTATCTGAGCATATACACCTGGGTCATAATCTTTTTGAGCCTGTAAGTCTGCGAATTGCCTTTCTCCTGTGAGCATTTCTATATTATAGTCTCTAAATCCTGCAGCTGCATTTCTTTTAGCTGTTTCTATACAAAGTTTTTGGAATTGGGATCGCCAAACCAAGTATTGCCCCCCACTTAATGCTGCTTTACATAGACATTTCCAGTCTGAGGGGGTTAAGCTAAAGGTGTTAAGGGACTCCAGCATACTCAATGTGAAAGGAGCTTGGGGTCCATAAGTCATTACTGCCTCTTTGAGATTTTTTATTGTTTTGAAATCTACTGACTGATGGATCCTTTGTCCATTTTTCTTTTCAAATGTTGGCAGTTTCCAATGTGTCTGTGAGTTACCCTCGAGAGTGCATAAGCACTCAGAAAGACTTTTTATTTCTGTTTCTAGGGTATGCAAACGCCTAGTAATACCCTTCATATTTTCTGTAATGGATTCCACCCATGGGGGAGTAGAGGACACAAGTCTTTCCTCTACTTGACGTCTTTTTTTTTTTTGGTCTTTTTTTTTTTTTTTTTTTTTTTTTTTTTTGGTACTGGGGATTGAACTCAGGGGCACTCGACCACTGGGTCACATCCCCAGCCCTTTTTTGTATTTTATTTAGAGACAGGGTCTCACTGAGTTACTAAGTGCTTTGCCATTGCTGAGGCTGGCTTTGAACTCGCGATCCTCCTGCCTCAGCCTCCCAAAGTGCTGGGATTACAGGCGTGCGCCACCGCACCTGGCCTTGGTCTTTTTTAGTTTCTTTTTCCTCATTTTTCAGGATCACTTTTACTAGATTCCTCACTACTGCTAATTTCATTGACAGCAATATCCTGAGTCCCAGGTTCCATTAAGAGCAAGTATCCTTCAGCTATCACCAATAACTCCCAAATAGCTCTAATAGCTTGGATTTTTGTCATTTTTGGGACTCTTCTAATACTCTCTTTACTGGTCTTAGTTGACCCAGTGGAAGCTACACTTTTTTGATCACTTTCACTTTTTTCTAAATTCTCCTCATGAGAACGGAGTCAGGTATATCAAGGAGTCTTTCCATAGCCTCTATCACTTGGGATTCAGTTATATTTGAACCCATCTTTAGAGACCTTTCAGTTCTTACCTGTCTGCTCCGAAGTCCCTGTACAGGCCACCACCTCTTGCCCCCTGAAGCAATGGCCGCTTGGAGCAGCAAAGCCATGAGAATAAGTTTAGAGGCAGACTGGAAACAAACAGGCTCTTTATTCTGTTCCATGTGGAACTTGGCCCAAGATCTCACAAGACCTGGGCCGAGATCGGAGTGGGTCGGCGCCATTTGGTTGTTAGAGGAGCGTGGATGGCATATCGGGGTGTTGTTGGAGCCGGAGAGAGAAGCTGACAGAATAAAGAGCCTGTTTGTTTCCAGTCTGCCTCTAAACTTATTCTCGCTGCTTTGCTGCTCCAAGCGGCCATCGCTTCAGGTGGAAACAAACAACCCACTGGACACAATTTATAGACTAATCTTATGAATCACTGGTATAGACAATGGAGGAGAGGTACAGGCTATAGGCAATGCAAGCTTTCTCAGTGAATCAAAGAAATTATTTATCAAGTCTTGTGAAAGTTATGGACACCCAGTTATAATAAGATTTTAGAACACCAAATGGACATGACCAGAAAAGAACCTCTCCACATCATAGTCTATAAAATTATGAAAGGTACACTGAAATCTATAATAAGGGCCAAAGCAATTATAAACACAACAGAAAAATATTAGATTTCTGAGTAGAAACTTCAAGGCCCAGGATAGCATGAAATGGTATATTTCAAACCCTCAATAAAAAATGTTAAAAAATAAACAAGGACAAAAACTGTAAAATGGATGGAAAGGTGGTCATCACGTTAAGGTGAAAATATCAAAAACAAATTCCAAGTATCACATGCTCTTCCTAACATTTGGATTCTTGGGAGAAAACAAGAAAATGGCTAGAAAATTGAAGAGGGATTATTAAGGAAGAGGGAAGGTGATTGGGGATGAAAAAGAAAGGGGGAAAAAAAGGAAGTAAGGAGAGTGGTCAAAATTCAAGTATTCAAGGATTCAAGTGTATATACACCACATTTTCTTTATCCACTCATCTACTGAGGGGCATCTAGGTTGGTTCCACAATCTAGCTATTGTGAATTGTGCTGCTATAAACATTGATGTGGCTATGTCCCTGTAGTATGCTGTTTTTAAGTCCTTTGGGAATAGACCCAGTAGAGGGATTGCTGGGTCATAGGCTGGTTCCATTCCCAGTTTTCCAAGGAATCTCCATACTGCTTTCCATATTGGCTGCACCATTTTGCAGTCCCACCAGCAGTGTATGAGTGTGCCTATTTCCCCACATCCTCTCCAACATTTATTGTTGTTTGTGTTCTTGATAGCTGCCATTCTGACTGGAGTGAAATGAAATCTTAGAGTAGTTTTAATTTGCATTTCTCTAATTGCCGTAGATGTTGAACATTTTTTCATGTATTTGTTGGTTGATTGTATATCTTCTTCTAAGAAGTGTCTGTTCAGTTCCTTGGCCCATTTAGTGATTGGGTTATTTGTGGGTTTTTTGGTGTTAAGATTTTTAAGTTCTTTATATATTCTAGAGATCAGTACTCTGAGTGTAGTAATGATTTGTTCCAATTAGTAGGTTCTCTATTCACCTCACTGATTTTTTTTTTTTTTTTTTTTTTTTTTTTTTTTTTTTTGCTGAGAAGAAGCTTTCTAGTTTGAATCCATCCCATTCCTTAATTCTAGATTTTAATTCTTGTGCAATAGAAGTCTGGTTTAATTCTTGTGCATAGTCTCTGGTTTAATTCCTAGGTCCTTGATCTACTTTGAGTTGAGTATTGTACATGTTGAGAGATAGAGGTTCAGTTTTATTTTGTTGCATACAGATTTCTAGTTATCCCAGCACCATTTGTTGAAGAGGCTATCTTTTCTCCAATGTATGTTCTTGGCACCTTTATTTAATATAAGATAGCTGTAGTTGTGGGCATTAGTCTCTTGTTCTCTATTCTGTACCATTGGTCTACAGGTCTATTTTGGTGCCAGTTTTTGTTACTATTGCTCTATAGTATAGTTTAAAGTCTGGTATTGTGATGCCCCCTGCTTAACTCTTCTTGCTAAGGATTGCTTTAGCTATCTGGGTCTCTTATTTTTCCAGATAAATTTCATGACTGCTTTTTCTATTTCTATAAGGAATGTCATTGGGATTTTGATTGGAATTGCATTAAAACTGTATAATGTTTTTGGTAATATAGTCACTTTGACAATATTAATTCTACCTATCCAAGAACAAGGAAGATCCTTCCATCTTCTAAGGTCTTCCTTAATTTCTTTCTTTAGTGTTCTGTAGTTTTCATTATAGAGGTCTTTCACATCTTTTGTTAAGTTGATTCCCAAGTATTTTTTTTTCCTTGATGCTATTGTGAATGGCGTAGTTTTTATCATTTCCCTTTCAGAGGATTTGTCACTGATGTACAAAAATGACTTTGACTTATGGGTATTGATTTTGTATCCTGATACTTTGCTGAATTCATTTACTAGTTCTAAAAGTTTTCTGGTGGAGCTTTTTGGGTCTTCTAGGTATAGAATCATATCTTCAGCAAATAGTGCTAGTTTGAGTTCTTCTTTTCCTATCTGAATCCCTTTAATTTCTTTCATTTTTCTAATTGCTTTGGCCAGAGTTTCAAGTACTATGTTAAATAACTGTGGTGAAAGGGGGCATCCCTGTCTAGTTCCAGTTTTTAGAGGGAATGCTTTCAATTTTTCTCCATTTAAAATGATGCTAGCCTGGGGCTTCACATAGATAGCTTTGATAATGTTGAGGTACATTCCTGTTATCCCTAGTTTTTGTAGTGTTTTGAACATAAAGGGGTGTTGTATTTTGTCAAATGCTTTTTCTGCATCTGTTGAGATAATCATATGGTTTTATCTATAAGTATATTGTGTGATGTAGTATGTTTATTGATTTCTGTATGTTGAACCAAACTTGTATCCCTGGGGTAAACCCCACTTTGTTGTGGTGCACTATATTTTTTATATGTTTTTGTATTTGTTTGCCAGAATTTTGTTGAGAATTTTAGCATCTATGTTCATTAAAGATATTGGCCTGAAGTTTTCTTTTTTAGCTGTGTCTTTGCCTGGCTTTGAAATCAGCATAATATTAGCCTCATAGAATGAGTCTGGAAGAGCTCTCTCTTTTTCTATTTCCTGAAATAAATTGAAGAGTACTGATATTAGTTCTTCTTTGAAGGTCTTGTAGAACTTGGCTGTGTATCCTGGGCTTTTTCTGGCTGGTAGCCTTTTGATGGCGTCTTCTATTTCTTCACTTGAAATTGATCTGTTTAAATTGTGTATAGCCTCCAGATCCAGTTTGAGCAATTCATATCACTCTAGGAATCTCTCAATGCCATCAATATTTTCTTTTTTTATTGGAGTACACGTTTTCAAAATAATTTCTAATTATCTTCTGTATTTCTGAGGTGTTTGTTCTGATGTTTCCTTCTTCATCACATGTTACTAATTTGAGTTTTTTTCTCTCTCCTTTTTGTAAGCATGGCTAGGGGTCTTTCAATTTTATTTATTTTTTCAAAGAACCAACTTTTAGTTTTGTCAGTTCTTCCAATTGTTTCTTTAGTCTCAATTTCGTTAATTTTATCTCTGATTTTAATTATTTCCTATCTTCTACTGCCTTTAGTGTTGATCTGTTCTTTTTTTCCTAGGGCTTTGAGGTGTGATGTTAAGTCATTTATTTGTTGGTTTTTTCTTCTTTTAAGGAATGAACTCAATGCAATGAATTTTCCTCTTACTACTGCCTTCATAGTGTCCCAGAGATTTTAATTCAATGTATCTGTGTTCTCATTCATGTCTAGGAATTTTTAAATCTTCTCCTAGATGTCTTCTGCAACCCCTTGTTCATTCAGTAGCATGTTGTTTAGTCCCCAGGCGTTGGAGTAACTTTCTTTATTTTGTATTTTATCATTGATTTCTAATTTCATTCCATTATGGTGTGATAGACTGCAGGGTAGTATCTGTAATTTTTATATTTGCTAAGAGTTGCTTTGTGGCTTTGTGGCATAGTATGTGGTCTATTTTAGAGAAGGAGCCATGTGTGTTGAGAAGAAGGTATATTCATTCACTGAAGGATGAAATATTCTATATATGTCCATCAGGTCTAAGTTATTAATTGTATTAATGAGGTCTAAGATTTCTTTATTTAGCTTTTGTGTGGACAATCTATCCAGTGGTGCAAGAGGTGTGTTGAAGTCTCCTAGAATAATTGTTTTGTGGTCTATTTGACTCTTGAACTTGAGAAGGGTTTGTTTGATGAATATAGGTGCTCCAATGTTTGGGGCATATAAATTCATAATTGTTATGTCTTGTTGATGAATACTTCCCTTAAGCAGTAAGAAGTATCCATGTTTGTCCTTTTTGATTAGCTTTGGTTTGAAGTCTACCTTATTTGATATAAGAATGGAAACCCCCGCTTGCTTCCATGGCCCATGTGAATGGTAAGCTTTTTCCCAGCCTTTCACCTTCAGTCTGATGATGTCTTTTTCTATGCGGTGTGTTTCTTGGAGACAGCATATTGTTGGATTTTTTTTTTTTTTTTTTTTTTTTTTGTGGTACCAGGGATTGAACTCAGGAGCACTCGACCACTGGGTCACATCCCCAGCCCCCCCCCCCCCTTTTTTTTTGGTATTTTATTAGAGACAGGGTCTCATTGAGTTGCTAAGTGCCTCGCCATTGCTGAGGCTGGCTTTGAACTCGCGATCCTCCTGCCTCAGCCTCCCAAAGTGCTGGGATTACAGGTGTACACCACCACGCCCGGCTTGGATCTTTTTTTTAAATCTAGCCTGACAGTCTGTGTCTTTTGAATGGTGAGTTTAGGTAAGCCATTAACTTTCAGGTTTTTTATTGAGACTCAGGTTCAAAATTAATGTAAAATTTCTTCAGAAACTATCATTTAGGTGATAAAGTTCCTATAATTAATTGCTAAATAATCCTGGATTCTAGATGATCAATAAAGAAAATAAGAAAAATATGAATGGGATTTGAACATTCATTATTTTCCATTGTTCTTTTGTGATCAAAACTTTCTTACTCTTTTTTACAAAGGGCATGAACACCAAAAATAACTCACTTTTGTAAGTCTTACCTGGACTGAAAATTTCTGACATTCTAGATTCTGCTTTCATATGTCAAAGGATTAGATTCCTGTTGCTATGTTTGAAAAAAGCAATAAATTGATATTTTAATACTCATATGAAAACACTGACCAAATATAATTCAATATTTAATTAGTGTTTTAGATCTCGTATAAGAACTTTTTAATTTGCTCTCTAAATTTGTAAGCCCTATATACATTTAATTAACTTGAAAATTATCTGTACAATGTTTGTTCTCTTCTGTTTTTGAGATGGCATTCCACCAGGATGGACAGGCTCAAGCAATTGTCCTGACTCAGGCTCCCAAGTAGCTGGGGTAAATTCATGTGCCACTGCACCCATAGCTATTAATTAAAGAAGAAAAAAGTAAGATGAAATGATCATGCATTGAGAGCAAGACAGGTAAATATATTAACTAGTGTAGCTTGAACTCAGAAAATGCCCTGTCTCTGTAAAAAATAGCTCCTTATTCTTGCACAAGTCCTTTCTCTTAGGCTTAAGGCCTTCTAAGAAATAAGCGTGGCATCACTTTAGTTCACCAGGTTGTTTTGAAGATTTACTAACATAATATTGAAACATGTTAAGATAAATAGTAAAGTAATGGCAGATTTAACTATTTAGAATCTCAAATAAAACAAATGTGTATTTTTCAGAGGTTCTAAAATTCAAATGTTAAACTTATTAAAAAATGCTCGAGTCCTAATTTTCTTTTTCTTTCTTTCTTTTTTTTTTTTTTTTTTTTTTTTTTTTTGGTACCGAGGATTGAACTCAGGGGCACTCGACCACTGAGCCACATCCCCAGCACTTTTTTGTATTTTATTAGAGAGAGGGACTCACTGAGTTGCCAAGTGCCTCTCCATTCCTTAGGCTGGCTTTGAACTCGCAATTCTCCTGTTTTAGCCTCCCAAGTGCTGGGATTACAGGTCTGTGCCACCACACCCGGCTTCCTAATTTGCATCATCAATTGTGCTCTTCTTTGTGCTTTGTAACTCAGAGCAAATCAGCAATTAAGTAATTTATAACTCTATTTTAAAATATCTCCTTAAATTAGAGAATATAATCATCCCCTTTTGTGAGACTAATCAATAACAAAGGCAAGAAGTTAACAAATGCCAAGAGTTGGCTTGGACTACTAGGATTTTTTCTCTACCTAGTTGAACAGAATCAGCAGATATTTGTAAGAGTAGCTAAATTTTCATGTTGATGTCCAACTGACTTGGAAGACAAAATCCTCTTTAACACAATGGATACTGAGGAGTCATGATGGGGCTTAGCTCTCTTAGATTCAGTGAATTTGCTTAATCTCTTCTTTTTGAGGCAAGAACTTGATATATGCTGAAAACTTTAGGCAGTGATTCCAACAGCTTGGAAAATTTTCATTACTTGGGAAAACAAACCACTAGAGATGCCAATCAAAAGTTGTCACCCACCCTGAGAAACAGTGATATGGGACCCCCTGCAGTCAAAGGAAATCTATTTCAAGGGATGGGAGATTTTGCGGCACAGATCTGTTAGCCAAGATGATAGAAAGCTCTGATCTCTTCCAGTGACATTACTTGAAGCTCTTTTTTTTTTTTTTTTTTTTGTACCGGGGATTGAACTCAGGGGCACTCGACCACTGGGCCACATCCCCAGCCCTTTTTTGTATTTTATTAGAGACAGGGTCTCACTGAGTTGCTAAGTGCCTCGCCATTGCTGAGGCTGGCTTTGAACTCACGATCCTCCTGCTTCAGCCTCCCAAGTGCTGGGATTACAGGCGTGTGCCACTGTGCCTAGCACTTGAAGCTCTCTGATAGCTTTGATTTCAATTTTCTGACAGAAAAGACAAAGTCCTTGAAGGACAATGCACCAGAAAGGGCAAGGCTGCTATGGGGATTCCACATAAGGTTCCTAAAAGGGGGACAGGGTCAGAGTGCTTAATATGTGTTGGCCAAACCTAGAAGCCAAGCTGTCAAAGTAGAGTGCTCAAAAGCATGAGTGTATGTGAACTAAAAAAAACTAAAAAGAATGTTGTAACTTTTGAGTCTAAGAATGTGTTACCATGAAGACTCAGGGATTGGGATCAGTCAGGACATGTTGTAGTAAAAGCTACAGACTGCAGGGCCAGTTCTAACAAACACTACAGCAACAGAACTGACAGAGACAAAGGAACAATTCAAAATCCCTTTATCCCCCTCCATCTGACTACAAAATTATCTTCCTTAGACTTCAAGGATATCATTAGGTCCTTGATAACTTAAAGGAGAATGGTAGAAAAGCTAACTTCTGCTAAACTGGGCATTTCAAGACCCAAACAGCTAATTAGAAAAGTCATAGGTGTGGCCAGGTGCGGTGGCGCACGCCTGTAATCCCAGCACTTTGGGAGGCTGAGGCAGGAGGATTGCGAGTTCAAAGCCAGCCTCAGCAATGACGAGGTACTTAGCAACTCAGTGAGACCCTGTCTCTAAATAAAATACAAAAAAGGGGTGGGGATGTGACCCAGTGGATGAGTGCCCCTGAGTTCAATCCCCAGTACCAAAAAAAAAAAAAAAAAAAAAAAAAAAAAAAAAAAAAAGAAAAAAGAAAAAGAAAAGTCATAGGTGTGATACTATTTGTACCCATGAGTTGGGGTTATACTTGGAATGAAATGGATAATGCTGGGAAACCTAAGGATAAAGGATTAAATAGTCATAAGGTATTGGCTAGTGATATATCTCAGTGGTAGAGCAATTTCCTAGCATGCATGAAGAGAAAAGAAGAGGAGAGGGGAAGAGAGTGGAGAGAACAAACCTTGGAGGTGACTCATGCACACATCACTACTTTTATAAAAATTATTTATTTTAATTACCTATATAAGACAACAGAATGCATTTTGATTCATTGTACACAATTGCAGCACAACTTTTCATTTCTCTGATTGTACACAATGTAGTGTCACACTATATGTGCAGTCATACATTTGCCTAGGTAATAATGTCTGTCTCATTCCACCATCTTTCCTTCCCCTATTCTCCTCAGCTCCCCTCCTCTTTGCCCAAAGTTTCATCACTACTTCTTGGCTAGACTTTTGAAGGGTTTATGACTGATGAATTGTCCTAACTCACTACTGTTCCATATATAGTTACACTATGAAATCTCACCTCATGTGTAAGATGCAACAGTTGTAACTATTGTGGCTCAACATCTAATGTTGAGTAGTGGTGTAACGTAAATACTTATGCAGTGTTACCACTAGCAATGGCATAAGACAAGGCAATCTGTCCACACATATCTGAAGCAGACACATTAACACCACATTGAAGAAACAGCTCAACTATTTGTGTTGATTTATGTTTCACAGCAAACATGAGGGCTGCTCTAAAATAAGAGAGATAACTTCAACCTTAGGAATATTAATAAATTTATTTAAACAGCCAATTTATTATATTTTACAAATTTGATATCTTGCTTTACATACACTAACAGACATAAATATCTTGGAAGATCAAGTCTTTATCTTTGAAAAATCATTTGTAAGTCTAAAAGGAAACAAACACCCAAAAAGAAATGTCTTATCCCAAAAGGGGAGAGTTACAAACTTAAAATCCTTCAGTGGACAGTTACCATTGATGAGGTCATTCATCTGGTGTTGGCAAAGATTTCAATGAATAAAGCTCCATTTCCTTCCTAGGGTGATGTAATATATTGTAACTCACAGTCAGCTAAAGATCAAGAAGTAAAAAAGCTGTTTGCAGGCATAACATATTAACTGTAGCACTGGTGGTAATAATAGTCATTGTTGCTTCAGTCATTCACTCTGAGAAGCATTTGCCAGGCACTGAAATCAATGCTACATATATAACCTTGCAACCAGCCTTCAAGCATATGTTCTCTCCTCTTTTTCATGTCAGGAAACATTTAGTCAAAGGATTGTTTCCAAGGTCACATACTTTATAATTAGGAAAGCTAGGAATGCAATCTAGTCATGTGTGAATCTAAAGCTTATTTCTTTTTTCTTTATCACCCACCTATATCTTATCCTCATTAAAGGAAATATTTTTCTCCCTAATTAATATAAATTAAAATAAATGTGCTTTTCTCCCTAATTGCAATTCATGTTCATATATTTCACTCTATTCCAATGATTATGTCACTGCCATTAATTTAATATTTTTGAGCGATTTTTACTACATTATTAAGCTTTTTCAAAAAAAAATATCATCAACTTCCCTTATCATCAACTATGTGTACGTTTGCTTTATTCTTTTCTTTCTTTCTTTCTTTCTTTTTTTTTTTTTTTTTGTACCAGGGATTGAACTCAGGGGCACTCGACCACTGGGACACATCCCCAGTCCTTTTTTTTTTTTTTTTTTTTTTTTTTTTTGGAGTGGATGAATGAACATTGCATGTATTAAATTCCATGAATTGTAATACATACTACTATTATAAATAAAAAAGAAAAAGAAAAAAAATTCCAAACAAGGATGATTATTAAGAGAGGGCCATTATATAATGATAGAAAAGCTACTTCACCAGGAAGAAATAAAAATTTTAAATGTATATGCACCAGCAACAGAGATTTACAATATGTGAATAAAAAACTGACAGAACTGAAAAATTTTTTTTTTGAAATCTTAAGCATATCTTTTTTTATTATTATAAATTATTTCCTGTCTTAAAATTGTTTTACTTCCTTTTTTTTTAATTTTTTTATTATTTATTTACTTATTCATCATGCACAAGTATAGTATCTTTTTACATACATACAACTGCTTGTATACAAAGTATATAAGTACCATTCAGATCTTGAATCATGCATTTAGGATAATGATATCCATCTCATTCAACCACCAATTTTTTTCCAACCCCCCCCTTACTCCCTCCCTCCCCTCCCTTTCCGTTGACCATTCTAGTGTTCCTCTGATCCTATGTACCCCCTTCCAAGTACATAGGATCAGAGGAACACCCAGTCCTTTTTTGAATTTTATTAGAGATAGGGTCTCACTGAGTTGCTAAGTGCCTCGCCATTGCTGAGGCCAGCTTTGAACTCGCGATACTCCTGCCTCAGTCTCCCAAGTGCTGGGATTACAGGCATGCACCACTGTGCCGGCTGCTTTATTCTTAATAAAAAATTCTACCACCATCTCCCTATTTTTCTTATGGCAAGTAAAAGTGGTGTTTCACCACTCTGAAAAACAACAAAAATAGTTTATTCACAAAATTACTACTTTTCAACTGAACTTAATCTTACAAAATAATGTATGAACATAAGCATATAATAATGTAAGTTAAGAGTAGATGCACCCTTCTCTTCCCACTCTGCTTCCATATGTGCTGCTCTTTCATTTTGAAATGCCTCTCCTCTGCCTAGGGTGGCCATATGAACTCTAGTCATTTCCAAAAGTGCTTCAGACATTTACTGTTTCCATGGATCTTTGCCTCTGTCACAGCATTCATCATGGCATCTTGGAGTTATGTAACCCACACCCGCCTCAACCAAGAGGACATAAACTGTAACTTCTACCTCAGCAGCCCCATTCCCAAGCACATATTAGTAAAGGATTTAAATACTATACTTAATTAATGAGCCAGATTTTCAACTCACTAGTAGGGTGTATCAATCATATTCTGAAGAATGTGTGCTTTTCCAGAAATACCAAGCCTCATCAGAAAGATTCCTTGTTTTATTGTTAGAGAAAATTTATAGGACTGTGCATTGTATGTCCAGTATTACAGAAATAGCTTTGCCATTGCTTAACACCTATTTTACATTGATTTTTCATAGCAAACATTCACATGTGAAGAATTCTAGTTGTAGGGATATAGTTCGGAAAGCTTTCCAATGACATGGAAGGTTTCCTCCATGTTATACAAGTCCTCTTGATTCTCTTCTATTTATGGAATCAGAATCCAAGATACCAATGTCAGACATTCCTGCTCCAAAAGGGTCACAAAGATAATGGGATCTGAATTGAAAGATATAGACTTTGAGTAACTATGTTGCTTTTTCTTAATCAGTCCCTGTGTCTTCTCTTATTATAAGATGAAAGATATTTATCTTACATGTTAGAAAGTGCTATACAAAACTATATTCTTCCTACAGAATTGGAGAAAAATCTTGCCAGCTAATCCACTATTAGGGGATTAATAAACAGAAATAACCAACTCAAAAATAACTTAACACTGGGCTGGGCTCAGCATTAGAGTGTTCACCTAGCACCTGCGAGGGCCTGAGTTCAATCCTCAGCACCACATAAAAATAAATGTATTGTGTCTAACTACAACTAAAATATAAATATTAAAAAAGAAAAAAAAACTCAAAAAAAAAAAAAACTCAGTCAATAAATGGGCAAAAGAACTAAACATAAATTTCTCAAAAGAAACACAAATGTCCAAAAAATATATGAAAACCTTTTCTACATCTCTAGCAATTAGGTTAATACAAATCAAAAGTACACTAAGACTTCATCTTATGGGAGACAGAATGGTAATGATCAAGAACACGAACAGTAATACAAGCAGGTGAGGATGCGGGGGGAAGGAATGCTTGTACACTGCTTGTGGGACTGCAGACTAGTACAACCACTCTGGAAAACAGTTTGGAGATTCCCCATAATTTAGGAAGGGAACCATGACATGATGCAGCTATCCCATGCTTAGTACTTTCCCAACATTACTAAAGTGAAATTTGCATAGTATAGTAATACAGCCACATGTGTGTTAATAGTAGCACAATTCACAATAGCTAAATTATGATATCAACCCAGGTGCCTGTCAATAGATGAAAGGACAGAAATTGTGGTGCACATACATACAATGGAGTTTTATTTAGTCATAAAGAATAAATTATGGGGCTGGGGTTGTGGCTCAGCGGTAGAGTGCTCGCCTAGCATGTACGCGGCCCAGGTTCGATCCTCAGCACCATGTAAAAGTAAAACGCATTGTGTACAACTAAAAGCAAATAAATAAATATTTTTTTAAAAAAAGAATAAATTAGCAGGGCGCGGTGGCGCGCGCCTGTAATCCCAGCACTTTGGGAGGCTGAGGCAGGAGGATCGCTAGTTCAAAGCCAGCCTCAGCAATGGTGAGGCACTTAGCAACTCAGTGAGACCCTGTCTCTAATAAAATCCCAAAAAAGGGCTGGGGATGTGGCCCAGTGGTCAAGTGCCCCTGAGTTCAATCCCTGGTACCAAAAAAAAAAAAAAAAAAAAAGAATAAATTATGGCTTTGCTGGTCAATGGGTGGAAACAAAGAACATCATGCTAAGTGAAATAAGTCAAACTAAGAAACTCAAAGGTCAAATGTTTCATATGTGGAATCTGGAGTTAAGTAAGGAAGAACGGAATATCAAAAGACATAGGGAAGATCATTAGTGTAGAAAAAGGAGATTAAGAGACAGAGTGGGAATGGGAAAGGAAAGGCAATGAAGAATGAATTCTTTAAAAATCATGTTATATGCATATATAAATATACCATAAGAAATTGCACCTTTATGTATAAGTAAAAAGAAATAAATATAAATAAATAGACAAGTGAAAGGAAATCCAGGAGAATAGAAGAAGGAGAATGGAGGAGGAGAGGTATGACAAGAGGGAGAATAGGGGATCATAAACTGAACTGGAATTCCATGCAGGTATGTTTTCATTGGGATGAACCCAACTACTATTGGTAACTATAAACTCTAGTAAAAATTATATTAAACATGTATTCTCACTTGTAATGATAATCCTGGTAACATAATGCTAAGCTACTTTTCAAAATTCTTTTTACTCTGGTTCCACTTTAATTGCTCTTAAAGTTATTTATAATTTTAGGCAAAATGTAATTCAGAAATTTTGTGTATCAAAACAAGTTTAATGCTGATCAACTCAGATTATTTTTAGCATCATGAAAGACACTAAATCACTTGTATTTTTAAGGGACACAGCTAAAGTGTAATACATAGTACAGCTTGCAATCTCCATGACTTATCTACTTTAACAATAATTTATCCAATTTTAGCAATGAGTAACCTAATCAGGCTTACAAAAATTCCAATGGGAACATAATTTTTATAGTATATAGAAAGAAGTCTATTTAAATGCCAAATTCTAAATTCAAAAATTTAATCCCATTTCAAAGAAATTCATAATATATTATGCAAGCCATATTCTTGTAAATTTGTAGAAACCACCATAAAAACTTTAACAAAGTATATTATAAAAGAGGACTTGTAGGGATGGGGTTGTGGCTCAGCGGTAGGGCACTTGCCTAGCACATGTGAGGCCCTGGGTTCAATCCACAGCACCACATAAAAATAAATAAAATAAAGGTATTGTGTCCAACTACAACTAAAAATAATAAAAACAAAACTAAACTAAAACAAGAACAACAACAACAAAAAGAGGAGTTGTAAACTCTTTTATAGAGGCAAAGTAGGTGATTTGAGTGAATGCTGCAGTTCCCAGCAGCAAACTGGAGAACATGTATGCCCAGGATTTGGGAGGCACCCTCTACACACCACACCACACAGTACTATAGCTCAAGGGGGACCACATCAGGTTCCTTCAGAGAAGCTTGAAGTTCAGATTTCTGCATAAGTCTCTTGAATTCTAAATATGGACTCAATTCATGGAGGCAAACTAAATATACACACGAGCTACAAAAGAAGGAGGAGGAAGATGAGGAGAACTTTCAACATTTGCTACTATTCTAATCAAGAAAATTCTGCTTACAGTCAGTATTTGTTAACATACATCAGTGTTAATTTTAAAGAAACATATTTCAAATATTCTGAAATTAATGGTGGTTGATGTATACCTTGTTTTGGGCTTCAATATCTGCATTGCATGAAGGCAGTTTTGCTGCTACTGATGTGTTTCTACAAAATATAGCACAGTGGAGAGGAGTTTCACCCTTATTGTTGTGAACATTTGGATTGGCACCATTTTCTAGAAGAATAATTGCACATTTTTCTTCCTCTTATCATAGGGCCTGTTGGTTTTAACAAAGAAATAGATTGTAAATTTGGGGAATCCAAGAAAAATATTTCACATGTTTTACTAATTAGTTATATTTAAATGGCATTAATCAATTTTTCTTCTAAGCATTTCAATCAAATTCATTTCCTGCAAAACCATTGGCTACATCTACCTTCATCAACGGCATGTTGCCATCACTGTCACACAGGTTGATGTTGCATTTCCTCTTCACTAGAAGAGCCACAACTACTGGATCGCCATAGGCACAGGCATTATATAGAGGGGTCCTATGCAAGTTAGAGGCTTTATTAGGAGTTCATAAGGCACCTTTTGAAATATACAACTATTAATGCAATTATAAACATTAAATAGCATATAATTCCTCTATTTTCTTCTGAAGAAGGTACAATATTTACTAGCTGCTATTACTTACTAAATTAATTGGCCTATGCCATTGACACTTCCTTTTTTATTTCCTGTTTCTGATACTGCTGGGGATTGCACCCAGGGGCCCTCAATCACTAAGTCATATCCTAAGTACTTTTTATTATTTTTTAAAATTTTGATGCAGGGTCTCACTAAGTTGCCCAACCTGGCCTTGAACTTCCAATGCTCCTGCCTCAGCATCCTAAGTGACTGGAATTATGGGCATGTGCCATTGGGCCTGGTCCCATTGATTTTACTTTTTTTTTTTTTTCGTTCATGGTGCTGAGGATGCAACCCAGACCCAGAGCATTCTAGGTAAGGTCTCTACCACAGAACGACATCCCCAGAGCAGAGCATCCCACTTGCCTGGAAAGAACATGGCCTTGGGATTTAGCTCATCTTTGGTTTGAATTCTACTTTAAGCTCTGTGACGTACTAGTTAGCCCATAGTCTTCCTCGCCTCAGTTTCCTCACTGATAAAATAAGGATTAAAATGAGTAATTATCTCCTAGGATATCACTGTGATGCTTAATTGAGAATCTGTGTAAAATATCTGAAGAGTTTCTAGCACAAGCAACAGCTCAATAATTGGTAGCTGGGCTGGAGTTGTGACTCAGCAGTAGAGGGCTCGCCTAGCATGTGCCCGACCCAGGTTCGATCCTCAGCACCACGCAAAAAATAAAAACACGCCGGGCGCAGTGGCGCACGCCTGTAATCCCAGCACTTTGGGAGGCTGAGGCAGGAGGATTGCGAGTTCAAAGCCAGCCTCAGCAATGGCGAGGCACTTAGCAACTCAGTGAGACCCTGTCTCTAATAATAAAAAATACAAAAAGGGGCTGGGGATGTGGCCCAGTGGTCGAGTGCCCCTGAGTTCAATCCCCGGTACCAAAAAAATAAATAAAAAAAATAAAATAAAAACACACATTGTGTACAACTAAAAGCAAAATAAATAAATATTTTAAAATTTAAAAAAATAATAATTGGTAGCTATTTTAATGAATATGATTGGTATTAATCAACAATGAGTATGTCAATTAATAAAAATAGTAGCATTATAGTGAATTATGGGAAAACTATGTATTTCAATGCATCTTAGATGCTTTTTTTCCTATCATTTTAACAACACTGACATTGGAATGCCATTAATAATTCAGGCTGCATTACAACTATAATTGGCAGCATTTTTATTTATACACAAAATAAAGAATCATTATGGTACCTTACTTTAAGTGAAATGCAAGACAAACAATATATTTATGGCAGTTCTAATCATATGGATGGCATATAAGTTCAGTTCTTAAAAGTACTCTAGGTAAAGTAGGCTGAATAATAACAGCAAAAAAACAAACTAAAAGCAAAATGATCCTTGCTTATCGTATTTTTTTCAAAGTAACTTAAAGCCAAAGGAAAAGGAACCCAAATATATTAGTATGGTTAAATTC
Source organism: Tamias sibiricus (assembly GCA_025594165.1). NCBI lineage: Eukaryota > Metazoa > Chordata > Mammalia > Rodentia > Sciuridae > Tamias > Tamias sibiricus. Next base: position 12,817,466 of record CM046670.1, on the reverse strand, counting down.
GTCCATTATTTAGATATATAGGATATATGTAAATCAGGTATTTCCAATGTTCAGTATTTAATACGGCCTTAACTTTTCAAAAGGGAAGTTTACAATTTCCTACCACTATTAATGCTTGATTGAAAAGGAGAAAGAACTGTCTCATTTGAAATTGGTCCTATCACTTCAGTTTTAATTAACTGGTCATGTAAATAAAGTTTTTAAGTAAGAGTTCTGTGAGAGAGTAGAATATATCAACTACAAAATAAATAGCTGTGCAGTTTATGAGCATAAAAATAGGTATTAAGCTGGGCTGGGATTATGGCTCTGCAACAGAGTGCTTGCCTAAGACATGTGAGGCCCTGGGTTCGATCCTCAGCATCACATAAAAATAAATAAAAAATAATAAAGTTATTGTGTACAACTACAACTAAAAAAAATATTAAAAAATAGGTATTCAGTTTATGAGTACAAATGAATAGAATTAAAGAATAGATAAATATAATTGAGAACTTCAGTATTGTTAAGTAAAACTTTTATAAAGTAAAGCAATACTTTTGCAGTAGTAATAATCTTTTATACTTGCTCTCTTCTATTTTCATCAGGATGCAACCAAAATTAACCTATAACTACATATGTGAAATAAAATATACATATATAAGAAATGTATGTGTAGTAATGTCTACAATAGATGAAATGTACTATAAAACTTCTATATAGAAATGTACTAGAAGAAAATACAAATGCTTCTTTATGTTGGCAAAGACTGTTCTAAGAAAGAATAAATTGAAGAGAAGACTTCCTTTTTTTCCTACCTCTCTTTTTAAAATCTATTATGCTGCTGCTGCTGATGATGATGATGATGTTGTTGTGATGGGGATTGAACCCTTATCTTTGATGCTCCCATGCAAGAAGTGCTCTAACACTGAGCTACATTTCCAACCCTAGAATTCTCATTTAAATCGGACAAAGTACTCTTACGGATGCTCAAGTGACAGTAACGTATGAACATAGAAAAAAATATTTAGTGTCTGTGGTAAGAGAAGGAATTTAAATCTAGCAAATTAAATAAATTTCTCAGCTACAATGTTTTGAGGATGAAGAGCAATGGTACTTAGGCTGTTGATTAAGGGTTAAGCTGCTTAATGCCCCTCAAATAGAATATTGGATTGTAACTTCTGTGCAACATTTAAAACTATGCATGTCACTATGCACCAATTCCATTTTACTATTCTTCCAGATATTTGGGTATTCTTATTATCTTGTTCCAGTCACTTAGCTTTTGGCCACTGGCAAAAAAGTAATTTGTGAAAGTTGATTATGTATTTTGATACACAGAATGGCAAATCTTTGTTCATTGCTAACATTTTCTTAGTGTCATCATGACCCTAAAGGTCTGCGTGTGGAACCAAAAAATGTACTGATATTTTTATTTGGTTTTGGTGAAATCAATAACCACAGTAAGAGCTCACACTTACAATGAATATTCCTATTCACAAACCACTAGCAGGGCCTGCCTTTGATACCCCTAGTCCCTTCAGAACAGGGCAGAGCAAGGTGCATTAGGGCAGCAGCCAGCACCTCTGTGCAGCCTAGGCACCCTTTGTGTGCTGCTCCCTTGGCGCTGGTGACTGACAGCCTGCACTGCCTGGATGCGCTCAACCAATGCTCTGCTCTCCCTGCTTAAACAGATACACAGTAATGGATAACTACAGGAAAGGGTATTGGAAGAGTGGAATCAGAAATTTTGCAATTTTGGGCAGGAAGCTTTTGGCACATGCTCTTTTAGTGTAGTCTGCCTGAAGTGGTGACAAAATTGAAAAAGCCTGTTGTGTTTGGTGCTTTGGAAAGTGTCAAAGCTGCCAGTGAACTCCATTGTCCTCTCTCTGGAAAAGTAACTGAAATTAATAAAGTATTTGCAGAAAATTTAGGACTTGTCAACAAGTGTTGTTATAAACATGGTTGGATGATCAAGATGACACCGAGTTATCCTTAAGAATTTGATGAACTGGTGAGTGAAGCATGTTTTTAGGGGTGGAAGTTACACCACTAAATATATTAGTGTGAAGTAATTTTAAAAACAAGAGGATACAACATGAAACCATCTTTCCAATTTAGAGTTCTTATAAGGCCCTCAGGACACAATAGATAGTAGGTTGTTATCTAAAAACTTTTCTTAGCCCTGGTGTTGCTCTATTATGAGAAATGCTTTTCTGATAATACACTTTTCTTCAATGCTTTTGAAAATGTGTACATTAACAGCTGCTGTGTGTATCTAATTTTTTAAAAATCAGCCACTCTATAGGGAAAGTATAAGTGGCTGGGAAAGCAGCTGAAGTTCTATTTTCCTTTAGCTGCTCATTAGAAGTGCTGGGTCTGGACCTCCAAGGTTTGCAGGTCCTGGATATTGAGGACTCCATGGGGTATTAAAGTCAACATCCTGGTGAAAGGAGAACTGCTCTCCCTTCTGCTCTGCCCCCACTGGTACAGCCTAGATGGTGCAGGCTTCCATTCTATCAGTTCAGCTTTCTCCACCGGCCCTCAGCCCCTGGCCTCCCAGACCCTATTACCTATTTTTATTGTTGGTGCCATCAACATGACATCCACATTGCAGATAACGTTCAATTCTATTCAGTTCACAATTTTTTGGCAGCCTGGTGGATCTTCCCAAGGGGGTTATATCCAATAACCTTAATCCCCAGGCTGAAATATACAACTTTCTCCAGGCTCTGCCCATCCTGGAGACATCAGGTAACAAGCTCTGTCAAGTGGTCTACCAAGGCAGCTCTGCAATTAGCTATCTGCCAACCTTCTGGCAAAATAGCCATTGCCAGGCAACAGGATAAACACAGGTGTGGGCGCTGCGTCACAATCTGCCTGGCCGTTGGTGATTGGCTCCTGGAAGGTCCGCCCCCTGCACTGTGGTCAGCGCCTGGCTCTCCCATCCAGTGGAAGTGCGGTATTCACCACACTACCCCAGCACCTCTCCATACAGGGCCTAATCCCCAGAAAACACACACACACACACACACACACACACACACACACACACACACACACGCACACGCACACACACCACCCCGCACGCTAATCCTTCCCTACCTGTAGCTCTCTGCCCAGTTCCACACTGGGGCTCCAGGGAGAGCTTACTGCGCTGACCACCCAGAGCACTGTGGTGCAGGCCAAATGGCCAAGGTGGGAGGCCCCAATGTCTTCCCTGTACACAGTGAAGAGGTGGAGAGGAGGGCAGCAAGGACACAGGAGCAGACGTGGGGGTAGTCCAGGCGGCCTGCAGCACATGCAGAACCTCAGGAACAGGAAGGCGAGTACTTCTCCACTGTGGCATGGCCTCTTCCACGCTCCTCGAAGTTGGTGTCCGAAGTGTGAGCTGCTGGGAGCCGGGGACAGGGCTCTGCAGCTGTGTGTGGCCTTGAGTGCCTGGGCTGGTCACAGAAAGCAAGAGAGGATGAGCAGTGGAGCTCTACCCAGGTGGGCTGGATAAAGAGCTCAGCAGCAGGTGCCCAAGGGGCCATGGAGCCCTGATGGTGGGCGGCAAGTGGGACCCCATGAGACCCGGGTGGACCTTGATAGTGGGTGGCAGGTGGGCCTCGATGGCGAGAGCAGAGTGGGACCCTGAGAAACGTGGGTGGGCTTCCATGGCCTATGGCAGGTGAGACCCTGAAAGACCCAGGTGGGTCTTGATGGTGGACAGAGGGTGAGACCCGGGTGGGTCTTGATGGTGGGCAGGATGTAAGACCCAGTGAGACTGGGGTGGGCCTTGATGGGCAGCTAAGACACCCCCCCACCCCCGCCAAGACCCAGGGGCGGGGCATGACTCATCCTGTCTGCCATGGCACAGCTGCCTGTATACATTGCTGGTGACACTGCAAATTGGTGCAACCACTATGGAAAGCAGTATGGAGATTCCTCAGAAGACTGGGAATGGAACCACCATTTGACCCAGTTATCCCACTTCTCAGTTTATACCCAAAGGACTTAAAATCAGCATATTCCTGTGATGCAGCCACATCAATGTTTACAGCAGCTCAATTCACAATAGCTAAACTACAAAACCAACCTAGGTGCCTTTCAACAGATGAATGAATAAAGTAAATGTGGTATATATAATACAACTGAATATTACTCAGCCTTAAAAAAGAATGAAATTATGGTATTTGGTGGTAAATGAATGGAGCTGGAGAATATCATGCTAAACAAAATAAGCTAATCCCAAAGAACCAAAGGCCAAATGTTTCCTCTGATTTTCAGATGCTAATTCACAATAAGGGTTGGGGTGCCTAGGGAAGAACAGAGGTACTTTGGATCAGGCAGAGGGGAGTGAAGGGAGGGGAAGAGATATGGGGGTAGGAAGAAGAGCAGAACAGATCTGACATTATTACCCTATGTACATACATGACTACATGAACAGTGTGAGTCTACATCAAGTACAACCAGAAGGATGAGAAATTATACTCCATTTATGTATGATGTGTCAAAATGCACTCTACTGTCATGTATAACTAAATAGAACAAATAAAAATGTTTCTAGGTGCTCAGAAAAAAAATCTAATAACTGGAAAAGATTAAAAGGTGTATCAAAAGCCGGGCGCGGTGGCGCACGCCTGTAATCCCAGCACTTTGGGAGGCTGAGTCAGGAGGATCGCGAGTTCAAAGCCAGCCTCAGCAATGGCGAGGCACTCAGCAACTCAGTGAGACCCTGTCTCTAATAAAATACAAAAAAGGGCTGGGGATGTGGCCCAGTGGTCTAGTGCCGCTGAGTTCAATCCCCGGTACCAAAAAAAAAAAAAAAAAAAAAAAAAAGGTGTATCAAAGATGAAAGGAGCATTAGAAATCATCTCATCCAACCCACCTATTTCACTAATGAAGAAATTTATTACAATACTAACATATTCCCAGCCAGAAGAAATGGAAAAAGTCAAATAATTTATCAAAATCATAGTTCATATAGAACTATAGTACACATTTGAAAAATACTGAATATGATACAGACACTGAGAATGAAATTTTATAAGATGAAAGCAATCTTCATATTGCAGACATTTTTCTGGCTTAAAATTGGCACCCACTCTCCTCAAAGAAAAAGGTTATATGGGACTTTGGACATGGAGACAAACTGAGTTTCCCCACAGCTATCTGTTTACTTCTCTGGCTTAGTATCCTTCATCCTTAAAGCAAGTCATACTATTCCACCACAAGGATGAAAGATCACCCACAAGGATCACAGCAGGCACACAGTAAGAACACCAAAATTGAAGGTGAAGGAGGAAGGATGGCTGTGCTATTACTATCACCATAGATTAACACTATCTTTCCTATGTTCCTAATGTCAGGAATCTGAAAAGAAGTGAGGTAATATGGAGGTTTATTCAGCCATAAAGAAAAATGAAATTATGTCATTTGCAAGAAAATGGATGGAGACCATTATGCTAAGCAAACTAAGTTGAACTCAGAATGTCAAGGCTCATGTTTTCTCTCATAGGTGCAAGCTAGAGAGGAAAAAGGAAAACAAAGCTGTGGGGGGATGATTCCAGGAAAATCAAAGGGAGATCAGTAAAGTAAAAAGACCAATGCAGGGGAAGTAGGCAGGGAGGGGAGAAATGCTGGAAAACAATATTGGCCAAATTATATTGTTAGATGGTGTGCATGTATGAATATGTAACAAAAAATCTTGATAAGTACAATTATAATACACGAATTTTAAAATGTGGAAAGAAAAAAAGCCAATTGGCACTGATTATGTTTCAGCTTAAAAATCTACAAATATCATTTTATGTCCCTCTGTCTCTTGGAAGCCATATTCCATATATATACATGTATACATGTATGTATTTCTACATACATGTGTATTACTATACCATATACATGCATATATTATAGATATGTAACATACACTCAAGACTCACAAAAGAACTCAACCTATTTATAAACAGGATAAGCCCCTGGCCTTTAGACCCACTTAATTAAAAACAGCATGATTCATGCCCTTTATATAATGGCTTGTGTTTTTCTAGCTTAAGTGCTTTTTGGTTGGGTTCTTTATTTTGAAATCCCTACAGATACATTCACATCCTAAAACAGAGAGGGACAGACAACCTTTCCAATCTTGAAAGTAAAAAATAAAATACCAAAGTTAAAATACTATTATATATTTTCCAGCATCCAAAATAGTGCTAAATGCAAAGTAGGTGCTAAAGAAGAACTTTCTGAATAAGAAATGAATAAGAATTAAAAAATAGAAAACCAAAAATATAACCTTATTCATATGCATTATAAAGGCAACATAAAACTACTTACATATCATAATATAGAAGTTATGGTAGCTTATGGATATCTAATTATGTGAGCATTTACTCCCTGCTGAAGAACATTTATGGTTCAAGGACAGATCCTCCATTTCCATACCAATATCAATCATACTGCCAACCACAGGAAAGTTCATTAATAAATTCTCACTATGTGTCATATGGTCAAGTATTAATGGGGGACAAAGAAATGCCATTCAACTATAATTGGGATACTCATATAATTTTCAGAGTTTCTTTAAAATCATGTCACTCTACTACAACCATTTTTTAAAAGAATGGTTTATAAGTATGAAGAAAGAATGATTCAAAATCTTCCCTTATTTTATTACATCTAAAATTGAAGGAGCCCTAATTAGGAAGGGCTGTTGTAGCTAGCTGGAAGCCATAAGTTCCACCTGATATGTATGTGACGCACCTGTAGGCACCCGCAAACCTGAAGGTATATAACCGGGTGAAAGCGGTCCGAGTTAGGAGAACGGAGAATTCAGTCAGCCGGGCAGTCACTCGGTCGGTCAGAAGAATCAGAGCGGCCAGAACGTAGGCAGAGCGGTTACAGAAGAGAAACCAGATAAAAGACAGAAGAGAAACCAGATAGAAGAAGTAATGACTGGTCAGAGTTGGGCCGAGACTCCTGAGGAAGACAGAAGACAGAAGACAGAAGAAGGAAGAAAGAAGAGAGAAGAAAGAAGCTCTAATCTTTCTCTAAGCTAAGCTCTAAGCTCTATCTTTCTTTCTCTCTAAGACTCTAAGCTAAGAAGACAAGAAGAAAAGCTCGCTTTAATCTTTCTCTCTAAAAATCTTTCTTTCCCTCTCTAAGCTCTAAGAAAGTAGAAGTAAAAGTAGTAAAAGCTTAACTCTGCCTCCGAGATTTTTTCCCGGTTTCGGTACCAGGTAGCTTACATAAAATATAAATGGACCTTAATATTTGTGATTCAGATATATCATCAAATTCTTATTTTGTCTGTGGGTAGACGTATTTAGTTTTCCATACAAATCCACACCACATTTACTTACTGCACCCTCTCAAAGTATATTTAGATGTGGCAATATCTGTTATTTAAAAACTGCGTAGTGACTATGGCTCTCAAAATATCACTGGAAAACATGTTTATGACTTGTCCTGAGAAAAATATCACTAAATATTAAACCTATAGTTGCAAAATAATAATTGGAACATCTCAGTAAAATTTCCCACAGGTGATTAACAAGTTACAACATATAACCACCATTATAGCTGAGGAGGGTATGAGTTGGTTCTGCTTTTAATTTAAATTTTCCTTCTCTTCAAATCAAGCACCCAGGCCTGAAGAACTCTCCAAATCATTTGAGATAAGCTTGTTCATATTAAATAAGAACATTTCCTGGAAGGTCTGATGGATCAAAGTTATAATCTCAATCAATTTTGTCCAATTTTTTTTTTTTGATGGTACCAGGGATTGAACTCAGGGGCACTGGACCACTGGACCACATCTCCAGCCTTTTTTTGTATTTTATTAGAGACAGGTTCTCACGGAGTTGCTAAGTGCCTCCCCATTGCTGAGGCTGGCTTTGAACTCACGATCCTCCTGCCTCAGCCTCCCAAGTGCTGGGATTACAGGCGTGTGCCACCATGCCCGGCTTTGTCCAATTTTACTTTGAAGAAAAACTTACATTGAAACAATGTATAAATGAAAATGTAAACTTTAATATATAAAATTGAGATACAGGGGCTGGGGTTGTGGCTCAGCGGCAGAGTGCTCGCCTCACACATGCCTGGCCCAGGTTCGATCCTCAGCACCACTTAAACATAAATGCATTGCATTGTGTACAACTAAAGTAAATAAATAAATATTAAAAAAATAAATAAAATTGAGATACATTAAGTTCTGCTTCAAAATATCCCTAAAACCTAGAAAAGAATAAACTGAAAGAAAACAAAAGCTCAAAAATTTGATAAAAATTATTTTCTTCCCTGTTAATAATTTTCTGTTAACATGACTAATATACCAGAAAACAATTTAAACAAAGAAAGTTTATTTTTGCTCACATTTTCAAGGCTTTCAGTATATGGTGGGCAAATACCATTTCTTTGGCCCAAGGTCAAATAGAAAATCATGGCAAAAGGTGGAGAAGAACATAGAGATTCAGGCTAATGTCATGAACCTTTTTGATGAAATAACACTAGAAAAAATTTCAAACATTAGAAATAAAATAGACATACACATACATGATCCATACAGAGTCCCAAAGAGAAAAGATAAGAAAAAAGCAGCTCTGCAAGACATTAGGTCACATTTATTTATTTTTCTATAAATTTATATTTCTATAAATTGAATTATATTTATTTATGTTTGTAAGTCTCGCTTCAAACTTCACAACTCAGACTCTAAAATCAAGGGGCACTGGAATGAAATATTCCAAGCTTTGAAAGGAAACATTTGCCAACCAAGACTCCTACATCCATCAAAGTTATGAATGGAATTAGAAATATCATAAGTGAAATAATCCTGACACAGAATGCAAAGTGTTGAATGTTTTATTTCCTATGCAAAAGCTAGAGAGAGAAAAAATGAAGAACTAACAAGGGATCCCACAAAAATAGACAGGAGACCACATAGAGATGAACCACCTGACTGGTTACAAAGATGTAAGAGGGTAAAGCAATAGCTACAGGATGAAATGTACTTTGGAATAAATAAAAATGTCCCAAAGCTTCTGAGAATTCTCTCTCAATGAGAAATTGAATTAAAAACAAAAGTCTGATTTTAAGTCTTTTGGGTATAAACCAAGGAGTGGGATAGCTGGGTCAAATGGTGGTTCCATTACCAGTTTTCTAAGGAATCTCCATACTACTTTCCATATTGGTTGCAACAATTTGAAGTGCCACCAGCAATGTTTAAGTGTACCTTTTCCCCCACATCCTCACCAAACTTTATTGTTGCCTGTATTCTTGATGATTGCCATTCTGACAGGAGTGAGATGAAATCTTAAAGTAGTTTTGATTTGCATTTCTCTAATTGCTAGAGATGTTGAACACTTTTTCATGTATTTGTTGATCAACTGTATTTCTTCTTCTGTGAAGTGTCTGTTCAGTTCCTTAGCCCATTTATTGATTGGATTATTTGTATTTTTGGTATTAAGATTTTTTAGTTCTTTATATATCCTAGAGATTAATGCTTTATCAGAGGGGCATATGGTAAAGATTTTCTCCCAAAGGACTTAAAATCAGCATACTATAGTGACACAGCCACATCAAAGTTTATAGCAGCTCAATTTACAATAGCTAGACTATGGAACCAACCTAGGTGTCCCTCAATAAATAAATGGATAAAGAAAATGTGGTATATATACTCAATGGAATATTACTCAGCTTTAAAGAAGGGTGAAATTATGGCATTTGCCAGTAAATGGTTGGAGTTGAAGAATATCATGCTAAGTGAAATAAGCCAATCCCACAAAACCAAAGGCTGAATGTTTTCTCTAATATGTGGATGCTGATTCACAATAAGGCAGTGGAGGGGGGGCATTAGGGGAAAATAGTGTTAGATTAGGTAGAGGGAAGTGATGGGAGGGGATGGAAGGGATATGGGGATGGAAAGAATAGTGGAATGAAACAGAGATTATCACTGCATGTATATATGTGACTATATGACCAATATGATTGTGCAACATGTACAAAAATGAGAAATAATATCCCATCTATGTATATCACAGTGCATAAATGCATTCTACCCTCATGTATGATTAATTAAAACAAAATTTAAAAATTTTTTTAAAGTCTGTGCCCTAAGAAACATCAAAGATGATTTAAGTGCCAGAGGAAAGATACATTGCACATGTATCAACTGAGGCTATGCAGGTAGTTCATTCATAAGTCCCCAGAGGGCAGCACAGGGTGTAGTGAGTGAGTGGAGGGCTGCTGGCTCACACTCAGAAGACTCCCAGGACTCCTCCCTTTCTTCACTTCAGTCACGGTTTTCACATCTGTCGGTAGATTCATGGGTTCTGACATGTCTGTCCCAAGTACAATATCAACATCCATTCTGCCATCTTTGATTCTCGTCCAATTCTGCAATATGTCACAGCTTACTTCCTCAAGTAACTTCAAGTCCATGGCCAAAGTCTAATTCTCCAATACAGACACAAGTACAACAGTCTGCTCTGAACAGCTACTGATGCACCAGAGTCAACAACATCATGTCTTGATCGGCAAACAGGGCTGCAAGAACTTCCAAATCTCCAAGCAGAGCTGCCAAAACAGGGACAAATAATGGCCCATGAGCAGAATGCTGATGTCACAAGCAGCACAGACGATGCCACCATATGCAATACTCACACACACAGTGATCATCTACTGGGATCATTATAATAAGGCCTCTTCCTGGAAAATGGGGAACATGGTGGTAGCCAGAGACCAGTCACCAGACAATTCTACTTTTCTGAAAATACAAAGACCCCATCCTTTCACATCTTCTACTTCCTTGGCTAGAACCACTTCCTGTTCTCTCAACCCCAAACCTCAATATATGAGTAAGTCAGACTACAACGATGCATGCGTTTCTTGACAACACTGATTTTTTTTTTTTGCTTAGTGATACACTTTCTTTCTTTTTTATTAATTTATTTGAAGTTGTTGTTTATATAACAGTAAGCATGCATTACAATTCATAATACACATATAGAGGACCATTTTACATATCAGTGTTTGTATACAAAGTATATTCATACTATTCATGTCTTCAATCATGCATTTAGGATAATGTTATCCATCTCATTCTACCATCTTCCATTTTTTCCCCCTTTATACCCCTTTACCCCCACCCTTTCCCTACCTCCCCATTGACCTTTCTAGTATTCCTCTAATCCTCCTATGTTCCCCGACCCAACCCCACTGTGAATCAGCCTCCTTATAACTGAGAAAACATTTGGCATTTGGATTTTTGAGATTGGCTAACTTCAGTTAGCATTATATTCTCCAATTTCACCCATTTACCTGCAAATGCCAATATTTTATTCTCTTTTATTGCTGAGTAATACTCCATTGTGTATATATACCACATTTTCTTTATCCACTCATCTACTGAGGGGCATCTAGGTTGGTTCCACAACCTAGCTATTGTGAATTGTGCTGCCACAAACATTGATGTGACTGTGTCCCTGTAGTATGCCTTTTAAGGCCTTTTTGTATTACAGGAGTCTTATTAAGTAAATTGGGGCCTAATTCGACATGTTGGAGATTAGAGCTTACCTTTCCTTCTATTAGGCATAGTGCCTCTGGTCTAATTCCTAAGTTCTTGATCCACTTTGAGTTGAGATTTGTGCATGGTGAGAGATAAGGGTTTAATTTCATTTTGTTGCAAATGGATTTCCAGTTTTCCCAGCACCATTTGTTGAAGAGGCTATCTTTTCTCCAATGTACATTTTTGGTGCCTTTGTCTAATATAACTGAAAATATATGTATTAGTCTCTATGTTCTCTATTCTGTACCATTGGTCTACCAGTCTATTTTGGTGCCAATACCATGCTGTTTTTGTTACTATTGCTCTATAGTATAATTCAAACTCTGGTATGGTGATGCCGCCTGCTTCACTCTTCTTGCTAAGGATTGCTTTAGCTATTCTGGGTCTCTTATTTTTCCAGATGAATTTCATGACTGCTTTTTCTATTTCTTTGAGGAATGTCATTGGGATTTTGATTGAAATTGCATTAAATCTGTATAGTGCTTTTGATAGTATGGTCATTTTGACAATATTAATTCTTCCTATCCAAGGGAAAGGTAGATCTTTCCATATTCTAAGGTATTCTATAATTTCTTTCTAGTTTTTCTAGTGTTTTGAACATAAAAGGGTGCTGTATTTTGCCGAATGCTTTTTCTGCATCTGTTGATGTGATCATATGGTTTTTATCTTTAAGTCTATTGATGTGATTTATTAAGTTTATTGATTTCCATATGTTGAACCAACCTTGCATCCCTGGTATAAACCCTACTTGATCATGGTGCACTATCTTTTTGATATGTTTTTGTATTCAATTTTCCAGAATTTTGTTGAGAATTTTTGCATCTATGTTCATTAAAGATATTGGCCTGAAGTTTTCTTTTTTGGCTGTGTTTTTTCCTGGCTTTGGAATTAGTGTAATATTGGCCTCATAGAATGAGTCTGGAAGAGCTCCCTCTTTTTGTATTTCCTGAAATAAATTGAAGAGTATTGGTATTAGTTCTTCTTTGAAGGTCTTGTGGAACTTGGCTGTGAACCTGTCCGGTCCTGGGTTTTTTTTTGTTGTTGTTGTTGTTTTTTTTTGGTTGGTAGCTTTTTGATGGTGTCTTCTATTTCCTCACTTGAATTTGATCTGTTTAAATGTTTATAGCTGCCAGATCAAGTTTGGGCAATCCATATGATTCTAGAAATCTGTCAATGCCTTTGATATTTTTCATTTATTAGACTACAAGTTTTCAAAGTAATTTCTAATTATCTTCTATATTTCTGAGGTGTTGTGATATTTCCTTTTTCATCATGGATGCTATTAATTTGAGTTTGTTCTCTCCTTTTTTCGTTAGCATGGTTAAGGGTCTGTTAATTTTGCTCATTTGCTCAAAGAACCAACTTTTAGTTTTGTCAATTCTTTCAATTGTTTCTTTAGTCTCAATTTCATTAATTTCATCTCTGATTTTAATCATTTCCTGTCTTCTACTGCTTTTAGTGTTGTCCCATTCTTCTTTTTCTAGGACTTTGAGGTGTGATGTTAAGTCATTTATTTGTTGGTTTTTTCTTCTTTTAAGAAATGAACTCAATGCAATGAATTTTCCTCTTAATACTGACTTCATGGTATCCCAGAGATTTCGATACCATGTATCTCATTCACCCCTAGGAATTTTTTAATCTTCTCCTTGATGTCTCCTACAACCCCTTGTTCATTCAGTAACATGTTGTTTAGTCTCCAGGTGTTGGAGTAACTTTTTTAATTTTTTATTTTATCATTGAGTTTCAATTTTATTCCATTATGATCTGAGAGACTGCAGGATAGTATCTGTACTTTTTTAATATTTGCTAAGAGTTGCATTGTGGCATAGTATGTGGTCTATTTTATAGAAGGAGCCATGTGTGTTGAGAATAAGGTGTATTCATTCACTGAGGGATGAAATATTCTGTGTATGTCCATTAGGTCTAAGTTATTAATTGTATTAATGAGGTGTAAAGTTTCTTTATTTAGCTTTTGTTTGGATGATCTATCCAGTGGTGAAAGAGATGTGTTGAAGTCCCCTAGAATAATTGTTTTGTGGTCTATTTTACTCTTGAACTTCAGAAGGGTTTGTTTGATGAAGGTAGGTGATCCATTATTTGAGGCATATAGATTTATAATTGTTACATATCTTGTTGATGAATGGTTGCTTTAAGCAGTAAGAAGTATCCATCTTGTCCTTTTTGATTAACTTTGGCTTTAAGTCTACCTTATTTGATATGAGAATGGAAAGCCCTGCTTGCTTCCATAGCCCATGTGAGTGGTAAGATTTTCCCCAGCCTTTCACCTTCAGTCTGTTGATGTCTTTTTCTATGAGTTGAGTTTCTTGGAGACAGCATATTGTTGGATCTTTTCTTTTAATCCAGTCTGACAGTCTGTGTCTTTTGAATGTTGAGTTTAGGCCACTAACATTCAGGGTTATTATTGAGACATGATTCGTATTCCCATCCATTTTTATTTGTTTATGGTATTTGTTTTGGTTTCTCCTATGGTTGATGTTGTTTTTAGTTTAGTATTTCCCTTTGCTGATTTTCATTGCTATTTTTCTTTTCTTCTTCATGGAATATTTTGCCCAGGATGTTCTGAAGTGCAGGTTTTTGAGTTGTAAAATCTTTTAACTTTTGTTTGTCATGGAAGGTTTTTATTTCATCTTCAAATCTAAAGCTTAGGGGCCAGGTGCGTGGTGCATGCCTGTAATCCCAGCACTTTGGGAGGCTAAGGCAGGAGGATCGCAAGTTCGAAGCCAGCCTTAGCAATGGCGAGGCACTTAGCAACTCAGTGAGACCCTGTCTCTAAATAAAATACAAAAAAGGGCTGGAGATGTGACCCAGTGGTCAAGTATCCCTGAGTTCAATCCCCGGTACCACACACACACACAAAAAAGGTTGGGGATGTGGCCCAGTGGTTGAGTGCCCCTGAGTTCAATCCCTGGTACAACAACAACAACAACAACAAAAAAAAAAAAAAAAAAAAAAAAAAAAAAAAAAAAAAACACTAAAGCTTAATTTTGCTGGATATAAGATTCTTGGTTGATAGCCATTTTCTTTTACAGCTTGAAATATGTTGTTCCAGGATCTTCTAGCTTTTAAGGTCTGAGTTGAAAAATCTGCACAGAATCTAATTGGTTTCCCCCTACATGTAATCTGATTCCTTTCTCTCATGGCTTTTAATATTCTCTCCTTGTTCAGTAAATTAGGCATTTTCATCATAATGTGCATTGGTGTGGATCTGTTATGATTTTGTACATTTGGTGTTCAATAAGCCTCTTGAACTTGGTTTTCCCATTCATTCCTCATGTTTGGAAATTTTTCCGCTATTATTTCATTGAATAAATTATTCATTTCTTTGGTTTGGAACTCTACATCTTCCTCTACCTCAATCACTCTTAAATTTGGTCTTTTTAAGCTATTCCATATTTCTTGAATGTTCTGCTCATGATTTCTTACCATTTTCGCTGTGTAGTGTACATTTTTCTCCAGGTTATATATTTTGTCTTCATTATCTGAGGTCCTTTCTTCCATGTGGTCTAATCTGTTGATGATGCTTTTAATGAGGTTTATTGCTTCTTTTATTTCCAGAATTTCTGTTTGGTTTCTTTTTAGAACCTCTATCTACTTATTGAACTAATCTTTTGCTTCTTGTATTTGTTTATGAAGTTCTTTGTCAAAATGATCTTTTACTACCTGTATTTGTTTCCTCATATTATTCTCAGATCCATGAACAGTTGGATTATGTATCTCCTGAATTCCTTCTCTGACATTTTATCTACTGTGCTTGCCAAGGAATCTGTTAAGGAGGTATGTTGATTTGTTTGGGACACTTTCTTCCCTTGTTTTTTCATATTGCTTGTGTGACTTCTCTTCTAGCTCTGTGAACCTTGACTTTTTCATTTTTACCTTAAAGCCTTATGATGCTCCTGTAGTACAATGCTATCAGATCCCCATATAAACACTTTACACTCTAAAACCAGACATTTTCTATTCAGATATTCACAATTTGTTCACAATGTACAGAATTAGTGAATTCAGATATTGTCTCCAATATACTCCGTATAAAGGGGTTTATAATTTCTAATATTGGACACAGAGGTGATATGCTTAGAAGGAAGGAAGGCAGTGAGGATATTGAGTTGTTTTTTCTTAGAAAGTGTGAAAAGAGATCTATGGAAGTAGTTAAATATCAGCAGAAGGGAGAGGAAAAGAATTGGAGTGAACAAGTTAGTGGGAAGACTGATGTATATATAAACCAAACTTATGCAAATGTTGAGGAAAATAAAAATGTCAAAGTAGTAGAAATTAGTGGAAAAAAAAAGAAGAAAGAGAAAGTGAGTCAAGAAAATAGAGAAGAAACGATATATAACACTGTTTTGGTGTATTATTCAGTTGCCCAAGTTCTCAAAATCCTAATTCCTGTATAAAACTTGTTTTCACCTCTGTTGAGAGTGCAAGAGCAGGGTTTAAATAGGGAGAGGGAAGATGAGAAAAGAAGAAAAAAGAAAGAAATAATAATAATCATAATAACAACAATAATAGTAATAATAAAAAGATGGGTGGGGGAAATAGGACTAACCAAACAAAACAATAAAGAATAAGTGAAAGAGAGAAAAAAATGCTCACACACACACACACACACACACACACACACACACACACACACAGTTTTAAAAAAAACACAAAGTTGAACCCACAGATAAGTCTCAGTCAAGCAAACTTTAGGGAAGTTTTTCTGTTTCCCTTCACATCTAGTGGATGTGGGTGCTTGATGTCTGTTTTCTGGATTCTCTCCTTACTCTCCGGCTGTTAAGCAAGTTGTCAAGGAACCCGTCCTGGCTGTTGTAGAGTAGTTTTGGGTGGAGTTAAGTCTGCATACCTGGTTAGCAGAAGACTGGCACTGGGAGTTGAACCGCTTGGTGAATGGTGCTGAAAGATGATCTATCCAGTAGACATCTACACTCCACGCCCCTCCACAGTTGCAGAGTTGTGGGGGGGCTGACACGCTGGACTCAGATATGCGTTCCCCCGCTGGCTGTCCATGGCCCACCCAGCTGTATGTTGCCCTCATAGTACTCGCAGATTCCTCGGATGCCCACTAGTTTCTGCATGCAGGTGTTTCTCCCTTCCTCTTTCCTTCCTTCTCCGTCCGCTGCAGCCACTTTCAAAAATGGCAGTGATCACTCTCCCTGGGCTTAAAGGCACTTCCCAGGACCTGAGTGGCTTTCCTGTGCATGCAAACCTGCCAGGCAATCTGCATGAAAGTACTCTGGGCCACCGAGTTATCCGCTTTTCTCTTTCCATGCTGCTTCACTTTGATACCCCTGCCAGGGTCTTTGTTCTACCATGCCGTTCTCCACTGGCTCCACTGCTGATATCTCATGTGGGAGGTCCCCCTGAGTCAATGATTTGGAGACTCACCTTCACTGTATTCTGCCATTTCAGTGCCCCAGAGAAGCATGAATGCCTTGGCTCTCCCACGGTTGCAGGGATATCGCTGGTAACTCAGCCAAATTCTCTATTATGCCTTTTTAGTGATAGTGATTGACTCCTAATATCTCCTCTCTCTAGTCCACCATCTTCCCTCATTCTCTGACAAAACTGATCTTACACTATGGTCTTTTCTGTTTCTCCTTCTCCTTGTGACTTTGAGAAGGTCCACTTCAAATTGCTGGTCAACACACCCACAACCTCACTGCCATCCTGACTTGCTTCAGACACACAGCTGAGCTCCCCAAGAGGCAACCTGTGAAATTTGCTGGAGGCCTTCCCATGGATGCAGGGCATGCTCTGCAGGGACTCTTAGAAGGTCCAGACACTATTCCAGCTCCTGCAGTATCTGGCTTCTCAATTGTTGGGCCTCCTCACTCTATGCTTGGAAGCCTGCTGCCAGCAACGAGGGTTGCTTCTTCCCTTCAAGCACAAACAGGGAAGAGACTGCTCCTAGATCTATAGGTCTCACCAAGGTAGGATCCTCCATCTTGAAATGCTGTGGTTGTCCAGGGGTGGAGGGCACAAAGTGCAACATGCTGGCATTCACACCAGGATACTTGCAGATTCAACTTTTCAGCAGCAAGGTAGTTCTTAAGATGGGTGAGCCTTAAGGCATGTTGAATGTGACAGCAAAGTGTTGCTGAGTACTCAGATTGCATAACTTGATAACAAATGTCAGTGGACAGACACTGTTTACTGGCAAAGGTAAAATAAACTGCAAAGTACCAGAAGAGATACAAAAAGTGTTTTGGGCAATGTGAGCTTATTTTCAATCACAGGAGTCATTGGTACACAAAACAATGAAACTCTACCAATCAGCTAGGACCTACCAATTACAGTGAAAAAGTCACAAGAAATAAGAACCAAATGTGGCACAGCCTAGCATTCAACATTCGCATGAGACTCCTTAGGGAGAAAAGAACAGTGCCAGATGATGTTCCAAATTTCACATTTGCTGTTTCAATATGCTTAATAAGAAAAGGGAGCTGGGTACGGTGGCTCACACCTGTAATCCCAACACTTGGGAGGCTGAGGCAGGAGGACTGTGAGTTCAAAGCCAGCCTCAGAAATGGCGAGGCACTTAGCAATTCAGTGAGACCCTGTCTCTAAAAAAAAAAAAAAAAAAAAAAAAAAAAAAAAAAAAAAAAGGCTGGGGATGTGGCCCAGTGGTCAAGTGCCCCTGAATTCAATCCCCAGTACCAAAACAAAAAAAAAAAAGAAAGAAAAAAAGGAAGTTATCCTCTAATTAACACCCACATGCATTCACCATGAAACACCTCCCCCACCCTACAGTGACCTCCCACCCCCAGGTGCAGACCCTACATCCTTGGGGACACACACCTGGCTGGGCATGTGTCCGCAGGCTTGGCATTCTCTAACTTCTGCAAGGATCACCCAGCCAATGCCTAGACTCAAACTGATGCTCCTGAACCATGAGCCCCTGCACTATCTCCCACTGCTTCCCCTCCCAGCACTCACACCCCACACCAGCCTAACCCCCACCAGAACCCTGTGCTGACAGAGCCCTGCATTTTACCTCTTCTCCTTTCTGGAACCTGCCACTGCATCCCACTCCCCTGCTGCTCATTAATACCTAGACACATGTCCCAGGGCTTCCTGGCAGCCAAAGCCCTGTGGTGTGTGTAGAAGTCAGGTGGTCCTCCCAGTAGCAACTGTTCAGGAGCACACTTCCCTATTATGTAGGCCACAACTAACCCCCCAGTTTGTGCCATTTCCCTGGAGTCAAGCATAACACAGATCTGGGAGGTTTCAGGGCTCTCTTCCATCCTCGGGCATTGGTGGTGGTGTCTGCAAGTGGATGTTGAGCCAGAGCCCACACTGCCTAGCTTGAAGCCAGGCCTCCAAGTGTCTCCCATCCACTGACTCCTGGCCAGGCTCAGAATCCCTCTCAAGTACCTGCAAGATTACACCCGGTCTGAGTAGGAGAACTAGTGGTTTCTAGGGATCATTTTCTTGGCATTGGAGCACCATCCTTCCCGTACTACTTGGCATCCCATCCCATCAACACAACCTGTCATACACAGAAATGGAAATTAAAGTGCAAGATTATCAGGAAATATTCTTCACAGGAAACAAGTCCATTGGCATGAGGCTTGAAAACTTTCTCCTACTCAGCAAGCAAGACCTAAAAACTAACAGGCCAAGGATCATAGGCAACAGCACTGCTATATTTATACACTTCTAATATCAACCACAATGAAAACATTGAACTAGGCATTCAGATAACAGGAATACATTTATCAAAACTGAGCATGAACAGAATGAGCTCAAACAACCCATGTTAGTATTTAACTACCATGAATGTGTACAACTATGGTACATCTAAGTTACTACTGGTCAAAATATAAACATCTTTTACAACAGAATGTGAGAGAAAAGAACTTTGCTCATGCACGACATTTTTTTTTTAAGTTTACATACAGAAGGAAACTGGAAGCAAGAAAGACAGATGAGGAAAGTCATGGGAATGTCCTCACCACTATTACAGTACTAACAAATCAAGGCTAAAAGAAAACAATTCCAGATTCTGCCATCTAGGAAAGGTACATGCAAATCTCAATTTATGGCTAATTTTTTTTTTCAACACATCATGCTTTTCTGTTCAGAGATACCTTGAAGGACCATACTGAAGAATCCTTTGTCCTTCCTACTTAAGAATGTCATGGTCCCCCTCAGGTTTTAAATAGTGGTACCATGATAAATCTTCAAAGTACTTTTGAACACTTAATTGCACACTTGTGAATTCTATTTGGACTCAAAATCATCACACACTTCAAAAAGTATCTGCTGTTGTCTTTCTAAATGTCTGTATAGACAGACACTGCCTACCATGTTGACAAACACCACTGGACACCTACTCTGCTCATTGGGAAAGACCAAATAAAAGGAAAGTCAAGGAAGAATTACACAAAATGTTTCCAGCAACATTAAGTTGTGCATGGACGTGGAAATCTTTAGCACACATAATAGTGGATTGTTACCATTCTGTTGAACTGGGATGAATGACCAGTGAAAAAGAAAATGATCACTCCTGAGACAGATCAGGTGAAGTACAGCCCTGCACCAAAAACCTGCAAGTTCTTCTTCAGAGGAAACACTAAAACTGGCAGCTCACCGTCTGAACGTGGACTTCAAATGACACCACTTCAGGACACTTATTAATGAAAGGAATCTCTCTTCTATTCCAGTCCCAGTGCACTTCCCCTGCCCACTCCAGTCCCCACACCCAGGCCCAAAAGCCCCAAGGACTTCCACCCCTACCCTGTTCTCAAGCTTGGCATTCTATCACCTCTGCAAGGATGCTGCCCCCAACAAACTCCCAGACTCCACCTCCTCCACCCTGCACAGAACACCTGCCCCAGGCTCCAAGGGCCTCTCCTCCCCTGTCTTCTTTTCACCCCAACCTTCCTCAGCAGCACTGTGCTGGTCCCCTGGACCCTCTCCTGACAGGGACTGAAATGCCTCCCCTTCTCCCTGGGCACACTGGAGCCTTCCCTACCTGATGCTGTGTGCCCTTCCAGGACAGGGTTGGGCTGGCAGGTGTCTTGATCCAGGACTATACAGAAGACTCCAGTCACTGCAGTACAGCCTCTTGAGAATGCAGCCCTGCTTACATGAAGCAGGAAGTTTGTGATTTTTACTGAATTTGAGAGTAAATGTCTTTGTATTTACCTTGGGCTTCCCATCCAGGATCTGCTAACAGATCTCCTTGTGTTTTTTTCTGTGAGCTTTTCTTGTCATTTACTTTGTACCTCCTTTATCTATAACAAAGTACATACTTAAAAAAGATTCATTTTCAGGAAAATTCAAAAGCTTTTGTGCACTTCTTAGAAAAAATTAAAGCTCTTTTAATCTCTATTGTATATTTCACCATGTGGTGTCCCACTCAAGAATTGCCCTTTGAGTCACAGTACTCTAGAGGTAAGTTTTGAAGCAGGGTGATGGGTACACAGGAAAGGGTGAGAGGGTATTCCATATGCTTATTTTTTTGTGAGTGAACATTTTCATAACAAAACACTAAAAATAAAAATAAGGACTGATTCTGTGTAAAAGCGGCCACCCTTATCCAGGTGCAGTGGTGCACACTTGTCAGCTCATCTACTCAGTAGGCTGAGACACGGTAGCTCAACTTTGAGGCCTGTTTCGACAACTTACTGAGATACTGGCACAAAATTTTTTAAAAGTAAAAACATAAAAGTACAGTTGTATAGTAGGGTGCCTCTGGATTCATTAACCAAAAACAAAGAAAAAAGTGGGGAGGACCTCTCCACTGGGAGCTGTCCTGGGCAATTACTTCAGCTTCCCTCCCTGTGCACCTCCATAAAGTCACACCCGCCCTTCTGCCCAGGTTTCCAAATTCTGAAGAAAAGCTGCAGCTAACTGATTAAGATGTGAACTGCTGGATAATATTTCTTTAGATTTACAAAGTCTAAATAGAATATCTGGTGATCCTCGGGTAACATCAGAAAGTGTCATGCCTCTTCTTACATCTTCAGTTATGTATCAACAAAAAAACAAGTAAATTTCTGTGATATTTAACATGCAGAAAGTAACATGTCGGTTTAAAGAAAGCATAAGTACTAGCCCCAGGGAGTCAAGTGTCATTGTGATGGTCCATTCAGAAAGGAAGAAAAGGAGACACACCTGGATGACAAAAGTCCTTCCCTCCCACTATCACACTATCCCATCTTTCTCTCCCAATAAAAACCCTTTGTGTTTCTGAGATCCCCAAGGGGGCACTATGAGGATGAGAGCCCCTCCCTTCTTCCAGCATGCTGGACCTTCAATAAACCTGATTTCTTTCCCACTAATTCACATCTCTTCACTACTGGTTTTCCAGTGATGAGGAGCCTGGACCTGGGTCTGGTAACACCTGGAGGTTGCCCGTCTTCTCTAATACTGATGGTGACTCAAAATACTTTTAGAATAACTCTCTTCTACATCATATTTACAGGTCCTAAACTCTTTCCTATTTCATACACACAGTGGTTTGCAAATAAACTGGGAGAAATGCTGATTGTGGAGGGCTTATACCCTGTAGCAACTCTGCAGGGTGCTAGTGATCAAAAGGGACAGCAACGCATGGCATTTACTTCCATAAGTTCTCAACAAGCTCACAAAATGCTCACACACAGTTTACAAAGTGTAAAGAGTCATGACCCACATACCTCTTGATGCACCACCTCCAGGATGCAGGAGCAGACCATCTTTATATTCTCCCGGAAGCAACACATCATTACACCAACTCATCTGGAACTTCACACTTCAAAATGAACTCCAAACATTCTTATTACTCCTAGGAGGGTACTATTTGCCAGCTGCTGGACAAAGGCCAGGTTTCTCCCAGGACATAAGCTCTGTTTTCACCATGTGCTCTGAATGAAGAACGCTGGACAATTCAGAGAGTGGTGAGTTAAACATCTCCCAAGCTCTTATCTTTTTATCTAAAAGGCACTGGATGTGCCTCAAATTTTTATTGAACTACCCCTTGAGTTTACTATTAAATTCCTTACAAAGGTGATCATTTGGAAAGTTAATCAGAGGAGAAATTCACAGAGGGGCCTTGTCTAGTTATAAACCTGTTACTCTGAAGCAGAATAAAATCATTCCCAGATATAAGGTAGGGGGAGAGAAGATGCTTTTTACTTATTCTTCCATCTGCTCTGGTCTTTGGATTTTGCTTCTCTTATCTGTTCCTGGCTCTTTATCCATTTTCTTCTTTACTCCTTCCTTCTCTCTGAAGTCAAAATGGAAATAGAAGGGGGGGGGGAAAGCAGGCAAAAAAATGGCAGTTTGTATTAATACGATTATATATGTGTATCAGTTGTAATGAGACTATAGACTTACTTCTCACAGAGTTCTTTGAGCTTCTTTCACTGATTGTTCTAACACCCTTCAGCAACATGTGTCAACTTTTGAATGAACCAATTTGTTATCTTATATGATCACAAGCAGAGACTCTCTCCCTACCTCACCCACCCCAAACATCTGTGGTTAGAAAATCTGTGATGAATGCTAAACAATATTTTAAATTGTTAGACATCTAACACTGGCAAAGAGGGCATGATGTTAAGCCATCATATTATCTGGGCCTATGCATTTTAATAGAAAAGTCTTATTATCTCTATTAAAACAAACTGAATTCATTAGATTGTTGGGCCAGTTACTGCAGCGTGACTTAGGGCAAACACAACTAACAGTGCAGAACTAGGTTTCTATCTCTATGACTTACAGAATCCAGGATTTGGTTAAAGGGCCTACGTGTTCTGAACCTACATTCTTGATTTTAAATGGGATTATCACTGTCTTTATCTCTTGGAGGTATTATGACTCTTAAAAGTGAGCATGATTCACAATAGGTAGGTTGTGGAACCAACCTAGATGTCCCTCAGTAGATGAGTGGATAAGGAAAATGTGGTATATATACAAAATGGAATTTTACTCAGCAATAAGAGAGAATAAAATAATGGCATTTGCAGGTAAATGGATGAAGTTGGAGAATATAGTGCTAAGTGAAATTAGTCAATCTCAAAAATCCAAATACCGAATGTTTTCTCTGATATAAGGAGGCTAGTTCACAGTGTTGTTGGAAGGGGGTACATAGGATCAGAAGAACACTAGAATGGTCAACGGAAAGGGAGGGGAAGGGAGGGAGCAAGGGGGGATGGGGGAAGGAAAAAAATTGGTGGTTGAAAGAGATGGATATCATTATCCTAAATAAATGATTGAAGATCTGAATGGTACTTATATACTTTGTATACAAGCAGTTGTATGTAAAAAGATACTATACTTGTGCATTATGAATAAGTAAATAAATAATTTTAAAAAATAAAAAAAACATTAGATACCTATAAAAAAAAGTGAGCATGATGCACATGTATGTTATAATGTAAGCTACCTGGTACCGAAAACCGGGAGGAAAACTCTCGGAGGCAGAGAAAAGCTTTTACTACTTTTACTTCTACTTTCTTAGAGCTTTGAGAGGGAAAGAGTTTTAGAGAGAAAGATTAGCTTAGAGAGAAAGAAAGATAGAGCTTAGCTTAGAGAAAGATTAGAGCTTCTTTCTTCTTTCTTCTGTCTTCTGTCTTCCTCAGGAGCCTCGGCCTAACTCTGACCAGTCATTACTTCTTCTATCTGGTTTCTCTTCTGTCTTCTATCTGGTTTCTCTTCTGTAACCGCTCTGCCTACGTTCTGGCCGCTCTGATTCTTCTGACCGACCGAGTGACTGCCCGACTGACTGAATCCTAACTCGGACCGCTTTCACCCGGTTATATACCTTCAGCTTTGCGGGTGCCTACAGGTGCGTCACATACATATCAGGTGGAACTTATGGCTTCCAGCTAGCTACAACAGCCCTTCCTAATTAGGGCTCCTTCATATTCCTTCCCTTTAGTTTAAAAAGGTGCTTTAATTCTATTTTCTCTATTTTATTTTCTCTATTTTCTTTTATTTTCTTGTCCCTACCTAGCTTTTCACCTTTTATTTTTGAAAGGGTGGATATTTGAGCCCTTTTTGAGAAGGTGCTGTGGCTTTAAGGAAGCCTACTGCTGAGGAGCAACTAACGCACTTTGTTAAGCACAACTGCATAAGCGGCTTTGACTTTTTCTTTTTTGTCTCTTTATTTTTATGGCTTTTTTGCCAAAGCTCAATGGCTTTCTATTTTCTTTTAAGCTCATGGCTTTTTTCTTTATGGCTTTTTGCTAAAGCTCAAGGCTTTTTCTCTATATGGCTTTTCTGGCTTTCGGCTTTTGGCCGGCTACTCTGCTTCGGCTTTTGGCCGGCTCGCTTCGGCTTTTTTCGGCTTTTTGCTGGCTACTCTGCTTCGGCTTAATTCTTAACTGGCCTCAACTGAGTCAGAGGCTATGCTCTCTTGTTTCTACTCTTTTTGCTGGTCTCAACTGAGTCTGAGGCTATGCTTTTTCGTTGCTCTCCTCACTATACTTCTACTTAGCTTCTTGTTCTTATTTCTTAGCTTTTCTTCTCTGCCTGCCGAGCCCCGGACAGGCCACCATTTGTAAGCTACCTGGTACAGAAAACCGGGAGGAAAACTCTCGGAGGCAGAGAAAAGCTTTTACTACTTTTACTTCTACTTTCTTAGAGAGCTTAGAGAGGGAAAGAAAGATTTTTCTTCTTAGCTTAGAGAGAAGGATTAGAGCTTCTTTCTTCTTTCTTCTGTCTTCTGTCTTCTGTCTTCCTCAGGAGCCTCGGCCTAACTCTGACCAGTCATTACTTCTTCTATCTGGTTTCTCTTCTGTCTTCTATCTGGTTTCTCTTCTGTAACCGCTCTGCCTACGTTCTGGCCGCTCTGATTCTTCTGACCGACCGAGTGACTGCCCGACTGACTGAATCCTAACTCGGACCGCTTTCACCCGGTTATATACCTTCAGCTTTGCGGGTGCCTACAGGTGCGTCACATACATATCAGGTGGAACTTATGGCTTCCAGCTAGCTACAATAGCCCTTCCTAATTAGGGCTCCTTCATTATAATCCACAGTTAGTTATATTTTTTATTTCAATGTATCATTTGTCATTGAATTTTTTCAAGAGTTACATGAGTTACCCATCTAGAAATCTTCTTCACAGCAAAGAAAACAATCAAGAATGTGAAGAGAACCTACATAGGAGAAAATTTTTGCCACCTGCACCTCGGGTTGTACATTCATCTCTAGGATATATAAAGAAATCATAAAACTTAATGCTGTAAAAACAAGTGTTCCAATCATCAAAGGAACTGAACAGGCACATCACAGAAGAAATAAAAATGACCAAAAAATATATGAAAAAAAAAGCTCAACACCTCTAGCAATTAGAGAAATGCAAATCAAAACTACACTGACATTCCATCTCACTCCAGTCAGGATGGCAATTATCAAGAATACAAGTAACAATAAATGTCGGCAAGGATGTGGGGAAGGTTCACTCATATATTGCTGGTGGGACTGCAAATTCATGTGACCAATACTGGAAAGAAGTAGGGAGATTCCTCAGAAAACTTGGAATGGAACCACCATTTGACCAAGTTATCCCACTTCTCAGTATAAACCCATAAGACATAAAATCAGCATACTAGTCCCAATCAACCAAAGACCAAATAATCTCTATGATAGAGTGGATACTAACACATAATCAGAATGGGGAGGGAAGAATATAAGTTCATTGGATTAGATAAAGGGTGTTGAATGGAAGGGAGGGGGAACAGGACTAGGAAAGACAAAATGAATCAGATATAACTTTCCTATGTTCATCTATGAATACACACCCAGTGAAACCCCATATCATGTATAACCATAAGAATGGAATCTTAATTAGAATAATTCATATTCTATACTCTATGAATATATAATATTTCAAAATTTGCTCTGCTGTCATATTTATATCTAAAAATAATGAAGAAAAATTTAAAAACTCATGCTATAAACCCACAGAGGATGTTCAATGAAATTCTAGTAACCTAAATTTAGAAGAGTAATATTGTAACTTTTGGGACAAATAATGAAGAAATTTGAGCATTGTTATCTTATACATCTATTCCTGCTGTAAGATTCTCAAAAAGGAGGCTGGCGTTGTGGCTCAGTGGTACAGAGCTCACCTAGCACACGTGAAGCTCTGGGTTTGATCCTTAGTACCACATAAAAATGAAATAAAGATATTGTGTGTCTTCCTACAACTA
This sequence comes from Tamias sibiricus, assembly GCA_025594165.1. Classification (NCBI taxonomy): domain Eukaryota; kingdom Metazoa; phylum Chordata; class Mammalia; order Rodentia; family Sciuridae; genus Tamias; species Tamias sibiricus. The sequence continues at coordinate 12,790,769 of CM046670.1, read as the reverse complement.
AAAATTAAATTAAAAAAAAGATTCTCAAAAAGGCAGCTACTAAAAGATTCAAAGTCCTTTGTAGAACTCTAGGACCACTTCTGGGAACCAGTCTCATGTCTACAGAGATGCAGTTTCCAGAACTACTCTTTCAAGGGACAGGTGGACTCATGCTATACTGTGACTACAACCTTGTGGGTTGCATGTGCTTCTGGTTGGGGCACAAATTTACTAAGCTTTATATCCTAGTTTATCCAGTGTGGGTGATGCCCGTATGTGAGTGCTGCTGTGGGAGATACAGGGAACAGGGCATGTGAAGTGCTCAGTACATGTTCTGGGTTGAGTAGTCATGTCCTTCCCACCATATCAGCTTATTACCTCATCTGGAAATAAAGTTTTTGCACATGTAAATGTTATGATGAGGCTATAGTGGATTAGGGTGGGCTATAATCTACTGACTCATGACCTTAGAAGAGGAAAATTTGGACAAGGTGTACCTGTGCAGAGAGAACACCATGTGATAATGGAGAGATGAATCTACAAGTCAATGTATGCCAAGGATTTCCCACAACCGCTGAAAGCTAGAATAGACAAGGAAATTTCCTCCCCTAGATTTTTCAGAGCAGGTACCTGATAATACCTTCATTTTGGACTCCTAGACTCCACAACTGTGGAACAATAAATTTATTTTTTAAGACACCCAGTAAGAATTATTTTTTAGAGTATTCCTAGGAATCCAAAAGGGACCATATCCTGGCTCCTCCTCCTTGACACTCAGTAGAGGGGCTATTCCTGGATTAGCACCTTCTCATCAAAGGGAAAAAGAGGAATCCTGGTGTGGTCAGCAACATCCTGTGCCCACAAAGTCCTGGATAAGATATGGAGAGAACCCAGTGTGGAATTCTAAGAGTAAATGATATTTTGAAATTCACATGGAAATCAACAATCCAAAAGATGAGATTCTGAAAATTGATGTAGACAGTGGTTGGAGTATAGAGGTAGGGCTTGCAGGCTTCAGGGAAAAGATATGCAAATGAGGATGGCACCTGAGACTGGAGGATCCCAAGTGCCCCATTTCATCATGGACATAAGCAGATGGGGTCTAAGTAGGAGCTCCAGGTTTTATGTAGGACACTGGGGAATGAGTCAGGGAAAGAAGGTGAAGAGTGGACCCAAAGAAGACCTTCTGCCATCTTCATTGCCCCTGGAAGAATTCTAGACCAGGACCATCAGTGGGAAGTGTTTAGGCCAGGAACATCAGTAAACCCTCAGGGCATGTAAAAAATTCAGAAGCTCAGGCCCACCTCAGGCCCCTGAGTCAGATGCTCTGAGTTGAAGCCCAGAAGTCTTGAGTTTGAGTGAGCTCTCCCAGTGATTGTCATGCACCCTATTTGAGATGCACTGTTCTAGTCTTAAACATATGGCCTGCCTGGGGTGACAGCATCAATTTTGTTCTCTATAAGGACACCTGGGAACTGCAGAACCATACAGGTAGGTTTTCTCTTCCAAGCTTCTGACCCCTCATCCTGGTCTCTCATAAAATCAAGTATCCAAAAGAAAATGTGGTCATATACACAATGGAATATTACTTAGCCTTAAAGAAGAATGAAATTGTGGCATTTGCCAGTAAATGGATGGAACTAGGGACTATTAAGCTAAGTGAAATAAGTTAGTCCCAAAAAACTAAAGGCCAAATATTATCTTTTATATGTGGGTGCTAATGTATTATATGGGATGGGGAGGGAATAACAGAAGTTCATTGGATTAGAGGGGAATGAAGGTAAGGGAGCAGCATGAGAATAGGTAAGACATTAGAATTAATTGGACATAACTTTCCCATGTTCATATATGAATACAGGACCAGTGAAATTCCACATTATGTATAACCTTAAGAATGGAATCCTAATTAGAATAAGTTATAGTGCATGCATGTATCTCCAAATGTACTCTACTGTCACATATATCTAAAAAGAAGAAATAAAAAAGGAGGAAAAGGACTTGAGGGAGGGAGGGAAAAAGGAAAGGAAAATTCTGGGGAATGATATTGCTTATTTTCATATTGGATGTATATATGAATATGTAACAAATCCCATCATTCTGTAAAACTAAAATTCATTAATAAAAATATGGAAAAAAATTAAAAAGTGGATAGTAGCATACATAGCTAATTGGCGAATCATGCCTAGGTTCCATCCCCAGTACCAAAAAATAAATTTTTCATTACATAACAAAATTATATACATAGACACACACATATGTACACACACGTATGAATATACATATACATATATATATAATTCATTGTATAAATATATTTAAGTACAAAAATCTCAAGAGGTAATCAACAGATACAGAAAAGCCTGTTGACAACATCAGCACCTGTTTATGTTTAAAATACCAGAGGAACTAGTGATAGAAGGACATTTCTTCATAACTGTAGAAGCTGTATGTGAGAAACCAAATGCTAACATCAAACTGAATGGACAAAAATGGAAACATTTTTTTCTGAAAACAAAAACAAAACAAGGAAGTAAACTCTCACCACTCCTATTCAACTTGAAACCCTAGCCAGAGCAATCAGGCAAGAGAAGAAATCTAATGGCATACACATAGGAAACAAGAAGTCCTGAGCCGGGTGCGGTGGTGCACGCCTGTAATCCCAGCACTTTGGGAGGCTGAGGCAGGAGGATCATGAGTTCAAAGCCAGCCTCAGCAATGGCGAGGCACTTAGCAACTCCGTGAGACCCTGTCTCTAATAAAATACAAAAAAGGTCTGGGGATGTGACCCAGTGGTCGAGTGCCACTGAGTTCAATCCCCGGTACCATATAAATAATGAGACTCAAATACACTTTTAAAATTTCTGAACCAAGGGGCTGGAGTTGTGGCTGAGTGGTAGAGTGCTCACCTAGCATATGCACAGTTCAGGTTTGATCCTCAGCACCACATAAAAATAAATACATTGTGTACAACTAAAGCAAATAAATAAATTTCTTTTAAAAAAATTTCTTAACCAAGAAAGAAAATGTCTTTTAAATTATTTTTTGAATTTTTCATTTTTTGTTTTTTTTTTTTTGGTACCAGGGATTGAACTCAGGGGCACTCGACCACTGGGCCACATCCCCAGTCCTTCTTTTTTTTTTTTGTATTTTATTAGAGACAGGGTCTCACTGAGTTGCTAAGTGCCTCGCCATTGCTGAGGCTGGCTTTGAACTCGCGATCCTCCTGCCTCAGCCTCCCAAAGTGCTGGGATTACAGGCGTGCGCCACCGCGCCCGGCTTTTTCATTTTTTGTTTTAATTAGTGCTTCCAATGTAAATTACAGCATAAAGGGAATAAAGCAAACTCAAAACCCACGGAAAGAAGAGATATAATCATCATCATCATCATCATCATTCTTACCAGAGAGAATAGATTACTGGCCCAAAATGTTCATACTTCAGAAGAGTCAGAGAATGAGGAGGGGTAAGGGTATACATCTGCAAAATATTTTTAAAAATCCCAAATGTTATGACTTCAAACAACAGCATCTTCTGTTCCTGCCAAGCTATGGTTCTCTGTATTTGTCAACTTCTTCAGTTTTAAGAACATCTCCTGGTCATAGAACCTCATTTCTTTGATGTACTTAAGAAGGCTTGTTGGTTTTCTGTTTTTAACTCTTTTCTCTCAATTGAAGGATGGGCATGACTTACTTATAAACTCTTCACACACCCTGAAAGAAAAAGGAGTTCCAAATGAATGTGTAAATGAGAACTTCAGAATCTAAAAATGGTTCAGAGACTTTAATATATATTTTCAAAAATCATCTAATCAAAATCTGCAATTGGAATTAATTTGCATTGTTAACACCACATCCCTTACTGTTATGTTAGGAAAGCATTTCAGAGTGTGACTATGACACTTAAGAATAGACTGTAAGATAAAAATTAATGTTTAAAGCTATGAGACAATACCTCAGTGTTCCTCAACCTAAAATCTATTATCACCCCAGCATGTGCCATATAACAAATACTTTTTTCCTATGACTCTGATTGGATGTGATGAAGTATAAGTTCAGTTAATATTGAACCTGCTTATTATTAGGGAAAATAAATACTATGTTTTACTTCTTGGTTTCAGGCAAGAGGTTTTTGCAAACCTGTAACCATAAAATGTATGTATTATGTACATTGTACAATGAATTTGAAAACAACAAATGTAAAAGAAAGTAATGTACTCTGTGAATTCATAAAAACACCTCTTCATGATATACTGATGACATGCTAGAAAAATGAAGTTCAATATCTAAATTATATGACAGCTTTTAGCTAGGAAGACAGAAAAAGTAAGTCAGGCACCATAAGCCATGAAGTTTCTATTAAATGAGAAGGGTAGGTGTGAAATGGCAAAGCTGGTAAGGGGAACATCAGAAAAATAAAAGGAATGGAAAGACAAGTGGAGCATTGAAGGAAAACTTCACTTTGATCTGATATTCCAGGAATGCGCTAGAGCTTTTCTTGTCCTGCTAAGATTCTCAACCTTTATCGTCCCAAACTTTCCATAATTCCATTGATTTGAGATTTGGTTTGTAATCTAACACCTTAGAATATAAAAACCTTAAATGTGCTTATCAGATTCCTTTATTTCAGGGCTTAGAAGAAATAATATTTGACTAAACATTTTTGAGAAAATTGGATTATAATTTTGGAGATTGCATATGAATTTAATTGGATATATTCAGCTATTCATCATTGAACAATAATTTAAATGTTGCATATTTTATAAGAATATTTCAATTTGAAAACCCCAACAGGTGTAGGATATTTAAACACTACCACAAATATCTTTTTTTTTATTATTTATTTACTTATTCATCATGCACAAGTATAGTATCTTTTTACATACAACTGCTTGTATATAAAGTATATAAGTACCATTCAGATCTTCAATCATGTATTTAGGATAATGATATCCATCTCATTCAACCACCAATTTTTTTCCAACCCCTCCCTCCCCTCCCTTTCCGTTGACCGTTCTAGTGTTCCTCTGATCCTATGTACCCCCTTCCAACAACACTGTGAACCAGCCTCCTTATATCAGAGAAAACATTCGGTATTTGGATTTTTGAGATTGACTAATTTCACTTAGCATTATATTCTCCAACTTCATCCATTTACCTGCAAATGCCATTATTTTATTCTCTCTTATTGCTGAGTAAAATTCCATTTTGTATATATACCATATTTTTTTTATCCACTCATCTACTGAGGGGCATCTAGGTTGGTTCCATAACCTAGCTATTGTGACTTGTACCACAAATATCTTGATGTTATTATATATAGTTACTCAATGGGTCACAAGATAAAAGCAGCTGAAGTGCATTTAAGTTTTTCCATAAAATGAATGTTATACTAAAATTTAGCTCACATTTAAGAAATTATACTTGAATGAAAGTCTCATTACTATATGAATAATATAGTATTGACTTTTTTATTAAAATGAAATGTTTTTCATGAGTGGTGTCTGAAAATCTTCAGACTAGAAAGACCCAGACCTCACTTCCTGACAGAAACATGGACATAGCAAGATTGTGTGGTCCACCAATACCTTAAGAGAATTCCAGAAGCCAGTTATGAAATCAGAGTACTCCAGGGAATACACAGTTTCCTTTTAAGAGGGGAGAAAAGCCATTTCCTTTCACCTGTGTCAACCCCATCCCCAACCCAGCAGGACAAACATAATTCACGACTACTTTCTTAGGAGGAAGAGTGGATAGGCTTCCAATATTCTAGGTTTTGTCTGGGGGGAGACAGATGTCTGAGGGAATGATTTGTCTCACCTGTCTCTAGGTGCTTATGAGGAAATACCTTACCTTGGATACTTGAATTGGCTGAGAACCAAAGAGAGCTCAATAGGATTGTCTAATCATCAGACTCTACAATATTGCAATGAGACAGCAGGTGGAGGAAGAGAGTACAAGAGCTTTCTAAAGAAACCAGCAAACATATTTAATTCAGAAATCATATTTCAAATCCAGAAAAGAAGCACTCTCAAAAGATATTAGAGGGGCTTCCAAATTTTCTAACTGGATAAATTGTGAAACTTGTTGTGGCATCTTCCACACGATGGAGTTGAGCTGAAGTTCTCTCCAATGGAAGTTCCTCTCCCGGAAGGATGTGTGGCAACAGTCACCCCTTCACGGAATTGATACCACTCAATTACGGCGTTGATATAGTTAAGTTTGTTTGTATATGCTCTTGCAGTTTCCTATCCATGTGTATTTCTGCTGTATGGCCACCAGATGTCGCTATTTTAATAGAATGAAACTGATTCTAAAAGTTGTAACCTTGTGGAATCTAGCTGGAAGTTTGATAACTTTTTTTTTTTTTTTTTTTTTTTTTTTTGTGGTGCTAGGGATTGAACCCAGGGCCTTGAGCATGCGAGGCAAACACTCTACCAACTGAGCTATATCCCCAGCCCAACATTCTTTTTTAAGTACCGATATAATTAGTTCCTAATAGAGAAGCAGCTTAGTAAATGCCTACCGTTTTAACCTCTTCTGTTATAATCATCATGCACCAAGAAAAGGCTGTTAGAGCCTCTTTGTAATTGTAAAGGACTTCTTTTGTTTTCCGGATAGTTTAGAATAGTTACATAGAAGTTAATTAAGGTAAAGTCCTTCAGGACTAGCATCTGGCTATGCCTCCCTTTTTCCTGCCCCTAGGCTGTAAATAAGAACATGATAGAAAGTGCTTTAAAGTCCAGGCAGTTGTGCAGGTGTGCGGAGGAATGGCTATGAGGAATTCTTAAGAAGATGAATCAAGTCCAGGCTACTGCAGATAAACTTAACCGGATTGTAGGAAGTTCAAAAAAAAAGCATGTATGTGATCCCTGTTTGTACAAAACCTTGAGATGTTAGGTAAAAGATAAAAATGTTACTGCTTCCCTGGGTCTTGTGACTGTATGTAACCACAAAATAGAATATGTGCTGCCTTGAAATGTGTTGATACTTGCAAGAAAGAAAAGTAAAATGGAGGATTTCTGCAGCCCGACTCGTGTTGATTTCTTCCACCATAATTGCTGACTCTCTCCACTAGCATCGTTCGGGATTCACCCTTTCATCACTGGTTCACAAAGCCTGGAAGAGGTAGCTGTTTTTTCAAATGAAAAAAAAAAATTATAACACAAATAATGACACATGAAGAAACAAAGAAACACAAATCAATCAAATAAACAAAACAACTCTCCAAAGACCAATCCCAAGACTTTGAAGGTCTATGAATAATTTCACAAAATGAAAAATAGTCATCTTAAAATTACCTACACGTGCTGGGAGCGGTGGCACACGCCTGTAATCCCAGCACTTGGGAGGCTGAGGCAGGAGGATCGCGAGTTCAAAGCCAGCCTCAGCAATGGCGAAGCACTTAGCGACTCAGTGAGACCCTGTCTCTAATAAAATTCAAAAAAGGGCTGGTGATGTGACCTAGTGGTCTAGTGCCCCTGAGTTCAATCCCCAGTACCAAAAATAAAGTACCGACATGTGTAATGAGAAAACACAGACAAAAAACTAAACAAAATCAGGTAAATACATGTAAAATATAAAAATGCCAATAAGAAGACAGTACAAAATGCTAAATATAACATTAATTGGAATGAAAAAATCACTAGAAGTGTTCAGTAACAGACTTGATCAAGCACAAGAATGAATCATTGAACTCAAATACAGGCTTTTTTGAAAATATTAATACAGAGGAACAAAAAGAAAAACAAAAACTTTTTAAATGTGAAGAAACTCTAAGGGACTTATGAGACAACATCACATGAACCAATATGTGTTTTGCATGTATCCCTAAAGAAGGGAAATAGAAGGGGGGGAGAACTTATTTGAAAAAACAATAAACAAAATTTTTTCAATTTTGAGAAAGGAAATGGATACCCAAATTCAAGAAACTCAAAGAACAATAACTAAGATGAATCCACAAATGACCCACACTGAGGCAAACTGTAATGAAACTTATCAAAATTCAAAAATAAAGAATTTTGAATACAAGAAGTGAAGAGTGACTTACCTCCTATGATGGAGCTTCCAGAAAATCATCAGCAGATTTTTTGAAAGAAAAATTTAGGTCAGAGATGATGTATTAATTTTTGAAAGAAAAAAATGCACGAGCACAAATTTTTTAAAAATTGCCAACCAAGAAGAGAGCACCAGCAAGACTTTCCTCCAAAAATTAAGAAAATATAACATCTTTCTTGGCAAAAAACCAAAGCTAATTGAGTTAAGTACCACTAGACCTACTTTATGAGAATTACTACAGGGACTCTTTCAAGTGGAAACAAAAGAATGCTAGACAGTAACAAAAAAGCAAATGACCATATAAACTTTCTGGTAAAGGAAAATATGCAAATACATATTCTTTTTTTTATTAAGAAAATATTATTTTATTTCTTATCACTGACAGCATGGAATATGCTAATTTGGATACAAACCCATACAAAATTATTTTTGCTTTCTTTAATTTGTTTTTAGATATACATGACAGTAGGGTTTATTTTGACATATTATGCATGCATGGAGTGCAAGCCATTCCAAATTTTATCCCATTCTTGTGGACATACATGATGTGCAGGTACACTGGTCATGTATTCATGAGCATAGGAAAATCATATGCAATTCATTCTACTGTTTCCTATTCCCATCACCCCCTTCCCTTCATTCTCTTTGTCCAATTCAGTGAACTTCTATACTTCCCCTCCCTTGTTATGGGTTAGCATCCATATCTCAGAGAGAACATTTGGCCTTTGGTTTTTTTGAGACTGGATTATTTCATTAGCATGATAGTCTCCAGTTGCATCAATTTAGCAGCAAATGCCATACATTCATTCTTCTTAAGGCTGAGTGATATTCCATTGTATATATATACATATATATAACATATTTTCTTCATCCATTCATTTGTTGAAGGGCACCTAGGTTGTCCCAACAATGTGAATTGTTAATATCCATTAATATCCATTGTGTTTTTAACACATGCAGTAAAGATGAGGGAATTAAAGTTGCCCCTTAATCAATATGCTTGATGGTCTTATAACAAGATAATGGGAATGGAGAGATCTGTCAGGAGAGAAGCAGATTGGAGTGATGCAGCTGCAAGCTGATGAAAATTGAGGATTAAGTGTTATCACCAAAGGTAGGAAGAGGAAAGGACACATTTTATCCACAGTCTCAGAAGGAGCACAGCCTTGTTCACAACTTGATTTCAGATTCTGACTGCTAGAATTGTGAGAGAATAAATTTCTGTTGTCAGCTACACAATTTGTGGTACTTTATAATGGAACTCCTAGGAAACTTACATAGCCCTATTCAGGGCTGCTCTTAACCACATGTGGGCAGAGATAATAAATAAAGAGATTACAAATTGAAAAAAATAGTTGTGGTGTATAAAAATATTAACATTTACCTACTACTACTGCTACTATTACTAGAAAAGCTTTTAGTCATTGCCAGGAGTTATCACAGAATAGGGACAGAACAGGTATGTAATTAGTTATTATGGAAATTTGGCCTCTTAGTGTGTGGATTTAGGTATTTTCATTGTTATTTTGGACTCAGGCAAAAATGAAAAGAGCTCACATATTTGAAAATATATACACATATGAATTTGAATTCTAATTTTAGTATCTCACTTTTTTTAACAAAATAGGAAATTGTTAAATTAATTTAAAAATCATAGTTTTCTTTATTTCTATTAGTTTGTGTTGTATTGAAATATATCCATTTCAGCTTGCCCATTTAGAATTTAGTGTAACTGAATCTGAAAGAACTCCCTAGATACTTCTGTTCTAGAACATCAAACATTGCATTATGTTGCATAAATGTGTATATGTATATTAAAATATTTATATACATGTTTAAATGTAAAATGAAAATTGCATAATATGCATTGCAGATAATCAAAAAGTAATTTTTAATACTTTACACAAAAATCTGCTTTTCTTATAGATGCACACCTGAAAATAAAATGGGAGTAGGTATAAATATGCAAATTTGCTCAAACTCCCATTTTTATGAAAGAATGTAAACTAGACTCAGCTCTATTTATAATGAATTAGGATAATATTTATAATAAATGTGTTAATATTTATAATAAACATATTAAAGCTCTGTGATGAGACAGTAATCTTATATTTCTGCAAAATAGTTGAAATGCTGATGTTATATTTATTGCAGGCAAAAGCATATATTAATTACATTTCTAAAGATGGCAGATGAGATCCGGGAGCGGTGGTGCATGTCTGTAATCCCAGCACTTGGGAGGCTGAGGCAGGAGGATCGCAAGTTCAAAGCCAGCCTCAGCAATGGTGAGGCACTTAGCAATTCAGTGAGACCCTGTCTCTAATAAAAATACAAAAAAGGGGGCGGGGTTGGGGATGTGGCCCAGTGGTCGAGTGCCCCTGAGTTTGATCCCTAGTACCAATAAATAAATAAATAAAGATGGCAGATGAAAAATTACAGAAAAATTACTATCAGCCTTCATTAATTGTGCATTGATTCTAAACTTTATTGAGATGCTCATGCAGTGGAGAAACAGCATACAAACACACAAGTCAGGGGCTGAATCTAAACTTTACTTTTTAGCATGGTTTATATAGCATAGCAAGGCTTTGAGGTTACATCAAAAGAAAGTCATGGTTATACAATTTAAAGAAGTAAGCATTCATTTCTAAACATAGGTTACTGATTAATCTTATCTATTTAGAAAGAGATGTGACACAGTTACTATGAAGCACGGGCGTCAGGCTGGTCCTTGAAAAACATTCCTTTTTATGTTTATGACCCCTTCTGTCCGGACCTTGAATTGCACCTTAATCAATCGTGTTTTGAACTCTCATTACCCTTTAAACCTATGTAACTTTTAACCCAGCTCAGAGTCTTTGGCACCTATTGTTTTTCTGTAATGGTGTAGCTGCCTGACGTACAGCCACAATACCGTGGGAGGAGATTCGGTGGCAGGAATCTATTATTCTTAGTCTCTTTCTTTCTCTTTATCTCTTATTCTCTTACTAAACTCTTTTCTCATTTCTCTAGCTTCTCATTTCTTCTCTTCTTAGCTAAACTCTTTTCCTTATACTAAACTCTTTTCTCATTCTCATTTCTTAGTCTCTGTCTTTCTCTAGCTTTTCTTTCTCTAGCTTCTCATTTCTTTCTCCAGCTTCTTCTGACCAAACTCTTAACCGCTCTGACTCTTATTTCTTCTTCTGACTATGTTCTGGCCACTCTGACTCTTTTCTTCTTCTCCGACCCGAACTCTTCTTCCGACCAACTGAGCAACTGCATGACTGACTGAATGAATGCCGCTTCTGACCGCTTTCACCGGTTATATACCTTTAGCTTTGCGGGTGCGTCACGTGCATTTACAGGTGCATCACATGCATACTTAATGTATGATTATTATCAGGTGGAACTTATGGCTTCCAGCTAACCACAATAGCCATCTCCCTGATTGGGGCTCCTTCATAATGGTTTTGTTTTGAACCCAGGAGCAGGAAAGGGAGGCATAGCTGTTTTTATCTAAAGGACATAGAAGTCTTTTTACACTCAAAAATACACAGATCTTAAAGCCTCACAACTGTGGAGGAAATACATTTCTACACTTGACTCATCTTCAAAGGCATATAGTAAACCTTTAAGAAGTTACAAAGGAGGTTCTTATATCTAAGTCCTCATTACTTTAGCAAGGAAGGTGAAATTGGGGATGTTTCTTTATAGCTCTCTATCTGGCTCCAAATGCCTTAACCCACTGCAGGTTGTACAACTATAACATTAATCTTGGCAGCCATATAGACTATAAGAAAAATAGCAAGAATACAGAGAATAAGAATAAGCCATCCTAACACCATCTATATGCCATGTCTCCCCTGGGGAGGGTCGCCTTGCACCAGCTCCGTCCTGGAGAGTCCTTGCTCATCCGTAAATGAGGAGGGGGATGTGGCAAGAAACTTTTCTAAGCTGGGTGGGGTGGTGCATGCCTGTAATCCCAGAACTTTGGGAGGCTGAGGCAGGAGGATCGCGAGTTCAAAGCCAGCCTCAGCAACAGTGAGGCACTAGTGCCCCTGAGTTCAATCCCCGGTACAAAAAAAGAGAAACTTTTCTAGTTCTTCACCGTTATTCTCATATAATAGATCTGCTATCTTGTTCCATACTATAATGCTTTACTATAGTATCAAGATAAAGCTAAATATTTGGTAGAACTACTCACTTTTATTATCCAGATATCTCTGTTATGATTATTTATGCTATTATGATTAGTTATGCTGTTATGATTAGTTAACAAATATTTTCATTAAATTTAAACTATTTAAATATCATACTTTATAGCTTAATCTTAAGTTATTTTTAATTCAATATATCCTGACTGTTTTTACCTCAAAAAGCAATAACAGTGCTATTTATTTCAGTGAAGTGCTGAAGCTTTTTTTCAAATGCCTTAGATCATTTTTTCATTATTATTCCCAGAAATACTAATGTAGGTATTAAAATGAATTTTTTTACCTTATATCAGACTGCTGATACTTATAGTTTTTATTGTACTACTCCCTTAACAAAGATGTGTAACATGACATTTATTTTATTTTTAGTATTTATTTTCAGTGCACAAAAGCATGTTAGTTCTAAGTTGAAAGGAGCAGAAAATCACTGACAGATTCTTCATTAAGTCTCAATAAGAAAAAGAGGATGATGCTGCTAGAACATGATTTGTCTTATTTCTGCCAGTCTCTTCAGCAGTTAAAATTGGGGAAACAATCACCTCTATTGAAGAATCACTGGAAGGACTAAATTAGATAACTTCTGTAGTATGTTTAGCTTATTGCCTAACAAAAGGAATTCATTATATTTATATTAGTTTCTTTTTCTGTTTGTATTCTTATCCTAAAGGTACATGTGAAATAATAAAACAAGAGTAAATTTATTTTTAGAAAGAAAATTCTGATGGAAGTGAAAATAATAGGGGAAGCTGCAGAAGATAGGTGTCATGAAGACAATTTGGGAGGCTGTTAGTAATAACGTTTAAAATAGCTACAGTTGACTGAGTTCCAAGCATGTCACCCAATAGTGTACCAAAACTGCATAAAACTTTTCAAATGTCTGTGTGGGAAAGGAATCTTACATCATCAATTGATTTATGACAAACAAAACCCAAAAGATTAGCTGTCACATTTTAGATCACAGGGAATCAATGATACTGTCAGGGATTAAATCTCTCTGATCCTATAGCAATGTTGTAATATGATGACAAAGGACTATGAGATGTATGACAGTGACAAGAGGAGAATCACTGCTATTTTTGTTGGGCATTGCCCATATATATAAGCTGTCTCCACATGCCATTTATTTAAAACTAACAGAAAATTCTATAAAGAAGCTACTATATTTATTGGTACCTTTTAGATACAGAAATAGGAATAGAAAGAAAATAAGTAAATTGCCTCAGTTCCCAAATATCAAATGGTTCAGATCTCAATGATCTGACATGAGAGAACACATATCATCTGGTCCTTTGTAGAAGACAAGGTTTCCTCCCTTATTATATAAAAAGCTCTAGTATCAAACTGCCTTTTCAGTCTCCAATCAAGCCAGTTTCTAAATAAATGGATAAGCACACAGATAGATTCTTATATCAATCAGGGAACAAGAGAGAGGAAAAAAATTTTTTTTCCAAAGTCCTGGTTATTATTTTCATGCTTAAATATTTCCCACTCATACCCCAGCCTCAGTAAGCCTCCAGATTAGGTTTCTTAAGCCGTATTTATTTATTTTTTTAAAATATTTATTTATTTACTTTAGTTGTACACAATGCAATGCATTTATGTTTACGTGGTGCTGAGGATCGAACCAGGACCGTGCACGTGTGAGGCGAGTGCTCTGCCGCTGAGCCACAACCCCAGCCCGCCATATTTATGATTTAATAATTTTACCAAAGAATGGTGGCCAAACCATGCCCACTATACACTAGATATAAACAGCTGACAACTAGTTATTGACACATGAAAACATTTCAACACTGGAGATTAAACCCAGGGGTACTCTACCACTGAGCTAGATCCCCAATATGTTTTTTCAGTGATGGAGATGGAACCATTTTTGAGAAAGGGTCTCACAGACTTGCTGCCACTGCTCTTGAACTTTCAAACCTCCTTTTTAATTAACATTATATCCTATTTTTTTCAAAATAATGTTATTCTCTGGTACGTAGCTCTGTATTACAATAAGCACTGTGATTAAGACCTTTAAAAATTTCAACATTGAAATATAGAAATATTACCTCTCATTACATGCATTCTAATTAAAATAAATGAAATAAAATCACAGAAATGGAAATAATGTTCAAAGAGCTGAAAACCTTTGTCTCAAACTTTTAAGATCATGTAACATATTGGAGAATACTTTATGAATTTTCTAAGCAAATTATTTAGGTAGCTATAGTAGATGAGAAAAAGAGGCGGTGATAGACTTTATATTTTGCAAAGAGTGGGGAAAAAACTAAGATAAAGGTACTAAAAGAAAAACAAAAAGGGAAACACAGTTGATATTCTGAACTTCTCAAATACATTTAATATTGATGGTCTTGCCCAGATTATCAGTTTCACTGTGCTACTGACATTATCTGATCAATATCTTATATTCAAAGGCCCATTACAGAAAAATAAATGTAGCAGGAGACCATACTTTATCAATCTTCATTTTTTCTGTGTTTATTAACCACTTAATTTCAAATAACTTTATCATACTTCATTTTTTAAGTTCAAATTTTATAGCGAAAATATACGAAAGAGTTACCCATATAGACAAATAAAAATACATTTACCTAAATATAGTCTTTCTGTCCTTCCCTCCTTCCCCCCATATATATACACACACACATAATCATATATGTGTGTACACACACACACACACACACACACACACACACACATCATTTTAGTTTGGGCAGAAGAGAGGCCTGGAGAAGCTTTGATATTAGTTTGGAATTGGTGACCATAAAGCCCTTTGTGGTCAGGAGCCCCTGCTCTTTCCATATCACCAAATGAGAGAGTAAAATATGATAGACGTATTTTGAGTCTGTGTAGAGGGTGAGGTTTTGGTCAGCCACTAACTTGAAGGTACGAATAACAGCTGTTAGTTTGGCCTGTTGGCTTGTTGGGGGGAAGGAGGGCCGCCTCAATAACCTCTGATAGGGAGATGACAAAGTAACCAGAAAAGTGTTGCCCATCTTTAAGGAAACAGGTGCCATCCATGAACCATATTAGGGAAGGATCACGAAGCTGTCCTTCTTGAATGTGGGAGGGGTGAGGGATTAAAGCCTCAAGCATCTCTACACAATCATGTTCTGGGGGCTTGGAGGAGATTGAGAGGAGGGTAGCTGGGTGTAAAGAGGAGCAGGGTTGGAAAGAGATTGATGACTCATGTAGAAAAGAAATGAGGAGAGAGAGAACACGACAGGGCAGGAGGGTTTGAAGGCTCTTATAGGTCAGTAGATCTTTTAAATGGTGAGGAGAGGCAACAGTGATATGGGCACCAAAGGTCAGCTTTTTGGATTCTTGTAGAAGTAGGTAAGCAGCAGCCAGAGCCCAAAGACAGGGGGCCCATCTGCAAACAGTGGGATCAAGTTGTTTAGAAAGGTAGGCAATGGGAGAAAAAGTGGAAGCCTTATATTGGCCTAAAACACCTAGAGCCAGACCCATCATCTCATGGACATAAAGGGTAAATGGCTGAAGAAAGTCTGGGAGATGAAGAGCTGGGGCCTGTAATAGTGCCTGCTGCAGATACCTAAACTCAGCCCGAATGCTTTCAGGGAGGGGCTTTTCCTCAACCCCTTTAGCTGCCTCATATAGGGGCTTTGCATAAAGAGAGAAATTGGGAATCCAAGCATGGAAATATCCCTCTAGCCCCAGGAAGGAAAGAATCTCTTCCTTTGTCTTGGGACATAGGAGAGCTTTGATGAGGGCCTTTTAGTCTAGAGTAATGGTCTTCAATTGATAGGAGATCTGAACTCCTAAATAAATTACCTGTGTCTGGGCAAGTTGCACCTTAGATGGGAAAATAGGATATCTGTGAGAAGCAAGAAAATTCAAAAGGGTGTAAGAGTCTACACGAGTTGTGGGAAAGGAAGGGCTGCAAAGGAGAAGGTCGTCTACATATTGCAGAAGAGTGGAGTCAGAAAACTCAAGATCTTTTAGGTCAGCAGCCAATGTCTGTCCAAAGATATGAGGGCTGTCATGAAAACCCTGAGGGGAGGACTGTCCAGGTCAATTGTTGGGACCATGGAGTATTGGGGTCAGTCCAGGTAAAGGCAAAAAGGTCTTGCAATTCCCAAGATAAAGGGACAGTGAAGAAGGCATCCTTGAGGTCAATGACTGAGAAATGGGTGGATAAGGAAGGAATTAGGGAGAGAATGGTATAAGGATTTGGGACCAGAGGGTGTATGGGCATGACAGCCTCATTGATGAGACAAAGATCCTGGACCAGCCGGTATGACCCATTGGACATCTTAACTGCCAATATGGGAGTATTATAAGGGGAATGAGTGGGTCAGAGAAAACGTTTCTGCAGAAGGTCTGAGATAATAGGTTGGAGACCTCCGAGGCTAGTGGCCAGAAGTGGGTACTGGGCTCTGTTGGGGAAATGCTGGGGGGTCTTTACGGGGCTGAAGCGAGCAAGGGAGGGTGTCTGGGTGTTCCAAACTTTGGGGTCTACTAGATGGGTGGGGGCAGGGTAATAGGAGGTTTCTGCACTGGTAGAGATTGAGAGGTCTTTTTTTTTTTTTTTTTTTTTTTTTGTACTGGGGATTGGACTCAGGGGCACTTGACCACTGGGCCACATCCCTGTAAGAGCCTTTAATGAGGAAGTAGCTAAGATGGCGGCTGGCTGAGAGCCAAGAGGAGGCGTTTACTTGTTTACACCTGACCTTAATGTAATTGACTAAGAATCTTTCTGTGCCCGTGGGCACTGCGTACCGCACCTGTAAGTTGAGCTTGTGACACGTGTACGCTTGTTAAGGTAAAGAGTATTTAAAGAGACTGTGGGGAAATCATAGGGGACAGAAGAGAGAAGATAGAGGAGAAGAAGAAGCAACAATAAAGGAACTACTCATTCCCAGTCTGCCTCTGATTTCTTTCCCGCGGTATCATTGCTTAAGGTGGCAACACAACCCCAGTCCTTTTTTTTTTTTTTTTTTTTTTTTTTTTTTTGTATTTTATTAGCAACAGGGTTTCACTGAGTTGCTAAGTGTCTCGCCATTGCTGAGGCTGGCTTTGAACTCACGATCCTCTTGCCTCAGCCTCCCAAGTGCTGGAATTACAGGCATGCACTACTGCACCCAGCTTGAGAGGTCTTTTCAGGGTTATCAGCCTCTAAGACGGTAAGGAGAAAGATGGAGGAGGAGGTGGAGTGAGATGAGTTGGGGAACACAACTGAGTGAGGTGGGTCAGAAAGCACAATTGAGGCCTGAAATTTTGCCAGTATATCTCAGCCCAGAAAAGGCATGGGATTTTGAGGCATTACTAGGAACTGGTGGGTGAAGGGATGGAGGTGGAGGCAGCAAGACAGTATGGGAGTCTTGTAGAGGTGAATGGTGTGTTCTTCTACCCTGACAATAGGGGATGACACTATGGTGGTGGGCCCCCAAAACTCCTTCAAGACTGAGAAAGTGGCTCCTGTACCTAGTAGGAAATTTATGGGGTGGCCATCAACAAGAAAGGTGACCCTAGGCTCCTGTAAGGCGATGTCAACTGTCAGGAGAGGAACCCAGGGCCCCATCAATCTTCCGCAGCCAGTCACAGCAGGCTGGGTTTCACAACTGGTCCAGTCCCCCTGTGGCCAGTCAACACCCTAGAGGCCCATCTTGGAGCATTTAGGACATGGGCACATAGGGGGCCTGGGGTTGGGGCAAGCTCTAGCCCAGTGTCCATCGTTCCCACACCTGAAACAGGGCCCTGGAGGTCCCTTCTGCGTGGGATCATGAACTCCTGTTTGTGAGGCCCAATCATCTGTAGTCGCACTACAGAGCCCTGTAAGGCCTGGGCCAGCATTTGAAATTTTGTTCGTTTGGCCTTTTCATATTTCTGAAACTTATGGCATTTGGCATCCTCATTTCTGTTATGATAGACCTTAAAGGCCGGGCCAAGATCTTGGTCTGAGGTTTTGCAGGCCCTTGCTCTAATTTTCTTAATTTAGCCCATATGTCGGGGTAACTCTGGGATGGAAAGTAAGTCTTAAGGACCTGACATCCCTCTGGAGATTCAGGATCTAAATTGGTGTATGTTGGAGAGCTTTTGTCAGCTGATCAAGAAATTCGGAGGGGGGTCTCTTCCCTTTTTTGTATGATTTCCTACAGCTTGTCAAAATTGATGGCCTTTTGTGCCACACACACTTAAGACCAGCTACTATACAAGTAGAAAATTGATCTCTCAAAGCCACGTTCCCTGGGGTAGTATAGTCCCAGTTAGGGTCCCTTTCGGGGATGGCCTGAGGTTCAATAGGATGGTTAGGGTTAGTTCTATGGTTCTCATCAGCATAGGCCCTTGCCTGATCCCAGACTCACCTACGTTCCTTGGGAAGGAGGGTATTTGCCAGAATTTTATATATCATGGAAGGTGAGGCTATAAGCTTGGAGGACCCACTAAAATTCCCTGAGCTATGTTGTGGGATCAGTGGTATAGGAGCCCAACTTTTTCTCAATTTGTGCTACATTGGTCATCAAGAAGGGAACATGAGCCGGGCGCAGTGGTGCACGCCTGTAATCCTACCACTTGGGAGGCCGAGGCAGGAGGATCACGAATTCAAAGCCAGCCTCAGCAATGGCGAGGCACTTAGCAACTCAGTGAGACCCTGTCTCTAATAAAATACAAAAAAGGACTGGGGATGTGGCCCAGTGGATGAGTGCCCCTGAGTTCAATCCCTGGTACCAAAAAAAAAAAAAAGAAGGGAACATGGACACAGACAATTCCTTCTTCCCCCAAAACTTCCTGGAGTGGAGCCAGGACTTGGGTGGGAGTAAGTGAAGGAGGGTAAGTAGACATTGTGTGAGATTGCGTGGAGGTGGGCTGAAGGAGGAGGTGGCAGGAGTGGGTAGAAGTGGGGCTGGAGGGGCCGAAGGAGGGGGAGGGGTTTCAGGTAGAGTACAGTATGGGGGCAGCTCGTCCGTGGGATCAAAATCGATAAAGGAAGAGGATGGCAGGGGAGCAACTGGTTGACAGGCAAGGACACATTTTCAGGGCTGCAGTGGGTGCAGAGTGAGGGATTTGAATGGAGGAGAGAGAAGGCCTGTATATACGGAATTTCTGCTGATTTTTTTGATCACTCGCAGAAGTTGAAAAGATCTCTCAGTATAGAGGGATCCAGAGACCCAGAAGCAGGCCTTTTGTTTTGGTTATCTAAAGGGTACATGGGCCAATCTTGAGTACAAAACTTGATGAGTAGGCCGAGAGTGGCTAGGTTGTTTAGGAGGCATTTTAGAGGGGTGTTGGCTGGGAGGGATAAAGAAGCCCCCATATTTTTCCTGTTCTGAACAGGAGAGATATACTATCCTGAGTAGTGTCCTCCTCAAGATAAATATCAGAGAGATCCAAGTTCGTGAGACCAAGTCGTCACTGGAGTCAGGCAGACATGGGTTCCAAAGGGACCAGAGGACAATGGGCCACCCTGCACAGGGGTTCCTTCCTGTTCCGAACGGGAGAGATGAGACCCAAGTCCGAACTAGGCCAGAAGCCAGAAAAGGGCTTTCTTCAACTGCTCCCAGCCATGAACCTGGGAGACAGAGGCTTTAGGCTAAATGTGTAGATGGAAAGTGTGTGTGTATATGTGTGTGTGTGTGTGTGTGTGTGTGTGTGTGTGAGAGAGAGAGAGAGAGAGAGAGAGAGAGAGCACTCCCTAAGGTCCAATGTGACCATGAAGTTCTAGGTGGGGTGCGATCTTTCCTGAACAGGCCACCAGTGGGGCTGCCGGAAGATCAACGGTCAGGTCCCACTGTGGAAAGGCCCAACGGGTTTAGGAGCTCTGGGGACGGGGGCTTACCAATCTGATAGCCAGTGGTGGATGCACTGGAGTGGCGATTGAAAAAATGGGTGAAAGCTGAGGCAGACCCAGAGATTATGCCCTCCATCTTGGGACAGGGTCCCAGGTTTTGGCACCAAATGAAGGGCAAAAATCACACCAGAGACCATCGTACAGCCAAGAGATTTATTCACCAGCCTTCACAGCCGGTCAGAGGTAGAAGAGGCGTGGGGAAAGGGGGGAAGGTCAGTCTGTGCTCTGAACAGGAGGGAGCTTAAGTAGTGATTTATGGTGGGGGGTATACCAGAGTGACCTTTAAATCTATTGGCTTCTGCCCAGGGAAAAAGAAACAAGTTTGCTCAGGACATTCGAGCCCACCCTGGGGTGATCTCCTGCCCAGGAGGAGGGGGGGGAGAATGAAACAAGTTTGCTCAGGACACAGAAACTCCTGGGGGGTGGCCTGTCAGCCCAAGCCCATCTATCACCTTAAATTAGGCAGAGGGTTGCTGGGCGTGGTGGCGCACACCTGTAATCCCAGCACTTGGGAGCCTGAGGCAGGAGGATCGCGAGTTCAAAGCCAGCCTCAGCAATGGCGAGGTACTTAGCAACTCAGTGAGACCCTGTCTCTAATAAAATGCAAAAAAAAAAAAAAAAAAAAAAAGAGCTGGGATGAGGCCCAGTGATTGAGTGCCCCTGAGTTCAATTCCCGGTACCAAAAATGATTAGGCAGAGGGGACTGAAGGGAGGTTATGTGGGTAAGGGGGTAAGAAAGATAGTAGAATGAATTGGACTTTATCCTAGGTACATATATGATTATATGACCAGTGTGATTCTATGTCATGTACAACCAGAAGAATGAGAAGTTGTACTCCATTTATGTATGATATGTCAAAATGCATTCTACTGTCATGTATAATTGGAACAAATTAAAAGATCAAGTATGCATCTCCTTTCTCCATTTCTACCACCATCATCCTAAACCAAACCATCAGCAGCACTTAGCAAGATGTACAACGTCCCACTCGAGGAGCTTATCAGGGGCTTGGAGGCCCTGGGATGCTCCACAGAACTGCTGTGGGAAAACCGAAATTCACACTTTTAGTTTCCTCAAGAGAGCAATCATTTGCACTTTGGAGTATTCCAAATGACAAAAACTATGAAATGAACTTACACAAACATAATCAACACTCAGAAAGGTATTCTACATAATTGAAAATGAAAAGGTGACAGGATTTCAGGTTTTTAAAATAGATATATTTTTAGTTATAGGTGGAAACAATACCCTTACTTTATTTTTATGTGGTGCTGAGGATTGAACCCAGTGCCCACACATGCTAGGCAAGCACTCTACCACTGAGCCACAACCACAGCCCAGGATTTCAGGATTTTAGAAGTTCAATTAAACTATGTAAGCTGGGTTGCATCTAAGCATATTGATTAAGCTGCTACACTTAGAATAACTTCTAAGAGATCATACTCCTCATGCAGTTCTCAATCCCACGGTGAAATCTCAAAAGCAAAAAAGAATTAATTGTAATAGTGCTTGTTAATATGTTAATATTCTTAATTGTCTAATTTGATGTTAACTTGTGTGACCCCTAAGTAAAACCTAGTTATGACACATAACCTTGTGGTAAAAATAAAAATTAACCCTAACATGGCTACCAGCTTCTTTTATCAGAATGGTGATCATATATTTATTAAATTCCCACCTACTGAACATGGACAGATGTCAAACACATCAAATGATAAAGTGAAATAACAGAAAACCTTTTTCTTACTATAACTGGTTGTATGAACAACAAAAATTGGCATAAAATATGTGTGTCACCATAAAGACATGCACTTCTTTTCTTTTCTTTTCTTTTCTTTCTTTTTTTTTTTTTTTTTTTTTTTTTTTTTTTTTTTTTTTTTGGTGTGTGTGTGTACTAAAAGGGTTTTTATTAACCAGCCCCTAGTGGCCCATCAGGACCAAAGGAGCACATGGAGGGGAAGGGAAGGGAAGAAGAGGAAAAAGGGAGATGGGGAAAGGGAAAGGGAAGAAGGGAGAAGGGGAGAAGGGGAAGGGGAGAGCTGGTGAGAAGACGGTGGTGAAAAGGGCAAGACATGCACTTATGAAATACATGTGTCAACAGAGCAAAATGTCATCAGAAGACATTAGGCAAATGCCTTTAAAAACCTGATCATTTCAGCTACATGGTTTATTTCCCATTTTAAGACAAAACCAACTGATAACTAAGTTTCCATGAGACATGAGTAACACACACTGGACAAAATGCACACCAAAGCATTTCAGAATGAACATACCCTTTGCACAGCATAAAAGAACATGCCAATGGAGAGTAATTCTACTTATTGGGAAACAGTGAAATAAAAAGTGAAGTAAATGAGGACTTACAAAAATGGTTTCCATAAAATTGGTTGCTTGAAAACATGGAAGTCATTGGTATATAAACAATGAATCATTACAAATCAGCTAATTGCTATAAACTATAAGGTACAAGTAAAATGGCATAAATTAGATGTACTGAGCATAGAAAATACTCATACTAAAAACTTACAAGTTACTCCTTTGAGGGTAAAAAAAAAAAACAACAACAACAACAAAAAAAAAAACAAGCAACAACAACAACAACAACAAAAAAAAAAAAAAAAAAAAAAAAAGAAAGAAAGAAAGAAAGAAAGAAAGAAAAAAAAACAACCTGCTGGCAGATAAAGTTCAGAACACGGTTTTTAAAATGATATGCATACTCCCCTTTAATCCATGTGTTGGGCTTCCTCTCTCCACCATTCCCCAATCAGGACAGTGGCCCTACCACCACTGGCTTCTCTGCACACTTACAACCCCCACAAGGTCCCACTACTGCAGCCAGGCAGGGGCCCTACAACCTCTGCCATACCCACCCAGCTGCCTCCAGGAGCACCCAGGAACAGCACCCTAACTCTTCTGCCCCACTGCCCTGCAACCTCCACCACACCCACCCAGCCACCTCCACGAGAACCCAGGAACAGCACCCCCACTCCTCTGCCCCACTGCCCAGCCCCTACAGGCCTCAGCACAGCCTCCCCCTCCAGGCACTGCCTGGCAGCCACAGGCACAGCACACCCCCTCCCCACACACTATCCCATCGAGCTCTGGTCCCGACACCTCTCCAGCCAGGGCCTCTTCCCACACACCGCTGGGCACACTGGAGCCCTCCTACCTGAGGCTCTGCTCCAGGTCCATGGTGGCCAACAGGCGCGCAGTGGTGAGGGCCAGGCTGCCCCTGTGGGAGGCCCCACATCCTCACCAGGAACCATGACGTGGAAAGGATGGCAGCTACATCTTTCCAGAGGGCGACAAAGCCGCAGGGCCAGGAGTGGAGCAGCCTGGGCAGCAATCAGCAGGATGAAACTCAGCGACTGGAAGGCATATCCTTCTCCACCGCCTGCCGGCCACTTCTAAGCCGCGGGAAACCCACTGCACATAAACAGTTTGCGGTGCGTCTGTACACAAGTGTGTCGAGGGTGGGGCTGTGCCTGGGGATATTGGGCGGGGCTACATGGTGGGCAGGCAGGGCGTACAGTAGTGGGAACCCATTGTAAGGTGGAGAGGTTGGCATTGTGCACACGCACCACTCTCAGGGGCTGCGGAACTCGCCCAGGCAGCGGAGCGGTGCACTAGTCTCAGCCATTGTGGAAGACAGCCCTCGAATCCCCTGCAGTAATGGTGGGACTAAAGATCCTATTACAGCCAGAAGGTCCTCTTAAAAATTTTGTGGACAGCTTTTTTGTTTGATTTTTTTTTTATTCCTTGATATTGATAAACTGTCCAATTTTAACAAGCCTATCTAAAGTATAATGAATGCTTTAGCACTGACAGAAACTTAATTAAAGCCATTAAGACACTTTTTTTTCTGTTTTGAATTTATTTTAGTTGTTGCTAGACCTTTATTTTATATATTTATGTGTGATGCTGAGAAATGGATCCAGTGCCTCATACATACCAGGCAAGTATGTTACCGCTGAGCCACAGCCCCACCCTGCCATTAAGACATTTTAAACTTTATTTATCAAATTGAATTTTATTTTGTTTTTATTTATTTATTTTATTTATTTATTTTTTATTTTTATTTATTTATTTTTTTGGTGCTGGGGATTGAACTCAGGGGCACTGGGCCACATCCCCAGCCCTTTTTTGTATTTTATTAGAGACAGGGTCTCACTGAGTTGTTAAGTGCCTCACCATTGCTGAGGCTGGCTTTGAACTCGTGATCCTCCTGCCTCAGCCTCCCAAGTGCTGGGATTACAGGCTTGCGCCACCGCGCCCGGCTATTTTGGTGTTTTAATTGCTGGATATTTTTCAGAAATGTGACTTACTGAGATCCAACTAAAATTTAAATATGTAAATTAATCATATGTATATATGTATTTGAAGTTACAATACTATCACTCTAAAAAGTCAAAATTTTTCTGTACTACAAACATATAAGTTAGCAAATATGCGAAACTTCTTAACAAAAAGATGTTAATACTTTGAGCTTGGTTCTCATGCTCATTTGTCTATTCAGTCCTAAATCTTCACAGGTTTGACAATGTTTGCCCTTTAAAGAAGAAATTTCTTACTATCTCTGTTACTCCCAGAGATTTAGAAGACAGTTGTGGCAATTGCATAGTATACTCTAAAAAATTTTAGTGCTTGTATCAATGATTCCATTACTTCAGTGGGTCTATGTGCAGCTGGGTAAATTATTGATATTTAAGATATATGTTTTTACATATATAAATTTTTATTTATAATTACACATATAAAAATATTAATTATGGTATATTACAGAAACTACCCCCCTTATATTGGTGTGTTAAACTGGATCTGCCTTTTTGCTGCAAAAAGGGAAATGGAAGGTCTTATAAAAGCCTCAGATGTTTTCATATTCTTAAAAAGTATGTAAGTACATACTAATTATATCTAATGTGAAAGGGTTTTGAAGTATAATATAGAAAGCAGAAATTAGCAGAATATTCAAGTGAAAGTAAAAAATAATCTAATTAAAATAATACACTGCTCAGTGTGATTTATCCTGGCAGAGGAAAACATGTCTGGTGTGTATTTGACCACTTTTTTTCAGAGCAATTGTCATTATTTAAATATATAGAAATATACACAATGATAATAGGTTTCAAATGCCTATTAAGGGAACATGGGGATTAATTTCTTTGCAGTTAGTTGTCAGATCACTGACCAAGAAGGCAAAAAAGTTAGAAATAATTAACAGATACTGTAAAAGCTGGAAAGGCGAGCTCTGAGAACTAAGGTCCTTCACATCGCATCTTTGCTGGAGGAGGGGCCAGGGAATTGACAGCCACCACATCCCTGAGTCACAGCGCCTACACAGTGAGTCCTGGTTTTTAATAATGAGCAGTCCTTTCCAAAACCAAGGTGCAAGCATTGCAATGCCAATGTGTAGATAGCCAGCTATGTAGTCTCTCAGTTTATGAGCTGAAAGTGCAAAGGTCAGCAGCTGCACACAGGAGAGCTGTGGGCAGTGTTGGCATAGGTAGTCACGACAGTGAGGGTGCTGTTCTGGTGCTGTTCTGGTTCTGCTGCTGTTTAGAGGAGGTCAGTGCATTGTTGATTTCTGCTTAGCCAGGGACAGTCTGGCATCAAGAGCTAAAACCTTGCTCAGATGTCATTTTTATAGCACTCTTTTTAATTAAGCAAAGGTGATATACCAAATAGCTACATGTCAGAGCAAACAAATAAACAAGACAAAAAAAAACTTTCTGATACTACTTTAAGATTTTCCATTCAGATAAAAAACGAGAGTGCTGGGCTTGTGGCTTAGTGGTGGAGCGCTCGCCTGGCATGTGTGCAGCCCGGGTTCAATCCTCAGCACCACATAAACATAAATGCATTGCATTGTGTACAACTAAAGCAAATGAATAAATATTTTTTAAAAAATGAGAGTTATCACAATAGGAAGCTGTGAGGGCACTGCAGACTGTTGATATGTCACATACAGCTGATGATACGTGGTTTTCACACTTTTTATTTACTCCTTCCTTTGTCACCAATATCTTGAGTTATAGAATCAAATATTGCAGTCACAAATGACATTCTAACTTGTAAAATTGTGTGATGCCAGGCGCGGTGGCGCACACCTGTAATCCCAGCACTTTGGGAGGCTGAGGCAGGAGGATCACGAGTTCAAAGCCAGCCTCAGCAATAGTGAGGCACTTAGCAACTCAGTGAGACCCTGTCTCTAAATAAAATACAAAAAAGGGCTGGGGATGTGGCCCAGAGGTTGAGTGCCCCTGAGTTCAATCCCTGGTACCACAAAAAAAAAAAAAATTGTGTGATACTTATCACTTGGAAATATAGGAGCAAGAATGTGGCCTGTGTCACCAGACATGAATTTTGAGTGGTTGCTAAGAATTGGTGTCATGATGTCTCTGATCAGTTTTTCCTGTCATTGCATCACTGGTTGCCACTAGTGGGTGGCAAAAAAAGAAAAGAAAAGAAAAGAAAGAAAGAAAAAGTCTTATGTTGCTGTATTAGGATTTTTGCAGTTTACATTTTAAAACTGGTTCAATGTATCGTAACAGGTGACTGATGGTGTATACCTGTCTTTGTGTCCCCTTCAGCGAGCTATAGTCATGGGGTTTGTGTGCTTTGTAGCCTGTTAACATGGAAAGCAGCAGACAATCAAAGATTCAAGGAGCACTAAAGCTACCAAGTCACAGAATGGAAGTGTAATGTAGAAGCTTTCTTGAGGGTTTTCTTTTTGTTCTACTTCTTTTCATTAAGACTGGAATCAAGTTTACATGTAAACTATTTGTAATTTAAGTTTCCTTTTGTGTCATTCAGTGTAAAACTGTCTTATTTGTAAAAAGTGTAGGTTATGAAAAGTAAAGATTTGTATACAACCAGAGATATGTAAAAATGTGCTCTATAAGTATAATATGAAATGTAATACATTCTGCTGTCATTTCTAACAACTTAGAATAAAAAATAAATTAAAAAATAAAAATATGAATTATGTAAGATATGTATCCTACATATGTATATAATTAATATTATATATTCATATTTTAATTCATATTTTAATTATCATATAATTCATATTGTAATTTGTATATCTTACATAATTCACATTTTTATTAATAGAAACTTGCAGCTCCCTCTATAGTTTATGAAATACATTAAAGTCTTTCTCTTAATTTCAAAGTCCTTTGAAATTAATAGGATCTTTAGCTTCACAAATTTAAGTTAAAGACTTTTAGACTTGATAAATTCTTACAAATTTATACATTTCTTAGTCTCAGCGAACACTGGAAGATGATTCAAATTACATTCATTCAATTTTCAAATATTTTGCATGGTTTTCTTTGACTTTGAATTACATAAGTGATTATTTGAATGATACTCTTTCTTGTGTCAAGACAGTCTCCTGAATTTTTCTTAGAATTGTGAGCTAAATTTTGTATACTTTATTGGTAAAATGTGTCAAAGATACCAAAAATATAAAGAAGACTCAAAAGATATTTTCTTATATTAGTCTTCAAATTATTTTACACAAAAAGTATTTTATATTAATTTACCCTTTGGTGGAGTGTTGTGAACACTTCACAGATTCAATGTATTTTAATTAATTGTCTTCATTATTCTTTCATGCTCAAATGATCATAATTTCTTTCATTCTGTTCCTATGTGACATGGTTCCTTTACTATTTCAAAGTTTCATTCTTTTATGACTCAGGTGATCCACTTTCCACATGTACATTCCTGCTCTCAACATGTAATCAAGCACATCTCCAAAGATTTCTGGGAAAGGGATATTAGAGAACAGGGTGTAGGTATAGGTTGGGTAGAATTCAATGGACAGGTCTAGAGAGGATTTTACAGGGAGGTAGTAGGTAAATAGATAATTCTGATAAAATATTTGCAATTCAATTGTAATATTAGAGTGCTCTTACTTTTCCTTCTGTATTTTTCTAACTTCTCTGTTATACTTGGTATCTTACATGCTAATTAAAATGGCATACTCATTTGCTTTTTGTGAGAAGAAAATACTGAGAATAAAACTATTCCAAGCCGGGCGCGGTGGCGCAGGCCTGTAATCCCAGCACTTTGGGAGGCTGAGGCAGGAGGATCATGAGTTCAAAGCCAGCCTCAGCAATGGTGAGGCACTTAGCAACTCAGTGAGACCCTGTCTCTAAATAAAAAATACAAAAAAGGTCTGGGGATGTGACCCAGTGGTTGAGTGCCCCTGAGTTCAATCCCTGGTACCACCAAAAACTAAATAAATAAATAAAATAAAACCCTTTTCTCTGCTGCTGCCATGTTTACTGAATCCATTATGTTTTTCATAGTATCTAGTATCTGTTTAGTTCTGATAGTGTGCTGTTCAAACTTTGTTTTCACTGCTGACTTCGAGATAGGCTCCACAAAATTTTGTTCAAAATTCTGAAATTTCTGTAATCTTGCCTGAAATCCTTCAGTAAGTGCCCCACCACCTTCTGGCATCCACCTGTACTTTGTGCTTTATAGGACTAAGGACTTCCTTTGCTAAAACAAAGAAGATATGATTTTGTGCTTCTAAACAATCTACAACTTTGAGCTCCTCCACAAAGAAATGCAGGCATCTTTCCATGTGTGTCTGCATACATCTTCCATATATTCTGGCTCTGGTGCAGAAGCCTCCCAATGATCATTCAGTATGAAAATATTAGGCTTGAAAGTCGCTCATTCCCTTTGTGAAAAAAATGTTTCTCTGTGTTCATTAGTGTTGATTCAGAGTTTGCAACCAAAATGAAGACATCAGCATCTAGGCAAAACTCAACAATCCAGATATTCAGTTCTGTTGTAACATCTGTGCCTGGACTGTTTACTAAAGCCAAGTCATCTCTCAATAGGGCACATTTTGTGTTTAGCCAAAACACATGCACAAGACAGCCAGCTTTCAAGTTTATGTCCACATGGAGGGCATGGGCCAGCTGATTACCTGTCTTCACACTCTTTTTTTCATCTGAACCTTCTGTCATAAGACAAGCTTTATCTCCATCAGTTCCTTCAACACTTAGAAAACAATTGGTTGTATGGCCAACCCCACTAGGGAGAACTTTGTCCCATAACATTGCATTGATAACAGAGCTCTTCCCACTGCTTGTCCTTCAGTAAAATGTGATCCTTCGGTAACAAGCTCCAGTAACTGGCCAAATATTGTAGTAATTGCCTTCTTAGCCAGCACAAAGTGCTTCAGTGGAGAAGCAGATTCTGCCATTATACTAAAGATTCCAGCTCTAACCTGTCACTCGGCAACCACAGCTCTACCAAAGCCCCCAGCAAAGCCTCTAGTCTTAAAGTTCTCTCTGATTAGCATAGCCTTTTGATCTGAGTATCTTTTATGTTCTATGAAATTATTATGGCCTGAGTAGCCTCTATAACCAGTGTCCTTTATTATCTGCATATTTTTTTATGAATTCAGGGCCTAAATGACTGAATTGTTCTCTGTGGCTTTAATACCCTAAACAAACTTAGTAGCTCCCATTAAGTATGTATACTGTATGGTCCTATTTGCTTCAATTACCTAAAGAAACTCTATGACTTGTGTAGCATCTATGGCCTGAGTGGCCTCTATGAACTGAGTAACCTCTTTGAGAAGCTTAACCTCTATGGCCTGCATAGGCTTTAGGACTTGCATAGCCTTTATTGTCTGAATAGTCTCTATGACCTGTGAAAACCTAATGACCTGCATGGCTTCTATGGCATGGGTAGCTTTGATGACCTCAGTAGCCTCTATGAACTGTGTAGACTGCATGACCTGTGTAATCATTATGGTCTGAGTAGCCAAAAGTACCTGAATAGTCCTATGACTTGCTAAACCCCTAAGACCTGTGCTAGCATGCATGGTGTGAGTAGCCTCTATCTAGTGCATGTCCTATGTGCCTGCTTGGTCTTCTCTATGATCTTGTGGCATCTAACCTCTGTAACATGTATGACTTGAGTATCCTATATGGCTTGCAAAGCTTGTATGGCCAGAATAGTCTCTGTGACCTGCACACCTGTATGAATTGTGCAGTCTCTGTGATACGCATGGTCTCTAAAATCTCCATGGCCTCTGTTGCTCCTATTATTTGTGAAGCCTCTATGACCTGATTATCTGCTATGACCTACCTAAGTAGCTTCTATCGCCTTAATACCTTCTATGATGGGAGTAGTTATAAACTGAAAAGTGCTTTTGACCACATATGCTCTATTACATGCATAGCCTTTGTGACCCGAGTATCCCAAAGGTCAAAGTCTGTATGACCTGAATAGGCTCTATGACCTCTGTAGCCTCTGTTTTGCATAGTCTTGATGAACTGCATAGCCTCTATAACCAGCATGTCCTTTATAACCTGAGTAGCTTCTATGCCCTATGTAGCCTGTGTATTCTGCCTAGTATTTATGGCCTGAATATCTGCAATGGTCTGCATAGAAAATGAACTGAGTAACATATAGAACCTGCATAGCCTGCATAATCCATGGACCCTCTTTTACTTGGCTAGGCTGCATGGCCTGGGGTGCTTGAATAACCTACATAGCCTCTAATACCAGCATTGCCTTTGTGACCTTCATAGCATTTGCAAGATGTGAATAGCTTGTATGGCCAGCACACTGTGACCTTTTTTGCCTTTATGGCCGGAATAGCCTAAATGACCTGTGAAGGCTCATGGTCTGAGTAAACTAAGTGGCCTTTGCAACCTCTATGACTTGTGTGGCCTCTGCAAGCAGCACTGACTAGTTCCCTCCTTAGCTTCTATGATCTGCATAGCCTCCATGGCCAGAGTAGTTTAGTGATTTTAGTAGCTTGCATGGCTTGCACATGCTCTACAACATTGAGTAGCCTCTTTCACTCAGGTGAATCCTGAGTAACATTGTGACTTGTATATCGTCTATGACTTGCACAACTTTGGGACCTATGAAGAATCTATGCTATGAATATCCCCCATGACATATGTAACATCTATATCCTGAGAATTCTCTATTACTTTTATATACTCCATGACCCGAGTAGCCTCTTGTAATTCAGTATCCTCTATTACCATTATAACCTCTGTGACTCCATGACCAGCATAACATATATAACCTGTGAAGACTCTATTAACCATATTGTCTTTAGTGCCTTAGTAGCCTAGATAATGTGATTATCCTCAATGGCCTGAGTTACTCCCAGAATCTGGAAAAAAAAAATCATCCCTTCTATGACCTGTTCAGTCCTTATCTCTTGCATAGGCTTCACAGCTTGAGTAAGACTCTATACCTGCATATCTATGGCCAGATAGGCTTTTATGACCTGAGCAGTCTCTATGACCTCTGTAGGCTTTCTGGCTGGAGTAGAATAAATGATGTCAGTAATCTGTATGTATTCAGTAGTTACTAGGACCTTTGTAGTGTCTAAGGACTGAGTTGATACAACTATGTATCCTCTATTACCTGCAAAGATGTATGATTTTGTGTAGCAGCTATGACATGCACAGCCTCTAGTCTTATGTATCCTATATGGCCTCAGTATCTTTAAATGCCTGCATAGTCTTTATGCCTCTGTAGCTTCAATGACCTGCATAGCCTCTTTGGCATAAATATGTCCTATGAAGACTCTAAGACTTGCATAGCACTTATGGCTTGAATAGCCTAAATGACTAATCATATATAACCATGTGAAGACTTCTATTACACCATATTGTCTTTAGTGCCTTAGTAGCCTAGATAATGTGATTATCCTCAATGGCCTGAGTTACTCCCAGAATCTGGAAAAAAAAATCATCCCTTCTATGACCTGTTCAGTCCTTATCTCTTGCATAGGCTTCACAGCTTGAGTAAGACTCTATACCTGCATATCTATGGCCAGATAGGCTTTTATGACCTGAGCAGTCTCTATGACCTCTGTAGGCTTTCTGGCTGGAGTAGAATAAATGATGTCAGTAATCTGTATGTATTCAGTAGTTACTAGGACCTTTGTAGTGTCTAAGGACTGAGTTGATACAACTATGTATCCTCTATTACCTGCAAAGATGTATGATTTGTGTAGCAGCTATGACATGCACAGCCTCTAGTCTTATGTATCCTATATGGCCTCAGTATCTTTAAATGCCTGCATAGTCTTTATGCCTCTGTAGCTTCAATGACCTGCATAGCCTCTTTGGCATAAATATGTCCTATGAAGACTCTAAGACTTGCATAGCACTTATGGCTTGAATAGCCTAAATGACATAAGTAACCCCTATTACCTAGCAGATAGTATGACCTAAGTAACCTCTATGACCTGCATATACAATGTGATATGCATAACACAAATGGTATGAGTAGCCTCAATAACTTAAATAGGTTCTATGTCTTGCTTAGTGGGTATGACCTCTGTGGGCTGAGTAGCCACTATAACTTTAAGTCACTCTACAAACTGTGAAGTCTCCATGACTTCAGGAGTCCCTATGACTATGTACCATCTAAAGCCAAAGTAGTGTATATGATCTGTGTAGTATCTTTGACCCACATAGAATCTAACCCCTGATTAGCATTTACTGATTGAACAGCCTCTATTACCTATGTAGACTTCATGGCCTGAGTACAATAAATGACCTCATTATCCCCCACGACCTTCATAGCTTTTCCAACCTGAGTAGCCTCTAAGACTTGTGTAGCCTTTACACCCCAAGGAGCCTAAATGATGCCTTCAGCCTGTATGGATTTATTAGTCTAAATAACCTTAGTAGACCCAATGACCTGCATAAGCTGGGGAAGGCTATGGTCATGGACTCCAGAGTGAGTCAAGGATTGGTGCCCCTGACGCATGAGTAGAATTCATGGGGGCCAGGTGCGGTGGCGCAGGCCTGTAATCCCAGCACTTTGGGAGGCTGAGGCAGGAGGATCACGAGTTCAAAGCCAGCCTCAGCAATGGCGAGGCACTTAGCAACTCAGTGAGACCCTGTCTCTAAATAAAATACAAAAAAGGGCTAGGGATGTGACCCAGTGGACGAGTGCCACTGAGTTCAATCCCCAGTACCACCAAAAAAAAAAAAAAAAAAAAAAAAAAAAAAAAAAAGAATTCATGGGGGACTCCTGAGATCCAGATTCCCATCCGAGATCATTAACTTCCAGGCCATAGGAGAGTGCTGATCTATTCTCTCCAGAGCAGTTGCCACCCAACAAAGGTTCTGAGGCTGGTTTAGAACTACCTCCTACCCACCATAATTTCCCTCATAGGACCCTGCAGAAGTTCCAGCCTGGAAGCACAACACTCTGATCTGTAAGGAGAAAATTCCAGCTGACAATGACTCCTAATTCAGTCCACTTTATACTGGTGAAATGGGAAACTGAGAATTATTTCAAACAACTTCAGCCTTAGGCCACTGCAACTGGCAGCATGGAGAGCAGTACAAATACAGTTAACAACTCTCAGTCCTTTCTCTCCCTCTTCCAATCCCTCCCCATCTCCCACTCTCACAGTGCATAGTTCAGGAATAAATGGAAAGAAAAGAGTTGGGCATAGAGAGTGACCATTCACTGTGGTAAAATATTTAACCATCCCAGCACTTTGGAGGCTGAGACAAGAGGATTGCAAGTTCAAAGCCAGCCTCAGGAATGGAGAGGCACTTAGCAACTCAGTGAGAACCTGTCTCTAAATAAAATACAAAAAAAGGGTTGGGGATGTGGTCCAGTGGTCCAGTGCCCCTGAGTTCAATCCCCAGTACCAAAAATAAAAAAATAATTAATCAACTCAGTGGAGATAATTCTTCCATTTTTTCATTAAGAATCTTGTTTAGGCTTTCACATGTGTGTGAATTCTTCCAGTGCTGATTGATTCAGGGACATATATACATATTTGTTTCTTTCTTTTATTCTCACTTTTAGCTTTTCTTTTCTTTCTCTTTTATTGTTGTTGTTGTTCTTTTAATATTTATTTGCTTTAGTTGTACACAATGCATTTATCTTTACGTGGTGCTGAGGATTGAATCCAGGCCACGCACATGCTAGGCGAGCACTCTACTGCTGAGCCACAATCCCAGCCTGTTGTTGTTGTTTTGATACCACAGATTAAACCCAGAAGGACTTAACCACTAAGCCACATTCCCAAGCCTTTTTATTCATTCATTTGAGACAAGGTCTGGCTAAGTTGCACAGGGCCTCATTAAGCCACTGAAGCTGGCTTCGAAATTGGTATCCTCCTGCCTCAGCCCCCTGAGTCACTGGAATTAAAGGTATGCACTACTGTGTCCAGCTAGTTTTAGCATTTTTTAAAGTAGCCATTTTTTTTGTTGATCTGTCTTTTGAGTGTTGGGTTTTTTGGTTTGTAGATTTTGGTTTTGTTTGGTGTTGTTTTTTATTACTTTGTTTCCATTCTTCCCTTTCCTTTTCCTGGTAATGGCCAAATTTTATTGTTCTCTCTTCTTCTTTTTCTTTACTTTTTTTCCTCCATTTTTCTTCTCTTTCTCATAAATATCACCTCCTACATCTTTTCATTCTTTCTGTTCACTTTTTGAAATTGTAAACTCATTTCTACCTTTCTAGCACATTTTCTTTTCTGCTGGTTACATGTATTTTTACTAAGTGGTTTATATCACTCCTGCCCCCACCATTAATGCTGATGAATTATTACTGCTGTGGATGACTTACTTAACACTTGCTGTTGGCTATTTCATGGTTATTGTTTTGACGTTGAAAATTGCTGACCTCAGCACTCATTTATTTGTGATAATTAATCTTGTAGGTGTCATAGTAGGAACTGGTTATTTACTTTAGTGCTGTGTATTGTTTATTTACATCAATTGTTACTAATGTTTGTTTTGCCCTATTCTGTGAGGTGCTAGGAACTTACCATGATACCACAAGTTTAAAGGGTAGATATTCCACAGCATAACTCAATCAAAAGTTAATGCACTTTGCCCCACCACAAATCAATGATGCTCAACCTTCAGCTACAGAAGAGACAAAACTAAAACTCAAAATTAGACTATGCAATTCCTACCCAATTCAAATTGTTGTGACTATTAATATAGTGGACAACATTTTAAATGTCTGCTATCAAATATCTAATCTAGTTTACAACTCTTTATTGTTAATTCTGTTGTTAAATGCTGACCTTGCTACATAGGAAGAAATTAGTATTATAGATTTAGAGTAGCTCATGAATATTTATCTCAAAATTGTACACATGTTGCTGGCATTAGTGCCACTCCTGGTTCCCCACTCCCTTTAAGGAATACTGGAACAAATTGGGGGTTATTCAAGGTGAACAATAAATATCACCCCACACAAAATCTATTCCAACTTAAGCCCTAAAATTATGCCACCTCATAGAATTGAGAAGACAAATACGACAAACCAAAGAAGGACCTGAAGAGGAAAAATCAGATAGGGATCTCAGGTGCCACCTCTTAAAACTAATATTAAAAATAATAATAATAAAGAAGTAGAAGAAGAAACAGAAGAAGAAAAAGAAGTAGTCCCAGATCATATAACTTTAATTCACACATAAAAAAAGGTGTAGGGTAATCCACCTCAATGTCTATGGAACTCCAAGACCTCTGAAAACATTAGTAAACAGGCAAACGAGCCCAACTCCCCCCAAATTCACAATACCCAACAAAGTATCAGGGGACATTGATGTAGACAAAACCCCAAGGAAAGATGATAAAAAATGATTAGTAAAATGTTTGATAAACTAAAAGAGGATCTCAGGAACAAATTAAAAGAGCAAATATAGAACATGAAAGACCACTTCATGAAATAGAAGCAGGGAAAGAAATCAATCAATCCAATCAAAAATCCACTTGAAATGATCACTAACAGATTAGACTTTATAGAAAATAGATACGTAGACCTTGAAGAGACAGTGTATGATCTTGAATACACAGAATGCTATTAATAAAAAAAAACAGTATGATCAAAATATTTAAAAACTCTAGGACAACATTACAAGACCAAACATGAGAAGCATTGGGACAAAGAGGACATGCTGATACTAAATTAAAGGCATAAAGAACATTTTCAATGAGATAGTTATAGATTTTTTTTCCATATTAGACACAAAAGACATCCACATACACAATACCTATGGTAACCTAAATAAAACTATTCAAATCAGAAGCTCTCTAAGATATATCATAATCAAAATGAATAAAAGAAAATAAGGGGAAAATATTAAAAGGTGCAGGGGTAAATCAGTTAACATTGAGAGGTTAAAAAAAATTAACGCTCAAAGCTCAGTCTTAAATTCAACATAAAAGTAAAAATTTTCCATGAAAAGAATAAATGGAAAGAATTTATGACCAACAAGACAGTACTACAAAGGTTATTCAAAGATAAATTTGATACAGAGGAACTGAAAAATAACTTCCAAATCTCCCAAACAGAAGAAAATCAATAAAAGAATAAACCACTAAATGAGAAGCAAGGCAGTATTAAATACAGCAAAATTTCAAAATGGCAGAAAATCGTAACACATATCTATACTAACACTGAATATTAATGGTGTCAACTCCTCAGACAAAGGACATTGATTTGAAGATGGTTGAAAACAGACAATAAATAGCCAGCCTTAGCCAGACACAGTGGCTCACACCTGTAATCCCAGCACTTGGGAAGCTGAGGCAGGAGGATCGCGAGTTCAAAGCCAGCCTCAGCAATGGCGAGGCACTTAGCAACTCAGTGAGACCCTGTCTCTAATAAATTACAAAAAAGGGCTGGGGCTGTAGCCCAGGGGTCCAGTGCCCCGGAGTTCAATCTCCAGTACAAAAAAAAAAAAAAAAAAAAAAAAAAAAAAAAAAAAAAAAAAGCCAGCCTGGTGGAGCCCACCTATAATCCCAGCACTTGGAAGGCTGATGCAGGAGGATCACCAGTTCAAAGCCAGCCACAGC